>OU906958.1:3772500-5077500 GCA_918317495.1 Synanthedon vespiformis
AACAATACCACACCACACCTTCCTTTTTATGAATTTATACATCAATTGAAGGAATACTAATTTAAAAAGGTTTTAATAAATAAGTTATAACAGATAAATAAAAATAAGGTGATATAACAATTGATTCTTGTAATAATTTCTAGATATTGACGTTTGATTAAAAAGCTTTTATTTTGCTAATAAGTATGCCTAGAAATATACCGGTAACTAGGTACGTGTTCTTGAGCAAAGAGGTTGAATATAAATATACAATTAAATATCTTGGGTCCTGCTTGAGATATTGAACCTCTGATTTAATAAGGGTTAAGTCTACTAAGCATCAAGAGCATGTACGTGAAGACAATATATATAATTGTCTAGCAATTGATCTATTTGTATGCCAGACATAGAGATACTTAACTAGGTAGGTATTTTCAGGACGACGACAATGATAAACAAAGAGGTGAACATACGTACAGTTAATGTCTTTGCTTAGATTTGATTATAACATGATAATCACAGATATACTAATAAGAGAAGAATGTCAATTGAAGAAAATAAAAATGACTTTTATTTTGTTTAAGATTTAATTTATTATAGTACCTACTAACGTTAGACCACTTATTAAAATACGTATCAACACAATATGCACATAATCAAAACGGGCTACTGAAAACCCCGGAGTCCCGGAGAAACCGAGGATGGTGGACCTAATTTCAACTTACTTAAAAGTCTCTTTATTTTTATCTGTTGTAAAATGTACCTAATACAACTAATGATAGGTTCTCTATCCATTGGGCTAAGTATTATTATACATCGATGGGTATTATATATTAAAAAAAAAACTGTTATATCAGATAGAACTGATAAATGGATGGTTAGTAGTTAGTAGACACTAGCTTAATATCCTTACATATTACGCAACAAAGGCCTCCGTCGCGTCTGTCTGTCTCGCTATAAACTCAAAAACTACTGCATCCAGACTGCACCCATTTTCATGCTGTTTTCACCAATAGATAGAGTGGTTCTCGAGGAAGGTATATAATTTAAAAAATTACGCGGGCGAAGTCGCGGGCAGCACCTACCTATAAAATTATTAAGACGCAGTCGATATTTTTTTAGATGCCATAGGAGGCCATAGAAGCATAAATGCATAGAAGCACTCTTAATGTAGTTAAGTCAGTTAAGTGTCTTTAAAGAGTTTGTAACATTAAGTTTGAGGATATCTTCGTTGTGATTCTCGATGGCTTGATTATGTGATTTTTTTGCATGATTGTTGTGTTTAAAAAACAATGGAAAACAATGCATAATAATTTCTCGAATGTTGCATGAGAATGTGTAATGTAAATTGAGCGCAGTGTGCTCTATTTCGTTTAATTTAGCATTTTTTTTACTCTAAAGAAAGCGTAGGTAAACAGCAATTTATTTCGTAAGCGAAGGTATCATTAAAAGAAATTAACTCTAGAACAGCATAGAAACTACGTCGCTTTTTATTTTGTTTATATCACTATAAATATTATATTGTATCTGTGTCTCCCTCTATTGATCGTACAGCTCATTCTAGAAATTACACGAATGTACAATGTATCTGTGTGTGTGTCACTCGGGTGGGGCATTAACCTTAGGGTGGCCACAGATTATAGTATATTGCAAAATAATAAACAGAAGGTTCACTCCTTTGATATTAAAGTTGATAATATGTATAACGTACCTAATCCAAACAATAGAAATTTGAGTGTCTGTCTGTACAACAACAACAAGACCGCGCAACAAATTTTGATGCGATATTCGCCATTAATTTATTAGATAATTTTTCACCCAAGGTTTATATATAATAAACTAGCTGGCATCCGCGACTTCGTCCGCGTTGAAAAAGAAAAAAGTAGCCTATCCTGTGTCCTATACGTCTAAATGTTTATCTACCAAGTTTCATGAAAATCAGTTAATTCGTTTAAGAGTTATGGAGAACAAACGTACATACCTAGGTAAACTTACAGATTTATTATTAGTATTGATATTGATGATTATATTAATTAGAAAAAAAAACAATATTATGCAACTTAGTTGCCGAAACTGTTAGCGTATTTCTGTTTCTCTGTATACGGTCTAACGGATTTTGATACGGCTTTCACTAATGGAAAAAGGGATAAATGAGAAAGGTTCAATAAACAAAAGGCTCACTCCTTTGATATTGAAGTTGATAACATGATCCTAACTAACATAACAAAAAATGAAGTATGTCCACTTACAAGACAACGTAATAAATTTTGATGC
This sequence comes from Synanthedon vespiformis, assembly GCA_918317495.1. Lineage (NCBI taxonomy): Eukaryota > Metazoa > Arthropoda > Insecta > Lepidoptera > Sesiidae > Synanthedon > Synanthedon vespiformis. The sequence continues at coordinate 3,774,754 of OU906958.1, forward strand.
GGTTTACACCATTAATTAGATAATAAAATAAATTATATTACAAAAAAAAAAACCACAATATTTTGCAGCCAAGTTTCTTAAACTGTCAGCGTATTTCTGTTTCGCTGTCTACGGTCTAACGGATTTTGATACGGTTTTCACTAATGGAAAGAGGGATACAAGAGAAAGGGAGCCGGGAGCGACCCGGCTTCGTTAACATAGCGTAGCATATCATAGCATAACATTTTTTTTTCTTAAAACCCTCCAGTATCATGCGCTATTTGCTACTCATTCATTTCTCGTTTCAATTTCTCGCTTTCTTGCCTCTCGTACTTTCTTTCTTCATACTATATCTTTATCTTTATCTTTCATTCTTCGCTCATTTATACTATTGCGGGTTGGAATCCCGCCTATCTGTCCTATTCTACCTATTCTTTATTCTTATTTCTGTTTTTTCTTATTTCTAAGCAGAGTCAGGGTAAATAAAGTTACACAGGATCTATAATATTACATAAAAATATAAACAATTAAAACAAATTTTAAAACATCAGGCTTTAAGCATTAACATAATTCGATTAATGCATTAACAAAATTAAAACAATAACAAATTACAACAATATAGCATAACATAAATTATAACATAATATATAACTGTTTATATTGAGTTTTATTGATTGTACTTGTCCGCAGGCGGGGCGCAATGTGTAGGTATATTTTAGTGGTGGTATATGCTATCTAATCTACATTAACGCACACATTCTAGAATATCGCTCGGCAACACACGCCACACTACCGTCGTTCTTGAACATTCTACTAGACGCCAGATGTCACTAGTCGTGGTGTTGGCAAGATATAAATATTATGCCGGCCGGCGAATTGACATCATTGTTTGTCAAACGCTCTCAGACGAAACAAATCGACATTTCGCTGGTGATTTCATTCGAATTGCGCATTAATTACTTATTGTGATCAAAGTCGGATATTCGTGAACGTTCTCAGAAACAATTTTAGTTTGTGCCAGTTTTGTTCTTTAATTAAATAACAAGAAACCTCAACAAATATGTCCCTGTTGCCATTTTTCTTCGGCATGGAGCGCCCGCACCGGCTGCGAGATCAAGATTTCGGATTAACGTTGACCCCAGATGATCTGCTCACGGCTGTAGTAGCACCTATGCTGTCTAGGGATTATTACAGACCTTGGCGTCATCTAGAAGCCGCAGCGAGGGACATCGGCTCCACAATAAAGTGCGACAAAGACAAATTCCAAATTAATCTGGACGTACAACACTTCGCACCGGAAGACATATCTGTGAAGACCGCGGACGGATATATTATTGTTGAAGGCAAGCATGAGGAGAAACAGGACGAACATGGCTACGTCTCCCGTCAGTTCACTAGACGCTACGCAATTCCGGACGGTTGTAATCCAGAAGCTGTCGAGTCTAGACTTTCATCGGACGGAGTATTGTCCATTGTCGCACCAAGAACAGCACCTCAATTGAAGAATGAACGATCGATACCTATTTCGCAAACTGGACCAGTCAGAAAGGAAATTAAAGATCAAACGTCTCAGCCCGCCGCCAATGGTCAGGAAAAGTAAACATTTTCAAGGAGCACATTCGTTCATGTTAAATACTTAAGTTCGCTTATTCCTACTTATTTTCATTGTCGATGTAATTCCCTTTCTTCAGCCACTTTCATTCCAAATGTATTATAGGCTCTTAATTATAATTGTTTTGTTTAGTTTATAGCATTTAAATAAGACTGAATACCTACTACTGAGTAAGTAGGTACTACTCATGTCATGTCATGGTTCTAGTTCTATATTATAATAAAGTTTTGTTTTTCCGATATTAGCATGCGTTTCATTTTTGTAGTATGTACCTATAAAATAATTTCGGATAATATTTATAGGTAGATTTTTTTTTCTCAGCGACACAACTTTTGGTAGTTAGGATGGTTCAGTGGCGTACCTACGTTATGGGACCAAACCGTAGGTCCACTGCATCAAAATGATTCTATAAATTATATAACATTTATTAACAAATCAATATTTGGGACACAAACACAAATTAAAAATTATACTAAGTGCCTACCTGTAGAAAAAAAATCACATATATATCTACAAGATAGAAAAAAAAAAAAAAATATGCATAAAAGAATTCTCGAGAAGAGACCAAAGTGTAAATAATTATTTTGATCTACAAAAGTGGAATAATAATCCCTCTCTTACAGTAGCGAAAAAAACCCTCTGGAGCATTCCTTAGGGCTTCTATTTTCCTAATAATTGGTCAACTTGTTCAGTCGGTCTACTTTCCCAATCAGTCTCCTTTCAAAATGTTCAAAATACAATTTAGGGAATTTGACACTGACGTTTAATGCGGTGATATAATAATAATAATGTGTATGTATTTTCCATACACAATCAGTCGAAATTAATGTAAGTAAGTCTCAACTCGTTTTAAATTTGTCTAAATAATAGACCGATGGGGAAAGTAGACCGATTCGGTCAGTTTTGTTGATTGGAATAGAAAGACTGAAAGGATAGTCGTTCCTCTGCTGAAATTACCTTACCTAGGCTTCGGATTACGGAACACTATAATGTATTTTCACAGATAAAAGCGCCCTCTGTTGGTAATGTTAGCAGCGATTAATAGAATTTCTCTTGCTAGCTGACAGATGGAGCTGTTAGTAGTACCTACTAACGGTAGTATATCAGTAGCACTACCATGAGTTGCTATCGAAATCTTACGTTAGTTTACTTCTGTCGATAACGAACCTTTCAATGTGCACGTGAATGATTTAACTACTAACGTTACGGTATTTCTCGAGAGCATCAGTCAAATTTGTAACTCATGGTACCGGTTTTAGTTCTTTGAGTGACCGCTAGAGGCGCTATACAATTTTTCATACAAATATTTTACGTTCTCGCTCATCCCTCGCTAGCGATTTCGGTCGTCATAAACTCATGGTAGTGCTACAGCTCTCTGTACTATGTGTCCTTTCCAATGTCCATGTATGTCCACTGTAAGTTAGTAGTTACTCTATGGTCCACTGCCATTAAACTGGTTGTTCCGTTTATGTCAGTAACTTTCATTCGTCTACTCCTGATCCTCATCCTCATCATGATTCCCGATCTCGCAGTGTAACTCCGAGCATAGCCCTTTCCATAGCAAGTTGAGCTTTCATGAGACCCATATTAGAGACAAAAAATACATTGAAGGATATTGAAATAAAAGTGCAAGGCTGTATGTATGGTAAAAAATCATTTATTTTTATCAAACGTGACTCAACTTGTTATCTGAACACAAACCTGTGTTACATTATACAGCTACTGTTAAATACACGACTGCAATAAATATAAAACTGTGTAAAAACACCATAATAAAAATACGCGTAAGACTTCGGCACATCTCTCTAAACTCACACGACTTGCCTTCGCTTTCATGCACTACATTGTAAAGCAACGTTCACACTATTTATTATAAATACGATTTGGCAATTACATGGGAGAAATATTGTGTACATTATATGTAACTAAAGCCACGGAGACAACGCAAACGTCAACGTCGAGTAATAACGACAAAATGTACGAGTAGGTATCTGTCCTTTTCCTTGCACGTAAAAAATGTGAGAAGCGCCGGCGCTGCCTGTTTCATATTACGTTACGGCGAAGCAATCTTGACAACATTCGGTCACTTTTTTATGAATGGTTGCGATATCAGGAACTACTACTAACAATATGTGTCAAGAATTTGTTTTATTAAAAAAATGTTATGAACTCCTGAAAGTTTAGATTCTATCCGCTGTGTCCGTGGCCTTGCTTTAGTTTATTTAACTATAAAACTTTCGTTATAATTATAAAACATATTAAATTTCCACATTAGTTGAAGGTTAGTTAGTCATTTTAGTTTAGTTCTCCAGACTGTGGACAATTTATTCAGACACACGAGGACAATTTGTTAGATTTTAATTACAATAAAAATATTAAATAAGGAAATCATGTGCGAATCGAAGTTTCGGTTATTTTTCAATAAGCGTTTGGTTGCTCTGTAAGATTTTTGGCGTAAATACCAAGTGCAAAATATTTGTTTTATCCAACAATCACAGCACTTAACTAATCAGGAAAAGTAGCTAACCAAAAACATATTAGAAATTAACAAACATATCAAAACTTTAGTTATTTACATATTATTGGTGACGTTGCATATGGCAATGTAAGGCAAGTATAGGAGCAAATTTAGTGCCTGCTTATTATAGTGATGAATAAATTTTAAAGACAAACGCGGGCGAAGTCGCTGGCACCAGCTATTATCTATATCTATATACTAATATTATAAAGAGGAAACAAATGATTGATTGTTTGTTTGAATAGAATAGGCTCCGAAACTAAGTACTGGACCGATTTGAAAAATTCATTTACCATTAGAAGCCGACATTATCCGTAATGAACATAGGCTACTTTTTACCGCGGGAAAATGCTTCATTCCTACGGGAAATCTTAAATAAAAGTAAATACTAGCGGCTTGACCCGGGATACACTTGACAGCGCCAACTATCCAGAATCGGTGAAGCGACTAACATGACAACTGCGTGGTGATATTTTTAGCGATCCATTCCACGGTAGATGGCGTTTTATACTTTTCAACGCGGACGACGTCGCGAGCACCAGCTAGTATATGTATTATATATTGTTTAATTGTGAATTGTCTTAAATTTATTCATCAATACAGTAAGTACAGTAAACCACAACAAGTTGCATATCGATATTCAAGATGCTTGAGTGACAGTTTAGTTTTAATTTCAATAAATTATAATTATTATGAAACGCATATACAAAATCAATAAAAAAAAAAACTCTTATATTACTAATACGAATAACATCACAGTTCATAAACAAGTTAGTATTAAGAAGTTAAATAAGCCAATACTTTAAAAGTAAAATTTATATTTTAGATAAAAATCTAGCAAATGTGTATTGGAGATAGTTACTTAAATTAAATACTATAAAACAATAATAATTTGGTAAGTTATATGTAATTTAGGAACACAAAAGTACTAACGAGGACAAAGGTGCGTAATGCGACTAATCTAACGTTAAACTCAAGAAACTTTTGTCCCTGACTGTACCTACAAACGAATGAAATCCGCGTATAAAATTTACAAAAGGTCGATTTTAAAAAATACTCAAATATTCAGTCGAATACATTAGTCATATAAAATGTTATGTACTAATATCTATTGAGTAGAAAAAGCTACCGTTATTGAAGAAGTTAGTATGAATTAAGAGTAGCAATTGCTTTAAAAATACTGCATAAAGCCATTGTACTTACATAATAAGATAAGCTTCATTTGCGACGGTACAGTCAGCGTTGAATAATTGCGAACAAATTATCCGATTATCGACCAGAAAAGTTATCATGTTCTTAAAATAATACTTTAAAAAATACTTCAAGACATTCTTAGATAGACAATAGATAGTCCTTCAAAAATTCTTTGTTCTGTGTCGTTTACGTATCCTTAAATAATAAATTCAGTCTGAAGTGAGGAACGATGGCTTGTTGTTGTTTTGCCACAATTATTGATTTGCCGTGATATGGAATGTTGATATGGAAATACAAGGTTTGTATTTCCATACATTGCATGTGTTTCTAAAAAAGGAAATACTTTTTATTGCATTTAAAACCGCTAAGGAAATTAACAAATTTTTTACATTAAACAAAAAAGCAACAAATTTGAAACTTTTTCATGTAATTTTTGAATTTAAAAATTTCTACAATTTCATGTAATTTCTGAATTTAGAAATTTACATTAAACAAAAAAGCAACAAATTTGAAACTTTTTCATGTAATTTTTGAATTTAGAAATTTTTACAATTTCATGTAATTTCTGAATTTAGAAATTTACATTAAACAAAAAAGCAACAAATTTGAAACTTTTTCATTTAATTTTTGAATTTAGAAATTTCTGCAATTTCATGTAATTTCTGAATTTAGAAATTTACATTAAACAAAAAAGCAACAAATTTGAAACTTTTTCATTTAATTTTTGAATTTAGAAATTTCTGCAATTTCATGTAATTTCTGAATTTAGAAATTTACATTAAACAAAAAAGCAACAAATTTGAAACTTTTTCATGTAATTTTTTTATTTAGAATTTAATTCTAAATTTAATTCTAAATAAATTTAATTAGAAATTTCTGCAATTTCATTTAATTTCTGAATTTAGAAATTTCTACAATTTCATGTAATTCCTGCAGAACTGCATAGATAGAATGGTTCTATATCGGGGTAACAAATTCGCTCCTATGGGAGTCATTTCGAACACTATTAGAACACAGTGTTTTCAAACTCTTTTCTGCATTCATTCAGTTATACAAACTAAAGATTAACTTTTACTTAAAAAAAACATTGCTCGCAATTATTCAACTATAACTGTACCTACGAAATATTTCATGAATAATATCGAAAATATCACTTCATACAAAATATATATAGGTACTATTTCTTCCAAACATTCCGGCGAGATACATTAAAAAGTCTTTGTTGTCATAAGAGATTTCGTCAATTGCTTTCATATTTATGGATAAGATGATAACGCTTGTTGTGGCCATGCGATTTTAGCGTCTATTCTCTTATAAGCCAATATGAAGTTGTGTCCATTTTTCTCTGACATCACTTCCTGTGGGCAGTCGTTCTCGTTCAACATCGTTTCTGTAACAATTAACATTTGGGTTATATGAGCTCGGAAACATAGGCGCTGGCAGGAAGTACCAATCTTTGGCTGTGCGTATTATAAAAGAAATTTTAAAATGTATGGTCCGAATAAAAACTTTTTAACAAAAAAATTAACCGCCGAAAAAACTGAAAAGACAAAAATAATTTTATTTAACCTTAATAACTAAGTCCTTAATAGTGTAAGTATACCTCAGTAATTTTGAGTCGCCGCCACGCATCACTCTTTAAGTAATTAATTAATTAATTGAACTTAATTATTATAATAAGATGAAATAAAATGATTTTTGACTTCAGTTTTTTCGGCGGTTTAATTTTTTATTAAAAAAAAATATTTTATAATTTTTTGCGGTTATAATGTACAATTTACTACATGCTTTATTTTTGATTACTTTTTTTAATTGTAATATACTCAAATCAGCATTAAAATCTGTAAGTAAACACAATAAATCACCCCTATTTTCCCACCCTTGGGGTAGGATATTTTTTTTTCAAATTTATATGGAACCAACTTCGAGGTATCCATTAAAAAAAGAATTATCAAAATTGGACTATTCTGTAAAAAGTTATGCGTGATCATACATAAAAACAACCAAATATACGCGTCGAATTGAGACCCACCCTCCTATAACCAGCCGTACGTCTGAATGTCCGATGGAAGAAATGGGAAGGCGGTATGAACTCAAGCAGCTCCTGAGCACACTCCGAAGTAGATCTTATAAAAGACACACAGACAGGCGATATTGCGTCTATGTGCCTCTTTATTTGTTCACAAATAATATTTTGATTGTTCAGTTTGTCCAGACAGTCTACAGAGATAATCGCAATGCACTAATTTGTTTAATAAGTTCAATAGGATAAATAAATTACAACGCAAACTTTGTAAACATTAGCGATAAATGGTCAATTATTTTGTGAAGCCGTCACAATAACAATATTTTTGTTGCCTTAAAAATGAGACATATTAATATAAATGTTAAAAGCTAGGGAATAGCTTAAATTAAAATAGCTTAAAAAAATAGGAAGAAGGAAAAGATAACTCAAGTGAAACCGAATGTATTTACAGTGCTAAGGGCCTCTTTCACTATATGTCAAGAAGGCTAACCGTCATTTAAAGTTACTTGTCACTGGGGATTATGGAGCTGATATACCGGCCTAAAAGTCTTCGTTTTAAGCAAGCACCTAAACAAGCCATGCAATGGGGTCATCAAAGTCTGTATTGATGATAATGTGTGAGGCGAATGGTTTCGTGGCTATAGTAGTTTTAAAATTTGGGGCCTTCATTATTCCTTTAAAATCAATTCGATATAAGAATTCGAATATTATCTATTCGAACATACAAAAATTAGTGTGTCGGTGAAGCATCTAGTTATTTGGAAACTAGTTCAAAACTGCACGTGGCAGTGAGTACCTTGTCCGTCGTGCAGAGCGAAGAGCGCGTAGTCTTGGGGGTTGGTGATGGCGGCGGCGTGAGCTAGCGCACGGCACAGGTCACGCGCACGCGCTCCCGGCCGACACGGCAGCGCCACGCGCCGGATCGACCCGCGGCACTCGTCCGGCAGCGCCACGCGCACCACCGCGCACCCGCCGCCACCGCTCTCCAGCGAACCGCGACGCCACTGCACCACACAAACCTTACATGTCTATCCTATACATAGCATACAATTGTAAACGAGCCGTGTCTATAAATTTAATATTAAAAAAAAGTTATACCGAATATCACATTACCAGCGAAGATAAATATTATTTCGATGCAAAGTACCAAGCGTATGTACGAAATCGACGCACGTGAAATTGCATGCTCAGCTAGTATCTAATAACTTTAACATATAGGATACTGTTAATCCTGGAAAAATGGGTGTACCCGAGGGATTGTCTAAAAATATCAAAAATTGGCGCCACCGTCGTCATAGCGATAAAGATTTCAGCTCTTACAACTCTCGTATTTTCATTTTTTTAAGGCGTGCGAAGTCGCCAGCTCAGCTATTAAATCCAGCTGTAATAACTACTGTGTCAAATTTAATCCAAATCAATTCATCCGTTTTTGCATTATTGAGGAACAAACATTCAAACACACGAGGAAATGCAAAACTTACCGGAGCAGTACTATCAGGTCCCGTTTCCGGCGCCAGTCTCTTCAACACGGCAACGGCAGAGAACAGAGCAGTGAGATAGTACCCTCCTTCGCCGGCCAGAAGAGCGGCTGGCAGCAAACCTGCCATTAGTTCTGCTTCCAACTCGGCACACACGAGCCTACATCGAGCCACTGTCCACGCGAGGACAGGCAGCAGGTCATCCGCTCCGACAGCGCACTCGCCACGAATCTGGGTAGTCCGATGAAGTTTGAGTATTAGTTTAGATTATTGAAGCAAGATTCTTCATCACTATCACTATATTACATAGTATAAAAAAGTCAAAGTACGATAATAACTTAAGCGAAAAGAAAGGAAGCGAAGTAGAAGGTTCTCACTTACAGCATTAAACATAACAGAAATAGCAGCCAGAAGATTCTCCAACTTGTCAAGAGGCGAGTCCGCTTCTTGCATCTTTAGAAAATGCCTCGAAATCACTGCTAACACTGCTGAGGATGGTACTTTTGTTGATTCCTGTTGAATAAGTAATTGCGATATTAACCACCGTTGTTTCGCATTAATATTTTGTTGCCACATTGCTTTCTAATTTAACTAATCATTGAAAACATGACTTGATAACGATGATAACAGAATTTAAAATCATACATCTTGTAATGGAAGCAAAGCGTTAATATCAAGCCGTACGCAATGTTGTCTTGATCGATCATAAAATTAGTTGTATATTTTACTAGCTGGTGCCCGCGACTTCGTCCGCGTTGTCTATAGCCTATGATGCCTTACTCGATAAATGGACACAAAAAATAAATTACAAAAATAATTTTTCAATTCGAACCAGTAGTTCCTGAGATTAGCGCGTACAACCAAACAAACAATCTCTTCAGCTTTATATAATAGTAAGTAAAGTAATATAGACATAGATGAGAAAATTTTAGATTGAAATCATTATGATTCATGATCCCCATTTTCCAATAGAAATTTATAATTAAATAAGTTAAAATAAATTGTACGAATATTTCTGCATTATTCTTGAGTCACATTTTCTTCGAAATACATCGCTGCTGTGTGCTTTGTACAATTAAATGTTTGGGATGCAAAAATAATTTAAATTAAATTCCTTATATTTACCTTAATGCCGAGCTGCAGGGGAGTAGCATGCTGGGCTCTTTCTATAGCGGCATGTAACCGCCGCACGTCAGCAGAGTACCACGCAGCCAACTGTGTGTACAGCTTAGAACGTAAGGGACGCACGACCAGCCGGTGCATCACTCCTTCTAGTATCGCGTCTAGGTTTAGAAACTCCGTTGGTTTCAACTGTAAAACAAACACAATCATATTATGAGACTCTTAAATCTGCTTTGTGTCAAAAGAATACTTTTGAGAAATATTTCCTGAAAATTATTACGTGAAGGTTTATTTAAAAAAAAATTATGTATTTTATTCAAAACTTAGGTTTGTTTTACGTAAACTTATTTGTCTACTAGCTGGCGCCCGTGACTTCGTCCGCTTTGAAAAAGAAAAAAGTGGCCTATCCTGTGTCTAAATGTTCGTTTCAGTTAATTCGTTTAAGAGTTATGGAACATACATACCTATATACAATATCTACACTTACAGATTTATTATTAGTATATTGATTAAACACGAAAATTTAATATTTTATTTTGATAATAGAGTAAATTTTGCACTTGATTCTAGCTGCTCCACATAGCATATACTTATATTATAAATTATAAGAAGTCGTATTTCGGCAAATAGTGCTTATAAGCACTGAGCATTTTTTTTAATACGATTGATAAGGCAGTTATCTATTTACTAATGACTCGTTGTCATTAGTGAATAGTTCATTGTCAACTCGTTGGTTTGACAACGATGTTAACTATTATATGTCGTTGGTTTAACAACGAGGATGAACATTATAATATGCGAAAATCGCAGCAAATATACTTTTAAGGTTTCTGCATGATTGTTTTACCTTGAGCCTTTCCTTTTCAACTTCCTTTTCGAACTCGCGCTCCCCATGCTTCACCAGATAGTTCTTCATTCCTGACATGAACTGTCTCATGTTTCTCATCATCACCTGAGAAAAAATAACAATTAAGGTGGCACTGGATTAGCGTGGGAACTCAGTAATAGGTATTTGGGAGATATTGTTGTCTCAACTTACTGCAATGCTAATAACCTAGGGCAGAAAGCGAAGCAACACATTCGCGCACTTATTAAACTAGCGAAACATACGCCAGCAATTCCAATATTTTAGAAAAACCTTTATAGATGGTAACCATTGACATCCCAATTTTTAATGTACACTATAGCTAGGATGTTTTCATTGGAAAACATTATTGGCTTTCAATCAATAATTACGAGATCTCAAGTAGCGAAAATGTGACAAATTCTGCACATTTTAGAAATTAATTACATTAGATTTTATCATGTTTTTTCATGTGTTAATAACAAATGAGTAATCATGGAATTACGTAGTATGGAATTGGTAAGCCGCTCGAGTTGGAAAGTGGCCTCTTAAGGTTTATTTCTAATCATAAATAGTTTTGTTTTTCTTAAAATTAATTTTCTTCTACCTGTCTAAACAAAATATTCTGTTCTATTATAATATAAAGGTTAAAAAGAAGTTCAGTGTCAAAACAGTTCTTAGAATCTCCACAAACTTTATACAATAAATATTGGTATTCAAAAATACAATGGTATTCAGGTAGGAAATCAAAATCACCCAACTTTTTGAGGCGTAAGGTGTAAGTGTGTATGTATTCTTTATATTTAAAATGTTACAAACTACATATACCTAACAATTACAATTAATTTCAAAGTTCAAACATTCAATTCAATACGTTTGAAACTTTATCTTTGATAAAGTTGAACTTTTTGATAAGTTGAGTTTGAACTTTTTTACGTATTATTAAATTTAAAAAAGTATAATAATTTATTGTAGCGCCTCGCAAGTAATGTCAATAAATAATTAATTGTTTACATTTCTTATCGACATCTAAAAATTTCCTGGAAGTGCGTCAGTTAAGTTAGGAAACATTGAAGCTTTGAGGCTCCATTGTTCGTCATTTGAATTTCGTCCAATAGAATTTTGTAAACACACAATAAAATTGGTTTTACCTGTAAGCTATTATTTATTGTCATACTTACTATTAATTAACAGTTAACTTTGTGAATTTGAGAAATTTTAGAATGTTAAAAAACATACAAATTTAACAAAAAATAGCCTGGTTCCAGACTCAACTACACAGTCTTATAATCTACTACAGGTCTTATAATGATTCCTTACCTGCGGCGAAGTCTCCTTCGAGTCCAAGGTGCAGGCGATGAAATTGTCAATGTTCTGTGCGAAAGTTGTACTCTTGTCCTGAGCAAGATGCAGAGCGTAGGCTCTTAAGGCTGCGCCTGCGCCACGCGATGTTCTTCCACCTCGAAGAGCTCGCACTCGTCCCGCTGCTGTTTACAAAAGAAAATATAATATGTATTAGTATAACGTTCTCCCTTTTCTCTGTCTGTGTGTATGTATGCGCATATCTCCGAAAATTGTTTACAGAAAGAGAAATTTCTGAGGATGGTTTATGTATTATAATTCATGAGTATCTTATTTATATCACGATTTTCCAATGTTCATCACAAATAATGTCGGCTTCTAATGGTAAAAGAATTTTTCAAATCGGTCCAGTAGTTTCGCAGCCTATTGTATACAAACAAACAATCAAATCTTTCCTCTTTATAATATTAGCGTAGATAATTTACTACAAAAAAATAAGTTTATGATAATAAAAAATTTACATAATGTTATATACTATAAAGAAAGTTGTCATTAGAATTAGAATGAAGATATTGTGATGTAATCCTAAGATAATAAACTTATCAATAAATGATAAATAAAAACACGTGTTAACGAGACTGTTCTAACTATAATAATAATCAGCTATAAACAAACGACTTCAGTTTGAAAGTTTTTAGAAAGATGTGTATTTTTGTGGCATTAAATTTGATCCTGCTTTAAAATTTTTACATTGTTATTTATTTCATTATTGTTTGCGGCATTATTATTACTTACATAAATATTCTTTCGTATCAGGTAAAACGGGACGCGTTGGTGTATTTTTCACATTCTTTTTTCGGGAACGCACTTTAAAAGACTTTATCTTGTAGCAAAAATTGTTCCAAATCTTTTTAATATTTTGAAAAAATCTTCGGAAAACTCCATGGCGTGGCTGTTCTTCTACACTTCGTTCCACACTCAAGTCGAGGCAGTGACAATGCGGAGTGACAGCTGTAATCACACTTTCTTTCCTTCTGTAATTCCCCTCTCTTATTTTCTTACAAAAATCTGTTAATTTGTCTGACCTCTCCAAATACTTTTGGAATTTCGGCTCAACAACTTGTTGACGGTTGAGCAATACCCATTCGCTTTCGAATTCGTATCGCTTGAGGGTATCACCGCGAAAATTTTTCAATGTTGTCAGTGCATACATTTCTTCTTTACCCACCTTTGAAGGTATTTCGGGTGCAGCTTTTGCAATACCCGAAGCACTGTCATCGTCAGCGACGACTTCTTCAGCGACGGCAATGTCAGCGACGGCAACGTCAGCGACGGCTTCAAGCTTCCGATCAGACCATGCCTCAAGTTTGGCTGAGCTCGATGCGATTTCAAACTCTTTCCCGCACTTTCCTTGGAACAACTTTTTGAACCACTTCATGACTGATCACTTTGCGGTTTTGTCCCGCGTGCACGAAAGCCTTGAAACGATGGTTTCTCATTCACACAAAACGATTTTATTGTCGATGCTTCCGGACCGAGCGTCAGAAAGCGACTGTGCACTGTTGCCCTAATCGTGCTATGAGTAAGACATTTTACGGCACGCGCAGACCTTTTAACCTTTAACCATATTAATAAATATTTAGATACATAATTTAAATAATTACTTCGCGTACATCTCTTATCTTAAATACAGATGCGCGTCCCATTGTTGGTTTTACTTTACTGCGTACTGTACTTCCACAAATTAATTTGATAATGATGTGTAATGATTGATTGCACCAATATTTATGTGCACTGGGAATGGGTATGCATATCTGTCTCAAGGTTTGAGGTATTTAGAGCACACCGATTATTGTCAAACGACCGATTGTTCTATTCTAATATTTTAATTTGCAAATAAAACAGTTAATGATAAAATTTAGATATGACATGTTACTATGTAAAAAATAGTTAATTAAACAGTCTAGCCGTATTGTTTAATTAAGGTTTAAATAGCTCGGTTAACATTCTTATCAACACACAGAAATGTAATGTAATAAAGACCATTAACTCTTATCTATTGATCATTTTCAAGTAAAACTGTACTTTCTTTGTAAGTTTTTAGATTATTTACGGTAAGATATTACGTTATAAAAGAAAGCAAGTTAAAATTTATCGTGAAAAGTTTAACCGGCTTTGAAAATCCGGAGTTAAACACCTATATATAAAAATGTTGAATGTTTTGTTGAACAAGTATAAAAATACGGATGTAATATTTTTAAATAACATCTGTAGTATGTATATCCAAAATAAAGTCAACTGTTTATACAGGCAATATACATTAAGTATGTACAAACTCGCACGCACGCGTTTATATCGCAAAGAAAATCGCCTATTTATACTAATATTATAAAGAGGAAAGATTTGATTGTTTGTATAGAATAGGCTCCGAAACTACTGGATCAATTTGAAAAATTCTTTTACCATTAGAAGCCGACATTATCTGTGATGAACTTTTTACCGCGGGAAAATGCTTCGTTCCTATGGGAAATCTAAAATAAAATAAAATACTAGCGGCTTGGCCTGGGAGATAGCGCCATCTATCCAAATCAGGTGAAGCGACTAACATGACAACTGCTTGGTGATATTTTTAGCGATCCATTCCACGGTAGATAGCGTTTTATACTTTTCAACGCGGACGAAGTTGCGAGCACCAGCTAGTATATAATAAGCACATATTATAGCACTTGGTACTGAAATCGCTATCTTTGGTTAAGAAAACTGTCCGCCATTTATAACATGCTCAAGTTAAGAAAATAAATTATAATTTGACGAAAGCAACTCATAAAAAACATGACATTTCCGAGAATATGTTTGTTTGGAGTATGAAGTTTTGGATGCAAACAAAAACCTGAAATCAATTGGAGTACCATTAATTTCTAAAATGTGCAGAATTTGCGACATTTTCGCGGGTTGAATTCTCTTGATCATATTACCTAAAAGCCAATAATTTATTTAAAGGGTTGTCAATGCCGTTTATTATGATTTTTCTAAAATATTAGAATTGCTGCCGTTGGCATGTTTTATTATTGTCGAATTATAGTAAGTTGAAAAAAAAAACAACTCTCCTAAATACCTATTACTGACTTGTCTGCCCCGATAGCTTACTTACCTAGCAATGGGTCCAATCGGTCTCTGAAACTTTTGCCTCTGGTCGCAGCAGCAGGCCCTCGCCTCGGTAAAGGTGAGTCCCATTCGCAGCCTTCCTCCTTTAAACAAAATATACAATCAGTCGTGATCCACATACAAAAACCTTATCAATCACGCTCAATGCAAGTGATAAACTACTTTGTTGCATAGTTTACTACAATACGGCAATAAAATGTCACTTTCTAAACAATAATTTATTAATATCATCTATTATGGATAGTATTTATAATTAGTATGCCATATTATTCGATTAGATCACGCTGCATTTAGTACGTGATATTTCATCATCAACAATCTTCAAGCATCAATCTTGGCCATCGATCCACCGTCGAACCTTGGCCCTTATAAGCAGGCTTATTATCTAATTGCCTCTGCTGAGCGACAGGCGCAAAAAAAAAAAAGTGCAATATAACACTAAATCGTATCACGTAGCTCATTACACTAGTGTGGTTTGCGTAAAAATTAACGATTTAGTGTGATATTTCACAAATTTTTCGCATTTTACGCTTGTCGCTCAGCAGAGGCATTTAGATAATAAGTTTGCGGGTCGTCTGTCCACCTTTGTCGTCTGTCAAATTCAAATTCGTTATAGACCCATATTTTTACATTTTTAACATTTTTTTGTCGGTTTCGTACGATAGGTTTGGTCTATGTAGTGGCTAGTAACCCCTACCTAGCTGTTAACCGAACGATCGCGGGTTCCAATCCCGCCAGGGGCAAATGTTTATTTATGTATTAAAATTTACCTTTGTACCTGAGTCATGGATGTTTATAATAATAATAATAATAATAATAATAAATCATTTATTCGACGTAAGTTTTTACAAAACATTTGTCTTCGTCAACATTCTTTACAAACTACCACCGGTTCGGAAAGCTGTTTCTAGGGGGAAGAACTCGGCAAGAAACCTAGTTGCTCTTTTATAAATAAATTACAAAGTAATACGTAACAATACATAGCAATCTACATAACACAATAATCAACTATATTTGACTCCAAGGACAGTCATCATTTATATAATCTAATATCCTATAATAACCCTTTTTGCACAGGGTTTTCTTAATATAAACTTTAAATTTATTTATAGATAATTGTTGTATATTAGCTGGAAGCCTGTTGTAGAAGCGCACACATTGTCCCATAAAGGAGTTGCTAACCCTGTGGAGACGAGTTTTATATCGTTGAAGCCTATGCTTGTTTCTAGTATTTAAATTATGAACATCACTATTTCTACTAAAAGTGCTAATATTTTTGTGAGCAAACAAAAGATTTTCAAAAATGTATTGTGAGGCTACAGTAAGTATATTTATTTCTTTAAACTGATCTTTTAGCGAGACTCTGGGACCGAGCTTGTAGATGGCACGAATAGCCCTTTTCTGTAACACAAATATAGTGTTTATATCCGCAGCATTACCCCAAAGTAAAATACCGTACGTCATTACACTATGGAAATAGCTAAAATATACTATCCTCGCGGTATTTACGTCAGTTAGCTCGCGAATTCTTTTAACAGCGTAAGCAGCCGAACTTAATTTAATGGCTAGTTTATTAATGTGTGGTCCCCATTGTAGCTTAGAATCTACATTTATACCTAGGAATACAGTCGACTCAACCAGCTCAATGTCTTCACCATTTACGTGAACATTATGATCAATTTGTTTGACATTAGGTAAAGTGAATTTAATACATTTTGTCTTTTTATTGTTCAACAAAAGATTATTAACATTAAACCAATCAATAACCTTAGACATCGCCGAGTTAACATGATCATGAATTTATATTTTTAATACGTATTTATGTATTTACAAAAAAAGTAATCTATGTAGTGTATCAACTATCTGGTTTCCATAATACACAAGCATTAGTTGCTTAGTGTGGAACTAGATGGTGGTGTGTGCAATGTGTTAAGATATTATTACCATTGCTCATTGCTCAGCCCACTGGCACTACATAAAACTTATCCGCCAGCTAGTTTATTCGTTCGTCAAAGGATCTTCTCATTCCTGATTCAACTTTGCCAAATGTCGATGAATGCAGAATGCAGCTAGAATGCAGTATTGTATGCATTCGATACTCACCGTATCATATGCTTGCTGTGTGTTGTTTGGCAATAAACCGTCCCACTGCGAACTGTCCCATGGCTCAGAAAACACTGTGCCATCATCACTTGCCTGTAACGAAGAAAAAAATAGAATTCATGTAAAAATATTTTTAATTATAAACATAGCAACTACCCGATTTGTTACCCGAGTTGTTGTTTGTTAATTTTATGTATTAAAAGTAAACTTTTCTGCAATTTTTGCATTTTAAAATTAACTCTACATGTAGTGTATGCATCTTTGGGATTTGTTCACTAACTCATACAGACAAGCACAGTCTCAAACGTACCACGTGACTAACGCGAGCAATCCACGTGGGTGGATCCATGAGATCCATCCATGAGATATAAGTCAGTCACGTGTCGGGGGTCTGTCCGTTAAGTGCGTGTGTGAGCCTGTGAGTGAGACCATTGGAAAGGCATTACACTACGTAACCCCCTTTTCAAATTTTTATTTACCAAAAATGATTTAAATCGACGATCCTAAGATCGTAAGGTCTGTACATATTACCTACATCAACGCAAAAAAAAACGAAAAACCCAAAAATGCGACATATCACCTTCATCCACTCACGTCTTCAAATAATCTTAGAGCTAACCTGTTCTGACAAAGGTCTGAGATCATGAACGTTATCGTAGCAAGATGCTCGCGGCGGTGAGCGCACTTCTTCTGCCAACGCCGCAGGCTCGGA
Source organism: Synanthedon vespiformis (assembly GCA_918317495.1). NCBI lineage: Eukaryota > Metazoa > Arthropoda > Insecta > Lepidoptera > Sesiidae > Synanthedon > Synanthedon vespiformis. Next base: position 3,792,809 of record OU906958.1, read on the forward strand.
ATTCAATCTTAACTCAGGAAATCTACAATAGGTAAATTCAAACAATGAATATTTCAATAGCATCCACATTCACATAAAGTTCGATAGACATGTTATATGACATAGAGTAGATTTACAGTATATTTATAGAGATTTACAGAGATTTACAGTATTCATCAGCAAGAGGATCGTCAGACTGCTTGCCACCAATGTATAAAAGTATCAAGTCCATAAAAATAGGCTTTCATATTTAGGCTAAATATTTATGTCAAACATTAATTACTTAACATTAACTTAACTATTGCTACTTGTTTTAGATAAAGTCAAATTTCTTTAAAAACTCAAAAGTGAAATATAAATATATAATGTCATCTATTACAAAACGCGGACATTTTGACATTTGTAGCCGACGCTGATTTGAGTGTTTCTCATTTTTAATTAACTAGCTACATAAAGAAATCAAATCATATTTCTTGTGAACAAACCAAATGATCTAAAAATAATATTACCTTTGAGCAACAATTTGGTGAACTGTCAAATGCTGTGCACCATCATCAACTCCGCTCAGTCTGCTTTCTTGTTCGGCCAAAGAAGGAAAAGTCCCATCACTGTTCGAACATTCGTCGTTTTTGTCTGAAATACAAACTGAAATTATTTTCAATCTTCAATAACTTAACACAAATACAAAAAGCAATGTGCAATGTTATTATTACAATGTATTAACTTATGTTATTACAATGTGCAATGAAATGTGTTTTAGTACAGTTTTGGATAGAGTCTTGGGTTTTCAATGCAAAATTAAAAATTTGCAAATTAAACTATATTTGTTATCAGTATTTCAAAATAAAAATAATAAAATAAATTTATTCGTTTGCTGAATATCCAGGCAATATCCAAAATTATAAAATTAGCAACACAACATTTATTTTATTTATTACAAGTGCAATTTTGTTGAATGAAATTACAAGTGTGAGAACGATTATATTTAGGTATATAGGAATGAGAAGCAACAAACATGCATCAATCGAATACGTCAGTGTGGCGAAAAAATCATTTAGCAAAAGGTCTTTCCCTTAAAAAGTAATAAAAATAAATTTGAAAGCATCTACATATCTAATTCTACTCATATATTCGTTACACTGACTTATAAATTCCCAACTCGAATCAATGGTCCAAGTTTCGTTCTTGCCTGTTGGCTTATTGGTGACGCGAGGAGGTTGCACTGGCTTCATCTTTGGTTTATTCCGTAATGATACCAAGTTATCCACCGACGTCGAAGTGTTGGGTGATGATGCTATAAAAAGAAATATATTTTATTAATGACAGGGCACTACATTGCGCACTCAGAAACTAACAGAACGTCTGGCAACTGTAACCATTGTTTAGGGACGTCGTGAAATAACAACAGATCTGATATTGTGTTTCGATGTTTAAGGTAAAGGAAGTAAGAAATCATTTTCCTATGCATGAACCGGTACTTGAAAGGTCTCCTTTGTTATTGTTTATGTTTATAGCACCTTTTATCGTAAAAATTGTGATTTTACTGATACATTTGTTACTGATTTTAACTTACGTGATAGTTCTTCTATACTGTGCATGTCTCTTAGTGGATAGTAAGGGTGATTTTGATTTGGAGGTTCAGAGTAACGCTGCGACAGACTCACTCCGACCCTGAGCAGTTTCCTTCGTTGTACAGGGGGCAGGGCAGCCTAGAAAATGACCATCATAATCAGTAGAATTTAATGCATATAATTATTAAAATAAGTGTTTATACGCTAAACAGGAGATAAAACGTATAACAAACCTCTTTCAAAGCATCTACGGGATCCGCGTAGAAGGGGCTGCCAGCCTTGTCCTTTTCGTCAACAATCGATTCTTTAGTACAATCGTCCTCTAATTTAACAGTTTCCATACTTTCAGTGTTACAGTTTTCTCTATTTTTAAAAGCAGCCTCGATCTCTTCAGTCAGTTTCTTATTCATATTCATAGCAATATTAAGTTTGTCTGGCCTTTTGGCAACTACGTCTCCTTTACTGTTAGTCGTTACAATAATGTCATTAGAAGAACCTTTAAAACTTTTTACTAATGAATTATCAGAGAATACTTTCTTTTCATTTAAACTCTCTGAAGAATTGAGTATGTGTATATTTTCTTTTTCCAAAATGGACTGTGTACTTTTAGCTGCATTTAATTTTGCTAAAACATAAATAAAATGTTAATATATAACTCAAACCATTCAAAAAGCAAGGACTTCGTTAGCAAGGATATAGGTTAAAAAAACGATTTGTTACTTACGCAATGTATCGGGCAAAAGATCAGGTCTCTTACTTTTCATTAGACCATTATTTGTGTTTTCTGTTTCAGATTTAACTGGTTTGAATGTGGAGCAATTGTTACTTTCTGGTCCCCAGATATCTTCATAGTCAGATACTTTATCCATTAGTGAACTTTTGTAATACACACCCGGAGATTCTAGTATATCGGACTCCTGAAAGGTATAAAAAATATTTAAATGATATGAAATAAATAATTTTGTAAAAAACAGCTAATAAATTCTTTTAATCTTGCATGCAGTTAGTAAACACGTACAGGATGACAATGAAAAGTAGCATTCAGTAATATATTGGAACCTACCTGATAATGTCTGGACTCTTTTCGCATGGAGTGTTTACTCCTTCTTGATCTACCAGAGGGTGTAGTACTTGTCGTATTTGTATTAGGCGACAAAACTTTTTCTCGATTTGTTCCCATTACAGGAGAGATAACACATTGATTTGATGTAGGGGAAAATACATTTTTACTAGAAACCGGAGAACTTCTGGATATGGGCGAAAAAATTTCGCTTTTATTCGTTTGACTTATTGGAGAAAATACGCCACTTTTCGATGAAATAGTATCATTAGATACTGGGGAATTAATTTGGCTTGTTGGAGAGAAAATGCCGCTGGTTACAGAGTTTGTACCGTTTGGTGAAATTAAATGATGGGGCAGAAAACTGTTGCTGGTCTTAGTGAGGCTATTCGCAATTGGATCAATGGTTTCCGACGTGTTCGTCTGAGATTGTGGTTCTGTAGTTGGGGATCCGGGGGCTGTGTTGTTTTGTTCAGTCATTTGCCTTTTGAAGCTGCCGTGCAAATTAGCAGTCATTGTATTGATGCACTCTCCTTCTGGTGATAGCCGATGCAACATGTTCTATACAGGAATAGGAATAGTTTTAGTTAGTAAAATCTTGTCACTTCATCAAGACTAAAACACTAAAATAACAAGACTAAAAAAAACATTGCTGTTAGTTAAAAATAACATTAAAGCATTCTTAATTTAGAAAATCATGCTTTTAATGGCTGACAATCGCACAAATGCCATGCAAAACTGCATCAGAAGTCCTCACCTGAGAATCTCCATTAGACTCGGTAAAGTGTTTCGTTGCATCGCCAACATGAAACACCGAGTCTGCACTATTGTTATTGTTGAGGGCATTAGACGCAAGCGTTAGTTGTAGCCGATCACTCTGTATGCTTTCATTTATTTGGTGGTTATGTATTTGAGTGTTATTGACACTGAACGTGACTGTGGTTGTGACTGTTATATTGCCATTTTGTGAAGCCTTATTAATAGGGCTAAAAGCTTGGATGTCGGATTTCGGTGATATGGATGTTTTGGTGAACGGTGGCTTGGCCCAACGAGGGGGTGGCGGAGGCGGAGTGGTTTTAACATTGATCAGTTGAGTAGGAGAATGTGGAGCATTGGTTGTTGGAAACGTATGAGGTTGCGTAATATGAGCCTGAAAATAGTTAAGCATTCATTAGCTGTATTTGTAATTACACCATTAAGCAAGACATGTTAACTTGTACGGATGATTTTACTTACAGTACTAGACATAAGATTAAGAGTATTTGGTGGGGTAGGTCGTGGTGCTCGGATAAATGTTCCACTAGGTTTAGCCGGTGGTGATGGAGCTGTTCGGCCCTTAAACGTACTAAGGTTCTTGTTTTGATTCGGTGGGGAACCTGACGTTTCCATTGGGGACATTTTCAAAACTACATTCTGATCCTTCTCTGTGTTAAGGGTGTATTCTCTTGAATTTGTTCCTGTACCTGAAATTAATTAAGCGATGCGTGAAATAACTTATTTATTTATTTAAATCAATTTATTTTCGATTGAGAGTAGTAAGAATATTTTCAGAGAAATAAAACTTACTTGCGTTAAAACTGCTAAGACTAGATCCCGTATCGGAAGGTGTAACTGCCATTGGCACAACGCCATTCGAAAGTTGACAAGGAGACATAAGATTCTGAGGATTATTCTTTGGATTTGCCATAGGATAACCCCAAAATTCTTGACCTAATAACGCTAAAGAGCTCAATTGGTGACGACTTTTTGCTTCACGGAGAGGGCGTGGTAACTGAAGCTGAACTGGTAACTCATCGCTGAAAATAAAAAATATGTGCGTATTTATAATAAGACAAGATATTGGAGTAGAGGCATTGTACGAGAAAACAAGCGACATTATGGCAAGTGTAGCTAACTATAGCGGAACTCATCATCTACCCACTTTGTCTCTTATCCTTGTGACATCATATTAATGTAGGCATAACAAATCTATGCTTTCGATCAAAAGCGAAGGTAGTCAAGGCTTTTGGCTTTTATGTAGTAGTCGACGTTTAACAAAAGACGTTTGATTAACTTACCAACACTGTGAGTAGTGGGCAATTAGTTCGGGTATATTGTCAAAGCGATTGTGGGAGGTTTCAAGGCCGATACGACCTCCCGATGCTTGTATGAGGTAGTGTTCGATATAAGGTCCCTTGTCGGCTGGAAGGCGAACGCTTATTGCCATCGTGTCCGGTTGACTAGATTGACGGACTACAAAGTTCTGAAAAACGCATTTTAATATAATTTAATAAAAATATTACCAAAACGTAATGATACTTAAATAATAATATGTCATACATTTGAAAATACAGATCGATAACAAATATTATGAGAAAATAAATAATTAAGGGAATATTAATAATACAGAAATTGTGGTCAAAATATATTTAAATTTAAGAAAACCGTGTGTTATTTATTCACGATAAGTAAGCAATTTTTCTGCTAATTATAAATAATTTTTATCTTCCTTGTCCACTCTTTCCATAAGTGAAAACCTTATCAAAATCCATTTGGCTGGTTTAGAAGAAGTAAGCGCACATAAAAACAGAGGACAACCGCCTTTATGATATTGACAGGTTAATAGAAAGAGAAAATCTTAAAGTTTTAAAAGAGTATAAGTACCCCTTCCTCTTTGCCTTGCAGGAGATGAAAAGCGCCAGCTCTTTGAATACCCGGTAAAAACCATACTGGGTGTGTTCTGATCAGTCGCTCCAGGAGACCGATGTCGCATGGCGGTTGTTCTTCAGATCCAGACCCCGATGAGTCAACTGAAGAGCAGTCTCCTCTTGCGCCTTCGCCATCTGAAGAAATGCTTTCTCGGCTCTGGAAAGTAACGAATAACGAATTAGCATATTAGAAGGCCATTAAAGCTTGTTATCTAAGCTAAGCTAAACTGTGATCTGCTTTAGCGCTAAGTATGCATTTATGTAATGCTTGGAAAAATAAATGAAAGAGCTTTTGTCAGACTCTTTTGCTGGAGATCGCATCATTTGTAACAAAAAATTATCGACTATCGAGCACATTGGAAATAAATCTACGGAATTTGAAATTATGTTGTTCTGACTTGTTGATTTCTTTCAAAAAGGTTAACCTACAGGGCAAATCCTTAAGCCGATCGTCTTTATTATAGGCTCAAATTGTAGCTGACTAAATTGTCCAGAGGAGCTTTTCTCAAATTTTTGATATCATTCTTCGTTTCTAAAATATCGAGCGCCAAAATCAAAAATTCGCGTCTTTTGAGCGCTTTTTGAATATCATATCTTTACAATTCTCCGAGATACAAGAGGATCGCACTTTTTCGTGAAATCGGGGCCTATACTAAAGCGAATGAAAAGAGATTTCCAATGTATTAAATAAAACTTTCAAATAAAGGCCACTTATTTCCATATTTCTTTATTTAAAAGGAATGTAACATATTTTCCCTACGTACACTTCAAATAAAAATCTTATGTTCACGGGCTCGGAAATATTGCGCGATTTCCCCGCAAAAGGTTCGGCGATGGCCTCCACAAAGAAGGCAAGCAATTTCGCATATATGCTCATATATTCGGATTTAAGTTCCGTATGTTTTCTTGTTTATATGTTAAAGTTATCTGTACCCTTTTCGGGTAAGCCGTCATTGCTCACAGATAAGGCTATGATAGTGTATATCGAAATGAAATGTGTAAAATCTTATTATGGAATCCGGTGAACTTTCTGCGTGTGTTTTTGTGTATTTCAAACTTGTTGTTGTTTACGTTGGTTTACGATTTATGATATCGCCATAATATACAGGGTGGAATTTTGTAATGCCACCTGGAGGGAAAGTACTCTTAATACTGTAGATAGAAAGTTTTACTCAAAGAAAACATTCCTTTATTTAATTTTCTTTTCCTTTCATTTAATTTATCAAGTTTGTTAGAGAGATTTCATCCTTATAATTGACTCTAACGATCGATGCAAAGGGTGTGTAACTTTTACAGATTTTAGCCGGTTCGATTCCCGGGTGTGGCAAGCGAATTTTCGAAAATCTTTGAATGCAGTTTTCTTTCTATTCAAAAATAAAGGAATGTTTTCTTTGAGTAAAATTTTCTATCTACAGTATTACTCTTAATACCCTGTATATGCATTTCTTCCGAAATAACTTTTGATTATTTTTTACGTATTTACAAATGAATGACCTATTATGCAGTTAAAATATAGGTTTAATTACGCAAATGTAATTGTCACGTTGCACATTCGGTGCAAGAGATTTTTGTCTCAATTAAAACAGTTAATGCTCCCCTAAAAGTCCCCAAACAATGAATATTAATACGCGAATATGTTCACGCGACACAGCGGAAATGCCAAATTTACATTAATTACAATTACACCACGAAGCTCCAGCCACATAAGGTATTATCATTTTAATGTTAGGTTAGGCTTTGTTTTAAGTGAAATAAAGCTGTGAAATAAATACGTGAATTGTAATATTTTTAATACGTGTTAGGGAGATTTTTTCTACTCTAATAACTCGTCGGCATCTCATGGTTTTTTTAGCCCGGTATCACCCCAAGTTACTCTTATTTAATCGGAGCCCATACTTACAACTAATAACTAAATCTTTGCCATGAATTTATATTTTTTATTTTAGTGGATTTTATGCCATGAATTTTTTATGCCATAAATACGAGTAAGTATCTTGTTTTAATTTTCCTTTACCAACAATTATTATTTTCTATTAATATTCAATAATAGAACGCTCTTTCTGTATACAAATATTACTTTTCATAGGAGAGCATTTCATTTTTATTATGTATACCTATCCCTAAATCGCACTTATAATAATACTAGCTGGCGCCCGCGACTTCGTCCGCGTTGAAAAAGAAAAAAGTAGCATATCCTGTGTCCTGTACGTCTAAATATTTATGTACCAAGTTTCATGGAAATCAGTTAATTCGTTTAAGAGTTATGGAGGAACATACATACATAGATGCATTCATGCAATACCTACACTTACAGATTTATTATTAGTATAGGTCGTGCAGCGAATAAAGACCTCTCGGCAAATGTGCGCAGAATCCTATTTTTAGGTCTTTGAGGGGGCAGAGAAAAGTGAGGGGCGAGTACGCGTCGGTGTGCCGACACGTTATTGGTAGACTCAGTCGCTCTTCCCCTCCCGCACTTCGTTCGCGCGTCTCGAGTCTCTTGGGTACTGTTGCGTACAGATTGTTTTATCGTTTAGTAAATACGTCATGGTGAATAAATGTCTAAAAAAATGTTCTTCTTCGACATCGCACGATGATTTTATGGAAGGAATATCAACACTGCCTGTAATGTTAAGTTAGTGAGGCGAAAAATTTACCAAATAAGACAAAAAAATGTCATTTTTCTTAGCATTTTTTGCGCAATTGTACACATGCGCCGATTCCTCCACAAGTCCCGCCTTCTAACCTTAATGTAATAATTCACCTATATCTACGATAAGATAGAGAAAAGATAGATAGATAGAGTAAGTTTCATATTGTTGAATCGAAGTTGAATATCTGTCGGTTATGAGATGACGCATACAGACTAATTTGCAAGGAAAACTTGTTAGTGTAGTGCTACGTGTAATTGGTAGAAACGTAGAAAGTCTGCCGTCAGTATAATTTGTCGGATTAGATTTCCTTAAGTCTGTGCGTAGCGTGATAGCATTGCAAACAGTAGGGAACTATATATTTAAACTTTATATACACAGTAATCACCATGAAATTTTGCATACACGTTTTCTGGGACACCAGAAAGTACATAGGATACCTTTCATCCAAGAAAAAAGTAATGTTCCCGAGGGATTATCTAAAATATAAAACTGTAACTAACGCCTGGTCAATGTGTTATAGCAACAAGTTGTCAAGCGTTGTAATTGCTTTTATATTTTTAATTTATCATCGCGTACGAAGTCGCGGGCACCAGCTAGTACTTTATATGTAAGTAGCTGCGTAACTTTTTAAATCATCATCAATACTAATAATAAATCTGTAAGTGTAGGTATTGTATGTATGTATGTTACTCCATAACTCTTAAACGAATTAACTGATTTTCATGAAACTTGGTAGATAAACATTTAAACGTACAGGACACAGGATAGGCTACTTTTTGCTTTTTCAACGTGGACGAAGTCGCGGGCGCCAGCTAGTACTAATAATAAATCTGTAAGTGTAAGTATTGTATGTATGTATGTTACTCCATAACTCTAAAACGAATTAACAGATTTTCATGAAACTTGGTAGATAAAAATTTAGACGTACAGTACACAGGATAAGCTACTTTTTTCTTTTTTCAACTCGGACGAAGTCGCGGGCGCCAACTAGTTGTCATATTATTTTTTTAATTTAAGTTTTTATTTCAAAATCAAAATCAAAATATTTATTTATCAATTTAAGTTATCATACTGTTAGAAGTGTTCGTATGTGTGTTTCTGCGGTAAACTGAAGCGAAGCCTAGCAGTCGTCGACGTTTGAGCGGTAACCGCTGGAAAATTAGTTGATCTATCTATATTAACTTACACTGAGAAAACATGTTTAACGTTCGTACTTCAATTTCACTTCTAATAGACCCATTCAAATACATTTTAGTATAAATTTTATTATCAAGCAAGTGTTGAAACAAGTTACATAAGTAATTATTATACACTGTAGCTGCTGCCCGCGACTTCGCCCGCATAACTTTGTAAATTATAATACTGAAACCTTCCTCGAGAACCACTCTATCCATTGGTGAAAACAGCATGAAAATCGGTGCAGTAGTTTTTGAGTTTATCGCGAATAGACAGACAGACGCGGCGGAGGACTTTGTTTTATAATATAGTGACTATACAATTAATTAAGTCATACATTTTAACGTTTCAAAATTTCAAAATATATTGCTAAGTCCATAATCAAATAGTTTACTTTACAAATGGAATACCGCTAAATTATTAATTGAAACGAATATCACCAACCGCTGTTATTGCTCTATAAATTGATAGGGGGATGTTGAATAAACGAGTAAAATGCTCAGACGGCTGGTCCATACAGTTAGGGTATGGTCACTTTGAAAGCGACGCTTCACTTAAATGAATTAAATGCAAAATGTTTCAGTTACGTAGCGTAGACTAGGCTGGATGTAAGTAGACTCCTACAACAATGGATTATGTAATAGTAGTTGTCGAGATATTTATTGATATTTAGTATTAGAACTTTTAAAAAATATAAAAAATAAATCTAAGCACAAAAAATAGTGAACGACAATGACAAATAGAGAGTTTAAATACATAAGTATAAGACTAGCTGGTCCCGAGACTTCGTACGCGCTTTGGCTTCTTTTTTTTATTTCACAGGAACCAACATTTTTCCAAGATAAAAAGCATTCCATATGTTAATCCAGGTAATAAATTATATGTTTGCCAAATTTCATGCAAATCCATTTAGCCGTTTTTGCGTTGGAGTAACAAACATCCAAACATAACAACTTTTCCATTTATAATTTTATATTGAGACTGCTTGTTAGTTTTAAAAAGTTTTGTCAGCGTCATTTGATCAATTTACATTTAAAACATTTTTTTACATTCAAATTAGTTATCAAAATATTATTAGTATAATCAATCGACTTTACATGTAGCATAAAATCTTAATATAAAATAATATTTTTTCCATCAATTACAATTTATAATTTGTAATTTACCCATAGGGTTTCCACACATAGTTATATTGTAAATATTTCAATAATCGCTTTCAGTGGGACCCTACTGTACTTTGTAGGGAGGCGGGCGGTTATGCCATCACACACATCAATAATTAATATTTCACGCTACCCACTACTGCATTATGTACTCTGTGCACCGTAAGCCGATTAATACCTTGCAGAAGGCTTTCATTTGCAGAATTCAGACGCATTACCGCATAAACTTCAAACAAATATATTCGAATATTAACAAAGGAAGTGTTTTTTTTTTTTTTTTTTTTTTTTTTTTTTTATAGTTTCCCCCCGGGGGCCATTTATTCATTCTATTTTGGATGACACTAGCTACATAGTACATTATTGAGTGGGGGGAAAATCACAGTTACCCCTTGCATGGGCAAGGGACCTTGCTCATCAATATAATTTTCACTTGGTCTTCCTATTTAATTTTTTATTCATCCTGATCGACACCGTTGCCTCACAAAGGAAAAAACAAAGGAAGTTTAAAATATTAAATTACTTTTTAAATTTTTTTAAGATAGTTTGTCTTCCAAATACTATTTATTATAATATTTTTTTTGCATGGGCCAGAAGTGTAAACAAAAAACATTAAAATATTTTTTACGTTTTTTTTTTTATTTAATAAATTTGCACAAGAACTTACTTAAAAAATATACCTACCTGTGAAATTATTCGCCATTTTATTTTCCCGATAAGTGTTGCTAGTGGAAATATATATTTTTTTATTTTAATTTAGCTTAGAACAACGTTAAAAAAGAAAAATATAAAACGTAATATAACATATAAAACTTCAAAAACTTGACCTCCTCTGTTATTATTAAGATAATGGACAAGCTCGGGAAACTCGGGATGCTTAATTTAATAGGCAGTTTTCATTTAAAGACTCTAAAGATTGTTATTAACTGAAAAACTATGCACAGGAAAATGATGTATGAGGAAATTCTAACACTACGAGAGTCAAAGTGTAGTCAAAACAAATGCTTTCCGAAAATTAATATACGGCAATTAGCTGTATTTTAACATGACCATTATAAGCCAGCCACGGCACACGAGCACACACGGGGAATTAATTTGGAAATCGGTAACAATAATGTGCGAGCTGGTACCGCCATGAATCATAAGCGACAAAAGCTTCTATGGTACCTACCGGCGGCGGCGCCTCCGACCGTAGAGGCGTTAAATTTCACAACACAATGGCCACCGCCTTCCCCCATACCGAATAACGCCTCAAATATGCAGCTTTAGATTTATATGGAAAGTCAGATAGCAATTAGTTTCACTGTGAAAGTAAATCGCGAGTCGCATCTTGAGCCACGGAATGCAATATGTGGGAACGTGTATTGTGTTGTGAAGGCATTAGGTGCCCTATTGTGAAAATAATTTTCACATAATTATTGAATACTTTATGCTCTTCAACTGTTGTTGTGTCTATCAATTTTGTTTTTAATATTCCATAATCTGAAGGCATTTTCAAAGAAAAAGAGAAGATGAAAATGTAATTCAAGTTGGGATTTAAAATTAGAAATGAGTACAGTCACCGCAAAAAATAATTAATAAATGATCATAGACAAATTAAAATTTATATTCAAATTATAGTTCTTTAATACAATCTGTTTTCGACGGACGTTCAGAAGGCTTAACTAAAGTGTGTGTAGGTATTTTCTATTCTAAACTTTTATTGAAATTTAAGTTTTATCCCGCGAAAACTATTTAGTCGGATAAAAGTATTGTGTCGGATAAAAAATAATCATGAGACGTAAAAGTGAATATGCACATATATTAATAGTGTCTGCGCTTTGTTCTAGTTGAAAATTGAAAAATATAACATCTGAGAAAATATCTGACATCTTTATCGCTGTGAGTTGGCGTCGACACGGTGACAATGGCGCTCAACTTTTTATATTTTTAGACGATCCTGCGGTAAACTTTCATTTTTCTAGAACAAAATACCCATCCTATACAGGTAATAAACTACCTGTGTGACAAATTTTATTGAAATCTATTAAGCTGTTTTCGCGAGCATCCAGAAGATGGAAGTTTCGCATTTATAATATTAGTAGGATGGTTTTATTCCAAAACTATAAATATACTACTACTATATATACTATATATATATAGATATATAGATATAAGCTATATATATATAGCTTTACTATATAGATAAACCAAATTAAGAAATGAAGTTGTCACAGTTTATATGTAATTAATATTTCGCATTAGCATTATTATAAAAACTATAAATTAAAAAAATATTGAAAAAGTTACACAATAAAAATAAATTGCACAATTTAAATATTTGTTTTAATGCCGACTGTACCGGCGGCCTATACCACTGAGTACTGAGAAACAGCTTCAACAAGCGCACGGCGCCGGGCACTTCACTACATGCGCAGCTATGTGTGCGTGACCTTTCACCGACGGGTTCACGAACGTGACCCGAAGGTACGTTTCGGGCGGCCTCGGCAATTCCGAGGGTACATGTCACAGGGACTCAGACGCACGCGAGGCGAATGACGCGAGTTTTGTGTTTGTAGTACCTACATGACACCTAGATAGGCTACTTTTTCCTTTTCCGAGTGCAGTGCACTCACCCTGCGTTCCGACTAAATGTAATTAATAGTCACAAAATATAAGGGCTATTGAGTAATAATTGTTCAAAAGTAACTTATATGCTTAGGTACGAGTATATCTGATAAATATCTAATAAGAAAAATGTAAAGGATGTTTATTGTTATTTAATTTCTGCATGTAAGATATAAATTAATTAGTTATATTTAAATAACATTATAAATAGAATATAATAGAGACTTAGGTTAGATGTTTATAGTTTGTAAAATAAGAAAAATATAGACAAAAAATAATTTAATTTTTAAGTTCTCCTATAAAAAGTGTAATTTTGATTTGTGGCCGTTTAGTTTTTAAGCAGCGATATAATCCGATCTCTAGTAATAAACTTAAATAAAAAAAAAAAATTTTGGGAGCCCTACAAGAATAGGCTAATAAAATTTAAGCTTCTAGGGAGCTGTCTCTCTGTATAGATACATTACTCCGTGCCTATACTTACGAGCGTTTTCAATCTCTTAAGAGACAGCTGTGTTTCAATTTTGAAACTCATAAAAATATACAAGAGTCGCATAACAGTTTACTTTTATATGACTTCGGAACTGAGTGCGAAGTGGTAGCACGTGCTATTACGCTGTAAATGGGACGACGTTTTAGGAGTAGCCTTACAACACCTGCGACCGCTGAACTTTGAGAATAGGGACCCATTATTCGGCTACAACTTGGAGATCATTAGAGTAATGATAAAGTATGTATAGAAAATACGTGCAATGTATATTCATACTAATATTTTAAATATCTTAACTACTCAATTATGAAATTTCATGATTCATGATCATCATGAAATTTCGCATACACGTCAGAAATAAGGGAAAAGACCTTTCATCCAGAAAAAAAGTACTGTTCCCGAGGGATCATCTAAAAATAAAACATTTTTATTTTTATTTTTAGAGGCATTATGTATTTTTTTTATTTTTCAACGCGGACAACGTCGCTGGCGCAAGTTAGTGATAAAATAAATATCAAACAGTCTAAGGAGAGAGAGGCGTCTCAGAATAAAGAAATTATTAATTTATAAACAAAGTTATGGGCGACCCTTTACTGTATTTCTAGTTCAATCAAAGAAAGTAAACACCGCTTGTGGTCCAGGCCGAAGGGGGGATGTAGTTATGGGGTGTCTGGGGGGTGGAGGGATGCAGGGGAGTAGGTGCAATGGCAGATGACTCACGCGAGAGGTTAAAATCAATAAGTCGTGTCTCATGAGTTTTAATAGAACTTTTTGCTTAATATATTTTTTTTATTTAGTTTTAGTAATTTCATAATTACTTCTCTAAAAACCAATTTATTTTGCACAAGGCCTTTGACAAAAGTCGCTGTCAGCCTCTGTCTGTTTCTTCGCTATCTTATTTTAAAGTAACCAATTAATTTTTATACTGTTTTCACTAGTGGAAAGAGCAATAAAAGAGAAAGGTTTGTGTATAAATAATTTGCAAAAAAATAATGCGTGCGAAGCCAGGGGCGGTACACCAATACATGTAAAATCACGAAATTGCATTGCCTTTATTTTTTTATGCCTTAGCCATGAATTTCCATCCATTTTTAAAATTATAGAGACATTTCACATAAATAAGTAAATGTTTTTAAATCTGCAAAAATTGTAATTGTGTTTTTGTTTAATTCAAGGACAATTTTTGAAATTTTATCCTATCATACAAATATATATAGATACTCATAAAGATGGATGCAGCAGTTCAAAATTTTTCAACAAAAAGCCAATATAAAAATTCTCAAATGATCGCAACGCTCTATTGTTGAGAGCACGGGTTGTCCGCCCAACAACGGGTGCAAATTCAGTGCTGGGGTGCTGCATTTTTGTAATTGTCGACTATTATTTTTGTTCTAGACCAGTGAGTGTCAGTTGATGGTATGGGGTAAGTCGGAAGTCACACCGGCGTCATTAATCGCTTCCAGTTGACAATAGTACCCCATTAAAAGCCAACAAGATTGGTACATTGCATTTAGGTATATGTATTTATTCTATAGTTTGTATTTCTATCTATCTATGCCGAGTTTTATATCATATAAGGTGAGCGTAATTGAAGTTATTTGACCTTATGTAAAAGTTTTTGTTAAATACTTGTACCTGTGAGTATAATTATTATAAATTGTTTTAGTAATTAAAATGAAAAATCCAGGTTTTTATTTCTTCCATTGTAAATGAAACAAAAAAGGCTAAGGACTTATATTAATCATCAAAGGTGCGTCTTATGTGTCGCTACTATTTCATATAGTTATGTAAGGTTTATTTGTAGTTCATTACAAAAATCTCTACAGTAATGAAGAATTAAAGTATATAATGAGTAAAATCGTAAAATATAATGATATATTTTCTATAGAAATAAATAACCATTATAGAAACCATTACAACCCTAATGTGACCAGTGTGTGACGCCCATCTAAAAACTCCAAGTCATTAAACGGCACCATTTTGTGTCCCACAAAGGCAGTTACTTGGGACCGAGCGCTACAATTTTAGGGTTAATTGTGATACCGAATGGTGTTCCGAGTGTAGAGTAATGAATATTAAGCCCTTAACCCTTTAGCAGCGATACTACGATAGAAATGGGGGTTATTATCACCTTTGTAACAACTATACTGTTTTATTGGAGTCTTGGGTTGGTTGAATGTAGTGAAAATTAGAAATAATTTGTCTTGTCGATGTAAATTAATCTTACGGATCGAAATTAAATACAATTTCTTAATAAAAGTATAATTAGGTAACCATATTATAATTAATATACATAATTATAGTGTGTGCATTTAACTAAGAAAATTGCCTATAGGAAAAATCCGTAAACAGGGATCCTAAGAGAAGTTCTAATAGTCCGCAAGTAAATAGACTTTAAAGTCCGATTAAATGAAAATAATTTAGTCATCAAGGAAATATTTTTACTATTTATTAAATAAGAATATTTTGTTCACATTTTGTCACAAGTAATAATTGTTTTATACCCATATATTGTTTCAGTAGTACACAAATTTACGACAAACACAATTTATATTTCAAGGTTGCACCACAGTACAATGTCTGACGGTAAACTAGTTATGAATAGGTTTTTTCTTGAATGTCAATGTAAATCCTCTGTTCTAAGAAACGCTAGCGAAAACCCTACATTATCGCTAAAGCTGTAGCCGGGTGGGGCTTCAAGTTTTCGAGTAGTCGCAAAGCAACACCCGCAATTGACTGCCGAGTGCGACTAGAGTGTACTTGTCGTATGGAAAGTGAGTGCAGCGACGTGTTTGTACGCAAATATTGTCGCCTGCCTATGTAAATGGACGGATAACAATGGCACGCCAGACTTCATAATTGTTTTACTTTTCACATCGATATTATGAAATTCAGTTTAGTGCTCAGCACCGTGAAAATATTTTAACATGACACATAGATAGAAGAAAAAAAGAAGAAGAAGTGACTAACTAACCGCGCATGGATCTTATAAAACGAGTCCAGTGGTCTCAGTTTCATTCAGTCGCTCAAACAACACTATCTCACATACATGTTACTTTTATACGTTAAATAGGTTTGTTTTTAAATAACGTTTTTAAAATGCTCTCCTGTGCCTTTACTTTGTGCAAAAGTCACTCAAGACGAGAAATTAAAGGCACATGAAATCACTTAACACCTATAAACACATTAAAATTTAATAATAATCTTAGTATTTTAAATATGCTATTTGTTTACATGGGAATGTTTGCATCAACTGAAAGAGGAATAAAATCTTTCGTTGGTATGTGGATGCGTAGGAATATGACTTATTTGGTTATCTCATTAATGCTACTGTTTGAATAAATTATTATTACAAGTATTCGATTGGCTATGGATTAGCAGGATCACATAAGGATTAGTAGGAATTTTAGCTGTGTGCGTAAATACGCACATGGCTAGCCAAAAAGAGGAAGATACGGTACGTTATTACATTGCGCATTATTATATTATTATTTAAAAAAGTAAAGTAAACATTCCAGCCATCGCTAGCCACAGATAATCGAAGAACAACTTTTCAATTTTGCCGCTATAACAGATTTGCCATAAAACGGCAATAACGTTATAGCAATAGCGTTACTTTTATGTTTGTAAAATAACAGTTTTGAAATATTATCTATACTAATATAATAAAGCTGAAGAGCGTTTTCTTTGAACGACCCAATCTCCGGAACTACTTACTAAAAGGATTTGAAAAATTCTTGGAAAAGATTGTTATAGTACTTAATATTTAAAATTAAAACGTTAGGATAGGCGTCAAGGTAGATTTAGTCACCAAACGCGAAATCGCGTGGCAAACGAGTGTGCTGGAACATTTCTTTCCTATCTCGTACAATATTAAATATAAAGGGATGGAAGAGTGTTTTCCACAATATAACATTGTTACATAATACATTTTTCATTTCAAACAGGAAAAGCAATAAGTCGTTTCAACACCAACTTTATTGGAGGGAAAATAGTATTTCATATCTTTTAGACACCCTCGATTTTTCGCGAAATTGACAATTCATAAAATTAACGACTGACAGTAAAATGATTGGATCTCAATTGGCTATTCTTAAACAAAATTTCGTGTTAGCGTTTTAATTTAAAAGCGGTTTAATTGAAAGTCTTTTTCTTGGCAAAAAACAAATTATATAGCTTTATTTTCGACTAAAAATATATACTAAGATGTACATCATTCACGTATAAGATACACTAAGATTAGGTTCCTCTAGGATTTAGAAACAAACGAACTACATACAGTGCGTACGAAGTCGCGGATATAGCTAATATATATCATCTAACTTATTAGTTCCTACTGATTTTTAACTGATTCCCAGAAACTATGGATGACAACTCCTATCCTATTAAATTTAGATTTCATGTTTCAGTCCACTTTTATTTTTCTGTTATCATACAAACGTTAACAATTGCAAAAAGCGCAATCATAGAGGAGTTGAAAAGTGTTTCCCCGGAAAACTCCCCGTTGACATTTCCTAGAATTAGATTTCGTGTCGAGAATTGAGAAAATATTGTGTTCGTATGACAATATTCATGTAGTAATAAGTTTATTAATGGTCTAAAGATATATTTAATTTATACCTTATATTTTGACTATTATAGCCTTATTCAAGTATATACGTTTTTATTTGTCATTTCTCTCTTGCACGTATTCGTGCAGTGATATAATATGTATTTATATAGTTCGCTCGGCTATAATTATACTTAAAAACAATAGAAACAAAAGGGCTTGTAAACAATAGAAGACTTTGGCTTAAATGAGAAGTTTTTGTCTATGTTTTCTCTAAATACTTGTCCCACATTATCCTAATTTCCTTCCTAATTCCCAAAACTTCTGTATTTACAAAGATAATATAGAATAAAAAATTTGTTATTGGCCTAAATGATAGTGGTACAGGGTATTCCAATTTTATGTCTAACTGCTCTGCACTGCATATTCATCGCATTATAGAAACTAAATACGTCGATATTTATTAAAATTTTCCTCCCTCTCAGAAGAACAGTACAGAAGTTGTTAATGCAATACGACATGCAAATGTCTGTACAAAACTAAAGGCAAAGTTGGGGTAAGAGTTAGCGAAACTAAACAGGAGCGCAGTTTGGTTCATTAGTTTAGATCGGCAAGTTTTAAAATGGAACTACATCGTTCTAACTTCGGCGGGGCTCAATGCACGGAAGAGATCATTTACCCGATACTCTTGATTCTCTTTGATACTCGCTGTGTTTTCGAACTTGTCAACTAACAGAATATTTGAAAGCGATCGCTTCTATTACTTTAAAAAAACGTAATTGAAAATCTATAAGGAAATTGTATTGCACATAAAATAGTAAGCTTAGAATAATCTAATATATAAAACGGCTTAACCAATTTTGATGAAAATTTACATGTACACTTGGTAGGTCTGAGAATAGGTTTTTATCTATTTTTAGACGCGTGCAGAGTCGCGAGCAGCAGCTAGTAAATATTTAAATTTCCTTACATACATCGCTGCGCCCCACAAAAGTATTTTTTACACATACAATGTAGCATTTTTTAATATTCATCGAACATACTTTTTAAAACTTCTTACCTGACTGAGGCTATCACCCAAACTGCCATCAACATCGACCGGTCTGAATTCAGTATCTTTCAGTACAACGTCTCTTCGCTTCCTCTCTTGGGCTTCCCGCATCGCTTGGCTTTGCAGTCTTTCGAAAAACTCCCTCGGTTTCAACGGTGGAGGTTCGTCGTCGGGGGGAGGTGGCGGTGGGGGCGGTAGCCTGTTGCGGGGGGAACTGCGAAGCAGCGATCTCTCATCATCTTCGGTAGATCGCTCGTCATGATCAGAGTCCGAACTCCGACTGTCACGGCGTCGCACGCCTTGAAGGTGTGGCTCGAGGAATGTCGCGTTTCTGCAACAAGACCAGAATGTATAAACAGTGTGTCTTTATCGAGACTTACTGCGCATACTATTCTATAGATACATCGATTTATTAGACTAGTTACTGTCCACAACTTAGTTGGAATATGTTTTGTTAAGAAATTATTCTTAATTAAAAAGCGATCCTAATCACAGTAAAGGGCATTCTAAAGGGTAAATCGTACCCTACTTATTTTATTTTATTTATTAATTTATTATTAAGTACTCTGCTGTAAATACAAGTATACATAGTAGTTGTGGTTTTCCCTTTAATCGTGATTTACTATGATTATTATTTTTCAACAATTTTGTCAATACTCCCCTATAATGCAATTAAGCAGTACCTTTCTTTCGATTTCTTTTCTTTTGACTTACATAAACTCAATTGAAAATTGTAAATTTGTGTTTTTTCTTAATGTTAAAATTAAAGTTTTTCTCTGTTAATGTGATAACCACAGTTTAAAAAGAAATAAGTATTAACAGTACTCAGTGAGTGCTAAGGAAATCCAAAGGTAAATTATGGGGTTGTCTAAAACAGTTGGAGCTGCGTTTAACTTGCAGCCCAGCGTGCACAGGTTTTTAATTAATACGAGGCTTGGCCGTATTCGGGGAATAAATCTTAGTTAATGTCCATTTAGTCTGGTCACTCGACTCTCGAGCCCCATGTGTGGCTGGGGTTATACGTTTATGGTGAGATCAAATTTGATTTGTTAGCGACGCGACTGCAGACGATATTGGTAATGGCCATCGCTTTATCTTAACAAGTCTGCTGGTAACCTGGTAAAGTTACGATTGGAACTTATCCGTAGAATACCTACGGAAAAAAATTGATATAGTAATAAATAAATAAAATAGAAAAGTTATGAATGTGGTGTAAAAACAAAATAACATTGGTAACTTTGAGTTGGTATTTCTAATTGGAGTCTTCTAATCTAATTCTAAATGGAGTTTTTAAGTTATTAAAAAAAAATTACAACAAAAAATTTAAATCAATCGTTACATAAATATAGGATCTTTTGTAATCATATTTTTTTAAGTTTAATTCATAGATTAGCTGTTTACAACAAACTCTATTTGTGAAGACAATAAATTATTAAATAATATAATTATCTCAAATAATATGAACCTTCCTAGTTTATTAGCTCTTTTCATTAGTAAAAACCGTATCAAAATCCTTTGAGAGGGTTTAGAAAAAGCTAGCTAAAATAGACAGAGGTGGAGAGCGACTTTATTTTGTAATGTACCTATGTAATGAGCTTAAGCTTATAGCTTTCATTATAATTCATACTTTTTAAAAGAACTCTCTTTCAAATGTTGTTTAGCCCATAGTCTATTTATGAGCTGTCAATGCGGCTAAAGCTCTGCAAACAGTCTCCCATTGAAATGAAAAATTGCTAACAACGCTGTCCACGCCGACACGAAGGCGACACTCTATTTATTTTGTGACGGCTTGATGGCACTTCCTGATATAATACGTATGTATATTGCTTAACCGCATTGACTCATAATTTGCTACACGATCTCAATTATTAGAATCTTTTAAAAAGAAATCAGTTCAGTTTATAAAAAAATGTCAACAGAGTCCATTTAACAGATTTATATGACCAAAATTATTGGTAGCCTAGTGGTCGGAATTTGGACCATTGAATAAGAGTATACTCATACTCATTACAATATAAATCTCTTCTTAACTTGACTATAAAGAATAAACACACACACACACGCACACATGAAGTACCTACTATTACTATTCTATGACTACGTATGTAATATGTACTCGTAGGTAGTAGATACACTTGTTGCTACTTGCAGTAAAGTAGGTACTAATTATTCTGTGATATTTAAGATGCTCCCGGTCCTTAATATCCCATATAAATCCTGTCGTAAATAATGGACGTATAAGTCAGGTGTCCATGCAATGTCCACAGCAACAAATCAGTATCGCGTCACCCGTCATCTGCCCCGGTCATTACAGGGGGCTGACGCTCGGGTGACGGCTGTACATAATTAATTACAATGTCATATTTGATGCCGTCTCCACTTGTGTACACATGAGAAGGTAGAATTAATTTTACATCATCCATTTTATTGATGGCTCAATTATTAAAATAATATGTGAAGGCATCGAAGTTTGCCACCGAAATTACAAATTTTAAAATGTTCTTATTTTCAAATGCGGCAAATAATAGGTACTCCAAGAAATAATATTATTATTTTTTATATAAAAAAAAATACTTCCCAATAAAGTAGAGTTATATTTAACTTTAGTTGATCTCTTGACATAATATCCTTACTAAGGATTCTCCTATGATTAATCTTAAACATTTTGACCACGCCGAAAGGTGCTTGTTAAAATGTGTATAAGTAAAATAGAGAGTCAAGTACACCTCCGCTATTAACTTGAGAAAACACTGGAGAACAAAAGCAACAGATTACTGTCGGTACAACAGATCATCTCTTGCGAAAACTGTACACAGAGGAAGAAAGACAGTTTCTTAGATTTAGGGTTGTTACGCTTTTTTAGATCAATTTTATAAATATTTGGTTGGCGAGCATAAAATAGTAATTACATCTTACATCAAATCGTATCCCTTCCTGAAGTTACCCATACAAGATCTAACAATAAATGTTGAATAACAATATGTTGAATATTTGATTCCATCGTGATCGTCTTGATATATTGTACCGTACATAGATCTCGAAGTAGATCTGTTTATTGTAGACTAAGAACGCTTTCAGTTGAGAAACTGTATTTCTCTAATACTTAATGAGTCAAAAATGGATTTTCCCCAAATCTATACTACGTATTATCTACTTGCTTATAAAATCAAAATCGTTTGTCCAGTAGCACTACCATGAGTTTATGATGAGCGAAATCGCTAGCGAGAGATGAGCGAGAGCGTAAAATATTTGTATGAAAAATTGTACGTTCTCGCTCATCTCTCGCTAGCGATTTCGCTCGTCATAAACTCATGGTAGTGCTACTGATAGGATAGACTATTAACGCACAGCTAAGTATAGAAAGCTGAAATTTGGTACACAGGTTTATGTATGTAATGTTGTTACAGTACGACACTTTTTGAACAAAAAGTTAAAATATTATTCTCAAAATGAAAAAAACATGACCCTACTCCGTTGCAGAGCAGTGTTGATGTTTTGTGTTGTGGCTATTGTTTGTGATAGGCCGACGAGAACCCTAATGGCCGGCTTTTGTTTTTCTTCATTTGCTGCTAACCCTTGGGGTCCAGTGTTATTTCTCCACACAAAGGAATGACTAGCGCAAAAACAACTTTCCGTTAATTTAATAAGTATTATTTTATCAGTACCTTTACCATGAGTTTACAATGACCGCACTCGCTAGCGAGAGCATAAATTCCATATAAATAATTATGTATTTGGAAAATTATCAATTTGACATTTACAGTTGACAGTTTTTCTTATAAAAGTTTTACGCTCTCGCTAGCGAGTGCGGTCATTATAACTCAAGGTGCTAAACCGAAAACAAACAGAGATAATATCGCACCTTCGGCAAGACAAGGGCATAACTGCACTTTTTGTAATTTTACAGGAGAGCCACTTCAAGTTATTTTTTTTGCATTCAATAGTCTTCTTCTGCCTATATTGCTTTTAAACAATTCTTCATGAAATAAGCCCCCATAGTCTTTTTTTAACTTAGTAATGTTTTCAGGACATTTCTGCATATATTTTAACTTTAACTCATTTAAAAAAAATGTAAGTTATGCCCTTGTCTTACTGAAGGTGAGATATACGCTAATTAGGAAACACAGGATAGGAAAATGGGCTTTCTACCAAATGTCTCTAATTATATTATGTAAATTCGCTATTCCTAAGGACCAAGTGCTGCTGCGTGTTTTGAAACATATATTTTAAAAGAATGCGATGCATTACATCCCAGCACTTAATAGTGACGTGTTTCCCGATGCATGAATAGAATAGAATCGCATGTCGCAAAGGAAGCCGTCGATGTCACAAAAGGAGTGTGCAGTGAAATAGTGAATTTCAATAGAACCCTTTTACTTTGCTGGTGTCAATTTCATGAATATCGTTTGTCATGAAATAGGTGTCTACGTATTTGCAGTATCGCATTCATATGAAAATGGGGTAGAAAGGATTAAATTTTAAATGGAAATTTGAAATTTTGTTTCAATAGTAGGTCCATTATAAAAACATAATTATATTATACATAAAACATAACAAACTATACTAAAAACTTAAGCAAAATTAAACAACTTAAATATAATTAAACAAAATTAAAGGACTTAAAAGAAAGTTTTTTTTTCTTTAGCACATAAAATATTTATAAACACCTAAACAAACATGCGTTATTAACTTCTTTGTCTATCTGTTTATAGAGATTTTTTTATGAGACTAATATTAAAAACGCGTTTATTCACCAATAACGCAATTTATTACATATTATCCTGTAAAAATGTTAAATTCCCGAGGGATCGTCTAAAATATATAAAAAAACTCATATATTTTAATTTTTTAAGGCGTTCGAAACCGCGGGCACCAGCTAGCTACATACTCGTATATCGAGCCAATTTGCTTCGGTTGTACCGGTTACCGTTTTAGGATACATCTTACTCGTACTTTAATTAAACCTATTAAAAGCAATGGATGGAAATTATGCAAAATTAAAATTCAATAAGTAACGCTTTCTTTGTTCGTAAATGTCACAAAGTGTTGTGAATATTTAATAATTACTTTTGTAACAAGACATCTTGTTAGTATTTGCTTTATTAACTGTGAACACGAGTTATTCATTGAAGCATATCTAAACTATACATAATGTGGTAAGCTTATTTTTAGTCAATATGCTATTTTTATAAGATTAGAAAAATCTTATAAGATTAGAAAAATCTTATAAAAATAGATAGAGACCTACGTACTTTACTTATTAATACGCTACTATGATGTACCTAATACCTATGTAAGAATTCACAAAATATTCTGTTACTTTTTCTAGACAAAAAATCTATTTAATAGCCTATACCTAGATAATTCTATAGCGTAAGTGAAAAATGCTATTTTAATAATTTAATAAATTATGTACTGTATTAGAAGATATAAATTGTAAAATTTACAGCATCCTACATACTAGATATAATGGGCGTCTTTCCATTAGCGACGGCACGGCCCGGCACGGCACGGCCCGGCTTACCGGGGAAGTAAAAATGTATGAAACTATATGGCTCGTCTTTCCACTAGCGACGGCACGGCCCGGCCCGGCACGGCCCGGCCCGGCACGGCCCGGCACGGCACGCCAGGTGACTCCCGCCGGCGCCGGCCGGCGCCGGCCGGCTTGGGGGTAACTGCATGTGTGTTGTATATGAATTGTAGCCGTGCGCGTGTGTGAGTGCTACCCAAGGGCTACGCTTGTTGAAAAAGTATCGATATATAGGTGTATCGATATTTTTAATTGGATATATTTATATTTATGGCCGATATATTGATACTTACATAGATACAAAATATCCAACATCGAAAATTATATCAGAAACAATATTTTTTTAGCATAAACTACCTGAAATAAAATCAGAGCCTTATCAATACTAATAATAAATCTGTAAGAGTAGGTATTGTATGTATGTTCCTCCATAACTTTTACGCGAATTAACTGATTTTCATGAAACTTGCTAAATAAACATTTAGAAGTACGGGACACTTGATAGGCTACTTTTTATCTTTTTTAACGCAGACCAAGTCGCGGGCACCAGCTAGTCTATAAATAAATTTAAAAGTGTCATTAAAACTAATATTATATACTTTGATTTTGCTTCAAGTTAAGTGTAATTGTTGTAATTTTATATTTTATAGATGACAAAATAATAATCCTAAGTTTCTTTCGGGGTTTCTTCTCAGGATCGTTTTTTTTTCTGAAACCTTAGTAAATTTAAGTTTATTATGACAATGATAAGAGTTTCTTGTAGAAACCTAATTGATACTGATATTTTTATAAATATCGATACATCGATGTTTCTTTCACTTCCGACATCCCTACCAAGGAAAAAACCGGCGTCCAACACCGGCTCAGTGGAAAGACGAACCCCGGCATGCCGTGCCGTGCCGTGCCGGGCCGGGCCGGGCCGGGCCGTGCCGGGCCGTGCCGTCGCTAATGGAAAGACGCCCAATGCAAAAGTTTGTGAGGAAGCAAAAACCAAATAGTAAGTTACTCGTATATATTTTTTGTTTGTGTAAACTTTGAAAGCAATTGATGTGATAATAATCAGAGGATTGAGAGTGGGATGTAATTTTTTTTTTTTTATTTTGACCAAAATTTCAATTTCAATCGTATTGTAAAAAAAATCTAATATGCATTTTTTTTAAACGTACGCTTTTAAAGAAAATCTGTTTTTTTACCTAAAAATGAAACTTTTACTACCTATGTAAAGTTGTTACAGCCGGAAATCCTAGCGCACACACTATCTCGTCTCGAAAGTAAGGGCGCGTTCTCACTGTGTTGTAACGATTAATTATCGTCAGACGACTGTCGTCTCTAGCTGTTCCCATATGTCGTCATTGTCTTTATAATTTGTCGTCACAACGAAAAAAAAGTCATAGACGACTGTTAATCGTGTCGTCCTATATGTGAACACCTCCATTTAAACATAAACTGCACGAGTATCTGGCGTAACGACATAGTGGGAACGCGCCCTAAGTCGACGCTTGCACTAATACGATTATTTCTCCCGCATGCTCTTAAAGTCGCATCAGACGGCTTTTAGTCAAGCCTTTCATTTAACTAGTAATTAATTTAAGAGAAAATTGTTCTAAGTAACATTGAGTCTGGAGATTTTTTTTTTATCGTTATACACTTTCTTGTGTATATTAAACGTTTCTACTTTGTCCAGATACAACCAAAGAAATCGTTGGACAGTTTGGGAGTGCTTTTGATTCTTTCTTAAGTTAAAATATCATCACTTTAATAATTTTTAACATAACCAGAATGCGTAATTACGTATATCTAATTATTATCCATGGTATATTATAAATTCGAAAGTAGCTCTTTTTGTTATTGATTAACATTTAAATTTAATGAAACTCTGTATAGAAATTGCTGGACGTATGGAAAAACAAAGAAAAATATATAATCCCATAAATGAGGTACTTACTTCAGGGGATGAAAGTAAAGGACATATTTTCATATCAAAAAATGTTAACATTTTACGAAATTTAAACCCATGTGGTGGATTTTAATTTTTTTAACGATAGAAGGTTTTTATGCTATCTTTTCACTCTCAATTATTAATACTGGGAAGTGTTTGCTTAGCTTCGGGAGATTTTAAAAGGATACTGTGGCGTCACATGAAGCGCGATTTTAACCCTATTAATGTCGATGCCCGGTGGCCTGAAAGCGCTAGCTTCCGCACTGATGTGTACTGGGATTATGCCAGGCTTTAATGCGATTAGATCGTATACATTTTGTTCATTTACTAAAATCTAATCACATTTTATGTAGCAGGGCACATTGCGTTTTGAAGTCACAAATTGGGCAGCTCGTTTGGCGGTAGTAAGCAACCCCTTTATGTAAAAATTATTTAAATATTTTTATTTTTATTGTTCAACCATTATCTTTATCTATTCTATTTCAAGGCAAAAGAACTTTTTTTAAGTTAAGATCCACTTAATGGTAGGTGACTACTATAACACAAGCAACGCCATAGGTATTGCAAATGAGCTGCCGACAATAGAAGGATTAAGGATAAGGGATAATGGAGGGATGGGGTAATAGGCTCAGGCATCCCTTGCTGTGGTATTCTGTAAGGGAATTCTAATTAAATTATTTGGTATGTAGTTATTCCAATTTTTCCTGTAACGTCTGTTGGGTCTTCAAATCTAAAGAGAATTTCTAAAGCAATCGGTACTTACCTACCACTTATCAAATGACTAAATTACTTATCAAATAGCAAATGTTACATTATTTGTTTCTAAACACTTGGAACATTAATAGGTCATTGTAAGTGAAGGAATTCAATGACCGATTTCATTAAAACTTGTATTGTAACAAATATCCGCTGTATTGAAATAATTGAAATGTTTGGAGAACCCATTGTGCTTTTACAATTCATATTATATGTTTACTCATGTAGTAACAGTAACAGTTCGTAACTCTATGTGTTTACTAATGAAATTAATTCAGTGACAATTTTTGACTTGTTGATACAACTGTGGGCTATCAAACACATACTCAAAACTTAATCTTAACTTAACTACTTAATCAAGAAAGCTGTTTGGAACATAGGTTTATTTTATAACAATAAAAACTCAAAAATTACTGGACCGATTTTGAAAATTGTAACTTCTACTAAATTACCCAAACGATTTTGGTATTGTTTTCACTAATGGAAAGAACGAGGAAGGTGTTTATATATATAATTTGCAGAAAAAAATTGCACCCGTGTGAAGCTGGGAGCGTGTTGTATGTATGGTAAAAGTTTAATGCGACTACAAATTATGTAAAAGTAAATTGATTCTTATCTTGAAGATGCAGTGAATAAAATTACACAAAAGTCAGACGTCAACGGAGCGTCTTAAATCTTAGGGATTAGGAGGAGGGGCGATCAAAGGAAAGAGGAATGGGCTCAGCCCTTCTTAGGTTAATACGTAATGAGGACCTCTTCAAAGCCGCATGTTTACATTAATTTACTGCATAAAATGTTTGCACGAGTTTACTTAAGTACGCTTTTATTTAGTTGGGGAAAAATCTGTGGGGAATTTAATGCAGATCGCGGTACAGTAGTGGTTGGCTTGTGATTGGCTTTTAAAGTTATCAGCTTACCTTTTGCATTACAATGCACTGATTCATATTCTTATACAGTTTTAACAGGCTTTGAGTCGCGGCTTTACCCCATAAGCCTCACGGTGGTCACGTGACTAGGAGCTTCGCCCGTCTGATAAGATATAAATTACCCCATACCTATACTAACTATATTATAATAAATGCTTTCTTTCATCTGGAGTTGTTGTATCTTTCATCTAGAAAAAAAGTAAGAACTGTTCCCGAGGGATCACCGAAAAATGAAAAAAAAAGAGAATATATAGAATAGGTATTGTTTAAAATAAAGCAGTTTATCGAACAGCTATTTTTTTTTATCTTGAATGAAATAATACTATAAAAGTATAAAATATAAAATAATAAAATTATTTAATAATTTTTAATAGATTTACTTCTCTGTACAGTTCCTATATGCCAAACTTATTTCAGACAAATGTCCATAGCTTAGAAAAACTTAAAAACTAAAATATTATATTAAAAGACATACATATTTACATATTATATAAAAAAATAATGTTTATTAGGGGTGATATGCGATATCACCCAATGTTTCAATATAGGTCAATATTGTTTCAATTTTAAAGAAATGGTATGTGTTTGTGTGTAATTCGCTTTATATTCAACAAGATTTGAAAGCGCAGTCAATATTAGATGAACAATAAAATAAAGACCTGAACCGTTTCAATCTATTGTTTATGCACCGTTACTACGTAACAGCATCAGTGGGTGTACTCGTAATGATTCAATGATATCTACCTAAAACCTATCACAAGCAGCGCCATAGTAGAGTGATTCAGTATGTCAGAATGAGCTCTGGGCCCCTAGCCATGAGCACACCAATTCCAACGCTCCCTTACGAAGTTAGAGAACGATAGAAAATAAAGCCCGATGATTGGTCAAAATTTTATGTGGGCGTTACAACAACCAATCACCGGGGTTTATTTTCTGTCGTTTCGTCAATCTACAACGTTCCTTTTGCACTGGGTGCTCTTGGCTAAGGGCCCTGACATTACTTAGCCAAAAGATTCTAATTATTTCAATGTGTTTCGTGGATAACACTATATTGTGGATTTTTTTAATTTTTTTTTTGCAAATAGTCAATTTACAAAATATCTTTTTTAATAAATAGATCAAATTAAAAGCTAGGAATTATCGATCGTTAGAGAGCTGCCACAGTAGGTGATTACCTCAAAATATATTTTTTTTTATGACAGTAAATAAATATGTTTTAATAATTATAATCAAACGTGAAGCAAATTCACACGTGATGGTAGTAAGAAGTAAATATGTTGTAGCCTCTGTTGGATATAAAAGATTTATGATGTTTAGCTAAATACTAGTGTCGGCTACTGTTTTCTCATTTTGTACTGTGATCTACGGTGGCTTGATTATAGCAATTTGTCTAGCCGGTTGCCGCTAGAGCGACTAAGCTCCAGGAAGCTTGGCCACGCCGTGTTGTTTTCTGACTCATGTATAATGAACACTTCAGTTCACGTACAGTTATTGAATGTGAAAGCAGAAAACTTTAGATTGATATATGGGATGCGTATATTTTATGTTAATGGGTGGCAGAAAATAACTGTCCACTTGGTAGTAGCTAGCTACCATCGCAGCAGCTTTTCCTTTCATTTAATTTATCAAGTTTGTTAGAGAGAATTCATCCTTATAATTTACCCTAACGATCGATGCAATAAAAGTACAGGCTGCCATTTTTATAGATTTTAGTCGGTTCGATTTTAGTCGGTCGGTCGGAGCGAATTTTCAAAAATTTTTGAATGCAGTTTTCTTTCTATTCAAAAATAAAGGAATGTTTTCTTTGAGTAAAACTTTCTATCTACAGTATTAAGTGTACTATCCCTCCAGGTGGCATTACAAAATTCCATCCTGTATATATAAGCAACATCACAAGGAATGAAAATGTGCTGTTGGCCTTAATAGAATCAAGAATTACAGAATATATTAATATTAGAAATTAATGCACATGTAATGTGCTAATAGGTGAGAAAGGGTCATGAGAACATAGCGTCGTCGGATCAATCGTAGCAACAAGATAAAAAACCCGGCGCCTTATAACACCTTCTTCTGTCTAGCAAAGTTCGACTGTGCACTTCTTATTCTACCTACTTGGAGCTGTACTATCTATCACTGTTCACGTTTTGTAAGGAACTTTATAACCAGTACGAAAATCAAATAAAATTTACTCAAATTTCAAAGACATTCCAATCAATTCAACCAAATCTTGTCTGTTCAAAAACGTCTCTTTCATACTGTCAATCCTTACGCTTTCTTTACAAATATTCACTCCCATTCAAGGAAAAACAGTCTTTAATTGAAGAGTAGAAAGAGTTAGATCGCTTCGGCAAATAAAATGGTGGTATAGTACAAAATGCACTTGAATCTGAGTGGGATACGTTCGACCATTTACGGAGCGTTTTATCGTTGCAATAAGCTCTTTACTGCAACTGTGGAACCGAATGCATTCGATTTCATTCACTGCGAGTCACACAAACTAGATACTTGAATTCATTGATTTTTTACGCTCTTGTAAAAGTGGCTTTATTTGTAATAAGATCAGTTTTAATATGAGATTAATGATTAATTTCTTTGGACACTTATTTCTTAACAATATTAAATATTAGACCATTCTCCCACCATCCCAAGGCTAATCCTGCCTGAGATCCTAATTATTTTTTAATAGTATCTTAAAATACACTATGCAAATATGTCTATAAAAAATTGATTATAAATATTATAAATTATATAATTTAAAGTGTCATACAATTAAAAAAACTTTCAGAAGAAACGAAGTGAGAGATAATACAAACGAATGACTCTTGAAATTTGAAGAAAACGCAAGAGCATGAATAAAAATATTAAAAGTTGAAAACGTAAACACGAAAGTACTTATCGTCCTCAGCCCGCGCCATATTAAAAATTTTCCTCCTAAACTTCGCTGTACCGTGGAGCACTCAAGGCGGTATGCCCCTAACATCAGTCTACTGCATTTTGCATTTTGCAATATGACGCCTTTCTAGCCATTATTTTTTATAAAACGAGCGAGCCGTTCTAATTTTAAATAATAATACATAATAATGTTCATTGTAATTCACGGCGCATTTGTTTTTTATCGTTTTCACCATTTTGAAGGTTTTCGTTATGGCCAGCACGTGATGCAAAGGAGCCTTAATTAAAATGAAATATATCTATTCATTGCTTAAGTACTTTGGTAGTTATACTTAATTTGTTATATTGACGATAAATTTGGTATATATAGGTACTAATAGTTAAGAAGTTTAATTTACAAAAGTAAATGCGGAATAGCTCTATAATTATTTTTTTAATAATGTGGCACCAAAAATTTTAAACTTTATGAGTCAACAATTTTATATTCTAAATGACTTAACATTTTAAAATGTACTTAGAAGTTTATATAAAACAACAATTCTAAACTCAGAAATCGATGCTCAGAAACTCATTTACCGACTAGTCATCTTAAAACATCAAATATTTCAATAAAATATCATTCATAATAATACTTGCTTATATTATACATTCCTTTTACTGAAAAATTAATTTTGAGTAGCAGTTAGTTTAGTTAGACCTAACATTCCTCTAACATAAAATACATTCTTAGTTTAAAACAGCTATAAACTTAACTCCACCGTAAAGAAAAATAGTTAGGAATGTTATTATAATAGAAGTTATTTGGTTCGCGCCACTGGGACTAGCCAGAAGTATAATTTACTGCGGCCATATAAATCATTACCAGAGCTTGGCTCGAGCCACCACGAGGAAGAGCCATCGCATTCTTAATAAAGAGAGGAAATACACTAAAACTAATACTATTTGTTACAGTACTTTCTTTTACTAGTTTATATTACAGACTTTTATAATACTTTCTGACAAGGTATAATAATAACAAAACAATTAATTCCTATGTTAACCATAAAGATAAAACTTTTTAACAAAAAATAAAACCGCCGAAAAAACTGAAAAGCATAAAATAATCTTATTATCATTTTACCTAAGTAATTTTGAGTCGCCGCCGCGCATCACTCTTTACGTAATTTTTGCTTGTTTGGCGTGGTTATACGCTACAATTGGTGAGTGAACAATCAATCATCCCCTGTTTTCCTACCCTTAGGGTTGGATTTTTTTTTTCAAATTAAAATGGGACCCTCTTGGGGGTGTACCCTTTCAAATAAAAAAAGAATTATCAAAATCGGACCACCCTGTCAAAAGTTATGCGTGATCATACATAAAATAAAATAAAAAATATACGCGTCGAATTGAGTACCTCCTCCGTTTTTGTTTTTTCGTTTTCGTCGGTCGAAAAATAAATACGAAGATATTTTTGATATAATTATCTAGGTACAGTCGGCCGCATAAGTTGATTAAAACATTCAAAAGTGCAAAACAACTGAACACTCAACTTACATACTTAATTAATTACTTACTGAAGCTTTTTACGATCGTTTGTACGCGAAGTTTATTTTGTTCTATAGTCGTGACAACGACTTATGGCGTGTTGAGTGTTCAGTTGTTTTACACTTTTGAATGTGTTAATCGACTTATGCGGCCGACTGTACATACGAGCTGGTGTCTACGACTTCGTACGCGTTGAAAAAGAAAATACCTATACGATGAATATTTTTTTTTTTGATGAATTTTTGAAGAAATGATCCAAACCCATGCTCGCGTTCTGATCTTTTATTTCGCAGGGAAAAATTCTCAGACTAAATGAATAGCATTGAAACACTGAGAAACAAACTTTTCCTGCATTCCATTTTCCAATTTGATGATCATATATTTCTTAATTAACTAAGTGACTGTGAATAGGCGGTACAAAGTCAAGATCTGGCAGACACATTACTAAATTACATGACTAATTAACTTATAGTATCTGCTTGCAACAGAGAATTCCATGTTCATCAATTAATTTACTACGAGTTATAGATTAATAACGTAATCTATTTTTAATAATATTTAGAATAATACTAATATTATAACTGCATTTTGTTATAATGTTTGTTACTCTTTCATTCAAAAACGGCACACGTTTTCGAGGGATCGTCTATAAAAACTATATGAAAACTAGCTGTTTCACGTGACTTCGCCCATGTTACTAGATGATTATATTATCAGCTTTTTATAGTTCTATATGTATTCTATGATTAGTTTTCTATGGGTGAACAGTTTTTAAAGTCGGCCCAGTGGTTTTTGAGTTTATTGATTACATACATGCTTGACTATGAAACATACAAAAATACAATTGGGCGACAGTGACGGCGCCACCGTCGTCACAACAATAAAGATTTCAGGCGTTATATTATGTAGGTTTTATATTTTTCATTTTTCAGCACGGACGAAATTAGCTGGTATAAAATAAATATAACGTTATCACTTAATAGTTACTACTGCTACAACTGTAAGAAGTCTAAACAATTCTTTTTTACGTATACGTGTGGCGGACATACATACCATTAGATGAGATGCAACATCCTCGAAAGAGCATTTAAACAAATCAATTTTGTTTCCGACGGTAAAATAACCATCACAGATTAAATACTCACTTTGAACCGAAATGTAATCAAAATATAAGAAGTGACTATTGGCATAACTGGAGATTGGATTCGTCACGTGCGATGACAAATAAGATTGTGGACAATCGTTTATTGCAATATTTAGGTCAACATATAAGGGGATTAATGAAACCCAATTTGATTGATTGCGTTGTTTGTTGTGGATTCCTACGAAGAGAACAATCAAAATAAGACATTATGTATCTTATTATTACCTCAGCTAAGATTATCCAAGATAAACTTTTAATAAAAACGTGAATAAAAACTTAAATAATTCATATTCATTATTATTTGAGAGATAAATTAATATAATAACTTTTAATCAGTTTCTCTTTCATGGGAAAGAGACCTAAGAAGACCTCTTAATTGCAGGAATGACGATAATTCTGATTGCTATTACCTAAAGCCAAAAAGCTTCTTTAAAACATAAGACTACATCAAAAAGGTCTAAAAAGGTCTCTTAATAAATGAAGAAAATTCTTTAGAACGCTACAAATATGTACCTAATTCGAAGGGAGTTCTCATTAAAGAATTATTCGCACAAAATTATTTTTAAGAATGCTTTTGGTCCTACTTCAAGGAGCTTTTGATAACGAAGTTAGTAAATGTAGAATTGTTATAGATGTTACGATTAAAAATTAAAATGTTATTATTACTATTGACAATAAAAACAGGATTAAGCCAGTCTAATATTTAGCACGTAATGAGAAAGGCATTTGATTTATGAAGATTGAAGTCAGTTGCGAGACAAGATTTCCTTACATAGTTGCAAAGATGAAGATTGAAAGGGTACTTCTCTCCCTCGCGGAGTGTTTAAGTCTTCACAGTACATAAACCGCCCTGCGCCATTGCACCGGCGAAATGTTCACGATTTCCTAAAGAAACACTACCTCCATGCAGGGATGAAGAGATTGTAGCAAGCTCAGGTATGACTTTTTATTATGACTGTATAAAGGGGGTTAAAGATAAATTGATTTGGTGATTACAGTACTGATATATCGAAGTGGAAATGAAGATTTGTGGTGTTATTCTTTTTCACTTACATATTTTTTTAGTTTATAGAGAGGCAGGAAGGTTGAAGGTCCGCTTTTTGGTAGAAACACTAGAACGCAATACCAATCGTAATGTTATTTTGCGATAGTCTTCGGTAATGGGCGGTTATAGTCACCAAGCTGCCTACAGCCTTTGCTATTATTTTTTTTTTTTAATTTCGTTCTGTAAGAATATCATTTTATGCCAGCCAAAACTAGAAACATATTTAATATATGTATGTATGTAAGTGGCAATAGAATTTTCATTCTATGGTCAAAGTTGATCGTTTTCTGAGAATTATTTGAAGCAAGATCCACTTGCACCCCCGCCCTAATGGTGCACGCAAGGGAATAGAAAAACACTTTGCACTCGTTTCCTGTGAAAGATGTAGTATTGTGAGGGATTCATTATCAACCCCAGACAAATCCCCGGACCTCTAAGGGGAAACTACTGAGGACGTACGGAGACAACTATATATATTTATCTGTGTATGAATGCGCCAAAATCACAAATTCGAAAAAAAATCACTATTTGGGCAATAATTTTTTGGTTTTTGACTTTATTGAAAAATTCTTTTTGAATATCATATTTTACAACTTTCCGAGATATAAGGGGATCGCACTTTTTCGTAAAATCAACGAGCGAACGAAAAGACATGTCAAAAAGTTCTATTTATAATAAATTCGAGAACACTTATTAGCACGTTACTATACATTGTCCGTTTTGAATATCCTCACATTTTTAAGAAGAAAATTATATATTTTCTTTTATTTAAAAAATCGAGATAAGGTAAAAAAATATATGTAAGCGATTGCTTGTATTTATAGGTGACGGTAGCACCTACCATCAATTTCAGAGACTTCTTTTTGTAAGTCTTTGTGTTACCGCCTCTCTTTTTGGTTCGCGGCTTGTGTAGTTACATAATAAGGAAAATGGCGGGGTATACCGTATATGTTTCAAAGGTGAATACAAAATACATTTTAGGGTGAACGTTTTAAGGCATGGCTGAGAAAATTAGTTTTTTTTGTTAATTGACTTTAATATATTAATCTTAGTTTTAATTTTACTAGAAAAAAATAAATAAAAGAAGTCATTGACTTTGAATAAATATAAAATCCTATCTTATACTAAGAAAGTAATTAATGCTTAATTTTAAATTAAAAGTTAATAAATTAACAATCAACATGAATAAAGGAGCTTGATTTGGAGCATATTTTTTTAAAAATATTGTGACTTGTCAAGTCAAGATTTCTGCGAAAAAATTTTTTTGGAAACTTTACTAGTTAAGTCGGAAATTTGGATGATATTTTTATCTATATACTAATATTATAAAGAGGAAAGATTTGATTGTTTGTTTGTTTGAATAGAATAGGCTCCGAAACTACTGAACAGATTTGAAAAATTCTTTTACCATTAGAAGCCGACATTATTTGTGATGAACATAGGATACTTTTTACCGCGGGAAAATGCTTCATTCCTACGGGAAAACGGGGAAAGGGACAACGAGTAGTAAGAATTATCCTTCCGTGCTTAACTTCTTTTTCACATAACTTCTAAACGGCTGCACCGATTGGGTTGAAATTTTATAAAGGTATTTCAATGATTTCCTGGATGATTTAAAAATACAATTGGACCCGGTAGGTGGCGCTGCTGTTGGTATGTCAACTACTAAACGGCTTGACCGATTGGGTTGAAATTTTGTATGTGTATTATTCCATGGTTTCACAGACACGAATGTATTATATTTTATAAAGTTACGCGGACGAAGTCGCGTGCAACAGTTAGTATGAAATAAACTGGGATATACGCTGCAAGTTATATAATAATAATTTTTAATAACATGTATTAGATTAAATATCAAATAAAATATTAGTTAATTAATTAAATTAACTTTATACAAAAATCTAATGGGAAAGGAAGGAAATAAAGCACTCAAAGTTGCGGCATTTACTTTGATCCCACTTACTTGTTTTGAGTGCTAAGTAAGTACGTATTTAGTGTCGGTTAACTATTAGAAGCAATGTAGAATTTCATTCCGTTGATTGCCGGAACGTTTGGCAAGTCGTAATTCATCTTTTATTTATTTATTTATTTATTTTATTTATTTATTTTATTTTAGGGAAATTTACAGGTATAATTACTTAATAATAGTGGTGAGTAAACAAACTTAACCTAATAAAAAATTTCCACTTATAGATAACAAAAAACAACAATTTTTTTTTTATTTTTTTTTATAGGCCACTGAAAAATTTATCAGCCATAATGTTTTTTATTTTGACTATGGAACTGTGGAACAGGTCAATATCCGTATCCTCTGATGAAATTTCGTTAAAAAGTTTACACGATCGCGACATGTATGTATTTTTCTTATAGTTTGTCTTACTAGGGACTACATGCAACAAAGAGCGATTTCTCAGATTGGTGTGGGGAATATTTAAATATAATTTAGATAATAATTCAGAACAGTCAATTAAACCCTTTGCAATTTTCATCAAATAGGAAATGTCACTGATGTTACGTCTATATTGGAGAGGTAGAAAATGATAGCACCTGCATCTATTAATGTAATCGTGCAACTTTTGATGAGACTTGTAGTCCAGGTACCGAAGGAATTTCCTTTGTATCCTCTCAATACGTGAAATATATGTATCGTATTGCGGATTCCATATTTGTGATGCATATTCTAGATGGCTGCGCACAAATGTACAATATAAAATTTTTAGCGTTTTTATATTTCTAAAATTAGCACATGTTCGCATTATAAAGCCTAAGGCTTTATTGGCTTTAGTTATAACAGAATCTATGTGGGTATCGAAAATGATGCGGTCGTCATATATAACACCTAAATCACGAACAGTGTGCACCCTGTGCAAGGCCTGATCACACAATTTATATCCATACACAGATACATTTCTCTTTCTTGCATATACAGCATAAGAACACTTGTTGATATTTAGTTCCAACTTATTTAACAAGCAGTAAGCGGAGAATCTATTTAAATCCAACTGGAGGTCTTGCTGATCATTGGTATTATTAATTATTTTTAAGATTTTCATATCGTCGGCAAAAAGCAATATTTTAGAATTCAAAAAGCACGTGCCTATGTCATTTATAAATATCACAAATAAGAGTGGACCTAGCAGAGATCCCTGCGGCACTCCTGACGGGATAGTTATCCATCCAGACACATAACCTTGCAATACGACAGCTTGAGTACGATTTTGAATATATGATGTAAACCAACGATACAAGTCTCCGTGAATACCAGCTTTGGACAGCTTCATTAACAGCACACTGTGATTTATACGATCAAAACATTTGGAATAATCTGTATACACAACATCCACCTGTCCGCGGCCGTCCATTCCCTCAGTAATGTACTCAGTGGCCAGAATCAAATTGGATGTCGTAGACCGATTTATGAGGTAATAAAGTGTACACATTGAAAACGTTCATTGTAAATCGCGGATAAAGTTATAATGTCGATGACCAGTCTCTATCTAGTACAGATATTATTAGATTTTCCTTCCTGGTACTGTAAAATGTTTCTGGTAACATTTAGTTCGGGTTACTGAACTGACATTCTAGTACTTAGACACCATATCTCTTAAACTGTTGAGAGTGTTGCGATTCTAGAAAAGCGTTAGACGCGGACTGCCTAAACTTGTAACGGCATATGGTTCAAACCATATGTTTGAATTGGCTTAAAGTAGGTTAGTGGAGAGCTGATATATTGTGCTAATATTAAATATTATTACTACAAAGTGATTACGTAATAAAACAAAATAATCAAACATTTTATATTATACAAAATTTTAAGATTAAGTGAGATTCTTAACGATTAGTTTAAGAAGAGATGTAACCTCCCTTTGTGTATCATAAAGGTTGTACCAATTCTGGGGAGTTATCTAGCCTGAGTTTTTACACCATAGTTGTAAGTGCCATCTGAATTATTTAGATAAAAACAGTACACACGAACTTTGAACTAAAACACCTTGTCAGATGGTTTTAAAATGAGGACTTCTTGAAAGGTCGAAACTTCTGTTCAAATTTTATTTAGATAAAAAAAGAAATTTAAAGTATTTTTGGTATAAATCAGTATTAATGAATTTTGCTAGTTAATTAACCAAAATATGTAATATAATATCTTTCTTAATAAAATAAATTTTAATTAATTCTCTACAAAGAAAATAATTTTAGCCCTCTCAAGACTCTTAAGAAAACCCATTGACAATATAATTAATAATTAATGAGAGAAAATTATTAATAGATTCTTTTGGTCTTCCCAATTATTAGACTTGGGATCATATTTCATTTCTGAGCGAGATTTAAAACGGGGTTACACGTTGTTTTGTTTGCGTAATAATCATGTTAAGAGGTATTTCGTCACGTTCTGTATTATTGTATTGTGTTTCCGTAGTTACAAAAGTAATATTCAGAAATTAAGGGTTACTAGTCAAACTTTTCGAACAG
This sequence comes from Synanthedon vespiformis, assembly GCA_918317495.1. NCBI lineage: Eukaryota > Metazoa > Arthropoda > Insecta > Lepidoptera > Sesiidae > Synanthedon > Synanthedon vespiformis. Next base: position 3,832,016 of record OU906958.1, read on the forward strand.
CTCCTAATTAATTGATAATAATTAATATTATCAACATATAAATACAATTTTATTAGTGAAGCAAACATAATAAGCGCGATTATAGTTACAATGTAACCGGCTGTTAAAGTACACCCAGACCACAGTTATAGTTGATCTACATCTACTACTGAGATAAATGACAAAACTTTTTAACCACTGAATCCAATGGACTAGGCAAAATTATTATGATATACATTTTCCTAATAACAATAACGTTTTATACTTACATAGTGGCTTATCAATTAGAATTTTAGTTAACAATTTAAGTTCTTTTAAATGTAGTTAACATTATATTAATGTAAATATTTTTATTTAAATTTCAATGTCTATTTTCTTTTGTTCGCATTTCGATATTGTTAAATCGTTATTGAATGTTTTGTTATTAATTTTTATAAAGTATGCTATATAGTGCTAAAAGTTGTCTTGGTGCACGTGTCTCTAGTTTGCACGTATTAGCTTGATTAACTGTATTATATTTTAAAATTTATCTTTAATTTCAATTAATTTTTTATGCGAACTACTCCAACTTTAAGAGTTTCATTTGTTCGGTGATTTGTATCAACCGAACTATTGCTACCTAGACAAAAGTTGCACTAGTTCAGTCAATCGGACAAACAACAGAACTATAATGTACTGCTACTAGACGTATTTTTGTATACCAAAATTGTGCTTTTTAATGCCATATTAAATAGTTGAACACCAGTTACGCAGATTGTCATAGGAATTGTAAATACAAAACGCGCAGTGGGATACCGCAATGCGGTCTCTAGTCATTACCATTTTATTCACTGATTCTGACTTGTCTCGAAGCTATTATTACTAAAAGACTATAAATGGTAAATACAAGTATAGGTGCCAAAGTACAAGTAAGAAAAATAGATGCCTTATCAATCAATACATACATATTACATATTGTGTCCTCGTACATCCTCTATGACATCTATATCTATGCTAATATTATAAAGAGAGAAGTATTTTGTATTTTGTATGTTTTTATATTATTAATTTTATAAAGTTAGCGGACGAAGTTGCGTGCAACAGGTACTTCTATACTAATATTATAAAGAGGAAAGATTTGATTGTTTGTATAGAATAGGCTCCGAAACTACTGGACCGATTTGAAAAATTCTTTTACCATTAGAAGCCGACATTATTTGTGATGAACATAAGATACTTTTTACCGCGGGAAAATGCTTCATTCCTGCGGGAAAGTGGGTAAAAGGACAACGGGTAGTAAGAATTATCCTTCCGTACTTAACTTCTTTTTCACATAACTTCTAAACGGCTGAACAGATTGGGTTGAAATTTTATATGGGTATTTCGATGATTTCCTGGATGATTTAAAATTACAATTGGACCCGGTAGGTGCCGCTGCTGTCGGTATGTCATCTACTCAACGGCTTGACCGATTGGGTTGAAATTTTGTATGTGTATTTCCATGGTTTCACAGACACTAATGTATTATATTTTATAAAGTTACGCGGACGAAGTCGCGTGCAACACCTAGTATTATAATAAAATCGTAAACGAGCTGTCTTTGCATATATTTTTTTATTTTTTAAAAAAGCAATTTCAACACTTTGTTTGTACTTATGTTATCTACCTCTGATCGAGTCTATTGCTGGAGGTCTAAAATAATAAGAATTAAGCTCGGTATTAAAAATAAACAATTAACTATTACATAAAAGAGAGTCTATATAAATGACATAATAAGAGACAATTTGACTTGAGCAATAAAGTGAACGGTTATATTTAGCGTTTATATAAATAGTGGCAAAATTAATGTCCGCGGCGGCGGCACGCGGCTAGGCCGGCGCACTGTGTGCCCAAATGAATTGGCCCCAAAATATTTGTCTGTCGTGGGCCTGGCTCGACGCCAGTGGGATCACTTTCGCTATACGGGATAGATAAAATATAATGGAGGAGTCTGGATGCGGACGGTATTCGTAGCGCCGCGTGTGACTCAGTGTGTGGCATTTATGAAGGAATGTTCATTTGCGAAATTTACTTCAACGTTCCGCACATTTGTCGCACAGCGTATCTCTGTGTCTAACTAAACGTTGGCTGCACATTCTTTACTCCGTGCCTACAAGTACTATACTACTATATAAACTGTATACAGCTGTTGACAATTCTCCTACAATGTAATGATAACATTATGTAAGTATTTATGTTGTAGTAAAAAACTCGTGCCCATAGGATGGACAAAATTTGTGAGTACTTATGTACAAACAATTCAAAACATTATTATTTCTCCTTCTCACTCTCTTTCTGCCGCTGTCTCTTCAGTCCTGAAGGTTGGCCTTCAACTCCCAGAACTTATCTCTGTTAAGAGCCAACTTAAATGTTTTGTTAAGATGAGTCTAAATTTAAAAAAAATTACTATAAACCATGGTTATATAGTAGGTATGTTTTATATGTGTGGAAGATATGCTACTAACTAATAATATAAACTTAATAACTAAGAGTTAATCTACAAAAAAACTGTTACATTGAAAAACTGCAATACTGGAATAAATCTTGTTACAAACTAATACTATGTAAGATAGCGTCCTATTATAACATCACTGTAAAATAGAGAACTTTTTCCCAAGACATCATTACGAGACTCGTCGGAAACATAATTTATTTTCATAGAGGAGACACGTCGCGACATTGCAATTTTATTATGTACTTAAGTTATAAATAAAATATATAACCGATTGTAAGTTTTTAAAAAGGTTCCGATCATTTTATACTATCAACTAGCTGGCGCCCGCGACTTCGTCCCCATTGAAAAAGAAAAAAATATTATTAGTTATATACTATCAATTACTAACGAGCCTTCTTCCGATTGCAAGGAATATTTAAAATTGTTCAAGCTGTTCAAAGTTTAGCGCTTAGCAATACATTTAGCTATTAATTATTATTTATATTTATATTATAGATAGAGATTACGGTCAAAAATACTTTATAAGAAGTTTAAAGATTCTTAGAACCGATAAGGTAAGTATTTATTCAATGTGTTTGGTTTACTTTCTTTTGTAAATATATTTTATCTATAGTCAGTTCATTGACTTTTACTCAAAAAGTAAATAAATAATGTTCTTAGATATTAAATAATGTTAAACAAATGTATCTTAGATGTAAAACAAGTAGGTACAGTACTCGAGAAACTCCAAATTTAGGATTTAGGACGTTCTCCTGCTAGGAGACATTTTTAAAGTTTATAAAGGTTATAACATGTTATTACGTTACAATTCTGTCAGTGGTTAAAAATACACAGTATTGTGTAAAATATTTACGAGAATAAAATAACGAAACGACCAGCTTAAAAGTTAAGAACAATGAGCTCGTAACACGGACGTTCCAAAGGCAATTTTCTCTTAAAATTATTTGTACTACAGTACACAGAAAATACAGTAGGTGGCTTTATTTTACATATTGTTATCATCAACTGCATAAATAATAAAAATAGGTAAAATTTAACAGCACAAAAAAATCTATTTGATTTACTAATATAAACAGTAGACTATAGTACGTAGAGACGTAAAAAAATAGGCTAAATTGGAAATAAGAAGTTTTGGAGCCGATAAGCGAGCATACTTAAATTAGAATTGGATACTTAAGTAGATATGGATGATGAATAAATTAAAGACAAAACACAAAATATAAAGACAAAAGAAGAAGTGTAAAAGACCCTATAAGATAATATGTATGTTCGTTTATTTATAATATAAATGCATAATCTCTTACTTGTCTATTTTTGAGTAAAAATTTTCAACGATAGATAATGTATTTTTTTTTTCAATTCAGTATTTCAATAACTGTATATGTACCAATAAAGCCGCCGTGAAAAGCGCAATTACTATGACGTAAGGAAACATGCTACTCGCAAGCAAAATATGAAAAAAATCTTGAAAAGTTCATTTCTATTGCATAAAAGCAGTACAAATGAACTTTTCAATCAATACCAAGCTAATCATAAACGCATTCTATTCTAATCTATATAAACGTTAGATTGAATAGTATTTGACGTGATGTCGTAAAAACAGCTACTGACATATTTATATTACGTGTTAGCTCTGAAGTATTAAACTTCGCAGACTTGGTGAGTTTGAGAAAAATGCATTTTATGCATCAAAGTCGTTTGCTCGTATAGCGCGGGCTACGCGTCGTGTTCTTTGGCAGAGAAACACTGCCAGCGATGTATTACTGCCCCTGTGCAAGGCTGTATAAATATGAGTACGTATATGGATGGACACACACGTTTTATTGGGATTGAATGATGTCCAATAAAACAAAACTACTTGTTTTCTTTTTATCATTTCCATCATAATGGTAAATGTATTTATATATATTATTAATACTAATATTATAAATGTGAAAGAAACTCTAGTTCTGTCTGTTTGATACCTTTTCACGCTTTAACTAATCAACCTATTATCATAAAATTTATTTGTAACGTTGTCAGGGATAGCGAAAAGAACAAAGAGTATTTTTTCATCAACAAAAAAGTACTGATCCCGAAGGATAATTTAAAAGTAACGCCTGGAAAAAGTGTAATATGGACGTGTTGCGATGTGGACTAGTGGACCATTTGCGATGTCGACCATATATAATTATGTTAGTAAATCCAATAAAGTTGTCAGTCATTATATTATTGCTTATCTTTTAGTTTATTTCGGTCTCTGTACTTTGTGTATTGTACTCATCATTGCCATTTCAACTTAGAAATTCTTCTTAAGGTCTTTTAAGGTTCTAAAGTACTGCGATTAATGGTGCCACACAGATTAGCCAGTCTAGAAACGCAGTGTACACTTAGCTTCCACTAAAAAATAATGTTAAAACTGTAATCTTAAAAACAGATAATATACCCATAACTTAATTTAAAAAGGGAAAACTTTGTGTAGTCAATGTTTATTTATTTTACAAGAAGTACTCGTATATTGAAACCAAACACGTCCAATGAATCTAAACAATGTTAGATCGTACAAAAGATTCCCTTTTCAACATAGCGATTTGTTGAAATTGAAAGAACGCTATTCGCGAGAAATTTCAGGTGTGCATGTGAAAAATTGTATCAAGTGAAAAATAGACGTACGTAATATTGAAAGTTACCTTTTGAAAATCGAACTTTTGTTACTGGAAATTATTTATTCACCCGCTTAGTCGTGGCTATCAATTATTGTAATTCAATATGTATATGACCCTAATGGGAGTTATCTATTATCTCCCGACTCCCATACTATTACTCATTTATTTAAATATGGTAATAAGCTCTAGTTAAAATTGCAATATATTGCTTGCTTATTATAAGTTGTTGAGGAGTTGGTTATCCCACAGACTACTAGATGCTGCAGCATCAGGTCAAGGTTTCCATTTCATGGAAATACCGCCGAATTTCACATCAACAGAACCTGTGGAACTTACTGAAATCCTTTCGTCAACTAGGAACTAGGAAACTAGGCTGATGGTCTTCAAACGCCTGAAGACCATCATAATTTATAATAGTTCTTCATATATTACAGCTAAGAATTATACCGATCGCGTCAGCTTAAAACAAAAAAAAAAAAAACTGATTAAAACCGTCAGTCCGCTTTGGAGGTCTACTGAAGGATCTATTTTATTTTTTTTTAAATTTTGTCTTTTAATCAAAGTAGTAAATGATTTTTGGCATTTAAAAAAAATTAGATTTTTCTTAGTTATAGTATTAAGTAAGTATAGGTAATTTGGTATAAGATGGCGTTCGAAAATGAATATGCAATATGAAAAGGGTCTGCATGTGTTCGGAAAATATGAAGAAAGGGTTGAGAACAGCAGCCCGATGATGACAGGGGCAAGTGTAATAGGCCTCCAGCCCATAATAAATAAGGAGACCAGTTAAGGGTATACCATTGTTATTTCCTTAACGGGCCGTCTTATGGCCCTCTTAATTAATTTGAAACTTTCTGAGGTCTCCTGTGGCGTGCAATTTGAATAATAGCACGGATGGGGGTGCTAGCATGGCTGTAGCCTTCATTTTAATTGCAAATATTTATGTTAAACGAGCCTTCCGCGCCACTTTGGATGCCTTTCTTGGATATCGTAAAGTATGATATATTGTTCTGAAAATGTCTTCAAATTTCCAAATTGTACGAAGCAAAATAATTGTAATTTATATTGTTAACAAAACCCAATCTTTTGAGTCCTTACCCAAAACAAATCGTTTATTTTACTTATTCAATTAAAGGAAAGGATATACCTATCTACATTAGTCACAAATTTGACAGAGTAAAGTAAAATAAGGAAACACTTCAGCCGTTTACTTTTAAAAACCCCTATAAATGTTGACAGAGCCATTTGCGACCACCTTAAGTATTTGTTTTATTTCAGTATTATAGACTCTAATTGTACTTGTTATAAAAAAAATCTCTTTTTCTTAGTTGTACACTACTGTAGGCGGAGTGGCCATGAGGTCATGGGTCGTCGTCTTATGGGTTGGTAGCGTTCTTTAGAAGACTTCTCCATCTCTCTATATTCGTGGCACAACGTCTTCACTCATAAATCATAAGCAAAGTTAGCAAAGCTTATTTATGCACTTACAAATATTTAATACGGACTTGATGACCAGTATACCTGAAACAAAATATAATGTGTCATTAGTATATTAAATAGCAATATTAATAATGAATCTATGCGATGAACTAACTATACTAATTGTTATTATTATAATAGACATGAATGTAAAGTATAAAATTTTGTTTTAAATAGATGAATAAATTTAATAAGCCATTTTTTTAAGTGCGCTTTGAAGATAATTCTGCATTTCATATGCAAAATAATATAAATAAATTCATACTCGTATTGTTACAAGGAACTGATTTTATTGTTACTTTGTAACTTGGCAACAAATAAAAAAAATAGAGATCAAATATATACGTACTAGCCAGAAGTATTTAAGGACAAGGTGAGGCTGTCAAAACAATAATACAGCGTGTATCAAAGATGTCAGAGGAGTGAATTATGTCTCGTGACATCTTTGATACACGGCGATGAAACCACATAAATTTCACTTCTCTGACAAAAAGCATTACACATTTGACACTTGTCATTACATACTTGAAAATCTTGACAAATCGTCGTGTATTACTGTTTTTTAATTATATGAATTTTTTAAATGTCTTTAAATTTGCTTTAATAGTGGAAGAAAATTAAAAGAGTTATGATAAATTAGTTAAATCGGGGCATACAGTTTGATATATCTGCCAAAAAATTAATTACACCGCCTGATAACTAAAGAATATTCTCAGACAAGTTGAGTTTTGGGACATACTGTATGTATATTATATCCAGCAAAAAAGGTGCTGACATGTAATCTGATGATTTATCCTTTAAATTGGCAATAGGATGTTAAATTTGTTTACATCCACCATCGTTAGACGAGCGTAATGTAATGCTAACACAAAACTTTCAAGTAATATGTGCGCGTCTGACAATCCATTAGGATGAAGTGAATTGTGGACTAGGCGGAGCGGGAGACGGCGTCGTCTGTTGACATTTTGTAACACATGACTAACGAGGGATACGGGTAATGATATTGTGTTGCCATTTGATTCAGGAACCAACATTAATGACGTTCCTATTTAAACACGCATATTTGCGCCATGATGGCTTCATCCATAGTTAATTGAATTCATTAATAACTAGCTGTTACACGCGAATTTGTCCGCATAACTTTATAAAATATAGCCCATGTTACTCGCTGATAACGTAGCTTTTTATAGGTGAAAGAATTTTTAAAATCTGTCTAGTAGTTTTAAATATATAACTACCAACTTCCTTGCTTCCCAATCAGTGACAATTAGAATCTATATTAGACAATATAATATTAAATAAAGTAATTATTTACATTAATGAATTAATCAAATCGACCAGTTTGTAGCAGGAATTAACGTTGCTTCTAAATACATTTATTTCTTTAAATTATATTAAATTCTGAATTAAAACAGACAGTCCGATATATGTATATAAAATTTGCTACTTTCATTTACACTACTTTTACAATGACATAACACAATAAAAACAAGAAATCATACATACAGTAATTTTTAAAATACTCACTGTTAGCAATAGACAGTAATGTCACATTATCACTATCACAACTCGAAAGTAAATAATTACGTCACAAAGACAATATGAAATAACAAAAAACTAGTAAACTGACACAAATTTTCACAAAAGTTTTAATAGAAAATTCTCACAACGTGTCACTCCATTCCATCGCCGTCGAGTAATTAGACGAGACTAATTAACTTCGCAGTTACAATGAACCTTATTATTGAAGCGACAGGTGTTATTTTTGTTTACTAAGAGTGACGTCAGACGCGAAGATAAGAGTGTGCGACAAGTCTAGGGAACGCGTTCACGCAATGTCTGGCGATGTACTGACCTGGCTTACTGGCAAAAATAACGTATGGCGACCTCAACTGACAGGGTTAAAATACTTTCAATAGAAACCTATTTTTACATCTATTTATAATATTGCAATAGTTGGAGACAAACCGTACTTACCGTTATTATCTATACAATTATTATAAAGAGGAAAGATGTGTTTGTTTGCATTGAATTCAATACTAATAATAAACTGTAAGTGTAGGTAAGTATTGTATATGTATGTATGTTCCTCCATAACTCTTAAACGAATTAACTGATTTTCACGAAACTTGGTAGATAAACATTTAGACGTACAGGACACAGGATATAGGCTACATTTTTCTTTTTCAACGCGGACGAAGTCGCGGGCGTCAGCTAGTATTTTAATATAAGTTAATTCAATTAGTCTGCCGAGAACTTATCAAGGGAGGCAGGCATGTCTTGTTGGAGGCTGCGGTTATAGCACTGACGAAATCCCGGGAGCCGTCGGGTAAGCGTAGCTGACTACCACTCTAAGGAGTTAGAAATTCTCTTCCCCCAGGAGAGTTAGTGTCTATGTGAACTTTTATATTTTTATGCTGTTCATAAAAATATTTGCATAATAAAGCGTAATAAAAGAAACGGTCGAGCTGAAGTTCAAACTTTAAAAATAGTTGGCGGTTTTGAGTGAGAACACTCGACAGTTTTTCTATAGCAAAACTGGGACTAATTAAAAATTATTTTATGAAAATGTTAGCAATTTCATAACGAAAAAGTAAGCAAGAATTTTAAAAGCCTATTTTTAATTTTATTATTAGTCGAAAATTACAGTTCAAGTAATCTCCAAGTGATATATCCCAATAAAAAGTCATAATCTATAATATAATTGCAATATTTAAATTATGAAAATGTGTTCAATTTGATATTACATTTTAAGGGACTCATTGAAAAAATTAATGAGTTGGTTAGTAATATTTTTTCCTAAGCAACAATCTAGTATAATAGATTATAATAATATAATATTATTTTACTATATTATATCTACTATAACATTTATATGTATATGTACCCATATTAACTTTCGGAGACATAAGTTTTTTGATTCAATTTTGGTATAGTATAGTCATTTAGCTGATGTACATCGTGAGGTAAATAAATTTGGCGAGTCTCTGCTGCTGCTACGCTCGCGGTGTAATTGTAGTTTTTTAGTTAGGTACGTTAAGTGTACGTATAGTACGTACATTATACGAAATGCAGTCATGTGCACGAACCGTTTGGCGCCAGGTGGTACGCCCGCCCGCGTCCGTGGCGTGGATATTGTACGGAGCACTGGACTGTGACAGGCGCAATATGGCTTTCCACTATCGCGATAGCGCGATATTGAGGAAGCGTTGCGTTATCAAGCAAAATTAAAATATAGGAGATATAATCAAGGAAGCGGCGACTGCGTTTGACGAAAGACACTTTTCCTCATTCTCAGGGTCCGTGGGGTTCCAACGCTCATAACACAGGTCAACACGATTTTTGGGTCTGGCTTCTGCATATGAAATTTTGATTTCTTCTATGTTAAAAATAAGGGAATAAATAATTTTTTTGATCAAAGTTTGCTTTTGTAGAAACTAGAGCATTTTTTAAATTTTTTTAAGACAAATGCTATAGATTCATACATTATTTCCATACTTTTATTTTCAATTATTGTCATTTAAGATTTTTGATAAACAACAGGAAATATATTTTCAGTGTTTCTCTTATGTTTGTATGGGCTGTCTCGTATCTTACTTATCGTCATAAATCAGGCAAAAGCAAACTTTAAAAGCTAAAAATGAAAATGTAACTATTTTTAGATGTCTAGAATCAGAATTTAAGCATTAGAACCCAAAAAAAAATATTTTTGTTGACTGATGTAAATTTTTTCAACGTCTTATCAAAACGTTTGGTCGACATAACAGACCCTAGCCAAGAGCAAACGTACCATCGTAAACGCTACGCTCATGCTACGCTACGCTGGGAGAAAACTTTGTGATTGGTCAAAATTTTATGTAGGCATTACAACGACCAATCACTGGGCTTTATTTCTTTCGTTTAGTAAGTACGCAAGGTGACACAAAGGGAACGTTTGCATTGGTTTGCCCTTGGCAAGGGGATTTATTAATTTATTCTAAAACTATCAATTTCCTAGGTCAACAGATTATGCAGGTAATGCAGTCAGCATGCTTGTCACCAATTTCAAGTGAACCGTCAACTTGATGGACGACTTATACAAAAAAATTGGTATAGATAGCTTTTTAATATGTAAATACTTAAAATCACATGATTCCAATTGTTATTTCAAAGCATAGCCCCGTGAGCGGAGCGCGGCGAGCTTCGCTAATTCTATGTTTCAAAGTAAGCAAATTTAATGCAATTGTTAAAGAAAATCTGTCAAGTATTCAAACAAAGCACGCCTCTCGGAATAACGAAGAGAAACAATGTATTGTGTACCTTATTACAAAACATATGCGAGGGGTCAACGCGCCGACAACTTCAATTTAACTCACGTGGAAAAACAAGAATTCTTTAAAAGATCACGATTTCGTTAAAATAAGTTAATTCGTGTGATATTTTTAAATTCCTTTATGTACATTTGTACAGATTTACAGTGTGAGAACTCTGTGTGTTGACATTTACAATGACAAAACAACTTATAGATAGAAACACAATCGTCCCCTCGGGAGGGGAGCACATACCTTTCGCGGTCCATACCGTGTAGATACTACGACCGTTTAAATACTACGATCGTTTAACTGGATAATTGCCACGATAACAGTTTCAAATTCATTTAGCTACTCCACTACTAATTAATGCGGAAATAAATTTCTTCAGATAGTATTAAGACTTACCATACGACTACAGCTACACCATCGATGAGCTACACATAAAAATATTTAAAGTAGGTATCTGTTTGTAATCTCAAGAAACATAACTGTTTTTTACTTTAAATACTTTTATAATTTTTGTCTGTCTGATTGTACCGGCTAAACGGTTGGACCGATTTTGAGGCAGCTTTCGCTGGAAGACAGCTGATGTTATAAGGAGTAACTTAGGTTATATTGGTAAGCAGTGTCAAGAGTCGCACGCTCTCCCAGCGAGGCGTGACCGCATTTAATGTCAATCTGTCCATAACTATCTCTGTTTTTTATAGCTCATTAATTCTAACCATATCGGTATTCATAGTACACTTTGTTTTAAATTCTCACACTGAAGAAGATCACTACTACATATTTGAGTGATATTCGCCAATCAATTAGCTAAGAGTGTATCTACCTAGTAGCACTCCCGGTAAAACCAGTAGCATATTAACGCGTACATTCTAAGTGTTCTATAAAGGTATACTTAGTTATAAAAGAAAATAAATTACAGCGCAAGAAACAGGATGGTGGCAGACTGGTCCAGGCACTGAATGTTTTACGACTGGAAGCAAGATAAGGTGGAAACAGCGAGTCTCCGACTGATTTATATACGGAATTTTTGCTTTCTTGTACACCTTACAAATTATTTAGCTTTCTTGTATGCTAAAGCTTAGTTTACAAGCTAAGATTTTCTTATATAAGCTATAGTTTAGGTATTAATAATAAAAATAAAAATAATACCATTAACCTAACAAAAGTTGTATTAAATATTAATCTTGCTTTTCCCTGCGACTTCATCCGCATTGAAAAATAATAAAAAAATATAACACTTGACATACAACTCAGCTGCTGTAACACATGGAATGGAATGAATCAATTCATGCCAAAATGTATATAAGCTTTCATAAATAAAATATGGCTGTATGTATTCCGGTGTCATTAACTATTTAATTTCAGGTTAAACTTTTAAGTTTAGCAATAGCTTAACTAATACTGCGTTGCGTATGTTTGAAAAGAGATGTTTAGAATTGGTTATGCATTTGATTTTCATTTTAACAGTCCAACTAATTACTGGAGGTTATGTCCAATAAATTATCTTAAGAACATTTTCTTATAATATTTGCATTTTATTATCAACTTTCAATGCAGTCAATGAATGAACGCCTCGACAATCACCTTGATGAGAACTAGAGCGTCGCGACCGCAAACTTTATGTTTGGCAACAAACGCCGACTGAGGCCATAATTATACATGCACAAATCTTTTAATAACAACATTGATTAAACATGTTATTTTAAATTTAAACACTAAGATTTCGCAATTAGTTGAAAAGTACCTAAGCATCCACTAAGAAAGCCTCTTAGCGGATGCTTACCTGCAAATTATTGCGGATAAAATATACCAATGTTCCAAGTTTCAGCTTTTATCTAGACTTTTTAACAACAATTTTTTATAGTAATATTGCTAACAGGACGAGCTATAGGTCCTTTTGCTTTTAGTACGTTCTGCGCATAGGGTGTTTTATTAATGCCCTTTCAAATACGAAGGCAAAAAACACGGAGTTGAAATTTTCAAAAATTCTTTCTTAGCGGATGATTACTACTATAAAATAAACCTATGTTCCATATTTAATTTTTCTAGACCTAGTAGTTTTGGTTGTGCATTGACAGTCAGTCAGGACAAGAGCATTTTCTCATAGTCAGTAAGTGATTCCTTTATCCTCTAAGGGTGGACAGCTCATTTGCATCCCTATTGGTATTGCTTGTGTAAAGGCACCGGTTGCCATTTTCCATCAAGTAAACCGTGACCTTGTCTGCCTCTTTTTAGCATAAAAAAGTAATTCATGCAATAATAAGTATAGGATTTTTTTATATAAAAGTTACTTATGCTTAATGTATTATGAAAATTCTGTTACATATACTAACACGTTTCGCAAATAAATAAGGCTGGAAGGCTCTTTCTTTAATTTCTGTGCTATTTTGAATGCAAAAGAGTGGTTGTAAATATTTATAGCAGGATGCTTACGGGACCAGACTACTTAATTAGATGCACCGTTTTAACATCAAAAAGTGCATTACAGAAAGTACCTACAGGTACGTACGTTTTCATATATTTGTACATAGATTAACTTTTACAAGCGTCTATTACTTATACCATAAAGAAAGAATATTTCTATTTTTATATGTTTTATGGTTATATTTTTGAATTAACTCAAAAACTAATGGACCGATTTTATCAGCGAGTAATACAATACAGGCTACATTTCATGAAGTCGAGTGCAACAGCTAGTATTATATGAATATAAACTTGAATATTTAATATTTTTAGTGTTTCAGATCATTGCACGGTTTTGGGAATTATTAAATAGGTATTAATACATAATTATCAAGGTTCTTAATATTTAGTGTCCAAATGTCTCGCACATTTTCAATTATAAAAATGATTCTTAAGCTTGAAAAAAAAAAAATAGTTAAAAAGACGCCGTAGTATAAGTAAATTCCAACTAAATAATACAAGCAAATTGCAAATGAGTGCAATCTGTTTCCGCCGGCGCAGCGCACGAGCGACCACTTCCGACAGTCACCGTTCAACCTTTTATCTAAAGATGCATCGGAATAATATTTATTATGTACAGCTTCCTTTATTCGTTATCACAGAATATTTGTAAATGTATTTCTTCTATATTAGAAATGTCAGTAATAGACACTCAATTCACTTTCATGATTAACTACTCAACTTGAGAAAGACATAGATGGTACAAAAAACTCCATCTCATCCATCATCTCATCCAGACAAAAATCTGCGGCTTTCACTAATAGAAAGAGCGTTAAACGAGGAAGCTTTATGTACAAATTTTCAGAAAAAAAAATTGCACTCGTGCGAAGCCGGGAGCAGGTCGCTAGCAATGCATAAATATTAATATACATAAAATCGATACACAAAATAGATACAATATAGTGATTTTTATATCGTTGCGCGCCATAACATAGCTTCATATAAGTATAAATAAGAAGACACATATTAACTCTCTTGTTTTACATCCTAACCTAACATTAGTTACATTGGTCTGTCAAAATTAAACCGCCTGAATATTGCCCAGTGAATTTGCAGAGGCAAATTTATAGGGGATTGTCATCGCAGTGGCGTACCTCTGTATAAACGTAGACAGGTTCGCCGACAAAGGACGTCTGCCTTTTCAGGCAGTTTGCAGACATTATCATAACAGTATAGATGCATCAGTGCGCTGAACATAATTCATAAAGTCTATGTTTAATCACAGAACGAACAAAATAATCGAAGAGGCAATTTTCAGCAAGTAGTTTTTTTATTTTATTTTCATGTTAAGGTCGACCACTTTGTGGTGAGGTGGTATAACAAGTAATAGTCGGAAATATATAATATAATATTATGAATTGCTAATTTTTAGACATTGACACAATATTATATGGAATCTTAATTTTGTTTTGTCGCCAAATATTCCTATTGTTTCAATTTATTTTCATTTCCTCTCACGTAACCCATGCTAAATGAAATGTCAAGATTAACTCTGTTTCGGTTTGGTTATTTAACTCTCAAACTTGCGTCTACTATAAAAATAATCAAAACAAAATTGAATACTAAAAATCAATTTTCCTTTCCAATAAAACGTTGCTCAAACAAAAGTTTATCTTGGCACGAAACAAAGATTCCTCTTTGTAGTAGATATAATGAAAATAAATCAATGTGTGTTACAAAATTTATTTTGTTTCAAAAGTTTGTTTATTATGGAAGGAGATGTTGAGACGGCCCATTAACGAAACATCAACAGTATGAACAGTTAAACGTAAACTGCTGAATACTTTGACTAAAATAAAACTAATTTATAGATCGTTTTGAGTAATTTAAGGGAACTATTAACGACTTATCATTGTTCAAATATTTTTACACAAATATATGCTTGTATGAATTTAGTATAATATTAGTTTACATAGCAGTATAACATATCAATACTAATAATAAATCTGTAAGACTGTAAGTGTATGTATGTATGTATGTATGTTCCTCCAATAACTCGAATTAACTGATTTTCATGCAACTTGGTAGATAAACGTACAGGGCACAGGATCGCTACTTTTTTCTTTTTCAACACAGACGAAGTCGCGGGCGCCAGCTAGTTAATAAATAAATAAAACATTAAATAAAAGACGTGTGAATTATTCCCACAAATGTGTTCATATCCTATGTGCACATATGACCCACATCCCACATTGAGAGTATATCCGAGTAATAACACTTCCCCTCGCAGATCTTTAGAGGATTTGTTCCGATGGCAACATAGGTGAACGACCGTATACGTAAACACTATTAAATCAGACAGTTGTCTCGTCTAACAACACCTCTGCACATTTTAATGAGATCCGCTTGGAATTTTCATCATTATTTATTGGGACAGGGAACATTGTTCATTGGCCAACTGTGTTTTCTATTGGGCATGAATCCAAGTTATACGAGCTCTGTAGGTTGAATTTGTATGTAAGTAAGATTTTTTTATTTTTTATGCTAAAGTTGACAAACGGGATGACTAGATATGGCTCACTTTGATGGTAGGTAGCAACCGTCGTCTATATAACACAAGCAACGCTACAGTAACATTACGGATAAGGAATTGGAAAGGGAAAATGGGCTATGGCATCCCTCACTCACTCACCAAAACACAACAGCACACATTCTGTCAGGTCTTCTGTAAGGGGGTGTAACTGCAGCTAGACGGGCTGCCCAAATGATTGCAAAACGCCGTATTTTTCAAATCCAGACCAGAGTCAACTTATAAAGATTTAAGTATCCTTCAATGAAGGATGATTTTTTTTTATGTTAAGGTCGACAGACAGGCTGACGGTCCACTTGATGGTAGGTGGCTACCGTCGCCTATAACACAAGCAACGCCATAAGTGCTACAAGTGCGCTGCTGACCATAGAAGGATTAAGAATAAGGAATAAGGAAGGGAAGGGGTAATGGGCTCTGGCATCCCTTATTCACTCACCGAAACATGGTGGTATTATGTAAGGGCGGCAACTTGAAAATTCTGGAGTTGCTGGAGTTGAATCAATCATCAATCCATACTAATAATAAATCTGTAAGTGTAGGTATTGTATGTATGTATGTTCCTCCATAACTCTTAAACGAATCAAGTGACTTTTATGAAACTTGCTATTTAGACGTACAGGACACAAGATAGGCTACTTTTTTTTTTTTCAACGCGGACGAAGTCGCGGGCGCCAGCTAGACTAATAATAAATCTGTAAGGGTGGGTCATAGAGTAAGTTACTTTACTTCTATACATGATACTGAAACTAAATTGACGATTTTTAGAATTTTTTTCTGTATGTATATATGTTCAACTGATTCTCGTGAGATTTGGTAGATATGCATTTAGACGTACAGGACACAAGATAGGTTATTTTTTTTTAACCTAGTATAAGCTAAATCACATTAATGCAGCAAGCAGGTTGTCATAATATCGACATACAATATCCACAATCTTAATCTTATTTACTTGAGTGATTATTATGTAAGTGAACACACTCTTTACTTACAGTTACGTATGTGGGCGCGATTATTCTTTGAATGAATGTAAATTAGCAAGCCAATGTGGGTGTCAAGCGTCAGTCGCGGACAGAGGTATGCGGTTAACAAATACCGTAGAATAAATCAATTGTACCGAAGCATTTATTTACTTCAAACTTGTTTATAATAATTAAATGAAAAGGGAAACAAGATAGACAGTCTTAAAATAAAATAAAATACACATTGAAAGACTGGACGGTTAAAAACAATGTGACGTGACACGAAAATGATTGTAAATGTAGTAGTTTATTTTTTGTCATCAGTCTCTAGATTATAATCAAATGTGTTGAATGAAAATTGGCGTTCGCATAGCATAACACCAGTGACCTATCTATACTAATATTACAAAGAGGAAAGATTTGTTTGTTTGTTTGTTTGTATAGAATAGGCTCCGAAACTATTGGACCGATTTGAAAAATTATTTTACCATTAGAAGCCGACATTATCTGTGATGAACATAGGATACTTTTTACCGCGCGAAAATGCTTCATTCCTACGGGAAATCTAAAATAAAAGTAATTCTATATAATGTTAAGGCAATAAGTACATCTGCCTGTGAACTGTATGCCATGAAAACTCCAAGTTATGCTTTTAAATTCCTAGTTTTTATTAAGTCAAATTTTAAAAGGGTGGAAAAATTATATTCTTATCTTAATCTTTTATCTTGTAACTTTTTCTTTCCTACACATTCTTCGTGCATAAACAACGGCCTCCTGTCATGTTATTCACGTCTTGTAGACGATGTTCATCTAATGATACTTATGTTTGCCTGTTCGTCATACATTCACAATAACATATCACAGACTTGATGTTCTTAAAAACTTACTCGAATCTGATTATTTTTGACTCGTATTTTTCGGACTTGAATTGTATAGAAAATATTTGGATAGAATTTTAAGGGAATATATTACAGAAAATTGTCAGTAGCAAATGCATTAATGTTGCTAAAGCTTCGGGTTTATATGGACTGCATTTAAAGTAAAATACTCATACAATGGGCAGAAAACACAGAGGGGAACAATTTAGCCTGAAGGGAATAAAAATGCAGCGAACGCTACTTGTCGGAGAAAATTATATACTCATCTCTTTACAAATAGATTTTAAAGGGTGTGGGGTAACACTGCTCTTTGTAGTAGTAAATATTGGGGAGACTGGATTGGTAACGCATCTAAGGCTTTGTAAGAAAATGCCTCTGAACAGATAGGTATTTATATATAATACACTTTAGCTGATGCACGCGACTTCGTCCGCGTAACTTTATAAAATACAATACATTCGTGTCTGTGAAACCATGGAAATAAACATACAAAATTCCAATCCAATCGGTCAAGCCGTTTAATAGTTGACATACCGACAGCAGCGCCACCTACCGGGTCCAATTGTATTTTTAAATCATCCAGGAAACCATCGAAATACCCATTATAAAATTTCAACCCAATCGGTTCAGCCGTTTAGAAGTTATGTGAAAACGATAAGTACTGAAGGATAATTATTGTCCTATTACCCGTTTTCCCGTAGGAATGAAGCATTTTCCCACGGTAAAAAGTAGACTATGTTCATCAGGAATAATGTCGGCTTCTAACGGTAAAAGAATTTTTCAAATCGGTCCAGTAGTTTCGGAGCCTATTCAATACAAACAAACAAACAATCAAATCTTTCCTCTTTATAATATTAGTATAGAAGTATAGATATGCGTTGCGTGTGTTAAATTATTATAGGTTAGCATGAGTACGTGATCATCGCACTAATTGGAGTTTTTTTAAACAATTAAAATAAGCTTCTTATTAAGTAACTCGTTACCTCGTATAAAAAAGTAAGTTAAAATCGCGAAGCTCTTTTGTTCTTTAAATAGTTACCCAGGTAACATTTCAAACGATATTACTTTCCGTATCCAGTCAGCTAAACAAACGAAATAAATATTAAATGAAGGTGCCAGTGGGATTGGTCTCCCAATATGTTAACTGTCCAACAGAGGGGAATTTCCGAGAATACACTTTCATATACAATACCAACAAGACGTCCCAGAGGATGAGGGACACAATACAATTTAACATGATAATAAAAATCGGTCTCTACTGACCTTTTGATAACGCAAAACTTTGAGAATTCAATGGAGATATTCAATGAACAATATTATTTAAAAACTTAGTATGAAGTAAATTACAAAATAATTAATTTATAAATATATCCTTGTCTTTGTTTATAATTCCCGTCAAGATTTATATTACTCGTTTCTTAAAAAGGTATTAATAATGTGGAGCTTTTATACTTTTCTAATTTTCAGATGGAAAATAGTATAAATCGATGGAATTATATTTAAATTGAGGTTTAAAAAATACTAGAAAGAATTTAATTAAAAAAAAACCTCCAGCATTAAAATTCAATGATCCTACAAACGCAGCATTCGCTATAACCGATATACAAATTAATTCATATTAAATTAAGGAGCTAAATTGATGTGACTTTCTAATCATTTTGTAGCTATAACTAGACTTTACGTAACTGCTTCGTTTAAGATTTTCTAAAAATTAAAAAAAAATCTAAAAAAAATTTCTAATTATAACTTTTCTAAAAAAAATATCTAGCTACTCACGAATGGATTAATGTCACGAAATACCCATACACGTTTAATATAAGGAATGTGTATAAAATAAAGACAAAATTAGATCACAACTATCTCTGAGAGTAACAGACAAGATAATGTTAAAGAAAATGTTTCTCATTTATCCATAAACAACAATTAAATTTCACAGCTTTCTTTCATATTACACAAACATAAGTGGAAAGTCTAGTCCCAGTATAACGGCCCAATAAAACGCATTCACTTCCTACACGGCTCCGCGACATCAGAGAGGACTTATTTCAGATACTTTATGTGAATGCAGCGTGTCGCTGACGTTCGATAGGGCAACTTGCGACACTTTAGAGCAGACTGCATTAATTGTTTCATTTCAAATTAAACCGTATTCGTATTGAGACAGAGTTTAATTTCTCTTAATTGAGTTTAGATTAAATAATTTTGTGTGTTTATTTCATTTAATTTAAAGTCCCATTTCCAGTATTCAAATGTGTCCTTGAATGCGGAAAGAGAGAATTCATTGCAGACTACGTCGCGAACAATTTGCAAGCAGTCAATAATCTTAACTTTTTCATAAAATGTTATTTAGGATAATGAGAATATTTTTGTCGTAGCAACCGTATAGTAGCTCGAATTTGGAAGAAATTTCCTTGTTACTATTCAAATATCGACATTCACAACATCTGTATAACCCTGTACATTATACTAGCAGTTTCCTGCAACTTCGTCTATGTACCTTTACTTCGTCATGTACCTTTGAGAACGCATACAACAGTATAATAGGCACTAGCACCTCTTCTTTAAAAAAATAAAATTTATCTGGTGGTTGAGTGAGAAGGAATTATGAATAACCTCCCATGCCTTCCAATCCGTGGCCTCCATTCGCGAATTTGTGTATAATACGCAAATGTAGAGGGTTTCCATTGATAATAAAACGCATGTGTGGACAAATGTTCAATCACTGTAGGAGATAATAAAGAACAACTGCCGGTCACTTTGAAGAAATGATTACCATTGCTTACTCTGATATAAATGGAATGTTTATACCGAACGGACAGTAGCTCGATAAGTTTTTCAAACACCGTGATGCCCTCAATTACCTGCAACAAAAAAGAAAACTATGTCAGTATGTGAACGAAGTGTTTTATCATGTGTTGTGAGATTAAAACACATTCGTGTTTACTCAGTTTTATCGTAATAGCTTTACGAAGATAAAATTGCCTCGTTTCGGAACTGGATTGCACAACTCCGTTCCACCAGTTTTGAAACAGAAGCAGTTAAATGAAAACAAACTTCAAAGAACCTTTTGGATAATTAAGTACCTATACAACCTTATTTATTTATATAGCATTATATAACTGTAAATGTGGCTTTGTAAAAATTAAATTTTTGAAGTGATTACTTCTTTATTTATTAGGGCAAATTTCTGTATAGCTGACGTGTATGCAAGATTTTGTAATGATCGGTTGAGGTAGTTAAGATTGTTAACAAACAAACAACTTCACTCTCGTATTAATAATATTAGTTAGGATAAGGGTTTTGTAATTTACAATTCACAAACACACATACACACAAAACAGAAACGCCTATATAAACTATCCAAACAGTAAACGGAGTATCTATTGTCTGCTACAATTGCTCGCCTTTAGTGTAACACTTAAGTAAGACAATTTGGAGGCAGCCAAGAAATCCCTTTGAAGTATCTCAAGGGTCTTTCAACAGGTAACTTTATAGGCCATGAATTAATGCGGTCGAAGCAATTTTGTCAGTAAGTAAGCCTTGTTACATTAATATCTCGCTCATGGAGGGAAGTTGTAATCTAATTTCGGTTTTGCCTTCCGTCTTTATTTTCATCGTATCCTGCTTCAACATTTCCAATTGCTTAATGCACATAAATTAGTTTGAATTTCACGTAGATATTTGCGTTTCATCGCTGTATAATATTTCAGCTGCCTGACAACCTTTTTACATAAAAATAAACTGAATATTTTAGCAAAAATTTTCAATTTTCATTAATTTATTTTATACGTTAACATTTTATTTATATCGTAATTTGGTCCCATCAAGTAGATGAGCATATTTAGTCTAAAAATTAAGTTAGAACGAAATTTTTGTATTTTGCTTCTGATGAAAACATGATTAAAATTAAATACTTATAAGAAGAAAAGCACTTCTGAGTAGTTCAATTTTATTTGTGAACTAGGTTGTTGCCCGCGACTTCGTCCGCATTAAAAAAGATAAAAAGTAGCCTATCACGTGTCTCGTACTTCTAAATGTTTATCTACCAAGTTTCATGAAAATCGGTTAATTCGTTTAAGAGTTATGGAGGAACATACATACATACATACAGAAAAAAATTGTAAAAATGGTCAATTTAGTTTCAGTATCATGTATAGAGCCTATATACACGATATTTCTGAAAACAAAGTAAATTACTTCATGACCGACCCCTACAGATTTATTATTAGTATTGATGATTATTATTTGGTTTAAATCTCAAAGAATACACAATGAGAAAGCCTCTGTGACTGAGATCACACTCTGTCACTGAGATCTGACTGAGACTGTGTCCTATCAATCTGCAGTTGAACTAGCCCAAATCTATACACTCTCACACATAGAATACAGTATATGTGATTCGTATGTACAGTACAGATTAAGCAGAGAGCACAATGTTCTCTAAGTTTAAGAAGGTTTTATCTCTTTTTAGATTTTATCTGTGAAATGTTTGGCTGCATATTTACAGTCGTGCAAAAATGTATGTATAAGCAAGATTTCACAGTTAGAGAGTATCAGTTTGATACACTTTTAGTTTCTTCGGATTTCTGCACCGCGAACGACGAAGCGACGAAATAAAATTCAGTTAGGCGTAACAGAGAGTTGCGATCATGCGTGAAATGGCTCCCAAAGATTTATACTATCAACAAGTTCTCTGTAGGGCACTATCATAGCACTATATAGAGATATGGAACTGCGGTCTGTATGTTTGACTTTAAAAGCGTTTAATTTGATAACATCTATACTTACTAATATTATAAAGCTGAAGATTTTGTAAATATGTAACATTGTAAAATGTAACAAAATTTTTAAGTAATTGTGACAAGTTATAATAATGGCATATTATTTAGAATTTTGTAAAAATGTGAGACCTCTCGAGATGAAATGTATAAATAAATAAAAATGAAAACTTGTTAAAATCATTTTGAAGCTATGAACAAACCGACAGACAGACCTTGTTTTACAGTTTATTGATTACTTAGGGATTGCAGATTTAATAATGCAATCCGTACTAAATTAGCGAGTTTCTTGTGAAAATTTATATAGTAAAAAATTCTGTTTCAATTACCAGATTATCAAGGTCGAATTTCTTATTGACTCCAATATTTAGATACCACCTTGGAATAGTGGGATGACTTTTGTGTTTCCAAGATATTGGATTTAAATTTGTATTTACTTTTCCCCGTCTCTATGCCCGAGTTTCCCAAGTGGTATCCAAGACCGGCGACGTCCGATTAATGTCCCCGCCGGCATCGACTACCGAATTTGGAGCCCGCATTGCTTGGAGGGCAACGGCCTCTCTTATACCGTGTGCACACTGACACACGAACTCCACGTAAGTACATTGATTTTAATTTGATACGCTCCAATGAATAGGTGAGAGGCATTGTCCGTGAGCTTGTTCATTCAATCTGTTATTTCAACTTGGAATATAAAAAAAATGCTGAAGCTCACTTGGACAGATTCTCAACTACGCAGAATCCAAGCAAACCATAAGCAAACGGATTCTCATGTGATACATATAAGGTGACCAAGGTAAAGCTAATTTCTGTCTATATATGACCAAAAATTTATATGTATAAGCGTGTATTAGCAAAATGTCTATTATATTAAAATTACAAATTAAAATTAAGTCATAATAACAGAAGAAAAAATATGTGAAGATACAATTTTTTGTTGCACAATTTTAACGGTCATTTCCCAGAATCAGTTTTATTAACAATAGTGAGAATTATTACTCTCAGTTATAAAATTGGGAGATAGTGAAAATAAAAAAAATCTAAAAGATAAATATAACAAAAATATTATAAAATTTTACAAACTCAGTTACTCAGTTAGAAAATAGTAAAAAAGTTATTCTAAAAATTGGCTGAAATGAAATCTGTAAATCAAGTTCAATTACTTGATAAAATAAGTGCTGTGCACATAATGAAAGTAACATAACGAGAAGCGAATGAGATAATCTAGTGGACACAACATAACGATTGGCGACATCTGCTTGTGAGTGCTCCGCCTTATATTCGTTACGAAAGTGGCTTGATTGTTTATTGTGATAGAACTGTGTATTTTAGTGCAGTTTGTTTGTATCGTAGATAGTGTACAACTATTTAGTTTTATTATCAAAAATATTTTGTTGCTTATACAAAATCTTTTAAAATTCTGGGCCTAACGTTAAATTCTTACGATCTTTAAAAATATTCGTCCTCAAATTAATGTAAACTTTGCGCGTTACAAAGCGCTCTTTTAGAATCAATAAAATATTTACTTAAGTATTAAAAAGGTTCTGTAGCGGAGCAAAAAATGCTAAGCGCGAATTGAAATTCCCGAAACGTTTTGCGAGATTGAAGAGGCTTTTATGGAAATGGACTAGGCGTGCATCGAGCGATATGGGATCCTGCAGCCGCTTTAAACATTTACGCCACGGCTTGCAATTTAGATACCGTACACCTGTACTATCAATACATTTCGGTTCAATTACACTTGTGGTATTAAAGTGCTCTTCGTTGAATAACAATCACTAAAGACCAAATGATACTACATATGTATTTATCTGTAAGATTTTAAAAATGTTATTGTTTAACACAAAATATAACAAAAATTCTAGTAGATACTACTACAGACAGACCAACATTTTTGAAGATATTTTCTAAATTTCCTGAGTTTCTTTCGGGAAACTCAGGATCGTCATCTTGACTTTTTTTTTCCGAAGCTCTGGTTTTAAATTTATAATGACGATCATAAGAGTTTCTTGTAGAAACCTAATTGATAAATAAATATTTTGATTCTGATTTTGAATACGAAGAAAATGTTCAACAACTATTACGTTTTTTTTTTGTGTTCTGCTTAATAAAACACAATATTTTCTATTAAATTACAATATTTCTGTATGAATGAATTCAGCGTTACGTACCTATTCTATTAAAATATGCGTTTTCTCCCTCCCTCTAAATTGCACGGATTGGCGCCATGTTTGATTTAGAATGGTGACTTCCGGCCATATTGGGGTTTGAATTAAGGATGTTATCTATACCGGAAGGATTCATTGACATTAAGAATATTACATCAGTAAATTTAAACGGTCTATTGTCTGTATTAATCTTAATAGATTAACCTATAAATTAAATTTAGTGTGACGACGACGATGACGACGATGATTTTGATGATGCATGTGATTAAGATGAAGCTGCAGGTCAAGGTGAATATGATGATGATGGTTATAGTGATGCTGAAAATGAGAAAGTTGATGGTAACATATAATGAGTTCATAAATTGATGAGAAAATTGATATAATCAGAAGCCGAAATTACTCAAAAACTACTGGACCGATTTAACCGATTAAATTTGCGAAGGCAAAGTCGCGGGAACCAGCTAGTATTTTATAAAAATACAAGGACGAAGTCGCGTGCAACAGTCCAGTATGGCATTAATTTTCTAGAGCATAGTTGTAATTATCTATACTAATGTTAGAGGAAAGATTTGATTGTTTGTTTGTTTGTATAGAATAGGCTCCGAAACTACTGGACCGATTTGAAAAATTCTTTTACCATTAGAAGCCGATATTGTCCGTGATGAACATAGGCTACTTTTTATCACGGGAAAATGCTTCATTCCTACTGGAAATCTAAAATAAAAGTAAACACTAGCGGCTTGGCCCGGGAGATAGCGCCATCTATCCAAAATACGGTAGATGGCGTTTTATTGTATAATAAATTAATTCTTGGTTTTTGGAAGATTTATCATGTTTGTCATGATTTTTAAAATATAAAACATTGTTAAACATTTTAAGTGCATGTTGTGAAAGTTTACCGATAGTTTAAGGAAATATTCGTGAAAAATTTAAATAAGATTTTTCCATATAATACATTGATTGGATAACTAATATTAGCCAAAATCTATATATCTCATGTATCAACATAAAGCTTATTGCACTACTTTTTGCTCCATTATATATTATATTATTATTGTTCATTATTATATATCTATGCGTTACTTTAATAACGGATGTTTATACCGTTATGTCTACGTCTCACATGTCTCAAGTCAACTTTAACAATCGGCTAACACGCCTTTATCTTATAAGTTGGTAAATTGCTAACTAAAGTTAGTAGTCATGACGATCATAATTGCTACCATGTTTAGAATATTAACTATTGCTATTGAAAACGTGACAATGTTGCATAAATAACATAACCTGATAAAAGGCATGTTATGTTGTGAAATTATAATTCCACAAAATATTAACTATAGTATTCCAACGTTTCTAGTTCTAAATTCCATAAAATCTTGACTTTGATGAAAAAAGTCGAATCGAAGTTAATGCACACTGATATCATCAATGCTAATAATAAATCTGTAAGTAAGTGTGTATTGTATGTATGTATGTTCCTCCATAACTTAAACGAAATTTGGTAGATAAACATTTAGATGTACCGAACACAAGATAGGCTATAATTTTGCTTTTCAATGCGGATGAAGTCGCAGGCACTAAGTAGTTTACTGTTGGAATAAGTTTTGACTTTTTTAGTTTTCTCTCAAAGTACAGTATACAAATCTTCTTCGCAAATTGGAGATACTAATAAACTAATCTGGAATAACGATGGGACCGATACATTCAGATGTGGCATTGCATAAATCTATATTTAGATCATTAAGCGCATGTTTCACCAACGTCAAGTAAAGTGTTACTTTTAGAAATCATTTTCTGTTTTATTGAATTATTCACTCGGTTTAGTGCATCCATCGATAGCCGATTTTTTTTATTATTTTCTATTCAATGTTTGAGACGTTTACCGTACAAACAAAGGTATATCAGCTCCATTATTCTCGGTTACCGGTGACTTTAAATGACAGTTTGGCCTAATTGACGTTTGTGAAAGAGGCGCTTAGTAATATAGAGAGAGGAGAAGTTTCAACAAGTAAGATATTGGTTCGGGTCCACGACACACGTAATTAGGATAGAGAAAGTTGAAGTGTTTTAAACGTCACGTTATTGTTTGAATGTTTGAATGAAGAACGTTACGGCAGCCATTCATGTCGCGTGTGCATTTCACACGCATGACGCATTTACAACATTATTACCTCTTTGTTTAATTGCGAACGATGTCTTTTGTAGTAGAAATGGAATTTATGATTACAACAATATAATCTCTACAATTGTATTGAATTGAATGATAATAATAGCTAGTCTTCTACACTAACATAACAAAGTAGCATAAGGGCACATTGCGTTTCGCAGTCATTTGGGCAAGCAGTGATCATCCCCTTACAGAAGACCACTGTGAAGTAACAGCACATGTGCTGTTGTGTTTTGGTGAGTGAGTAAGGGATGCCAAAGCCCTTTACTCCATCCTTTACCTATGGCCTATACCTATGGCGTTGCTTGTACCATCAAGTGGACCGTCAGCATGTCTGTCGACCTAACATAAAAAAACCTTAATATATGGCAGCTTCTGTACTTGGGTTATGAATTTCAAACTGGGGATGGAAAGATAGAAGGAAGCATAAAGTAGGAAGAAGAAAGTTGTCATGACCATGTAATGTAATATAACATAAGAGAGTGGGACATTTGTTTTAAGAGGAGATATAATTTAAATAATCGACTGCCGGAACTTCAGTATAATGGAGAGGCACATATAGAGGAATAGGTGTACAAACCAGTACGAATTCCTTACATACATATTCACTTTGAATACGGACATAAAATCGTTTCCATGGTCATTTCAATCAGTGCTTATTGGAAACTGTATTAAAGTGTGTACACGCTCAATAGAATGTTTATTAAATTCTGGGTAATATGAGGGCGGGCGAACAATTAGGGTTGTACAGGGATGTCTGCTGTCAATCAGCACTCAAACAGTTATGTGATACTGGTGGCCTGAACCGGACGGTAGGGTGGAAACCCTATAAAGCTGCAGACATATCGAGTGTACTTAGCATATTCAATATGGGTACATTGTTGTATACTTCGATTAAACCATTATAATTACGTATGATTCATTATGAAAACATAATATCGTATTTTAATTAATGAAGTAAGCTATTTAGAAAATATAATATGCTAGGAAAGTCATTGATATATCGTAAAATCTTTGCAGTGTCTTGCTGTTTCGCCGTTTGTGCATTTTAGGCTCTGTATTACCTTATGCTCGTTTTTCTTCAGGTGGTCACCCTCTGTCGCTAATCCAAGATAGTTTTTCTATTTTGTTTTTAGATTATCTCGGGATGATCTAAAAACTGCTGTCTATTCTGTTATTTCTGTCTGCTATTTCTGATATGCTCTATTCTGTTCATGCTGGTAATCAGTTAGGTATTGAGAAGTGAAAGCGTAACAAACAAAAAAAAATCTTGTTAAAAAGAGTATTGATAGATTACTTTTTAGAATGACTGTCCTCTATGGACTAGAAATGAAATTTAAAAAATAATTTCTTTTCTACTTTGTAGCATAAACACACATACTACAAGTTCTCCTCACAAAAGACTGAAACCTCAAAACAAAATATTTAAAAAATATATATCATAATATCAATATAATAATCCTACATTTAAATCGATTACGAAAATAAAAAGAGACAATTCTGACAAATTTTGTTGCCGATTTGTCAGTATAAGCGCCATTATTTCGTAACAAAAAAAATTAAAAAGATAACTGTATAAAATTACTGCTACACAGAAATTGAAATTGGATTTACACATGTCAATGTTTCCATACCACTTATCTGTCAATCTCCAGGGATGACCACTAACAACGGTTTGATATCCACTGATATTTGGAATGCTGTGAGCATTCCGTATCAGTGACACGTAACAATAATTGCATCGATTCCGGGGATTCAATGGAATTTCTGATTAAACTACCTCATATTAATCGTCGTTTACATATATATTTACCCTATCAACCTTTATATGTGACGTATGTTATGTCCCACTAATTAAACACATACTTTTTTGATTGATTTTTTTTGGCTGTGTTTTTTTTTTTAAATTACCTTTCAACTCTTTATCCATCATTTTTATGTAAAACTAAATTCTCTACAATATTTAGCTGAAACTTTTTGTTACTCTTATCGTTTTTGTATAATTTGAGGATTTTTTTTTTTTCACTATTTCGAGTCGAATTTTTTTTCATCTATCGATATTATATGAAAATTTCCCTTGGGGACTCAAAATGATCGCCGTAGTCATCTATCATCAAGTGGACTATAGATCTTTAATTTATAAAAAAAATCGTATACGTGGATTCGAAAAGAAGCAAAAAGAAACAGTCTCTAAAATAGTTTATTTAGAGAAAAAAAATATTTATGTACATAAATGGTGGGCGCTCAAATAACAGAATCTCGAATAGATAATAGACTCCGCATTTCATCAATTAAATTGCAAACGATGTGAAAATAAAACAAGATTTCGCAGCCTGTCCCTAGGCAGACGGAAACCCAATACTTGAAACTGTATTAGTAAAAGTTGCTTTTAAATTAGACCTTAAGCCAATGCGAATAGAGAATAATATCAAATAAAGGTTCAAGGTATATCGTCTGATCAGGTTCGCCTACGGGCTTTATTGAACTGCACAATACTTTTAAAAATTAATTACAAAAGATACTATTGCTTCAATTTAGAATAGAATTCATTTTCGTTAAAGTACCTTGGCATAAGACGCCACAGTTGATTTTATTAATCATAATATTTGTAGGTACCACAAAAATTTACGAGATGGCGCTTTAATAGTTATAAAACATTTTTTTGAGAAAAATGCGTTTTTTTTAAAGAATTACTTGTAAGGTAAACTTAAAAAGCAAAACCCTGCATTCAAAATTTCATGCAAAACGTTATAGGAGCCTTTTCAGAGAGACCCGAAATTAAATTGCTCCGAGTTTAAAGTTATTAGATTTTTATCAAAGACAAGGATATTATTGAAGCAAAAACAGTCGGATTTTGTTTCCTTAATAAATTGTTGGCTGAATTCACGAAAGGCTTCGACGACGAAGTAATTTGATCGCTTTTCAAAATTAGCCCTTTGGGCGTTCAAGCATAACAAGGGTTTCAATAAAAGACTGCTTTCACTTTGCTAGCAATATAAACAAAAACAAAACACCAATTCAATATATTTTATTCAATTTAGATTCAGTAGTACAACAGTGACGTATTTTTAACCCTCGAAGCCTGACGCAAAAACGGAATGTTATAAGTGAGATGTGACGTACGTGTGTGCGTGCGTGTGTGTGTGTGTGTGTGTGTGTGGAAACGTACCTCCTAAACCGTATACATGTACCGATTCTTTCCCTTTTTTTTGTTTCGGATGGTGTGATCGGGATGATTCTAATTTAAGATTGGTTCAGGTGTTACAGTTCAAAATGATAAAAAATATAATAAAAGACGATGATAAACCAATAGTTATGGTATACAGGGAGCTGACCGTTAAAACAGTTCATATAATTAGAGCGTGTGTTACACAATGAGCACCCGCTTAGTTCCACATTATTCACCAGACTGGAAACTGGAGATAATTAAAACCAATGTCACGTACAATTTTAGATAATAGAATAGATAATAGGGTTTAAAATTTAAACTTCATTTTTAATTTTAAGCCTTACTATAATAAATACATTATTTTAGTTTAAAATTTAGCCAGAAAAAGCCCTGTAAGTAAGGCGAAATTCGTTGTACTTACTAGTACAAAATATCTGCTGTTCTTTATTAACTGAAAAATAATAATAATATTATGTATACTGTATGTATTATGGTAAACTAGTTTTTAAGAATTAAACAACTTTAAAAATGCCAAAGAAAAATATGATTTAATAATTTTGCCTGCACATACCTGGATATAACATAACCTAAAGAGGTTAGATTTGATTGTTTCCTTGAATTGAATAGGCTCCGAAAATACAGGCCCGATTTGAAAAATTATTTCACTGTTGGGAAGACAGTGAAATAATTTCATAAAAGACGTACATTTTATAAAAGACGAAGTTGCGTGCGAGGCTAGTATGAGATAAAGTTATAAACTGTTATTTTAAAAATAGAAAAATACTACTATTAAAGAAAATATAAGAAAAATTGATAATAAATAGATTAGCTATCTATTGGAAATATAATAGGACCGTTTGTGTACATTGTACATGGAGCCAACAGCAACACTGCCAATCCGCTTATATAGGCCTTAATTATTGCTCGGAGCGATTTATGCCCCAGGCCTTTATCTTTTGATTGAACTGTCTCGTCGCGTCAAACATAGCTTGCCAATACAGTAATGTGTTATGTTAATCCTTTATGTTTCAAAACGATATAGTTAGACAGAGTTAGGGGAAAATATCTATGTTATTGGTAGAATTAGGTGATCAATAGGAAGAAATAAAGTTCTTATTTTAGAATTACTTTAAAAAATAAGTATATTTATTTGCTTTATATGTAGGTACGTATGTGTTATTTAGCAATCTCAAGGTCATTAACATGCTATGAGTCATAAGAAAGCATCCCGCCAGACAGAATCCATAGAAACGCAACAGAGGGTGTTTAGACGTGAATCATACAATACGGTGGTTTCCCCAAGCTGCTTTCGAAACTTCCTAAAGTGATTCAGCGTTATCATATCGTACATAAGTTACCTACAATAAAACAGATTAAATTGCATACACAATGCATTGTTATTTAGACAAATTAGGACCTAATAATTCTTTTAAAAATTTAAGGATATTAATGCGATAACTCGTATACTTACATACGTCTGCTTCTGTTTGCGTCTCCAATAACTTTTCTAAACTCCAAACAGATTTTAATATGTTTTTTGCTGAAGCAAATCACTAACTTTGCAGAAAAAGAAAGAAAAAAAAAATGCGAGTCGCTATTAGTTAATATAAGAAAAAGACACGAACAAAACATTCCATTCCAGTATTTACAAATTAGGAGCATTTTGTCTATTCTGTGTAGTAATTTGGAATGAATGTTAATGATAATGTAGCGTATAATGTAGGACAGTACTACGCATAATAACTTCGTCTTTAAGTGGGCCATTCATGTGAGCGTCCACTTAAAAGGCAATTCCGTGCAATTAGCGATGGCGCCAATTCTATGCCGCAGTCAATGGCCAGATATTACAATGAAAATCATACACTACACTACAATAGATAGAAAATTATGTTATTGTCGAGATCGAGGCGAAATTAAGGCAAAAATCAGTCTGCGTTTTTTATTTTCAACTGAAACACAGAAAGAAAATTATAACGAACAAAAACAACTACATATTAGCCACACCGAAGTTGCAAAATAGTTTAACATCAATAGTTTCACACACGAATTTATTAGTAGCATCGAAATAATATCGCTGCTTAGTAGTTCAATCGCGAAAAGGTACACTAATATTACCACCATAATATTACATACTAGCGACCCGCTTCCAGCTTCGCCCGGGATTAATTTTTTTAACATAAGAACCTTCCCTTATTATCTCTCTATCCATTAGTGAAGATAGAATTAAAATTGGTCGAACCGTTCTCGAGTTTTGCGCTTAGCAACACATAGGGATTCATTTATATATAGATTAGAGACCCGCTCCTGGCTTCGTACAGGCACGGAGTAATGTATGTACAGGTTCTATAGTTTTAATATCATTCGGTATCGTTGTTTGCTTAGAGGAGGCATATGTTCTGTCGCATGGGGCATATGCGTCTCGTCAGGCAACCAGCGGCTCCACCTCGTTAAAACAGAGTACGCGCGGGTTGTTTTATTGTGCAAATCAGTTGGGCCAATTAGCATAACAAACAGCGGTACGCACGAACAGTTCTGCTGGGTCCGATCGCAGCCAGTTGGTATCAACCACACGTTCGGACCATCCACCACGTTCGTGTTCGCCAGACCGTATCGGCCTTTCAGACATCCACTTTCAAACGGATCCAACTTTGAAACTTTATAGTCTCACCCGTTTATCGATGTAACTAAGTATGTTATATCGATAAACGAGTCAGTTAAAAGAAGTGATTGAAAATGGCGGCCATTCTGTAATTCTACTATTCTATTATTTATATTGCAAAAAAAAAATAGAACACCGATAGACATAATTATCAGGATATTCATTTAAAAAGGTATACTTAAATTTAATGTTTGTTAATATTACTTTATTTTTAAAGTCAAAAAGTATTATACATATTTTTTCGAGTATATTATTATTTCTATTATTATTAATCTATTTAATATTTATTTTTAAGTGGAATAAAAAGAAATATTTGGTGTCCTTTAGTTTTTATGGATACTGATATCAATGGAGATAAAGGTTTATATATGTTTTGTAGATATGTTAAATTTATTTGCATGATATGCATCTAGAACTAGATGCATTTAGATTCTAGATAATAACAATTTAATTTTTTTGTGTTACGTATTTCGTTAAACACAATACGAATAATGCTATAAACCTATATATACTATATATTATATAAATAAGTATTGAGTTGGAAATCAAAGCAAAATCTATATCACGGTCAGTGGTCACCCATAAAATAATTAGAATCACTGAATCGGTCTAGAAATCCATTATCTAAGTGAGTGACATCCCACGGGATGCGGCATCCTTTGCAGCCTTCGGGGACGTCCATAACTGAGACGAAGTTATTGTAATGAGGACGAAGGGATATTTATGCCTCGCCATGCGTCCCGAATACGCAATGAGCTGGAGTTAAGGCACCAGCGGATATAAGGATACTCGCTTATTCAATATAAAGGAGCTACGCGTCGAGTTTTGTTATTTGCAACATTATTTACTCTCCAAACATTACCGGCAGGTGTTCCGGTCCCTTTTGTATTGACAAATTCTCATATTTGCAAATGCGTACAGTTTCCTGAAAGGAGTGAGTGGATGGGAACGTCAGTGGATGAATTTTCGTCGAAGTAGGTCTATTCTGAAACAGGTTTTTTTTATAATCAAATAACATTTTGGTATAAAAAAATATAATATTTAAAAAAATAGTTTGTACAGACTTAATTTTATTGACTTATTTTTAATCTGTTTGACAATTACAGAGTAGTTATAGATGACCCCCGGTCGGGATTAATTAAAAATAAACCGTTCATCTCTATCATTTGGGGTACAGTAGTAGAGATATTTTCTTAATACAATACCTACCAGCCAACTTTGAGACAATTACTTACTAATATTATGTCACATTTGTATAAAATAATATTATACATTTATAATAAAATCGCGTTAAAAATTCAAAATAGTTAATAATAACTAGTTTTCTTAACACAAAATGCATTATGGTTTAACATTCATATTCATAACTTTATTATAAACGAAAAATATGAGGTAGGTTGTATGTCTACATTGTGTTTATAGATAAAAAGCAGGGTCTAATAGCTTGGGAAGCCGTGAAAAGGGTCTTTCAAATCCTTTCACAATAGTGTAAGATGTCCCCGTCTGGAAGGAAAATTATTTTTCCCGTCAACCTTTTGTCCTCGGTCCTCGGTTTAAATGGTGACCAAGGAAAATATTATTGTGGCCTATTGTTAGGGTTTAAGGAAGCTGGTATTGGCCTTTTAATAAAGAGAATGTACTATCATAATTCTAATCAATGGGTACACTGCATCTCACTATAGTAAGTAAGGCATTATTATTGCGTTTTGAATAAACTGTACATGCTATAGTTTGAGGTATCAGAGCGTCGAGTTATTAGATACCATCATACAAGTTTTTTTTGTAGACGATGGCAGCCATCGACCGTTTTCTCTACTGTGGTCTACACACAGAAGAAATATAATCGATATGAAGTAAAACTTAGTACACCTTAATTGTAACTTATGTATTTTCGCTGAATAATAAAGTTGTAGAGTTTGTATGTTTAATTGTTATGCTTTCACACCTTAACTACACAACCGATCAGAATGAAATTTTGCAACATATACAGGGGTACTCAAAACTTAACTTAAACTTAAACTTTAAAATATAACTTTCATAAATAAATACTTTCGTAATCAATAGTTTATTATATTAGTTTTTTTGTGACCAGTATCATTTTACCCTTAGTTTTTATAGGCACAATTTATATCAATTTTATGAAATCCGTTGTATTAGGCTTTTATACAAAGTTCTGTTTCCCAATATGTGTTCTATGTCGATTTGGATCAATGCCGAAGCAATAGGTTTTTGTAATCAGGCGAAAAAAAACTACCACTTTGTAATTCCGCATCGTCGAATCTTATACCATAATATAGGTGAATTATTATATTAAGGTTTGAAGGCGACACTAGTGGGGTAATCGGAGCATGTGTACAATTGCGCACAAAATTGCTAAGGAAAATGACATTTTTTTTTTCTTATTTCGTATTTTTTTCACCTCACTAACTTAACATTACAGGCAGTGTTGATATTCCTTCCATAAAATCATCGTGCGATGTCGAAGGACAACGTTTTTTTAGGCATTTATTCACCATAACGTATTTACTATTACGATAAAACAATCTGTACGCAACAGTACCTAAGAGACTCGAGACGCGCGAACAAAGTGCGGGAGGGGAAGAGCGACTGAGTCTACCAATAACGTGTCGGCACACCGACGTGTACCCGCCCCTCGCTTTCCTCTGCCCCCTCAAAGACCTAAAAATAGAGTTCTGCGCACATTTACCGAGAAGTCTTTATTCGCTACACGAACTATAATATAGTCTTGTCTGGTCTTGTCAATACAAATTACACATGAAATCTCTATATTTCGAACATTTATCATATTGCAAAATGTGGCTGCATATGACAACAATTTCTCAATACGGTTCTGTGGTAATAGATCTTCTTGTTGTGTACACTCGAATGTAATTTTGCGGTTAGGTTCAGGTTATTTATTTTAGTGTTGAAACTTGAGTAAGACACTAATTGCAGATAAATAACTAAGTCGACTAATGTTTTTTTAATTACTTAATAGTCTTTTAGAAATCATACATTTTGATTAAAATTTAAATAGTCCATAGTAACAGTATAATTAAAACAGTTTTAAACAAAGATGTAACGACATTTTCATTTAAATAAAAATATAAAACGAAAATCCAAGTCAATATTATAATATTTAGCAGAAGTATATAAATATTTGAGAAAAAGTTTTGGACTAAGTACAATGTAACTTCACTGTCATTAAAAAATATAGAAAAATAGATAAATAGTGTCGTCTTCTTCACAACTGAAGGTGGTCGCTCTGAAAGGCTTTTGAAATATCGTAGAAAATTCCAAGTCCAAATAATATCCACGAAAGCCACACATTTAACAGAAGCACTAGAGAAAGGTTTTTTCAAAAGAGTACTTCATTTTATAATAAAAAAAAATACAAACAAAAACAATATATTTTACATAACCTGTAATTTGTATTGCTACTTTGTAACTTTATTACGGTTTAAAATTGAGTAACCCATTGCAATTGTAATTATTAAAAATAAGAGTAAAGAAACAGATTGTTAAAATGTTAGTAGCTCAAGTACGGGTAGCTGAACTTAAAACTGGTTCAAATTGCTTTTTTAATTCGTCGAGCGAGAAAGATTTAGTACGAACTCCCAACGTCACAGATCCAGTGAAAGTCGAACCGATCGTAATTGGACAAAATTACTGTCTTCAAGGGACTCTCGACATGATTACAGGTCTAACTGGCACTTTTTCTATTAGAATCAAGCTTCTCTAAATGGTGAAACATTGGTATGTGTTTCATACAGTTTTTTTACTTTTAAGAGTGGTCTGACTACCCATAATTAGACGAGAACTCATAATATTTACGCCCTTGATAGCCAGACAAGAACTTATTACATTCTTGTATGTATTTTAAGTGCAAAAATAACAATTAAATTGTTCAGCTAAATCTAAATTTCAGTTTTCTAGACCTTAGTAGTCTTGGTTGTGCGTTTATTAGTCAGTACAAACGCTTACTAAAACGTTTGTATACCTATAATATAGATTATAAGACTAAAAGGGCTATCACACCTTACAATTTGAACGTATCCAATTTAGGAAATCGAAAGGTGTGATCGCAGTTAGAACAGATTGGATTCAATTGAGAGTTTATCCATTTTCAACTCTATATCTTCGACTTAGAAATCAATTTAGCGTAGAGTGATCACGAGCTCTCTACTTAGATTCCTAAATAGGAAACGTTCAAATTGTATGGTGTGATTGCCGTTTAACAAACCCAGCAGATGCCTTGTTACATGAGAAAGAAATATCAAAATAAAATAAAAAAGTAATTTTTTTAGAAAGAAGAAAGATTCTTATCAATTTACAACATGCACATACTGCACACCTGCACAGCTCACAGAAAAATATGATCTCATTATTTAACCTCACATTTCTTACGGAACGCCAAAGTCATCACATTTCTTACAGAAGGAAAATGATGTTTCACTATGTGTATAACGTCGTGTTTAATTATTCTAAATATTTCAAGTTCTCGTCTCAATTTTGTTGATTACTCTCTATCTGCATAATATTTCAACGTTCGTTCCGCGTGCACTTATACACTCATTGTCTGTAAATTTAATTCGTCATAAACTCGACAAAAACTTGATTGCATACTCTTTGAAAATTCCCAGGAGTACACTATTGTATTTTATCTTCCTTCTTCTAGTCCTTGAATCTTTAAATGTTTTATTCAAACTTGAGCAGTACATGAGATTTTAAGATTTTATTCAAATGGATTTAGAATATTCGTCTGTGTCTTCACTTAAATAAATTAGGCAACTTTTAACCGAAATAAGTTCGGTATAACCACGGTGCTTATAGGCAGGCACAATGTTAGTAGCTTTAATATAATATCATATAATGTATATTTAATAACGCATTTTTTATGAAGTTCATTAATTTTATTTACATTATAAATTGTTTTACATTACATTTTGTTTTTTAATTTAAATAGTTTTTAACTTGGATACCATTTACAATATTTTTCTTTTACTATCAAAAGACACACTTAGAAATTTTTATATATTAGATTAGTAAGGATTTTCGAAAATGTCAAACTCCTTCTGAATTCTGGGGAGGGTCGCTAGTAAAAATAGGATGGCTGCGAAAGGATAGTGTACCATGGTCCTACTTCTTATTACTTATGAAGATAACAATCTTACTAAGATAAATACAGTCTAAAAAAATATTTGGTTAGGTCAAAGCAAACATCGTCTATAAATAAAAGTCAATGGAAGAACTGCTAAATAGGGGAGCGATAACATCGATGTTAGTGTCGACGAATCATGATGCGATAAACACAACCCCTAATAAAGAAAGGAAGTACTGGAGCCCAGATTATTGCACAACGTCTTATCGTGCGACCAAGTCTGCCCCAAATTGACTGAGCGGGAATTATGGACGAACTTTCCACTCACTACTAATAAAAGATAATGAAGATTTCGATAAGATAAAATGTGGTAAACATTCGAATAGGTTTCGGTTCACAATATAAATGTAACTAACTGCATTTACACAGTAATGTAACCATTAGATAGCCGTGTAACGTGTCGTAACGTTTCAAACTAGGAAATAACTCTCACTAATGGTCTTTACGTTTTAAACAAAGACATTTCCTTTATCGAAATTTAATTCAACCTTTATTAGATTTCGAGACCAATGTTTGTTAAACATTTCGAGCTAATAAAAGTATTACTAAGGGAGCGAGACGCCCGAATGAGAGGAAATGAAAGCGACGAGAGAATGAAATTGGAAAACTTGTTACAGAATTACTTGACATGAAAAAGGAGAAAATAAATAAGGCCTAGAAAAGTTGGCGAAGTAAGCCGACCTTTTTATTTACCTGCTAAAAGAAACTGATTTTGTTACAAACAAACAGTATGAATTGTAAATAAGCAAATTATTTGATTGTATTGAAGTTAAATTAGGAAAAATACTTATAATATAAAAATATGGCAACGAAAGGCATAAAGAAAAATTTTATATTGTAATTCAGTTAGTTAAATATATTATGTACAGTGGCGGTAGCTTCATAGAAGGCCAAAAGCCCGGCATGCCTAACTGTACGCACTGCCTAAATAGAAAAATAACAACTTTACTATCTTCTTGCGTCGAACGAAACGCGTGAGCAATTCAAAGTTCGCGTGTTTTATTTTATCCAACCAAATTATGCTCTATTGCGTGTGGGCGTAGAAACAAAGAGAAGTTGAGTATGAGTTGAGTTATATTGCTATCGCACTCCCACACATGGGCTTCTTATCGGGCTTGCAGATGTCATCGCTCTCTCTCTGTCTAATGTATGAAATGTTGACCAATAGTTAGATATAGTTATAGCTAGTGTATATAGCTATTAGTATGAGAGAATAAGCCGGGCATGCTCTGTAATGAAGTTAGCGCGCTTGTGTTGTGAATTTGTTTCGTACGTTCGTATCTTACTTCAGTTGTGTTGACTTATGACAATAACAATAGTCGGTTTCTTTTTTTCTTTCTGTTAAATTGATTTGATTTGATTTAATAATGGATAAAATAGTTGTACCTTGCGACGATTTTAAATGCGTTCAAGCTTTGATCGCCGAAGGAAAGTTAAAAACGCAATAAAAATGTTAAATTTTGTTCAAAAATCAGTTAATTTTTTCGCCGAAACCCCTGATTTGTTTATTTACAAAACTAGTAAATCGAATTCACCAACATTTTGACTCTGACGTAATTCAGTCATTCCTTAAGAAAGTTAGAAGATTCGAATTAGTATATAAATAATTTCATTTTTTATTCACTAGGTTTGTTTGTTGTTTGTTCAATTTTTTAGTTCTTCGTTATTCTCTTTTATGCTAAAAGCTAATAAGAAATAGTTTTTATCAATAGCATGCCTTCAATGTACTCGTCGAAAAATGAAGAAAAATCAAGTCGGGAACTACAGAAATATGTCGGGCTTGCCCTATTCGGAAACCCTAGGCACGCCACGGCACATTATGTAGATATAATTTGGAAAAATATGCACTCGTAGCCATTGTCACTAACCTTTTACTCCAGTTTCCGATCTCAGCGTAGCGTCGACCGTTAGAACATCCGCTCCTCCTCACTTCATTTCCTTTAAACGTTTGCACGGTGTTACCGTTAGGTGTTAATATTCCATTCGAAGCGTTGTTGTTCCGTTCCCGGTTCCTTGGAAACGTACCCGTTCCGGACCTAAACGTTGCCAGACGCGGCGTTTGTTCCGGATCTGGTGTGAACTGTTGAAGTGGCAACGTCACGTTCCCGCTCCAACTCTTACGGTTCACGGCGAAAGTTTTAAACGTTCCATTATCATTCGCTGGCGAGGGTGACACCCCACAGAAACTACTTCTGTTATGGCTGTTCTTTATAAATGCGCTGTTCTGCAAAGCCACTTGAGGCTTGATCGGCACCAGTGGTGACGCTTGGTCTATGGACATCGTACTATTAAATGTAGGTGCAACCTACTTTCACTTTTTCTACATTTTTGTCTGCAAAGGAAAGAGATACTTCGTTATCTTCAAACACTTTAACAAAATCGATATCATCAACAGTTTTGTTTTATTTTATTCGCTGTAAGAAATTACCTACATCTTACTGAATTACATTTTTTTTTAAACGTTAAAGCTGCTGAATAACGTAGGGCTACAAACAAAACGTAATGAAGTGCTCAACATTGGACAACAGGGTTCAATTTGGGTTAATGGATACTCGAGTTCCGCAACTCACTAAAATGATTCACTAACGAAACAACTGTTAGGGCATTAACAAAAGACTGTTGATATTGTGAACAATAATACACGATGATCTAGAGCTTCATGACAATTCATAACCGGACACAAAGTACTTAAGTGTTATTTAACTAACTGAGCGTATCATGGTCAAAGACATAACTGTTAAAGAACGTCCTGTGTTGGACCTTTGTCAATTTTATTGTATTTTACAAATTGAAACTAACGTCTTGCCTTGACCTATCTATACTAACTTGCATTTTTTTTATTTATAGACATTATGATAGTTTTCAAAACCCATTATTTAACCATCTATGATCATTGCAGTACCTCTTAGATAGTTTAAAATAAAAGGTGACGACTATTATTTTCATAAAAATATTTTGATGTTTTTATATTTTTTACACATTTTAAAATTGCTAATCAAGATCAAGATCAAGTTTCCTATCTATACCAAGGATCCAAACAAGTGCCCTCTGTACACCCAGGTGAACTTAGTCCTAACACCAGGCAAGTTTGTCACTAAGTCATTATTATAACTAGTCAACAGTACCACAATATGCCAATAATTACATAAAATCCATAAGCATAGGTACCATAGTCTTTCATTGGACATTTTATACGCATACCTTTTTATTGTTGTTTTGTGTTTTTATTACGCCGGCCGTAACAAATCGAGGTTACGATGCGAATGGAATGGCTGGTAATATCAGCGGACATTGGTAATTTCACATCCTCTCATGCATCACCGTCTCTAACAGTTATATAACATTTGCGTAACGCGATCGTTAGGCTTGTTGCATAATTTAAAACTTCAATAGATTTACTTGCTACGAGATTTGTGTTAACTGATGAACGATAACTTGTGTGCTCGCCTCCACAGAGATAAACGTCTTCCATCAACAAAAACATAAACGAGTTGAGAGATGGATATTCTGTTAGCTTTCATCGTTGAAGCGTGACTTATTGGCTTTTATTTAATATTTACATTAAATTCTCAGAAAAAATTCTTAAATTCCTAAAATAACGCACCATAACCCCTAAAAGTTTGAAAGTTTTTTATCGATCACCATGAAATGGTGCATTTTGCATGCATTATAAGGGATGCAGAAAATGATATAGGGCACCTACATAGAAAGTAGGAATATATAATACAGTAACAGTTCGTAACTCTATGGGCACCTATAGTAAAAACAAAAATCTCGAGGAATCACTTTACTAGGCAACTAATTATCAACTTACGCAGGCAACTAACATGACTGATAATTTAGCCTAATCTATTTGTGTGTACCAGCTTAAGTGATGCAATATTATTTCATTGCAACAAAATATCAAGAATCGTCGCTCTATTGCTTACCCAATTTATTACCTTGGGTTACCAAAGAATCTAAGGCATTACAAATCACTATGGTAAATATTCAACTTACATCCCACAGCATTTTCCCTAATACGTTGCAATACATAAGTAGCAATCATATAGCGTAGCATTACAAGCATATTGTAGCATCA
Organism: Synanthedon vespiformis; assembly: GCA_918317495.1. Taxonomy (NCBI): domain Eukaryota; kingdom Metazoa; phylum Arthropoda; class Insecta; order Lepidoptera; family Sesiidae; genus Synanthedon; species Synanthedon vespiformis. Next base: position 3,873,903 of record OU906958.1, read on the forward strand.
CGTTTCTCGTTAATAAACATAAGGTTATTTATATTATTGTCTTGGCCATGAAATAAATAATACTTAAACGTTTTAAAAACAGTGGATAGTAACAAAGTTATTAGTGCATTTCATATTAGATGTAATAGACCTATAACAAGTTCCACACCTTGGCAGTAGGCATTATAAAGGTCGTTTTATACGATGGTTTTAAAGCACTTGATCCGAAAAAGAGGGATTTCGACAAGATGAGAATAGTAACCAACCAGCGAATTAACTGATTTTCATGGAACTTGGTAGATAAACATTTAGACGGACAAGACACAGAATAGTCTACTTTTTTCTTTTTCAACGCGGACGAAGTCGCAGGCACAAGCTAGTACATAATATAAATAAATAAATAAATAATAATAATCTTTTTATTTGTACCAAAAAATATTTTACATGAGCTTACACAAAAACACATTGTTAGTGAACACAATTTTTACAATCATAGTTCCCTAACCCCCGAACTAGGTTGGACACCTGTATCTCGGGAGTCAGTGAAAAAACCGTGGTGCTTACAAACAACTATATGAAAGTACAATCACCAAAAGTACCTCTGTGATATATATAAATATGTTATGTGTATAAAGTGTGATATGTATGGGTAAATAATAAAATAAATATAAAGCTGATAAATCAGTTTCGATTGAAATAAAACAACATATCACTTATAAATCATCTATCAATCAAGCCCACATTATCCGTGATGAACATATGATACTTTTTACCGCGGGAAAATGCTTCATTCCTACGGGAAATCTAAAATAAAAGTAAATACTAGCGGCTTAGCCCGGGAGATAGCGCCATCTATCCAAAATACGGTAGATGACGTTTTATACTTCTCTACGCGGACGAAGTCGCGAGCACCAGCTAGTATAAAATATTTTTAATGACTTTATCAAATTTCAAATTTAAGCGTTCATCCGAAATGAATAATATATAATGTGAGTCATGCTTAGTAGTTTTGCAATACAGATAAGTATTACCTATCAATGGCTCGATTAACGGATCAATGATCACAAGAGTTTATTCACTACTTCACTGTTTACACAGTCAATATTAGCAGACTTATATTTGCAAATACAGCACTTGAATTTAGACACATAAGGTTTGTATTTATATGAACAAATAAGTGAGAGTTAAGTGTAATTATTTGTAAATTATTTATGTTCAAATACAAGTAGTATGCTCAGTGGCTCTTTTACAATGTTTTAAGTGTAATGTAAGACGTCGTTAAATCAAGTGTTACATCGCATACATTTCATTCTTTCGAACTTCGTTATCGTTTTTAAAATGTCCTCGCTAAATATAGAATAATGGTGCTCGCGACTTCGTCCGCGTAGAAAAGTATAAAACGCCATCTACCGTATTTTGGATAGATGGCGCTATCTCCCGGGCCAAGCCGCTAGTGTTTACGTTTACTTTTACTCGCGACTTCGTCCGCGTAGAGAAGTATAAAACGTCATCTACCGTATTTTGGATAGATGGCGCTATCTCCCGGGCTAAGCCGCTAGTATTTACTTTTATTTTAGATTTCCCGTAGGAATGAAGCATTTTCCCGCGGTAAAAAGTATCCTATGTTCATCACGGATAATGTCGGCGTCTAATGGTAAAAGAATTTTTCAAATCGGTCCAGTAGTTTCGGAGCCTATTCTATACAAACCAACAAACAAACAAATCTTTCCTCTTTATAATATTAGTATAGATAAGCTAATAATAACGCTAAATTATATAAATGGCTAGATTAGACAATATCTAATCTAGCCATTTATATATTGGTTCTTGTAATAGTTGTCCACAGTTTATTACTAAGTAAAGAATGTACCCTGCCTCTAATTAAGTAGAAAGAACTTTGTCATCCAGAGATTCGTGTAACCTCTGGGAGCAAGGGAGCATTAATACACTCATCAGAATAAGATATGCAAGGAAAAGTATTGTATAACGAATCAACAAAAACGAATCGTATTATTCATAACTTAAGTATCTGTTGGTCAAAGATTAATACAACATTTATTATGGTAAAGAAAAGAAAAAACCGATGCGGGCCAACAGGTAAAACCAGGGGCCGTTGGACAGAAAGCAGGTGCTATGGGCACGTGCCACTATAACTGGATCTTAACCTCCGTAATATAATGGAATATTAAAAAAGTCAATGAACGTTGCTTGTCATAATTGAGTCTAGTAAGACATTAAAATACCAAAACCGTTTTAAATTACTCCAGTTAATGTCAAAGTCACTTCACTTACATTTTCTTTGTACTTAATTACTAATGAAAGTTCTTTATATTATATCTACAGTAATATCCTAATAGTATTAAATTTGATATCAAAACATTTATTGAAGGAAAACCTTCAAAAGAAATCACTTTATATTCAATACGTCACCCCACCCATACAGGAAAGCAAAAAGCCACAATGTCTTTTATGGAGTTAAGTTTTATAGACTTTGAATACATAGTTTTTAATTGTGACGGTATTAATTATAGTGACCAAATTGTAATTATTATTCCAGAAACATAGAACATAATATTTATATATATGTACTAAGATCAATTAATTTTTCCTATCTAACTATTTAGGCACTTTCATAAGCAGATACAACTCCTAATAGTTTTGCGAAAATTATTATGATTGTTAATGTTTATCAATTTATCATGTGGAAGAAAAAGAAGAAAACTGATTTTATTAATTTAGTAAATGCAATATAAAGATTGGTTAAAAGGAAACAATAAACACTTCAGTTTCTGAATGATAAAAACGTCTTGGTAATTTGGGACCACCGCCTTACGCATACCAAGTTCGTGGCAGTTACGAGGCCTGAGTGGAGGTGCCGACAAAAAATCTTTTATACAAAAACAGACACAAGGTCAATGAGTGTGGAGATATTTTTTTGTGATCGGATTGTAAATACATAATTTTTTGCCTACATTTGTTCGCATATGAATGCGAAGCCAATGTGTAACTGAATTAGACCCTTGTCAAAATAAGTAACACATTTTTGTTGTTATCATGAAAACAAAATTATCTAATCTAAACTGTGGTATTATCTTCAGAAACTGCTGGAAGCCGCAGCTTGATATAGTAGATATTCGTAATAAAACTCTTATTACTGAGGTTTTATTTACAAAAATGCTATTTTATTTGCACATATAAATCATTTCAGAAAAAGACGTGGTTACAGTTGCCGTTTTGGCACTATCCCATGAAATATTCTAAATTCATGACCCTACAAATGTATTGATATTGGGATGCAGCTCAGGTCGGGCAAACAACCGCAGCAAGTTGACATAGCAAACGATGCGGGTTATGTCAGCACCTGAAATTAGCTGTGTTGGTGAATATGGGTGAATGAGTTTATATGACCAGAATGCGACCAGAATAATGATTATTATATACACGATTGTATAAAAATAAGGTCAAAATCAAAATTGTATCATAATCAAAATGGGAACTTAAAAGAAAAGCAAGAAAATTTGACTTCTTAGAGTAAATTCTTAAAATAGACTAAGTATATTAAATTTTAAATATCTTTGTAGTTTGTAGTTTATACAAAATTTTCTATTTTCTGAGAAAAAAATTAGTAAATACCATTGAATTATATGTTACTAAAAATTTAATCTTTCAAGCTGTTTAAAATCTCAGTATATTTTTAAAAAATATAAAAATATTCTAACAATGTTATCAATAAAATCAATCGCAGAAATTTCTTTTGCATGAGATTGCAGATCGCTTTGTAACGGATTCTACAGGAAATATCAGAAGTTCGATTATCAATTTTGACATTATGGCAATAGCATTCTAAAGTTTCACTTTCAATGTTGCACTTTAGTACAAACTGTACGTCTGACGAATTTAATTACACGTTGTTAATAGAAACGTGATGATTTGACAAGGAGTAGCTAAAAGGAAAGCCGTTAGCACTGGTAACATTAATTATGCAAAGAGATCGATTAATTTCCAAATTTAAAACATCAACAGAAGACGTGATTTAAAACGGTAAGACGTGATCAAAATATTTAATCAATAAAGTGCTAACACTTTTTAATTCTCTTAAAATATCGCGCCGGAACGGGATAACCATTAATCAACGTACAAAAAAGTTACAGATGAGTTCGCGGAGGGTTAAGAAAAAAGTCTAATAATATTATCCATTCAATCAAGTTTGTAAATAAAGTTTAAGCTGTAACTAGCAAAATTAAAAGTAAAGATATATATTAAAATAAAATCCCATTCGTATGATACATACAGGATTTTTCTTCAAATAAATATTAGTCTAAATCATACAGATACGACTAATGTAAGTTTGGGAAGTAAAACAATATGACAGCGACTGATTTCGTAAATGGGGGCCTCCATTTTTTTTCTAATGGTACTTCATGTTCTCACACAAAAAGTATAGATTTCAAGTCCGGACCCCTCACATAAGTAGGTCACTTAGAGTGTGTTGAACATGACGAATCGCTTCCATCATTCTTAAGACCGGCTATAAGTGTTAAGACGAAGAGATAAGATTCAGACTTCTAAACGATTAATGATTTCCAGATGATGAGAGCAACGAAAAATGTCCCAAGCATCTTCTGAAATTAATTACACATTACAAAATCAACACAATATCTATAGATACATAGGTTAATTATCACAAATGCAGTGGGTGGCCATATTATTAGGAACAGTAGCTACTGAGATTTTTGAGCTTCTTGTTATAATTCTCTAATAAATGATTTGGTTGTAGGTATCATAATTATGTATTGGGATCATAAAAACTACAAAAATTTATATTAATATTGATAAATATTAATAAAAAACAAGTTCCAATAATTTGGCCACTGATGGTAATTTCCAAAATTCAACTGAGGGAATTTGAATCGGTGTATTCGTGGTGTATTTCTCTATAGAATAGACTATATCGACCGGTATCGAAATAATATTTGAATTATTTATAATAAGAAGTTAGGTTAAGGCCTCAAATACCTACTTGGTTAGAGAGGCGCCATTGCAAATTGCATTTAATATTGAAGACGAATATAGTTGACTAATTGTATTCAGCAGACATTCTAAGAATTTCGTTAGACCGCATCGAAGTTCCACAGAAGCCTATAAAGTGGGTCCGCTATGCGCAATATAAGGAGCTGCTCAGAACAATGGAGCCCGTTGTTTTCCGGAGCGGCCTTAACAGTCTACATTAGTGAATGTACCACATGCATGGAGGTAATTAAAAAGCCATGTTGAGAGGTAGAAACAGAGCGGCGGGCGAAGCGTCGCATGGCAATTACGGGTTCTATTACTAGCATAGTAATTTAGTCTTGTAAGTTATATGCCGCATTATTGGCATAGTTTCTTAATTGCTAATTACTTAGAGTACGGTGCGAGAGAATCTATATTCTGATTCACAATATACTTTTGTATTCGGATGGAGAGCCACGATTGTGGAGTCACGGCATTTCGTAACCACGACCGGGTGCATTCCATCGCGGCGCCATCGCCAGTGCAACGCCCCTGGGGCAGCTCTGCCTCGTTTACTGATGATGCCAATACATACTAGAAAAAGTAATCTACCTATTATACGCTTGATTCATTCAAAAATCTATTAACTTAGGTCAATAAGCGCTAACAGTAGAAACTTCATTATAATAGGCGTAACGTTATTAACCTATATAAAAGTATGAGATGTAAATATTGGTAAATTTTTCTGGTAAATAATTAGCGTGAAGATGTTGATATACATTTGTATGTTAAAAACCTTATAGGTCTAAACATCGACAACGACACGTTCGGTGTATTATTGTTATTTAGATTTCACTTATTACAATAACGTTAGAAAACTAAATTAAAAGCAATTACCGCGTCGAATTGTTTACAGCTAAACTCTAAGCTGACATTTTTGTGATTGATCTGCGGACATGAAATAGAAGAAAAAACCTTATAGGTAGGATAACTCCTATAATTTGCGGCATAAAATTGCGATTGCGATTTGTTTCGAAACAAACGTCATAATTTTAAATGATTTAATAGCAAAATACGACAAACACTCAACAAGTAGGTGCTAGGGCCAACTAGTTAACGATTTATGAACACCGGCTGCACTATGTTACCGTCTCTTGCGCGACAAATTCATTTGAAACAGTCCTCAAACACTTTGGTAATAATAATGATACATTTGCTGTCGTGTTAAAATTAAAATAAATTGCCAGTACGTGTGTTTACGACATCTAACAAACTTTCTATAGTAATTAACTAATAATATAACAAACAATAAACGTGTTACTAGATATTTAACAAATGTCACATTTAAAAGCAATCATGGCTTAACGGTCGAAAGAGGAACATTCATGCTCGCCCATGTTCCGGATTAAAAAAAAAGATTAAACCTTCATACTTTTATGAAGCAATAATAGAATTAGAAATGATGTATACCGTTAATCCGTCATGCGTCGAAAAATATCTTGCAAATCCTAAATTAAAAGGGAATTGTAATGTCAACGACCTGCACCCTATGGGTACAACAATGAGACCGATCGGAAATAAAAAAGGGGTCTTTACGTCATTATGGGACCCAATAGCTGCTTTAATGGTCAACCGAATATTTGCTGATATCATATTAAATACATCTGGCACGAGTTCATTTCGTAACGATCTTGTTTAACCTGTTTCCAAAGGCGTTACGTTATAGGTTGGTAAATTGATATATGATTTAGCCTTTACACTCAAAACCTAGAGCTGTCTCAGAGAAAACGGAAGCTTTAAACCGAATTTGTAGCGTATTAAGTCTTACTCGTGTTGTTTCGTACGGTTAACCAGAGGCTGGGGAGTTTGGGTACGATCAATTTCAAGGGCCCCCTCGTCTTATATTCAAATCCCTCCTTTGTCTTTCCTATTTCATATAGTCAGTGATTCACAATCTTAAGCGTTATCTTGTGCGTTTGTTGTTTTGGCACAATCATTAGTTGCATCAACAGTAAGGTCATCATCATCATTCATCATCGTGATAAGAGTTTCATCAAAAATATAAGATAAATGTTTTAATTTATCTTTTATTTTAGATTTAAATAGGTAATTTCAAATTTGTTATTTTTGCAAATATATGGATAAAGTTGTTTGTAATTCATACATGCCTATTTCATCTACATATATCATTCGCGTTTAACAAAATTGATATTTATAACTTATGTTCGAAATTTAATAAAAATACAAAAAATATTGTATACATACAAAAAGTCTAGTCAAGTTATTTATCAGCGCTGATAAAGCAAATCTGTTGGTGATATCATTTGTACCCGTAGACTAAAAGGTACACAGTTTATTTAAAATTAGATTATATTTTTAACAACACAAGTTGAAAAAAATAAGCAAAATATTTTACGTACATTTAGTGTAAAACATTCAGAAGTCACTGAGCGAAACAAAAACAATAGCGCAAAATAACCTTTCAAGCACAAAACATAACAAAGAGAGAACTTGAAATTTTACCGAACAACTCGCACGTTTCTTATCGGACACTTCACCCACAGAATCGACGACTATATCAAATTTTCACGTAAAATTTGATATGTGTACTAATAATATTTTACGCGGACTAACCGACAGACAACTAGCACGTAACGTACGCCGCGATGCTCGGCCAACAACTGTCGTATGGATGGACGTTTAGTAAACGAGCAATATCGCCGTCTCGCTCCAGTACGCATGTCCGGAACCCATTTCTCAGCACTTCCACAAAATAATTTGCAAGATTACAACGATTTTTAAATAAACAAATACAAAACGTAACATTGTCCTTTAAATGAATTTTTAAAGTAGATAGGTGTTTGAACTGGATGATAAAGTACATTTGAAATGAGAGAGATAGCATTTAAATCACAATACAAGGTCGATCGTGATTGTATTGCAACAAGCTATGCATACAAGTAAGTAAGTACGGCAAAAGCCAGTTCAGGTTTAACACCTGGTGATTAATAAAGATAAACAGATAAAATATACAGATTTAAGGAAACGGAGAATTTTGAGCAGTCAAATTTTTTTAATGAAAATACATACAATTAATTCCGTTTGGAAGCTATGATGCTAAAGACAAACATACGTTAAACTTACAACACCCCTCTTTTGCGTCGGGCGTTGGTGGTTAAAAAGGAAGAAAAACTGTTTTAACTGTAATAGGATTTAACCACATTTCCATGATTTCGCAGTTTAAACTAAAAAGTCAAGCAGCACTTGACTGGTGGTCTGGTCATTATTCTATATTTTTATGGTCGAATTGTTACCAACAACTTTCAACAATGTAATGTATCCTTCACTTTCACCACGACATACGTATATGGTGCTGAGAATAAAAGTGAAATTGTCACACAATGAACAATGGTATTTGTACTATCGAGAGAATCGAGACTGACCTCCGATCTATGAATCGAGACTGACTTCCTATTATATTAAAGATTCATATTCGATGAATATAATATTAGTTGGATAAAATTTTGCTTAGAAACGTACCGGAAAAAATAAATTAAAGATAGAAATAAATAACTTTATAGACATGTGTTACAGGATGGCAGCTTAGTAGACGACAATAGATCTGATGGTGGGTGGCTAGTATCATTTCTAGTATAAAATATCTGAGCTATCATCATACTTACATGTCCAAGAATAAAAGTGACACGAAGAGCGCTTTTGCAAACATCTTCAAGCCTTTCTTTACAGTCCCTTGAAGAGTTAGTTTTCAAGTGTGTTTGGTAGATAAAATTTTATGTATCCAGACCGTACTTTATACAAATAATAGGGATAGAATTAAATATTATGGAGTCTAATATTTGATTCTAACAAATTAAGCGCTGCCTCGGTTTAGACCTGGCAGCTCGTCTGGGACCAGTAACACCATCCTTTCGGGAAATAAAATTAGCGCTGTTGTGTTTTGATTCCCTCATAGGAAATATTACCTGCATCTCAACTTTTGTTTTATTAAAATAAGGAGCGCAATTTGCGTCCTCTTTGTAGTGCCTTTTGTTCCTTGCGGTAATCTCCCATGATACATAGACCTAACCTACGTGCTATCCATTATCCCAAAAAAGAAACGAAGACACAAATTATTTCAAACAATACGGAGTTTTGAATGAATAAACGGATCGCGTCATATTATCAGTTCGATGTACTCAATTTGTAAGGTGCATTTAACAGCTGTTTCATTTCACCTGCACTCGAAAATACACTTTAATAAACGATATACCTAACATTATTAATTACTTACCAAAATTTAAGAGGATCAATATTTATTTAAAGTTTTGTATGTTTTGTTCTAAGTATTATCTCATAATTAATAATAGTGAGTTGCTAAAATGAAACAGTATATACTCGTATGTTAAGTAAATCAAACAGTTCAAGTTGCGTTTGAATTAATCAGATTAGTTAGTGCAAGTTGGAGTTGGTTCTCAAGTTTAATCCAGCAGAGACAACTAAGTAAGTAGGTATATAGTGACTTTGGCTGGTGTTTTGTCGCACCCTTTAAGCCAACTTTAACGTGAAAATAGCTTTATATCTTAATGTATTAATTAATAAATCTTCATTTTTGTTATGTTCATTAATTTTTTGTTTTTTCATTCTAACTATTGGTGACATTTTTTTAATTCAGGTTCATTAATTTTTTGTTTTTTCATTCTAACTATTGGTGACATTTTTTTAATTCAGGTAATAAACTATCTGTTTGCCAAATTTCATCAAAATCCGTTAATCTGTTTGTGAATGAAAGAGTATTAAACTTAAATACACGCCAAAATTACAATTTTTACAATATTGGTAGCATGTGGTATCCAGCTTTTTTAATAATATTATAGCTTTAATTATTGATTAAACGCTAGTTTTAGATTCTGATTTTGAGCATAAAGCATAATAATATGTTGAACAAATGGACAATTCGCCAAACATTGGTGATTTGCAACATCACTCTCGGTACAGCTGTTGCTGCGTCCGACTGCAATTATCACTTTATTGTCTCTCAACGATGGATAGTGACATTTAATATTAACCAACGAGACGTTACAATGGACGTGATATATTGTGTTGTTATTGATTTTAATTGCAATTGCATATTAACATGATTTACTGAACCATTACATTGACCGATAACCGCAGGCAACAGAAAAAGCTTTCATTCAATTTTTAAAAATGTATAAAAATAATTATATAAAATATTACAGGTCACTTCTCTCCATATAAATATCGGTAAACATAAAGGTATCTTTATACTTACGTAGCACAATCTCTCCTGTTTGCATTGGCTTGGCAAACAGCGAGCTAAAGAGCGGAAACGTTATTACAACTAGACACACGTACCACCAGTCTTAAATAAAATCCAAAATTCGAAAATATTCACTACAACTCTTTACATTTCCGTTTATGTTCAAGTTCTATAGTCCCTCTGTTTCACTTAGGAAGCAATGGTTCATAGGACATTCGAATATTCCAACGTGTGTTTTTCTTTAAAGCGTGAGCATGGTGATTCGTACTTCAAACATAAGCGGAACTTTGGTAAAGCTCTAACGATTTTGATATAAAGTTAAGCGAACCATAAACACTCCGTGTTCACGAGTGCTGTATTATTGCTTCCCGCAATAGGGAAGTTGATGCGAAAATCTAATGTAAAGAATGATGGATCAAAAGTACTTTCAAAGCAATGGCCGCGAAAGCTTTCAAAAGGGGTTGAAATTATTTTTCTAATTAACTAAATTCTTATTTCTTTTTCAAATGCATACATATTTAGATAACAGTAGTCACGTATTTCTCTTTTAGAGATATCTATTCGACGTGAGTAGTCTTTAAATTTGCTTTAGAGTGTGAGGCAATTTAGAAAACTGATAATACAGTTTAATTCTGTATCTACATATTTATCATTTACATCAAAAATTAAATGACACCACTCGATAGCTAAAAGATCAAAGATTTTTTTGGTGTATATGGTATATTCTAATTCGTTGTGGATATACATATAACACGCTCCAAGAAAATATACTCGTAGCGTACACGTTATTCACGACGCAACCACAACCCATCTTTGAGAATCATTTTTAAGACTATAGAGTGGTAGACAAGCAGATAGTTCTTATAATTGTATGTGTTTGTGGTTATCGTCGCCTTGGAACACTAATAACATAACACGAGCTGGGGCGTGGAGCTGGCACTAAGTAATGATTAAATTAATGAAAACTATGAACTTAGTTTGAGAATCCCCATTCTACATTGCAGTGTACTAATAATAAACCGCTTATACTGTGTCATAAAACGATAAAGTTAAAATAAAACGTGGCAAAACCATAACCGGCGGCAAACAGCCATCTCATAAATTGTATTGAATTGGCACACTTTGTAACAACTATCGTTACTAAACTAAGTTGCGGTACCAATATAAACTAAGAATAACTCCTCATTTTTTTAAAGCTAAATGTAAGATTGTTTCCTGGGGTTATCATTAGAATTTACTCTAAACTATTAGCTATAATATAACCTATCTCGGCTTACTATTGAGCCCAAACTGCTGTAAGTTGTTGAGGAGTTGGGTGTCCCACAGACTAATTTATGTTGCAGCACCAGTTCAAGGTTACCATGTCATGGAAATACCACCGAAGTAATAGTAAGTATAGCAAATTTCGGTTTAGTTGCGATTCAAATAAAGGGCTGATGGTATTCAAACGCCTTAACAGATCTTATAAATTAAAGCTAAGAAGTAAGAATCATACATATGTACCGATCACGTTAGCTTTCAACCGAAAACGTTTGGGAGCTACGATTCCATAGACAGACACACACATATACACGGACCCATACGTCAAAACTTTCAAACGCACCCTGTTTTTACATCGGACGTCGGCAGTTAAAAAGGGAAAAATCTTAAATAAAATTGTATGTTATTACTACATGACATGTAGTACATTTCCACTACTTACATTAACACTTACAGGGTTTCAGTCTATAAAAACTGAAATAACTAATTAAATATTTGGATACAGCATAAAGACTGCCTTTCGATGATTTCATAAATTCAATAGTCCCTTTACCAATCAAAATTGTAACAACAGCCAAATACTATACTATTAGTAGTTGTCTAATAGTAGGTAGATCTACGTTAGTCTAGATTTATCGTAGCCCTGCTTTGGTGTGCTCTGTGATAACCGATCTAATTCAATTACGCCTAACTACAATACGCTCCAATTTACATGAATTATTCAGATTAATTTAGTGCTCTCTCCAATAGGTACTTCCCTTTTAAATTGTCCAAATAGTTTTTGTTAACTAGAATACTTCATCTCTGTGAAATTACGACACTTAAGAACAATAAAAAACACCAACAAAACCTATGATTATTATTTAACCCATTATAATCATGATAATTGAACTACTGAAACTAAAAGATCCCAATAGTTCAATCAATTGAACTCGTTATTGAACTAGTGGGAATAGATCTTTATGTCTAGATCTGTTAGTTAGTTATCTGCAAAGTGGTTTATTAACGGAGTAGCTCTAGTTTCATGAATATCATATTTTCATGAATACAGTCCGAAATTGCGTCCGTACATAGTAGTAGATAAATACAATCAATATAAAACCAATTTGAATTTTTTTTCTGACCGAAAAATAGGTTCTTCTGACTGTCAATAGGTAATGTTGTTCTATCGGATTTTTATAGACGTCTCAGGAAAATTGGAAAGTTTTAAATAAGCACAACTGCGTCTTTCTAACTGCGTTCAGAAATGGAGTAGGCATAAGAAGCGATGAAATATTTCACTACAATGAACATGAAATTTTTACCCACAGCCTCCCCACTGTAATTCATATTTCATCTGAGTAGTGTATATGTCACAGACGCTGAATGTATAATGCACGCTTTCACGGCGTTTGACAAAAATACAGGAAACCAAATGTCTGTAATAAATTATTTACTTTGAAACGTCGAATACACTGTATATTTTCCCTTTGCGCATGTATACCTGTCAACATAGTAGTAGTATATGAAAGTATAGTGATACATATTTAATATCTTTGACTGTGAACTAACAAAATCATAATTCGTTATAATTATTGTGGGGAGATGGCGTCGATAGAGTATAATCGATAAGTTATACTCCATCGACGGTAGATGGCTAGATAAACTAAGTACATATATAATAGTAAATAATTGAACAACACGTCTATCCCGTGTAATAATTAAATTCAAACTAACATATACGTTACAGCAAATAAATCCTCACAAATTCGAAACCGTCTCGCTCTTGTGCATGCAAATTCCGCATTGTTACTGTTAAGGGGCCTTATACACACAACACAAGTATTATTGATTTTTGTATGATGATATTCATTATTTGAATTTTTATACCTTGCGCATTAAATTTTTTATTAAAGCCACCAGAGTATGAGGTTTTGCTACTTCAGCAGTATTTCATATTTATTAATAATTATGTAACTGTGTAAACAGCTGTGTATTTATTGACTGGAAATCATTGCGATTTATTGTGGTATTATATATTACATATTATTATATAATTTATCATAAAAATATTTCCATATCTGTATTTTTAGAAGTAAGTGTAAGGAATAAATACATATTTATTGTATAAAATAAGAACCTGAGCCACCCTGAGCGACCGCGAGCTGCACTCGTTATTTTTTTACCCCAACGTGGACTTAAAATCGTAACAATAATTTTAAGCCATTTGGAATTGCAACTGGCGCCAGTTAACACAACAATTTGCATTGTTACTAATTGGATGTAAGCTATTAAGCCTCATATCCTGGTATATGTATAACAGCTGATTTATCATCCATCGACAACAAATACAGATACCACAAAAATAAAAAATAAACTTTTACAAGAAATACAATACAGATACAAGAAATAGGTAGACTTAAAAATAAAATCCTTAGATATCTAACATGAAATCGTTAGAGCCGTTATGTAAATTTAAATAAATTATATAAATGTTTATAAATTTATATATACAAATATATTATACAATATTTGCTCATTTAAAGTTATTAGAATCATTTTATTATTTAACTAAATGTAAGTGGAAAATAGCTTTAAATACATTTTAGGAGACTCTGCAAATGGGGATTAACATTACGCCTATAATTAATTATATTAACGCTAAGCCGAAATGTAATTAATTAAGATATTAATATTCAATTAAGACGTATAGAGTGGAATGTATTTTGCTATTGTTTATTACTCAAACAATAGTTTCAGAGATAGGTAAATAGTTTTGTGGCATTCTTTAAATTATTATCCGTAAAAGACTATATCTTTTCGAAACTAAATGCTTCTATTATATATTTCCATTACGTCAGAAAAACTTTTGTCTTTCAACTAGTTTCAACTCTTGTACAGTTTCTTGAAATTTGGCAATTTACGTGACAAAAACGTGAGAAAAAACAGACTGTGGATTATAAATCTAAGTTCAAATAGGTGTCGAAAATATCCCCCAGACAATATTCACTTAAAAAGAGTCTCGCGTTAAAAGAATTGTTAAAGCAATGAGCGAAATATTCCCTATCAATTAAAGCGTCTAATGAAAGGGGGAGGTAGATATAAATTTTATTTTTCAAGCTGAAGCCGCCCTCGATGCTGCACGGGACTGGCCGTCCAGAGTGGCACTTCATTGATTTTAACAACCGAGATTAATTACAAAGTTACGGTAATTGATTGGGTTAAAGTATTTACGTGAGGTATTACGTTAACACAATAATAACTTGTTTTACAAATAATGTAAATTTCATTTGTACTAGTGACATAAGGGTGTTGTTTATCATCAATCATCGATACTAATAATAAATATCATCAATATCAATCCTTACTTAATATAAATGCGAAAGTAACTCTGTCTGTCGCGCTTTCACGCAAAAACTACTGAACCGATCACCATGAAATTTTGCATATACGTTGTCAGGGACAGCAGAAAGGACATAGGGTACATTTTATCCAGAACTTTTATATAACTAATTACAAATTCCAGTATCTTCCCAATTCAACAATAACGAATGCTACAAGACCTTCCCAGACTGGATATTTAAAAGTTTTATAGAAATTTAGTATTCTCTCGTGTTTTAGTTTAACAAGTTTTCAGTTTAACAAGATAGAGTACAAATTGGTAAAGTATAAAGAGACAATTAGCGAAGCTGGAAAACCTGATTGTGCCAACTAGAGGTACGCTAAATTATATTAACGACTAGCAAAAAAACTGAGACATAAAATGACTGGATATACAACATAGAATTATTATTAGGAAAAGGTTATCTGAGCACCGTTTAATTGTTATTTCACGGTGGTATTCTGTAAGCCGTAAGGGAAACAGTGCATAATACCAGAGCCTATTTCACTTTCACTTTCTCTTCCTCCTTCCTGATCCTTTATCTTTAAAATTTTAAGATCAGCAGTGTACTTGCACCTGTAGCGTTACTTGTGTTTTTAGGTGACGGTAGCCACTTACCACCAAGTGGACCGTAAACCTGTCTGATGACCTCACATATTATAAAAAAAATAAGTATAGTACTGTCAAGATGCATGATATGTTTCGGTGACCAAGTAACGTTAGGACCTTATTAGATCGCTACTTTCTGCACGTGTCTTATGGCGTTGCTTTTGTTAGTAGGCGATGGTAACCAACTACAGTCAGTGGACCATCTGCCTGCCTGCAGACCTTTACGTAAAAAACAAGAATAAAAACGACTGAAATAGTAAGTAATAAAAAAAATTTAAATAAGTTTAAGTGAGATATGGCTGTTCCTAGGCAATGTTATGCCTCGAATGCTACATTTGAGGCATAGGAATAGCCTAGGAAAAGCCACAAAATGCATGTTAGTGGGTATGAATCCAGCATACTGTCATATTATTATGATATTCAAAACAATAACGGTAATTCACTTGTGTAGCAGTTCCAGGGTTAATTCGCTTCGTTATTACTTCAAATAGCAGTCTCCGGCTAGATTATTAACTTAACAGAAGAAACCCTTGAAGCAGATCTTTTGTTAATAGAGAAGTGGGTTCGTTAACTAAACGCATGAACGTATATCGCCATATTTTATTGGACTAATTAAAAATCTCCTTTTGTGCTTTCGTAAGGTAGAGAGAGTAGGCAGACTAATTTAAGACCTTTTATGAATATATTAACTAGCTTTCAAAATAATTTTATTTTCTAATGTACTCCGCACGCAAGCTACGAGTAATCTTTAGAAATGCTGAAGTAAATCCAGGTAAGTAATTATGAAATCATTGTAGAAGGTAATTTTCAAAATTTTTAACAATTTCTAGCTTTAACTCTCTTTGGTTGGTGCCGAATTTTGTCGAAATTTCGAAATTTTTCATTGGCGGTAACTCTGTTGTTTCTGGGTGCTTTTTGGTGTTGCGCATATCGATAGAAGCCTTTTTCAAGGTACTATCGACCTGCCAACTCAAATTGTTGCGATTGTTGTTTGTTAAGACGTTATTGTTATTTTTGTTGTTTTTTGCTAAGTTGAGAAAAGGTCGGAAAACGCGATAACTTCTATTCCCGTGAACGGATCTTGTCGCGGGCTTCGGACGAAAGAGGCCTCTCAGGGGGCGCTTTCGGCTGGGCCACACCGGCCTTTCCCATCTTTTGTTGTTTAGTTTTTATTGCTGTTTTCGTTTTTAGTTTTTTAAGGTTTTTGTAGTTTTTTGTTGATTTCCTTGTTGTTTGTGTGCCAATCCAATCGCGGACTGGTTTAGAAGACGCGTCCTCGGATGCGCTTCCAGCCAGTCCAAACCGGTTGTTGCTGCCATCTACCGTCAAGTAGTTATTAACGTTTTTGTTCTGTAGTTTTAAGGCAAATTGCCATTTTATATAGTTTTATGTAAATATCTTTGTTATTTGCGGCCGGATTTTGGCGTGGGCTGGCTTGAAGGAAGCCTCTCCGGAAGCGCTTTCAGCCAGTTTAAACCAGATTTGGCTATCTTTAGTAGTTAAGTAGGTTATTGCTATTTTGTTGTCTATTTTTAAGGAAAAGTGCAAGTTTGTGGTCTCATTGCTTGGCGACGGATTGTAACGCTGTCCCCCCCTTTAGTTAGGGGTGGACTCTCCCAACGTCTCGGAGGTCGACAAGGCCATTAATTGGCCAATGTCGGACTCCGCGGAAAGCTTCCCGGAAAGCAATTTGAAGGGCTCGTGTCACAAACAAATCAAGGATGCCACCAACGCCATGGTTGAAGCAGTTAAGGCTATTGCGGAGCGAAGATCGACCAAGGAGGCGCGCCGGCTGAAAGCTGACAATAAGCGTCTTCATGAACAGCTAGAGGCTGTTCACTCGGAGGTCACTGATTTGAAGCGGTCCCTCGCTGAGATGGCTCATTCCGAGCCTGTGGTAGTGCCCCTGCCGGCGAAGGACTCACCCAGGACAGCGGCTGAATCACAGACGCTGACGAGAGCGGAGTTCCTGGAGGCATTCGACTCCCTGCAGGCGGAGCTCCTGCAAAGCGTGGGAGGTATGGTTAGTGCCCGACTGGAGGGCCTAGAAGTCGATGGGCGGCTGCTTCCTGCCCAGCAGTCACGGCCGCCACTAGGCGCGGATAGGCGATCGAGGGATCGCGCGGAGACGTCGGAGGCGGTAGCTACGCTCACCCCCCCCGGCCAATCTGCCGAAGAAGGCGAGGGTTGTCAACGCAGCCAAAACCTCCTCGGTCGGCAAGGCTCCAGAACCTCTGCCCGAGCCATCGGCCCAGCCGGGTGGATCTGCTCCCACATGGACAGAAGTCGTCAGGCGGAATAAACGCACTCCTGTCGCTCCAGCCCCAACAGCGGCCAAATATGTTGCCCCTAAGCTCCCTAGGGAGATCAAGAAGTTAGCCGTGGTGGTGGCCCTGAAACCAGAAGCGATGGTGAAGGGCGCCACATATTCGAAAGCCATTGAAAAGACGAAGGCTGAGGTTTCCCTCAGTGCACTTGGGATTGGTCCGGCCCAATTTCGAACGGGCATTACGGGAGCTCGGATACTGCAGCTACCGAAAGAGACGACGCCTGCCCAAGCGGACTTGTTGGCGGTGCAGATCAGTGCTGTGCTGGGCGACGAGGCGAGAGTGACACGCCCAGTTAAATCAGTAGACATCCGAGTCAACGGGCTGGATGACTCGGTGACGGCTAAAGATCTGGCGACGGCTCTGGCCTTGAGTACCGGCTGTCCCCCTGAACATTTCAGGGTGGGCAGGGTGCATCCCGGTCCCAGAGGAGTGGGCTCGGCTTTCGCCTCGTGCCCAGTCAATGCTGCCAGAAAACTGGCATTAGGGGGTCGTGTAACGGTCGGATGGAGCTCGGCCTCCATACAACTGCTGGAACAGCGCTCGATGCGTTGTTACAGATGCATGGGGCTCGGCCATCCGGTGGTGAGATGCCCATCCAAAAAGGACCGCAGCAGGCTTTGCTTCCGCTGCGGGTTGGATGGGCATTCAGACTTTGAGTGTGAGGCGGCTTTCAGATGTGGAGTTTGTGCTGATGCCGGTCTCCCGGCCAGCCACCGGATGCGAGGGCTAAACTGCTCCCCCCCCTGTTGTCAAGGGCCGGCCTTTAGCGACCTCACAGAGTGGAGAGAGCAGAGCAAGGGGCGCCGCTGGGGGAGATCCTATGGACACCGTCAGCGCCGAATAATTCCACCCGGACAAGGAAGGATCCTCTGAGGGAACGGCCGAACATACCATGGCGTGCTCGGCCTGGCGATTCCGTCGTCAAACGGCGCTTGCTGTTCGTCTTGCCGACAGGCATGGTCAACTGTGCTTGTCAGTGAGACCACGGACTTAGGCGGTAGGGCAGGAGAAGGCGGGCAGGGCCCGTCTTCAAATGCCCTCGGGGACCTGCGCACACAGTTGGCTAGCTGTGTGTGCCTGCACGGGTCCCCGCCGTCTGGGGATTGCTCGGGTGCCTCCGGGCAATCCCTTGTTGACGTCAGCCTAACCGGCAACGGCTAGGCGGCCCGTGGGGTGGACCGGAGTATGGTGCCTAGGCAGAGCCCGGTTCACCCTGCTCTTTGGGCAAGGAGGCACCGGGGAGTTTTAGTGGGTAGGGGCCGGTACCGCTATGATTAGCATAGCGGACCACTGGTCGACCCCCACATACCCCTACCGCCTAGCCAGCGGTAGGAAATCTGTAAAAGGATTTCTCCTCGTCAAAAAAAAAAAAAAGCTTTAACTCTCTTTAACAAAAAAACCGACTTCAAAGCGTTTTCTCATGGATGAAATTGTCAGAATTGGACCAAATTGAAATGGGGCAACATGGAAACCACCAGTTTTTAAATAAAAAAAAGAATCATCAAAATCAATTCACCCCGAAGCGTAGAAAATTCTGAAGTAGCAAACATAAAAAAATACAGTCGCATTGAGTTGTGAACCTCTTCCTTTTTTGGAAGTCCGTTGAAAAATTGAAAAAAAATTTTAAAAACAGAAATATATTCCAGCGCGATTCTATTTTTAACTATAGATAAAGTATAAAAGCAGTGTTTAAACAATAATAAACACCTAAGTAGCTGATTATCATCCACTGATTTCTCAAGGTATACCTTATAAAAAATCAATTTTATAGTTCGCTTATAAAAAAAAATTAGCTTATAGTATTTATTTAGCTTTCGTACTATGTTAATGTAAAAACTCGAAAACTTAGCCTATACTTACATGAACTTGAAAATTGTACACAACATTTCATTTAAAGAGAAGAATGTATTTATTATACTTTTTATTCCAAAGTTCCAACAGAAATGAAAAATAAAAATACCACAGCAAAGCGTGCTATAACAAATTTAAAAAAATACTTACCTATATCATTTATAAAAATGTATAAGAAACCGAAGTAACACCATTAATTACCTGTAACAAAAAGAACATAAAATATTATTTTGTTTATGATAAACGAAGTTATTATAAGGAATGAGTTGACAGAAATAAAATTCAAATCAATTTAAAATAGTTTTATGAAGCGCCTTATTGACTTTTTATAGCAACTTGACGCTCGAATATAAAACGTAGCGATAAGAGCGCTGGATCTTTACAGTAGCAGTATTTATATAAAGAGTAAATACGGAATGTTCAATTATTCTATTTAAAATAGCTTTTAAAATATAGACTATAATGTATGTTAAATCCTTACTAATATGTGAATGTGAGTTTGTCTGTTTGTTACGCTTTCACGCAAAAACTACTGAATCGACGATCACATGTATTGTTTTGCATACACTTTTATTGCATATTTGTCTGGGACACCAGAAAGATAGGATCGTTCAACGCGGACGAAGTCGCGGGCACCAGCTAATATACTGATAAAATTAGTAAGTTAGTTAACTTCTCTCTCACAACTAGTATTTATAACAGAAATAACTTTAAGATCAACAAGAGAAAACGGGATGTAGAAAACTTTCCAGACTAATTCATAGCGGGAGTTAATAATGTAGGCGTGTTAGCTCAAAAAATGTCCCAAAAGTCATTAAAAGTCTTAAGTCGCGTTTAATTAAAGATGTCGGAGGCCAGTCACGGGGGTTGTTAAGGGGAAGTACTTTTGGGTGGCGGAAAAAATTATAAGAAACGCGAACAACTTTGTCAAGTTGAAGTTAAGGTGGAAGCTTAATATTTTTGTTTAGAGATTCGGTGTACATTCGCGCTTATTTAAATTTTCTATTATAATAGGAAACATTTAAATTTAACAAATCTATTTTAATGTTTTTATTACATTAGGTAATTTCATTCTAACAGTAACTATGCATTGCATAAATAAAATCGTCATGGGAAAGTTATATATAAGCTTAAATAACTTGCTATATAAAATGCTCAGCAAAGTGTTTATAGGAAAAATGTTTTTGTTCAAAATAATTTCATAATTTTATATAAATATAATAAACAAAGCAGTTACTTTTCAAATTTTGCTACATTTGTGTTGTGACTAACAATAAACAATAGTATATTAAATTTTTAATGATATAGGATTACAGATAAGCTGACAACCCATTCGATTGTAAGACACAAGCAAAACCAGTGGCTTAAAACATGTGCGCTCTGTTAAAAAAAAGAATAAATAAAAAAATAGGATTATTGTGTGACAGATGGTCACACAATAATACCATCTATATTTTTTTTTAATTATAAAAAAACGAGATTTTCTTGTTGATTTCAGATTAGTAGGTACAAAAACGTTTAAAAGCCTTAAGGCCTTGATGGAACCTCTCTTCCGTGTCACTCTCAATTCAGCCATCATCATTAGTTTGACGCGAAGGAGAGAGGGATCTTTGAGACTCCTAATTGAAACAAATATTTGCGGAGAACTGCTTGATCGGGGGTTATAGTGATGTAATGTAACAACCGAACGATCTTACTTACAGATATCGATAATCGTGATTAAAAATTAAAAAAAAATCAAGACCTCTTATGATCTAAGCCTCCTAATGAATGCACAGTTGCACACCATCTTTTTTCAACCGACTTCCAAAAACGCGAGGAGGTTTTTTTTAAAATGGTTGTTACCTCATAACTTTCGACTGGGTGAACCGATTTTGAAGATTCTTTTTTTATTTGAAAGCTGGTACTTCCCGTGTGGTCCCATTTTAATTTGGTCCACTTTTGATAATGGCATCCATGAGTAAAGACCATGAGACGGTTGGAAGACGGTTTATTTTTTGTTAAAAAGATTCACAATGTTATGAAATTTGTATCCACTTAAATTATTATAATTTATTTAAATAAATTACCGTTATAGAATGCTATTTATTTCTATGTAGGTGTACAAAGAAATAAATGGAAACATAACATAGAAATACATAAAAACCTATCACAATTCACGAAAACTAAACAAACTAAACAATTATAAGTAATACATTCATGTTTGATTCAATTTTCAAATAAAATAAAAAAAAATAGACATTACAGCGCCAATATCGATAACACGGTGGTCATTGAATAAGTCGTTCACTTCTCTAAAATCAGAATCCTGTGCTATAGCTAAAAGCATTTTCATTTCCTATTAACTTCAATAATATTTTATCTAAGTAATAAATTACTAAATGTCACGACCCAGTTTTTGAATGGAAATAACTTGAGATTGAATCTTGATTAAATATTTTTGTTTAGTATCAAAGGATGTTGCAAAATTAAAGGAATTTTTCACTGCATACAACAGTTTACAATACTTTGTCGTAATGAACCAAAAATATGATAAATCTATATTGCATAGGTCTCTATTGCCCTGCTAGATAACTACTTTATTAAAAAAACTAGCTGACGCCGGCGACTTCGTCCGCGTTCAAAAAGAAAAAGGTAGCTTTTCCTATGTCCGTATGTCTAAATCTTTATCTACCAAGTTTTATGAAAGTCAATTAATTCGTTTAAGAGTTATGGAGGAACATACAATACAATACCTACACTTAGAGATTTATTATTAGTACTGATATGGTAATATTGGAGGCAAACAATGAACTCCATTAGTCCGTTAGTCCATTTACATAGACATTCAGTAAACTTTTGGAAAACTACGTCTGGACTATGTATAACTAACGTACCCACCTAGTGGCAGTAGAATCAAAACTTTAACCAGACTAGGGCCCAATTTGTCGAGGAAACGTTCGTTAAGAGGTCTGAAGTCGACCAATAGTACACTAACGAGACCAAATGCAAGTAACTGAATGATTGATTGTTTCTAAAATGGCGTTTGTGAAACTTTAGAACTTATTGACTGTTGTGAAGCAATCTTCATATAAAATTTCTACTACAAGTCTACCACAGAAAAATTGATTGGCATCAATTTTATAAATATATAACTAAAGTGTTAGATTAAAAATTTATTATTATTGAAAATAATTGTCTAACAAACTGATACATTTTAATATTGGCCTAGCTAGTTAGTTAGATGTAATAAAGTATTGGTTTAGAAAGTTGTTAGCATTCTATAAACACTTGCAATGTTTGCAGCATGCAACTGGCATAAAATTGGTTTCTTAATAGGTAATAGCAGCTGACAATATAAAATACTAACTGTTAAACAAAATTGTATATTTTATAGATCCAATACGGTTTTTATTCCCTATATAGGAATAAATGTAATAATTTGAATACATCCATACGAGCATATTATGGAATAATGTAGCAACTATATAAACAACTTCTTTATTTCCTTTTACTCAAATTAAACCAAGACAAGTATGTAAGTTATTGAATAATTAGGGGCATCTCAATTAAAACTATTTTCACCTGTTCAATTACTTAGACAATTATTTCGAGTGCCCAAACAGGAGTGTCGAGGACTCCCAAGTGTCTCAGCACAACACTATACGACACTTTATTAAACTATTTTAGTAGGAAAAGGAACACATTGTACAGAAGAGTAGGTATTTAATATTATATATATTTACAATATGGGTATTTTACATACAAAGTACTTACACATAAGTAGGTACATGTAAGTGTCAATATTATATTCTTTATCGCAAGAAACAAGATTCGAGACACTTACCGATTCTCATTTTTCTTAAAGAAGAATTTGCAATCTATTTTGAAATATATATTTTTTTAATACTTTTGTATTCTGTCCATATGGGACTATACAATAGTTACTTATAGCATGAGCTTGTAGCCAAATGTGTATACTCGTATCAAATACGCGATGAGCGTGAAGCGGCACAAATGCCCGGTCACGGTCAGGGTCTTCGGAGACGAAGTACAGATATTAACTATCAACTTACATTATTATGCGAACTACATAATGCAATGTAACGGTAAACAAGATACATACGGACACGGTTTCCAAGCGAACGGATATTTTAGAATAAGAGAAAATATGCGAATCTCAATACTTACCTATGTCTTTAGTTAGCATGTGAACATTATTTTGTGAAATAGCACTTTGTATGGCTTTGAATACTTTAATCACACTTTACAATAGTAGTTTAGATTAGTAATCGTCATTATCTTTATTTCAGCCGTAGGACGGCCACTACTGGACATAGGCCTATCCTGCGCTACGTTTGCCAGTTCGTGGTCTCCACTCAAGAATGTTCTGGCCCCGGCGTCGGTTCTCCATACTATGTGCCCTGCCCACTGCCATTTCAACTGACTGATTCGTTCGCCGGTTTAGCTATGTAGGTAACTTCCGTTCGTCCACGGACCTCCTAATTCTTGATTTGACGACTAGCATAAGCCTTCTGCATAGCTCGTTGAGCGACGTTGACTTTTCTTACGATGCCCATAGTTAGATACCGCGTTTCCACCACGTATCCATAAGCCATAGGTGACTTTGATATCTATTTTTTTTGTAAAATAACACAGAACACTTAATGATATGTGGGTTCTGAGCAGTCATTACATATTTTTAAATTATCCCTAAGTTAACATAATATTATTTTGTTTTTTTACTGATAAAGTTGCGATTAACATCTTTTTTCTTTTACTACTATATGAAATAAATGTAAACTGTCCAATATTTAGTTGTTACAAAGTAGAATCAAAATGTAAATGAAGGCAATGGAGTTCGTGCCAATTCTCACTAAAGTGCTTCGGTTGAATATCGTTTCTGGTTATTTGGAAGCTTAATGCAATTTGTATTGAACGTGAGAAAATTTATATAGGGATTGGACATTGTTCAGAACCATATTGATTTATATAAGGAAGGCATTTAAGCAGTCGTGATTAAATTGTACACTACTGGAGTTTGCAGAGACCTTTGGATGATAGAAAACAATTTTCCAAATTTTCCAGGAATCATTATCATTTCTGTTCCTTCTTATTGAATGTGAAATCAAAATCAGACCCTTTAGGGTTAAATATTCAATTTTATTACTTGTGTGTCGTCTACACGATAATATTTCAATGCTTTGTTGAGAATGTCGTCGTTAAAAACGATTTTCTAACAAGCCTTTAGTTTAGACCAAACAGTTTAGCCAGATTGTTGGTATATCACAGGATAATGTTTCAAAATAGGTAGATCTAAGAAACAGTTATTATAAGAGAATGGAATCGCTTCTTTGTCGACACTTCTAAAAATAACTTTAACATAATGTAATAAATGAAATGAAACGACAGTCGTCTTCTCTTGATGAAACTTTGGCCAAGTTTGACCATAACGCAAACTCGCGTGACTCAATAGGTTCATGCGAAGTTTTGTAATTTCCACGGATTAATGTGCTCCGAGAGAGCCGAAGTTTCGGTTGTAAATGTGGAGAGTAACCCGCAAACATCACTCGTAATTTCGTGGGGTGCGAGTGAATCGCCTAATATGGGTAAATCCATGCTTGCCAGTACTGATCATATTACTCCGATGGCTGAATACGACGTACGAATCATATTTTGTCTAAGTGAATGTATAATCGGAACCGAAATCTTGGCTTGTCCACATATCTTTATTCTCCAAGCGTACGCAATCTTCGCGACATTCGCAAAATTTCATTAAGTTGTGCCGTTCGGTATTGGTTTTAATTTTATAATTGAAAAAGGAAACGCATTTGAATTTTAAATTCTACATTTGAAGACTGAAACAAATACTGGCCAGTTGGTTTAAAAACATTTTCGTATTGCGGTTGCTCGGTGAAACTTTTAATGGAGTGTAGATTTACAAACTCTTGTGCCGCTTCTCTATATTTGCTAAAACTTATACAACCGCTCCGGCTTACTCGTATTTCATCCTTCCTAGCTTTGCTTGTGTTTGAAGGCGACAGTAATCACCTACACAATCATGAAGATCTTCAGCCTGTTTACTACAATATAAAATATGCAAACATTTGTTATTTTAACACTGACCATACACTCCATCCTTCGTTAACCACTCGTTAAGCTTCGTTATAGTTTTACTGATAGCAGCAACAGTTATTGATTACAGTTTTATGCAATATTAAGAAAATTACTTAGTTCACTGTGATTTTTCTTATGTTACTTAAGTTAGAAGGTATATCCTGTCACTACCAAACACTATAACGGTGTATGCAAACATAAACTTCTTTACATTATAGGTGTTTAAAAAATTTATGATTCACGCAAAAAACATGCAATGCATCGGAAATTCCAAGTTTATGAAGTAACACAACTCTTCGTCGTGATAGTACACACAAAAGGGTTAAATAAATAATTGTCACTTGATATTCAACGTGGCCTTTGCGAATAGCGTGGGCGAATTTTATCGTGCAAATAAATGAATGCAATAAAAGTTCTTGAATATTTCTTTTCCAGAGGAAGTTTCTTTCTTGGGTGCTTTTAGTATAATTCCGTTATAATTTAACCCGTAACAAGTTAAAAGTCTTAGCAATATTTTAAAAATAATTTTATAGGTATAAATGATCAAACTTTGTAAAATATAGCCTATGTTACTCTCTAGTAATGTAGTTTTCAATAGGTAAAAGAATTTTTAAAATCGGTCCAAGAGTTTTTAAGTTTTATTCATTACAAGCAAAAATACAGAAATATAAATATTCCGTCTTTATAATATTAGAATTAGAAAGCATAAATTGAATTCGCCTTTTCATTCGGATGGTTTTCATTGGTAATGCAATGAAATAATAAAACAAAAAAAAAACAACAATAAATATGATCGCAACGTTTTAAACAAGAAAGAGGCCATGAAATGTTTTTAGTGAACAGAAATGAGTTACTTAAATTCTATGTAAAAGAAAATGCGAATTATTAAATAATGCTTGTGTCTATAAAAAGAGGCTGAAATATAGGTACTAAATATACATTCCTTATTGATATTTGTATATAAATATTGTAAAATTCTTTTTGTCATCTTTAGTTATAATAAAAATATATTAAAAAAAATTTTTTTTTTTCTATAATTTTTTTTGAGAGAGAGTAACAAACATAATTCATCCTCACAAACTTTCACATTTATCATACCAGTAGGAAATAGTAGGAAACGTATCCATCATGCGAAAAACAGTTAAAATTAAAAGAACATTGTCGTTCAAGCAAAAGTTGCGGGAGAGAAAGTAATAAAAAATAAGGGTCATAATGAGGATGTGAGAATGAATCGAACCCTCACTCGAGCGAGCGCCTTATTTAGTAAAGTTTCATTAATCACGTGACTTTTATCTCAAATAAAATTTGTGCCAAGTCGTAGCGGACATTATTATGCAACAATAAAGTGCATTGTCCGCGTTATCTTGCGGATTTATCTTCGGCGAGTGCACTTCGAGATTGCCGATAATATCTTGTGCAACGAGAACTGTATCCTTGCAAATTGTAATTATACATGAGCGTGCGTTGCTAAACGCTATATTGTATGTAATAATATATTATTTTAGATCCATTTTGACGCACGATAAATCAAGTTAAAAATAAGTACCTCTTCACAAAAATAATTTAATAAAAATATAATTTTAATAAGTCATCATCTCAAATATGAGCAGAAATCGTATATTTCTCATTTTAATTTTTATCAATGGCAGTATATTGGGTAATATTGGGTCTGTAGTCAAAAACTGGGCATCAAAGAATAACAGCACATGCAAGGGATGCAAGAGCCCTTATCCTGGTAAGGGTAGGTTTGCATTTTCTTTGGTCCTGGTTAACTTGAGTATTTAGGCAACGGTAGACCGCTTATCTGTCTTCTTTTATCATAATCGTCATCGTCAGCAGCCCTTATTAATTTTCGTGTGAAAGAAATAACATACCTACTTATCTGTGAGGCTACCGCAAAAACATTTATTTTACTCCCATGCTACTTACTGAGTTAAGTACTAAGTTATAAAAATAACCCTCTAACTAATAGGTAATTATACCTTTACTCTGGTCTGGTCTGGCGCACTTGAAGTTGGCTTTTGATTATACATTGCAACTTGCAATGTCTAATTGCAGGACTTTGTTACTTCATCCGTAAACTTTTATCTCTTTCAAGTGCTTTTTTAATCTAAAAATACTTGGTCTCTTTATAGAGATAAAAATAAATTTATGATAATTTATGATATTTTTTATAGAGATTTTATGAGAAAAAATAAGACGACAATGACAGAAAAAATAGTTTCGCTTGTTACGGATTAAAAGTGTTTCAGAATTCTACTAACATTCTATAAGTTATTTCTATATGTTAAGTTACCTAGGTTTCTTTTTAATCCAAGTTTGCAAAAAGTTACTTTAACTTAGGGCTTACTTAGAAATTCTTTTAAATAATAGTAGGTAGTGTAGAAGTACATGATGTAGGTATGTATTTGTATATTGTACTAGCGACCAGCTCCCAGCTTCGCCTGGGATGCATTTTTTACGTAAAAACCTTCCCTGATTATACCTCTATCCATGAGTGAAGACAGAATTAAAATCGATACAGCCGTTCTCGAGTTTTGCGCTTAGCAACACATCTAGTGATTTATTTTTATTTATAAAGATATGCATAGACATTGCATGTTCTATACTTGCATAGAAGTTCCTCCATGAATTGTTGAAATGCCATTCGTACCACAGAACATAAAATTTACATAAAATAAACAAAACACGACGGCACGACGGTGAATTAATCATAAAAAGCAACTTGTCAATCAGCACGCAGCACTAATGACTTCATTAAGAATATTTTCATTTCCTTGAAAAAACTGTAACTTGGTTCAAAACTGCGGATGCCAATCGTTTTAAATATTGGGTTATGAGAAGCATTGAAAGATGGAATTCGTTGTAAATAATATTATTTAATTAGTCTCTTTTAATATAGCAGGAAGGCGTGTTCGTATTCACTAGTAAGGAACTACTACTACTACTGACTTGCAACAACCGCATACTACTAACGACTTAGAACTGAACCTAAAGCTCAAAGTCAAACGTATATAAGACTCTTGTAAGAAACAAAGAGCTATTGTAAATAACTTAATGTTTATATGTGTGAAGGAGAAAGACTCAATCTACTTGTCAGAGTGAGACAGATTTGTTTTGGTATATTCCAACATTCTGATTTTTTTATAAGCACAATATCAAACATGTCTTTAAAAATAATAAAATTATTTATGTTGCAGAAGATCTTTATTAGTATTTTATCAATGAACTGAAACGAATAGACATGCATCTGCGGATGTAACCAATTGACCTTCGTCTATTTAAGAATCCTATGAATAAAATCCATATTCTTTAGAACACGATTTATATTCACTCGATGTTGCATACTATGCTCTATGCAATTCTATTACAACATCAGAAGTACTTTTGTGTTCCGAATAGGCAATTTAAATCTGTTTATCAAATTGATGATTAAACTATACATTTTATTACAGGTACACTTAAACAGCGTAAGTTGGTTTAAAGTAAAGTAAGTACAATTAAAGTGTAAGTTGGTATATAAGCTCCGAAACAATTGGGGATTTAAGGATGTAAGAATGTATACAACGAAATCTTTTAGTTTATTGACTTCAGTTTTGTTTATTATTAGTATAGCTATAAAATATATCATACAAGTCTTAGAAGTTGCGAAAAAGGAAACCCAGAATTTCAAACCCATCATTTAATAAATATTTTTTTAGAAAAATGTTTTTTCAATTAATTTATAAATTTATGCCTACTCCGTTATGTTCAATTTATTTATGTTTCTTTTTATTTTAGACTAATCGTATGAAATAAAAATCAACTTATAAGTTGATCATCAATTTAATGAAAACCAATTTAGTGTAGTGCAGACTCGTGAGCCACATAGCGTCTCTTGTTTATTCTTAAACTTTTTATACTTTTAAAACATCTCGTGCCAATCCGAGCGACACAATGCAATTGAGTCTAATAAAAATGCAATTCTCGTAATGCCTCCGGTCTCTATTTACTACCCTTTAATGCTACACTGATGCATTCAATGAATACCTAATGCTTTTTGTGACTGAATGTTGTACAGTGCAACCGTTTTATCCCCAATGGGGGACTACAGACATATTTAATGTCTTCATATCTTTCTCTTAAGTGAGCATTACGTAATACAGCAATATAATTGTATACATTTTTAAGGGAAATAGGTTTAGGTACTGACTTCACAGAGTACTGTCATCTAAGTAAATTCTTTACAACAATCTTTTCTCTATATCTTTGAGGTGCAACTAAAAAGACAGGACAGGACAGCCGTCTATCTATCTATATTTATCTATACTAATATTATAAAGAGGAAAGATTTGATTGTTTGTTTGTATAGAATAGGCTCCGAAACTACTGGACCGATTTGAAAAATTCTTTTACCATTAGAATCCGACATTATCCGTGATGAACATAGGCTATTTTTTACCGCGGGAAAATGCTTCATTCCTACGGGAAATCTAAAATAAAAGTAAACACTAGCGGCTTAGCGCCATCTATCCAAAATACGGTAGATGGCGTTTTATACTTTTCTACGCGGACGAAGTCGCGAGCACCAGCTAGTATATTATATGAAGAGCGCTTTGGCACAATAGCAAAATATATACCTGTTAAAGAAGTGACGTCTCCTTCGAGGCCTGCGATTACTTGATGCACTATCCAATGATGAAGTCCAAACACGTTGTCCAGATCTGGACAAAGCTGAATTCCTCGCTTCCGTAGTCTTTGCGCTCTCCAACAAGATCGCCGTGTACTTTGTTATCAACATGTTTGAAGTTTATTTGCACTGCACAAAACGCGTCACACTTTGGCTAACACGACACGAAACACTGCGTTTGAATTCAAGTATCGGAACAAATTGCTGTAAAGATTTCACTTGAAACTGTAAAATTAATGTTTGCGTATCCTTTAGAAAAATTAATACATCCTCCGATTTAGAACATTACAACACTTATTTGAGTTAAGCATTGGAAAGCCGCTGGGGAACTGACGTGTTCAGGTCCGGTGTCCGTCGATCGTCATGGAGGGCTGACCATCGTTATTATAACCCTCTTACTAAACAACGGGATATTGTGAATTATGTGTGGCTACTACACAATAAAAAATAAAAAATAAAAAATTGACACTAACTGCAACAGAGCAAAGATTTAATTAGATTTGAAATAAGTGCATAAATTTTTAATACTTGAGTATTTTTAACGGTACTAAAAGTACTTTTAACTTAAAAGCAAATTTATTAACTTGAAAGTAAGGAGATATATTTGTATTCAGTAACGGCAGATTATATCTGCTGCAAAGACTTAAGTTATCTATCCTCTGTTAATTTTTACGGGTTTTACATTAAGTTTGGATCGAAACGATCAAATCAAATCAAATCAAAATATTTATTTATCAATTAGGTTTCTACAAGAAACTCTTTTGATCGTCATTATAAATTTAAATTTACCAGGGTTTCGGAAAAAAAACCAAGATGACGATCCTGAGAAGAAACCCCGAAAGAAACTCAGGATACTATTCTTTTTGTCATCATTAAAATGTAAAATAGTACAATACACATTACTTAATATTAACAAACTTAAAGTATATATATACAAATTATAGTTTTACAATACAAAACATAGTACGAACTCCGAATAGCTTAAATCCAGGCTTCTTTGTCGCTCAAATAATCAGTGATTTTATAATAGCCTTTCGAGAGGAGTTTAGTTTTAATGACACATTTAAATTTATTTATAGATAAGGCTCTGATTATTTGAGGCAGTTTATTATAAAACCGGACACTTTGACCCATAAAAGAATTACTTATCTTATGTAGTCGTGTTTTATGAAGATTTAAATCACTTTTGGACCTAGTATTGATATTGTGTACATCACATTTTTTATTAAATTGACTAATATTTTTGTGCACATAAATTAAATTTTCATAAATATATTGACATGCAACAGTCAAAATCTTTATTTCTTTGAACTTTTCTCTGAGGGAAGACTGCGGATCTAGTTGATAGATGGCTCTAATGGCCCTTTTTTGTAAAATAAAAATAGTATTTATGTCCGCAGCGCTACCCCAAAGAAGAATCCCATAACACATTATACTGTGGAAATAACTAAAATAGACAATCCTAGCTGTATCTACGTCTGTTAGGCGTCTAATCTGCTTAACTGCATAAGCCGCAGAGCTAAGCCTTTTACTTAGTTTCTCAATATGTGGACCCCATTGTAATTTAGAATCTATGGTAATACCTAAAAATCACTAACGTCATTAATGTTGCCATTTTAGAGTAAAGATATAACAAGTAAATCAACTGAATTTGCATATTATTCAAAATAACCTTTGACTGGAGCAAGAAATGTTCAATCCAAAGAGTAGATATTTCGCAAATAGATACAATGATTAATCTCTCTAAAGTTAAATGGCATCTTGCATAGGTTTGCATAGCGTATAACATTATTCGTCTAGAATTATTGCGTCGTCAATTCAATAGTACATACATCCAACAACGTCAAATAAATGTCTCCAATATTATAATATGTGGAGAATCTTTATGCAGATGAACCATACCAACTTTGAATTCTGAAGACAAATCTCCAGTAAGACACATTTTTATTTGGGTAAATACGCCCTCCACTATTATCCTTACTTCCTTACTAATATTATAAATGTGAATGTGAGTTTGTTACGCTTTCACGCAAAAACTACTGAACCGATTACCATGAAATTTGGCATAACCTTTTTCGCGACACCAGAAAAGAACATAGGGTACCTTTCATCCAAGAAAAAACTACTGTTCCCGAGGGATTAAGTATCTAAAATATAAAACTGTAACTAACGCCTGGCCACAATGTGTTTCGCGTACGAAATCGCGGACACCAGCTAGTAAAGAAACGTAAAAATATATACATAAATTCTTTTTTCAAACAATTTAAGAAAAACCTTCTAATACCTAAAAAGGTATTACTTTAGGTCCCTAAAGAATTTCTTATGCAGTATCCAAGCAGCATATAGGATACGCTATATTTAGTTGTTATATTCTATAGACAGTAGACAGTTCATAAGTATCCTTACAAATGGAATTTACACATAAACATATTCACAATCCTCTGGCATAGAGGCCTGTTAAGCTGTAAGCGCATACTATTGAACAATCGATGCGTTGCCAAGACTACCGGCGATTGTTTATAGGGACATGGAGGACATGGCAATTACCGGAGACAAAACGGTACGTGTCATTGACCACTGCAGTGGATCCACAGCAAATAAACAATACTGTTTAGAAATAGATGCATTTTATGGAGTCGCGGAACACTATTACTCGCACGGAGGTACTAAATTGATTGGCTCAACTTTACAAAGAGATTTAAATAAAAACAATCAATTACACCTGCTCATAAGGTCGTTTGTGCCTTGTGAAGTTTGTTATATAGAATAGGCTCCGAAACTACTGGACCGATTTGAAAAAATCTTTTACCATTAGAAGCCGACATTATCCGTGATGAACATAGGCTACTTTTTACCGTGGGAAAATGCTTCATTCCTACGGGAAATTTAAATTTGAATATATTATATTTGACGTTCAACGTTTGAACTTTTGAAGTATGTTTTAACATAATTTTTATACTACTTATTTCCAAAAGTGGCCGATTACGATAATGGTGATTTCTCGTCACTGTGCTTATGAAATCACATCACACACAAAAGATTATAAAATATCTTTTGTGTAATCTTTACATGAGCATAATGGCAACGATCGCAACCAGAAGCTGGTTATAAAGGTCATAATTATCTTGAAAGAAATATCAGATATTTTATCAGTGAGTTAACTCGTTAACATTTTAATTACGTCCACTTGTAAACCAATAACCGATATTAATATTATGAAAGACTGTGTAATGTGGCTATTTGGTTTACAAAAATTTCACAACGACAAAATTCGGTTAAATGTAAAAAAAGTTAATTTGATGTTTTATATTGATTTGACCTTTAATTAAAGAAAATGTATCCAGTACAATATAATACCACTTGTGTGGTTAAATTTTTATACATGTAAGTAAAACGATATCAGAAGCTAGTAACAGAAAAACTGAACAATTATGCGAATGGAGACTACCATGATATAATAAAGTTACCTAACTGTACATCTTATAATGTCGCTCCCATTTTGCCGTGTGGATTGTTTGAGCTATGTCAATAGTCTACAGATTGTCTTTGTATTTGAAACCATGTTCTTCAGCTCCAGAGAAATACCGAGCATTGCCCTCTTCCTAACTTACTGAAGTACTACCAATTTGAGAACGAAACATTTCTTCAGTGTAATTTACCTGAAATTGTAACCTTGAATATTTGAAAATAATATTTCTTGATTATTTTGGTAAAGTTTGTTAAAAAACGCACGTCGGAAATCGAACATTTCCAAGAACGTAGGATATTGTATAAGTCGGTTTCGTAGGATATTGTACATATGAACATTAAAATTTAAATTTTACTATAAAATCATTTTTTTTATTTAATTAATATATTATATAATAATGATATAATTATTATAGTACGAGTAATAAGTTTTGGAAGTATTCCGGGAATGGATTCGTAACAGCTTGACAGTGCGATACATTTCCAATTACGATGTAGCTGAAATTATTTTGTTGAGTATGAATAATTATTAAAAAAAATATATGTACAACAAAATTACTAAATTACTCAAATTACTAATTGAATTTCAAGTTCGTGGCTTCATTACATTCAGGAACAGATAGTTATCTCTATAAGGCATGTTGTTTCGCTCAGAGTTATTTGTACACAGCCTTATATGGATCTAGTCAATTACTTGGTGACATTTTCTTGTTATAGGTCATTTGGAACTCATTTGTTTTTTTTAGAATTTATCAATTAACTTTAATTCATTTAACTTTAAGTCACTTTATATTGTACTTTTTAAATAATTATTATTAGCGCCTCTTTCACCATCTGTCAAGTAGGCTAACCGTCATTTGAAGTCACCTGTCACCGGCGATAATGGAGCTCATATAATAACTTTGTTTGTACGGTAAGGGTCCTAAACATTAAAAAGAAAATAATAAAATGAAATCGCCTATCGAAGGATGCACTAAACGGAGTGCATAATTTAATAAAACATAAAATTATTTTCAAAAGTAACTAATCAACACTTTACTTGTTGTTGGTAAAAGAGGCGCTAAAATGAATACCATAATTAATATTTTGTAAAAGAATTATATAACTAGCCCAATTTTTACAAGCAATGCTAATACATATACAGGCGTTAGACAGAGATATATCTTTTTCTTTTGTCTCTAATAAATACAGTAAATATCATTGGAATTATTATTCGCTGATTAAAATTCATAGTCGGCAATAAACTGTCATTGTTAACATAAACAATTTTATGCTACGTAACATAATATGCACAGACCTTGGTTCCGATAACTACGAGTAACTATGTCTTCGTATAAATAAACAATTTCATTGTAACACTTCATACATAATCACATCTCTGAAACTCTCAATTCGTGGTTGAGAAATAAACAGTAGAGACTAACCGATCATTTATTTGTATGAAGATCAGATCAAGTCAGAGTTAGAGTAATTTTTTTGATTAGTATTACTTACTGAAAACTCTGAAATTAATCATCGGTCTAATAAGTTGTGAGACGTGAATTAGCTAATATATTATTTTGATAATATTATTTATTTTAACTTAAGCTTCTCAAATAAATTACGAGAAGCCAATTCTTAGCAATATTTCCATTGGTAATATCCATAGAAGTAGGTTCGGTAGTTGCCCAGGCAACACATAGGCCAGATAATAGTATGAAATTCACAAATTATTCAGTTTAAAGCTTTATTATAAGGGTATTAGAGCTGACTAGATAGGCAAATGCTGTATTGAATGATTTTTGGGCTATTATAACATTATGGGCTACTATGGGCTTCTTGTTGCTTATTCAGCTACTATTCAGCTATTATGCTGCTACTATACAGCTTAAAGCAATTTATTTTGTGCCCAAATTGCTTGAATAACGGCTGTATAAATGCATTTATTTAAAGAATATTCAGCCATTCTGTGTTGCTTGGGTGGTAACAGTTTCAAATTCTATGGTAATATCGGTAACACCTGGATCTTAAATTATTTAAACTGGTATTTTTTTATTAAATTATTTTATTTAACACCGTCCTAACTTGTTGCTTAATTATTTCCATTGAAGTTTAAACAGAAAAAATAATAAAAAGAATTAATTTATAAGAACTGCAACGTCCGTTTGTTGTACGAATTACTTTAACTGTGCGACAAAGACCGCCGGTGTTTTTAACTGATAAAATAAAGTCATTGTCGCGAGCATGCGACTTCCTGGAAGTAATTGCCTACTGCATCAGACATGATGCGGGCACTTAAACCAAGGCTACACTGGACTGCCTACATACAAAGATTGTTTACAGATTCGTCTAACCAGGGACAGTCACTAAAAATTCTTATAACTTTAAATAGGTCGTAAATCTTTGGTTAATATAAGACACGTCAAACGAGCCATCTATACCAACAATCAAGGTAAAGTTATTGACATTTAGTTTTAATAGCAAATAACGATAAATGCATGAAATGAAATGTTTCTCAAGTATTAAATAAATAATTTTTTTTATTTATTTAATACTTGAGAAACATTTAGAAAATTATTGCAAAGAAATAAGTGATCTAGAATGACAGAAAATACTTTAATTTAATTAGGATTGGAATATATTGGAATTGGAAATAAATTATAAAGTTACCTGAGTTAAAGAAACATACTATAAAGTCGGGCTTTATATTAAAAAAAATCTTGATCTCAATAATTAAGTATATGGTATTTTTTGAGTACAATCATTCTGTCCGATTTACTTATTAGACTAGTCTCATACATTGCATTTCACATTTATTTTGCATTTACCACTGTACGGTTGGTCGATTTTATTAACTTAATAAATTGGTGAAATTAAATACAGTACGAGTAACTCGGCTATTCGGCCGGAAAACCTTCGGTCGAGTTGACTAACGACTCGTGAACCATAGACATTGCTGTTTATTTATTAGTATCGATAATTTATAGACGAATAAAAATAAATGTCGACAAGGGATTCGTGGGTGGCGATTAGATCATCCAATATCTATGTTTGGTAACAATGGTTGATTCATATCCGCTATTCCTCAAAACGTATTTATTGTAAACAAATCGATAGATAAGTATTTTAGCGAAAAATTTACGAGTAAGTAAAACTTTAAAATGAAAGTAAACTCAACAAGTAAATACTATAACACTAAAATTTGTAAAGAAGTTCAATAAACTCGAATCATGCGTACACGCAATTTGATGTAATTTCTAAACTAATAATAAAGATATAATTTACATAACGTGCTGTACCAATGATACAGTCCCAAGCTAGTCCATAGACTCTTATAGACTATAGTCTATAGCTAGTTTATACTATACAATCCATGATACAAGAGGAACTAGCTATTTTACTTTTCATGGTTAACCACTAAAAAGGCTGAACAGTGAAAACTGTGCTTTCATATTTCTTATTAAAACAAAATGGGGTAATAATAGAGAATAATGGAGGATTGAAACTATAATCCCACACATTTTAAGTTGACTATGATTCAGGTAACATAACTTATACAATATAGAAAAGACTCACACAATTTTTAAATGTGATAAAATAAATATAGGAATGTATGAATTTGTCTAATTGGATAAAATTATAAAATGGCAAATATTACAAACTGAATTTCACAGTGACGAAGTCGCAGACATAGGCTAATTCACAAAAGTATAGACTGTATTATGTATAAGTAAAAATTGCAACGTAAAATATCCAAGTAGACGTCCCAGTTGCAGCCAAGTCAACGAACTCTAATTAAGCAAACGAGCATCACGGTTAGAATAGTAATTGAATATTTAAACTGTCACCATAGTGCACAATATCACGAGTTTAATCAAACAACCTAATCAATGGTTAGGTATGCTGAGAGAAAAAATACCAAAGCGCTGCACTGCAGTACGAGAATTTCATATCACTTGTAGGTTCATAAAGAATTCGTTCAAGGCACTCCTCGCGCGAAAATATATATTAATATTATTAGCAATGTTTTCGCAATTGCACACGGTCGCTACCCAATCGTCCGATCGGAAACATCGGCGCGAGCGCACTGCCACTTGGTTCAAGTTGATATTCGTAGGAAGGTACTGACTGGACGTAGTGCGTACACGCGCCTTGCAGGACGAGACTGATTTAATTTGAACGTGGACTCTACGAACGGGATGCAATTTTGTTTGTCTTTTTAATCGGATTCGACGCGAAGACGGTGATTTGAAATTCCTCGAGGTGTTTAACCTTTAAGCGAAACCGTCAAGCGAAAAAAATATATTCATAAGTATCTAATATTCATAAGTATCTACAATTTATTAAGTTATCAGCTCGTGCCGTCGGCTTTGTCCGCCTTGAAAAATAAAAGAAATGAGCTTGACAAAAAATGTGAGCAATATAACGCCTAACGTCTTTATTGCTGTCACAAATTTTATTTTTAGACGTATCCTCGGAAAAGTACTTTTTTCTAGATGACAACTACATAGCTGCCTTATGTCTTTCTCTGTATCCCATCAAAATTTTATAATGATCAGTAAGGATATAAGTAGTTAAGGAGTGAAAAGCTAAGAGACCCACAGCCAGAGTTACTTTCACATTTATAATCTTTATATATAGGTATTTTCTTCTGTGCGTGTGTATTTTAATTCTGTCTTCACTTATGGATAGAGGGACATTCAGACACATTCAGAACACAAAAAAATGTATTAATGAAACATATAATTTATTTTCAAAGGAAAATGAACACAGTGTCGGCGCAATCCTTTGATGTAATTCAAACCGCACAATGTCCAAGAACAGTCCCTTTTCCGTCCATTTCTGCAATAAAAAGCAGAGTCCCAGTCGCCTTAAAAGGGGAGCGATCTCGAAAAATTTATACAACTTTCCTTTTCAAAGGGATAGGACGCATTATGTGGAATAAAGTTATCTGGACATAACCTTTTATAGCTAGCAATCGTCAGTAAAAAAGATCAGTTGAAATGAGTCGGTCATTTTATAGAATAGGTTGCTAACGTACCAATGAAGGCAAAATTTATATACGCGAGTTGGCTTTTATTTTTACGGTGACATTAAATGCAAAAGCAAAATACTCAATTTGCTATAAATAAATAATACTGAATATATAATAAACGAGTCATTTGACTTCTGATCTCAAGAGAATTTATTTATCACTAGAATTTATTCCATTCTTCCCATGGATTATAAATTTTCAAAATCATTTCTTAGTGGATTTAACTTTATAAAATAAACTTATGTTCCAAATTTCAGCTTTCTAGCCTTAGTAGTTTCGACTGTGCGTTGATATAGTCAGTCAGGCCAAACGATTTTATAAGTTTAGTTTGGCCTTGAGAGCACAGATCATAGGCGGATATAACATCACCTGCTTGATTTTTACTTAAGCAAAATCAATAGGAAAGAACAACCTTTTTAAAAACCTATCTTTTACAGTATACTATTGGTTCAGTATACCTTCAGTTACAGTTAGTAATCAGAAAAAAAATCAGGTGAGAGATACTGGACTAAATATCTTTATTGGAAACTTTAATACGGAAAACTGTAAAGTTAAACTGTAAAACGGAAAAAAAAGACGTTTCCGTTTTATAGTAGGTACTGGCTGTTTACTTAGTCCTTACTACTGGGGACTTCGCCCGCTTATCTTTAATGCCTATGTCGTTACTTGCTGATAATGTAGCTTTCTATAAATGAAAGAATTTTCAAAATTGGTCCAGTAATTTTTAAGTTTATTCATCACAAACATACATATCTGTTTATAATATTAGCATAGATGACTTATATTGTAAACACAACAAAGAACTGCAACTTTATTTCAAATGTCCATGAACCGTCTCAAATTGTTTAGGTATATTTTGCCTTCAAAACTCTAGAGTGCGGCTCTAATGAAGGCAGGTCTAATGATATTGGCGCATTAGTGTGCCAATGATACCGCATAATAATTAATTGCAACACTCGCTCTTAAGTTTTACATTGAAACCCACTTTCTATAGACTTCATAATTGAAACAAAGGTGTTCGTATATTCACTATGAGTGATGCAAATTTTGATTTTTTCAAAATGTTTAAACTAATAGGTACGAACTAATATAACAAAACTTGCTTAATTTAATAACTAGTAGAATGGTTTATTTCAAATTGTACTCATCCGAAAGTAAAATCTATTTTACAGATTCATAAATGTATTGTATTGAAAAAATATATGCGACGGATGGTGAAGGTCTATAACATTCTAAACTCTATTGCTTTCTAATTAACTTAGTTCGAGAGACTAAAAACGTGAAAATGTTATATCGACGTAAAAGTGATGGTTATTGATTTCACTTGTCGACCTTGAGAGAAACACAATGTGAAAATTGTATTTTCTTATTAAAAAAGTCAACTGTTCCATTAATTGTGGTAAGAGTAAAATTAATAACAAAACAAAAGAAATGCTTGCCTATTGTTCTTAAGCATCAAATTCAATACTTAAACATTATAGTCTATGTATCGTGTTATGTTATGAAATATTGTGCTGAACCATTGAAAAACGAATCGTATACATAGTTTCGTGTAGATATTTTAAAAGGTATCCAACAAGATCAATACATACACGTAAAATACTCGTATGGTCAACACACATTGTAATCTACTAGCTTTTGCCCTCGACTTCGGCCGCGCCCATTTTTCTTAGGCGTTTTAACGCCTTTAATTAATATTTAATATTTAATATTTAATATTTAATATTTAATATTTAATATTTAATATTTAATATTTAATATTTAATATTTAATATTTAATATTTAATATTTAATATTTAATATTTAATATTTAATATTTAATATTTAATATTTAATATTTAATATTTAATATTTAATATTTAATATTTAATATTTAATATTTAATATTTAATATTTTAATATTTACACAATATTTTTGCTTACATAGGTATTTTCAAGAGTTGAATTTTTATTTTTAATATTTTGATGATCCCTCGAGGACTTTTTATTGGATTAAACGTACTCTTTGTTCTAACAATCTTTCGCATTTATAATATTAGTATTCGTATTATGTAATTCGTATTATAAATTCGCAATCCGAGTTCGAGGTTGGGCGTTACAAGTTATGGTGAAGTGACATCAACACGTGGGCGAATCTACTTGGAACTGTAAGTCCAATTAAACTTTGTATAAATAAACATAATAATCATCGTTTTGTTTTGTTACTAATTATTTCCTAATGTGTTTGTCTCAAATATAGATTAATGTGCCATGAAAACATCACAGCATAAAGAAAAGCGCTGAATGATTGATTTCGATGAAAATTGGTAAAGATCTAAAATCTATGATTGCCATGTTGACGGAGCATCAATTGGGAACTGAACGACAGATTTTGCTGATTTTTCGTATTTGTCAGGACAAGGTTTGTATAAAATATTATTATAATATTATTTATATTTAAGTATGTCTTTAGTTGGTAAGCCTTTTCAAATAAATAAATATTTTTCAAGTTGAAAATTAGGGTTATTCCCATAAGGATAGATATATTGAAACGTATTTTTTTATAAATTATAAAAGATAGACAGGGCATTTGATGTTAGCTAGTACCTATAAAATAAATAGTAAAAAAATAAGACCATGAAAATAGAAAAAAATAACACAAATATTTGAAGTATATTTTTCTCAAGTTTTTTCCAAATAAAAAAATCATTAATCACCAAATCATATTTTTGCACATAAATTATAAATATTTATATTGTCAAAGTTATACAGGTTGTGCCTGACAAAAAGTGTGCACAGGGTACAATTTGCATTTTTACTATGTTTTGCTTATCACATCGTGCTCATACCTCAATAAAATTATAAAGAGATTGTCTGACTCATAAATAAATACCTACCTATCCTTGAGATTCCTTGTCGGTCAATAATTTCCCCGCACAAGATGTAATTATACTTGTTACAAGTGTAAAGTGTAAATTTTAAACGGAAAGCTTATTTTAAAAAAAGATTTAATGATTTACAAAGCTCCCGTAACGGAAGAAGTATTTGGAAATTGCATTTATACATGATAGCCAGAAAAAAATATTTATTATGAAAATTTAAAACAAAAACACTTATTTGGATAAAGTCGAAAACGAATTGAATTTTCGGATTGAAATTAAAATGAATAAATTACTTTAGCCTTCTTTAATTGGCCAAGAAAAATGTGGTACGTTTTATCTGTTTTAAACTTGCCTTGAAGACATTCTTATAAGCCGAAGAATTGAATCTTTAGATTCCGCCTGTGAGATAACAGCATTAGATTATTCTGTTTTTTAATTGCCCTTTGTACTATTTCAACCACTAACCGCCTTTGCTTGTCTTTGACTTTGTCTGTTATTACTATCATCGAAACATTACTGGTTATTACATATTATAGTCGTTGTCAAATCAAAAACTGCAATATGCAAAAATTATACTTTCTCAAAGTATAATTGATGAAAAAAGTTATTTTGAAAATGTTTCTATGGCAGATTTACATGGCATTATTTAATTAAGTAGTGCTCATCACTAAGAAGTTTTTTATACGATAGATAAAACAGTGAACAAAATGTTAGAATCTCAAAAAAGTGCTATGGTGCACTTTTTTGGTGCACATTCCATGGTTTTCCTTTCATTTAATTTATCAAGTTTGTTAGAGAGATTTCATCCTTATAATTTATCCTAAGAATCGATGCAATAAAAGTACAGGTTGCAATTTTTATAGATTTTAGTAGCAAGCAAATTTTCGAAAATCTTTGAATGCAGTTTTCTTTCTATTCAAAAATAAAGGAACGTTTTCTTTGAGTAAAACTTTCTATCTACATTATTAAGAGTACTTTCCCTCCAGGTGGCATTACAAAATTCCACCCTGTATATTACTTAACTTATATACTTAAACATATTTTCTTAGTTCTGTTTATTAATGTCTAAGTTTTTCATCAAATGCCATTCAAATATCTCCATTTGATAATAACAATGAAGATATTTTTATAAATTTATTTCACAATACAAATTACATTGGCTCATTTAACAAAACTATTATAACATTAAAACATCAAGTTACACCACCGGTGTTTCAAATTACGAGTAACTTTATCCACAACTAATGTTTAGATATGGATAAAACCCTTACACGAGTATTAGTTGTAATATGGAGCAGAGCAAACAACATGTAACCAACTAATTAATTATGAGTTATCCGAACCCCAGAACTAATATCGTTGTTGCTGCCACTGTGCTGAACAAAACAAATAACTCAACTATTCTCGATAAATAATGCCTCTTAATCTTTATTCAGGCGCGATACACAAGTTTTCGGAGAAGGAATATGGATGTGGAAAACAATTTGGGAAAGAAATATTTTATTTATAATATTAGTACGGATCCAATTCTTTTCTGCAAATTATATACCTACATAAATATTCGTTGATGGTAAAGTTCTTTGAATAAGTGAAAACCATATAAAAACATTGGGTGGTTTAGAAGTAAGCGGAAAAGCAGACAGCGACTTCAATTTATAATGATATGTAGAGCTCATATTATCTTAGATGTAGAGATAGAAGAGACCTACCTATTTGTATTAAATTTAGTAATTGGCCGAGGATGAGGACTCTCTGAATCAAAATATCTCAAAATTTTCTATTTATACCTATTTATATACCTACTTACCTTCGTATATATTTAAACTAAACTCAAGGAAATACGAAAAATTGATAAACAATATAAAAAAATGTTTGATTGTATTAATAAATTTTCATAAGGTTGAATTTTAGTGACTCTCGGTTACGCTAAAAGTAAAACACGCACCCCTTACACCGTGTGTCGGGTCGGTCTTGGGAGACTCGCTATTGGTGTGATTAATATACATAATATACTACAATACAATCTACCTTGACAGCTGATGGTTGCAGAACTGTTTTCGATAGAGTTGACGCAAACATATAACATATTTCAGATGAGAGGTCATCGTCAAACTCAACGATATCATGTTTGTGTATTATGTGAACATTTTAAAGTTGGTTCTGGTCTTGATTTGGAAAGTAAAGAAGACCTTACTAGCAACAGCTAGTAATATTATATTACCAACAAAATAGAACATATAAAAAAGGTTAGAAAGTCGAATTCGACCGTAACGTTAGGGTACAATCTATACAAAGTGTGTGTGCTCAGATGGTCCGCCCCTTTCTTGTACGCGAGATGTGTGTAATTGAAAGGCTATCCATTCCGTCTTGATATTACAAATGAATCATGTAAGTACAATTTTTAAAAGATTTGTTTCCTGCGGGTGTGCTTGCTTTATCTATAGAAAATAGAAGTACA
The DNA here is from genome assembly GCA_918317495.1 of Synanthedon vespiformis. Lineage (NCBI taxonomy): Eukaryota > Metazoa > Arthropoda > Insecta > Lepidoptera > Sesiidae > Synanthedon > Synanthedon vespiformis. The sequence goes on from OU906958.1 coordinate 3,918,126, forward strand.
GCACATTTGACGACATCCTAGCTATTAACCAAACGATCGCGGGTTCGAATCCTGCTAGGGGCAAATGCTTATTATATGTGTTAACCTGAGTCATGGATGTTTGTATCTATAATGTGTATGTATTTACAAAAAAAAAAAGAAATCTATGTATAATAGTATATCAAACGGTCTGGTATACACAATACAAGACTATAGTTGCTTAGTGTGGAACTAGATGGTGCTGTATGGAATGTCTGAAGATATTATTTATTATTATCTATATCAATATATATAAATCTGAAGAGTTTATTTGTTTGTTTGTTTGGTTGTATGCGCTAATCTCAGTAACTACTTGTGCGAATTGAAAAAATATTTTTGTGTTGAATAATCTATTTATTGACGAAGGCTACAGAGAACGCGGACGAAGTCGTAATATCATTAAAAATGCTTTCATAAATGCCTCGATTTTATGTAGCGTCAAATTCCTATCATTCAATTGGATTTTCACTTGACGAATTGTTCCATAGAATAGTTTTCAGAATGTAGAGACGTACCGGATAGGACTGTAGGGCTACCAACTATTCAAGTTATTTAGGGCCGCCCCGTTGTAAATCTTAATCGGTGTCGGAAAGTTTGGTGCAATGACTCGTGAAGAGGACTATCCGCTCATAAATCTTGGTCACCAATGGATAGTGTATTTTACGAGGTTTAAAGTGTAGCCTTTGTTTAAGTTTATATGCGGAAGTGTCATCATTAGTTTCTATTTCGTTAATGGTGGATGCATGCAAACATAAGCTGTTTTTGTAGTACGAGACCTTCGTTTTGGTCAATTCAAAATATCTTTTAGAGGCTAATTTAGTTTAGTACAGAATTTTGTACTATTGATAATAATAATTAGACATAGCCAGGGGATTATACTTTTAAGGTATTAGTTTCAAATTTCTTTTGAATTTGACTTTTAATAGTTCAAATCTATTTTTAATTTAGATTTTCTTCTACGTCAAAAATCTGTGCATCCTTATCCTTATACTAATATTATAAATATGAATGTTAGATTGTTTGTTTGTTACGCTTTCACGCAAAAACTACTGAACCGATCACCATGAAATTTTGCATACATGTTGTCTGGGATACCAGAAAGGACATAGGGTACCTTTCACCCAGAAAAAAGGGACTATTTCCGAGGGATCATCTAAAATAAGATAACAAACTAACGCCTGGCCAAAGTGTTATAGCAATAAGTTGTCAAACGATATATTGCTTATTTTTTTTTATTTTTCAGCGCGGATGAAGTCGCGGTAACCAGCTAGTTAAATCATAAACGAGCCGTGTCTGTACTGAAATATTTTTTTCAAAAAGACAATTTGTAAATATATTGCCTTTTTGTATCTATCTTACCGAGGTGTAAAAAGTAGTATTTTGAATTTTTGTCTGTTTGTCTGTGCGTCTGTGCACATTAATGCAGTTTTCACTTATGTATTCTAGGAAGCTTTCCGTAACATTTATAACAAAAAAGTTACACCGAATACCCAAATACCAAGCGTACGAAGTTGCGGGCACAGCTAGTACAAAATAAATTAAGAAAGTCGATAAAAGTTTGTTACAACAAACAAAATACCACAGCTCGTGTTAAATTTAAGTAACTTGTTCAAACTTTTGAACAAGTAAGTACGTCAGGAAGGTTCTAATGGAACATTTAATTATGTTTCAAGTCTACAATACAACCTTTCGTACAAATCTGAAGGTACAATGGAAGCGTATGAACTTACTTACTTACTCGTGGAGTTGTGCACGAAACAATCAACTGGCATTGTTATTTGAAAATACACTCGTTTGACGATATATTGAATTAAATTCTTGTAGCTAAGTAACTTTGTAGCAGTATTTTTACATATATTTTGTATTTATAGAGATGTAACCATCTGCATCCAATTAAAATTATATTCAAACTAGCTGGTGCTCGCGACTTCGTCCGCGTAAAAAAGTATAAAACGCCATCTACCGTATTTTGTATAGATGGCGCTATCTCCCTGGCCAATACACTAGTATTTACTTTTATTTTAGATTTCCCGTAGGAATGAAGCATTTTCCGCGGTAAAAAGTAGCCTATGTTCATCACGGATAATGTCCGCTTCTAATGGTAAAAGAATTTTTCAAATCGGTCCAGTAGTTTCGGAGCATATTCTATACAAACAAACAATCAAATTTTTCCTCTTTATAATATTAGTATAGATATAGAATCAGATAAGTTCTATAGATTCATACAGATTAAGTTTCCACTTGATGCTGACCCAGACTACTTGATGCTGCATTATCAAGTAGTCTGCGGTATACCGGGAACCTGGGACGTCGACACTAGGAAGATTCCTGTTGGCGAAGTGTATCGCGTGTGATTGTGGTACTCGAGGAGCAGGTGAAGCAGGATTTAACGAAGAGACGCTAACCCCTTAGCGTTCTGAATAAAACTACGCATATGAAGCAGCTCAAGATCAGTGAACTAATCCTTTACACTATCCACTGTCTCCGCACAGGTCCGACGCTGATATAACTTTTTGTAGGCGCTCAATAAATAACTAAAATATATTGAGGCATCTCGTGCACAGAGTCTATTACGAACATGTAACCAATGAATCAATATCTTATACACATAGGCTACAATATGAGTGAAACTGCCGCACAGGTGGCGAGGGTCGAGCTATATTGAGGCATAATTCAAACCAGAACAGTTGCGTTAAGCTGTTATTTAATATTTACGATCCCACAGCTCGTTCATAGTGAAGCGAAACACCGCAGAAGCACCACAGGGGTAATAGAAATCGAGTAATTCATGAACACTCAACACTCAGCCCTAAGACATTTTTGACTAACAAGTCTACAGATTTAGATTTCAGACGACAATCAGCAGTCGAGGGTTTCCTGAGAACCAAAACTGACCACCGTTATAATAATATATTGAACGGCTGTTTTAATAGTGAGAAAACTCAGTGAATGTCCATATCCCCAGTGAATCCCTCCGTTTAGTATATTTTCAACCCTCATAGAACTCCTTAGTTTCCACTCGCCCCTAAAAATTAATTCATACTCAACCTTCAAGCATCCAAGAACAACTCACAAATAAGTAGTTTTCAGATAAACGTAAAATGCAGTTCACTTTTTCAATGAAAGACTTTTAAAACTAAGTAAACATTAAAACTAATGAAATATTATCACTTTTGAAATTTTAATCTAGTAATCTTTGTATTGTTCTTCTTTTTTTTTTTCAAGCAATGTAGAAACCTAAAGCTTTTTTATCTCTTTCTGTAATACCTTACAGAAAACCATTTACTATTTCATGGGAAAGTTATGAAAGATCTCATCTAAGTAAAGATTAAAACCAATGAAATTTTATCACTTTTGAATTTTAAACTAGTAATCTTTATATTGTTCTTTTTTTTTTTCAAAAATGTAGAAACCTAAAGCTTTCTTATCTCCTTCTGTAATACCTTACAGAAAACCATTTACTATTTCATGGGAAAGTTATGAAAGATCACATCTCATTTCGATGGCGCCGTGATTTATGCGCTCAATTTTAGAGCCTTCCCGCTGCGTCGAGAGCGACGCTCTCTGCTCTTAAGAAGCCTTACTGTAATGCCACTAAGAAATTACTTCTAAACGGAATCATAAGGAAAGTTATTCCCACATATATTTCAGTAAAAACCTTTGCTTCATTCATTGCATCATTCTTCATACGTAACGTCATCTTCACATATTTGAAGTTGTGTTCAAAATTGAACTTTAAATTAAATAATAAGTTTGAATAACGAGCCCGTGGGATGAGTGGTGCTTGACTTAACTCTCTGTCTCAGGGGTTCCTGGTTCGTTTTCCGGCGGAGTCAACTTTGGAAATGAAATTTCCCAACATAACAAAAGTAATGCGACTGATGATGACCATAGGAAGATAAAAGATAGGGATTAGTAATATAACTAAATAACGTGTCATTTACAAAACAAAAATGTTGCTGTCTTAAAATTATTTAGCACTTTCGCTTTAGTATTAAGAGACTGTATTAAAACTGCTCAAACTTTATCCACTTTAGAGTCTACTTAAACTCAACGAGAAGTTGAGACATTTCTATTACACAGAGCAGTATAAATCACTAAAAGGCTTTAGTTAGAGGCTCTTCTAAATCCTTTTATATGCACAAATATCTAGATATAAAATCTAGATCTGTTTAGCGAGCGAAAAGTGTTTAACGTTTTATTTCACACAAGCTTTTCCCGCGCCATTTCTTCAATCTTTATTATTATATTTTTGTCAAATGTTGTTTAATTTTTAAATTTTGGATGGCACTTTTTTCTGAATCTCTGACAACGTGTATGCAAAACTTCATGATGATTGGTGGAGTTGTTGAGGCTTGAAAGCTTAACAAACAAACTGACTTTAGCATTTATAATATTAGTTAGGATAAAATAGATAAGTAGTATGAGAGGTTTCCTTCGGCCAGTTACTGTTTTAAAACCATAATTATTGTTACGGAATATATCATACTTTAACGACACAATGTAGTATTGTGTTTCGGTACAACTAATTTTCAGGTTAAAATATCATGTAAGCTATATAAAACATGGAGTATGTGCAACGCCATAAAATGTACATTTTTCATTATTTCCTTTTATTCTATGGAGAAGGGGTAAAGCTATAATATGTGAAATGCGTAAACTTTTTTAATCGCCCTAAAAAATGAAAGGGCTGTGGTACCTGGTGGGGCGCGGTATTAAAAGTGAAAGCAATTTTTAGCATTTAAATATAAAATAACTTTTACAAAGCATTGCATTCAACTCCCTTTATATTCGGTCAGGTGTCAAGGGGCGAAGTGAAAAGTTTCCTTTGTTGACAGTAAGACTTTATTGGGCCGAGGCGTTTTCATACTCGAAAATAAAATTAGAAACACTGAAGTTTTTCACCCCCTTTGGGAAGTGTGATTGAAATTTGGCAGTAATGAAGTGGTAAAGGACCAATGAGAGGTTCAATCAGATTGCATTATCGGTTGAAACGTCCCTGCCGAGGGAGAGCTCTATAAATTGAATTACAGACCACAGCATCTAGCGAGATGTATAAAAATCGCCTTTGAGTTTTCTAGCGACCGTCACACTCAAAAAGCCAATCAAAATCTCTTTTATTTATCGCTTTGTGGAAACAAGATTGGTTACGCGTCTGCGATTGGATGCAACGCGTTGCAGTCTGATTGATTTTTTTTAATAAATTTTACAACTACACCTTGTGTGAGGTTTTCGTAGGAAATGTTTTTTTGAGGATTTTCATGATGGTCCATTCATGATGGCTCATGTAACCTATTTAACAACAGGAAAATAGTATTTAGTATTTCCTATCGGTTAGGTATTTACGCAGCAAAACACAAGTTGCTTACTGTGGAACTATTTATTGTGAATATATTTATTTATTTATCTATTTAAGTGGATATGCTAAGGCATCAAGGATATGACAAAACGGATTGCACCTCTATTAAAGTTCTGCTTGAGGGTGTGAAATGTTGAAAATCCATTACATTGAATCTCGAACTTTTCATGTAAGCGAAACATTGTGTGTGAAAGTTTAATGAATTTGTTAATTAATAACAAAGTAATGAAGCTGCATATAAAATGTTAGAGAAGAGCAGACGGCAGCGTTGCGGTCGGCTGCCACAGGCGCTCGGCGTCCGGACGGGGGGCTCGTAACCGCGCCGGGGCGAATGCAATCACGAACCATTGTTACCGCATTTACGATACCTCATATATGTCCCTCTGTAAATATACTTATATTCCAACGCTTCCTACGCCTAATTATTAGTGTCTTGTGTTCATGATTAATACTACAGTAAAATATAAGTAGGTCCGCTATTCGTTTAGTTATGGAAATATAGATTTTCATTATCATTGTCTTTCTATTCTTTCTTTTCAATTATTTTATGTAATATTGGAATAAATAATTATTTTATGTAAAATGAGGAGCCCGTTAGACGAGTGGCAAGGGTACTTGCCTAACGTTTCAGGGGCCCCGGGTTCGATTCCCGGCGGGGTCAACTTTGGAAATTTTAATATAATTTTCAAAATTGACTCTGGTCTGTATTTGAAAAGTAGTGGTAGTGAACCTCCATCTCTCCCTTATCCCTTATCCTTAATCCTTCTATACAGCGCACTTGTAGCACTTATGGCGTTGCTTGTGTTATAGGCGACGGTAGCCACATACCATCAAGTGGACCGTCAGCCTGTCTGTCGACCACAACATTATAAAAAAATATTAAAAATGCAACCTGTTTAAATGAACATTGAATTTTTGTAGTGATTTTGAATACAAACCTGCAACTTGCGCGACCTTTTTAAGCCAGCATTCTAAATTCAAAAGTTTTGATTGTGCGCCAGAACTTATGCTTTGATCTGCATACAAGCATGAATACATAAGCATGCATGCAAGCAATGCAGTGGTGAAAATTCTATCAAATATTTTGATTGATGAATTGAGTTGTGGTCGCGGCCTATTCGCTTCTATATCTATCACTAAAAAAAAAAAAAAAAAAACAAAAACTAGGAATTTGTATTTGTTATGACACGTGGTGTATGCAGAACCTTTAAACTGCAGCAGGTATTCGTTTTATTAAAAGTGTCGCCGGCTTTTTTCACAATAACAAAACTCGATTCGTACAAAACCACTGCAAAAAGTTTTGTGCCGCAGTATCGCTGAATTACAAACGCTCGTTAGTCGCATCGTATGTTAGAATTATAATCCAATTCAGGATTAAATATACGAGGGAATGTTTATTTAACGGGTTATATTTTTTAATATGGTTTTACAATTCTTTGATCCTATAGCTATCCAGTGGTATAATTTAATTTTTGATGTAAAGCATAGATTCGAAACTACAACGCCAATCTCCCAGGCAACACATAGGCCAGATAACAGTATGAAATTCACAAATTATTCAGTTTAAAGCTTTGTTATAAGGGTATTAGAGCTGACAAGATAGGCAAATGCTGTATTGAATGATTTTTGGGCTATTATAACACTATGGGCTATTATGGGCTTCTTGTTGCTTATTCAGCTACTATTCAGCTATTATGTTGCTACTATACAGCTTAAAGCAATTTATTTTGTGCCCAAATTGCTTGGATAACGGCTGATAACGGCAAAGAAAATTCAGCCATTCTGTCTTGCTTGGGCTGTATCCACCGATTTTGTTATCATTTAGATTTTTTGGATTGGCCCCGTGTAAAGAAAAATTAAAGACGATAAAAAAAGTATGGTCATAAAAAGTTGTCATATTAAAAGGGAGAATCCGCTAGCAAGAGTCAGTATTTCATTAATTACTCGATTTTTTTTCCTCGTTGCATACACCATAGCGGTCCCCCACACAGTTATGGGCATCCCTATAAATCTCCCTCGTATCCTTTATCTTCACACTCCATTACCAGACTGCTGTCTAATTAGATCCCTGCAGGCTACGGACGCGCTGACGGCGATTTTTATGCGGAACATTATTATAAGGGTTCCATAAAATAGAATTTAGAGTAATTAATAACTCCATGTACAGTCAAGTTAATAAGTAAGAAGTTTTATTGTATCATAGGAGTTTAATGTACTCCTGTGTGGACTAGACGCATTTGATCTACATATTTCATTAATTAACGCAAAATGTCCTGCGCTTTTGTATTACATATAAGAGAAATGTCAAAATGTACTTAAAAAACTAACTTGTGTTAAAATGTACCAATGTATAAATAAATTTAAGTCTACTGTTACCTGACTGCTGTTACATAAAATGCATAAAATATATGAAAATCGTAATTCGAAATCGTTTTCAGAGATATCGTGTTTATTTATGCTCTATACAAGATACTGGGAAACTAAATTGACGATTTTTAGATTTTTTTTCTGTATGTATGTATTAAATAAAAAAATTAAAAATCTTACTGCGTGATATATTTCAGTACTTACCTACTTACTTTGTCTTAGAAATATTTTAAGACAATAAAAAAGATTCGGCTTCTGGGAGCGCACAGATGCCTCTGAAGGCCTACTGAATAATTACAACGGAACTCGGTCCCTTCTATAGTTACAAGAGCCCGAGGCATAACAGATGTACTCGTATGCTTACTCTGGGAATATACTCGTAGCTTAGGAAATACAAAATTTACAAAAATCACAATCACTGATTTATTTTAAACAAAATTACTGTGCGTATTTATAATTAACAGCAATTTTAAATTCTATTTGTATCAATCATCATCAATCCATACTAATAATAAATCTGTAGGGGTCGGTCATGGAGTAATTTACTTTGTTTTCAGAAATATCGTGTATATAGGCTCTATACATGATACTGAAACTAAATTAACCATTTTTAGAATTTTTTTCTATATGTATGTTCCTCCATCACTCTTAAACGAATTAAACATTTAGACGGACAAGACATAGACAAGACAAGACAAGACATTTTTTCAACGCGGACGAAGTCGCCGGCGCCAGCTAGTATAAGAATATAATTAAGTGAATTCCTTGTTTGCCCATAACCTATTTAATTTAAAACTAATACAGCCTTATGCTGTAACAATTTAAAAACCTAAATTGACCTAAATTAAAGGGCCTTTGCTAATAGTATCGTCACAATCACTCATATTAAATTGAGTAAATATCACAAATAAAGGCTCCTAAAACTATTGACAATCCTAACCGGACTACTGCTACTGCGAGGTTAAATTCCATACTATCATCTTTTGACATATTTTATCTAGCATTTAACTAACCAGGAAAAAAAAACAATTGGATTCTTACTTAATCTTAAACCAACCCTTTCAAAACATAAAATTTCTTTAAATAGACTTGTTACCCTTAAGAACAAAGTTAGCAGTTACATTTCGAAATAAGTTAGTTTCATGTCAAACAAGGATATGCACTCACGGGTCTGAGATCCCTCGATAGAAACTAATCTAATGGCCCCCGACTTAAACTAGTTGAGGAATCTCATACACAGACGATGTTAGGGAACAGTTTTAGAAATGTTAGATATACTTAAGTATGTGACACACACGATACATAATATAGCTTTAGCATTTAGCCGAATAGTTGATGTGGTTTGCATTCTATTGTCTAGTCAGACAACTATTACGTTCAAGAGATATATTACAACAGTTTGCGGTCAAATAACATGGTTAGGAGGCATCAAGTAAGAAATTGAACGCGATTAAACAATATTAGGCAGAGTTAATGGCTGTTTCATAGTAAATTTATTGTAGCTTTTTCCAGCTCCATCGTCGTCGGTGTAAACATTATCAAAATCGGGTTAGGTGGTTTAGAAATTTGCGAATAAATAATCAAACAGACGCGCCAGCAACTTAACTTTATTGTAACTTACTAGCTGGCGCCCGCAACTTGGTCCACGTTGAAATATTAGTTAATTCGTTTAAGAGTTATTGAGGATACACTTACAGATTTATTATTAGTAGTGATTGGTAACTTTATAAGATACCATCCACCCGCCCCCGGCTTCTAGGTTTCTACAAGAAACTCTTTCATGTAAGAACATTCCCCCTTTTATCCCTCTTTCTATATTAGTGGTTTTGATAATACATTATTATTGTTTGTTGACAAATTATCGTTATTTGCTTCTAAAAAATCGTTATAATGCAGAATGTTCTATTGTATATTGTATATGTTTTCTACCTCTAGACAAACTCCACAAAATAAACTTCCCTTCCCAGTTCACAGAGCTGAGTACACGCTATCTACGTTATGCTAATATACTCGATCTAGAGGCGCTATGAAATAATAATATCCATTGGGGAAAGTAGCTTCTCTTACCTTTAAGGTTCACAGTTTACGTGCTCCGGCCTCGGGATCGGTTTTAAATTTACCAACCTTGTAAACACAGCCCTAATGGAGTTTCGACTTTGTTTTGAATAGTCACGGACGTAACATCCGCCTAAGTAATTTTAAAACACCATCTGATGATATAAATATAGGTATTCGTTTTGAACTTTTTTACGGATATAAAATTGAACATGTTTTAGATGAAACTAAGTAATATTACTATGTTTAAAGAGATAAGGAGAACAAATGAAGATGGGCCCTGCGACCCTGGCATCCTTTTACATTATTTCGCAGACGTCTTCTATAAGGTGATGGTTCAGGTTTCGATTGGAGAATGCACCATTATTAAGTTAATTATTTTACTGTTTAAATTACTTGTAATAATTGTTAATCTCCGACGCCCGACGCAGAAACGGGGTGTTATAAGTTTGATGTGTCTGTCTATCTATACTAATATTATAAAGAGGAAAGATTTGATTGTTTGTTTGTATAGAATAGGCTCCGAAACGACTGGACCGATTTGGAAAATTCTTTTACCATTAGAAGCCGACGTTATCCGTGATGAACATAGACTACTTTTTACCGCGGGAAAATGCTTCATTCCTACGGGAAATCTAAAATAAAAGTAAATACTAGCGGCTTGGCCCGGGAGATAGCGCCATCTATCCAAAATACGGTAGATGGCGTTTTATACTTTTCTACGCGGACGAAGTAACGAGCACCAGCTAGTCTCTAATAAATTCTGGTAAAACTTCCACATGTTCGATTGATGTGAAATTTTGTATACTGTTACTTAGGTGGTAAGTAATTTCATAACATCGTATCCTTGACGTGATGTTGCAGCATCAATTACTCAGCGAGATAGCAAACACCTCAGCAACTTATAGCAGATATAGCGTGTTTGGGCTCAATAGAAAGTCGGAGGTAAGTTTATAATTTAAATTATAGCTTATTTTAATATATTCTGATATTCTCTTGGTAATAGATACTTTGATAATTGATATGACTATGTGCCTCACTCACTTATATCACTTATATGTACATCGTGGCCGTTAATCCTGTTTTAGCTATAATGTATATTTCGTGTCGGTGACCGCAACTGTACCAGACCTGAGGTAATTCTGCCTCAAGCGATTTCGAGAAACAGAACATTAGAAATTAATCAATAGATTGTGCCAGGTTGAATTATGGTGAACTCAATCGGCCGCGGTAATTGTTAGATACCCAACCGTATTTTCATAATAACTATAATTAAATAAAAATTATTATAATTCGGTAGAGTTTAGTCACAAATAATATGTCTTATGAGTTAACAATTTTATTTATATAATAAAAATGTACCTTTAACATTTAAATGTAAATCTATATCCTACTAATATAATAAATGCGAAAGTGAGAATGGATATTTGTTACTGTTTTACGCAAAAAACGGCTTAACATAATTATTTAAATGAAAATTGGCACACAATTATTTTTGTTATTAATAATTAATAATAAAACCACCTAACGGATTTTGATACGGTTTTAATAGAGTTACAAGCTGTTACTGTTACAACTCCTATTTTCTATGGTTTTAACTGATGGAAAGAGCGACAAACGAGGAAGTTTCGTGTATAACATATTTTATGTATAATTCACAGAAAAAATATTGCACCATAATACTACGCTATTACACATAATTCTTAGTTATAACCATAGAAATAATATATTGGTTATAACCTGTTCAAGTACCATAATAAAACACGTGAAAAAGGCGAAGCGAAAAATACTTCACTACTGTTTACAACAAAAAAATATATATATTACATTTCTTTTATCACGATATAAAGTCGTACACTAGAGTAATTATTCAACCACATCTGTTCGTTCGCAGCAGGGAAAGCTTTTTGTCTTAAGATTTTATGTAGCACCATACTTTACGCATAAGGATAAAGATGTGAGATGTAGCTTACTAAGGGATTTGCTTTTGTTCCAGTAAAAATATCTCCGAAGAACGCGAGTTATTCTCATTCGTTGTTTTCACAAGCTCTTTGAAGATTATTACGAGAAAACAGCCTGTTATTTATTAGAGCCCAGGTTTAATTTAACTACTAAATTATGAGAAGGATAAAGACAGTGTCGCCGTGACAGCGTTTGTTCTAAAATTAGTGACTAAACTTAGACCTGAACGGAATTTTATTTGAAGAATTTAGTGCATAGGTACCCAAGTTTTTTTTTATAATTATAATAATTTTATAATATATCTCAACCCGTTAAGTAAGGGCATGGTCCACGGGCAATGTATATTTTGTCATTTTGTCCTTTAGCAAAAAAGGCGTACCAAGGATCTTGCCTCATAAGCAAAGCCATTAATGACAAGTAACCAAACCTTACAAACAAGTATAGTAACGAATAACATCGGAAATGTGAAACGTATAAAAAATGTAGTTTCCAAAGCGTTTACGCATTTTGCCAAGTTCCTTCGTGGCAAACAACAATTTCTTGCTAGATTTCAAAATCACTACAGTAGACAGACTAATGTTGCTTTGTAAATTTAGTTTACCGTTGCACTAATTAAATAAGTACCTTAACATAACAGCAGTAAGGTTGAAATTTATGGAATAAAGGGTTTTAAGGAAGCAATGACATTTTGTTGTATATTCAGGAGTTGGCTTCCCACAGCCACAATTCTAAGAGGACTCAGAACTTATAGATCATTTTCGGAACAGAATATTTTCACTAATGGAAAGAGCGATAAACGAGGACGGTTTAGTGTATATAATTTGCAGAAAAAAATTCATCCCTGTGAATTATTGTTACTCTCAAGTATTTTGAAACCGTCGTATGAAAGGTTCCGGACCCTTTTGACCCTATCTACGAAAATGTGCCCGTATGACCCGCTAGTCTAAGTCTAAGTAACATTTTAGTTGCTAGGAAAAAATATTATGAATTAAATAAAACGATATAATTATGAGAAAAGGATTTATTAATCAACATACATAAAATATTAAATCAGAAATAAGCTTTTTATGTACATTAAATATTTAAAAAAAAACAATTTGTATACCTTATATTTAAAAAATGTCTAATATTAGTCTGTCTGTTGCACGCTTATCTAAGAAACAGCTTAACCAGTTTCAATGCGGTGTTCCTTGACAATGATTATTATTATTATTATTATTATTATTATTGATGATGTTTAACGATTACTTTGATTCATTGTCAATTACTCTCTTGGCTCTATTGCGATTGAAATTAATTTTATTATAACATTGAGGATACCTACTTTAAGGTAAATATTAGGACCATTCGTATACCTAAAAACTTCTTTGGAAGTAATCTCAAAACACATGCTTATTAAATTATTAACATTGTTTGTTAATTAAATATGTGAATACACCATTCAGCTAATTTTCAAAAGTAAACATGTGTTTAGGTATAATTTTAAAAATATAATTTACTTCTCAATTGTTCGTACAAGTATATTAGACATATTATATAAAAAATTGTACAGCCAGCTCTCTAGCTAGTAGACAAGAGTTATATGAATCAAGCGTTGATGTGATATCCACTAATCACGACAGTAATTTTATTAATTTAAAAAATAACCAAGTTTCATTCCTTTGGGTTTCTGTACTGTGCTTACAAGTCGACAAACAGGGAGGCGTAGAATGTTATTGTTATAGTTATTGCCCGTTGTCTTTGTCGCTTGTAATAGCTGGCAACACTTTACCCGATTGTGGTGTGGGGAGAGCAATTCAATATTTTTATGATGGGGTAAATAAAAACCGTTGCTCGTTCGTACAATTGGATTTATTAATCTCAATCAAAGGGGAAATCACAGAAAGAGCAAAAAATAGCAAGAAATTTCTTTCAAACGTGCACCAACAGTTTACTTACTTGATTATTATATTTTTTTATATATTATACCTATTCCTTTGCCAATGCAGATATTTTAGATGCCTGATTTATTGCAACATAAAAAATATCACAATAATTTGTAAGAAATTTATACTATGTAAAGAAGAATACATTGGACTCATCCAGACTCTACATACAAAATAGCAAAACCAAACTGGGTGACATCAAAAAATCAATGATACAAAAATCCCTTAAAAATACATTAGAACCGTCATTTGCGAAATATTTGATCGTATATTTTGATTACACTTCAGGGGTAAACGTACTGATCGCTGTCCGTTCAACGCTGTCGTTCGATTTAATTTGGCACAGCCAGCGGTTACCCAACTCCCGGTTAATTTGGAAATAATTATTGCCTACATTCTCCCCTAAATGTGACTGACGGCAAAAAATCTTCGCAGAATGGTACCAGGGCTTTACTTTACTAAATATCTACTTTACTTTTTCTAAACTAAACACAGTAAATGCACAAAAATACATTAAAATGCACACTGCATGGCCACGACAATGCATGCTCAATACCTTACTCTATACTTTAGTCTTTCTCGATGTTGTTGTTAAGTTTTTACTTCAGCACGAGTATTTAAACCTGAAATATGTACTCGTAGTTCCAACAAATATTTAATAGAACAACAGACTTTGTAGTGAGCCATACCATATGAAGCCATATGAACATTGGTGTCTATATGAGTATCTTTTGCAAACATTGATGGCAAACAGTACAATATTCCGTTACAGTGCATTCATTCGCTGGGATTGACTCGGCGGGCATTGTTTGTGACTCGCTCGCAATCACTCAGAGGTAGTATGTGAGGGATGGGAACATTGTTAACTCGATAATAGCTAGATTTTATAACACACCAAATCTATCATATTATTTATGATGATCTTACAAAGAAATTCTTACAAAGAATGTCATGCAAGCTAAATTTCCACTACATGAGGAAAGTAGATGACCCACATGGGGGTTGACCGTCGTTGTCGTCGTCGTCTATACTGGCAACATATAACAATATAGTGGATTAAAGTGCATTGAAGGAGTATCCATAATTTGGCCATAGTTCATAGTTTAGGCCTTTATTGAAAACTGGCTGGCGCCCGCGACTTCGTCCGCGTTGAAAAATAAATAGTAGCCTGTGTCCTGTGTTCCATACGTCTAAATATTTATCTACCAAGTTTCATGAAAATCAGTTAATTACATACATACATACAATACCTACACTTACAGATTTATTATTAGTAATGAGTATTGATATTGAATGATTGATGATGATTGGTTGGTTGATTGATGGTTGATTGGTTGATGATTATTTTATAGAGAATTATATGCGTGAAGTAAGTATTTCAGTATGAATTTCAGTATTCAGTATTTATCAGCTTTCAGTACACCACTGAATTAAGAAACACGAGTGATTAATCTAAATATACTTATTCACTATTCACATTTGTATTGCATAAAGTGACACAACTAGTGTGATAGAAACACTTATGAACATATTGGTCTAAGTTACATCACTATTTTTAGATGCAAAGGGCTGAATAAGGGGTGGATTTTAAGAACTAAAAGTGCAACGGCCCTGTATGTAGTTGTAGCCGCATGGTTGGAAACCACAAAAGAGCTCAGTCACAATGTCTAGCCTTTACAAAGGAACACGAACATTTATGTACAGTCAACTGAAGTTATAATATTGATAAACTTTTTAAAAAATACAACAGTTTAAAAATGAACTGTTCAATTGGAACAAGAAAATAAAATATTAAAATCAACAAATGCACTCAGTACCATCACATAATAATGTGAAACTAAAACTACTTTACTGATATCTAAAAGTCCATGAAGAAAATTTGGATGTTTGTTATTGAAACTATTGTAAATTGTTGAACAATTTCAGAAGAGACCCCCCGATTATTTTGTTCTAGTATCAAATAAAAGAGGAGAAGTGAGTGGATAAAATTTTATCCACTCACTTCTCACTTTAATACACACGACTTAATACAAACTTTAAACTTACTCGAAGTTTGATAACTCCATTAGCGATTTTTAATAAATAATCAGTGGTTACAGATTTTCAGGTGATTGTGATAAAGAACAAATACAAGTTGACCGGTTAGGAAAATAGAACGGACGCTCCAGAGGGAAATACAGATAGTTTATTCATCTTTCGAATTTTATTGAAAATATATCTAGTAAGATTAATATATTTTACAAGAATTCATTTTCCAGTCATTATCTTCTTGTCATTGTGCTGACAAAGAATGAGTACAATGGGAGAACGGCACGAACAGCACAATGCCTCTAGTTTGAAAGTAGAGCAAAACTTGAATTCTCTGCACAATGTTCTTCTTTATAATTATAACATTTTCTATATAAGTACAAATGATAGAGGTACCTTCAGTATTTTTGTTTAAAATAGTAATCAATTAAAAATTACTTTAACGAACTAGTTTAAATAAACAATATACTATACCCTATCATTCGAAATCACGAAAAACCCTAAAAATAATAAGTAAGCTACATTAGGTAAGTAAAAAACCAATCAAAATTTTCCTAAAAAATTAAATCTACAAAAAAAAACTCATTATCCTAACACGTGTCATCCACTCGCTTCGTTTTAATTTATCATTCCCAAGTCAGATAGCGCCAAGTTGTAAGCGAGGGACCTTTCCGGGCGTCTTCAGGGAAATTCACGCTAAAGTTGCCCTTTAAATATTTTAATAAACTCGTATTAGAGCCGTAAAAAACACTTTGTAGTGGCATTTTTTTTCCGAACGACACCCCACCGACAATTTAACCGCAAATTTTAAGCTGTAGCGAACGAGCTATCCTATTCTACAAAGGGCGACGGCTGCGAAGCTCGGTGCAGGCAGGGTGTTTCATTATTCATAATGTTTTGTTCCAAACTCCGGACTTCTGTTTCGGACATGTTCTATTGTTTTTGACAATTCTCTCACAACACCTAAAAGTTAATTGTGTGTATCAGTCTACAAAGGGAATGAACGAAGGTCGAGTTATTACGAACATCAAAAAGGGATGGACTTATCTGGTAGCTGAAGAATATTTTCATATAATATACCTTAAAGTAATGCTAGGAAAGTTCCTTGTTAGGAATAAGAGATTGAATACTATAAAGAGATATAATTATAGATCAAGTACAAGATTTTAAGTGTAAGAAACACTAATCAAGATCATAATAAATCTTATCTTGAACAGTATTTCCTTAGATTTTTACTGAATTTCTATAGTAATGTACATACAGCACGGCTCGTTGGCGGTTTTATTATATGTGTAGATTACCTGCATAGTGATCTCATATTTTTCACCCTTTGAACCAGTTGTTTCCTATTTATTATCCCACAAAAAAGGCTCAACATCTATTCTCAATAAATCCGTTTTCAAATGTATGCAGGCATAAAATGCAGGGGTGGAGATACGATTTGCCTACGAGAGATGACATATATTATACGTTTATGATAATCTAACACTGGTTGCATAATGTGATGGTGTGTAGGTACAATTTTCTTGGATTTCGCAGAGAAAAATCTGCGTTGTGGGCGGATTTTATTCGCTGTACGAGGGAAATAGCTGAGTGGTTGTTGGAAACTGAGAATGTTTAAGTGCATATTACCTACGCTAAAGTGATCATAGTGTAATTATATGTCCTCTTAGGTATGTCTTTTTCGTTTGATCTCCAACTTATTTTATCTTTTTTATAAATTATACATGATCAAATTCAAAATGACTGCATATTTAAGAACCCAAATTATAGGCGAAACGGAGTGTTACTACTTTAAATTTATATAAATTGTAAGCCTTTAATTACCAATATATTGGCTGAATGTTTGTTAACTAAAAGTGAGATTATTTTGCAATAAGCGGTCCCTAGACGATCATGCAGCATGACATACGTTACATGCTGTCATGCATGCATGACCATTTAATTGTATTGATTGATGTGATTGACATGCTGGCAGTTGATTGATAGTTCCTTTTATTTTTCATTCTACAAGCTATGACTGACATACACGCATGATCATATTGCGGTCCATAGACGATAATGCGGCATAACATGCAGCATGATAATTCACGTAAACGCATGTTATGCCGCACCACTTTAGAATTTAGGCATAACTAGATTTAAAGTGAATCCATACGTGAATGGAAAGTGAAACAATTGAATTTCACCGAGCACATGGTCACTGTATAATCCTGTCTGAGCGTTGAGCGGGATTGCGTCACTTCTTTTGTTCTATTCATCTGTGTGGACTATTTGTAAAAACCAACAGTAATTTCAGGCATGTTCTTTTTATGGGGTGTTGGATTTTAATTAAAAACACAAAGCAGAGTTATATACATCATGTATAATACTGTTTAATTTTGCAATCATTCTTAATGCAGTGCAGATTTTATTGAAGTCGTATTTGTAAATCCGCTCCCGGGTAAAATACTTTTTGGAAAAAAATTAGTAATTTTTTTCTGTAAAAACCTTACTTGTGTCACGCTCTTTCTATTAGTGAAAACAGCATTAATCCGTTGCGTAGTTTAATCTACATACAAGGCAGCGAGAAGCGACTTTATTTTATACTATGTAAAGAAACACATTTTAATAAAAAAACCAAAAAAATATATAAAAGAATAATAGAGTGGGATTTTCATGATACCATTAGATTTTGCTCACAAAGGTCTTTCTTTTATTTTTAGAAATCACCTAAAAATAAAGATACGTTTGGCAAAACTATAACAGCAATAAAAAATGCTTATTTAAATATAATATTTTGTCAACACTGATATTTTTTTTAAAATAGGAGCGGACGAAGTCGCGAGTAAATGTTTGTTATTCTGTAAAAAACACATTTTATTTATGACAAACATATAAATTGAGTTATATGCCCAGGCAGATATTTCAAAGGGCTTCAGATAGCTTCAGTATCAAAAGCATGCCCTTTGACTCGCGACTCGAACCCGGGACCGCGTGTAATTCGATTTATTGGTAGGAGAACGCCACTGCGCCAATAATGTGATTTCGTACCCACTTTCGGAAAACAAAATAAATGATTTCACCACTAGTTACTTATCAGACTTTATTACAAAGGCTTATGATTCATATTCGAGTAATATTTTTGTTCTTGGGGAGGGAGAAAATGTTCGGTTACATTTCAGTTACTAGTCCAATTGTTTCTTAGCCATCTTTAGCTACTGAACTTCGCTCCGAAATAATTAAATCAAAAAGAGATCGACTACCTATTATCCTTGGATTCCTTTTTTTATTATTTACTAGCTCTTTCCCGGGATTTCACTCGTCGTTTAATTTAAAAGTTATTATCGAGAAGTGCCGAAATGTGCATGATTTTTATAAACTCTTTTCAGTACCTAATGCTCGTTTCATACCCACTCGAAATTTTTTTTTACGTAATTTACCTAAAATAGCTTAACTGATAACAGGAAACACACAATCATTAGAAAACATATAGAATTTTTAAAATAACTAAAGACATACCTGATTGGTTTATTCTCGTCACATAGTTCACTCAACATCTCTTCTAAGTCCGTGGATAGAGTATTGAGTAACTGAAATCAAAGAAACATTAATTTTGTTATAATTATTATATCCAAAATAATGCAGTAGCGATTTGTTTTCAATCAATCTTATGCAAATTCATCATTATCATCATCATCATCATCTCAGCCGTAGGACGTCCACTGCTGGACATAGGCCTCCCCCAAAATTTTCCAATTGGACCGGTATATATGCAAATTTGCCATATATAAACGAACAGCAGGACTTCAAGGAAGATTGCTAATCTTCTTAAGTCAGTCACGCAGGTTTCTTTCAATATGAAATCGCTAATGAAAAAAAAATCCCTCAAAGACCCTCCTCAAGGTGTGAGGTTTTGAACTAATACAGGCCTTCATTTAGATAGGCGCTGAGGAGAACGAAGCCTTTGAAAGCCCATACAAAAATACCAAACGTTATTACCAGGATTGGAACTGGTTTTTGCAAAAGTCGAGCGTCTAAACCATGAGCCATTGCTACTAAAATCTACTCAATTTTAAATATAGGTATGCATATACATCATCTCAGCTGGACATGGACATCTTCTATAATTTTCCAGTAGAATATCATATTCAAAATAAATATAATATTATGTTATTTACTTTGTGTTTTACAAAAGACATACACAGAAAAGATGCGCCACGAGTGCTTCTTTCTTCTCGCTTTATGTGTCAATGTTTAAATTGGATATCCTACAAGAATAACTTCAAATATCTAAACAATTAAATGAACTTTAGTTACTTCAACAGTAGAACACAATATGCGCAATAGTACAAATTGGGTACAACCAATGTTATACCGTCACACATACGAATCTATAAAATCAATGATCAACCCATGAGTGTTAGATATTCCATTCAACCCCCGAAGCACATTGGAACCGTTCGTTGTAGAGGAAATGAGTTAAACCTTGTTCGCCGCAGCCGATTTAGGTATTTACTCTAATCTGATACACACTGCTGTGGAGAACCGCGGCCCTGGAAGAGCTATTTATTCGATATAGTGTGTTCGCTGTGAAAATGAATACAAACCTTCCTCGTTTATCGTTCCTTAGATTGTACTGTATAAAAGTAGTTAATGGAAATGCGGACAGTTTCAACTTACATAAAAATAAAAAAAATATTAGATTTCATTATACAAAATAATCCTTCATCGAAAAATTATCTAACTGATTAAGAACACCGCAACAAAATCCATTACGTTAGCGGATATATAGACACACACGGGAGGGATTATCTTTTGAATCAAGACACACGTTAAGGGTCGAGAACAGAAGGTACCTAGATAACAGTATTAATTAATTACAAGTAACAAACACTATTTTCAATTTGAGGTTGGTATATACTATATACTACGATATATTTACTTGTAGTATAGTGGTAGGCTTATGAGATGTACGATCCGCTGATAATGCGTAATAAAAATGTATAGGTTCAAATCAGGGTCGCAGCAGTGTCATGATTAGAAATCAAATCTTCATCTGAAATTGGCGTTATTGAGACTTCAGACTGTTGTCGGATCCGGCTGTGTGTGTTAAAGTATTTGCTTAGTTCGCAGACGGGGTGGCTTGGCAAAAAGTTTCTCAAATAAAAATCTCTGTGCAAGCCGCGACCAATCCACGCGTAACACCCTACGTGTTGTACTGAGTACAGCACGTTTTATTAGCACAAGCAGCTTTCTCCACCCTCTGTTTCCACACACCATGTATCTTGCGCCAAGACTTCTTGATGACCTTTTCTAAAAAATAAACACTGCACTACACAGTGTCTTCTATCTTGAGGTTAATCTTGTAGTTTTACTCGCCTATAGTGTTCTTCTATACTATCTATACTCTATACTAATATTATAAAGAGGAAAGATTTGATTGTTTGTTTGTTTATATAGAATAGGCTCCGAAACTACTGGACCGATTTGAAAAATTCTTTTACCATTAGAAGTCGACATTATCTGTGATGAACATAGGCTACTTTTTACCGCAAGAAAATGCTTCATTCCTACGGGAAAACGGGTAATAGGACAACGGGTAGTAAGAATTATCTTTCCGTACTTATCTTTTTCACTTAATTTCTAAAAGGCTGAACCGATTGGGTTGAAATTTTAAATGGGTATTTCGATGGTTTTCCAGATGATTTAAAAATACAATTGGACCCGGTAGGTGGCGCTGCTGTCGGTATTACAACTACTAAACTGCTTGACCGATTGGGTTAAAATTTTGTATATGTATTTCCATGGTTTCACAGACACGAATGTATTATATTTTATAAAGTTACGTGAAAACTATAACACCTGAGAAAATATTTGAGATCTTTATCGTTGTGACGACGACGGTGGCGCCGCCACAACAGTGGCGCCCAATTTCAAAAATTTTTTGGACGATCCGAAACATTTTTTCATGATAAAGAGGGCCCTATATGTTAATCTAGGTAATAAACTATCTTTGTGCCAAATTGCCGTTCTTATACGTGGAAGACACAAACATCCATACAATTTTAGTAGGATTTAATTATGTAAAATAATGCTTTGCTGCCTACGAGTATGCTTTAAATAAAACCTGCAAATAATATAATTAAAATTAAACATTAATACGTCGCAGGATCATTTTACAGTTACAAATAATTGGTGCATGCGACTGCATTTAATGTGCATAAATTATTTCCTTTATATTTATGTTAATGTATGCAGGAAGCGAGTAGGAATCGTTATCGAACTGTAATACACTGTAATATTATAAACGTTCACTAATTATTCCGTTTCCGTTGATCTTTTATGCAAATAGTTATTTACTCGAATCATTTGCATGGAATAGTATTTTGATAAAAAAAATTATTCCTATTTCTTTAATGCCGGTAATTTTTTTACACTTCACGGGCAGAGTAAAAAAGTAATATACACAGTGAATCTAATAAAATATCCTTTCTTATAATGTCAAAATTATTTATTACTAGCTGTTGCCCGCGACTCCGTCCGCGATCAAAATGTTTACATAGCCCTAAAGCCTTTCTCGATAAATGGACTATCCAAAACAAAAAGAAATTTTCAATTCGTACGATTAGTTACTGAGATTAACGCGTTCAACCAAACAAACTCTTCAGCATTATAACACATATTAGTATAGAGTCTATATTAATATTATAAGCGAAGCCGAGAGCGCGTCCTATCGCTACCAAACTGTACATGATTAGAATCTGAAGATTGTCTGCAAGTTTTATCAAAATCTGTTCAGCGGTTTTGGAGTCCATATTATAAAAAAAAGATTGTTTGAAAATAAAACACAAATATACCTATTTCTATCTAAAAATCTGAAATAGATAGCACACTTGCGTCCACTTACCAGCAAGTGGACGGTCAGCCTCCTTACCACCCTTACTTTAAAAAAGCCCAAATTATGTAAGTAAACAAGTTTGTTTCGCAAATATAGGTCAATGGATTTCCTTTCCTTTGTGACAAAAAGGTCAACAAACTCACACAAATCGTAACTTAGCAACCAAAAATAAAAACATAGTATTTCTAAATTTTAATCTACTTATTCTGTTCTTTATTTCTTTACTCGTAAAGTCTAAATTCTTTAGATAAAGCTTGTTTCAATGCTAAGTATGCCAAAGAGTGCATTAGCGAGCTTTTGTATCGATTGTTAATATTGTTATTATTATTATTATAAGCAACACACAAAATACATTCGTTAATTCCCAAATTAAATATTGCATTGGATAGTCAAAATAGGCGTGAATCAGTAGCCAATGATTTCATCAAAAAGCGTATAATTAACTTAAGACCCATCCTTGGTATTGCTTACTCCAATTGCTTGCCAATGGCAGGAAGAAGAAAAATTGTGTGTCCACGTAATATAATTAAATGGACGGGGATTGATAAACTTATATATTTATAGCCATTGACAGGGAAAAGTTGGCAAAAAATAAAGGCCAATTTCAAATAATTAGCAGACAATATACAGAGATAAAAAAAAATTACGTGTGAAGTTAGTACTAGTGCAAAATTATATACAAGACTGAAAATTTAATTTATATACATAAGTCCAATTGTATTAAAATGCAAATTTCTAACTAAGAAAAAACACGACAAGTTTTCATTTGAAACTTCCTAAGTATTAGTTGAAAACAGTTGTTCTCAACTGTACTCTTAGAACTACTTCTCCAATGGGTTAAAATTTCCTGAAACCAAGAATGCAGTTACTATGCACATATTTAAATGAATTATCGCTTTAAAAGCACTTTGCGAAAAAAATTGACAATCTACTTTTAAAGCTTTCGCACACGCGAAGTTTAATATAATTATATAAAAGGCCATGTGTGTGTGGGTATGTTCTCCGTGGACTCCAAAACCGCTGAAACGATTTTGATGAAACTTTCCGACAATCTTCAGATTAGTACAGCGGGTAATCCCGTGAAGTTTGGTAGCGATCGGACGTGGGCGAAGCCGGGAGCGGCTCGCTAGTACAAATATAAAGAAACAATACATATATTTGTTGTGTCATATTCTTATTGTCATACTAGCTGGTGCCCGTGACTTCGTACACGATGATAAATTAAAAATATAAAAGCAATTACAACGCTTGACAACTTGTTGCTATAACACATTGGCCAGGCGTTAGTTAGAGTTTTATATTTTAGGTAATCCATACGGAAACATTACTTTTTTCTTGGATGAAAGGTATCCTATGTCCTTTATGGTGTCCTACAGACAACGTGTATGCAAAATTTCATGATCGGTTCAGTAGTTTTGGCGTGAAAGCGAGACAGACAGAGTTACTTTCGCATTTATAAAATTATAAGTAAGGATAAGGATTATTTAAGCATGAATACAAATATAGTGCATATTGCAATGAAAGGTTTTTATGGAGTATGAAAATGAACTGAAACGGTGGAACGCGTTCAAAACACTCGTAAACGTAACGACCTCCGTCTAATTGTTTGGAAGTGTCCTTTAATGCCGCCAGGGAATGTGGGCGCTCTACTTATCATACTTTTTATTTCTCTTTTTCACCGTTTAAAGTTACGAGATAATATTTCATTGCGCAAAGTATATTATAAGGATTTAGATGAAACATTCCATTAATTTTTTTCAAAAGAATATGTAACAATAAAGGACATTTTCCACTACTTGAAGATATTTTTTATAGTCATATAACTATAACTAGCTTGTTCCTGCGACTTCGTCCGCGTTGAAAAAGAAAAAAGTAGCCTATACTGACTGTGTCCTGTACGTCTAAATGTTTATCTACCAAGTTTCATGAAAATCAGTAAATTCGATTAAGAGTTATGGAGGAACATACATACAATACCTACACTTAACGATATTTTTTTTATGTTAAGGTCGACAGACAGGCTGACGGTCCACTTGATGGTAGGTGGCTACCGTTGCCTATAACACAAGCAACGCCATAAGTGCCACAGGTGCGCTGCCGACCATAGAAGGATTAAGGATAAGGGATAAGGTAGGGATGGGGTAATGGGTTCTGACATCCCTTACTCACTCACCGAAACACAACAGCACATAATGCTGTTATTTCACGGTGGTATTCTGTAAGGTGGTGGTTACTGCCGCCAGACGGGCTGCCCAAATGACTACGAAACGCAGTGTGCCCTACCACTAATTTACCTCATAATAATTATTATTTATTATATCGTAGCTAATAAAACACAAAATTAATACGTTTAAAAAATGTCTTCGGAAAATTGTCCGTCAGTAACATAACATGAAATTCATAACCCTTTTTTAAATTTAAATTTTTCGCTGATGACTATCAGCATTTTAATTTTTTTCCGTCAACCTGGCAAAATGTTACTCTGCAGCCGCGAAGTGTACTTGAGTATGCAAATTTCGACATTAAACAGTGCGTCCCTCGGGTGTCAACTCGCCACCCCGCCCCCATAGCTCCTCGGTTTATGAATAATGGTGTTTCGTTGCAGCTACACTCAAGTATCATATTAGTATACGTTGCCCTTTAAATTGCTTACTAGTAATTTACTTTTAGCTTTAAAGAGACAGCAATTTTTGATTTTTTTCCACTCAAGAATTTATACCCTTTTTTTGAGAAACAGAACAGCACCGTACAAAATCTTTCGAATAAAACAAATTAAAAATGATTCCCGAACGAAGCCGGGAGCGGGTCGCTAGTACAAATAAATCAAACTTCCAGTGTAGATGAAGTACATGAATTAATAATAGAGTTGGATGAATTTTAAAATCGAAATCAAACCCATGCTTACCACAAAATAAATGAAATTTCCAGGTCACTACATAGTTGTAATTTTTAATTTTACTCGTCAAAGTATGTTGCAAATAGCAACACCAATGTAAAAATACTGACGTCACTGGTTTGGAATATGTTTGGAATGCAGAAATAATCTATGGAGTAAGAATTTGGCAAGAAACCTCTTTTCAACTATTCAACTGTGACACAATAAACAAATGAGTCTAAATTTAGCCATTGAATATATTCATGAATAATTCATTGATAAAAGGCGATGCGATGTTGTTCACTAAATAAAGCATTGTTTGTAAATGTCCAATGTTTATAATGAGACAAATTGTTCAGTTGTTAAAAAAATTGAAAAAGTCGTTGAAAAATTGCTGACGATGAACGAATAAATTGATAACATGACGTATAGTTTGTAACATTTTAAAAGTAACAGAAACGCTTAATAATTTTACGATGTGATTTTGAGATTAGTTTTTCTTTTAACTGACTAGATATACTAGTAAAGATATCAAAACCGTTATATGGTTTTCAAAAATACAATGACATCACCCAACCTGTTTATTGAAGTGTTTTCCTTATTACTTTTAATATAATTACATTTTGAATAATCTTTTTTATTGTTTACACTGATAATGAGGCTTTTTAATCACAAATCGAGTGAAAAATAAAATGGCAAAGATTACAAATAAAGAATAAAAGGAGAAAACGTCAATAAGGCAGAGAGATAAATAGTGTCGCCTTCCTTCTCCTTGTTCGTTTTGTGTAACAAATGATACCCTTTACTTAATGTTATTGGAACACTGAGGAGGAATTACTATAGGTTTTCGGTATAACTATTATATTTTCTGAATGAATTGGTTTTTCCTTTTATGTACCCCTAGCAATGTGTATGAAAATTTCTTTGTAAACTAACATTCGCAATTAATATTATTTGCCGCCTTTGCCCAGGAAAAATAAAAATTTGGGTTTTATAATATACTTACTAGCACTAGCCCGCGACTACGTTCGCGATCTCTATAGCCTATCTATAGCCTTCCTCGATAAATAGACTATTAAAAGAATTTTTCAATTCGAACCAATAGTTCCTGAGATTAGCACGTACAACCAAACAAACAAACTCTTCAGTCTTATATATTAGTATCTAGATATAAATATTCCGTGAAAAATTATCTATGTAGACAATTTGATGTGACGCGTTATAAATAGTTCTTTAAGTACTTCCAAACTAAACTAATTATTTACCTGCTGTTCTCATTAAAAACCTCAATATGATGTTAATTTTTCATGCAATAAAATTGTTTCCGTGAGATCGGCCAAAGTAACATTCGAAGACGAATCGACTCCGCGTACATTGGTTACGTTTTCTGTGGGATTTATATCGCCTTTGTTATACGGGATAAAATATCTCATAACAATCTATTGTTACTTCAATAGAAATGATAAATGTTACACTGTTGCATTGCGTTATAATTATCGCAAAATTTAATTTTGTGTTTACCTGTAAATGGAGAATTTTAATTAACAGAATGTAATGTAATACTCATTTCTCTGTACATCTTTTTGTTTCGTTGAAAAATGTTTACAATGAAAAACCGAAACTCCGTAATATTTCAACGGCATTGTTCTCCGATGCTACTGAGCGTTAATGAAGAAAGTTATCCATTGACGGTCTGTCGCTTAGTGATGTGAATTAACTCACTTATGAGTTTGCCTCTTTGATATTAGATATGTTTTTGTTATTTTATTGTCGGCTGGCGGTCTACTGGATGGTAGGTGGCTAACGTCGCCTATAACATCGACTACAGTATAGGATTAAGGATAGTGTATGGGAAAGGGACAGAGGAATGGGCTCTGGCATCCCTTACTCACTCACCGAAACACAACAGCACACGTGCTGTCATTTCATGGTGGTCTTCAGTCTGTCTGGCGTTCTATACATAAAAAAAACTTTTGTTTGTTATGAAATTTGTCATATTAAATACAACTTAAAACGGGGAAATAGGTAACGTGAGATTATCTTTATATTTTCAAGCAGGCGTAGTCGTGAGCAAAAGATAGTAAAATTCATTTATAGGTATTAAAATAAAATAAACAAAGAATACAAAGTCAAAACATAGGTATGTAATTTAATACTAAATTTTGGCTTAATTTAAACTCTTTTTACCTCATAAGGTAAAAAGAGTTCTTCGCCTTCACTCTTGCATAGTGTCCAACACTATGACACGAGAGAATTTTCAATCTGGAAAACAAGAGCATTTTTTTGTTCACAAGGAACAACCACGGTTGATTTGTGTCTGTATTTGTTATTTTCCTCTTAAAGCCTCCAATGTTTATGTCAGGTATATTACTCGCTACATTTTACCTACGCTTACTAATTACATAAAAAAATATATAATCTATACTAATATTATAAAGAGGAAAGATTTGATTGTTTGTTTGTATAGAATAGACTCCGAAACTACTGGACCGATTTGAAAAATTCTTTTACCATTAGAAGCCGACATTATCCGTGATCAGCATAGGCTACTTTTTACCGCGGGAAAATGCTTCATTCCTACGGGAAATCTAAAATAAAAGTAAATACCAGCGGCTTGGCCCGGGTGATAACGCCATCTATCCAAAATACGGTAGATGGCGTTTTATACTTTTCTACGCGGACGAAGTCGCGGGCCACAGCTAGTATCTAATAATTGCACTAAAATTTAAATCAGGGCTCCGCTTGGTTTATCTATCCTTACTAATCCTTACTAGTTCTTACAGTGTTACTATCGTATAAATATAGTAAAACTGTATAACTTACCTTATTTATTACTAGCTGGGTCCCGCTACTTCGTCCGCGTTTTCTATTGCCTATAGCCTTCCTCGATAAATGGACCATACAAAAAAATAATAATATTTCAATTCGAACCAGTAGTTCCTGAGATTAGCGCGTACAACCAAACAAACAAACTCTTTAGCTTTA
Organism: Synanthedon vespiformis; assembly: GCA_918317495.1. Lineage (NCBI taxonomy): Eukaryota > Metazoa > Arthropoda > Insecta > Lepidoptera > Sesiidae > Synanthedon > Synanthedon vespiformis. The sequence continues at coordinate 3,946,580 of OU906958.1, forward strand.
TATATTGGTATAGATTTCTTTAGTTTTGTTTCATATTCCAACTTTTTATCAACTAAAAAGTTAATATTTGACTTTCAACTGTCACAATTTGTTTGTTTATAATTTGTTATTCATTTCTTGGAAGTCAGTGTCCTCTGGCCCCTCTGCGTCCCCTCTAATGGGCAATTTTCGTGATTGTGTTCCAAAGTTTTAATGATCATTTTGTAAAGTTTCCGCTCCTACTCTTTAATTTTATTGGATTTATGACTTTCATCGCTCAGAATTCCTCTTAATTTCGTATTTGCTTAACCGTCAGAGTTGATATTTTATTTTTATTTGATTAATTATTAAGTAGTTTACAGAGAAAGTGTTGCTTTATCTACAATCTAAATTCAAAAAAATAATTCGAATACAAATGAAATTAACTTTATGCCTGAACAAAAATTTAATAAAACTTATTTAAGAAAGATATTGCTACAACAAAACATACAGGAGTTTTACAATATTTACAATATTGTTTACATGGTAATATCAAAGAAATCCATACATAAATCTCATGAAAAATATAAAATAAATTCTCTACGTCATTCGTGAATTGAACTTTTGCGCTTTTCACGAATATGTAAGAAAGTAAAGAGTTCTATTTTTTTATTACTTACATGCCTCTTTATTGTCTCAAAACAGTAACCTGTAAAGTAATTATTTTTGTAAGGAAACTAGTCTGGATCTGTGGACTCTTAACGGAAAAGTAGACTATAGGTGTAAAATAAAAGACATATAAATTGTAAGTATAAACAATGGCTATTGTAAATTTTCTTAGGATTGCGCAGGCGCGGATGTTTACATTCGATACGTTTAAAAACAATTTCAAACCATGTAAATTCTTCGATATTGTTTTTCGATCAATTCTTCTGTGTGTTCTGAATGTTTCAATTAATATATTCGCTTGGAATGTATTATATTCGCCTATTTTTTTCTTTTATATTAATTTGCCTCAGCAAATTAAAAATTAAAGAGATCAATCAATTTTTTTTGAAGATTTAGGCCGCTTTATTTTTCAAAGCATTCGAATTTTCGAGAACCAGCTAGTATTATATAAGAAACAACTAAACTACGTATCAATATTCAGACAGGTACGATGCATTCTAATTTATTGCAGTGACCACACGACCCTTGAAAGCGTGTCCAGACAGATGACATTTAATTTTTCTCTTCAGCTCGATTTGAAATGAGATTGCACTTGACATTTTCATTTCCTTCTTTGTTACCATGTGCACGTGGTGCTGTGACCACACGTTCCGTATTACGAGGGACATTTTGAATGTAAAACGAGCGCACAAAATGAATGTTTTAGCACGTTTCGAATACAATTTTGACGGAAACACAATTGCTATTCGTCTCTATTTCAATTTTCAATCTTATGATAATATGTTATATGAAAGTGTATTTTTTTGGATTTTTTTATTACAGATGGGTTTGCTCCTGGCCAGCATCTAGCAGTGTGGCGAAGATGAGGCCTATGATGAAGCGAGCTCACCCAGAAAATGCTTATATAAGGGATGTTTTCCAGGTATTCTTGTTTTCATGTGTTTACCGTATTACAAGCAGTAAATTTAAAATTATAATACTAGCGACCTGCTCCCGTCTTCGCACGGGTTAAATATTTTTCTGCAAAAACAATTAGGTACCAACTTATTAAACCATGTATTAATTGGCTTAAAACTTTAGGACTTCTTTTGTATTATATAATTATGATATACGTATTTATTACCTTCATATAAGATCCTCCGCTTCTCTCATCGCAGTGTCGTCTTATGTACCTTTGGCAGATGTTTGACATTTTCTTTTCTGAAACAAAAAAAAAGGGGAATCATATAAATTTATTAGTGATGATATTACAATGTCAAAAGTATCGTCGGTATCACTTGTTTTTCGGATATAAATATCATCATTGAGTTGTAATAGCCTGTGGCCTGGTTTGCTTAGTATATTATGTTCTAAATTAAAAAAAAATAATAATAATAAATGAACAAATATTTCTTGAAAATAATCACATACCATGCTTTATATGAGAATAATATTAAATTTGCAATCAAGAACAAGCAATTAATAGTATGGGGGCGCTAGATTTACATATTATACTTAGAGCTTGCAAAATGCATCTTTAGAAATTAATGTGTGATCACGAATTACGACGTGGTCAAACGCAAACGCAATAAATATGTGGACACTGTGTCTTCAGTACGTGTGTTCACGTCTAGTGAGGAGATTATACCCTTTGTACAAACAAATAAACGGTCATAGGCCAGCAAAGAGATGAGTAGATGAAAGATTTACTTGCACTTGGATTTATTTTTGTATTTCATTCGTAAATCTATATAAGCGTCGGCTAAAAACGGCGACTATATTTTAAAATTGTACTTATATAATGGGTGTTTTTTAGCTGCATGAGAAGTTTGGATGGTTGTTGTCTATGGTTTTATTCTTGATAATGTCAAACTGTGTTAAAATTTCTTTTCAGTAAGGTTTGGCAATTCATCATGAATCGTTTAACGCCAGAACAACGCTTCCAAATTGTGGAAATTTACTTTGAAAAAAATTAATCCTTTCGCGAGCTGCAGTTACAGTGAATGGCGAGCGCTATCGAGTATAATAATAAAAACATCATTCCAATAATATTTCTGTCTTGTATTATTACCTATTTAAAGTTCTCAAGCTCTTAAAAAAACACCCTTTACTAAGAGATAATAAGGTTACCTATATCTGCTTCTGCATGGTATAATTTACTTATAACTAAGTAATCTATATATCTACGTGGTAAAGTGCAGTATAATAAAGCACTTCAGATTTATTCTAGTTTAATTTTAATACTAGTTGGTGCCCGCTACTATATGCGCATTAAAATGTTGACGATGACGAGCCCGTTGGATGAAAAAGAATTTCCTATTACAGCCTTTTATCTGGTAAAGTGTGCCAACAAATTCGGTACGTGCTTGTTTCAGTCAAATAGTCAATATTCCAAAACCAACTTTACTCCATTGAGCTAAAGTTTTAATTAGAATAATATTAAATGGAATTATTAAAAGTTTTAAGAAGAAAACTGACTTCAAAATCGTGTCCGATAATTGAAGAGCCCCCTTTCAAACTATATAGAGTGATCACAGAAAGAGCTGGAATTTCTTGAAGGAGTTTCGTGAATATTCCGCTTTATTTGTTCGCACCCTCTAACAATTCGCAGAAATATCTGTTGAAGTGTCCCCTAAAATTAAAGACGAACGCACAATAACCGCCATAGTCGAGATCTTATGAAATTAACACCTTAACTACTCAACCTATAATAATGAAATTTTGCATACACGTTGTCAGATGTACAGGAAAGGAATTTTTTGGTTAAACGCACTGTTCTCTTACAGTGGTTTTCTTATAATTTTTAGAGTTTAATTTGCATTAACTAAGCCTGTGATATGAAAATTTATGGGATTAAAAGCAAAATTAAATACAAATTATACAAAAGTGGACAATCAAAGCAAAGACGTTAAACATCGATGTGATTACGAGTGACATTCTGATTCCTCAAAAAGAGTTTTTAAAATAAAAATGACTTTGTAGTGCGCAATGTACGATGTTCTTTATATTTGGACGCAGCAATTTGCGTACGAATGCCCATAATGCCGTACCGTTGCTATGCAATGGACGTCTGACACCAAATTGCCTAGGGTACAGACGTTAAACATTTTCAGCAAGCAATTTTTTCAAAAATATGTCATAAAAATGCTACACACACTAAACTGTTTATAAGTGTTCACTGGTGGACAGACTCTTAAAAAGAAGTTTCCTCGCTGGAGACTTCTTTAGTTGCCTAGGTACTCTTTTTGCGTTTATGTGGTCTACGCGTACATCTGCAAACCAGTTCTAACTGCTGAACTGCAAGTCAGCTCTACTTACTCTCTCTAAGTCTCTCTCCTTACCTCTACTAAATAATTTATTTCAATAGTTTAGTTAGTGAATTAAAAAAGCCTTGATTGATTTTCGAGCTACATCGTAATACCTAAGTTAGATATCCCGAATTATCGAGTTTACAACCTTTTTTTTTTTTTTTTTTTTCGAGGAGAAATCCGTTTACAGATTCCCTACCGCTGGCTAGACGGTAGGGGTATGTGGGGGTCAGCCGGCGCACCGCGCTATGTTAGTCATAGCGGGCCCGGCCACTACCCACTAAAACTCCCCGGTGCCTCCTTTGCCCTTTGTGCGGGGGTGGACCGGGCTCTGCCGAGGCAACAACTCCGATCCATCCCCCAGCTGACGCCAATGGGGGATTGCCCGGAGACACCGGAGCAATCCCCAGACGGGGGAGCCTTGTGCAAGCACACACAGCTAGCCAGCTGTGCGCGCAGGTCCCCTAGGACATTTGAAGACGTGCTAGATATGCCCGCCTTCTCCTGCCCAACCGCCTGCGTCTGAGGGAAGCGAGACCTGCCTCTTCCTCTTGCTCCCTCTCGGCTGCCTCCTTCCGCGACATTACGAATTCGCAGAAAGAAGCAACCGCTTTCCAGGTGGTCACACTGCCAAGCATGGCTTCAACCATGCTTGGCAGTGTGACGTCTCCACCCCCCAGCGCCGCTCTTAGTTCCCGGCGCTGGGGACTCCAGGCCGAGCATACTTCAAGCGTATGCTCGGCCGTATCGTCTGGGTCGCCGCAGTGGTGGCACCGCGGCGACTCCTCTCGTTTGATACGGTGCAGATAATGACCGAAGCACCCGTGTCCGGTCATTATCTGCACCATACGGAAGGTGAGGCAACCTCCTCGGCGCCTCACCCAGTCCTCTAACACCGGACGAACCGCGAGGATCGTCCGGTGGCCGGCGGTAGGCTCTCGAAGTGCCTCACTCCAATCTTCCATGGCCCTCTGCTGTGCCTCAGCCCGGACCCGTTGCACGTCCTCGGCAACGGGTCTTTCTCCAAGGGCCCTTGCGGCGACCCGATGTCGATGCACCTGGGACAGAACCAGGGCATCGACATCCCAAGGGGTGGTGCCTGCTAATACGCAGGCAGCCCCGTGGCTGACCGTGCGATCGAGTTTACAACCTACTATCAGATTAAAAATATAAACTTGAAATATAAAAAGTTCGTTGTGACCGATATTTCAATATTCTACAAAATATACATAAAACATTTATAATGTTTACTAAAAATTGCGTTTCATAAAGTTTTCAACTTTGGGAAATTTATAACTCGTAAATTTTATGTGCCGAAGCGTCCCCTTCACAGTTAGAAGCGTTTAACAAATTACCTTGTACTTGTGAAGCCCAAACATTTAAGCGTACTGGTAATAAGTCGTTCGCAATTTCCGTTGCCAAAAATGAGTGTCATTTTGCAAAAAGGGTAGGCGGTTGACGCGTTATGCTACTCGTATAACATAAGGTGCGTTCACACTGGCTCAATATTCGTTCGTTCGAGCAAACGATAAATCTATGTAGTACTAGATTGATTCTACGAAACCATCTATGTTCCAATCAACTGTGACTCATAAACCATAATATTCACTTTGACGCTTGTATAGTGATTGATTTTACAATTTTAAAAACTTATAATGTATGCGTTAAAGATTATACAGACCGTACCTCTCTGCTCGGTACAAACTCATTATTATGATTTGCTGTTCTAGTCTTTATAACAATTATAATATTATGGAGTTCAATGGATTGTTCAAGCACATCCAGTCCGAAATGGAATGTTGGCGCCACCATCGTCACAGCGATAAAGATGTCAGATATTCTCTCAAGTGTTATATTTTTCGCGGAAGAGGTCGCGAGCATCCTAGTATATTCATAAAATCCTGTAAAAATTATCTCATACTGTAATTATTGCACTTTATATTATTTATAAATGTACTTATTTATAGGCCATAGATTATTGTGAATATTTTAACAGTTCGGCTAGTGCGCACAAGCCCTATGTCATTTGTGGATGAGTTATGCATTCGTAACATAAACGATACTAATTTGCATAAGAGGGTTGAACGCTTTTCCGAGATGTGTATTTATGATAGGTTGAAACAAAAGGGAGACGTTTTGTCCACCATTGTTATCTGTTAAAAGGTGGTAAATTTATTTATTGTTTCATAAACATCTTTACTTACAGGCGTGAAAGTTTATTAAGATATCTGTTGGTCAATCACGCGTAAACTGATGTTACATGAGACTTGGCTAATAGGACATTTTCATATCCAGTAATTAAAATACTACATTTTAAATTCCGAATTTGTGATAATATGGCGCCAAGCTGTAATATTTACCATAATTTATATCTAATTTGATAAATATCGATCTGTGTTTACATAGAAGAAAAATATATCATCATACGAAACAAAATTGTACAGGGTTGGCAGAGCACCTGCATTTCCCTTGTTGGTTGTTTGTGCTCTTAGGCGACGGTAGCCATCTACCATCAAGTCGTTTGACCTGCCTGCCATTTTATATAACTAATATGAAAAAAATATGTTAACCCTATTTAACTATCCATATATTCCTCCTAAAAGAAACGGTCCTCATATTTTGAATTTTATAACGCATTTCGAATCGGTCTTACTTAACATAAAACCCAATAAATGTCGGAGTATTGGTTTGAATATTTAAATGGTCGCGTGTCTCGTCCGCGTTGGTGGGATTAAAGGATTGTTCGGGTGTCATTTTGGGTTTGCGATTTATTTGGTCTACGGCAGCCGCTGTGCCGGTGCCAACACCGATATCAAAACGTACTGGGATTACAGAAACATGCGGTTGTTTGCACACCTGCAAAATATAGAGAGAGAGCGTACAATTTTAAACTACTGTTTGTCGAGATTCGTTTGCGTAATTAGCGTTGTAGACATTGTTTTATGCATGAACGTTTATTATTATGCCGCTTTATCTTGTGCATGAATAACAAATGAAAATCCACATTAGACTACATTAGTAACTATATTAGTGTACAGGAGTAAAGGAGGTGTTGTAACTATATTAGGTGTACTATATTAGGTATATTAGGTGTAAAGGAGGTGTTATTAGGCCTCCACCTTTATCATAATTATATGGATTAGTTATACATAAGTACTGTTGTCTAGACCTAAAGGCGGAAAGTCTTGGAAATCCTTGGAGTCTTGGAAGAAGTGAGCTTTACTCCTTTTTCTCCTCTTTTACCCATATAATGGTACAAACCTTCCTCTTTGATTGCTCTTTCCATTAGTGGAAACCGTATCAAAATCTATTGGACCTGTTGATAGTCGCAGACAGCGACCTCAATTTATTATGTAGAGATGTATGAGACTGACACATATGATAAGCAAACAAAGTAGCGGGGAAAAGCTATTATATTGTAGTATAAATAAAGATAATAAAGGTAAGAGAAGCAGGATACATATAACGTTATATCGTTCACTTCTGTTACTCTTATAAAGATACTAGCTGGCGCCCGCGACATTGTCCGCGTTGAAAAAGAAAAAGTAGCTACCAAAAAGAAAAGTTTATCTACCAAGTTTCATGAAGATCAATTAATTAGTTTAAGAGTTATGGAGGAACATACATACATTAAGCGCGCCAAATACTACACCTATGCTGCAGAACCGAATATGAAAAAGAAAGTAACTATATCACCACTGGTCGTGGTCAAACTTTTAAATTTACTAGCTTTCAGTTGGAACGATGCCAGGTACAATCCGATAGTAGCAGCAGCGCTTTAGTTTGTCTATAGGACACCGAACAACGCAATAAACCTCGCAGCAAACGATTTGCCACACAATTAAATGTCTTCATTACTGCGTTGTCGACAAAAATGATCCAAAAACGATCCATTTCCAATTTTGTCAAGTAATCTTGTTCATTGGGATATAACGTTATCTAGGGCATAGATTACAAGTACCCTTACCTTTAACCTAAACCTGTGTACTGTCATTATTGTCATGTCACCATTTTTATCAGCTTCACATCACACCCTAACACAGATCTTGAACGCTTACTGAAACGGAAGACGTATAGGATCTGTTTTAGTTTAAATTATGGGGAAGGCTCTATACATGATACTGAAACTAAATTAACGATTTTTAGAATTTTTTTCTGTATGTATGTATGTTTTTCCATAACTCTTAAACGAATTAACTGATTATCATGAAACTTGGTATACATTTAGATGTACGGGACACAGGATAGGTTACTATTTTCTTTTTCAACGCGGACGAAGTCGCGGGCACCAGCTAGTATTTTATAAAGTTACGCGGATGAAGTCGCGTGCAACAGCTAGTAATTTATACTTGACTCAGCTCCGCTCGTTTTATATTTGTATACCTACTGTAAAAGCAATAAATGATGTTGTTAAAAAAGCAACAAGCATTTTTTTTCACGGGCGAATTCTCTTTTTAATAAAAATTCCTTTTCCGCCCCTCAAAAGCAAAGACAAACAAATCGGCACACGCTCAGATAGGCGTTTTATTCGGTCGTCAGGTGATACAGGGGCCGGCTCATTAGGCCGCTCTAGTCGGCTCGTTTGTCAACGCCCTTACTTACGAATTACGGTGCGTTTTTTATTAACGCCAATTCCTCGAGCCTTAACGACTGTAATTTTTCTAGAATTTTTGCGCTTCTTTTGTATGTACAGACGGGGTAAGAAATAGTTCGTCACCTTAAAGTCGACATTTGCTTGGTCGATTAACACATTCAAAAGTGCAAAACGAACACTCAACTTACTTACTTACTTACTATAGCTATTTACGATCGTTTGTACGTGAAGTTTATTTTGTTCTCTCATGTCATGACAACGACTTATGGGACGTTGAGTGTTACGTTGTTTTGCACTTTTGAATGTGTTAATCGACTTATGAGGCCGACTGTACTAAGAGTTTGATATAGGAGTGAATTTGAAAACTGAAAGGTTTTCGTACCCCGACTTTACATACGTACGGTTGGAAGAATTTTCGGAAGATCACACTTCGCGGGGGCAATAAACTTAAGTTGAAATAAGTATATGGTTTTAAAAAGATTATATTTAATAACTTTCATAGTCACAAATATAAAGTCGGATACTTTATAATTTATTTTATTCAGACACTTACTATACGGTTATAGAAACTGCTGAATTTTACCAGGGGCTGAATATTATATTTGAAGCAAAAGCAATAACTGAAAGCATACATCACTACTTTCAAGATTATTTTTAACAGTGCACTCCAGGTATTTGCCTTATCCGAACATTTCGCCTACCAAAATAGTATGGAAGACATCTCACCCCACAGTTCTATTTTAAATCCCCACGTCTGCCTCACATTTTCATCCCCTCGAATATTCACGTGGTTTAATGTTCGTGGCTTGTGGTATTGCGGCATTTTTCATCACGTGTCACATTCATATTGCAAATGTGGGAGGCAAGGTCCTGTCTATGCCTTTGTGGTTGACAATTTTCAATGTTCTCTTGTCTCTGTTTGTTTTGCATTCGAGGACTAGTAACGCGGCGTGACTTTATAGTATACTAGCTGGCGCCCGCGACTTCGTCCGCGTTGAAAAAGAAAAAAGTAGGCAATCCTGATTCCTGTACGTCTAAATGTTTATCTACCAAGTTTCATGAAAATCAGTTAATTCGTTAAGAGTTATGGAGGAACATACATACAATACTACACTTACAGATTTATTATTAGTATTGATTGATTGATTGAAGATGCATTTTATCATACCATAGTAATTGTACGGAAGACTTTTTGGAAGACTAACATCATAGTCATTTGCAAAAGCAGTGGATGTTGAGATTGATCAATCCGAACATGTTCCTGTATGAAATAAGTATTTAGATATTTATGTCACAAGTTATCATCTCCTTTCAAACACGACGACTTGGTTTCGAAGTGTTACGAAAAAGAATTTCTTCAACAATAACCAACATTAAGAAACAACCGTTACGAGACAAACCCATTTCTCATCCGCACACCATTACTCAATACCATGGCACCGCAGTCAAACACTTACACACTTGATATTAAACTGAAACGATCCTATCAGAGGCCATCAGTCAAAGAGTGAAATGGCTCCTAAACAACCCGACGCAATCACAAATCACGTAAATCGTATCTGTATTGATACTCGATTACGACTCGATCCATCTGCCTTGACACCTTCTGTTTCGCCTCCGGTATACTCCTTTGACGCTTCGAGACATTGATCGATGTTCTTGAAAGCTTAAAAATATTGATACTAGTAAAGATGCTTGTTACATTCACTAGAAAATTTATTGTATTTGTATACTTAAGGAGAACTATTATAGGATGCTGCAAAGTTATTGTTGTCCTAGAAAATTTATCACAAATTTAGTTTCAATAATTTACTAGCTGTTGCCGGCGACTTCGTCCGCGTTGAAAAAGAAAAAAAAGCATCCTATTCTTATCAATCCTTGTAGAACACTTCTAAAGATATATGTTACACTTCTTCTCTCTGCCTGTGAAAGAAATGTATAAAAATATTAAAAATGCCTCTTTATATTATTAGTATAGATATATGAATGTGTACAGTAGGGCCACTGTAAGTCGAAATTCAAGGGAGACGCCAAAAAATTTGAGTTGCCTTTCTGTAAAGTTTTCGACTTATGAAGTAACTACTAGCTGGCGCCCGCGATTTCGTCCGAGTTGAAAAAGAAAAAAATAGCCTATCCTGTGTCTTGTAGGTCTAAATGTTTATCTACAAAGTTTCATGAAAATCAGTTATTTCGTTTAAGAGTTATGGAGGAACATACATAAGTATATACAATACCTACACATACAGATTTATTATTACTATTGATGATTTATGTAAGTAAATTTATACCGAGGCTAACGGTCTACTGGTGGGCAGATACAATCGCCTATTGACACAAACAATAACGTTATAGGCGAACAGGTCCTGCATTTGCGCGACCTTAATAGAATAAGGTAGGGATTGGAATATTGGGTCTGGAATCCCTTTCTTACTCACTCACCGAAACACAACAGCATAACTATTTCCGTCTCCTTACCTGTTGTTATTTCACGATGGTCATCTGTAAGGGGTGGTTACAGGCTGTTCAATTAATAATAGTATGCCCTGTCACCATTTAGACACCCCAGATCAGAGCCAAGCCAACTTTAAATAATTTTATTCCAAAGATTGGTCTGCTAGGAATCGAACCCGGGGCTCGTCTAATTGGAGCGCTAAGACAAGTAGGTATTTTATATTAATCACTTTAGCAATGAACTGGTGGAGTATGTATAATTGTAATATAGAGTTTTGCATGTTCCTTGCATATATGTAACCTATTAACATTAATTGATTTATTTTTATACATTTTCTATGTTTATTAGTTATATATCTACTAATTTTATGATGATTTCAACCATATTTATAAATTAAGTACACGACAGAAACTATTAAATAGAAATTGGTATTATTATTATTATTTTTAATTTCGGCTGCACACTTTTGCTAATGTTGTTTCTAAATCTTCTCCACTCAGAAGTTACTTTTTATAAATTAAAACTAGGGCACGCCTGGTATTAAAAAAGGAAAAGAAAGAGTTAATATGTAAAGATCTATCATGTTCGACAATTCGACGCACTCTTAAAACAAATGTATTGAAAACCTTTCAACCAAAAAGGTAAATTAGGATACGAGAACCATTAATTCTATTTTGCAATTTACTTTGCACCATTTAGCCACCCTCTTTCCAATTTCTACCATTCAGGGTAGCCATCGGTAAAGTATTGCGTACTTTTTTCACCTATGTTCTCGTGAAGAATTTAAGATCGTAAAATAAAGGGGGTTTGAATGGTACCTGTGGGTGATGTCTAGAAAATGCGAAAGTTTACACGGATATAGAGTCTTGTCTCAGAAAAACTTGTCGGTCGATTATTTAAATAAATTTATTTGGAATAATATTTTCAATTATCAATTATTTTGTAAAATATCGCCATAGCTCTGTTTTGTAAAATATCGAAAACCGCATAAAAATCCGTTCCGTGGTTACCCGTTATTAGCGACCATACTGACAGAGGCGGTAAGCGACTTTAAATTATACAATGTATAGATAAATAAATTCAGAACACCCATACTAACATTATAAATGTAAAAGAAACTCTGTCTGCTCTCTTACCTTTTCACGCCTTAACTACTCAAGCGATCATCGTGATCATTTTGCATACAAGTTGTCAGGGAATACAAGAAAGGACATAGGGTACCTTTCATCCAAAAAATTTACTGTTCCTAAGGGATCGTGTAAAATAAAATAAAAAACTAATGCCTGGCCAAGCAACAAGAGGTCAAGTATTATAACTATTGCTTATATATATTTTTTCAACACGGACGAAGTCGCGGGCACCAGCTATAAAACCAATAACTCAATTCCAGTTTCGAATGACGATTTTAATTCTTTGTAACAGCGAATTTTATTGGTGAGCGCCTGATATATCGCGGTGCCAATCGTAAATCTGTGGCGGTGAAGATAAATAATTTAAAACTAATAAAAGCGAGCCTCGTGCCCCTAAAACGGCAATCACACCATACAATTTGAACGTTTCCTATTTAGGAATCTAAGTAGAGAGCTCGTGATCACTCTACGCTAAATTGATTTCTAAGTCAAAGACATAGAGTTGAAAATGGATAAACTCTCAATTGAATCCAATCTGTTCTAACTGCGATCACACCTTTCGATTTCCTAAATTGGATACGTTCAAATTGTAAGGTGTGATAGCCCTTTAACGATTGGGTAGAGGCGGTTTAGATTTATTCGTAAGTTGTTGAAACGTGTCGAGATCGCCCTATAAGGAGATGTTCTCCTTACAAGTGTAAATAAGTTAACACGTAACAGTCCTGTTAAAGGCGGAGCGGGTCGTGTCGACGAACTCATTTGCATTTGTTTAAAGTTTAAGGAAAATGCATTCACCTCAACATATTAAAAGGTATCATCCTCTAGAATTCGTCACTTGTTTACGTTTATTAAAAATATACTTTCTGAAGTAAATAGTAGTTTTTTTTTCATCGGCAGACAGGCTTACTTCACTTGATGATAGGTGGCTACCGTCACCCATAACACAATCTGCTGTAAGTTGCTGTATGTATGTATATCCGTGCGAAGTCGAAGTACTAAGGACTCATCTCATGAACTTTTACCACTGTCACTATGGTTTCAGCACTATTTTTAGCAATAACTACTACAATTTCCTAACAAAACATAATAAATAATACTTAAAGTTTAAAACTTACAAATAAAAATATTATGAAAACAGACAAGTAGTTAGTTAAATGCAGCAAATTGTTTACGTGAAGCAATTTGTAACGCCGACGAATTCCTTCGCCATATCCTGCGCAATACCAATACGACTAAAGAAAATAAAACTGGTTTATCAACAAATAATTAATACAGCCCGCATAATCATTTAACTTTATTTTAATTGAAATAAACCTCCTGTTTGTTTATTAATGTGAATGAAACCAAATAAATTCCAATTGTATTTTCCCATCATCAGCATCGACTAATTTAATTAATTCTCCACTTCAGTATAGTGTGTTACCACACAATAATACAATTTATTACAGAATGAAAGAACACACATTTAAACAATTTAAAGAATATCCGTAGCAAGGTGCACACACCATGAAACTATCTGCGCAGACATCAAGCATCATTATAATGATAAACAAAGCCGGTGAAACGACTTCGCAACGAAATCAACGGGGTGTATCCGTAAGTTGGACTCCGCCATTGTTTCACCTCCTATCAAATTGTCATCCAAACGTCCCCTCCTTTCAACAGTATTTTTATAAGGTGTACCGTATGAATACCTGCATCAATGCGTCTTGTGATTTCTTACAGTTTTTGTTGCGTTCCATATTCTTCCGTATCCATTACCTCCGCGACCAAGAATGTGGTTGGCTCAATCACGCGGATCGTCCTATCGAGTTTTTCTTAATCTACTCGTGTTTTCATTCAGTAATCTTGTTAAGTGTAATGCAATTGCTAATAGCAGTTTCAACGAGAACATTAGAAACTATTTAGTCCACGACAACAATGCAGTCAGTGTTTTCAACTGTTTCATCTTATACATTAAGATCAATTTAAAATTTTCAAGATTCAAACACCTATGTCTCTTAAAATTGTTCGCAGAATTCAACTGTTGTGAAAACTTTGCAAAAGCATGAACCAGGAAGATATGCTATTCTGGCACCGGTACGCAACCCTATTAGTTTCAAGGTAATACTTCAAATTATTCAACCAGTTCGTTCGTGTTCTTTCCAACCATACCAGTTTTACTTGTAATTACGCATCTATTTGCTGGACTATTAATAATAAATGGCTCTCAAGAGTCCGGGCATCTTAATAGAAGTTTTACTGCAGACCATTACAGCTACACGTAGAACGACATTCAGCGCATTTCGAATGCAGAAATATGGACCGGTGATGATGGAAATATCGCTGACATGTCCCACATTCTTGATAAACTTGTCGGAACGGAAATATGATTCAACGAACGCTTGATTCAATGTTAAATTGTATTCATTTAATTCTTTTTATTTAAGTTAGATTTAAATTTATCAGAATGTAAACGTTATTATCTAAAACGGTTTGGTTCGTTTGGTTCACATACTTACTATCGCTTGAATCAGAACATAACTGGGAATCTTTTCCCATGACGACCTCGACCTTCGCTCTACAGTTAGTCAGATATCAGATCCTTTCTTGGGATTGGTGAATAATCTTTTCATCAGTAATATCTAATTATAAATGTATTTAATGTACAGGACTGATTCCATACACTAGTATTTCAATTAAATAGTAATTAATAATATTAAGTTACCCAATAATTATTGGGTAGCTTAATATATGGTTATTGAAATTTGTATCTATAAATTTAGTTGAAGAGATAAGTAATTACCTAAAATCTTCTTTTGAAAATACTTCTTTGTCTTTGAATCTTTATTTTTACTTAATTTATTTATTAATAAAAAAAATTGTAAAACTAAAAATTATCACATACGTTCTGAAAAATTAAAGTACTTTATGATTACCGATGATTATACAAATTATGCACTAGAAACTAGTTGAATTTCCACTAAGTCTAATAAGCAGACTGGTATGGCATTTAGCTAGTTGTGTTTTCCTTGACTTTTTCTTTATTTATAAAAAGCAGAAAGTAAAAAGTGCAGCAGTGTAATAAGTTGTGATTAAAGTAATGACTCTTTGAAGTACATGGCAGCTAAGTGTGAAGGGCTGTGTGAAAAGGGGGCAGATCACAGTGTAGGCCAGACGATTCGTATCGAACCACCGGAGCGTTAAGGACTACTTAACTCTAATTGTCTTTGAAAAATGAAACGGAATACGAGTCTTTGAGATTCCTTGAGTTTAAAATTAACTAGCTATAACTATCTGCGGCTTGGTCAGCGTGATAAAACAGCGGTTTATAATAAAAAATCATTACTGGATATCGTTTATCATAATGTTGCGAGTAAATCAGAGGAAATCAATGTCTCTTATAAGACTGAAACTAACTCATACTAAATTATGTAACAAATTATGTACTAGCTACTGCCCGCAACTTCGCCCGCGTAATTTATATAGCCTATGTCTTATTATGATGTATAAGCTATATCATAGTAAAGTTTCATTGAAATTCATTCAGTAGTTTTTGCGTGAAAGAGTAACAAACATATACATCCATATATCCATTCAAACTTTCGCATTTATAATATAGTTATTAGTGCGAACGGACTAGTACGGATATTGCCTCGATTGGATTCTTATTTAAAATAATGTTCATATAATTTTTATTTGTACCATTATTAGTGGGCACTATTATTGGTAGGCACATTTCTATCTTCAAAACTTACATTTACTTGGCTTGGTATTCTTGGTATCAATCAACTATGGTTACAATAGTTTGATTAAAATCGGTCGAGGTATTTTGGCCAATATATACAGATAGATTGAAATTCGTTCTAATTTAACAAAATTTACTTTGAAAAACAATGGACCTCTCGAGTGTTTTCTGCGGCCTAGATAATTTTGGGCGCGTACGTGGCTTACTTTGCCATAATCTTAGTTACTGTTAGCAATAAAATAAATCTGTATTATTACACCTGTGCTGTGTTCATTGCCATATAATTTTATAAAATTGTACTTCTTATATAAAATTTATGTTTAATTCTATTTGATATTTCGCAGGAAATTCCCGATAATGCTTTGTCGGGTTCAACCCACAGTCGTGGCTTGTTGCACCACGAACACTCTGGTAAGATAAGTCGCAAAGGTAATTGGAAGTTACACAATGTATTTAATTGCATAATTTATTTTATAACTTGGTGCAAGTACTCGTTTCATTACTTAATATTATACATACATTAGCTCTTTAGTTAGTAAGGATCATAAAGAACTTGTAATTACTTGGTAGTTTGGTGCTACATAGCACATAGCTACATAGGTGTGTATGTGAAAATACGTAAATTAAAATTTATAAGGTGAATTGGCAATAGTTAGACGAAGTTGTTTTAAGAGATACTATACTGCAACCGTTTGTTGTGTTTACTCAAAATTATTAATTTCAAAATACAAACAGCATTAAATTCTTTAGAATGCTAAGGAAACTGTGATGCACTGCTAGTATTTGGTGATGATTCTGGTACTAATATTTAACAAGCATTACTATGCTTTCCCCTTTTCTTCAATTTTAATATTTAATTCATTTTAGCCTACGGATTGCATGACTATGAAGACGGTCATTACGGTTACGATTTTCATGATGATAATCACGGATACGATCATCACTATGGTCACCATGACTTGGATCACCACCACGGTCATCACGATGATCATCATCACGATCTAGATCACCATCACGGTCATCATGACGATCATCATGGTCACCACCACACGGGTTATGGTCACCATCATAAACATTACGATCACCATGTGAGTATCCAATTGATTTTAGCGCTTCTGAGAATTAGCAGATTCTCAAACACTTAGGCTATTTTAGGAGTAGGTATAAATTAAGGATCTTTTTGTAAGCTTCTATTTTTTTAAAAGTGTCAAGTCTTTAGAAGTTAATTTTTCCGAACTGAGCAATAATTTTATTTCTCTTTTAATTTAATTTCTCGCTAGACAGAGTATTGTCACCTATAAGACAAACAAAACAGGGAATAAAGAACGAGGCTTTCGCTATTCTTCGTTGACGTAATTTCACATAAGTATCCCGTTTTTTATTTGCAAAATTACAAGGTTTAATTATTAGTATTAACGTATATGTTGTCTAAAGCCTTCTTATTTGTGCGTTGGATTGTACTGTTACAAGCCATAATCTTATTCAGATCTGCATTCACATAACAAGGACTCCGTTCACCTTTAGCAACCTACGCAAGATCCTGCGCATAGGCGTCTGTATCATTACCCAGATCTGTCTCACAGGAAACTATGAATTAATTCACGCCTACCATTTGAGACATTGCAACTTCACTTGCGAAAAGGCTTATGTTACTTAACAATAGCTTAGTCCGTTAATGTTATTATCCCACGAGTTGAATATCCGATTATCTGCGTAATTATAAATCTCTTATTGTTTAGTATTCCGTTTGAACTGACATGACTCATGTCATGAATCGTGTTTCATGACAGCTGACGTTTACACACTTTTGTGAATCTAGTTCTAGCGTCACGGGAGAAGATACAAAAATGATACAAAACAACTCAATTCAATTTTTGTGGAGTCGTAATTTCTTTTATCTAGTTAAATTTTAATCCTGGCAAAATGTTATTGTTCCTGTGAGATTTTCCAAAAACGAACTAGAGCGAAATTGCGGGCATCAGCTAGTATTTAATTAATGTATGATGATTAATTAGATATATTAATATTAGTATCAATAATTATTTATATTACTTATTTATTGAAATTTCGTTTTTCACTCGTAAGCACAAATAGAAAGAACGAACAACGAATTACAATTTTATAAAGTTACGAGGGCGAAGTCGCGCGCAGCAGCTAGTATATTAAGCGCCTCTTTCACCAATTACAAGTAAAGTGTTGATTACTTTTAGTAATAAATTAATGTTTTATTAAATTATGTACTCGGTTTAGTGCTTCCTTCGATAGGGGATTTTTTTTTTATTATTTTCTATTTAATGTTTGGGACTTTTACCGTACAAACAAAGGTATATCAGCTAAATAATTATTCCCGTGATTATACACCGCAACAGGTGACTTTAAATGACGGTTAGTCTACTTGACAGATGGTATATGTATATCAATCAGATGGTATAAATATATTGCTTAAATTATTATTAATTATTTATTAATTAAATATATTGCTTTTGTGCTACTTGTATTGTATTCAATAAAATTTCTTTCTTTCTTTCAATTTCGTGTCACGTTGTTTGAGGTCAATGCACTCCTAAACTACTGAACCGATAAAAGACAGGATAGTTTATAATTTCAACCCTTGCGAAGCCACTAGTATCACATAAAGAAAACGTAATTTTTTACAACTTTTTTTAACTATATTTTTTAATAAATTATCCAATTTTGGTAAAAGCATATATTATTTTTATTTTGTAAAGACATAAACATTTAATTTATTTTAAAAATTTGTAAAATCATTTCAGGCACTTGCAGCGAAAGCAGTTCTATGGCCCATTGCTGGAATTGCTTTGCTAGGAGCAGCGGCAGCCTTGGTCAGCAATCCGGTTCTTCTGCAACTCGGTGTCGCAACAGGACGCAGAAGACGTGACACAGATCAAATTCCTAACAATTACGTTACTCTTAAAAAACCAAATTTCTCATACAAAGAAGATATTTCTATGAGAAAATACGGTGACGATTCCGAACAAATCAAACACCACAAGGAGGTATTAAATAAGAGAGTGCTCAAGAAATTTCCTTCAAAATCGCCGGTTAAAGTAACGGTTTTGGGTGGAAAAAAATATTCGCACGAAAATAGTAATGAATTCATACCAATACCTCTCATATTAAAAAATAAATAATGAAGTAATATAATATGTAATTAGGAATATCCTTTGTAAAATAAATATATTTTTTTACTTCTAATTGGAATTTAATATATTATTAAAATTACTTACCTATTTTAATTTGTTAAAATTATTTATTCAAATTAAAATGTTTTAGTAACAATTTAAAACTCACCAAAAATAAATACAACTCGGAATCGCTCCGAACAAAACACAAGAGCAAAAATGCAATTTTTGATGAAAAACACCACACAATACACTACTTATAAAATATTAACACATTAATATTACACAAGTTAAACTAGTAAAATATCAAAATTTATAGAGGCTCACGGGAGCTCAAACAATCTGTTGCACTTCCAAATATTGACACAACAAACTAAACTAAACTCAAAACTGTCAAACAAAAGTTTTAGTTAGTAAACGTCACCAAAACGAGACGATCCAACGATCATACGCATACAGCTGCGTTTTATAATGAGAGTGAAGTTGGAGCAGAAAGATACGTATTCGTATTGTCAAACAAGTCGGCGTCGAATGAAGTTTGCTGCAAAACTAGTTCATAACTAGTTCCTCAAGCGAGGCGCTGTTATCGCATTTCAAAATATAATTTCCAAGCTGGCTTGCCAATTCTAGTTCAGGTTTAAGCCGCGGGACTTATTCAGTGGCGCGGACTAAAATGTAGATGTGTGTATGCTCAGGCGCAGCCAGCGAGACAATGTTGAAAAACTCGCTTTTTGTATGTGTGTGAGAGAAACAGGGAATCCGACTGGCTGGGGCTGGGGCATTTTGTGGGCACATCAAAGGGGGATGGGTTTGTTATAGTCACTTAAGTCTATCATTTTACTTGAAACAGCAAGCAACTAGAGATATCGAAATACACACATTTATGAGATAGATAAGCAAAGCAAGTAAGTATTTTGAGTCATTAGCATACATAGAGAATTTGAGATAAGTAATGATAAAATTTTTAAATAATTTGAAGTTTCTTTAAAAATATCTACAAGTCTGAACTCATTTTACGTAATTCAATAACTTAATTAATATACTTACTTAAAATAAAAAAATGTTGCTGAGCGCAAAACTCGCAAACGGTTGGACTGATTTGGCTAATGTTTTTTTCAACTTCAATATTCGTTTAAGTCCGAGGAAGGTTCTTATGAAGAGAAAAAAGGGAAAAATTGGCCGTGCGAATCCGGGGACAGGTCGAATAAAAATATGAATACATTTATAATAAAAATAATTTGGTGTATATTTCTTTAAAATCAAATATAGCGACATCTATCAATCTGGCCCTACACTATTAAATATGTCGGTATTTAAAGTCACGTCGTCGCTATGTGTATTCTACTAGGTTTTACATGTGAACAATAGGTGTCACTTATTCTTCTTTAATCATGACAATTCTAATAAAATCGTAAAAGAGCCTTGTTATAATAAACGAGCTGGTGCCCGCGACTTCGTCCGAGTTGAAAAACGAAATATAAGAGTAATTATTATATGATATTGCAAAAACAAATTCAAAAAATCAGTTGCTATTTGCGCCATCTGATGGAATGAAAATAAGGCTTTTTGTATCTGCAGTCTGCCAGTATTATATTTAATGTCACTATCAGTTAATAGACAGATGGCGCTAGAATTGACGCAAATCGAAATTATACTAAAACTAGCTGGTGCCATGAGCGTAGCCACGGTGGGGCGCTTGCCCCACCCTGGCTCTGACCTGTAACCTGTAAGGAACTTAATCAAATTCAAAAATTTAATTATCTAGGTACTAACTACAATACTTAATATAAATAAGAAAGTTCACACTCGACAGTCATAAGTCGACATTTTTGAATGGAAGATTTCGTGGTGTAGGTAGGTGAGAAATAGGAAAGTCGAATTATAGATACAGATACAGGGTGCTATAGGGTGTGGGTGTAACCTTTTTGTATGAAAAAATTAACCGGGGTAAGACCGCGGGTATAGTTTGCTAGTTACATATTATTTTAGACTGCTGCCCCACCCTGCGCCCATGGCTGGCTACGCTCCTGGCTGGTGCCTGCGACTTTGTCCGCGTTGAAAAAGAAAAAGTAGCCTATCTTGTGTCCCGTACGTCTAAATGCTTATATCTACCAAGTTTCATGAAAATCAGTTAAGTAATTCGTTTACTAAGAGTTATGGAGCAACATACATTACCTACACTTACAAATTTATTATTAGTATTGATTTTATAGATATATATAGGTATAAATTCCAAAGCCTTCCTCGATATCTTTCCCATACCGTTTAATGTTTGTTTTTGGTTTAGAACCATCGACCATCGGTTTACTAACAAAATAAATAATAAAAGTAAATAATAATTCCACATCCTCTCAAAATTGATTTATTTTTCATGCTTTATTATTAATATTAACTGTCATTAACATACAATATTTTTTTTTAATAATAAGTTTTCATTGTAGAAAGTGCATTTCATTGTAGAAAGGTGTTAAGTTATGAGGAGCACGGCAAAGCAATTGATTGGTTCATAGCTTAAATCCCAACTGAAAGAGAAAATCAAATTTTATGCTTAGAAAATTTAGTTAAGAGAAAAATATAGAGTGCCTATAATTTACAGTAGGTACTTATATTAATTTTAATATGAAGTGGCAGCCTTTAGAGAGGCCGAGTGATAATAGTAGCTCAATTATGGGTTGCTTAAGTGACCATTTTGTGGTACACGATAGAACTGTTGCATAAGCGACTATTCTGTCGCTAGAGCCTTTGATAAAGGATGCACTAGATTAGATTAGATGCGAAAAAGTATCCACTGATTTTTTTATACATACATGCTATCACTTTCTCTCGTTAATTTCTGATAAAAAGGTAATGTAAATGTTGTAAATGTTAAAATGAGAATTTGATTAGTTTGACTGATTTGAACCATAACATTTAGTAATAATGGTTCAAATCGTAACACTTGTGTGCAACTAATTTGAAATATCACCTCAAGCTGTGAGTGCGGTGATATTCTACTATTACACTTTTTGTGAAGCAACCCAGAATCTATGTATCCTTTATCAAAGGCTAGAGCGATCATTTCCCCCATAAAAGCAGTTTCTGTAGCGACAAGAACAATCGCACACGCATCTGTAGCACTACCATGAGTTGCTATCGAAATCTTACGTCAGTTTACTTCTGTCGATAACGAACCTTTCACCCTTCAATGTGCTAGTGAATGATTTAACTACTAACGTTACGGTATTTCTCGAGAGCATCAGACAAATTTGTAACTCATGGTACCGATTTTGTATAGAAATGTCAATTTAAACGTTAGTCGCTAATGGTCGCTAGCGACTATATTCGATAGGTTTTTCACTTATGCAACTCATGTTGCATAAGTGAAAAGTTATGCAACATAACCGGTTTAACCGGTTTTAGTTCTTTGAGCGACCGCTAGAAGCGCTGTACAATTTTTCATACAAATATTTTACGTTCTCACTCATCTCTCGCTAGCGATTTCGGTCGTCATAAACTCATGGTAATGCTACAGTGCAGTTGCGAAGTTGTCGTAAACATTAATTTATTAATTTGAAAGTCGAAACTAGACTAAAACCTGCAAGGGTTTGTTCAGTATATATTATAAGTTACTCTATGGATTTGTTTATGGCTCGCTTGAAAAAGTCTATTATAGTAGCTAAGTGGTAACACCCTATGAAGGGAGATTCGCATGTCTGGTCGCGGTTTTACACAAAAAAAAATCGACTCATATTTTTTTCTTACTTTAGGTGCCTCTTCAACCATGCATTTGAATATCATCGCAGCTCTATCACATCCCTTCTCTTTGTCATCTGTTGCGGCTTCATTTACTGAAAAATATAACGTATTATTTAATTAATTATACTAGCGGCTTCAGCTGACGTTGCTCCGCCCGAACGCGATAACTCGGTTGCAGTGTTGTCCTAAGTATGTGTACTCCTAAGTTGTCTGTCCTTGTCCTAAGTATATGTACTCGTCAACAAATTCGAGAATTGAATTCCTAACTTTTACTAGGACGGGCATAACTTTCATTTTGTCACGAACTCGTTCGTGGTTTTCGAGCTCTTATCGATTCTTCTCTCTCATCGACTTCGTCAAGATCACAATATCGACAGCAAAGCAAAGCAAATATACTCGCCGTTAATGTTAATGCCAAGTGCTTATTTTGTCTTGCTTGCAAGTGCTTGTTTGCCATATATTTTACACCTAATATATATATTGACTTAAATCGCAAAGGTTTACCTTTTACACAGATGTCGGCTAGTTTTTTTCCCTTGGCTTCTCTTGTATCGTTGTCAGGGGTATTCAACGTTGCGGCGAGTTCGTAAGCTTTTTTTAAATCAAATAATCCTTTTTCATTCAACTATATGGAGAATGTAATAAAATATCAGTGGAAAAATTCCATGTAATAATTTCTAAGACATCAAAATAATTAAATTAATGGAATAAACAGTTTATAAGGTTGAAATTTATTGTAAAATTCGTTAAATATGTGAAATTACATTACAGCTGCTAAATGTATGTAATGTAAGTATAGTAAAACCAAGTTAACAACGCATACAATGTAAAGAAAGCTTCTCTCTGTCCTTTTCCCTCACATGAAGCTACCGGCGCTATCTGTTTCATGGTAATTATGAGAAGCTATCTTGACAACCCTTGAAGTTTGTTTACATTCCTTGCGTTGTCTTGTTGGCCTTACATTAAGTATCTGCTTTTTTAATAATGTAGTTTATTTATTTAATTACTAAGGTTTTTTTAGTGCTAAAAATAAATGTATAACATGTATATATATATATATATATATATATATATATATATATATATATATATATATATATATATATAACTTTTATAATATAAAACTTCGCTAGACCGACCGAGAATATCTAGGTACTTTATCATCTCTATTATTTTGTCATTATATGAATCGAATAATTTGTGTGCGCATTGTATATTGTTTATCATATGAAAGATTCTTTTGTTGAATCGCGTTATTATATTTTTTTTGTATAGAAATATAGTTAGATGCTCATCTGCTGTGACTATTTATGAATAAATAATAGACAAATAATGAAACATAGTAGTTATACCTCTCGCGCGTTTCTGGTATGCTAATATAAATGGCAGAAATTAAAATTTATAAGAATGTATAATTGTATATCTTATAAAGATAACACTGTGTATTTTTTACGAAATGAAATTAACAATAACTCACCTGTCCTGTTTTTCTATAAACGCACGCTAAAAGACATTTAACATCTTTATCTTTCGGCACTATATGTTTTTCCAGCTTGAAAAGTTCCGACATCTCCACCGGATTCTCTTTCGTGCACATCATTAATGTCTTAACGAACTCCTGTTTTAACTCGCTGTCAGTTCTTGTCTGAAAATTTGAATTAAATGTTGGGGTTGGCATTTAAAATAATCAAAGGAAATGAGATAGCAGCCCGTCTGGTAGCAGATGCTTACCATTTTATTGAAATCCTCAGTGAAAACACAGCTTGTCTTCGGTAAGGGATGTAAGAACCCTTAATAATCTACATACATATTATTATCTATATCTATACATATCATCAATACTAATAATAAATCTGTAAGTTTAGGTATTGTATGTATGTAATGTATGTATCATAGAGGTATAATTCCAACAAGATGTATGTTCTAACTGATTTCCATGAAACTTGGTAGATAAACATTTAGACATACAGGACACAACTTATAACTTATGACGAGTCCGTTGGACGAGTGGCAAGAGTGCTTGCCTAACGTTTCAGGGGCCCCGGGTTCGATTCCCGGCGGGGTCAACTTTGGAAATTTTAATATAATTTTCAAAATTGACTCTGGTTTGGTAGCCACCTACCATCAAGTGGATCGTCAGCCTGTCTGTCGACCTTAACATAAAAAAAACAACTTATAAAAAACTATAAGTATTTTGTTACAAAAAATATTTTTATTTTATTTTTAAAAACTCAGAGGAATGTTATATTTTACATTAAATAAATAACTAAAAACACTTACAAAAACCAAAACGTAACGCATAAAGAGAAGTAAAATTATTTTCCACATATTGAAACACTTGTTATTAAATGTGACCACACGCAGTAATTGAACCAAAACTATATATTTCCATGAATTTTATTTCATTTTTATATCCGGAGTAGATAGCAATCATTTTATCCCGGATATTATTATAATTATATTGATCAAAAGTATGTATTATATACTATTGGCCACACAAGAATAATTCAATCACATTACATACCTTATTATAAACTAATATGTTTATATCAATGATAAAAAAATACAATACATATAAATTATAAAAAGGATATCTTTCCTCTTCTATAAAGAGGAAAGATTTGTTTGTTTGTTTGTTTGCATTGAATAGGCTCCGAAACTACTGGATTTGAAAAATTCTCTCACTGTTGAGAAGCTATATTATCAGCGAGTAACATAGGCTATATTTTATAAAGTTACGCGGACGAAGTCGCGTGCAACAGCTAGTGTAAAATAATCAGACGGCTGTCTCACTCGATGATAGGTGCCTATCGAGTTATCGACACCTATAAAACAAGCAACGCCAGGTTGCATGCTGATAGCCCATTTATCGAGAAAGACTATTTATATATAACGTTAAAAACGCGGACGAAGTCGCGGGCAACAGCCAGTTCTCAATATACTCGTATTAGGTAATAAAAAGGTGTATTCTGTCTTGTTTATTAAAAATCGTCTTCACGTGCGTTAGGTAGGCGCTAATTAAAACAACATAAATACTCGGTAATTTTATTTAATGATTAATTTTACGTTTTAATTACTAAGTTAACAATTTGTCATTAGATTTTTCATATAACACAATCAGAATTTGTAAATTTCAACTTGTAGCAAACTCCTAGAGGTGATGATGTAAACTACATATGTTTGAAAGTGAACTAATAAAGTATGCCGTAGA
This sequence comes from Synanthedon vespiformis, assembly GCA_918317495.1. Classification (NCBI taxonomy): domain Eukaryota; kingdom Metazoa; phylum Arthropoda; class Insecta; order Lepidoptera; family Sesiidae; genus Synanthedon; species Synanthedon vespiformis. Next base: position 3,972,486 of record OU906958.1, read on the forward strand.
TTTTCGTAATGTAGTAAATTACATAGAAGTTATATAGCAAAATCAAACTGAAACAAATAAAAATACTTATTACAGCTAAATCCCGCTAATATTAGAAATGCGAAAGTTTATGAGGGTGGCGAAATCATGATGTATTTGTCACACAAATAGTTAATTACCTGGATTTTAGCTACTACGCTACTGTCGCCGTTGCGACGACGCGACGCCACCATAGATCATAATCATCTGATCTGAGTTGAAAATTGGTCTATTTGAAAATCTGACGAGTTGAAAATGAGCCCTACTTACCAGGACACAAGCAACACCAACGGATATGCAAGTATGCAATTAAAAGAAGACATTAAAGATTAAATTATGACGAGCCCGTTTGACTAGTGGCAAGGGTGCTTGCCTAAAGTCTCAGGGGCCCCGAGTTCGATTCCCGCCGGGGTCAACTTTGGAAATTTTAATGTAATTTTTAAAATTGACTCTGGTCTGGATTTGTAAAGTAGTGGCACACTGCGTTTCGCAGTCATTTGGGCAGCCCGTCTGGCGGCAGTAACCACCACCTTACAGAATACCACCGTGAAATAACAGCATTCCTATGTGTTGTTGTGTTTCGGTAAGTGAGTAAGAGATGCCGGAACCCATTACCCCATCCCTCCCTTATCCCTTATCCTTAATCCTTCTATGGTCGGCAGCGCACTTGTAGCACTTATGGCGTTACTTGTGTTATAGGCGACGGTAGCCACCTACAATCAAGTGGACTGTCAACCTGTTTATCGACCTTAACATAAAAAAACATCAGAACCTTAAAGATATTATTAAAGTTTAAGAAAATCCCTGATATTTTAAAATAACCATCTACAAACCTGTGGAGTTTTCTCAATACTGCATTTGAAAATTAAAGCTGCCCTATCACATCCCAGTGCGCCATCCGATACAGCAGCCTCATTCACTGTAATCAGAAAAATATTTTTTATCTTATTTGACAGGGCAATTTATTTCCCAATTATATACTCCTCTGGTGTGTTCCATCTGGTCATATAATAACCACCTTCTTATTGGAAAAATAACATGTTTTCTTTTATGGTCTGATATGAATATGTTCATGGTTTTTGGCGTTCTTTATTAATCATTGGTCAGTCAATATTTCGTTTGTTTGTATTCAGAGGTAGATAAGGTTTTAAAAAATAATTAACGAGACTGCAGAAAAGATTTTTTTTTTCGTACCACTTATGCAAGCATTTGTAAATTCGTCAGTCTTCATTATTATATCGGGTTTATCGTGAAAATACTTCTGTGTCATTCTTCGTACTCCATCAACTGACATCATTCCTTGATCGTCCATCTAAAATATTTATTCATTTTATTAATTTAAACAAATTGCTTAAACGCCATTTTACGCAATATGTTAAAAATATGAATTACCAAGAATAACACGATGTTTTTAGTAAGTATTTTTTTAGTAAAGTTAACTTAGATAGTCAACAATTTGGTGCCCGCAACTTCGTCCGTGTTGAAAAATGAAAAATTTATAGCATCTGAGAAATATGACGAACGGTGACCCCGCCACAGCGAAAATGGCGCCCAATTTTTTTCCTGGCTACTTTTTTCTTTTTCGGACGAAGTCGCCGGCGCCAGTTAGTTTTACGATAATATTTTGTAAGGACATAATTATATCGGCCCATAAAAAAAGTAAAATAGAGCTAATCTTTAATATTACCACTGAATCATATTATAATAAGTTACTGTTGTGCCAATGACATCAAGGTCAACCTGTGTAAACCGCCAATTATACGCTTCGTATACCTCATGTAAACAGGGTTTTCATTGTTTGTGGTACATTACGTAATTTAGATTACTAATTTGAATGAGATTTTTACTGAATTTTGATATACTTTTTTCCAATTTTACATTTCATTTACGTTATAAAAACAAAAATTATTACAAAACTAGCTGGCGCCCGCGACTTCGTAAAGAAAAATGTAGCCTATATTATCCTGTGTCCTGTACGTCTAAATGTTTATCTACCAAGTTTCATGAAAATCTATTAATTCGTTTATAGAGTTATGGAGGAACTTACATACATATAATATCTACACTTACAGATTTATTATTAGTATTGAATTGATATTGTTATTGCCAGTCGAAATTTGTTATTAAAATTAATAATAGATGAAAAATTTTAATAGAAATAGCAATTGCACCTCTGATGCGATTTTGCCAGTCTATAAAAAAATATTAAGATTTTTAATATTTTAGAATGTTGTCTTGCACCGATCTTAATCGTCGTCATCAATCAATCAATACTAATAATAAATCTGTAAGTGTAGGTATTGTATGTATGTATGTTCGTCCATAACTCTTAAACGAATTAACTGATATTCATGAGACTTGGTAGATACACATTGAGACGTACAGAACACTTTTTTTGTGTGTGCTACTTTTTTTCTTTTTCAACGCGGACTAAGTCGCGGGCGCCAGCTAGTAGTAATACATTGAGATAATATGTACTAAGTAATAGTAATATATATATGCTAACATACCATTCCAGTTTTCTTGTAAGCGCAAGCGAATAAACATTTAGCATTTGTGCTATCTGGCAGCTGTCTACTCTTCAACTGGTTTATTTCTTCAGACGTAATAGTGTACTGCTTTGCACATTCCATTATTGTGTTAGCGAAATTCTGTTTCAGTTCGTCTAATGATTGTGCCTGAAAATTGGAAAATGTTGTTGAAAATTCTTAAGGAGCTTCCCAAGGAGCAGTCGTGCTTAATTTCGAAAACGTTAGAGACATGTTTGCGTGAAGTTTGAATATTTTTTGGCTATATATTTATATATGTGGTGGGCAAATCGTAGAATTGGGCAGATCGTAAAGTATGAAATTAAAAATCTTTCACCAAAAGTCAAAAATAGGTGTGACGAGGAGCGGAGCGAAGCAAAGCGAGGAGGAGCGTGTTAGGTGTACATGGAAATAAATTTGTTTTAACAGATTTGAACATTTGGAACATTTTATTTTGAACAGTTTATTAATTATGAATTCTCGGTTAAAGAATGGTAGGTTCGTTAAACAAAACTGGGGAAAGAAAAAAACATTTTACATTTTTCATAACAAAACGAATCCTGCTTGATTTTGTTATTTTTTAATTAAATATTAAATTAATTTTAAAAATGGAGTATGTGAGTATATTTTAAGAGACTTACAGAAACTTTTAATACCAAAAAACCGAAGCACATTGCAGAAAGATTTAATAACGAATACCACATGTTTACAACTATTCAATGTACTGAATGTGCGAAGTGATTTACTATCAATTTATATAGCAAATGATTGCTCTAAATCATAATTATTATGGCCATACACAATACAACAAAGTATGTACCTACTAACCCTTAACAATAATAATATGTGATGTTGTGTAAAGGAAAATTCGTTTGAAATTAGCACTTGTGGTGTAATGTAGAATAGGGCCAGGGTTAAATGGCTGTTTATCGTTGAAATTATTTAAAATCATGGTACCTACCATACAAATGAATAAATTTTAGAGAGCCCGTTCCACCCAAATTCGGCACCAAATATCACATCCAAATATTCCAAAAATCCCTACCAAATATCCACACAAAGTAATATATATATATATATATACGTGTGTATAAGTTAGGTATGTTGAATTGTGTATTGATCAGGTGTCCATAAATTGTGACACAAGATTTTATGACATATTCAAATTTTTCTTTATGAAAAAATATTATCTTGATACAAGTAAGCGACCTTTGAAATCTCCTCTAATGGAAATCAACAATCATCTAATTTTGGACTTAGTACTGTGAGTAACGTTCAATGTCGTATACACAAACCATACATTTTGGACAACTAATAACTATGTACAGACTTTCAATGCTATTATAATGGCTTATTAAACCGTAATTAATAGGTTGCCTTTCATATAAATTCGCTATTTTCGGCATATTTTTGCGAAAGACATCTGGTCTGTCAGCTAGATCACAGTCCACAGGTTTTTTTGAATTCTAAATACATTTATTCAAAATCTTCAAAATGGCAATGAAGTCACTGCTTTTGTGCTGCCTCATCTGCGCCTCAATTGCTCCTTCTATTTACGTAAAGGTAAGACAAACTCCTATTTTTATAATATACTAGCTGGCGCCCGCGACTTCGTCCGCGTTGTAAAAGAAAAAGTAGCCTTATCTGTGTCCTGTACGTACACCAAGTTTCATGAAAATCAGTTAATTCGTTTAAGAGTTATGTAGGAACATACGTACATACAATACCTACACTTACAGATTTATTATTAGTATTGATATTGATTGACTAGTGCGAACCGGCCTAGGCTTCGCACAGAGATGAAATTTACAAAAATACTTTCTTAGCGGGAACTATTGTAAAATAAACCTATGTTCCAAATTTCAGCTTCCTACACTAAGTAGTTTTGACTATAAGTTTAATAGTCAGTCGGGAATAATAATTTTATAAATATAGACTAGCTGTTGCACGCGACTTCGTCCGCGTAACTTAATAAAATATACAAAATTCAAAATTTCAAAATACACATACAAAATTTCAACCCAATCGGTCAAGCCGTTTAGTAGTTGACATACCGACAGCAGCGCCACCTACCGGGTCCAATTGTATTTTTAAATCATCCAGGAAATCATCGAAATACCCATACAAAATTTCAACTCAATCGGTTCAGCCGTTTAGAAGTTATGTGAAAAAGATAAGTACGGGAGGATAATTCTTACTACCTGTTGTCCTATTACCCATTATCCCGTAGGAATGAAGCATTTTCCCGCGGTAAGAAGTAGCCTATGTTCAACAAATCTTTCCTCTTTATAATATTACTTAGTATAGATAAGAGGATCCGATTAACTTCATACATCTTGAAATTGATTTCATTCCTCCTAAAATTCTGAAGTTGACAAGTTTATAAATTATAAGAAATCTTGCATTGTCAGACATTTTCATATTATTTTTAGTTTTTTATTCTTCTCTTTATTGAGCACATTTCTTTTTTCATTCAGGCAATGACAGCTGAACAGAAGGAGAAAATAAAGGAGCACTTTGAACAAGTTGGTATGGAGTGCATAAAGGACAATCCCATTTCAGAAGAAGATATTACTGCTCTAAGAACAAAAAAAATACCAACCGGTGCTAATGTTCCTTGCTTTATGGCTTGTATGCTGAGACAAATTGGTTGTGTAAGTAACAATAAATTATATTAGTATACTAAAATTAATCGATGTGAAAAAAAAACATCGCTTGATAAATGATACAATATTTTTCCAGATGGACGATAAAGGAATGATCTCTAAGGAACATGGTTTAGAGTTAGCTAAGAAAGTTTTTAATGACGAAGAAGAAGTAAAACGAATTGAACAGTATATCGACTCTTGCCAACACAGTAAGTAAACAAACCAAATTTAATTCGAATTAAAACAAGAGTTATGATACTGTACAGGAGCTAGGGACACTAAATATGCTTTTTTATGTGATTCTTACTCTTAGACAGACTGACTGATACACTTGATGGTACAGGTCCACAAGCAACGTCAAAGGTGCTGCAAATACGCCACATGTAATTTCCGCTACTGCTAGTAAAATACGTTTTTCAACATGTGAACCAAGCAACAAAACAATATCAGTATAATGGTTCGTAAGCTAGGCACTAATTTCGTCAATGATTTCCTCTCAGTCCATAATTTGTAAAATGCCTGAGAGAGTTGTATCATGATGCGTTGTGAACGTCAGCTGCGGCTCCGATGGTGGGTTGAGCAGTGGTAGCCCGTTACACTTTCAGAGCATCAGCTGACAAGCATTCCACCAAGATATAGCCAGCTGACTTTTTTATTTATTAACAGTAATACATAAACTATCATCTGATAAATTTTCTATTGGGAGGAACACGTATATATTCGTGTGACCTGCTGATGCATAATCCACCATTTAATAAATAGCTGACAATTTTGTTTCTTCAAAATATTAGGCTAACTATAATTTGATGAATTTTTAATCGGAAATAAATGATTAAAATTTTTTTTATTATGTGCGTGGGCGGCTACCACTCTACGGCTCAACCCACCATCGGAGCCGCAGCTGACGTTCACAACGCTTCATGATACAACTCTCTCAGTCATTTTACGAGTCTTTTAGATGTCTTTATAGTTTTATAATAGCCATTTACTAGCCATCAATCTCCAGTCCAATTAATATTAGGTACTTAAAGTACTACTTATAGTACTATTACTTATCCTGTGCTTAAAATGTGACTTCTCAATTCAATGTGGATTCTAGATTATATTTTTATTTACTCTTTCAGTAAACAATGAACCCGTATCAGATGGTGAGAAGGGTTGCGATCGTGCTATGCTATCATTGAAGTGCATGACTGAAAATGCTTCCCAGGTAAATATGTATATGTTTTTGCTCTTTGGTTGCTGTTTCTGTTATCACTTTTTGATATTTAAGACTAAAAATATGATAATAGAAAGAATATAAATGGAGTCCATAGGAAATACTAATATCTGTAGGTATCATTTATCAAGCGATGTTTTTTTTTCATATCGTTTAATTTTAGTATAATAATAATAGAATTTATTGTTACTTAGACAACCAATATGTCTCAGCATAGTCTCACTATTAGAACTTTTAAATTATTAATATAATTATAATATCTTCTACTTAAAACGTTTTTTCTACTTAAGACACAATTATTGCGTAAACCTTTTTTACATACATTTGTAAATTATATTCGTGTTCTTTTTGTTACAGTTTGGTTTCGATATCTAAATGGACGTCTAAAATAAGAAAAAAATTACGATATACCGCTGAAGATGCTCAACCCAAATTTGTTTAGATTATTATTATTGCGTAGATATTTTTAGGATTTGTGATAGCAAATAAGTTAGTGTTACAAATAAATGCATATCAAATATATTTGTTTTTAATCTCCAGTCATTTTGATCTGTTCACTCGATTTCTGAAACTCGGTTCAGACATCCAGCTCCCGGCTTCGCATGGATGCAATAACAATAATTTTCTCCAAAGAACTTTTGCGATTATCTCTCTCTCCATTAATGAAAACCGTACCGAAATCCGAAGTGGCATTTAGAAGAACAAAAACTTAATCCTTACTTCCTTACTAATATTATAAATGCGAAAGTAACTCTGTCTGTCTCGCTTTCACGCTAAAACTACTGAACCGATCACCATGAAATTTTGCATACAAGTTGTCTGGGACACCAGAAAGTACATAGGATACCTTTCATCCAAGAAAAAAGTAATGTTCCCGAGGGATTATCTAAAATATAAAACTGTAACTAACGCCTGGCCAATGTATAGCAACAAGTTGTCAAGCGTTGTAATTGTTAATTTTTATATTTTTAATTTTTTTTTAATCAGTTTTATTATATGTGTAGAATGTAGATATTGATATAGAAAATATAAATTATTTTCATTCAATAATTTAGTTTAAAAATCGTAAAAGATTACTAAACTAGTAGTATTAGTATGTACTTACTAAACTAAGTACATAGTTATTTCAGACAAGTTCCAAGTTAACAAACAATACACGGTAAAATTAAAAATCAGAAACACATTTTGTTAGAAAGCTATTTATTTATATTACACCAATAAATTGCATAATCCGCTAACAATATCAAGTCCTGGTACTATCCTGGTCAGAATATTTCCAGGCAAAAAACTTTTGCTGACGCTACTGCATCCTATTCTTATTATTCCTTGTAGAACACTTCTAAAGATATCTGTTAAACTTCTGCTTCTCTCTGCCTGTGAAATAAATGTATAAAAATATACAGTAGGACCGCTGTAAGTCGAAATTTAAAAGAGACGCCAAGAGGGAAAGTTGTAAAATCAATACTCGTACTATATGTACAGGGTTCGATCCAATTAATTTTTTAGACTTATGGAGGAAAAGTATGTAATCAAATGTAAGGGACTCATTGATTATTTAGACCTATAGAAGGTGGTGATATCAAGAAATAGAGGTCTTGGACTTAGGACTTAAGGAAATGGAATAAAAACAGTTTTAGAGTTTTGGTTTCAACTTATCGAAATTTGACTTAAAGAGGTTTTATATTAGGGACAAAAGTGCTGAGGGTGTTGCTATTACTTACATTGATTTCAAGTCATTATGCAATTGATGGCAACGTCACAGGTGCTGCAATTGCGCTACCGATCACAGTAGATTAAGGTATTATCACAGTTCATTAAGGTTAAGGGATTAAAAAGGAATAAGATACAGGGCTATAGCATCCCTTACTCACTCACCTAAACAAATCAGCACACATGCTGCTATTTCACGGTGGTTTTAGGTAATGGCCACCTCATTGCATTACAGCCGCCAGACGAATTCTAGTCTCATAACAATTTAACGAAACAAAATTTAGTTATTTACATACCTTAATTTCTCCATCACTAGGAGTAGTCAATCTCGCACTCTCTTCTTCCTTTTTTGTTTGATCAATAATACACTCCAGTACAAATTTTGCTCTGTCGCAACCTTTGGCGCCGTCACTAACTTTAAGGTCATTTACTGGAAGAAAATAAAAAGCTATTTTCTAAAGAAAATATGGGTCAATAAGGATACTAATCTGGCTTGTTGTTGTTTTGCCACAATTGTTGATTTGCCACACTTTTGAATTTCCATACATTAAATCTATACCAATTATAAAGTTGAAGAGCTTGTTTGTTTGTTTTGTTGTACGCGCGAATCTCAGGAACTACTGATGGTTGGAATTTTTGTGTTGGATAGTCCATTTATCGAGGAAGGGTATAGAGTATAGGCTATAGAAAACGAGGACGAAGTCGCGGGCACCATCTAGTAGTCAATAATAAAGTATAATATGTTTTATTTTCATTTTTATGTAAAGGTCGACAGCCAGGCTAATGTAGCCTATAACAAGTGCAAGACCATAGTAGGATCAAGGCTAAGGGATTAAGAAGGACTCTGGATTAAGAAGGATCCCTTACTCACTCGCCGGAATACAACAGCACACCTCTAGAGAACAACCAAAGTGAAACAAGAGTCCAACTGAATAAAAAGATGCAATGTGTTACCCACCATAAGCGCATTGTTGGAACACAGAAATGACTGCATACAATTCGTCTTCATTTTTAAATAGGTCGGTAGCAACTCGTAATACTGCTTCTGGAGACATTTTGCCCTCTGCATCCAACTGAAAAATTATAGAGATATAAAAAACATACAATAAAACATTTAAAATAATCGAATCTAATCCTTAGTTATATATACACTAGCTGCTGCCCGCGACTTCGCCCACGTAACGAGAACTACTCTATCCATTGGTGAAAACAGCATGAAAATCGGTGCAGTAGTTTTTGAGTTTATCGCAAACAACAGACCTAAAATTAAAAATAATAATAATTAATATTTTTTTTATGTAAATGATGTTAGACAGGCTGACCACTTGATGGTAGATTGGTTGCCGTTGCCTATTAATTCATAATATCTATTCAATTCTTAAATTATTATCGTTATCTATATATTCACTTGATTTAGTTATTAGAAACTGCCTCGGTAGTGAAAAGAGAAGTTAAATACTTAAAGTTCAGAATCACGAAGATTCTTAATAAATTTTCTTATTTAATCTTTAATCTGTAATCCACGTACCATTCGAGCTTTCTTTAAGATGCATGCGAAAAAACACGGCGCATCTTTGCCTTTAGGCATAGTAAATGCTTGCAAAGCTTTCACATCCTGATAAGTGATTGTGTAATCTGAAAAGCATTCTAAGCCGTATGTGACAAAGTGATCACTTAGTTTCATTTTGTGTCCATCAGTTAGAAATGGCGATTGACCCTGAAATATAAGGAATCTAATTAAATGTTGGTCTCTCTATAAAGAATTATAGGCAGTCGAGAACACATAAAATACATAGTTTAGACAATATAACATAAATTATCAACGGACTACGAGCACATTACCCTCGTCGCCATAATGCTTAGGCATACAAAATTCTATTCTTATATTATTCTTATATTCTTAGATGACCTACAGCAACTCAATCTACAGGCCTTCCTGCAAGTTGCAATAGAAGAAATTAAAAAAAATTAATAACAATGAGACAATATAAAAAAATGAACAAGCCTTAGTTATTAAAATCATTTTACAAAGATATGTATTTCTATGATAAAAGGCATTTATATCAGTATTTTAATGTGAAGTTAAGTTATGTACTTCTGAGCACACTGGTACGCCTGATTTTACAATATTTTTTAAACTTGTACCTAAATTAATTTGTATAATGGTGACTAAGATTGTTCCTTTTTGACCCTTAACAAAAAGAAAAGATTATAATACATTATTACACACATAAGATAGTTGAATGTTTACAAAAATCACACATAACAGCACTGACCACATGATCTCTTTTAAAAATACTAATTTTCTATTACCTGCGTCTGATCTTTAATAATAGTCAAGTGTCACTGCTTGGAAAATACGCTGATCGGGTAACAGAAGTTTCTGTAAAGTCATCTAATGATATTTCAAATTCAAGCGAAGCTAATTCATGTGTGTCAACGCAGATTGAACATCCGAATTCCTATATATGCATATAAAAATTATGTGTCACATTGTTTGTCTCCAATGAACTCCTAAACTATTGAACCGATTTTGATAAAACTTCATAACTGTGTAATCCAACTTAAGAGACAGTATAGTTTTTATTATGAACCCGGGCAAAGCCGGGAGCGGGCCACTAGTATAGATAAAGATATGGACGTAACATGTTACCTACACTCATATAACTCATATACCTCTATATAACTGAGGTTATATAGATAGTTGATACGTATACAAAATTTGTGTCAAAATTTTAAGATGAACCAAATGGCAGCAAAACTTGATAACAAAATCCAAAAGGCAATAAAAAATCTTTAGAAAAACAATAGACCTCACCTACACCTTACTCAAAAACGGCGTGTCATTTTTCTTGGCATTCCATTACATTCGATTATCGACACTTAAGAATGGTATTGGACAAATTGTCTAATCAATTGGTCGCATAGACTCGTTCGAAGGCCTTTTAGTTCTCACACAGGATATCGTGTTCTTTATTTTGGTATAAAACCGATTGAATCTTGAGATTGTTATCACATTTATCCAAATAATCTGAAGAGTAACAACTATAAAAATGTTGAAATCATTGGTTTGTTACATGTTGGCTGTCGTTGCATTGGATAACGCACTGGTAGGTCAAGTGATATATTATCTTGGTTTTAGCAGAGTTCTTGCAGTGGTCTTGTTTCTTATCTCATCTTTATGTCTCTCTTTCTAAATGCCTTTTCAGCTCTGAAGGTTGGCCATCATGCCTCTGTCAACTGAAACAGTTGCTCAACTGAGGTTATTCCAGTCTACTCCTAGATGTTTCGTAACCACGACTTCCTCATTCGCACAACGCGTCTCTTCCTTCCACATATATTTCATAATCTCTAATTTAAATTTTATAAAATAAAGTATAATATATAATAACCTGAATTATAAAAAATTGTGTTTAAAATTAAAATATTTAATTATATCATTAAATAGATCTATTTGTACAATTTAGATATTACCTGTGCTGTAAATGCTCTCTATAAAACGATTTCTTTGAAGAGGTAAATTTTCATTAATTAGTATTTTCCTTATAATTTCAGGCAATCAGCGACGACAACAAAGCAGCACTACAATCAAAGTTCTTGGAGTTTGGCACTGCATGCTTCAAAGACCATCCGCTTACTGACGATGACGTCGCATCTTTCAAAGACAAGAAATTCCCTGACGGTGATAATGCTGGATGTTTCATAGGCTGTGTCTTCAAAAAAATTGGCATTGTAAGTTAAATTTTAAAATAGTGCTTCGTGTACGCAATATAAATCCTGATTTTTCCATTTAAAATCACCAGATTATTGTCAAAAAATTTTAGCCATTCAATGAATGATGATAATCTTATAAACTGGATAATAAGGATATAAGATTATTCACATATTATCTTATGAATAAATTTTAGAAGCTTTACTAGGCTTTACTATTACTATACTAGCTTTTAGTCTTTACTAATGTAACGTACTTTTCTAACAAATCAGATCTTAGCATCTGACAATAAATAATAAATAGTATTGATACTTGGATCGAAATCCCAGTTTCTGTGCATAAATATATATAGCTGTTAGTTGTATTCTCAGATAAGTACGAAGTCCAGGATCCAAATAGACATGAATGAACTAAACTCACATTACAACTGGAAACTCTATAATAAATAAAATTAGTGTATGTTGGAATACAGTTTAACCTGATTTGTTTCAGATGGACGATCAAGGATCTGTGTCTCACGCAACCGCTTTAGACAACGCAAAGAAAATATTCGATGACGAAAGCGATTTAAAAACTATTGGCGAATATATTTCTACTTGTGTAAAAGGTACAAAACCACGTTTGTGTGCAAATTATATTTGCTTTTATATCTTTGTCTATCTCTATACACATTATTATTAATTATTATTTTTTGCTTACTGTTCTTCGCTAACTTCTTTTAAACCGCTTAAAAGAGCAATAAAAGTGGTAGGTTTGCGCATATAAGAAACCAGAGGCTGGTACGCAATACCTGTAGGTAATGTTAGTGCGATTGTTTAACTTTAGTAACTATTTTTAAATTTTAAATGATATTGGAAGAGATTGGAAAACTAAATTATGGCTTATTTTAACGTTACAGTAAATGATGAAGAAGTCTCAGACGGTGAAAAAGGATGCGATCGTGCAAAACTAACTTACAATTGCCTTATTGAAAACGCGGATAAGGTAAGGAAATAATACTTATTTGTATTAAAAAAAAGTAAATAAATATTAACATAAATGTTTGATGTAGATAAGCCAACGAGCACTTGAATGTGTTGATGGGATAAAGTAGATCCTTTCATCAACAAAGCATGCAATAAATAAAACCTATAATAGTTGTACGTAATCTAACCTGCTTAAATAGTTTCTATAATTGAATTTTGCTATTTTTGTTGCAGTTTGAATTTAACTGGGACATATAAAGAAAAATTAGCAATGGAAAAACATCGAGATCGAGAAACGAACGACAATTTTATATTTGAAGGATTACCTAGTGTAGATATTACCATTAATTCATCTAGTTTCAAGTTAGTTATAAGGGATTGTGGACTCTTAGAATATTATGTAGCTATTAGAAAATATAATTAATAAAATCTTAATCAATATTTGTTTATTTTTTAAATACTTCCTCTTTATTCTTTTTGTCCAGTCCTATTAGAAAGTTATCGGAGAGGCCTATTATATATCCACCAATTTATTCAATTTATATTAAATAGCTTTGGTATTTGAATATTTAAAATACGCCTAACATTTTTTTTTTTTTCAATCCGAAAAAGAAACAATATTGAGATATAATAATTTCAGGAGTTGTTACAAACACTGTTTTCTGAGAAATACATAGAAATATTATATTTCGGAATCTAGGAAATTTGAGATATGTATTTTTTTATATTTGTTTTATTTATAAAGGTCGGCTGACGGTCCTTTTGATGGTAGGTGGCTACCTCGTCATTAGCAATGTTATAGTCATAGTTATATTATTAATTTATATTATAAAGTATCCAAACCATATTAGAACTATATTATAGTCATAATATGTATTAAAACTAGAAAAACTTATCAAAGAAAAAAATATGAGGAAATTATTAAAAATAAACTTGAAATAAAATACAAGATGTCTCACTTCACATTTATTAAACACACCACAAAGAGTCCACTATTCAAGAGAAATAATTTTATTACAATAAAAATTCTATCTTACAAAATATTTAAACCAAATTGACACTTATTATGTAAAACGAATCCAAATTGCTGGTTGCGGGAAGAAAGTTGACGCTCAAAAATCCACGTTCAATCCAAACTGAAATAAAAGGGAACAATTATAAAATATATTTTTAAACTAAAACGTGGCGTGAACCTTTGTATATTTATAGGTAGAAAATCGCCGTATTATGTTAATTAAATAAATATACCTTGGCAGCATTTTCAACCAAACATCCGAAAGCAAGTTTCGCACGATCACACCCTCTGTTACCGTCGCTAACTCTCTCTTCATTCACTGTAAAAGATATGAATAAATTCCAATGAATAAACACACATGATCAAGGTATACGTACATAGATTACAACCAAAATTTCCACATAAACATCATACCAGAAGCGCACTTCCCGATCAATTCATCGCTTTTTTTCAAATGTTCTTCATCCTTGAATACTTGCATCGCACTTTCTCTAGCCTTGGTCGGCGATATTTTACCCATGTCATCCATCTATAAAATAAATAAATGTTATTTTTCTAAGCTATTAATTATCTGCTAGCCTATAATTTGCAGTCGGTTTACTCTGTGGTTTACTATCTTCACAAGGTTTGCCTAGTTATTGGCCGATTGAATATGTTTTTAAATTATCTAAATTTAAAAAAATACTAAAATTGTAGTCTGATAATGTGTTCAGTATAATTTTTTTGATATAAAATCTTTAGAGAATAAAGAAATTTTGAAATAATTAATTAAATAATACATACAAGACCAATTTTTTTGAAGAGGCACGCAGCGAAACATTTAGCGTTTTCCCCATCTGGTATCATTCTCTTCTTAAAACTTTTAATATCGTCTGCTGATAGAGGATTATCCTGTATGCATTCGATGCCACCTGACAAGACTTTTCCTTGAATTGCCGCCCTTTGTGTGTCTGTTACACCCTTTAAAAGAATTGAATTTTAAACACAATATTCTGTTTTAAAGAAAACAAAAATATGACACCGTCATTACTATAGATTTAGTATTACTACCGTTCCATTAGGTCATTACAAACTTCTTTCAAGCGATTAAGATTTTTCAAAGTTCAAGTTCAAATTTTTCTAAACTTTCCTAAAAAAAATCTTCATATGCCAACTTTTCCACAGGACTGCAGTAAGGTCCTGAATCAAATACTATGCTATGCTACGCTATGCTACAAAAGTATAAAAATAAAAGAAATGATATTAGAATTAAACTTACCATGGTGGCAGCTTTTGCCAAAAATCCAAGCAAAGATACACAAATCAAACTAAATGCCTGCATGTCTATATGATAACGATGACTTCCAAGTATTCAGTTACATTGAGCATTTCAGACCAATTTATACAATATACTTACAATGAAGCGGCATTTGATGCATGAATGGCAGATGAGTACGCTGGTAATTTCTGACCTTCGATTTAGTGCAGGAAGCACACGTTAACCGTAAAAATTGGTTCCTTTATATTTGCTACCTTGTTCAAATTAGTTCCACTAGCGAAACGAAATTCGCTGTAATGTTTTGTAATAAATTATAGCACAGTTTCTTATTTGACTTACTATTTATAACATAGCATGGGTACAGGTGATGTTTGGTATTTGAAAAATTACTAGAGCGAGGAAGAAATCAAATAAAACAATATCAAATAATGTTACTTAGTTTGTAAGTATTAAAATTTATAACGAGATTATTATAAGTCATATTTGTTTTTATTTCTTTTTTCTTCTAGTAGAATATTATCAGTTTGGGAGCTACGATTCTACAGACAGATTCTCAGACACACACATCTAACTTAGAAGAGCTGTTTAGAGTGGAGCGTGATAGAGAGGCATTTTCGAGGATCAGGGAAACCTGATAACATAGAGAAGAAGAGTGTTTAGAAGATTATCTCTTATACAAACAATCAAACATAAAAATTGTACCGGCAACTGTACAATTGTTGCAAAAACATTGCATCGACAACATTGTAAACTGTAACACATTACACAAAAATACAAACTTTACCTCTTTATAATATTAGTAAGAAGTTAGTATAGTT
This sequence comes from Synanthedon vespiformis, assembly GCA_918317495.1. NCBI lineage: Eukaryota > Metazoa > Arthropoda > Insecta > Lepidoptera > Sesiidae > Synanthedon > Synanthedon vespiformis. Next base: position 3,988,377 of record OU906958.1, read on the forward strand.
GTTCTAAAGTATGAAACGTAAGAAAATAACTTTTCAACAAATTCAAACAAATTTTATGAATAATAAATATTATAAAGAGGAAAGATTTTATTCAAGTATCTAATTGAAGTTCCTGTAATTTTTATATAGCAAATTTTTATAGGAATGTGTGTTCGAGTTGTTTTGCGCAGCAGTATTGGCTATCGATTGATCAAACGAGGCTGTTCATGATAAATTGATAATTAATAATTATCTTTACATTTCTTAAATAAATTACGTTTATTTAATTAATTATCTTTAGATCTTAAAACAAGGTAAGTCGTTTGAAGAGTTTAGTTAGATCCAAGTTAATTTTTTTTTACTGATAACCCCTTTTTTTAATGTTTCATTATCTAATCAAGCTTTTATATTTTAAGTTCTCATGTAAGTAGCGATAAACTTTAATTAGAATAAAAGAAACATAATAATTATTGTTATAAACTCAGATAAAATAAGAACTAAAAATTTAACTATGTGACCGAGAGCTGGTAAAACTCGCCTAAAAATCGTATGAAAATAAATAGCAGGGATGAATTCACATTTCACATAATATAAGTAATCCAATATTTTCCATATAAGTATCTAATATCCAAATATATAAGTTATACTTAGCTTGGGACATAAAATCTTAATACAGTAAACAGCCTACACATACATGTTTATAAAATCGACTTCTCTATGTTGTCAGCAAAATTCTGTCTATAGTTCTTATTTGGTCTGATGTTATAGAAATGAATTTCAGATAATTATTTTATTTATTTATTTCCATAAAGTAGCTACACAAAGAATCTTATGAATACTATTAAAACAATTATCATATTCTAAATCACATAGGTCCGACTTATTCTGCTTTTTATTCATCGACGTTTGAGTAGATGTGTAGAAAGTTCATGCATTGACTCTGAACTGCGAAATAAAACACACATTATTAAAAAAAAAAACACAAAAATGAGACAAACATAAATATAATAATTTTTCTCGTGCGTAGTTTTTAATTTGCCATAGCACCCAAGACAGTAACTTATTTAATCATTTAAATTTATTTGATTTAGCTACACTAATTTAACTTTTTCAAATAGCTTTTTCAAATATAACATTATAAGTAATCATATTATTTTTTATAAATAATATGATATAAGAGATATAATTGTATCCTATAAAAGAGATACAAGCATACCTCAAACGGATTATAAGCGTTTACGATAAAATTTCACAAACGGCTAGATTTTTTATGACATCTTAAACAATCGACATTTGACGATCACACTCAGGAATCACTCTGTTTATAGATGAAAACCGCATGAAAATTTAAAATTTGATATAAAAGTATTATTTAAATCTCTTAAGTACTACTCATTTCTTATTATGATTTTGTACACACCAAATGCTCGTATTTGTCAAAACATTCCTCGAGAAGTTTAGCTCTCTCACAGCCCTTCTCCCCATCGCTAACTGCCTTTTCGTTTACTGAAAGTACAAAGAGACACGATTACAAAATCCATCCCATTACAACTAAAAACTAAATCTTGACACGTAATCAAATTACCTGAAGCACACGCTTTTCCTGTCTCTTCAATGTTCTTTGCATCATCAGCACTGCTAACATACTTTTTAGCACTTTCAATAGCTTTCTCCACATCAAACATACCTTTGTCGTTCAGCTGAAATAGAATGTCAGAGAAAAATATTTTTTTTTTCTTAATATAAGAAAAATATAAAATTAACGCTAGAAAACTCAGCGGGATGTTGAATATTGGATAACGACAATATCTCGATGCGTACTTAGGTCTTGTCTTTTATCTGGGTTAGGAAGATAGCAACTTACAATTTCAATTTTCTTAAAGAAACACGCCATGAAGCAGGGGTCCACATCTTCCATTTTTCCAGATTTCTTTGCAGATATTATTTCATCCGCATTATATCCGAACTCAGTCGTACACTCTGACAGCATTGGCAATATTTCCTCATGAAATTTCTTTTGTTCGTCCTCAGTAAAACACTAGAAATATTAGAAAAACAAAAACAAATAAAAACAAATCTACTTATGTCACAAATTATGTTACAATGCCGAACGATACCGACATATTGGGTAAATTTAAAAGAAGGCTTGTGTTATATGAAAAAAAAATTGCAACAAAAACTCAGCATAGAAAATCTCTCTCTTTCCATCTCTTGCCCAAGGCCGATATCTATTTTGTCATTTTTGTTATGTCATTGCCTGCTTAAGTCAAGCTTAAATGCCCGAATACTATAGAAGGAGTAATTAAGGTCACTGTTTCGCTAGGTTTAGGAGATTCTTGTTTAGAGTCTTCTGACTGGATTATGTATTTTAAAGTTTGTTAATACCTTAAATATACCCGCATAAAATATATTAAAGATGAATTATTATCTCTATACATGTATTTTATGATTTTTATTTAATTGCAATCTCTCTGTATACTAAATCAAATAAATAAAGGTGGCTACTTACCTCAATACTCCATATGCTTGCAAAAATTATAGCACAAGATATAAAATAATAGCGAGACATTATTATATAGTAATTATAATATTTTATTGTTCCAAGTCGTCTCTCACAAGCCGGTTCAAACTATTCTGTCTGCTGTCAGCGCTGTGTACATTTTTATATGGCTCGTCTCAAATAAGGTAATTTGCTCAGAGATAATTGTCTGGATTTTCGCACAGTAGCATAATATTGCATACAAAGGAGTAGTTTCGACTGTATGTTTTTATGATAAATACAGGTGGCATCCTGTTAGTCACTTTTTATAAGCATCATCAAGGAAATTATGATGATTTGGATGTAATCAACACAATGTCACTTATTGCGGAAAAGCGCTATGGTCAATTTACTATAATAACTACAACTTTATTATCGTATACATATAAGAGTGTAAGCGACGTTCGTGTCTTCATTCAGTAATAGTCCAGGGGCCCTAGACAAAGTGACATGACGAAGACGATAACGAAGTTCGAAAACAACAAAATATATGGGAAGTATCACGTGACTTAAAGAAGGCATATGTCACTTAAGAAGGATAAATATTTTCCTAGAATATATATAATATGGTTGAGTGAATGGTGGAAAAGTACTTTTTTATTTTTACAAATGCGGTCTATTCCCATTATTCCTATTTAATTACGAGTTCAATTGATTGATCCATCTAATTGGGACTTTTTACTGTACATTACTTCATTATATTCAGTAGAAACTGTTTGTCATATGTGCTGCAACAGAGGTTGGCTTAGGGCCACTGTCCACGGCGGCGTAGCTTCATAGACGCGTATTCGTCATTATACGCTTAGTGTACGCCTGCTTGCAGCTTCCATACAAAACCGTACTTGACCGTACTACTCTGTCGACGGAGCGGCAACGTCGCGCTCGCGTCGCTGTATGCAGGTGTCATGACGCCTGCCGTACCGCATGTCATACGCCGAGGCGTACATACGGTTTTGTATGGAAGTTGCAAGCAGGCGTACACTAAGCGTATAATGACGAATACGCGTCTATGAAGCTACGCCTCCGTGGATAGTAGGCATAAAGTCAGCGAAATGTGAAAGAATAGAACGAGTTGTAATATATGTATAAATAAATAAAATAAAATAAAAAAATATTTATCAATGCTTTTCCAAAAATTCTGAAAAATAGCATTCAGTTGTCAATACGAAATACTTACTCTCTTTGTGCAAAGGAACCTCGCTAAGTGTAAGAAAAAAAAATGAAGTATTTCTCTTAAAAATCTTTATTGGTCAATAAGTTCATTTAGTGAATATACATAATAGTATTCTTTATTATTAGCACTGGATTTCATTTCCTTGGTATTTTCTTCTTTCGTACAACATTAGTGAGATAACCCGAACTGAAACAGAAGGTAATTGTTTTATTTATTTATTGCCATCTTATAAAAAATTACACACAAACTTCAGGAAGTCGACTATTTTGAATTATAAAAGTTGATATAAAATAAAACCATAAAATATAAAATATGATCATTTTCTTGATATTTTTAAATTGGGTACAAATAATTTGTTTTAAAATAGTACAATATCGTTGTACTATATTATTATTGCAGATTTATTATTGTACTAGCTGGTGCCCGCGACTTCGTCCACGTTGAAAAAGATAAAGTAGCCTATATCCTGTGTCCTGTATATCTACCAAGTTTTGTTTTTTTTTTTTATGTTAAGGTCGACAGACAGGCTGACGGTCCACTTGATGGTAGGTGGCTACCGTCGCCCATAACACAAGCAACGCCATAAATGCTACAAGTGCGCTGCCGACCATACAAGGATTAAGGAAAATCATGAAAATCATGAAGTTTCATGAAAATCAGTTAAATTCGTTTAAGAGTTATGCAGGAACATACATACTTACATACAATACCTACACTTACAGACTTTATTATTAGTATTGATGATTGTATAGATTAGTTTCTCAAACTCAAAAAAAATAAATTCAAAAATATAATATTTTTTTTCTTTTATTATTTTTAATATTCCATTGAAAAAAAAAATCTTAGGTATAGATTTATTATTTATTTTTTTATTATTATTTATTTATTTTTTGATTCTGAGCGCTTTAGTATTTTTAATTATATATTTATATTTTTTAAATAAATTAAAAATATACTTACGTGTTGTTCCTTCTGCTCAGCAATGCAACTGTAGAGGAGCTTGGCACGGTCACAACCCTTCTCGCCATCAGATACAGACTCTTGGTTGACTAAAATTAAAATGGAAAAATATTATTTTATTTATTTACTTAATCAAAATACCGACAGCGTATTAATAGCGTATTATATTAATAGCGTATTAATATTCTAAATACTTAGTAAGAATATCGTAAAATTCGTTTAGACAATAATTACACAATTACATTATTATTAATAACTAGCGAACCGCATTCGCTTCGCACGGATGTTCAAATTTTAATTTTTTGTAGTAAAAACTACTTTAGGCGCGTTGGTCATTTTTGAGATGAAAAAACCATTGAACTCGCGACCTGGTACTGTAACCGTGTAACCGACACCTATGTATATTTTCAGATATTGCGCCGTCTACACAATATCACTGAAACTATGTTACGTAATAATACATCCTTGCGAAAACTAATTGAATTGAAATATATCAATATATCAATGCGAACAAAGAGGGCGCTGATATTAATTTTAAAAAAAGAACAATTTTTGAGATGCAAAAAAAACATTGAACTCGCGACCTGTTACCGTAACCGAAACCTCTGTATATAAGTGCGTACCTACTTTCCTGACAATTCAAAAAATACACATGTAATTGTTAAATTTTTGGATTATTAGAAAATTTGAAAATATAGAAAAAAAAATTATATAGATATTAAACCTTTAATAGGACTACCTTTTTGTTTTATATAATTCATTGCAAGATACAGATAAGACTAAAAGTGTAAAAATAGGACCTAGACCTAAACCCTGTAAAAATTGAACGCCGGGGGTGGGTTAGCGAGTAGGATATTATATGTTATTTTTATTAATTATTTTCTATAATAATTAAGGCAATAAAAATATCAATTTATCAGTGTACTTTACCTTTAGTGCAAGTTTTAGCAGCTTCTCTCACTTTGTCGGCATCTTCTGGTTTAGCATATTTCAGTCCCTTTTCAACAGCTTTCTCTTCGGAAAACAAGCCTTGGGCATCGAGCTGAAATTTTAAAGGTACGGTCTTATTCTTCTGATTAATGAAAATTTTAATTTAGAATTGAAGAGGAATGAAAATGACCAACAAGAGCTTAATAATAGCAACTGTTAGAAATACTCGTATCATAAAAAATATAACAATAGCCACCTACCATAAAGTGAATCGTCAGCTTGTTTGTCAATAAAAATTACTCTACAAATATTCATTATCGTTAGATTTATGAAATTCGAAAGTGACCGATAATTTGGTTTGCAATATATTTTAATTTATCTTTACTTTAAAAAAGTCATATCATAAATTTGATAAATATGACCAAAATCATATGATGAAAATGAGCAGTTTAAAAATTGTAATATATATACTATATAATATATACTAGCTGGGCTATAAAACGCCATCTACCGTAGCGGATCGCTAAAAATATCACCAAGCAGTAGTCATGTTAGTCGCTTCACCTGATTTTGGATAGATGGCGCTATATCCCGGGCCAATTAGATTTCCCGTAGGATTGAAGCATTTTCCCGCGGTAAAAAGTAGCCTATGTTCATCACGGATAATGTCGGCTTCTAAAGCCTTCTAGAACCGGAGGAAAATGCTTCATTCCTACGGGAAATCTAAAATAAAATAAAAGAATTTTTCAAATCGGTCCAGTAGTTTCGGAGCCTATTCAATACAAACAAACAAACAACAAACAATATTAGTATAGATGAAACATAAGTAGAAAATTATTAATGGTATATACTCACCAAACCAATTTCCTTGAAGAGGCAAGCAAAGAAACAAGAGTTTGTGTCGTCCGGACGCTTCTTCTGTTCTTTGAACTCCTTCAAGTATTCTTCAGTGATGCCGCCATTCTTTTTTCCGCACTCAACAACAATTGGAGATAATTTTGCTTTAATTTCAGCTTTCTGCTCTTCTGTAAGCGCCTTTAAAGGAATCAAACCATTATTACATTAAGGGCCTCTTTCACTATCTGTCATGTAGGCTAAATCTGTCATGTTATTTAAAGTCACCGGTAACTGGGTATAATTGACCTGATATATACCTTTGTTTGTACGGTAAAAGTTCCAAACATTAAAAAAAAAAAAATTTAAAAAAATCGCCTATCGGATGCAGTAAACCGAGTGTATAATTTAATAATTTTTTTTTAAAAGAAACTAATCGACGCTTTACTTGTAGTTGGTGAAAGAGGCCCTAACACTAAGTTTTTGCCCACGAATTTGTGTGCTTTGAAAGAAATATTTACATCATTATCATGAAAGATCAAAAGATCATCATGAAATCAAACAGACAGACTGAGTTACTTTCACATTTATAAATATTAGTATGGATAAAGATTTTACAAATAGATCTCAATGAACATTAAAATGCACGGGAAAAGGAAAGGAGAAAATCATGAATACTTTTGATAAATATATAGAAAGATATGAAATAATTTCTAAAATATGAAATTACGATTAAGTCCAAAAGTAGGACTAAGTACATAATATAAAAAATAATACTTACTTGAGCGTTTTGAAGAACAAACAAAGCTACAAAGAGCATTAAATATGAAGCGGCCATTTTATTTTATTTTTAAAAATAAATAAATTTAAATTTGTAATTAAATGAGTCCTTATCGTAAGACGACCCAATAATGTCTGGCTATCCACACACGGCCGCTATTTATATGTATAGTGGTTACCTGTTAGTGTTTAGTCACTGAATAATCAAACAAATTTTTTGTAGGCAAATTATCTTTTAGAATAAAAAGTTGACCATTGGGCGATGTACCACTAAATTGGCAATAAGCTGTCGACGAAGCCATTAGTTACATTTTTTTTATTGTGTTGTGATCTAAATTTAAATGCGACCATATAATATTATATAATATTTTGTAAATTGAGTGTTTAACAGTACAATGTTCATGGTCACAATAGGAAAATCAACTTTTTCAATAACAAAAAAAAAACGAAACATTATTTTTAAAGTGGTATACGGAAAATTTATACGGGAAAATACCTGCACAGATTGAGCGATTGTTTACCTATTGATAGCGATCGTACAGGAGACTTGTTAACAGTTGAAAAAAAATATTTTGAGTGACCATGAAATAGTTCCTAAAACTATTTTTTTTTTAGAATTTCAGAATTTTTTGAATTTCATAAAACCAAGAGAATCAAGAGATCATAACATGGTCTGCAGCACACTTACACAAACAACCCTTGTGTTATAGGAGACGTTACCTTTTGCCACCTACCATCAAGTGGATAAAGTAATCTCTGCCGACTTTAACATAAAAAAATAATAATAATGTAATTAATCTATACAAAAAACATTTATTAATTACATTGCTTTAATAATAATTCATCAAGAGAATTGTCTTAATGAATTATTAAATATGTTTCATTACTTTCTTAATCGTAAATCCTTTTTATGGAAACGCCATCTACCGTGGAGCTTATCGCTAAAAATTTCACCAAGCAGTTGTCATGTTAGACGCTTTACCTGATTCTGGATAGATGGCGCTGTCAAGTGTATCCCGGGCCAAGCCGCCTAGTATTTACTTTTATTTTAGATTTCTCGTAGGAATGAAGCATTTTCCCGCTGTAAAAAGTAGCCTATGTTCATCAGGGATAATTTCGGCTTCTAATGGTAAAAGAATTTTTCAAATCGGTCGAGTAGTTTCGTAGCCTATTCAATACAAACAAACATATATTATTATTATATTATTAATATATTATATAGTATATTATTCAATAACTAGATTTGCAAATAGAAGATCCTGTCATTGAATCCTAAGATCAATCAAATATATTTGCATTATGTCGTCTTTGTTTGTTATATATGGAAATATTTTAAGTAAGCTTTATTATTTTCATCGGCGAATACGTTTGTTTACTTAAAGTATGTATGAAATTGCTTTTACGTACTAAAAATTAAAACACTTTTTTTGTAACATTTCATATTTTGCTATAGAACTCTGGGGACCTAGACTAGACTCCACAAACTGTGTGAAGACAATCTGTACTGCTTCCTGGGAATAAAATTTATTCCGTGCAAAAAAATGTCCAAATTACGGAACAAAACATAGTCGGTTGGCTCGAGGTTATATGAATTATACTTGCATTTTATACTTCGCTTAGCAAAAAAGTTAAATTTAAGTTAAAAAATCTTATTAAATCATCTTTAAGATTTCCTTAGCAACAATAAGTGCTCAAGCAATTTTTAATTTATTCAAATAGGTAAACACTTCAACCTGATATGCAAATAAGGTATTGCCAAGTGTAAGTTCAATGAATCTTTAGATAAATCAATTGGGATTTGCATAATGTTGACTAGATTTTTATTTGATAATAATATTATGTGAGCTTCTTATTACTGGCGAATATTCTAGATTAATTTTCATCTATACTAACTAATATTATAGAGAGAACATTTGTATTTTTTTATTCTTGTCTGTAATGAATAAACACAAAAACTACTGGATCGATTTTAAATAACTAATATTATCACTGAGTATAAATTGAATTTATTAATCGTCTATTATTAAACTTTATTATTAATTTATTTTTAAACTTAGGAATAAATTTTTTTTAAGAAAATTTGTATTATATGTTAATAAATTAATAATATATATTCCGATGTTCCCAGTAATAAATGTGTTGTATTTAGTGTAAGTACATTTAAGTATCCCAAATGTTAAATTTTAGGTAACAAAGCATCGTATTACTTTTAATAATAATATAAATTATTATGTACACATGCAAAAAAACGTTTCCTCGTCTGCGTTGCAAATTTGTTATTCGCGTCTAAGTTCAAAGTTTAATTTTAGAGGAAAATCCCAATACAAATCACTAAATAGGTGTCTAGTTATCAAGACTTTTTTTATTATTATTGCACTTGTAATATTCATGCACCAATGCAATATTTATTTTCTTATCTCCCATGAATTCTATTATAAAAACTAAACCTAATTATTTTAAGAGTTGCCTATGTTACTTGTTAATGTTATTACATCATACTGCAGGCTAAATCAGGCTTTTTTTCTGCACTAAATTACAACTTTTTTTTAAGTTCGACAGACAGGCTGACGGTCCACTTGATGGTAGGTGGCTACTGTCGCCTATAACACAAGCAACGCCATAAGTGCTACAAGTGTGCTGCCGACCTAGAAGGATTAAGGGTAAGGGAGAAGGAAGGGATAGGGTAATGGGCTCTGGCATCCCTTACTCACTCACCGAAACACAACAGCACATATTATACTGTTATTTCACAGTGGTATTCTGTAAGGTGGTGTGGTTACTGCCGCCAGACGGACTGTCCAAATGACTGCGAAACGCAGTGTGCCCTACCAGTACTAAATACATATAGATTACTAGAGCTATAGAACCGGTTCACTTTACCTACTACTGACATTATATAATTTATTTGTAATTATATGTAAGCGACCATATGATTACCTACACATTCTTAGTCGTAGATGCGTTTAAGAACAATAGTGAAGTGACGTTGCCTTTTATAAATTACTAGCGATCCGCTCCCGACTTCGCCCGATATGCATTTTTTATATACACACAAACCTTTCTCGTTTATCCCTCTTTCTCTCAATGTCTCAATGATGAAGTCGGATCTAGTCTCAATGCTTTAATGAGGACAGAAAATTAATATACGAAATTAACCTGTTAGCGACGATAACGTTAATTAAAAGTTTCAGCTGTTTATAAAAAATATCTCTTAGTTGCTTCTTTCTGCAAACATGATTTCATGGCTCTTTAGAGTTAAAGGCCTAACTAATCTTTTTTTTTGTACAATTAAGTACTTATTTAAAATTACAATAAGTGACAATGCAACCTCGAAAGCTAAGCATAAGCGACGTAATTTCCTGTCTAAAGTCGTATGTATAGTATCACAGTGAGCGAGTTCAATACGGTATTATTATAGGCAAATAAAACTATTTTTGTATTGTGATTACCATTTATTATCGTCTCATGCAAATATGAAATTTTTAGGATCACTTTCGTAAATACATTTTGCAGTCCAATAAGATGATTCGCATAAATCCTTGTATTTTTTAGCTGAAAATAGAAAGGAAAACTTACAATGAAATGAAAATAACTTTGGGATTCCAACTTTGGAAATGAACTTTTCTTAGATTTTTTTTAATTTATTTTCTTATTATAGATGGGTTTGCTCTTGGCCAACAACCAGCTGAGTAGCAAGGTTGAGGCCTAAGATGGAGCGAGCTCACCCAGAAGCATGCCTATTCAACTCGAACTTTGAAAAGATAGTTGGCTCGGGCTGGATCTGACAATTATTTTACAAGGCATGTTGCGTTTTGCAATCATTTGATCAGCCCGCCAATTCTTAGGCCGGTTTCAGTGCTCTCCCGAAGCGACAGTCAGTCCTGACGATACGCACGACCGACCGCGGTAGCAATACACGTGCGTACGGTTAAGCAACTCTGTAACGACTTGTGAATTTTCATACAAATGACAAGCTGATCGTCAGTACTGACCGTCAGGAGAGCACTGAAACCGGCCTTACAGAATACTACCGTGAAATAATGGGAGGTATGTGCGCTGTTGTATTTCTGTGAGCGAGTAAGGGTGCCATAGTAAATTTCTCCTCTCCTTCCAAACAGTTATCCTTAAAACTAATACTATGGTCGGCAGCGTACTTGCTGCAACTCCTGTGGCGGTGCCTGTGTCTATGGTCGCCACCTTAACATAAAAAATTAAAAAAATACATTAAAATTAACTTACGCACGTCTTTACAGTTGTCTATACTAGCTTTGACTGCGTCTTTTATGTCTGCCGGATACAATGTATCAACCTGTTTAATTGATGCTTCATAGCTCAATTTATTATTCTTCACCTAAAGATATACAATTACATATTAAACAGATATTATTTGTATCGAGGAAGACAGTAAGCATATGTAGGACCTCATAGAATTTATGCAAATAATAATTTCTCTACCACTTGCTCGGAAATGCTTCATTATGTAAAAAAAAATTATACTATAAAGAATAATAATGGATCGACTTTTTATTCTATTCAGACTATTTGTTCTATTCTATTTTTTTTTTAAATAAACCATTATGTAAAATTTTTAAGGAAAACTTTTTGTCCATACGTAAAATATATCAAAAGTATTGCTATACATGATTTTTAGTTTGAGAACGTATTATGTTGATTTTTACTCACGATTTGCGACATTTGATAAATGCATGCAATATAACACATTACATTTCTGTCTTCGATGAATTTCCCCTTCTCTATTCCACCTACCATATCTGTAAACACAATTATTATCAATTGAAAATTTTGTTAACTCAATTTAGAATACCAATTTATATAGCGATTTAGAATATTTGATTGTGTAGTCCAGTGATTAAAGTGTTCTCACGCACTCACGCGGGGGCATCGAATTCGAATCCTGGTAGGTGCCAACTTTGAAAATGGACTTTTCAAGTAGAAAGGTAGGGCATCTCAGTCCCCCCCTAGGTGGGCCATGACCTTGTCGTGGTGGGGGGGCTTACCCTTGATCCGAGGGGTCGCAGGGGCCGGTGGTGGACAGAACCACCGACCTTTGCTCGTCCCATCGGATTGTTGGGGACCAACAAGGCCCACACCCGTGTGCTCCGAGCGGGCTCCGTTCAGCGGAGCTCGCGGCGGAGCACACTTTGATGAAGTCACCCCGGCGGCTGGGGCGGGACGTGTAGCCCTTCATGCATGTTCTCGCCAGCTGTCGTCGGGGTGTTTTGGTGGAGTTCAGGGGAACAGGGAGGCCTGGGGGGTGGCCCCTGGTCCCCTGCTCAGAGGAGCGGCGGGGGGGAGCCAATGGACACTGTTGGTTTCCATTGAGTCCTCCCTTTTAACATCCTGGTAGACGGCTGGGCAGGAGAAGGCGGGTATCAGCACGGGTCTCCTCCGTCTGGGGATTGCTCGGGTGTCTCCGGGCAATCCCCCCGTTGGCGTCAGCCTAGCCAGCAATGGCTAGGCCGCCCGAGGAGGGTGGGTCGGAGCAGTTGCCTCGGCAGAGCCCGTCCACCCCCCACTCTAAGGGCAAGGAGACACTGGGGAGTTTTAGTGGGTAGGGGCCAGTTCTGCAGGCCGACCCCCACATACCCCTGCCGCCTAGCCAGCGGTAGGGGATCAATAAAAGGATTTCTCCTCGATAAAAAAAAAAAAAAAAAAAAAAATGCTCAGAAAACCATTGTGAAATAACATGTTATATTGTGTTTCAGTAAGTAAGGTAAGGCATCACATTACAAGGCCTATCAAGGCCGTGGAAGTACCCACCGCCTCCTGTATCTGCATCTTGATCCAACCATCTAGCTAGCGAAAACCTCTTTAGGCTTTTAGGTGTTGACTCTTTAACTACGGGGACAATGTTTGTCGAATTAACATCCCACATTAACCTAGTGAGCCAAGTCTATGTACTTACTTGCTTTGAAATCTGGTGCTTCCCGTGTGGTCCCATTTCAATTTGGCCCAGTTCTGACAATGACATCCATGAGAAAAGACCATGAGACGGTTTGAAGTCGGTTTGTTTTTTGTTAGAAAGAGTTATTTAATTATTTTTATTATTAGTAGTAAGGCATATAACATACCTTCAGTGACATCGTGCTTTCCCATACAATTCTTTTTGAACATTTTTCCTGAATTTTTCAACTGTGATCTTGTCATCTAACGAAGCAATCATAATTAATATAATTATTATTATAACAATGCAAAAGGCGTCTTCAAAACAATACAAAAATGATAAATCAAAATTTATATAAATATAAGATGAAATGCATTAACTTTGCAAACGCATAATTTGAGAATACAGCCTAGAGATTAAGCCATTTTAAAATGTGTTTTATTAGTCTGAATACAATTTTTAGGGAAAAAAATTCCGAAAATTGAAATATTCGGGAACAAGTGAAAGTGGTTTTCTAAGGGATTTTTATATGAGGCCAAGATTTGTAGTCTAACCATACACACGACGGATTTCATGATTATGGCATGAAATCCGTCGTGTGTATGGTCAGACCCAGTTGCCGAAGAAAATATATGAATATCAAAACAGTTATTATGCATTTTATGCATTTTGTATTTTAGACAAAAATCACATAGATTTTAGTTTTTTTTTTCTTATGTTAATGTCGACAGACAGGCTGACGGTCTACTTGATGGTAGGTGGCTACCGTCGCCTATAACACAAGCAACGTTATAAGTAATGCAAGTGCGCCGCCGATCATAGAAGGATTATGATGCCTTATTATTGATGCCCTAAAACTGCATTTTTTTTTTAATAAATAATTTTAACTCACAGCAGTTACCCCATCCGTTAAAACGATGATAATAAACAATAAAAACATGAACAACTTCATCGTGATTCACATTATCACATTTACTTTTCACGATGTAAATAGATTACTGACAAGTGTTTACCCATGTACACATATATTTAAAGAGATCCGTTGCGTTTCAATTGAAGACTGTCAAAGCGAATTGTACGTTATTTATTCTATAAACACACAAATTAGGGATTTTGCACTTATAAAGACGAGTTAAGTGTAGTCTCCTTGACAGATTAAGTACACAAGGTAAGTTAGCACATATCTGGAAACTGAAAACGAACAGAGTATTTCTCATATTCTTATTTGCAATATTTTTCTGAACTGATCGTGAATTATTCTTTTAATTCAGATGTTTGGAAGTAAAGCATTAGAATGAATTTTTACTTAAATAAAATAAAAAGAATAAAAAAATAGGATTAATAATAAAAAAATAAAAGGTAAACCTTAACATAAATATAAATACTTTACAGAAACAAGAGACTACAAAAATATTAAAAATGTAGCAAAATGTAATGAATATTCCAATAGCAGTAACTATGGTATCGATTGCTTCTAAATTTAGACTAGATGTGAGGATAAAAATCAATGATTTTCATACATCAAAACACTAGAAACTATTTTCTCTAATTCTCAAAAAAATTCTCACTGTAATGAGTTCTAATAATAGATATCAACTTAATGTAAACATAGCAATCAATTAAATATTATTATTATTATTAGGGAAAAATGAAATTTGCCGGGTCTGTATTATTTAATTAATTACCATCAATTAGCATCGATATAGGCTATATTTTTGTGTACTATCAAAGCCTGGGCGCGTCGGTCTAGTTACTGCATAAGTTTACTTACAGCTTGACTCATGCTATAAATACAAGCTACGTAGCACATAACGTTTCTCTCTTCAAGGAACTGCCCCTTATCAATATTTCCAACTTGATCTGTAATAAAATGTCTGTTAAATTAGTAATAAAGATAAAAATATAAATACAAATGGTAAATGAAGTTACAGTCTCTATATAAAACTTTTAGACAATTTTTTTTTCAGTAGTTTTGGCGTGAAAGCTCGACAGACAGAGTTACTTTCGCATTTATTTATAATATTATAGTAAGGAAGTAAGGATAAGAAATAAGGATAAGGATAAGGATATAGTACGAAATAGCCAAAAGATATACTTACCGACATCACAAATGCACTGCGTATATATATAATTAAGTATATTACACATCCGTATTAAGTAAAAACACAGTTTCCATTGACTCGCCCAATGAAAAGAATTTAACTGGACACTTCTATTTTATAATGGTGTATAAATGGCAAATTGCCACAAAGTAGTTTAATTATGTTTATGTACTGTATGAAGCTTTCCCATAGAAAGGTTACTCAAAATTCTCTTCATAAAACGAATATCACAGATTGAAACATTTAATTTTATTATTATGTTACTTTTGGTTCATTTGGTTACCTGGACTCAAATGAAAAACTGTTTTATTTATAATTTCATTTATAGTTCAATAAATTAAACAAATATTAAAAATCATGGAAAAACGAAACTGGTAGGATCGGTGTCATACATACATTTCGCTGTCCAAAACGATGCTTCGCAAACGTCTTTATATTTCTTAACTGAAAGGAAAAATAGTTTTTTTTATATATCAGAAAATTTTAATAAATTTTTTAATAAATACTTTTTAGATTGACTCAGTCTGATATAATAGATAAACACTTTAGGGGAGGTTTTTAAATGCAACTTTGTAGTAAAAGCACAGTATTGTTATGACGTATTTATTGACATTTTATGCTATCGGTAACAGTTGCAATTATTATAGAATGTAATTCTTGCAATTTTACTTGATTTATTTATTCTTACCTTCTGAACTCCATGGTTCTTACAGAAACTAAATGGAGTCTTAAGTAATTTTGAAGTTCTAAATGCCATAACATATAATTTATTTATCAAAACTTTTCTTATATTAAAAATAATAATAACATTGAAATTAAAAATCTACCATTGTTGAAATTAAAACTTTAACAGTATAAAAGGTTGTGGCAAGGAACACTGCGTTACATAGTTTAAACAATGGCGTCAGCAATTTCATGGCCATCCCTCGAAGGCCATGAAATAACAGCATTTTTGTTGCCTTTCAGTAAGTAACAAATATCACAACAGCCCAATACTTTTTACTTTATATATCCTACTAGCTGGTGCTCGCGACTTCGTCCGCGTTGAAAAGTATAAAACGCCATCTACCGTAGCGGATCGCTAAAAATATCACCAAGCAGTTGTCATGTTTTGGATAGATGCCGCTATCTCCCGGGCCAAGCCGCTAGTATTTACTTTTATTTTAGATTTACAGTAGGAATGAAGCATTTTCCCGCGATAAAAAGTAGCCTATGTTCATCACGGATAATGTCGGCTTCTAATGGTAAAAGAATTTTTCAAATCGGTCCAGTAGTTTCGGAGCCTATTCTATACAAACAAACAAACAATCAAATCTTTCCTCTTTATAATATTAGTATAGATTTTATATACGTTACGTTTTTAAATTAACTTTACTCTTTTTTTTAATATCACGATAAAAAAAATATGAAACTTACCAACACCTTTGCATTTTTCTATGGCAGCCTTTGCTCCGTCTTTTAACTCCGGTGGAAACATCATATCAATTTGTTTTATAGTCGCTTCAATGTTCAATTTGTTATTTTTCACCTAAAAGAATAGTTAGGGTTAACGTGGTTGTATCTGTTTCTTAGTCATTAATATTTTAGTTTAATAATAGATACTTACTATTATATAAAACGTAATATCTAGTTATATAAAACAAGATAATATATGATACTGTGAGTAATTTCTAAATACTTAGATTCGCATATAATTTTTAATTTCCCTTTGAATGAGTGTTCAAGTTTGTTTTATTTAAAAAGAATGAAAATATTTTTTTACTTGGAACGTTTGAAACAAGAATGCAACTTATTTAATTATTTAATTAAACCATCAATTATCGTATTGATGTATAAGGTACCTACTAGCTGCTGCACGCGACTTCGCCCGCGTAACTTTATAAAATATAATACATTCGTGTCTGTTAAACCATGGAAATCTTATTTTATTTTTATTTATTTTATTTACACATACAAAATTTCAACCCAATCGGTCAAGCCGTTTAGTAGTTACATACTACTAAACGGCTTGACCGACAGCAGCGCCACCTACCGGGTCCAATTGTATTTTTAAATCATCCAGGAAACCATCGAATACCCATATAAAATTTCAACCCAATTGGTTCAGTCGTTTAGAAGTTATGTGAAAAAGATAAGTACGGAACCCGTTGTCCTGTTACCCGTTTTCCCGTAGGAATGAAGCATTTTCATAAAGTAGACTATGTTCATCAGGGAAAAGTCGGCTACTAATGGTAAAAGAATTTTTCAAATCGGTCCAGTAGTTTCGGAGCCTATTCAATACAAACAAACAATCAAGTCTTTCCTCTTTATAATATTAGTATAGACAACATACTGCTTGTGACATAGTGAATATGCAAGCGATGTAGCACATCACATTTCGATCCTCTATGAACTTTCCTTGTTCTATTTCACCAACTTGATCTGAAATTAAATTCATTATTTATAGGTATCATTGGGAATTGACTTCAAATCATGTATAGGTACAGTCGGCCGCATAAGTCGATTAACACATTCAAAAGTGCAAAACAACGTAACACTCAAAGCGCCATATTAAGTCGTTGTCAGTTGTTTTGCACTTTTGAATGTTTTAATCGACTTATGCAGCCGACTGTACGTTATTCAATAAAAAAAAATGCAAAACATAATAGATGTCTATAGGTAAAATAAAAAAAATGTCACGTTATTTTAATGACATAATATTTATTTTTAAATTTACCTTCTGTTACATCATTTTTAGGCATGCACGATTTCTTCAATAACTTCCCAGAGTTTTTCAATTGTTGTCTTGTCATCTGTAAATAAGCGAGCACATTTTTTGGTGGACGAAGAGATAGATTATAAGGGTCATTGTTGTTTTGCTACATTGTTGTAACTAGCTTTGCCCATGACTTCGTACGGGCTGTAGTTCGTTATTTTTTATTTTTTTTTAAATTTTAGGTTTTTCAGGAAAAAAGTATCCTATATGTTAATCCAGATAATAAACTTTCTGTATGCCAAAGTCGGCTTTCCATAGTGAATCGGCCCTTACATTAAATGAACTCTTTTTTTTTTTTTTTTATCGAGGAGAAATCCTTTTATTGATCCCCTACCGCTGGCTAGGCGGCAGGGGTATGTGGGGGTCGACCAGCAGAACTGGCCCCTACCCACTAAAACTCCCCGGTGTCTCCTTGCCCTTAGAGTGGGGGGTGGACGGGCTCTGCCGAGGCAACTGCTCCGACCCACCCTCCTCGGGCGGCCTAGCCATTGCTGGCTAGGCTGACGCCAACGGGGGGATTACCCGAAGACACCCGAGCAATCCCCAGACGGAGGAGACCCGTGCAGGCACACACAGCCAGCCAGCCGTATGCGCAGGTCCCCGAGGGCATTTGAAGACGGGCTGATACCCGCCTTCTCCTGCCCAGCCATCTGCCAGGATGTTAAAAGGGAGGACTCAATGGACACCAACAGTGTCCATTGAGTCCCCCCCCCCCCGCCGCTCCTCTGAGCAGGGGACCAGGGGCCACCCCCCCAGGCCTCCCTGTTCCCCTGAACTCCATCAAAACACCCCGACGACAGCTGACGAGAACATGCATGGAGGGCTACACGTCCCGCCCCAGCCGCCGGGGTGTGCTCCGCCGGGATGTGCTCCGCCGGGATGTGCTCCGCCGCGAGCTCCGCTCAGCGGAGCCCGCTCGGAGCACACGGGTGTGGGCCTTGTTGGTCCCCAATAATCCGATGGGACAAGCAAAGGTCGGTGGTTCTGTCTACCACCGGCCCCTGCGACCCTTCGGATCAAGGGTAAGCCCCCCACCACGACAAGGTCATGGCCCACCTAGGGGGGACATTAAATGAACTCTGGATTTTTTTTAATACGGCTTCTAGTGGAGCACATTTATGCTGAGTATCAACATCCTAATTGTGACAGTTTTTGACTTATGATTTTTTAACATTTTTTTTTCTTTTTATGAAAAGCCGATTATGGCCTTTCTTCCGAATCCATAAGCCGTTACTGAAATTAGCGTGCACAAACGCAAAGACGAGCACAAAAAGTCAAAAAACTATTTTTTTTAATTCAGCAACATAAGTAAACGTGTACAAATTGTTTTTTTTTTTTTTTTTTGAAAAAAAAATTTTAAATCTACTGACACTGCTCTTTTACAATTTGAATATTATGTATAGAATAGACATAGATAGATAGTATATAATTATTAGATAACTCACCCCATAACAAACACTGAATAACAAAAACTGTATAACAATCGCAAAAATAGAAATTTTCATTGTCACAGTTTAAAAAATAAAAAATAAAAAGACAACAATATTTAAGAGCAGATATGTGTTAAATGACAAATAAAATATCCTCACGGTTATTATAAGGGACGAAACATCACATTGTCATTAAACCTATATCATTTGTACGACGTAACACCCACTTATTGTATATTTAATAAAAGATATAAAACATCCAACAAAGTACTCTTATTTCTGTATGACAAGATTGACAAGGTATTATTAAGTAACACGTTGCAATTTAAGCAACTGTTAGAAAACAACTCCATCAATTTATATTAATAATTATAGGTGCAACAAACATCAACATATTAATGTCGACCTTAAGTTAATTTAATTGTTATCCTTGACTTTAATTGTTTTAATTCAAGAACCCTTAGTGTGCTTGGCTTGATAAGTTTAAACACAAATCATCAACAACCTTTACCTATAAAAGATAATTATTTTATCTTAAATGCTAGGTACAACTTTTTATACTCGACGCTTTTTATGTTAAAAATGTTTTAGATAAGTATTTAGTTCTGAAAAAAGTTCATATGAGTAATGTAACATAATTTAGTACGTAATCGAGTAGCGATCCGTCATAATTTTTCTATAAATTATATGTACAAACTTTTCTTGATTAACGGTTTCCGTTAGTGAAAACCGTATCAAAATCGATTGGATGGTTATTCAAAATTTCTATGTGATCACGATATCAAATCGATACTAAAAACGTACAGTCGACCGCATAAGTCGAATAACACATTCAAAAGTGCAAATCAACTGAACACTCAATGCGCTATAAGTCACGGCTAGAGAAAAAGATAAACTTCACGTACAAACGATCGTAAAAAGTTTTTCAATAAGTAAGTAATATGAGTGTTCAGTTGTTTTGCACTTTTGAATGTGTTAATCGACATGTGCGGCCCACTGTACCTACACGTTCCCAAAAAGAGCGGTCAGAAGCAGTCGAGACTCTACATCGATCTTTGGCCAAAAACGATAACAAGTGAATATTGAAACATTAACGATCACGACTTTTTGTAACACTTGAGATATTTCTTAATTACATAGACGCGACTTAATCACCATTAATACCTCCTTAATTCATGGGTACAGCAGTTTATGATTAGGTGTTAATTGATAAATCACTGAGCAATTACTCAACACTATATATAGAGCATTTAGTAAAACCTAAGGTTTCCAGGTTGTTGAGTGGCTGGGCTATGTCCGACTGAGTAAAATTCTTCGAAATAAAGTATGTTACTTAATGCGTGTTTTAAGTTATTCCTTATAAT
Source organism: Synanthedon vespiformis (assembly GCA_918317495.1). Classification (NCBI taxonomy): domain Eukaryota; kingdom Metazoa; phylum Arthropoda; class Insecta; order Lepidoptera; family Sesiidae; genus Synanthedon; species Synanthedon vespiformis. Next base: position 4,009,129 of record OU906958.1, read on the forward strand.
TGCGTTTTGCGAAGCCGTGAGTATTTCTTTTCGTAATTACTTATTTTAAAATGTATTTCAGGCCGTGTAGACAATAATGCACTTTCATAAACATATTATACTTTCTACTAGTAGCCCGCTCCCGACTTCGCCCGGGTTCAAAATAAAAACTATCCTATGTTTTAAGTTTTACCAAATTACACAATACACATAGTTACGAAGTTTTATCAAAATCGATTAGTAGTTTAGGAGTTCATTGGCGACAAACATGTGACACGAAATTTTTATAAAATACTAGCTGGCGCTCGCGACTTCGTCCGCGTTGAAAAAAAAAGTAGTCTATCCTGTGTTCTGTACGTCTAAAATGTTTATCTACCAAGTTTCATGAAAATCAGTGATGAAGGAACATACATACATACAGAAAAAAAATCTAAAAATCGTATGGATGGACGTATGGAGCCTATATACACGATATTTCTGAAAACAAAGTAAATTACTCCATGACCGAGCCCTACAGATTTATTATTAGTATTGATGATGATGAAATAATACAATTTGTTATGCCATGAATAGGATGCTAACCTAGGAAATAAATTACCGGCTAAAAATTATCCCATGCGTTTCGGTTTCAGCAAGTAGTGGCATTGCTCACTGTTCTAGCAGACTTAAAGCTTAAAAGCCACCTCAAAATAACAGCATGCTAAAACTACGTCGGTCGTTAATAATTCTAATAAAATTTTCTTCTAGATGACAATGAAACAAATAAAACAATCAGGGAAAATGATGCGAAAGACTTGCCAGCCAAAAAACAACGTTGAGGATGGTGAGAAGTATTTATTTGTTACTTTTTTTATTTCTTTATATATATATTTTATTTTACTTATTTTTGGGAATTTACTATGATTCCTTCACTAACTTCCAAAGGTTTAATTTAGGTGAAAGGTATACTTACTTTTTACGACACATATGGTCTAAGTGGCTAGTAACCAAACGGTCGCGGGTTCGAATCCCACTAAGGGCAAATGTTTATGTGTTAACTTTTTACCTTTGTACCTGAGTCATGGATGTTTTGTATTTATAATGTGTATGTATTTACAAAAAAAAGTAATATATGTAGTATATAAACTGTCTGGTATCCATATCCATGGGATATAAAACAAGCTCTGATTTCATCAGGTGTTGATCATATTTGTTACAGAAAAACTTGAGCCCATCAAAGATGGTATATTTTATGAAGAAAAGGAGGTAATGTGCTACATGGCGTGCATCATGAAAATGTTAAATACGGTTAATATTTTTAATTATTTTCTGTAGTTTTTATATGAATGAAAGTAAATATGAATGTATATAAATATTATAATATACTTACGTATAATATGTACTTAGTTAGCGCTGGACAAACATCGTTAACTTGTGTATTGATATTTATACAAATATTAATGGTTGAGAAGTGATGAGTCTAATAGTCATTTCCTGGCGAGGTCAACTATTGAAACGCACTTTTGTCTAATCTTACCTTGGATTGATAATAAGATAAATTGGATGGATGGATGGATCTTAAGTTTCATCCAAAATCCGCTGAGGTCTTACTTACCTCACCACAGATCTATCTACACGATGAAAACATTTCACATATTTATTCAATCTATCTAATCTTTGAATAGTTAATAATAATAATAGTAAAGCTTTTTTATTTCCATAGCCTATAACTAACAAATTACAATTACAATATATACAAGATTTTCTTTCTTTTATTAAACCATGGACCCCTTCTGGGTAAAAACCTCCTCCAGCGCTCTCCATTTCTCTTTGTCTTTAGCCAACTGCATCAAGTCACTTCCAGTCCAGCGAACGCAACAATGTCGTCCAACCACCGTTTCCTTGGTCTGCCACTAAGTCGTTTTCCTGTCGGGCCTGGCCATTTTGTTGCCTGCGATGTCCACCTTCGGTCCTGGTATCGCGAAATATGGCCATTTAAGACTTAAAGACTGTTTCAGAGCATCTATAATATTAGTTTGATTTCTAATAACCTTGCTGTTTATTTTCTGTATCTTTCGTAGCTTTAGTATGCTTTTATCCATAGCACGTTGGCAGGCTTTAACTTTAGTGAAAGTCCATGTTTGGCTAGCATATGTAAGGCCTGGCAGAATACATGTGTCCATTACAATTTTTTTAATATTTGGACTGAAATTTCCTTTTAATATTCCTTGTGCGACCAAAATTTCTTCCAAGTCTGTGTGATCCTTCTGTCAACTTCCTCTTCATTCTTGCTATCGTTAAAGGACACCTGTTTTCCGAGATCTTCTTCGATTCTTTGAATACTTACTCTTTCAAATATATATTCTAAAAATGACAAATCTCCACGTTGAAGGTAAAAAATGGAAAATTAAGTTACGAAGCCGCTATGAAACAAATAGACTTACTTTTACCTGACGATTTGAAAGAACCAGCAAAAGCAGCGTTGGCATCCTGCAAGAAAGTTCGTGAGTATTAAATGAATATTGGCATTTTATTACTTAAATGTAACTTTAATACTATTTGTTTGCCTTATACTTATTCTTAAGAATAAACATTACACGAGTCAGATTTAAGAAAATCTTGAAATTAATTTATTGATTAAATTAAATAAATTAATGACACCAAGTCGCGGTATAGTTATCTGTCTTCTTCCTAATTTTAAGGAGTATTAGGCATATTTTTGATACCTTGTATTATGTACTGGTATGATGATGTTACATTATTAATAAAATTATAGATTTATACTTTTTTTTTAAATATAACCTATGTTACTCGCTGATAATGTAACTTTCTACAGATGCATTTTTTTTTTTTTAATTTAATACATTACAAACTTTTATATTTTATATAAAAAATTCATACAACAACTTTTTTTCTTTATAATATTAGTGTAGATATATTTTTGTCAGAAGTTAAATTTTTTAGGTGATTACTCTGAAACAGAACTTTTGTACATGTTGTAGAAAAACTCAAATTTGTTTATACATATTTACAGCTGACGCCTACAAGGATATCTGTGAAGCAGCATTTTACGTAACCAAGTGTATCTACAACGCAAACCCAGACATTTTCTATTTTCCATAAATAAATTGAGTTCTGATTGACGTTGCAGTTTTTAATTTTTTTCATCATCGTCATAGTGGTCCTTTCTACTATTATCCTTATTCCAGTAACATTACTGTTATAGTGCTATAAATATAGGGTGTTATGTTCTGCAAAGTCGTAGTTATGTCAACCCTGAAAGTTATTACCTTATTAGGTACATAATAATTCTCGGACTAAGTGCTGTATAAGAGCAGCTAAAAACCCTCCTCATGACGCAACTAAACAGAGTTATCAACATAAAAAATCCAAAGAAAAGACGTTATTAATTCTATGGCAAGTAAGCAAAAGTAATTAAGTGGGCGAACTCGAGTATGGAACAATGTAAAATGTGTAATTCTACAGTACAACACTTATTAGAGACAATTTCCGTGACAATAAAAACAGAGTACACCAGTGCCGGAATTACTTAGCATTTTTTCATTACAAGTAAGTATATCAGCTTGTTATATCTAACTAAGGCATTATGAGAACCATCATTTTTTTTATAATAATTTAGACAGGCAAGCTGATAGTCCACTAGAGATGGTAGGTGGCTACTGTCGCCTATATATAATACTGTGTCTGTGAAACCATGGAAATACACATACAAAATTTCAACCCAATCGGTCAAGCCATTTAGTAGTTGACATACCGACAGCAGCGCCACCTACCGGGTCCAATTGTATTTTTAAATCATCCAGGAAATCATCGAAATACCCATATAAAATTTCCACCCAATCGGTTCAGCCGTTTAGAAGTTATGTGAAAAAGAAGTACGGAAGTATAATTTTTACTACCCGTTGTCCTTTTACCCGTTTTCCCGTAGGAATGAAGCATTTTCCCGCGTTAAAAAGTAGCCTATGTTCATCACGGAAAATGTCGGCTTCTAATGGTAAAAGAATTTCAAATCGGTCCAGTAGTTTCGGAGCCTAAGCTATACAAACAAACAAACAATCAAATCTTTCCTCTTTATAACATTGGTAGGTACGCAACATCAGTAGGGATGAACTTTTCTCTGGCATCCCTTATACTCACTCGTTTGAAAGGGGCCAGAGGGTGGTTACTAATACCATAGAGTAAATAGTACTTAACCATTTAAGTACTGGTTAAGTACTATTTACTCTGTGCTAATACTTCTTAATTCATTTATAGCTTGTATGTTGGTCTTAGGACCATTTAAAGCTTCAGACAGTTGATATACTACTTAGATTACTTTTTTTTTGTAAATACATACATATTATAAATACAAAAGATCCATGACTCAGATACAAAGGTAAAATGTTAACACATAAACATTTGACCCTAGCGGGATTCGAACCGGCGACCGTTTGGTTAATAGCTACGTTTACTAGCCACTAGATCAAACGTGTCGTCAATCGTATGACCTATGACTATTTATCTTCGTTGCATGAAAGTTATGGCAAATTTTCCAATATTTGTGGTTGTGAAAACACTGATTACAGTTGACCAATAGGTAGTCAAGTTCTCATACTCATTATCGTATGGTAGGTACTCTTAATAGTAAACTCTGTTGTATTAAACAACAAACGTCCTATACGAATGGTAATATTACATAATTTCTTTTAGCCTTCACTGCAAAACCATCGGTACGGAACTAATTTCGCTTGCTAGTAACATTAGGTACATTTTATTTCAAAAAAGCACATAGTGAAACAAATAATAAATGTCTGTAGGTACTGTTCAGTACAGTCATTGATAAAAGTTTTATGAGCTGAAAATTATTTAGGAGAAAAATTAATTTCTTATTATCATAAACAAGCTAAACCCAAAACAGGCAATACAAGATAAGCTTCTAGTATGAGCTTAAATAAGCTTAATATTATGAATAGTTTTTATCTGGGGTGGCGAACATATTATGGCACGCGGCACAATATAGAAAAATTGAATAGAAAAATTGAAATAATGCTTAAAAAATTGAGGCACAGTCGCTAGGTATAAATAATATAAACAAATTGTAAATAACAGAAATCTAAATGTTTCTTGTGCAAATGTACCGCTACAATAGGTCATTATACCGAATCTGAATTTAATAATTATACGTTAAAAAATTATATGGATAATTACCCACGCATCCTTTATTAGTAGTAATAATAATTATAATTTCATTTATCTCATAACTACGGCAGATATAAAAGTATATAAAAATGTATTTCACAGTTTAGTTGTTTAAACATTTTCAATAAAATTTGATATTGTTAAATACCATGAATAATTCAATAATATTAGTTTTCTTCGCATTTTTTGTGGCTGTGGCACATGTAAGTTTTTTTTACAATACCAAAAATGGGTTAAATATAACTACGTAATAACATCTTAAATATAATGGACCTCTTGTCAACTCAAGTGGGATTTTTGTAGGGATAGATGGAACGGGCGAATTTCCAGGAAATTCTTAGTGTAGTACTATTAATCTAAGTTAGTTTCTGAACGAAGTTTCATGACGATTTTATAGATGTAATTATTATATTAGACATTTTTGTAGGCGAAAAGCGAAGAAGAAATAAGACAATGGTTCACTCAGCTAGCCATGGATTGTAACAAGGAAAACCCGATTTCCGCGGAAGACATGCTTATGTTATACAAACACAAATTGCCAGGGGATAAGAAAAATGCTAAATGTCTGTTGGCCTGCGTTTATAAGAAAGCGAAATGGGTAAATAAATCTCTTTCTTTCTTTCTTTCTACTCCATATTCAACATCAGTCTACTTAAAAGCCTCTACATGCTCTACAAGTATGTAGTACTTATAAAACAAATCCCTCCGCCGCGTCTGTTGTCCGTTCGCGATAAACTCAAAAACTACTGCACCGATTTTCATGCTGTTTTCACCAATGGATAGAGTGGTTCTCGAGGAAGGTTTTTGTATATAATTTACAAGTTAAGCGGGCGAAGTCGCGGGCAGCAGCTAGTTATAAATAAATGCGAAAGAGTTTGTTGCGCTCTCACGTGACCAACCGTAAAGGCGATCAACCGATCATCGTGAAATTTTGCATACACGTCAGGGATACAAAAAATTAAGGACCTTTCATCCAGAAAAAAATATTAAATCATTTAAAAATATAAAAGAATCAATGCCTGACAAAAGCATAGGTATGTTGAACATTTTAACACGACACCCAAGAAAAATGGGCGCAAACGTAGTCGCGAACCAAAGCGATAATTTGATATATTTTTTAGTTTAAAAAAGCTAAACAAATTTAACCATTTCTAGATGGATGAAAAAGGCATGTACAATATCGAATTGGCTACCGCAACGGTAACAGAAAACGAAGACGACCCTACTAGATTGGAAAATGGAAAGAAGGTATTGGAAATTTGTAAAAAAGGTACGTATTCACACAATAATAATTCTTTCATACTTCACAAAGACTTCGTTTGCTTTGAAAGACTAACTTTTTGTAACTTTTTAATTCCTTAATTGACAGTGAACGATGAGACAGTTGGCGATGGCGCAAATGGTTGTGATAGAGCAGAGGTTCTGTTCAAATGTTTAATTGAAAATGCCCCCAAGGTACGTAAATAACAGATATTTTTATGAAATGTTATAGTTTAATTAAACAATATTCTTGATTATTTAATAAATACTTGTGTGGCTGTGTATGTATGGATATAATATATATTGTGTCTGTCTGTCTATGGCATCGCAGCTCCCAAACATATGGACCTATTTTGATCGGGTTTTTCTTGTTTGATAGCTGACATGATCGCAATAGTTGTTAGCTATTGCTTATGAAAGCCTGTTTAAGCATTGATTTGAAATTTAGTATAGATACTGTTACTTCGGTGGTATATTATATCCAATGACATGGTAACCTTGATCTGATGCTGCAGCATCAAGCCTTTTAGTTTATAAATTTAATTATAGCTTGTTATAATAATTATATTTATATTTCAGATGGGTTTTGTTCTGGCGTGAAGTAGGCATCTATAATTTTCTCCAGCTCCACATAGTGCTTAATTATATTTTCTAAGTTATAAATAAATATTTCAACATTTAAGAGCAGCATGTTTCATTTGTAGGTACCAATTAAACAACAGTAGGTATACAATACACTCAAACACTGTAATAAGGCCTGGCTCTGGCACTCTTGCTTCGCACGAGTGCAATTTCTTCTGAATAAAATATAAGTAGATAGTATATACCTACCTATCCATAAAATGTGAATACATTCCGCTCTTTATATTTTTATAAGAGCGTTAAACGAGGAATATTTTTATATCTACTTTACACAAAAGAAATTGCACCCATGCGAAGCCGGGAGCAATAAGTATTATTGTGAGCCACGCTCTGTGCGCTGAATAGTGACAGCGCCATGCGACTTAATATTGTCTGTGGTCAGACATGACATGTCGTGCCAAAAAAATGGCTTGCCGGATACGGATACGAATATAAGAATAATATTATATTGGTTTCGGATACGGTTACGGATATATAATTATTTCGGATTATCCGTTAGTTTCGGATTATTTCGGTTACCGATATTCGAATTAAATACGCGTAAATATAAAATTGTAAGTAATATAATCCCGCAATGATCAGTCATTGCATAGTCAGTATGGTAGTTTACATAGTCATGCATAGTAGTTTACATAGTCAGTAGCACTACCATGAGTTGCTATCGAAATCTTACGTTAGTTTACTTCTGTCGATAACGAACGTTTCACCCTTCAATGTGCTAGTGAATGATTTAACTACTAACGTTACGGTATTTCTCGAGAGCATCAGTCAAATTTGTAACTCATGGTATCGATTTTGTATAGAAATGTCAAGTTAAACGTCAGTCGCTAATGGTCGCTAGCGACTACATTCGATAGGTTTTTCACTTATACAACTCATGTTACCGGTTTTAGTTCTTTGCGTGACCGCTAGAGGCGCTGTACAATTTTTCATACAAATATTTTACGTTCTCGCTCATCTCTCGCTAGCGATTTCGGTCGTCATAAACTCATGGTAGTGCTACAGATGTAAACAAACTATACAAGACTCGCGCGAGCGGTGTGTCGGTTCGACCGACAAAACAAAAACCTATCGTAACATGATTCATTTAGACTCCGCCCTTATCCGAAATTTATATCAGATTCTTTTATAAACTTTTATATCGGATTCTGTTACGGTTACGGATAGATGTTTATTTCGGATATCCGATAGTTTCGGTTACCGTTACGGAGCTCCATAACATCCCTATTGTAAACCAAAGAATATAGTACTCTGACACTCTCTAAGCGAGAGCCGAAGCAGACAGGTAATTTTGTTCTGTGGCCTTTCCATATTGTAATTTGAAAAGGAAATTACAAAAAAGGCAAAATGGCGCAGGGCGCTACACATTAAAAAAGATAATTATAGCGAGCATTTATTGTGAACAGTTTTCAATAAATACGTTCTAATTACAATTGACTAAGCAATGTGGCACGAAGCGAGAAAACAGGAGCGTTTAATTCGCGGTATGATTGTTGATTATCGGCGAAGAGCTGAACGCCGCAAGGATTTTTATGAAAAAATTGTGAGTTCATCCGTGCAATTTAAGAATTTTTAGTTATGTTATAAATTTTAACTAAATGTGTATTTTTTTTAGAAAGCGGAACCAACGCAATTTCTACAACTACATGGTCGACCGTGTAAAATTCATTTAGACCCTGCTGTCGCCGCAGCAGGGGAAGGGCCAGCTATTATGTTAGTATTATGCTTTGTTTACATTCATACTCTAGTCTTCGCAATTAATACATTTTATTCATAGGGTACAATTTTAATTCTACGTATTTAATAAAAGCCAAGAAAACAAAATAGTTCACAATTTTATTTCTTCAGACGTCTCTTCTCTTTACTTACTGTCTATGATTAGAATATAATACGTTAAGACTAATATGTCATGGAGAAAATCCACAGGTTTTCTAATCTATACTTATAAAATTTATATATAAATTGACTGGTTTTAGTATATAATTTACAAAGTTACTCAGGCGAAGTCACAGACAGTGGCTAGTTAAAAATATTTTCAACACACTTAGGTGTATGCTTGATGTCTCTTCATCGGATTGATGTTTTTATAATAAACAATCATTGCAGGATGCCTTGGCAGGGTGATTCCAATAATATGATAGATCGCTTTGATGTTAGAGCACATTTGGACTTTATACCGGAGGTGAAAATTCCATATGTACCGGCTGAACAGTTGAGCGCAGAAGAAAGACAATGTAATTATGAAAGATACAGGATTCTTGCACAAAATTCGTTCCTTGGGATAAGTCAGTATATTTTTTTTTTATATTATGTATGTGAAAGCTATATTTTAATTAACAATCACTAACTCAATTAATAATTTGAAAATAATATACACAAAGGTATGATTTGCAAAAATAAAATTAATTAATAAAACCAATTAATTAATACTTTTTTTTTTCAATATGAAGACATCTGAAAAAATTTTACAAAACAAGACAAATATTGAAAAATCAAATTCCATGTGAATAACGAATAGGATTTGCAACCCTTATGTTGTATCGAAACAATAGGCAAATTCTTTGTTGAAGGAATCTGAATGCTGTGGTCAATATAGATAATGAAATAAAATTTTTGAAATAGGACCTAAAATTTTATATGTGATTCATGTTGAAACTTTTTCAGGTGAAGACAAGTTTCTCCATCAACTGGCCATAGAAGAACAATTTGGTGTAACTATTGATGAGAAAGAAGCACAAAGGGAAAGGTTTAATGAGAAGGAGAAGAAAGGAATGGGTGCCGCTATAGGATACAATTATAATGATCCTGGAGCTCAGCCCTCTAGCTCTAACGGTAGAAACTTTGGTCATTTAGTAACTGCTGTGATGCTTGCAGGACATAAAAAATAAATTGGGTCCAAAAGGAGGGTAGGATACTGGTTTGTTTTGTGGGTAATCTTATGGCATTCAGTGTTAAAATTACAGGCCCAGAGTCTAAAACAGTGGAACAGAAAGATTCAGATGAGGACTCTGATATTGAAATAATCGATGTGGACCTAAGCATAGATGTTAACAAAATGGAGGCTTCTCAGGTGAGTTAATGACTATTATTGTTTATTTTACATAATTATTGTTTGTATGTAGTTGGGTTTCCAAATTTAATCGAAGTTTTAGGTTCTACATAATTATTATGTAATTAGTATTTAACAGGGAAAAAAATAAGTAAAAAAATGTGAGAGCCCTTATTATTCTCATATTATTCACAGTATATTCTCTACTAAATGACATATTATAACAGAAAACTTTCCTTTGATTTCTAAACGGAATGCTTAAACCCAAACCATATCCACAATATTATGCTAATTTTATGGATTGCAGACATTATTCATCCTTAGCACAGGGTTGACACCGCGAGCGGAACTTGGCGGAATAGACCCATTACGGGCTCCATTTGACTTGCAAGTGTACTCTTCCACAAAAAAAGAGTCAACCGGAATGGTTAGGAGACGTTTCATGCACAGTGCACAATAATTAGGGTTGGGTCTAATAATGCGCGAGTAAAGCATAATAATTATCGTGGTCCATCTGGTCGAATGAACCTCAAATTGCGTCTGCAGGCACACGAGTTGAACGCAGTGGGTCCACAGTTCGGCATGGCCGGGTGCGATCTGTTCTCATTCCTCACTGGAGATGCTGACGATGCGGAACACCAGAAACAATTGCTGCGCGAGGAGAAAGAGAAGGCAATGTTCTCAGGACGGAAGAGTAGAAGAGAAAGACGGGCGCATCGGTAAGTATTAGATTTTCAGCACAGCGGCTTGTTCAACCATCTGCATCTCAAATCAATGGTATTAGACCTCAGTCTAAATCGCACCAGTGGTGGTTAAATTTGTAACCTCCCGGAGACCGACGCATAAACAGGGTGTTGTAAAGTTTGACATGTATATCTGTGTTGTGTTTATTGACATATCTGTATGTCTTGTCTATAGAATTGTAGCGACACCTGACGACGGATAGACCGATCTCGTTTTGAGATCGCTTAAGTACATGATTGAGACGGTTCATAGGTAGAGTTTATGAAAATCTTTTGAGATGTTTGAGGATCATCAGCCCATTTCCTAATTGACGAAGAGATTTTAACTAATTTCTTTGGTATACAGTTACTTATACAACTCCTGAACAACTTACAGCATATATAGCGTGTTTTGGCTCAATAGAAAGTCGGGAGTTAGTTTATAATTTTAATTATAGCCTTTTATGACTTGGTCCTTTGTGGCTTAGATATTCGAAAGAAGATCCAGGCCAAGTAAACTTCTCAACAAGCCATCTTTAAAATCTGTTTTGTGTGCTTGTATGTGTATATTGTTGCAGTGACAAGAAGTTGGCGAATCGAACCACTAGCCCGCCCAGTTACGCGGCACCCTCCTCGTTGCCGAGTGCTCGTTCCCCGAGTCGAAGTCGGTCTCCCACTCGCAGCCCCTCTCCGCAAAACCACAACATACAGTTCATCACTTCCTTCGGAGGGGACGAAGAAGACAACAAGACAAGTCAGTCTTATCTCTTTCTTTTTTCCCAAAGGTTGCTTTGTGCATGATTTCTTTGAAGATTTATTTTATTTTTTTAATGAGTAAAGTTAGCACAAGTATGTCACACAAAGTTATGATATTTCATTGGCTATCATTTCCTTTCAGGTGTACCCCAAAAACCATTGTACGCTGAAAAATTGAAACACAATTTAAACAGAAAGGAAACATATTCTGAAGTTGCACGCAAACCGCGGCCTTGGTATGTAATGTAACCTATGTTTTTTTTCTCTATGGTGATCTTTTATGAGAAGTTTATGACGTAAATAATACAAATTTTCCGAGTGATAATTATATTCTATTTATAGATTTTCTCAAATCTAACGATTTGAGCGGCTTTACCTGCCTTTATACATATAAAACAAAATCGGTACGTTAAATATTTTTCTAAACAACAATTAACTTGTACAAGTTGTAACTTAAGTTACCAAGGGTCAAAAAAATAGTTTTCAGAATTTTTGTTTGTTAGTCTGTTGTGTGTTTACGCACGCTAATCAACATATTTGGTATATATTTCATATAAACAAACGAGTCACCAACATACTTGGTCACAACACGTTGGTCTAGTGGCTAGTAACCCTATCTGTTAACCAAACGGTCGCGGGTTCGAATCCCGCTAGGGTCAAATGTTTGTGTTAACATTTACCTGAGTCATGTATGTATTTACAAAAGAAAGTAATCTATGTAGTATATCAACTGTGTGCTAGATGGTGTTGTGTGGAATGTGTGTCATATTTATATGGAATGGTCCACTTTAGGTGTTCCGATGGGCCCAAGTATACAAAGATGGGGCCTCACAGACCACATTCGCGGTCCATGTCCAAATCGAGATCGAGGTCGAAGTCTTATTCCCGGTCGAGATCTCGGTCCGGGTCACGTGTGAGGTCGAGGTCTCGCTCCAAGTCGTACTCGAGATCGATGTCCTCGAGGTCGAGGTCACGAAGTCCCGGGCGCAGGTCACCGCCGCGAGCTTACTCATACAGAAACAAACGTTCACGCACACCGGCAAAGTTTGTATATTTAAATATTATTCATTATTGAAAATTTTATTCATACTGTTGCCGGAAGAGCACTTGCAGCATCTGTAACGGTAGCCACCTACTATTTTGTTTGTATTCTTGATGTAAATCAACCCAATGGCCATCTTGTCATACTAAAGTTGTCATAAAAATGTCTCAATTAACCACCCAATTGTTAAATGGTCAAATAAAAATTGATTAAAATATTTTTAATGGAGCCATTGTTTGAATTATTTTCGTTTCTTATTGTCATTTTTAATCATGTTCCTTTCTGCAATAAGTTACTTTTTTGTGTTTCTTATTTCCTAAACTAATTCCACTTGTTTACTGTTCCACAGTTACGCAAAACATAACGACTCGAGATCGATGTCGTACGAAAGGTAAGCTTTGTGTTATTTACATTTTATGTCCTCAATAAATAATCTGTTTCATATAAAAAAAAGTGGTAAGTATAAAAGGTTACGAGTTGTTTAAAAGTATTTAGAACGTTCGTTTTCAATGTTTTGTTTATATAATTTACATGTATAGTATATGTAACTCATATATATATATATATATATATATTTAATATAAATGTATACTAGTTAGAAAGTTATTAGATAAATCAATAAAATTCATTCTGATATTACTTTGCTTAAACAAAAATATATTTTCAAACGCACAAGCAGACGAGTAAGCCAATGTAGTTTCACCAATGGTATAAATATCGCAAAACTTGATGGGCTCTGGCGATGTCCGTATAGCAGGTCCGTACATGCGCAAACGAAAGATAGCCCAAGGTCAGTGCCCATCAAGCTTTGCGATGCTTATACGAACTACATGGCAAAGAAAATAGTTTCTTAAATCGAGATACAAAAGGTATGCTCGACTTACGTGAGTGATTGTGGTGTGTGTGGCCATTTCAGCAGCGAGAAGGTAGGTGTTGGCAGTCGACCGGTGGCGCGATACTACGGACGGCGACGCGACGATCGCTCCTCCTCGGAGCTCTCCATCGACTCGGACTCGAGCGTCGAAGCGTCCTCCACCGCTACCAAGTCAGTCATCTACTCCGCCTAATCTTGTTGTTGTTCCTTCGCTCTTCACTGGTTCTCGTTTTATTTGTATACTAGCGGCCTGTTCCCGGCTACGCACGGATGCAAATTATATACCAAAACCATCCTCCTCGAGAACCACCCTTTTTTTTTTTTTTTTTTTTTTTTTTAACGTTGGGAAATCCTCTTGGATAATCCATTGGTGAAAACATGACAGACAGACAGACAAATTAGTTTATAACAGACAGACAGAAGCGGCGGAGGACTTTGTTCTGTAATATGTAAGGATAAGTGGTATTAATTTTCCTTAAAATAAGAAGCATATATTTACCGTAATAATATTAAAATTTTAAGTTTTTTTTTTTTATAATGATTGAGACTGTTACTTGGCGGATTTAAGCCATCTAGGAACCAAACTTGACTAAGAATATCAAAATATCAATGACCTGTCAAGTGTCAATTGAAAGTTATAGTTCAAAACCAGGCCATTGTTTTTTTTATTTAATTTGCACTTTGGTAATAAAAGTCTTTCGTAATTTCAGTAATTTCCTGTGAATGTTTCAGATTTTGTAAATGGACATGACACATTTCATGTTTATATACTTGCAAACATAATTTTCTATCTATAAAACTCCAGTACCAAAATACACAATATTTTCCCAATAAAATCTATATATATAACTTCTACTTACCTAATACTACAAGTTGTTTAAACAAAAAAAAAACAAACCCGATTAACACTATCTGTTTGTCACTTTACAGATCGGCAGCCAGCAAAACAAACACAAACCAGAATCACTTACGATTATCTGGATCCAGCTCCAAAGTCAGTAAGAATCATTTTATTTTTACATTTGTTCGCTTTCATTTTAGCACCATTCGTATAACTGACTCTCCCGTAGACCGACTTTAACAAATTTTAAGATGAATTCGTGACATTGTCTTTGCTTTCGCCACTCGGTCGACACTTGCCATCAACAGATGTCGCTAGTGTCGCCAGTAAAGAAAAAAATATATTTCCCTTGGACTGAATTAAATTACAGCTGACGAGACACTTATTTAGAAATTAATTGGCATTTAGAAATTTATTGTTACAGCATATATAATAATAAAAAAGTGATTTTGTTACTCACTATCAAAACTTCTATTTATTATAATAGAAAAAAAAAATAGCATGATAGAAAAAAACTCTGCTATCATGCTAATGATAATGCTAATAATGATAATGATGATAATGCTAATGATAGCAGAGTTTAGGTGAAAAAAAAAATTGAACAAGTGTTCAATGCATGCAATAGAAGAGAGAGAATTTATAGTAGTGTGACCTTCATTTAACACAATATATTATTTACATAACTATGTAATATATGTATATTTACATAATTATGTAATATGTGTATATTTATATAATTATGTAAACATTACTGTTACATATTTACGTTTTTTTTTACTGTGTGCAGTCTTTTATGATTTTATAAAGTAGTATACTTATTACTTGTCATTTACTTGGTAATTTATTTTTGTACTAACTGCAATATAAATAACTAAATTATTATTCAAAGTTGTTTTAGAAAGTTGTTGAGGTTTCACACTTCTTCGGTGTAAATGATCTAAAGTTGAATATTTTGCTATTTTTATGTTCTGTCCACACTATTTTAGATTTAGCGTAATTTTTTTAAAGTGAGTACTACTAGTAAAGTGCTACTACATCGTTTTATAAACCTACCCAGTCAATGAAACACGTAACATGATTATTTATTTACTGTCGTAATAATGAATGTCGTGAAAATATACTTTATCTAAAAAAATGCATTGTTGTCTTGCACTAATTTTTAAAAGTAAAAAAATGTATATTTTCTGTTTATATTACTTATATAATAATTTGACATTTATGTTCTATCTAAAACACCTTAAACACGGTGATGGAGTTTAGAAATGATTCTTTAAAATAAAGCATGGTATATATAATTATATTTACCCGTTTTTATTCCACTAAGCTTGTTTTTTAATAGATACTTTTTAAATTAATTAAATAATTTAAAAAAAAAAATTAAGAAAATTACTCAAATGTTGATCATAAGTGGCATTATTGTTTAGTCCCTCTTTGCGGATCTCCTTGGCAACTACAAAAATTACAAAGTGTGTCGTTTGTGAATCTAAACGATGACAATTAAATATTTAAATATGTTTAAAATGAATTAATATGATGTCATAACGTTACAGGGTCCGTCGCGTGAGACTCTCACGTTAAAGGAAAAGTTGAAAAGGAAAATGCAAGCTCAGCTATCGAGGCAACGTGAGTTTTAATTAAAATAATCAATTATGGTAAAATGACCTAATGTTGGCACCCCTCCAAATTTATTGGCACCCTAAACTTTTCACAAATAAAAATAAGAAAACTATTCCATAAACTGTGTTCTCACAAAAAATAAATAAATCTTAGGTTCATGAGAATTGCTAACACTAAACAGTCAAATGATTTAAACATTGTCGAACTTTCAAATTTTATTTGAGTTGTACAAATAGGTCGAAAGGTGCCAATAAATGGGTTTTTTCCCCTAATATCTTTATAAAAACAAGTCTCCTCATTATTGTCAATTCTTGTCAAAGGAAAGTCCACATCAATTCTAATATTATAAAGTTTTTGGCCCTGCAAGAATTCGAACCCGGGACAGAATCAGAGCGCTAAAGCATTTTGCATATTTTGCATACACGTTGTCAAAGGTCTCAAAAAAGGCATATGGTACTGTTTTCGAGAGACTGACGAAGTCGCGTGCAAAAGCTAGTTTCATATAAGGAGGGTATACTTTGTTTCTTTTTTTATATTTATTGTTCTAAATATCTCAAAATCACTATTATCGTTGTTCACTTATTGTTAGTGAACAAATCTTACTATGGGAATTTGAATTCTCGATATAGACAAAATATATTTCGTGCATATCTCTTACAGTCTATAATATTATGTATATTTTTTCATGATAATAGGCCTAGTATGAGAATTGTGTTAGCAAAGCCTCTGGGCACGAATTATTATCTTTTACTTATTTTTAATTTTAAGAAAAATGTTGAAGAAATAATAAAATGTGACAATGTCAAGTGTAAGAGAGTAAGGTTGCGTTCGCAGTGCGCGCGGATAAGCGAGCGGAGGCGGATCGCTTGGAGCGGGAGAGTCGGCGGCAGGCGAGGCGCGACGAGGAGATGCGCCAGCTCGCCATCAAGCTCCGTCGCAAGTCAGTATACATATACATTTTATAAACTATTTTTTTAATTTGTCTAAATGCGACCTCTTAATAAAATATGCTATGTGCAAAATTTACTCCATTATGAAAATAATAAATAAACTATTAAGGTTTAAAAGACGAATAAGTTTACTTACGCATATATATTTTTTAATTAAAATGTAAAAATTAAAAGTATACTATGGCAGATTTTGATGGTTTAGACAACGACGATATAACAAGTGCATGCATTAATAATGAAGAATATTATAATTATGATTGCAGGCAACGCGAGATGAGACACCAACAAATCCGCAGATCCAGTGAAGACGGATCGAATGGAAGTCGTAGTGGTTCCTCATCAAGGTAATTCTTTAATTTTTTAACCTCGTATGAAATCATCAAAATAATAATGATAGGACAGCCCGTCTGTAGGCAGTAACACCACCCCTTTACATAAGTATTCCGAGATTACAGACTTTAAGATCGTCGATTTAAGACATTTTTGGAAAATTAAAAGGTTGAAAAAAAAATTTAAAAAGCGAAGAGTGCAGAAAAGTTTACTTTTGCAATGGAAGAGGGAGCTATGTTCACATTTTTTTTAAATTAAATGATAGAAGTGTTTAATTGCTATCATACCATTAATATTTTAGGTTGTTTACACAACTTTTGCGTCATAATTTAGTACAAAAATCAGTTCCGTGGCGACTTATCTCAAAAATTAAAAGTAAAACTTTAACTTCGATTCATTCAAAATTGGAATTATGCGACATACCACCTTCATCCACTCGCGTCTTCATCATTTGTGAATGTTTCCAGGGAATCGCCGTCAAGAGACAAGAAGAGTCGATCGAGAAGCAAATCACCACAAAAGAGACCGATATCTGTCTGGGAAGAGGGCAAAGAGCCGGCCATAGTGGTGGCCCGTCCTAGGTACCATGCGGGTGAAAGCTCGCAACAGGAGCCCAGGAGACGACACGAGGACGAATATCACCCGGACAGAGGCGAACGGTATCCAGTTCGAGGGTACAACTATCCCCGCCAGGAGGAGAACAGTTATCACCCCGAAAGGAGGCGACCGTTCGCGGACAGGGGTGGTCTTAGAGGGGACAGGTACGGACCTCATCAACCGTACGATAAACAAGATAGTGATGACAGTTTAGAAGGGAATCCGAGGAGAGTTAAGCTAGTAGATTATTAGACTTTTATTTGATGTGGAATTCGGTTTATTTTAAACCGCCGATGTAGATATGTACTCTTAAAGCTTTGTCAAACACAAGCGTGAATTTAGGGAATGCAATCTCGAGCTAAGATCGCAGGCGGGAACTTTTTGAAAGAACTTATTGTTTTTGTTTGATAAAAACTAAAACGCAATGAAAACTGATTAGTGTATAGTGTGATTTAAATGCTGCACAAAATTATTTTTTTTTTGAAAATAGTTATTTTTTTATAATATGTGTTAAGAAATTCACAAAAAAATAAAATAATACCCCTATCAAACGCTGGCTGTTGTTTTATTGATCTAAAAATCGGGATCGAGATCGGGATTGCATTCCAAAGTCACGGTAGAACTCGGTATGTTAAGGTAATACAAGTCAGCTTTCCTCCATACAAACGTAGAATGATTATTACTCCGCTGTTTTATGTTTAATTTACAAAAGTAAGCATGATACCGATTTATCTTGTCGTTAACTGGGTTTGTATTTTTTTTTTTTTATATTAAGGTCGCCAGACAGGCTGACGGTCCACTTGATGGTACAAACTCAATAAAAAAAAGTATTAATTTAAAAGATATGACCCTTGAAAAATCCATATTTTAACACAAGTTTTAATGCAACTTTGAATGATTTGGAGGTCAATCCAGTGTACAAAAACTCCATAATACTTTACGTACAAACATTGATTAGTTATTCAAGAGTTCAAATAACTTTACACGAAATAGATATGCAGTATTTTTGTCAAAAAGAGTATAAGCCCAAGGGTCTGTTTATGATTTTATTTTTGGTATGATAACTAATCAATGTTTGAATGCAAAGTATTTTGGAGTTTTTGTACACTAGAGTGACATATTCACCGTCAAAGTTGCTTTAAAACTTATGTTAAAATAAGGATTTTTCAAGGATAAATTAAGTCTTTTAAATTAATACTTTTTTTTAAGTTGTACTTTGCAGGAACCTAGTTAGCGACAAGATAAATCGGTATCATGCTTACTTTTGTAAATTAAACATTAAACAGCTAAGTATTTAGGGTTCTACGTTTGTATGGAGGAAAACTGACTTGTTTCACCTTAAGGTGCAAATTATTGTAGAAAAATAATATTTAAGAAATAATTTGAAATTGAAGTATGTATGTATATATCTGCTAGATTTCAAATTCTTATTGATTGATAGTTTTAATTCTGTTGACACTGTTGTTTTATTTGTATAAAATACAGTTTTTTTTTTTAACTTTATACACAACGGTAGATTATATAGTAGCCAGTTGACACGATAATGTTGGTATAATATTATTATAATTATTTTTAATAATAATTAGAAACTATATTTACGAGAAACGGAAGATGTGTGATTGTATTTTTTTTTTATAGTTTACAAAAAATAAAACTTACAAGTTTTATTTTAAAAATAAAAAATAGCTCAAATTTGCAGTTTATGCAGATTTATTGAGAAACCAATTAAATTGTGATTATTTGTGACATTAAACTTTTGCAGAAAAACTAAGAGAGTTCTCTGGATGTAATTTGTAGGTTCTAATGAAATGAAATTTTCGTTTCTTTCTATTGTAAGTAATATATTAATAGGTTTTGTATTGTATATCAATCAACATATTATTGTAATAAACTTTTGTAATTTTAAATTCTGTTTTTTTTTTATTATTAAATTAAATATAGACAATAATGTGTATTCATTTCCAAAAGAATGTGTAATTTTCATTGTACAATATTATTGGCATGAAGTAAAAATATATCTATAATTTTTTTGGTTAATAAAATAATGAAGTATGTAATTAATACCTTTCTTTTTATTTGAACAATCCATTTGTACTGTTTTGAAAAATTTGGCAAATTTACTTCAGACATCGGTTTCAAAGTATTTGGAAAATACCTTACATATTCTGTAGCTATTTTTTATTAATCAGATTTATAAAAGGTAGCTTCAATCCTTATTTTAGTTTTTGAATTTTTATTTCAAATAATACTAAAATATTAACAGTCAACCATTATGCTCTTAATAGTCCATTATCTGGACTCAAGATTTTGAACTGGATTTACAGCCCTAGGTTAGCAACCTATTAGCATTCATGGCTTCAAGCCATAATTAATAAAAATAATGCCTGTTGTTGTTTGGACGTCAATTAGTTAACATGCGAGCCTCAGATAAAATAAGAACTAAAGATACAGTCTGCTTCTGACCGGTCCAATTGGAAAATTTTGGGGGAGGCCTATGTCCAGCAGTGGACGTCCTACGGCTGAGATGATGATGATGAAAGATACAGTCCTGTGGACAGCAGGTTGAAGCCAGTAAAACTACGCCTTTGCCGTATATATCATACAAAATGTCGTCAATCTGAATTGCATAGTGAAAAGCAGGTTTCAAAAAATAAATTTGGAAACCAATATTTTCAATGAAAATAAATGAAAATTTATTTTCATTCGTGCCTACGCACACATGTTTAAAAAGCCGGCTTCACTAAGTATGTTGTCCT
The DNA here is from genome assembly GCA_918317495.1 of Synanthedon vespiformis. Lineage (NCBI taxonomy): Eukaryota > Metazoa > Arthropoda > Insecta > Lepidoptera > Sesiidae > Synanthedon > Synanthedon vespiformis. The sequence goes on from OU906958.1 coordinate 4,029,722, forward strand.
AAAAATTCTGTCTGTAGTTCTTATTTGGTCTGAGATGCTAGCTTGGACAGAATTGACATCGCATTATTATATGGGGAGTTGATTTCTATTCGCCATAGAGAACTATAGAAGTTCTTTAATCGCTAAGAGTGTCGACGTCAATATCTTCATTGTCTTCATTAGTCGATGAGTCTGGATCCCGACCGGGTACTGAGGCGCCTATACCCACTCGACCCTCCTTCGTGTGTCTCCATTTCATTCTTCGGTTTTGAAACCATACTTTCACCTGGTAAATAATGAATCATTGAGATTCTTAATTTTGCTCAGTCAGTGTTGACGAGCCGTCGGATAAGTGGTTAGGGTGATTGCTTAACGCTCTAATCCAGCGGTCCCTGGCTCGATTCCTGGCAGATCCTGTCATACTGCGTTTCGCAATCATCTCGAAATCCCCTCAGAACGAAATGTACAAAAAGCAAAATAACACGTATGTGTGCTGTTGTGTTTCTGTGAGTGAGTAAAGGATGCTAGAGTCCATTTCGGATATCTACGGCCCCACTAGAACATCGATTGCATAATGAAATTCACTTATTTCGAACAAATGAAGCAATAATTGCAAAGGTAATAAGTAGTAGGTATCGACCTGAGCATCGGTCAGTCCTAATGTTGCTGCTAGTTGTCTTCTGTCTGGCTTCGTTATGTATTTCTGTATTTGGAATCGCCGCTCCAAGCCTTTTCTTTGCAAATTGCTAAAGACCGCGCGTGACCACGACCGTTTCCTCTTGCCCGTGGAAGTGACGTCACACCGAGATGCTGCCGACGGCTGTGTAGGCGATGTCGTGGGCATCGGAAGGCGATATACTGAAAATAATAGAATAGAATACAATAATGTTTTATTTGTAGTAAAGGACATTATAACAACATACATAGGTAACATAGACAAACACAAACGTCCCCCGCCACAAACCGACTCCAACTCAGCATAATGCAGGTTGTAAAAACCTGCGCTGGTCTTCCGTTGAAGTTGAAAAAAAAAAATTCCAAAGTTGGCCCTGCCGGCAATCGAACCCGTTACAGAAGCAAGCACCTTAACCACTCGACCAAAGGGGCTCGTCTATAATATGAGTCGCAGTACAATTCATAAGAATTACCAAAATTAGGTAGTTAGATTTGGATTGGAAAACTATACTTGCAATATTTGGGTTGGTCCCAAACCTTAAAATATCAATATTTTATAATGTATCAAATAAACATTATCCCTTTCTTTCTAAAGTGCGACGCCGCGCCGTCCCGTCCCGGTTTGTAATAATTTAAGCATAAGATAGATGGAAAAATCCTTAGGCAGTATTTACGCGAAGAAAGGTCGTAGAAAAAAAAATAATACCTAACTTGCAGCAACTTTCAATAAGTAGAATGATAAAGTTTAAATAGGTAGGTAATAATGTTATGCTAAGAATTCATAGAGAAGCGTAGAAATGAACGTAACGTATTTCCATATCACATTAGGTATATGTACCTAATATCTTAGCGCCTCTTTCACCATCTGTCAAGTAGGCTAACTGTCATTTAAAGTCACCGGTAACCGGGGATAATGGAGCTGATATACCTTTGTTTGTACGTAAAAGTCTCAAACATTGCAAAGAAAATAATAATAAAAATTCGCCTATCGAATGATGCAGTAAACCGAGTGCAATTCAATAAAACAGTAAATTATTTCTAAAAGTAACTAATCAATACTTGTAATTGGTGAAAGAAGCCCTTAATAAAATTGTCGCACATATACTTATTTGTTTTTTTTTTTAATTGAGTAATAGAAGGTAAGTACATACCTACTATCAAAGAAATGCTAATTAGGTACCTACTATACCTATTCGATTGCCGAGCTCTCTATGAATATTTAGGTAACCAGAAAACGAATTTGAAAAATATTGATTAAATGTACATTGCAGGAAAATAACTGTCACGGAATAGATATAATTTTTTAAAAATAAAATATATATGGATAAAAAATACTGAAGACTTTTTCTAAGACTATTTTTCGATATGTGATAGAGCGTAGCTTCTACTATAAAATAATAACACCAGTTTATTTTTTGGGAAAGGTACCTCCGATATTAGAAAATATTACCTATTATTTTAAAATTTTACTTAACAAATTAAGTATTATTTTATAATGACCTTATGAGACCTAAGAGCTGCTCAAACATATGAGATGAAAAATATGACCTACAGAAGATAGGTGGGTATTACTTAGTAGGCCGTGGCGGATTTTGGTACCAGCATGTTATCTATAGACTGGAGCCTACGCCGGCAAATTTGGAGCCAAAATATTTTTTATGTCTTACAGAATGCCTTATGCTGCCTTATGCCTTAATAGTAGATACCTACATGATTGAGCTTAATGTACTTGTACACCTACCAAAAACTAATCGCAACTATCTACTTACCAGTTCGTTACTAACTAAGAATTGTAAGGAAAAGGAGGTGTAGGATATAGAAAGATAGTGAACAATAAAGGTACACCTATAGGTATTCTTTATCACTACATTATTATTAAACAAGTCCTACGCCGCGTATGTCCGTCTATTCGCGATACCTAATCTCAAAAACTATAATGCACCGATTTTCATGCTGTTTTCACCAATGGATAGAGTGGTTGTCGAGGAGGAGGAGGTGGAGCGGGCGAAGTCGCGGGCAGCAGCTAGTATTTTATAAAATTTACCTACCAGTGGTTGGCCTTAAGGCCGGATGTAAATGAGAGTACGGCAAAGGAAGCGGCAATTGTAACAGCGGGGGTTCATCCCTGCAGCATCGATACAGAGCTGCCACGCACCCTGCACAAGGGTGCTCGTGCTGTTGTCGCGACACGTCCGTCACTACCATATTTGAAGACTCCTTACTTAATATACTTTCAACACTGAACTTTAATTTACTCGAATTATTCACTTCTGTACTAAGCGACGTCATTTTATTGCAATCTCATCAACAGTCCTACCGTCGGGGACGTAGTTGATAAACTGACAAGCAGCGAGGACTCGTTATCGGCGTAAGCGCAGGCTGTAGGCGTGGCTTAACCAATGGCGCGTTGCGATTGGACAGTTGAGGCTGGGCGTTGCGCGAGCGCCGCCGTTATCGAGTGAACATTGACTGATGTTTAAACAAGTGTTGCATTTTGTTTACAATAAACTGCCTTTAATGTGTTTTATATGAGTTTGCAAGTTGAATTTAATTTTATTGCCACAGGCTAACTTGCGTCAGTACCTACTTGCTTGTGGGGGGTAACATTTTATTATCATTATTCTATCCAAGCAAGTAGGTATAATTACTGACGTTCATTAATCTGTTACTAAGCAATAATATTAGCATTGTTATTATTAATTAATTAGCAGGTGGTGTGCTATTATAAAAAAATAATTCATCGTCATCGTCATGTCAGCCGAAGGACGTCAACTACTGGACCTATTAGGCCTCCCCCTAGGACTAGGACATTAAAAATCATAATCAATATATTATACCTATACTTGGGTAGGTACCTACCTCAACTAAGTATATCAGTATAAGTACATCCATAAAGATAAAGCACCTAGTAAAACTAATTAAAATTAAATAAACTAAACTTAACTATAAACTAATTATAATAATAGGCTTCATAAGAAAGCTTAGCTCCGTTCAACGAGCTGGCGATGCTAAATGTGGAGTCACTCAAGCGTCGTGGGGACCTATTGGACTTTGAAGATTGGATGGTAAGAAGAAAATAAGGTTCTATGAAGTTTTTCAGCGGTGAGATGACCGTCTTCAAGCGTTCAAAATTTTGTAGGCGCTGTTTTTTAAAAAATCCTCCATAATATAATCGTCAGATTAAGAATCAGCACGATCAGGAAATCAGGCTGAACGAACCGTCTGTATGAAAATCTGACGCGCTCGAGTATTACAAAACGGCGGCGCTCGGGATTACGGGGATCAAATCAGATACGAAAGTTACCGACATAGGTAAGTCGGTGGATCAGTGAGTTGAAGTGACAGTGGGCAGGAATCATAGAGCCGACGGCTGCTGGGACAGGAAGGTTCTCGAGTGGAGACTGTGGAGGCCACGGACCGCGGCAAGCGCAAGCGCAAGACGTCCAATCTTGTCCGTTCGTTCCTATTGGAAAATTACTTGTAAGTAAGTACCTACCTAGGTATTTTTTTTATTTCTAAAGGCAACTGGGTCACTAGTGAACATTACAAAGTTTATTTTAATGTTTTATGAAAAGAAGTTATCTGAAGGCGTTACATGTGCGATACCTAACGTTAATCTCAAAGCAATTGTTTAGTTGTAAAACTCTAAAATCGATTACGGCTCAGTTTATTTTGGCTGTCAAAGAACACCTGCGGTACATCCGCACCACCCGATATAGATCGAATCGGTTCTCAAAACCAAAGTGTTTATCCGAAACATAAATCGATGACCAGCCTCAAAGTGAATGATTTATTTATCTATTAAATTTCATAATGCTTTGTGTACGTAAATTAATTTCATCATGTAAATTCATAGGTAAGTTAGACCAAGTAGGAATAAAATAACTTTCAGACGAGCCCATTGGTCGAGCAAATGGAATTATTGCGGACTGAAATTTAATGTCCTCATTTGGACAATTACTTGCCATACCTAATATCTGGTAGGTAAAGATTTATTTTTAAATTTTTAAATGCTTGATAAATATTTGGTTATCAGTGAATGTTATAAGTAGGTACCTACTTGCTTCCTTTTTATATTAAAAAAAAATCTAGTCATATTTTCATAGACCAATATTTTTAGTTAATAGATATACCTACTTACTTCTTATTTTATTACCTAAAAACATCATTGTCTGAATAAATTTATTTTTACGAGTAGGTTATAGTAAGACAACAACTTCGAGAGAACAACAAAAAAATACAAAATGGCTACCATATAGAGGGAAGTGGATTGGACCTCAGTATATATAGGTATACCTAGTGGGGGAGCTATTTTTGTATAATTTTTTTTGTAATTTATGTACCCAGAATATCGCTAGTCCACGACCAGGCACACAGTAGGTATACCTATATTATGGTAGGTACTTATGGTAATCAAATTTTCTACGGACACTTGGAAGTAAGAAGGTATTAAGAAAGTCAAATACTCATCGGCACCGCACAGACCGCACTTATTATAAGCCAACATCAATGGGATCAAAAGATTTGCTACAAAACTTACCTACACCACACGTGCAATATTCAACGCAGCTGGCTCCATCCGTAAATCATTATTAGGACCTACCTTAATTTATTTAAACCTACATGATCACTCGATATCGGATCCGATATTTTCTCTGCGATCGTCTGTGTAGGTTAATACACATAAATTAGACACTTCGAAATTACCTACTACTGCGGATTTTAATTTTTTTTTTAAATACGTGGGTCTACTTAAATAATATTTATATACTAGCTGGCGCCCGCGACTTCGTCCGCGTTGAAAAAGAAGAAAGTAGCCTATATTCTGTGTCCTGTTCGTTTAAATGTTTATCTATCAAGCTTCATGAAAATCAGTTAATTCGTTTAAGAGTTATGGAGGAACATATACCAATTTTTTTATGTATTATACATAGTCAACATACAGAAAAAAATCTAAAAATCGTGAATTTAGTTTCAGTATTGTATAGGTATGTATAGAGCCTATAAACGCGATATCTCTGAAAACAAAGTTTTACTTCATGACTAACCCAGATTTATTATTAGTATTGATGATTTATGATAATATAGATAATATAATTTTCGTACCTAATTAAAATTAGAGATTAATATTTTCTTGGTATAATTTCTAAAAAAATGTTTTCTTAGGTACTTCCTAATTTCGATTGTTATAAGGATGTTATGAGCAATAAGATAAGCAAATAAACAATGAAGGAGATTCGGTTATCTATGAACTCTTTTAAATATTATGTAAAGATCACCCCACCCTCAGGGGCCATATAAGTATTTTAATTTTACAATTTGGAATTTAAAACTAAGGGTAACATTAATTTTCTTTTTTCTTTTTTTTTAATCTATATAAATAAAAAAGAAACCCTAAATGTGTTGCTAAGCGCAAAGCTCGAGAACGGCTGGACCAATTTTAATTCTGTCTTCACTCATGGATAGAGGGATAATCAGGAAAGGTTTTTAAGTAAAAAAAATGCACCCCTAGTTCATAATAAATGAGGGTCCTCCTGTACCTACGAGCTACGCGGTCCGGGAGCCAGCGACATTTTGCCTTTTCTACCACCCTTATTGTTGCGCCACCTTAACCAGTAAGTTAGTGTTGAAAAGAAATCAAGCAAAGATGGGAATTTCTGAATATTTTCATTGTTCACAATATCATTACACTCCAGACCATAAGTCAGACCTGACCACTCCAGACCATATAAAATGAGCCATAATTAGGTTTTATCTTTTTTCTATTTTGCAATAATTACAAGAATTAAAATAAAAAAAATCAGATTTACTACCTCAAACTTTTCTTCATTATTTATTTTGTCTATTGTCCTTGCTACCTACTTATAGGCAAAAATACTTTTTTATAATGAATACGAGTTGTCGTAATAATTTATGGCCTACGAATTCTCATTCAAATCGCTTTCCGGAAATCTCAACGAAGAGATTTATTAAGTCTGCTTTTGTTTTGGAAGCAGTAAAATCCATTGTAAATGTCTAAGATCGTCTACCAAGTTACGCTCATCCACAATTAGGCCATTCTAACGATAAAGAGTAATAATATACAAAACAACATCCTTTAGGGAGCAATGGCCGTTCAATCCAATCAGTGTATTTTAGTCATTAATTCACTGTAGGTATGCTTAAACTGATATATGATTTTTTTGTAGTCGACACTCAACTTAACCGTCCACTTAATGGAGGTGGTTACCATCGACTATTAATTAACAAGCCACGTCCAGCTCATATAACCCAAATCATTTCAAAGTTGGACTGATTAGGCATCTTCTGGGTCTGGGTGAGCTCGCACAATCAGAGGCCTCATCTTCGATACACGGCTAGACGCTGGCCAAGAACAAACCCACGTCATAGGTACTTACTGCAATTGCGGTGCCGACTTTAGGGGCTCATATAAAATCATTTCAAAGTTCGAATGATAAGGCATCTTCTGGGTGAGCTCGTTCAATCATAGGCCTCATCTTCGGTACACGGCTAGATGCTGGCCAAGAGCAAACCCACGTCATAGGTGCTTGCTGCAATTGCGCTGCCGACTTTGGAGGCTCATATAAAATCATTTCAAAGTTTGAATGATTAGGCATCTTCTGGGTGAGCTCGCTCAATGGCTCAATTAATATGCTCAGGTATTATTATTATATAGCCATCAAGTCATCCATTTTATTATCTTAATATGGACAGAAAGGTTGACGGCCCACTTAATGGTAGGTGGGTACCGTGGCCTGGAACACAAACAACTCCACAGGTGTTGCAACTTACGCTGCGGGTCGAATAGGTAGGGGAAGGATTATTGAATATGGACTGGCATCCTTTAATACCTTACGACTATCAATTGATTAATATAATTGAGAGTATAAACAGAAAAAAAATCTTTTAGAATCTTGCTACTTCAGGAATTATGTCTGCCAGGACAATATTTTGACTCAACTCAATGTTTTGGGAATTTTTGAAAAACAACAATTTCTTTAGGTTTTTTTAGCCTTTTTTTCAGATACGCAGATGGACACCTTAAAAATAATGAAATCTACACCGGATCGAAATTTTAATTTTGACAACAAAATACGCCAATAGCTAAAATAGTGACTTGTTCTAACTTCTAAGAGCCTGTCAAATTAATATGCGTTTTTATTTAGCCACTGACGTAATCCTTGTTTGCCTATGTTTACACCCAAGTTTCACAGGTTTTTCAAGTTTTTATCACTTACACATACTAAATGCTTGTTTTATTTCAATAATGCTTTAATCGGTAATCGATATGCTTGGCATGTTTATTAAAATAGTTATCTCTTAAGTATCTACTATATTTTACTTTATTTTTATATGTCTATTACCTATATAAATATATAAGCCTATTTATGGCTATGGAAGCCACAGCAATTAACACGTGAGATTTATTCATACGATCTTTTTTTTTAATCTAGTCATTTTTTAAATACAAAGGTCTATCGGACAGTCTATTTGGCTGTGGGTGTGGCTACCGTCGCCCACGTTAACTGATTGATATAGTTAATGATTTATAATGGGCGCCAAGTGTACGAACACGCGGACACAGCTATCACTACATAATATTATAAAACAAAGTGCTCCACCGCGTCTGTCTGTCAGTTTGTCTGTTCGCGATAAACTCAAACTCAAACTCTGTTTTCACCAATGGATGAATCATGCTGTTCTCGAAGAATGTTTTAGTATATAACTAGCTGGCGCCCGCGACTTCATCCACGTTGAAAAAGAAAAAAGTAGCCTATCCTATGTCCCTACGTCTAAATGTTTATCTATCAAGTTTCATGAAAATCAGTTAAATCGGAGAAACATAGGTACACTTACGATTTATTATAGGTATTGATTTACCTACAAAGTAACGCGGGCGAAGTCGCGGACAGCTTTAGATAATAAGGCACTGAATAGACTAATCTGTCCCGTAATTAAATATCTATAATAATCATTAAAATTAATAAAAATTGTTTGTTAATGAGCGCGTTTACACGAGCAACCTCAGCCTCATTGATACTGTACGATTATTTAAACGAGTCGTTGGCTCATATTGGGTGTCTGTCTCGCAATAAATATTAAATATCGACGCCGTTAAAATATCCCCTTACAGTTTACGAGAGCGCTCACTGAGTGACATGTTTACGTACGCGAGGAGGCAATCAATTGGCCTTTTTCCTTTTCCCTTCCCTTCTCAATATTTAAGTAGGCTCAATATTTTTAAGACACGCATAAGCTTTCTCTGAATATGCATATTCAAGATCCAGTTACGATTCGTGTAAACTCGATGCACATCGTCAATGGGTACTTCCTACTACGGTAAGATTAATTGAAAATATTTTATATCGGAATTAGGGAACGCACAATCCGTTGTTTGTTTGGCCGCTTTCTTGGCTTTCGTTCTGAAAATTTTTAACTGAAAAATGAACGCCTTGGTCATTCAAAAACTTCGGTCTACAATGATCTTGGAAGCTGTGACCATACTCATTCTACGGCTGAATTAGCAGCAGCAAAACAATATTGATCCATTTGAGTCAAAATGGCAAAATAAGAAAGATTGACAATTTTTTAATATTTTTAATGGGTCTTAATAATCGTCGTCTTGAAAGCTTTGTCATTCGCCATTCTAAACATACCTTGCGGCATGTTGCGGCAGCCTTCTACTTTTTCAAAAAATTTACAACTTTTGGAATAACTTAAAAATATTAAACCAAAATAATTTAAAAAAAACGTGCTCCTATTGTGAGATATATCCCTAATAATCATGTTATATTATTGTATGTTTTCCAAATATAATAAAATATATAAATAAATAATCCTTACAGTCTACCTATGTGCATCTGGAATTGTAACTTTCATATTAGGTAAACAATTTTTCAAAGTAGGTTCCAGTGATTCCAGAAATTACATCTCTTTCTTTATAAGTATATTTTAGTATCGATAATATAAGGTCTAATATCATAAAACTCAAACGACCTTGTCAGTAATTATCAAGACGGGTGCCAAAAGAATAATGTTCTCCATTTTCAAAAGCTCGCTACTTTTATCGACTCCTTATCAAATCGATAACGCATCTGTGTGTCTATACTTAACAACAATTGCAATGAACTTTAAACACAATACCGGGTCCTAGCGTTTATCACATTTCTCACCTTTAACTTACACAATTGTTACTAAAGAGCCATTAAACAGCTCGATAAATCCCCAACAAGACGCCCACGACCTTTCAAACACATATTAATATTTAATTGTAGGCGCGATATCATCACGACACGCATAACTAACTGTTAATAAAGTGTATTGTTGACGTGAATTATCCTCATAAGTCTGCCGAACGAGGCCGACTCTACTCGACCAACCAACAGACTAGATACACTATTCTCAAACCCTGCACCGATACCATCTATCGAACATACGATAAATAAGCGCATGGAAAACATTCAACATTGAACATATTATTGAATAAATTTAGGTAAGTAATATTGAAACTTTGCTAACGGTTATTAATAATTCAAAATGTTATTCAAGGTAACAAGTAACCAAAAATTACAATGGTAAACGTAATTATGTGACAGCTATTCTTGAACTGCATAGTAACAAGGAAAAAATAAATTTCGTTCATTTTGATGTTAAAGTATATCCCTAAAACCGAAAAAACTCATTCCATTGGCTCATCTCTCTCCCTATCTCTCTAGTTCTCTCTTCCTTTAGTATCATAATCTGTTTTAATTTTCCAAATATGTCTGTAAATTTTGTATTTCATCATTACAGTTTAAAAATAATTAATTACATTTTCAGTAATATTTACTCTTAAATTTGAAATAAAGCTTAACAATTTCACGAAACTTGGGAGAGATGAAGATAGGGACCCGTGTCGGGTCGCCAGTGTATGTCGCCTCAGGAAATGCTTTATATCGGTGCATGAGCTTGAGTCCAATAAATGCTATAAATAATACAGGATCGTGTGAGACTCGGCACAACACAACACGGATACTATAACATTCAAATATCTGTTTAAGCATTCGAATAAAAAATACGGTCCGATAACCGTACATCAAGTTTATTAGTTCCGATAAATAACTTTCCGATTTGATCGATTCTAATGTGCTGTTGTATTTATTGTAATTAAGTGGAAGCGGCCTGTGGGGCTCCTCATTCGAGCTCTCGTGTGGCGCACTCCTATCAAATCTTTTATACTTACTCTTTATTAAGAACTAATAATATTTGCATAATAGCTTTTAAAACATTAAGTCCAAATGAAATTCAATCTTAATCGCCCATTAATAATGAAAATTGGCTCAATATAAAACGTTCAGATATGAAGTTTTGTGGTAATAAAATCATAGATATCAATAATTCCAATCAATAAAAATATGAATTTATAAGTTGTTCGTAAGAATTATTTTTTTTTTCGAATTTTATACAAAATGCGTATGTCGAGGAATTCATGAAGATACAGTAGCAAGAGTAGATGATTCTTAAGCCTGATAACTTGTTTTAGGAGCTTCAAGTTTTTTAAAGATTGTGCTTTGGAATACAGACAAAGCCATAGATAAATATTATTTCGATGGTGAGAACCGAAAGTAGATATGTCAACATGTCATAATCATTCGACATTTTGGAACTATTGCCTGCAGGATTAGATTAGGTACACATTCGACAATAAATATATTATTTGGCTAGTTAGTCGAACGTCCAATAAGCATTGACTTCATAATGATCACCTTTTATCTCTCAACTCTTGGATATAGACTTCACCCAATGTAATGCTCATATAATATGATAGCAATTATAATGTATGGAATTAATTTTCTTGGTAAAAATTACCTACATATAGGCTAACGCAAATATTTGATAGCTTACTTTGAACTTATAGAAAAATACACAATTATTTTGTATGTGATGTAGGTACCAATTTTGTATATTATGTATATTACTCATTACTCACTCACAGTAACACAAAAGCACAAGTGCTGTTATTTCACGGTGGTCTTCGGTAAGGACTAAAATATAGCTAACTGAAGCTTAATGTAAGTTTCACTTTTTCACTGATTTTCTCAGTAAAAGTGCACACGTAATGTGTGACTACTCGTGATCTTACAAAAGCAGAAAAAATCGACAAGAAGCCACAAAGGTTATGCGATTGTAAATCACAATAAAAGTCCTGAGAGACGCCTTGGAGGCCGGCGGAGGCAACGGAGACGAATTATGATTGCCGCGGGATCGGGCCGTAAAGCACAGCCAGTGCTCCTACGGTGTACAAACATTTTAGGTATAAAACACACACAATAACTGTGTTAAAACACTATTAAAACCTAAATGAGGACCTATTATATTATAAACTAGCTGCTGCCCGCGACTTCGTCCGCGTTCTCTATAGCCTTCCTCGATAAATGGACTATGCACCACAAAAACACCGAAAAAATATTTTTTCAATTCAATTTCAGTAGTTCCTGCGATTAGGGCGTACAAACAAACAAACAAACAAATTCTTCAGCTATATTATTACATTAGTATAGATGCGAAAGTTTGTATATTTGGATATTTGTTAAATGACGAAAAAAGGCTGAACGGATGTTAGCTTCTAGTATTTAATACGGAGCTGGTCTGCTTTGAAAAATGAACATCTGATGGGAAATATATGACATTTTTCTTTATCGCTGTGTCGACAGTGGGCCATATTTTTTTTATATTAATGCATCCCTCGCCTCGGGTTTTTCCACGATAAAAAGTATCCAAATTTTTGCGTGAAAGAGTAACGAACATCCACCCTAACAAACTTGCGCATTTATAATATTAGTATGTTAATAATAATTAATATATTCCGTGCATGCCGATGTTTCGTGAATATGGTGTCTCTAGTGGCCGAACCGTGGCAGGGAGGGGAAGGAGGTGTCCGGCGCGCGCGCAGCGTGCGATAAAGCTGGGCGCCGCGGGGTCCCCGGACCTCCAGCATGGCGGAACTCGCGTCGATAAAACATGGACATTCCGACAATATTACATCATCGACATATCAAAACCTTTGTTTACGTACTTTCAATCCTTTTCTATTGCTCAGGATCATCACTATCTCGAGAAAAAAGATAATATGAGTGCTATCATGCGCCGTAACGACGGAGATCCGTATCTCTGACGTGGCAGTAATGCTTTATTTTTAAGTTTACAAACAAAATTTATATGCAACAAGTGGAATTTTCCAATTCCGTGGACGGAAGTAGAATTATACTTTATACACATTAAATTACAAATAAATATGTATGTATGACTCCAAAATAGCTCCGTGAAATTTTGCATACAGGTAGTCAGTGGAACAGAAAAGGGCACCTCACATTCAGGAACATCGACAAATAATTTATATGTCTGGCTCGAAAAGAGATTGTTGTGGCAATTTAGAACTTATAAAACTGAAAACCAAATTATAAATTCAGAATCTATGTAGAAACTTGATCAAATATATGTATACAGGTTGAAAACAATACCTACATTTATTTTAGATCCACGACACATAAAAATCTAATTTCCTTCTGTGAATAAGGAGTAAAAATACCGCAAAGAAAAAGGATTGGTTAGAAAATCTTCAATATCTTCATAAGTACCTGACCTAGCTTTATTAAATAAAGACTAAAGAATATTTTAATGCACTTAAATAAAAATAAAATTTATTTAGTTTAGCAGTGTATTTATATAAATAAAGTTTGATATTTGTAAACTTAATGTTTTAAAATTATTTACCATTTATTTAAATATAAGTTTTGCGTAACGTATCTCTTTTGTATCTCACTTAAAAAAATCTTATAATTTGTGGCTTATCTATACAATTCTTTAGTTAAGTTCTCGCGCCCACAGCGCCGTGTAAATAATAATTAATTTTATTGTAAATGCTTATATTTTATTGCGGGATTTGTCAACAGAGTGTGCGATGTATTTTGTAGTCTGATATATTTATTGTTGGTTTCTTAATGTAGTGCCTAAGTAGGCATGTGTGTATATGAAACGTTACTATCTTGTTAGAAGCACGAACGATGCCAGTTTAAATCGTTATTTGCTAGCTCCGCATTCATAATACTAACTCATGTCTTTTATTTATTGCGATTGCACTAACAAGACAATGCGATATTTTTCCATTAAGTCAGATTAATATCGAAGCTATAGTTTTGTCTGTTTACTTATATATCTATAATTCTATACATACTTAGAAAATTGTTTGTCTTGACTATCAACGTGCAGACAAACTACTTAGTCTAGAATGATTCAATTTGGAACATAGATGTAGTTTATAAAGTAAACAATGATTTTTTTAAGGCTCGTGAAAGATTTTTTGAAAATTTCATCTCCGTGCAAAGCCGTGGGCGGGTCGCTTGTTTAGATAATTATGAGTTGTAGATATAAGTTAAAATAAGTTTTCAATACTAATTATCACCAATCAATACTAATTATCACCAGACATAATACTTATGTAAATACTAGGTACAATCTTATTTATTTTATTGCTTTCAATGGAATGAAATCTTATGTAATAGGCACTAATACTATGTGTTGTTACACAAACAGTTTGTCACAATTCATATTCTAGGTACTTAGAGACCCGAACCAAATTATATGCAGAAGAGTGTTCGCTCGACCTCGCAACTTCGCCTTATAGCGGACGCGAAGGAGGACAAGAGGTTTAGTCGGTAGGTCTTCCCCAATACCATCTCGGGGCAGGAGTCCGATATAACCCACCGGTCTTGGCTATCCATGATGGATTCCTCTTGTAAAAAAAAAAGGTCCTAGGTAATACTCAAACATTCCTCTTTTTTATGGCCTTTTCCATTAGTGAAAACCGTGAGAAAATACCCCCGTTTCAGTGGTTTAGAAGAAGTTAGCGGAGAGAGCTACTAGCTGGCGCCCGCGACTTCGTCCGCGTTGAAAAAGAAAAAGGTAGCCTATGTCCTGTACGTCTAAATGTTTGTCTACCAAGCTTCATGAAAATCAGTTAATTCGTTTAAGAGTTATGGCGGCACATACATACATACAATACCTACACTTACCGATTTATTATTAGTATTGAATTGATATGATATGATTGATTTATTGAAGGCATAAAAAATTTAAAAAATATTTCAATTAACAAAATCTCGTTATGTAAGTATGTTTATATAATGTGAAGAAAAATCTCTCGATACACTGGCACTTATTTCTTTCATAATTTGAAAATACATTATTCTAGACTATAGACATAGGCTATGTATTATTATGTTTACTAACACCTTTCCACTTGCGTCGGTCTCGTTTGAAATAAAGATAAATAAGCAGATAATAAATTAATACAAGAAAAAAAATTACACAATTGTATTCGTTAGATAATGGGTATAAATAAGTAGGAAAATAGAATATAAATAAGTAAAATTAACATTTATAAGGGTAACTAATATGTATAGATGTATCGGTAAATAAATCGAGTATTCGATGTATAATCGTAAATTTACATAAATTACGATTATACAAATTATAAGTTATGGAAATGATATCTAAGTGTTGTAGATTACTTTTCACAGTAAGTTATTCAAAGTCAATGCATCTCGTTAGTTATAAGTTACGACTTAGGCCTGATGCACACAGTAGGGATTGGTTATTAAAATATTATTTACTAACTGGTGCCCGCGACTTCGTCCACGTTCTCTATAGCCTATAGCATTCCTCGATAAATGGAATATCCATCACCAAAAAGTATTTTTCAATTCGAACCAGTAGTTCCTGAGATTGGCGCGTACAAGCAAACAAACAAACTCTTCAGCTTTATATATTGGTACTTATAGATTAATAAACATAAGTGTAAAAAAAATAAAAAACAATAATATTTTTTATTACGACTACTGCTATTTATTATGTATGATATTTTTTACAAAATTTTACATAAGTATATCGTCTTATCGTTGTAGGTATAATCTCACAAATATCATTATTGTAAATTTTATTTATTTATTTACAATAACATGGAATACATTTTATTTAATTAGCTATGAAAGCACACACTAGACTAGACATACAAGCCTGTATCGTGTGCTTCATGCATTATAATTTATTTAGATTTCCCGTAAGAATGAAGCATTTTCCCGCGGTAAAAAGTAGCCTATGTTCATCACGGATAATGTCGGCTTCCAATGGTAAAAGAATTTTTCAAATCGGTCCAGTAGTTTCGGGGCCTATTCTATACAAACAAACAATCAAACAAACAAACAAATCTTTCCTCTTTATAATATTAGTATAGCTAATGAATAAATTATTGAAATATAATAAATAATTGAGTTATAATGTAATAAATATTTTTAAAATGAATTCAAGTTCTGTGTACACAGTGCTTTAGAGTGCGTCAAAAGCACTCCATAGCAAAGAGCTAGAGCTTCTCTCCATGTAAACACGTATCTCATGTAAACTTGGACAGACGTCGGGCCAGCAAGGCAAATTATGTTAATATTTGTTTTATGGGAGTCTCACAGAATATATACATATATTCAAAACGTTTTTATGAAAATATAGATTTATAACGGGGTACTTTGGTACCATTTATTACTCAAGCTTCCTCGAAATACAGACTTATTTCCCCTCGTCCAATATCAGTCCAATATACTCACCTAGAGTTCAAGTAACACTTGGGAAATACAAGTGTGTTGTTGATACAGAAAGATTTTGTTCCACATTTAACTGTCTGTCGCCGTGACGGCGCCACGGCGCTGTTGGTTGTTTGTTTGTATAGAATAGGCTCCGAAACTACTGGACCGATTTGAAAAATTCTTTTACCATTAGAAACCGACATTATCTGTGATGAACATAGGATACTTTTTACCTCGGGAAAATGCTTCATTCCTAAGGGAAAACGGGTAATAGGACAACGGGTAGTAAGAATTATTCTTCCGTACTTATCTTTTTCACATAACTTCTAAACAGCTGAACCGATTGGGATTGAAATTTTGTATGTGTATTTCCATGGTTTCACAGACATGAATGTATTATAAAGTTACGCGGACGAAGTCGCGTGCAACAGCTAGTATGTTATAATTTTGTTATTCGTATGCTGTTGTATAGGGTTGATTTGGGCTTTTACATGTATTATTAATTGTTGCTTGCTAATATCCTTTTTGCCATTGAATGGAGCATCAAATTAACAATAGCTAATCCTGTCCATCTTTAATTATCGTATAAAAGTTTCAGTGTAAAGATTTTAGTGTCGCTTACTCTATCGCAAGTAGAATAGATCGATTGTAAATTGTCGAACACTCGTTTCTTTTACGAGGCGATTCCGTTTTAAATTCAATTTATTTTAGAGGGTCCTTACTCGTAAACCTTTGACCTAAACAGACAGTAATGCTCTTTCAATTTTCAACTACATGCAATTTTAATGCATTATTGAGTCGTATAAATAAAATGTTAAATTATTCAATGCTGTTGAAATTGAAAGGTAACTTGTAACTTTTAAATCGATGAGAAAGAAATATTTTAAATATACCTAGTATTTAGAAGAAAAAAACATGTAAAAATAGCTTTTTTCAAGCCATTACTTAAAAAAATGTCTTTTAGCCCTGCACCAATTTTATATGTTCACAAAGTAGAGGTTCCTTTTATGGATACTTATTATACTTAAACTAGCCGGCCGCCCCCGACTTTATTTTTTGCCTAATAGGAGTAGGGTTTCTATACCTTTTTAACTGTTGTCTGTCTGTTTGGGTTTAACGCTGTTTCCATTAGTGAAATCCGCATTAAAATCCGTTGCGTAGTTTAAAATACAGAGGGTACAGACGGCGGGAAGCGACTTTGTTTTATAATATGTACTATGTAATGATAATAAAGATTAACAAAAACTCAAACAAAAAGTGTGCGTCAGCCCCGACGTACGACTGGAGTTTATTTACTCCTTACGAAAGATAAATAAGTAATTTAATAAATACGAACCAACAAATAAATACCGGTGCCATCTAGTTTTCGCAAGGATGTATTTTTACATAACACATTCTAGTTTCAGATATATTATGTAGATGGCGCTAAAATTTTGATTTTACTCCCATAGATTTTAATTTTACCCCGGGCTTATATATGAAAATTAAACTCCAAAATAAACTACCCAAAATAAAGAACTCATGATTTGAATCGTATCTTATTAATTAGTACAAAATAATTCTGTCCAGTACTTTAATTCGCATAATAAATATATCTATTGGAATTACATATTAGTGTGTCTATATAGGTAATACAGACCAACCGATAAGTTGGAATTTAAAGTATAGGTAGTTACATGATTCTACCTTCAATCCACCATTATAATTATCTAAAATTAACTAAGATAAACGAACTTATTCTTAATTTTTTGATTCAGTTTGGTTCTGTCTGCCCTTTTTATTGGTTCACACGTCATCGTCAACAGAAGCCATCTGGTTTATTTATGTTTTAGCAGCCATCACTTTTTTCGCCGGTGATTTATCAGTGACTGTTTCATAACACAGTTAATTTATTGTAAAAGAAAACAGTTTATTTAATTTTTACCATTTGTGAACAATAATGAATTATTATGCTCGGCAAAATTCTCTATTGCGTGGATTTTCATATATATACCTCTAGGTATTACTTTTATGACCAATTCACAGTGTTAAAGTACAAAAACTTAAACTTAAATTTAAACTGTTTATTTGTTAATAAAATGTACTTTTGGGAAATACATTTTAAGGTGTATTTTTGTTTATTTTTAACTTATTTAACTACTAGCTGTTGCCCGCGACTTCATCCGCGTACTTCTAAATGTTTATCTACCAAGTTCCATGAAAATCAGTTACTTCGATTAAGAGTGATGGAGGAACATACATACATTCAGAAAAAGGGAAAAATTGTAAAAATGGTCAATTTAGTTTCAGTATCATGTATAGAGCCTATATACACGATATTTCTGAAAACAAAGTAAATCACTCCATGAACGACCCCTACAGATTTGTTATTAGTATTGATTCATATAAAATCTCTTATTAAACTAATAGTGGGTCTATTAGTTTATAATTTCTTTTAAATTATAGCTTATGTTTCATTTAATTAAGGGACAACTACATCAAATTTGTACCGATATTCATAGGATAAAAAGCGAATAGGCTTTTGCCATTCACTGAAACACAGCAGCACACATGCCGTAAGTATTATTTCACGGTGGTCTTCTATGAGAAGGTGGTTCTTCTGTAGAGTTTGTGATCGAAGACACTACTGCCCTGTTATTTGGTGTTCCTTTTTTTTATGTTAAGGTGACCTAAACATAAAAATTTGTCCTTATTTTGTACCCCATAACAAAAATAACAGCACAGGTGCGCAAGTGCCCTGCCGACCATATAAGTACCTATATTATAGGATAGTGATAAGAGATTAGGAATAAGGAATAGTATAGTTTAACATAGTGAACATACATAGTTGAACATAACAAGACTGGAAATCAAACTTAAAAATTAACCTGGGTTGTTATTAGTATATAATAATTTACACTTTATTGATAGCAAACATTTTAAGCAAGTATGTATGTAAGTACAGAACAGGGTAAATTAACTGAAGGATTTTACGTAAGAGGTAGGTAGAATTATTTGTTTTATAAATCTTCACTTTGTTATATTGCATTCGCGCTATCTAAAGCAACGCTATCGTAAACAGTAGAGCACAAAGTGATGACGGACCTAACACAGACCCCCTCATTACCGCTCTTACAAACAAAACCCAATACAACACAAAATATCATAAAATACCCACACAAAACAAGCGAACTTGAACTCTAACACAAGACAGAAAAGTGCACTTTTCTTTATATTAAATAAGTAAATCTTTATTTAAATGGAATGCATAATAGAATCTTTAAAGCGTACACGCAGCTATTATTAGGTGTTAGCATGATTATTTGACAGTTTGAAAACGTTTACAGATTGTAGGTATATTACATATATTGCGGGCAATGTGGCTTCCTGCTTTTTACATAAACAGCGCTTTGCTCCTGTTCCTACTCTCGAGCAGAAAATGATCACTTATAAGCTCATAAATAGATATTAGGTATTGCACATAATTTGTATTATAATATATTTAACAAAACTAAGTAAAACTACTCAACGCGTGCACCTAAGTAAAATCATATAAAAAGTTTTTAACAAAAAACCGCCGAAAAAACTGAAAAGAAAACATAATTTTATTTAACCTTTATAACTAAGTTCTTAAACTAATGTAAGGACACCTAATAGGCCAGTCATTCAAGACATATTAGGTCGCTATAAATTGCACTTCTGAAAAGTGCATTCTACGGAAAAGTCATCTTAGACACTCTTAAAGAAAATAAAATTTGCTACAATTTCAGTCTAACCGTAGCTCTGTATGTCAAACAGATCCCGAGATACGTACACTTCAAAAATGGGTAATTTTTCCTAAAAAGTTGGAAATTTGTAGTTAGCCGTTTTTGCAAACAAAATATCGTCTAAAATAATCATTCTACGAGAGAAGTTATACTAAATGAAGTTATAGAGCATTTACTTAGCTTCAATTTGAGCATAAGTAGAACTCTGTAGGGCCAATAGTTCTTTTGTTATCAAGTAAAGAAGTATAAGTAAGGAAATTCTAGGGCAAGCTTCACTGTATAGAAACAAAATTATGATTACGAGTAAATATATAGAAGAATAGGTACCTTGAGTTATTCTATTTCCTAGTGATCAAGTCAATAATGTGAGTAACAAATCCAAAGAACATTATTTTTCAAATTCAGAAATTGCCATGATAATTGATACCTATGTGCTAACATGATAGGTAGTACTAAGATACACTTTTATCAAAGTTGTCCACTCCACTTAACATATCCCTCACAAAGTTGTAACAACGCTGAAAACAATTCCCCTGGAATAAAATCCGTTTGTTTCAAACTCATTTTTCTATTTTCTCTCTTGCGTCTTCCATACGATGAAAATTGCGTTTGGGGTTTCTTTTTCAGACCTGCATTTATGAAGAATGTCGTCGGCTGAACTGTTGTTGTATTGTAATAAGTTTCTTTTGCTTTTATCGCTTGCACAATTAAACACAACAAATATCCACCGAAAGCCAAAAATGCTAGAGTCGTCACGGACATCGAAAATATGTTGCTTATCTTTGTAGAGCCGGTCTTCTTGTGAAGTTCGGCGAAACTAGTTCTCTTTATGGGAGACGACTTCATGGCCATAGCTTGAGCACCAAAATTTTCCAAGTACGACGATGGTGTAGTCGACGTAACATTCTCATAAGTCTCGGTGACGAGTTCTTGTAAAGATGATTTCAACCGAAGCAGTTTCTCTAAGGGCAGGTCGTTGAGCAACTGCATGTCTTCTACAGCCAATTCGGCGTTTGTGATTTTGTGAAGTGTCACAAGAAGAAATAAAGCTTTCAACATCGCGATGCTGCCGTTACTTCTCCAAAAGATGAATGTTGAAATGAAATGAGTTTGTGTTGTTTGTCACGTGACATTATCGTGGTCTACCGAGCGCAACTGTCACCACGGTCACGTCAACCAGGTCACTGAGAACATTTTATTACACTAAACTAAAACATGTGAGGTTGGTCCTGTTAACTGTATTACCTATTAGGTTTTTAATTTGCCTTCGAGTAATTTGGCCAGGAGTCAGTGGCGTAACTATACAGTCTGAGTCTAAAGGAGTCCCTAGCTAGACGGTCAAAATTGCTTGATAAGCATTTACGTGCTTGACATCCTACTTGTCAAGCATCCGCACTCATTTAATCTCAATCGCTATACAGCGAGCCAGTGTAAACTTGCGCTAAAACAGAAAACGCTGTAATGTTCCGTAGCACACTGTATTATATGTGTTGCTTGACAAGCATGCATCTAAACGATCAAGCATGCTTGACAAAGATTGCAAAAATATATTTTTTCATCAAACACGTAAATGCTTGTCAAGCATATCAAGGTCCGTTTAAACGGTAACGCGCGATTTTTATGTGTTTGTCAAGCAATTTAGGCCCGTGGCAAATTCATAGGATGTGCGGCCCTTTCTTAACATAAAAAAGCTTGACTTTGTAAAAGAATATTTCCTATGTGTCGCTTCTTCTAATGCTCTCCTTCCATTTTAATGATATTATTATTACGTATGCTGACTTGTTTCTATTGTAAATAATGATAGTATATATACAGTATGGGGTTTTCACGTCGTTACTGTTTGAGTTATGCATAAAAAAAAGTAATATATTTAAGGAAAAATAATAATGGCAGTCACTGCGTTTTAGTGGTAAAGGGCAACTCGTCTGGCTGCAGTAACTATATAGTAATGGAAAGATTTTGAAGTAATGTCAGAATCCAGTTCTGTATCCCGTCTTGTTGATGCCTTACCTTGGCCACCTTTAGTTTTTTAAAAATTGATTGCTGATCGAGATCGAGTTAGTTTCATGTAAAGTATTTATTATTTTACTCTTATTCAATTTGTGTTATTACACTCACCATCCACAGAAACAGTGCAAGTGCATTATAAAAAGCTCATCAGTATCATTGTCTACAGTGCCATCTATGAGAATTTTTTGTAAGCTTTAGTATAAGTGAAAAAAAAATGGATTTAATTTTGAAGTTTTATAGTTTAAAAAATATCATTTTGTTATTTTTACAACTGACTGTATTTGTAAATACAAAGAAAAGGCATCTGAAGCAAATTTTATGCTCTAGTGCGAAAGTTGCTCAGCTCAGCAATTACTATAGGAAACGAACCGAGAGTATTGCGCGGGCGCACGCCGCTGCACATCTCATTGTAATCTCAGACGCAACCTCAAGATGGCGTCGTATGTGCTCACGTTTTTCTACTTATTTTTATTATTGCCAATTGGATGGGCAGAACACCACAGCAGAAGCGATGGATTTATTGACAGATTAAGTGATGGGATGAAAAGCTTCCTCAGTAAGTACCTAAAATTAAATAAATTATAAATTACTTGAAATAAGCCCTCTAAGAGAAACTCGTTTGTAAAATTATTTTTAGTATCGGTACCAGGGTCAATTTACTATTCCTTATCATCCACCATCGTACTACATTTACTTTTCTTCATTCCCTCGTCTCGTTAACATAACATCACCTTGTTTTTGCGCCAGGAACGCACTGGCGCATTAGCTACCTACGATCAAGGAGACCATTTACAGCGTGTAATAAAATTCACCGAGGAGTTATTGTGATGAAATTTTTTGTTAAAAAAGTTAAATAACAGTTTACAACTTTCAAACAATCATAAAGCTTCTAAGAACACAGCAGTATGATCTTAAGTTTTAACCATTGTGTACGATAATATTTCAGGTTCAGAGTCTGTGGCACTGAAAGTTGCAGAATTCGTAGTACGAGCATTTAAAACGAATACAAATCCGATGAATCCCATTATAAACAGGAATGCTAACTATCCAAATAACGCCTACGTTGACAAAAATATCGACAGTGAAGAGAGTTTTGAAGACAATAGCGATAATCAAAATATAAACAAGGCTCAAAATCCCATGACTCCTTTGAGGCACCTTGTCAAGTTGCTTGGTTTGCAACCGACGCAGATAAGTGCGGTCGCTGTAAACGCTCTCATATTCGTGGCACAGATGGTATGTACCCTAACTTCAAATCTTTTTGTATTTGAGAATCCAAGATTCTTGAGGAAGGGTTTTGATTAAGAAGCGTAATCTAAATAGTAACCTGATACCTGACCCCAGTTCTGTGGTAAAGTTCGCGTATGGAGATCTCTTTGAGCAAAGCTTAGTAAGAGTCTTAGTAAATATTTTACACTTGGATGGATTAACGCCACCTGATACATTTTCCAGTATTATGACATAATTTTTGTATAAAAAAATCTTCTTCAGAGACCTGTCGAGTGTCACAAATTTCGGTAAGTATAGTTGTTTCGTAAAAAAATAAAAAAACGGCAGGCGTTAGGATGTCCACCGACCACAAGATAATTCTGTGTGATTTCAAAATTATTTCTCTATGCGTGAACTTTTTTTTTTCATTTTTGTAATTCGAGTTCAATGTTTCAGATATCAACCTTCTTAGCCGGCCCTAAAAGTTTTAAGAGGCCGCATCGTACGGACGATCTTAAAACATGGATACTTAACAAAAACTCGAGAAAATTACAAGATCTGATTGCCACTGCAAAAAATTATTCTTTATCGGACTTAATTGGAGACGCTATCGACGAACAAGGCTCCGAAGAAGAAACCAGTTGCTTACGACTTTTGGTTTGCAAAATAACACCGTACATAACAAAAATGCAAATGACTGTCTTCGCCGAAGATGTACCAGCTGAAAAAGACTCGGAAAGCTTCGTCATGTACCGCCATCTACCGTCCAAAGATGCTATTAAAGATAGAAGTAATTTCTGTGAGAAACAACATAATAACTGTCACTTATACGAATAATCCCAATATTATAAATGGGAAAGTAACTCTGTCTGTCTGTTACCTTTTCATCCCGACCATCATGAAGAACACAGGAAATCAAGGACATAGGTGAATTGAAATTTCAGGCCTAGCCGTTAGATGTCGCTACAAACTTACTGATGTCACGTCTTTTATCAAAAACTAGCTGGCGCCCGTGACTTCGTCCGCGTTGAAAAAGAAAAAATAGCCAATCCTGTGTCTAGTACGTCTAAATGTTTATCTACCAAGTTTCATGAAAATCAGTTAATTCGTTTAAGAGTTATGGAGGAACATACCTACATAGGTAATTACAATATTTATTGAAAATAGATTTATTTATTGAAAACTAATATTGAAAATCAAATGTAACCTAAATATATATTTTGCAAGAAATCTATTCCATCCAATTTTTAAACCCCTCAGCCAAATTTTTTTTTTTTCACAATACCATTAATTATATTTATTTTTTTTGTATTAAAAAAAAACATTAACACGAACTTGCAGCGGGGTGCAGTTTTACCGAAAACTTTTGTGCTCTCATTTGCACTGTAACTATTTGGTACTTACCTATACTTATTTGGATTTTTTAAATAATATTTAATTTATCATACTTATTATTCAAAAAATACTAAATTATTTATTCATATAGAAGTCGACTGCCGTCAAAGCAGACGTGGATTCGAATCGATGTCGAGCTTGCCCCTGTGAGACTTCCATTTCATGTGTTAGTTAATTAACACTTCCCCTAACGGTGAAGTTTTCATGTCGTGGAAACCTGAGTCTTTTAGAGGCGTCTTGTAGGTAACACAAACGTCACAATATTAAATGGGTAATGGGTACAGAAAACTTTATTTAAACATTTTATATGCCTATCTGTCAAAATATTTTACCTAATTTTATTTTTACGTTACGCGCTATAGTTTGATTTTTAAAAATCCCACAGGAACCTAACGTTTTTCCAGAATAAAAAATATCCTATATGTTAATCCAGGTAATAAACTATCTGTGTGCCAAATTTTATCCAAAAACATTGTAAAAAAAAATGATTTTCGAATTCTTGTCTGCCTGTGCATGCTAATCTTAGAAACGACCTCACGAACTTCACGAAAAGAAATTTCTGTCTTATTTCGGCAAGTGCTTACCTTTCTCTCTGTGACAGTAGGTGTCCTTTAGAATGTCTTAAAGTATACCTAGGTATGTCATAGATGATAATTATATCTTCAAATATGTATTATTTTTGTGGAACACACTGGCCCCGCATTCTGTTAAAAATATTCCACATTACAAAAGGAAGGATTCAAATCTGTGAGTGCGCATAACAAAACAACGCTGCGGCCATGGCGAGAAAGTGAACGCGGGTCGTTAACCCCTTACTGCCCAATTTACTTGGAGACGGTTGACGACTTTGATCGATGCAGCTCTCAGCTCTCAGCTAGACAAGATGAGATTATTTAATGACACGAAGTCATGACTTCACACGGCCTGTGACCTGACCCAACACGAACATTTACAATAATAACACCAATCAAATTCAGCTTTTAATAAAAAACATGCTATATAGTTAGAAACATTTTAAAAGTAACAAAAATTGTCTATGTTAGGGATGTAGGTACTACAAAGTGTTCTTAACATTTTCTACTAAAATTATAAATGCGAAAGCATGTCAGGATGTATGGATGTGTCTTTGTTCCTCAATAACACAAAAATGGCTGAACAGATTTGGAAGAAATTTAGCACAATTTAAAATTTACTATTTATCTGGATTCACTTAACATGTACTTAGGTAAGAAACTTTTCATCCCGATGAATTGTCAAAAATATAAAAAATTTCGCCCGATTTTATATTTTTAGATCCCTCGGGAACCTAAAATTTTTCCGGGATATAAAGTATCTTCTATTATGTTAATCCAGGTAATAAGCTATCTGTGTACTAATTTTGAGGCGGTAAGTACCTTAACGAAGATTCATTTTCTGCTTTATTAATTGTGATGTGATCTTGAGGTTTGATAACTTGAAAATAATTTCTTAAAACTTTTGCAAATATTATAAGTATATGTAAATGGTAAGAAATATCAAAACCATTTCTATACATCCACATAAGTTATGATAATAACTATTATATGGTATTCAACAATAGAATGACTTTTTCACCTAATCTCTTGATTGTGTAGACCACGTTGAAGTGTTCGTTACTTGTCACATTTAATGTCACAAACTACCTATGTATATATATATAAGAAAGTAATTCCGAAAATATAAAAAAAAATCCTATTAACAAAATAAAATTACCGTAGTAGCGTGGACCTGTGACGTATTATTCTTAAATACCAACACCTACCACCAAGCAATCCGTAAGTCTGCCTGCAAATTAAGTATGTACCTTGAAAAAAAATATTACTCGTAAAAGCCGTACACACTTTACAAGTAGTAGGCTTCAAAACTAAATATATATTTCACACGAATCCACTAAAGTATTTGTTTGATTGTTAAACTTTCGCACGGCTTATGGCTCAGCTGTGTACATACATGACACTCCTCAAAGCAAATTAAACAAACGACCAAACGCTTCATAAAAGATGATGCAACATAATTATTAGGTAATAGCAGATCGATGGTCGCCGCTGGCAACGCTGCGCGGACGCAGTGAGCGGCGTAAGGTGTTACATAAATGTGTATTAACGCGAAGAAAGTCCAGTGGAAAGCTCGACTCAACATAACCGAGTACGCATGAGTTGCCTCCTTATTGTTTGTTTATTTAGATTAAGCGAACTCGTATGCTTGTCGCCAAACCTAGACACATACTAGCTAATACTAGCTGCTGCCCGCAACTTGGTGAAAAATAAAACGCCTGACAAAATATACGAGCAATATAACGGTTAACATCTTTATTGCTGTTACACTTTTGCCAGGCGTTTTTCAGATTATCCCTCGCAAACAGTACTTTTTTTCTGAATAAAAGGTACCTTGGACCTTGTCTCTGACAACAAAATTTCAAGATAATCTGTTGAGTAATTAAAGCATGAAAAGGTAACAATCAAAGTTACTCTCATAGTTCTAATATTAGTGTGGAAGTATAGATTAGTACTCGTAGATGTAATATCTTAATATATAAAAGGGGATGTGTGTATTTTCCCTATGGACTCCAAAACCGCTGAACCGATTTAGATGAAACTTTCAGACAATCTTCAGATTAGTCCAGCGGGTAACTGAGAAGTTTAGTAGAGATCGGACGCGGGCGAAGCCGGGAGTGGGTCGCTAGAAATACTTATAACAAAAGTCGCTTGCCGCCGTATGCCCCTCTGTATGTAATACCTACATATATTAAGCCCGTTTTCACAAATGATATATAAAACGTTACAGTTTAACATGTTCAGTTTGAGATGTACTCAACCAGAGGCTTCCTCTGTTGTAGGTACATAAATAAGCCATCCAATAATTTTCTAGTAGGACCGGTCAGAAGCAGCCTGGTTCAGCGTCTTTATTGGGCGTCGCGCTTGCTTGTCTCATTGTAGTCTACACTCGAAAGGTAAGTAAGTATCTCATTTTGTTTGAATAAAATATAAATGATATTCAAATAAAATGAGAAGACAATGCCAAAGAATCACATCCTAAAGTAATATTATAAATGCGAAAGTAAGTTTTATTCATTACGCTTTCACGCCTTAACCATCACCTTAATCATGAATT
Source organism: Synanthedon vespiformis (assembly GCA_918317495.1). NCBI lineage: Eukaryota > Metazoa > Arthropoda > Insecta > Lepidoptera > Sesiidae > Synanthedon > Synanthedon vespiformis. Next base: position 4,057,479 of record OU906958.1, read on the forward strand.
TTCGCATACACGTTGTCAGAAGCTGGACAGACGACCTGATTGAGGTAGGCTACAGCAAGAAAAATTGCCCGTGGTCCACCCAAGTGGACAAAGTCCACCTGACCACGATTCACGACCAATACCTACATCTGGTATGGTATCCAGGCTGCTTCTTACCGTTCCTTTTGGGAAATTATGGGGCAACGGACGTCCTACGTCTGGGATTAGAGTTGGTGTTAGTGTTCTAGAATGCACATCAGAGGTACCCAGTTACATTAAATAAGATGCTTAATTTTAAATAAAACACGACTTACAGGTTAAAAGTCAATAAACCAAATCGCAAAAGTCAAATTCAGTGAATGTTGTAACTAAGCTAATTTTTGAGAAATTGTGATTTGTAAAGGAAATACGCAGGTTTTTTTCTCATTTTGTGCAATACATTCAATCCATTATATCTAGATCTCTGCTGGATTTTCCTTGTTTTGTGCATTTAATGAGAATATGAACTTTTGAGTATGGATTCGCTTACGAAATCCTACTTCAATTCAAAACATTGTGGCCTATTTTCATTCTCTTAACCAATTAATAAAATTACCGTGGTTAATGAGCGCTTTATCTGGCTATTATGTTATCTAATAGACGAATTTGTCTCGCATGTAATAATAATAGTAATATTGATGAAAATGATAATATTAACTAAAACACACGATAAAATTGACTGTAAATTCAAAAGAAAATCACTACCAGCATTTATTTCCCCACCTAACTAATAAGATAAATAAATAGTATGAAATAAAATATGTCTTTAGAATTAAACCTAAGTTAGTATAAGGCACCGTAACACCCCAGAGAAACTTATAAACTTATAAAACTTATACTTAAAGATATATGTACTTAGAAGATTTTTACAATCTTACAATCTGATATTGCTAATTCTAAAATAACTAATAATAATTTATTCTTCCATAAGAATTACTTAGTGATGAAAAAATATAAGGGAATAAATACATAAACAGACATAACATTTTATTTCTATGTTCCAACAACTGAGAATATAGAAGCATAAAGAGTAAACAAGGTTCTTCAACGTTGGTGAAAGAAACGAGTAAGTTTAGTATTTTCTTGTTTGTCAATGCGGCTCGGAGAAAGTTGAAGTGGTGGGGCCAACACTGCAAAACTGCTCACACATTAAGATTAAAACAACGTATAAATTAATCAAGTAATCGAGGCACTTTGCTGTTAACTAAACCATTGTTAAGTTTACCAACAGCTATTCAACGTGATATGTCTAATGTCTATTGCCCGCAACTTCAACGCGCGGTTTTCGTACACTTGATGTTCCGATGTTCGGTATATTTTTTCATTTGTAAACCGATTGGAATAAAACAAGCACTAAGCTTGCTACAACATCGGTAAAAACCGCATTCAAATCGGTAAAGTCGTTTCTGAGATTAGCGCGCACTGACAAAAAATGTAAAAACTATTATTTTGACCTCGGTAACTTAGTTTCAATGTGAAAAAAGTTTTTTTTTTTTTTTCATTTTTGAAGACAGGGCTCTATTAACATTTTCTTTTATGTAAATATTAACATTGTATAGACGACAGTGGTCACATACCATCAAGTGGACGTCAGCTTACATGGATACCTTATATGGATATCATTACAATAAACTTTAATAAAATAAAAGTAGGTACAATTAAAGTTATATATATTTAAACAGATATAAACAGAACATTAAAACTGACCGCGATGCTGGTATTTGTTTACTTAAATTGGAGGCATACTGTGAGTTAATGTATGATGTGTGTACTTATGTATTTTGTGACATAATAGAACATAATGTAACTAAATCGGTACTATACATTTTGAACCGTGAAAGGTCAGAATAAGGCAGAATGTTAAGGTCACAATAAAAAAACATACATACTTAATTAAGAAATAAAAGGCGACACAATAAGGTTACGGAGTAATTTCTCCGCAAATCGCACATTACAAAATAATAACATCTACCTATGTAATACGTATACCCGTGCTTAATATAACGAAGTTAGTAAACAATTGTGTCAAAAAACAGTTTTTTTAAAAGAAGATAAAGAGTACAAAACTGTAAAAGTCTAATTACAGTGACAAGACAAGACTTACTACTAAATTAACACCGCAATATAAAAGTTCCTGTTATTGCATAGTAGGTCAATGTGTCACTAAATATTTCGCTAAAATCGCTGAAGAAACTACTATTCTATTGGAGTATTTTGGTGGCGATTTTTATTACCTATATCGCAGAGATATATTATTTCGATGCCTATATGTTATACCGTCCACATAATGTTAAATTCTATGTCTATCAATGTGTGAAATATGATTGTGAATTTGTGAGTCAGTTGAAAATACATAATTATAGTGTCATACGAAGAGCAGCACGTTCGTTTGAATTAAATACTCCCAACCAGGACAAAGTAGTATTTAACTCCCTACTACTCGCCTTTTGGGATGGTAAACTTTTTTCAACTCTTTAATTTATTACCTAGATTAACATAGGTATAGTATAGGTACACGATATCCTTGAATAATGTTAGGTACCCAATGTATAGTAAAAATATTTAAAAAAAACTCGAGTGGCGGCTCCACCGCACCGTATAACCGCACCGTTCAGCTGTTATATTATTTCATTTTTCAACGCGGATGAAATCGCGGGCACCAGTTAGTATTCTTGTATCTTAAAAGATATATAAGAATCAAATGTATTGTAAGGAAGTGACGAAACAGCATGTGATCCCGTCTTTAGCTATTAGAGGTCTGTCACGGTGCGCTATTAGAGGGCGGATCGCATACTCTGTTATGGTATAGTGTAGGTACCCCATTGTTGATTCGTTGTTTTGTACGAGTGATTCGTTCTGCTTCACATTGAGAACAATCTTCACTTTCTATGGCTATGACATTGCTTAGGTACCAACGTTTAAGAGACTATTTCGAGGAAGTATGAATTTATATATTACTTTCACCTTTTGTCTTGTATAAGCATTTTGAAAGTAACGTGTCCACTATATTCAGCAAAATACGTAAAATGATTCATGCAATGGAAATATAATTGCAAACATTTCTTACTATCTTTTACTGGTTCGCGTTACATCTTTGGACAGCTCCTATACGAATCTAAATAACTCCATTGTGTAATTAATTATTAAAACTATTATATATTAATATACCTAAATACGAAGCTGATATTTTTCTGTGATAATTTATAATCCTTTGGTCACATTGACGAGCCCGTTAGATGAGTGGTTAAGCCTTGACGCCCTGTTCTAGGGATATACTGGGTTGGATTCCCGGCAGGGTCAACTTTGGAAATGAACTTTTAAAATCAGCTCTGGTCTGTATATGAACCTTTTCTTACCCCGACTTTACGTATTTCACAGAGGCTTTACACACAGATTGTGACAAACTCAAATTGTGGGCTTTGAAGCCCACAATTTGAGTAGATACGATGATCTTTACGTCAAATGTTTTAACAGATGAGATAAGATCGCTCTTACAACCCAAAAACATCAAATCACAGTGTCATCTTATTTATCAGTTACCTATCTTATTAAAAGCTATACATAGTTTAGTTCTGCGTGTTAAGTACCTACATCACTTTTTAACGTCTTGAATGACCTTTTATTTATACCATTATATTCTTGTGACTCAAGTTTAGCCGAAAGCGATAGAACTTCGAACTATGGTGGAGTTAGGTATCCTTGAAGAAATGTCAATAAATCTCTGCAAGAAAAAAAGGGAATATTATATTCACAAAATTGCATTCGCTCTCGCATAATTCAGGTAATCTCCGGTAATTCATGTGACAAATATTTACTTCTATTAGGTAGGTAGGTATATGCCCCGGTAACCTGTAGCACGGATTCCCAAGAAAAACAGAAATGATGTCTAGTCACTAACTTGCTCAAGTGTTATGACAACATTTTAACAACGACTTGTATTTTGACTTCAGCGGTATTAGAACCAGAACGAGTTACTCTTGTGTCATATTTTAGCGACTTGTCACTTCTGAGACTCTTCTCAGTCATTATAAAACAATTTCGCGTGACTTTAACGCCTAGAAAAATTATTATTAAAAATCCCGATATTGACTTCAGTTAATATTTACCTACATTGAACTCTATATAGGATACTGGTTTTTAAAGATAATTTTTTATAACCATTTTAATAAATAGGAAGACAGTTTAGTACACTACATAATAGTACACTACAAGTAACCAATTGAGAACAAAAAAAAATGTGTAAAAATGAAGTTTGATTAAGTTCGTTGGGCGACCATGTTATGGTACGCAGCCGGTTCACTACCCGTACTGGCTAGTCAATCTGGTCTGGTCATATGCAACCATATTCCTACTCGAGGAAATACACACATATCTACCTGTATTTACCTACAATTGATATACCTACGTAGGTAGTAGGTATTCTAGAGAACGATTTCTGTGTTTTCCTCGCCTGACAAGAAGAATCTATATATATTACTACTATCTATAGTATGACTACTCTACAAAATTAATCATACCGCTTCGATAACAGAACATTGAAAGTCGCCGACCGTCTAAGGCCATCGGAATGTGAATCCTTGTAGGTCACGGCGATAATAGGCTGTCATTGGTGGTAACTGGTAAGAACGAAAGCCAGCTTTTCGCTGGTGTCCCACTGCCCTCGACTCGCGTGTTTACACTCCGTATTATTATATTTAACCACAACCTCGGAAATCGCTCTTTGATAAGGATGATAACAAACGCTTTTGTACTACTTTTCATTCACTGAGTCTCTACAATCAATTTACTAGTTACCATTTTTCTTCTGTCTTATACTTATCTTTTATATGAAAGGTAAGCAGTCTGACTGTTCACTTGATTGAGAATAGCTACCGTACCTTATGACGCATAGTTCCTTCAACTCCAACAACGCGATAGGATGCTTAACCAAAGTTAACCAGGATGCACCACATCGGCAGTACGCAGGCCTTTATTTTACAGTGATCTTGTGTAAAAGAATGTTTACTGTAGTCAGATATAGGCTTTCATCACAACACCGGACAACGAAGGCAGACGTGCTGTGTGTTTCCTGCACGCCTCTTCACGGCGCGCAGGTCAAACTCCGCATCTAATCGAGAAGGCTGCGAGGTGCGGGCCTCCTCTCCCGCCCAATAGACAATGCGAAGAAACATACCTCACCGATCTTCCCATGGTCGGTTCCCATGGGGATCTAGTTCACAGATTTTTCCATTCAAAAAAGGTAACCACCCCCTTACAGAGAATCAATTAACTCATTAAATCTTATTTTCCCCTATTTCCTTAGATGGCAGAGTGTTTCTTTACCATATGATATTTTATCTTTTTGCTCATTAGTTAATGCCTAAGAATTTGTAATAATAGCAACAAGTACTACCTATCTAATTTGTAGCGAGTCAGTGACCCACTCCTCAAACAGTTAAATCGTGGTTGAATCTTACTATTAGTGGTTGGGTTGGGCCGCCCTCTGTGGTTACACAACAAACATTTTAAGGTCAAACCAATGTCCTAATTCGAACAAGTTCCGGTTATGGTAAAATATCTCGTATGTGATAGATAAAAATGTTTCGATCTGTAGGTGCACGATACTTCTTACTTCTATTAGTAGAAATAGCAGTAAAAACTCAACAGTGCCTACTATAATTTATTGTAATGAGACTATAACCACGGCTGGTAATCTTCAAGGAAAAATCACTAGACATATGAATTTATTGGCCTGTGATTATAGCAAAATAGAACATGACATTTGACCTTGACTCTCACCCTTCTAATAGGAGAGAGAAGCCATTTTGTTTTGAAACATGATTGTTGTTTATTGTTGTGATTGTTGTTAACAAAAATCTTTGGATACATACATACTAAGTATGTATTACAAGTGCTGTGTACCAGGATAATATATAATGTGCAAAAAAGGACTCGAAAAATTATTCTTTACGGAATAGAAAAAGTGAATTCGCTCATCTGCCACAACTCGTTTTGTGACTCCAAAGAAATCTTAACAGTATATCCATCGCTGTTTCAAGAATCGGAGATGAGTGGCATCCCGTTCATCCCGATGATCTCTTTGGAAAGTGGTAGTGTTTGTGTTCTTGTTCTACATGCCTATAAATGTTTATCATTAATACAATATATGTTTTATTGTGTATTTCAATTCTAGTTTGTATTTAAGTCGTATATTAAGTTCATGTTATGTTTGTGTATATCCCAAAAATAAATATGCACCCATTATTTACTGTGTTTTAATTGTGTGATGATATCCATTTAAAAATAAATTCAAGAATCCTTAAAGCCCGTAAAAAAAACAAAGGGGTGAGAGGGGCGGGGTAAGTCAAATGTCATGTTCTATCTTGCTATGACCAATCAGGTGAGCTTCCCCATGTCCAGAGCATTTGTACTGCAGATGTCCGTCTGATACGTTAGTATCTACTATTTAGTTTGTGACTATAACCTTAAATTTTCCGCCACCGATTCACAGTCACGCCGAGCCGGTGTGATTGGGATAATTTTATTTATCCTAAATAAAATAAAAGGATCTATAGACCCAGATAGTTTTATGATGATCGATCGGGTAGTTATTTTTATGCATTTATTTTTAACTTGACCTCTAGTAGTTGTAAAGAAGATAATAAACAATTTAATTAAATAGGTAACTAATTTAATTGAACTCTCAATTGAATTAATGGGAATAAACCTACTTTTTTTACGTAGATCCTATCAATCCTCTTTGTATGTATACTAATATTATAAACAGGAAAGATTTGTTTGTTTGTATAGAATAGGCTCCGAAACGCCTCAAACTACTGGACCGATTTGAAAAATTCGTTTACCATTGGAAGCCGACATTATCCGTGATGAACATAGGCTACTTTTTACCGCGGGAAAATGCTTCATTACTACGGGAAAACGGGTACTAGGACAACGGGTACTAATATTTTATAAAGTTACGCGGACGAAGTCGCGTGCAACAGCTAGTTGGCTATATATATATGCATCTGTTGGTTATGTACCCACCATTCTATCTACTCTACTCTGACTACTCTCCCAACCGGCTGTGGAACTCTTTAATGTTTTAAACGTTTTTAATATTTGGATTAGTAGAGGAAACGATGTAGGTGAGTCGAACGCGCATTCCAACTTTACAGTTACCCTCGAGCGACCAACATGCAAATGGACAAATATTACTGGACTTGCAGCTATCACTATACTTACTGCGATTATTGCTAACATTAAAATTAAATCACCGCTTTTATAGCTTCACTTTTTTATGCGGGCAATGCAACAAAGGCTTACTAAAATACATAAGTACTGGTCTCTAAAACATCTTCTCTTAGCAGTTCACTTGCCAACGAACGCTGCTTAGCAATTCCAGACTAGGTACGTAATTCTATGATTAGCCCACTCCATCTGTGATTAACCTTGTGAATAAAAAATTACATAAGATAAACTAATAACACAAGTATAATACATAGGTATTCAACGGGCACCTTAATTCTTAAAGTTATTTCTAAACGTAACGCAAAAGTCCGCCTTCACAGTAGACTTGGTTGTTGTTGAACGAAAGAGGTCGTTGATCGACGTTTCATCCTTTTGGCTTCATTCATTAAAAACCTTCGTAGTAAACAGTGAGAGTTTATATTTTTGTTTTTCCTTGTTCACTTTAATCACTTTCTGCGACGCCTATACCGCGAACTGGTAGTCACGTCGTGATTTAAGTCAGCATTAAGTCTACTTAAGAGTATGACGAAGCAAATATGGTCTTCCGAGGGAAGCAGGTTAAAACTAATGAAAGCCTTTCATTTTAAAAATAACTCCTTTCATTTATTTTTTATCATCAATAAATAATCAATCATCATAATAAATCTGTAAGTGTAGGTATTTTATGTATATGTATGATCTATGTATGATTTTACTGATAAACATTTAGACGTACAGGACACAGGATAGGCTACTTTTTTCTTTTCCAACGCGGACAAAGTCGCAGGCACCAGCTAGTAGTAATACATTGAGATAATATGTACTAAAGTCAGTTTTAATCAAAATAAAATTGATTAAAACTGGTCGATTTGTCGAATTCAAGGGTGGCATAAATAAAAACAACGCATGTATTTTAAATAATTATGTTTATTCAAAAGTAATAAATAAATTAAACATTTTTAATAATAATTAGTAATATAGTATTATAGTAGTCTAAAAATATTAGTCATCAACCTATATTGTACATTCACGATAATTTTTATCTTACTTATCTTTTTATTTAGTTCACAACACAACTAGTTATAGGTATCCTAGAGATTTATTCTCTAAAGTACCCTAGGCCTTAGAGTATTTGAACTTTAGATTAATGTGATTTAAAAATTAATTTTGTTCTAATAAAATAAAAACGTGCATAAAAAGTAAATGACATGAATGGCATCGATACTCGTAAAAACGAAAATCGTTATTGTGTCTACTTTCCTATACATTTTAAGATTAGCCCTTGGTATAAAGTTTGTAATTTTTTTTAACTGGACCGTTGCAAACGCTAAGCTAAGTTAGATCCTTATATTATATAGAAATAGATATCACAGCTTTATTGCAAATTTAAAAAAAATGTATTAGTATTACAAGTCTAAAATGTGATAACAAAAAATTATTATAAGGTTAAATAAAATTATTTTTGCTTTTCACTTTTTGCGGCGCTTTATTTTTTTTATTAAAAAGTTTTATTTTATAACTAGCTGGCGCCCGCGACTTCGCCCCTATTTTCTATAATCACCCCAATTTTCCCACCCTTAGGGTAGGATTTTTTTTTTCCTAATTTATATGGGTCCAACTTCGACGTATACTAAGAATAAAAATCGTAAAACTCACATCAGCTTATCGGCTGCCTCAACCGATGAAGATCTCGCGGGGGCGCAATTTGTAGGACTTTAGTTTGAACAAGCCCGAAGCTTCCACTCTTAATCCGAATGAGAGAACCGTCGCTAGCTTCTTGGCTTTCGAAGTAGAGACTTCGAATGGTTCTTAGTCGCTTTAACAAAGGTCCGCTACTTTTGCTGTCATGGAATTCTCACACCAATAATACTCGTATCTGCCATGAATACAATAAAAAAAAATAACACAGCACACACACACACAATACAAATAATAATTTTTTTATAAAGGAACGAACGTACAAAAGGTGGTTTGTAAATAAGGTATACTGTGATACTGGTCTATGGTTAGTATGATGACCACAATGACTCGTCACTACAGCAGACTGACGAGCCACTTCAATGAAGGCCTAGGTACTATCGTCTAATGGACATAAGCATTCCGTTTGTACGAATTACTTATGTATAATAATATGTGCGATGCTCTGACCCTTGCCAGTTATTTACTTACAGAGAAAAAACTTTTTTGTATATTAGCTTAATAGAAAATCTCAGCAGCACCCAGTTCGCATGCGCGTGTGAAGAGGTTTCATTCAAGTAGTGAGAATGTACTCCACATAAATCTATGGAGCGCAGTAATGATAAAAACTCGAGTTACCATTTAATCAGCAGTTCTGCACTCCCCCAACATTGCACAACCAATAAAAAATACAGAGGCAAATTATTAATTTCTGAATCAAGATTAAAATGTCTAGTTTCTCTTACCATCCTATTTTCTTACCCTGACCAATCCTTACATTTTTCATTAGCAAATCCAGTACCTGTAACAAAAAGGAAGGCAATTAATATTAAGTGTAAAGGAATTAATATAAGATACAACTTTGCGGGATAAAGATACAGCAGGATTCAATCATAAAAACTTAATAAAAATTTAATAATTTATCTAAGCGAAAAACTTCTCTCAAATAGATTTTTTTGTATTTTTGAAGTGAAAACTTCTTTAGGTGCGTTGGGCATTTTTGAGATGGGAAAAACTATTGATCCTGTTACCGTAACCGTGTAAGTAACCGATTAATTTAAAAAAAAAGATTATTTAAGAAAAACGTTCCAATTTTAAATCTGTTCGGTTATCTCAAACCAGCTACAAAAAATTGTTCTGCGTATCCATATGCGAAAGTAACTCTGTCTGTCTGTCTGTCTCGCTTTCACGCAAAAACTACTGAACCGATCACCATGAAATTTTGCATACACGTTGTCTGGGACACCAGAAAGGACATAGGGTACCTTTCATCCAGAAAAATAAGACTAAGTATTCCCGAGGGATCATATAAAAACATAAATAATTGGGCGCTACTGTCGCATGGCGGCGCCATCGTCGTCACAGCGATATAAGATCACATGAGATGACATTACACATAATGATTCTAGCTGTGAAACATTATTGATGTATTTTATCTAAAAATATTATTTTTTTGTTGGTTTGCTCTTGGCCAACAACCAGCTGGGTAGCAAGGATGAGGCCTATGATGCAGCGAGCTCACCCAGAATATGTCACTTGGTTGTCAAATATTTATAGGTGCGTTCAGAATTTTGTTGTAGTATGAAGTCCGATCTCTAAGACCGATTTTTAAGAATTTTTTTCGGTAGGTAAGTGATAGTTACAAAATAACGTTTGTCCGGGTTAAGCTAGCATATATTTTCTTTTTCAACGCGAACGAAGTCGCGGGCACCCACTAGTAATTCATAAACGTAAAAACTATGTTCGGTCTGACGTTAGTCCTTGTTTTAAATTGTATTCGTTCTCTGAACGTTAGGTCTTTGTTTACAAAGACAACGTCCTTGAGAAGGTCCGCCCCGGGATCGTCCCAAACAACGGGATGAGGAACAGGTTGGACACACGGATAGATGGACCGACTAGCACAGTTAACTGACGCCATTAACTGGGTCATCATATATATACAGTGAAGTTCAAGGCGCAACACTCATTGCAAGTTAAACTCTCGTATAAGCACCACGGCACTTTCACCGGTGACTACCGAGCTACCTCGTGGAAGAGAAATAGTGTACTGACAGTGATTTGTGAGAACGCGTTCCAGTAACAACATATTATAAGGTAAGAGGAATTTTTGGGGATCCCAACAGTGTAGTGCAAAGGTGTTGAATGTTACTGCATTCATATTGCATCGTGTGTGAAAGTATAAACGGAATGGACGTTGATCTTTGTATGGTGACGTGATGGTATACCTACTTAATTACAACAGTGGATGTTATGTGATACAAAAAAATAACTATCAGATATAAAATAAAAATCTTCAAATTTTTCTCTTTGCAAGGACTCCAAGGTACAGTCGGTTACACAATTGTTTGATCATCTCGAATCCAAATGGATTGATTTTTTCTTTTCACGATCATCCAAGCCCTTGCGTAAGGTTTATATAGAATTATTATAATTAATGTTTATGAAAATATAATATTATTTTATTATAAAAAATAATACTTTAAACTTTTTATTGACAATTACCAATAATGTTTCCGTCTGTGGGTACATTGTCATTAAACACTTATTTTGAAAATTAATTGGCTGTCCTTAATTATAGAAATAATTAATTCCGTTCGACTGTACTTAAGAGATGTCCATAAGAAAGCGTACTTACTAATAAAATAGTAAAATGTTTGCTAAAATACTAAAATAGTATACCGAGTTAAATAATTTCACACTTTACCTAACGATACTAATACGATGGAGTCGTGTGAGCATCATTAGCATGCACGAAGCCACAGGCTAATGTTATTGTTCGCGGCATTCATGTAAACAAAAACCTTCACTTTCTAAAATGTGAAAACACATGCTGTAACCATGAATTAGGTTCGGCCCGATGAAATAAAACAAAAAATTATTCTGCACGTGTAATCCTTATTATTGACTGTTACGGACATTTGCATAATTCATAGAGTACGCAAAAGCCAAATGTTACCTACGCATTCCGTTTTAATAATTTTACGCATTTTTTTTTTCAACCAATAAATATAAATCGAATGTGCATAAATTAATTTTAAAATCATTGCTGTTCTGCTCGATTGGCTGCTCTATTTTCTGCGAGGAAAGCGATCTAGAGCGAATTAATCGATTCAATATTGAGAGCATAGACTACAAAATACTAGTCGTTCTAAAGAAGTACATGGCCACTTATCGCGGCTGTATTCCAATTTTAAATGATATTCTATAAAAATAACTGACAGCTGTCAAAATATACGTGACAAGTGTAATTATGTGTCGAGAGGTACGCGGGCGCGGTGTTGAGTTGAAAGTGGCAAGGAAAGCTGCGTCGATCGGAATGGTCAATAGTCCGGCTTGCGTGCCGCCGTCATCATTCTCGTAATTTCTCGTATTACCCACACTCGTGTGATGTTTAGAGAGAAAAGGGAATAGAATAGAATTGTTGAGATCTAGCAACGGTTTTCAAGTGAAACTTGACGTTAGATAAATATAAAATATTTAAGAACCAAATCATAATATTTATTCGTACTACTACCATTATAACGTGTTTTATTTAAGTACCTAGTATTCTTATGGTAATTCTTTGTACCCACTTACGAAGATGACCAATTGATGTTTTCGAAGCTGTGATTGATGTCATCATAAAACTCAATTCGTTCTACACACCCAAAAAAAACTTTAAAGTGAAAGTTGAGTCGGCGAGTGAAGCGTCTCGTCATTCAGCGCGTTGAGTAACAGAAACCATTTTAATAAGAAAATTATACACCGGCACAGATTTTAAGCTATTATAATTTGTAGTAAATCTCTTTTTCGTTTTGTGAGAAAAAAGGTAACAAGAGTAAATTATTCTATAATAAACTATCTCAAGCAGAGAATACAGAGAAAAGAGTATCACGAAAAACTAAGATTATCATGAAACGTTAGAACAATAAATTCAAATAAAACTTTAAATGAGTGGTTTTTTTTTAAAAAACTTATTACATATGTTAAATAAGCCTTTTTATTATTGTATAATAACTTTAAACTTATCCTGAAAATTAAAAATTCGACCTTCAACAGAAAAGTAGATAAGCTTAAAAGAAGCATTTTTTTAATCCATAAAAAGATGTGATGGTTTAAAATATGTTTCAACATTCCGCGGACAAAGTCGCGGGCACCAACTAGTAAAGGATTATAAGAACTTTGGTTCACACGTTTCGGTAAGGCTTCTGCAGTAGGTAGACATAATTTTGGAATTGTTTCTTTATAAACATATTATTTTTGTTTCAAATAATGTAACGTTGCGTTTGTTGCTAAAAACTGCTAATTGGAACGCGGCTCGTGTCAATGGGAAGCCGGCTTGATTTCAATGAACATTTAAGCAAGTAGGTGAAGGTGTCAGCGTCAATTGAACAAGTGCATCTTGATTCAAGTGTACCGTTTGGTCCACATTGAGAACGCGATAACGGTGCGTTGTCTCTACGCACGCGGCGTGCTCGATCTACCGCAACCATTTCTGATGCGTCCGCCCCAAACATCACTGATTCAGCACGTACGAGTACTTTTATGTAGCTCACACACGAGCTCTACAGAATAACTGGCACTATTCACAATTAAAACTAAAAAAAGTAACAAAAAACAGTCCATTTTGATCGTATCCTGATAAATTAAGGCGCCTCTCCGATTTCTGCACAGATAACATAAGATAGGATATAATAGATGCCAATATTTTGTAAATAAATTAAGATCATTAAGAGAAAAATAAATAATTAAATAGTAGATATAGAGAAAAAAATTAATTAAATATAGAGCTACTGTGTATGAGAATGGTCAGAGATTTTGTTAATTGGAATATTGTAGGTCTAGGTACACACAACAGGAAGCATTCGAAATGTTGACACACCTACCGCTTTATATTTCATAGATAAATGTACAAAGGGTGATAAATAGTTGAGGTCATGCGTTCGATGAAAAAGAAGGTAGGTATCTAACGGTTAAGAAAAAGAAGCTGCAATATTTGGTCACGTTAAAGGCTTACCATATTTTTCTGCTTATAAATCACGGACTAGGCAAAAATAGTGGAAATCGTAAAGGTCATATTTGTTGACAATTTTACGAGATTGTTGATCATAGTGTACATAATGTTAATCAATATGTGATCTACTGTTACTGGCATACAAAATCTTTATCTTAAATCTAATTTATCTAAGTATTATCAAATTATAATATTTATTTAATAGACTTTTTCGACTTAATATCGAAGCAATAAATGCGTTGTAAGCTAGTAGGTATTATTGCGGTGTTATAATTAGATATTTTAGAAAGCCTTTTTAGGGCAAATACGTAACTATTTATACGTTTATTTATGGTCTGAGCATGCTATTTCCACTTACGTGTCTGTGTCTATCTCTAAGCCTAAAAATTTTGTGACAGTAACTTTACTGATTGGTGTTCCCTGGTAATGTATATTTAAAGTTAGTGGTTTATGTATGGTTAAGTATGGGTTTAGTTTTACTTTGGTGAAACTGCATGTAAGTCGTGTGCAACAGCTTCGAGAGTTAAGCGTGACCATGATCGACCGCAATCTTTGAAAATAAGGGGCACCTTAAGAATAACAAAAAAGGTAATATGACTGCAGGTAGACGGTCCATGATGCCACGTAAATTAAAAAAGTAAAATGTTCACAAAGCAGAAACCAATATCCTGTGTTACAATTCTTGGCTATACACAATCGAACACATTATTACATGAGTCTACTGAATGTAATGTATTCAATATTACGAGTAAATATTGGAACATTTTCACATCCGCGTACGAAGCACGCTCAGTTTGATGCTTGTATACGGACGGATTTAGAAAGCGGATTGCATGCTGGACCAGTCTGTGAGTGGGCGAAAAAAAGTCCAAAAAACACAGAGAACACTGTTCATGGAAATAAGACGATAAAATCTTTATCGTGGTGAACGATTCCAATAACGTTGCGAGAAAAATTAAAATTAAAGCCACAATGGCAATTGTGTACATATCGTACCTACAAATGCCTTGCTTTTGCCAACAGCTTGAAATTTAAACTCATCAGCCACATAATCTCTTATTTGAATTTTTAAACTAGGGGAGACATTAGATCCAGCAGTTGATGTCTGTCAGTTGTTATAATACACAGATTAGAAAAAAAGAAAAACATATTTTCTCTAATTTGGTACTGCATCCGTTTAATAATATAAAAACTAAAGAATAAATATGAATGTATAGAAAATTATCCATATCATTTTGACGATGTTTGTGACGTGTAAATGAGTTGATCAAAACACTGCAAAATTCCTATATTAGCTTAATGGCAATGTGGCACCAGTGTTCTGAACCAATGTTAAGGCAATGAGGCCTTAAATCTATTTCCACGGAAAATTTCCGATGAAAGTATGGAGCTAGTGGCCAACACTCACACCGTATATAACAGTAGGCCCAAGTCCTCGCTCCGAAATTAGAAAAACGTTAACCTTGCACGGCAGTGGCACACACGCGACCGGCCCGACTCGCTTTCACCCATCGCCATCTTTGCCGCGCCTAGCATTATGCGTTACCCACTATTGCTGGGCAATATTAAAAGTTTTAAAAGAAAATAAGTTTTTAAATTAAGTTGTGACGAAGTATACAGCAAAATTCCTTTATAGAGAATTTTACCTTGCATCATGCGGAAGTGATGACAATGTGTAACTAAAAAAAAATATATGTTACCAATGATAATGTGGTACGTAAAACATTATTAGTTTATGCAGAGATTTTCTTAGGTCCAATCTCATGCGTTTCTTTTGACTCATCAACCACAAGGTGGGCCTTGTGGTTGATGAGTCAAAAGAAACGCTATGGCCATACTTATTCAACTTCTACTTAGACGCTGCAACAAATTCTCTGTTAAATAGCAGAGGATGGAATTAAATGGAATAACAAATTTGGTTCTCAAAATTATAAAAAAGTGTTATGTATATTTCTTCGTATCATAACAATGTCATTATTTTCACGATAAAATTGCAACTGTCCATATCTTGTACCAGAAAATTCGAGTTTCCATAAAATATCCCTACATTCATTGTCATTGAAACACCCGTTACCAATTAACCATTCACATTAGAAAAGAAATAGATCAAACCTAAATTATATGCAATATAGTAAAGTTTGAATGTAAATTCAACCTTTATCTTATAGAATTATATACAAGTTTGTTGTGGTACGAAATGTAATTAATATTCAATATTTATTGAATAAGTAAGTACATTTATAAGTGGTAAAGTAGTAACAAGATCCGCTTTGAATCGAAAGTGAGGTTATTTTCCCGTGCAGTGCACCGCGGATTTAAAACGACTGCGCCCGCGTCTGCAATGCAACGGCAAAAGCAGGGTCACTGGGTCATAGGCCGCGCCCTGTTACCATTTCAACCTGAGTTTTATCACTTGATATGGCTTTAACTTCTGACGCTTTGGCTATCTGATAACAAATAAAAGTATCAAAACAAACCCATTACTGCTAACCCCTTTCATAGAGCCAAGCCGCAATCAATATTATATATACATACTTACTTATATATACATACACTGGTTTATCGAAAGTACTTTGAAATTGTGTAATTATATTTAAAAATATATATACGGTCGAATTGCGAACCTCCTCCGTTTTTCGTTTTCGTCGGTTAAAAATACATATATATTTTATACAAAAACGAGACCTTTCGAATTGGCTCCAACTTTCTTGGCATGAAGTTGTGCTCAAACCTCAACTTCGGCACTTTGCTATTGAGTCCAAAGCCCGGACAGCGCCCAAAAAGCTGGGCATCCTAAATAAGGGGAACGATACTTCATGCCTGCAAAGCTCTTTGGGATGGCTCAGCCAAATACCAACTTTCCGCATTCGCATCCCCATCTTGTCGAAGTCCTTCTTTTTCGGACCAAGCGTTTTAAAAAATCCGTTATAATGCCCACTGCCAAGGATTGGAACTCCCTGCCAGCGTCTGCGTTTCTGAGCTCATATAACCCAAATGTTTTGAAAGTTCGAGTATTTACTTATTTAGTAGAGCGAGCTCACCCAGAAGATACCTATTTAGGCATCTTTTGGGTGAGCTCGCTCTACCATCCGCCTCGTCTTTGCTACACGGTCAGATGCTGGCCAATAGCAAATCCATCTTTAATAAATAAAAATATATTAATTCTTCCCCCCAAAATAATTACTTATTTAATATTTTTCTGGAACTAGAAATAAAGTGGCTAAGACATCAATATCGTATTTAAAATTTAAAAAGTAAAAAGCTCGCGGTAAAACATGATATATTAATTTCTCTCGTTTATTTGTGGTCTAAACATATCTATTTACAACATAAACGTTTAGAATTCCAGGAAATAAATTGTAGAATGAAGTATAAACGGTTCTAAATTGTTGAAGCCGTGGTAGGTGACGCCAATGACAATAAACAAACCTACGTAAGTAAGTTGTTTTATGTTCGACTACGGACATAAATCAAACTTCCTACTTTCTTCACGACAATGGAACATGAACAAAATAGCACATGCATAAAATACTTTACGTATGAAGTAAAACATACATAAAACATAAGTAAAGACGGCGGCGTCCCGAGTTTTGTAACAAATTTCTCCGGTGAGAATCACAACGGCGCGCGCGCTGTCACCGGCGACAAGTGTGTGAAATTCTAGATAGATATATTTTACTCTTTCATTCAAGTGACATACACGCCACTGAACAATTACTTGAAACCTAGTTAATTATAACTAAGTTATGTAATTCAGTAACTTTAGAGATTAACAATGGGCATGACTTCGGAAAAAGTCCAACCAAGCTGAACATTTGTATCCTACCTGTTAGCTCCCCAAATAACCCCTGAAAAGTCCCATGAGTCCAGGGGTGGGCATAACTTTTGACAGCCAAAAAACGGCCAAAAAAAATGTTTTCCTTATTTAGAGCTCCAAAGCTCAAAATAAACAATCGTGTTGTAACAATTTATTACATACTGAACTGAATAATACGCATTATTTATTCATATGCGAAGCGTAAAGCTTTTGTCGGTCAAAGAAAGTGGACCAGCGGATACGAAACGTGGTCAAAGTTAATTTACGTCAATTTTTATAACTAGCACCTTAAGACAGGTGTGAGGTGTCATCTAAAGTACAGTTGGAGAAGACCAGGTCATCGGTATTAGAGAACGGGCAACTGTAAACATATAGGTACGCAAATGTAGGTCTACGTACAGGATAGATAGAAATAGAAAAACGCCGTACCGACCTATTAGGTACTTGAGAAACAAATATTTCAATTTTTTTTTACTGAACTTACGTGTTTGTATATTCTACAGATTTATACATCTATACGGTGTTTCTCCTTTTCATATTCTCTCACGTAGGATAAATAAAATAAATAATATGAGCCGTTATCAATATCTATACAATATAGATCAATACTAATAATAAATCTGTAAGTGTAGGTATTGTATGTGTGTAGGTATTGTATGTATGTAGGTATTGTATTTTCCTCCATAACTCTTAAACGAATAACTGAGGACATAGGATGGGCTACTTTTTAAAGATAAAATCGCTGTCCAACTTTAACTATTTCTCTGTTAATGTTTTCTAAACCACCCAAGTACGCAACGGATTTTGTTAAGGTTTTTACTAATAGAAAGAGCGATAAATGAGGAAGCTAGGTTTGTGTAATACCGACCCACGAAGAAAATCTTAGGATGGTAGCGCAAGTTTTTTTTATGAAAACTTGTGGACTTTTACCGTGAATAGTTAGTATGATTGACGTCCTGTAATTATGTTAGCATCCTCGTAAAAATGCACCGTCGGATACCTACGCGAGGGACCACTTTCTAAGCGACTCCAAACGCAAGCAATCAATTCGCGCGATGCACTCATCAGAACACTTTCTAATCGGCGTTCGTTGAGCGAATGTACAATTAAATATATATAAAGAATATTCTAGTAATAACATTAGATCATTAAACCGTTGCTTAGTTTTTATATAATCGTTTGAATCTTGTTCACAGATGCATCAAAAATTGGCAGGGTGGACGCTGCTGGCGCTAATTAGTTCTTCGGCCATTCTTCACACGATAGCATACCCACAACATGTACCTCTTATTTCACAGGTATTATTAACCCTTAAATTTACAATACTTACCTAAAAAAAACTGGCAGTCATAGGACTACACATCGGAACTGAAAACTTTTTAGCTTCAATTGTAAATTGGGGTTAAGGAATTTTTTTTTTAAAAGATTTTTATCAACGTATGGGAAGCTCCCATACCTACTGATTCTAAGTAATTAAGCTTTAAGAAGGTAGCTAGATGTCTCATTCTTCAGTTTAATTAGCAATGACAAAACAAATGCCAACTTTGTCATGAAAATATGTGTGACCAAGCCAGAAAAAAATAAGTAAAAAAAAAAGAACACCGTTTGTACCGACTGTTCGATTTTTCTGATGGAAAATTTGTCAATTTCAGGCAACAAGCAGTGTCCGGAATCAAAATCCTCAGTACTACAGCAATTCGTTACCGCAAGTTCAACATGAGCAAGTGACGCAAGAACGCAAGTTCGCCGAAAAACCCAATGCATTGAAGAAGGTGGCACTCGATGACATAGATGACATACAGACTAATTCCATTTCAGACAGCGGCTTTTCCTGGTCAAATATGCTAGGTGAGGAAGCAAAAAGAAAAAATTTTTTTTTACCAGGTTCAAATTTATACGTTTTTTGAATCCTTTGGCTACTTATAGTGTAAAAGCGTTATTTGATGTATGAAGACCCCAAAATTTAATGTCTTGCAGCGACCGGATACGACAGTCTTGAATGTCGCCTATAAATGTGATTTAAAAGTAGTAAAAAAAGTCCACTTCGGTGCCGTTAAACACGCAAAAAAGGGTTTAAACGATGAAAATATCTATACTTGTCAAAGGAGACGATGGGGATAGAGGAGTGGATTCTGGAATACCTTTCTTATGAGTGTATGTACTGAAGCAACAGTACAGTACCGACCACAGTCGGGTTAACCAGTTTATGAATTTTGAAATGCAATATGCTTTCCACTCTTTATGTAAGTGATTTATGCGGTAAGATAAAAAACCGGCAAAGATTTACTAAACGTATATTTTTAATGGCCTCAAATTATCAATTTCTCTTTTTTATGGTGAAGTAGGTTTATAAAAATTCACCTAATAATATATTGCGAATATCAAAATCAGTCTCTCCATTACTGAAGGTCGTCGCCGCTTTAAAATACTTTGGTGACATCGGCCACTAGCTGTTTATTAGTGCTATATTAATAATTAAAAAATATAGGAATAAACAATATGATCAAAAAGAAGAAACACTTTTCGAATGTAGATTTTTTTAAAGCACTCGAGGTACATGTAGTTTATTTTATTTTTTTCAGGGATGATAATGCAAATGATTTTCAACCCTGGCGGCACAGGGCCCAACAAAAGTGACAGCATTGACACCGACACGGTATCGCCGTCTCCTTGGGCCAATTTATTATCTATGGGCCTTAAAATCTTAACGGCAATCCTCGGTGGAGGCGCTTCCAGTGACGGCATCGACAAAGTTGACAATGGTTCATCGCCAATGCAGGTATAATATACCGTTTTACTGTGCAAAATATATAACTGTATGATGATTATAATAAAACAACTAAATTAAAAGTTCAAAGGGAATATAATGGTGTGGAAAATTTAAGACAAACATAATACATTAATGGTATCGCACGTTTTTTTATGACTCCTTTTTTTTTCTTGTCTTTATAATATCCCCAAACCGTATTTTCGAACTGCGTAAAACCGTAATAAATCGAAGCCGTACATATTTCATATCGAATTCTCATTTCATCGAAATCGCAATTAATGAAAAAAATTATTTCAAAACTAATTAACCAATCACAAAAATGTTTTAATTGATATCTGATATAATGTACAGGATATTTTTATGTGTATCAATTTGGTTTCCGACACGAAATTAATTGTGAAAATTCGTTGAAGTGGCACCTTTTTTTTCCATATCTTGAAAATATCCGTTTACCTTTTTTAAGATATTTTTAACATTCACCGACTTTTTGCTAATTAAATTTTTTTGTTAGCAACTTGAGAATGGATATTTGATATCAATCAATTTTACTGTGCGTGGCATCTATAAACGGGATTTCCCCCTCATCATAATTAACGTTCTATGTGTCAAAGTACCAATATTTAAAGTGTAAAATTTGTCATTTTTCTTAATCTCCTTTACACTAACAATTTATTATCTTGTAGATACTTATAAGACCATTAAATCACTTACATATAGTGTAAAAAGCACGTAGACATCATATTTTTTTCCTCACCTGTAGTGGTAGTAGCATCCATAAATGAATATACCGTAGCTCGTTAGATTAACCACTAAGTGTAATGTCAACCTTCACGAAAATTGGAATAACTTCAATGAAACTCCGACAATATTAAATAATTTAAAACATACACACATTTCCATGAGGTTACTCCGATTAATGTGTAAATAGTGATGTAAGGTTATGGAGATAGAGTCGCTTCTCGCTTGCTTCAGGGCATATTGGCTGCGGTTCTGTCGACGATGCTCGGGGCAAAAGATCCTGACCAAGTCGCCTCCATGGCAAAGCAGGCTGGAGAGGTACGCAACCCACCCTTCCCTTTTCCCACTAAATGTGCAATCGTAAATGCTTCATTTAATAAAGGAGGACGCCCATAATTGGGCCACCCTTGTACAAAAATCAATATTATGGCTAAATTGATAATTACTGCACCAATAACAAATACCTACCCAATTTTGGTGTGGGTATTTTAAAACACATTTATTAGGAAAAAGGACTACAGAGTTTTTATTTTAACAAACTTTTTTAAATACAGAGTATTAATAATAGTAGTTAATCATATTATTCTGTCACAATGGTAATGATGCCATTTCAAAATTAAACATTTTTAAATATTCGTTAATATTACTACAAAAAAAAAACAAAAAAACATTCAGTTTAATATTTTTTACAAAATAAAACGATACAATTGCAAAATTTTACGTTAAAATCAAGTGCGTGATTTAGTGCGTTCTCCTTTAATTTTATTCCTCATTACAATCTTATTGGTTTTATTTTAAAGTAACACATGGCCATTGTTATATTTTCATAGCTGTAATTTATTACAAAGTTATCCTTTTTTTTTGCAGTTCATCAACATTGTAGTAAATCTTCTGGATGCACTGAAAACTTCATTTTCACACCGTTCGCTCGCGGCTCGCTCCATGGGTCGCAAGGACTCCATCAGTGACGCCTCACTGGCTGGCATCGCAATGTTCAAAACTTACGTGAGATCGTTCGGCACAAACGACGACAAATGCCTCCAGAAATACATATGTGACGCAAACAGCGAGTGTTCCTCGGACATTGGACCCAAGAGCATATTCTGTCAACTAGGAACGTGAGTAAAATCATTTTGATTCTTTTTTACAGTGAGCACTAGAGAAGTAACGTCTTACAAACGATTCTCATAAATGCGTAACCACTTGACAGTTCAAAGACGTAGCTTTGAAACCGATACATTATGCCAAAGTAAACTATATTTGTCTCGTTTAATTAGTGGATGAAAGGAGACAAATATACAAACGCTACTTAATTAATTAACTTTAATTAATTTATTAACTTTAACGGACGCGTCACGCTTCCTAAATGTCAAGCAGGCAACTGACGTCAGATATGCCTGCAGGCATCTTCGAAGTACTAATCTAGTAACATATAATATAAATCTAGTAATATATAAAACTAAATAAAATCGCGTTAGTCACATTGTTTGTGACTCGAGTAGGTATGACAGAACCGATTTTATGATTTTTGATTTGTTGATTGTGAATAATATTCATTTTGTCATTTCATACTGTATAAAACGGCTTTTTTAAATTATTGATTTACATAGAAAACTATGCAAAAGTTTGCTACGTTTTCTACATAAATAAAAAATCGATTGCGAATGTATCGCTTAGTTTTCGAGTTATGGACATTAACACATGGAAGCTAAATTTTTAAATAGAAGGGCAACGACCCTCGGGTAGTTTTAAATAAAACTTCCGATGATCTGTGTTACATACCTTTACGTTACACCAATGTATCCAATTTTTTTTTTGTTTATAACAGTTACGCTGCCAGTTTCGTATTGGAGAGACAATCTGGTGGTACTTTCGACGAGTTCTATGAGGCGGGCCGCAGAGGACGCTCGGGCATCGACTGCCGCCAAATGTATCTCCAGTGCAATGAAGTTTAGGTTCATCAATTCAAATAACAGTAGAATTAACACAGAAAAAAATAGCATTACAACGTAACGGTGACAAAAAAAACCATTACTGAAACAACTTCCAAACAATGAATCGATAATAATCAAACAAATATAAAATTTCGAGTCAAATTCGTTTCAGTGATGTACGATTTCAGTGATAGATAATCCAGATACTAAATGCGAATTGGTAACGAGCGCTACGTTA
The DNA here is from genome assembly GCA_918317495.1 of Synanthedon vespiformis. Classification (NCBI taxonomy): domain Eukaryota; kingdom Metazoa; phylum Arthropoda; class Insecta; order Lepidoptera; family Sesiidae; genus Synanthedon; species Synanthedon vespiformis. Next base: position 4,080,873 of record OU906958.1, read on the forward strand.
TTAGCCAAAATTAGTCTGTACATTTAACTAAAAAATTTAACGTACATATAAAACAGTTTTGTGTGCCTTATAATGTGAAATTGATAATGTGCTCAACAATTATCCCATCGTGGAGGCTATTAGCGCGTCAACTTAGTGTTTTAATAATTTATTTATTTATTTAACTTATTTTAGAAGTTAATAAGTAGGCGTTTTAAAAATAAACGAAAATAAATATTCACCCCCAGTCCAGTCCAGAAGAATCCGAAGAGTTTGATAATAATTAGGCATTTCTTTTCATTATGCATAGACGAGTAATAATGATACCGCCAGTTTTTATCACTAATGAAACGACTGATGTAAAAACTCTGTGTGATATAAATTGTTTGTTTATATCACTGGTTAGTTTAGATTTTCGTGAACGTGTGTGAGAGTGTGTTTGAGGACGTCCTTGTATGTTTGTGATTATAGAATAAAATTTATAAATATTAATTTTTATTTTCATTTATAATCTGCAAAACCATCCTTTCGAGAGTTGTGAGTTTTCACAATTGCATCTCTTCTGAATAACTAATAGTTCTACCAAAGTCCTTAAGACTTAGGTAAAAAGTAGGATTTTATAAGCACTTGGATATTTTGAAAAAAGATGATATGATCCATATGATCCAAACCAAATTTTTATCCGGAAAGGATTTTTTTTTTTATTTCGAACCACATTTTTTTGAGTGACCGTCACAATATACACTCATAACCATAGTTAGTAGTAATATGTATTATAAATTACCTATAATTAGTATGTATGTCGTAGAGATATCAGTAGATAACTATTATCTACGTAGGTATATAAAAAATAATACAGAATCCTCAGTGGTTAAACTTTACGTTGCAAATACATTAAAGTCAGTAAACATAAAAGTACCGCTATAAAAATTATGTATATCCGTAAAGAGAAAAGATTATTAGAGCGAAATAATTCCTAAATGAGCGTATGCGCAACGATCGCAGTCATAGTGTCATTTCTACCTTGACATTGTCCCGTAACGTGCGCTTGATAAAGCAAACGGAATGGCACTAGAAAACATGCTATCCGATTTGGGATTTGGGACCAAAACGCTCGCAGAAAGGTAAGTTAGAAAAAATAATTCTATATTTTTTTAAAGTCCCGGGTATTGTATTAACAGATTACAATGAGTATTTAAATTCGGCATCCAAAATACATGTTTTTTTTTATATTAACATAATTTTCCAGTCGTAATAGTCGAGTATCCCTCACCTGGATTTTTTTCTGATTACTAACAGGCTGAAACTCCGTGAGTAGCTTAGGTTTGACGAGACGTCCACTTTGGTAAGTGGACGTCTCGGCAAACCACTTTTTTTCTCCGATTGGTGACCGTCGCTCAAAACAAGCACACCACAATCACAATAATGAAACTAAAATATACACTATAAATAGCTACCTTAGCTATTTTTGGTTTCCTATTCAGAAACAATCGGTGAAACTTCCTAGTATGAGATATAGTGTAGAGTCAGATGGGAATCACATATTTTTAGTTTGATACTAACTTTGAATCTTGTAATTTTTATAGGCAGCACGTGGAGTACGAACTTCCAGCTCACGATCCCAATTTGTACTACCCGCATGAACAAAATCCAACAACCCATGAACATGTATTATCCTCAAAACAGTAAGCATAATTTATGTTTTCATTATTTTACATCTTATTTATATAAATATGTTGTATGTTCGGGATAAACTCCGAAACTACTGAACCGAAGGTTGGGTAAGCAGGCTGGACCCGATAGGTGGCGCTGCAATCGGGATACAGATTTTTTTTTATCTGTTTTTTTTTTTTTTTTTTTTTTTTTTTCAGATTATCTGCTGGGGTCTGCCAGTTACAATATAAATTTATTTTTTATAGTAATCGAAACAACTTCAATATAATTTTAATTATTAATAATATTTTTGTAATAAGAATAACAGGACAGGTTTAATAACTTGCAGATATAATACGAATCAAGCATTTTTCTAAGTCAGGTCTTTCGGGTTTCTTAAAGATTTTTGAGTAATTGTTGCAAACTATTTTTTTCTCAAATACTCTCTCCTTGTAACTTATTACAAACGGCATAATACAACCGTTCATAAAAACGGTACCTGCCTGCGCAGCGTCATCTGTCGTCGCAAAAATAAACTATGCGAAAATAGAAATATTGTATAAAAAGTGTAGTAAGCGTTAAGGAACGAAACGATAGCGCGTTAGGCCTGTCGGCGCAGCGACATCTTAAACTTTTTTTTTGTGACTGACATGTTTTTTTTTTCAGTAACTACGGCGGTGGACATAAAAGCAACGCTGCAATGTCCGCCCTTACGTTGTTGGCGTTTCTTTTCTTTCTAAATATACTTCAGCAATGTTTAAAAGAACATATGAACGCAATGAACACACCTCAATTCATGATAGTCACTGGTGGCAAGGAAGGCGACGAGCAAATTTCGAAAACGGCAGAAAAGATTGACAAACACGGCGTAAAACAAGAAGAAAATCCAAATAAAAAGGCATACAAAGAGAGGGTAAAAATTCCTTTGAAAAACCGCGCGGAGTCGAAAAACGAGAAAGTAAATGTAGGTGAACGTTTCATTAAAACCGACGGCAAGATTACCAAAGATATATATCGCAGGGAACAAAACTCTGAATTCGTAAATGCTATGGATGGGTCATATTATAATAACAATTAATGGTTTAATAAATAAATAAAAAACACCTTTTACATTGAAATCACATTTATTTTAAAAGATATACATTTTTATGTACCATTATGTAATAATGAATGTTTATTACATAAGTCAAGATCAACATGACTGTATTTAATTTTAAAAAGCAATTCTTTGAATTTATCCCCACGTGATTGTTTTTCATTTTTCTTTCGAAATAAATCGTGTGGGCAAAAATTATAATTATAGAATATTGTGACGTCATTCTCCACAAAACCACATCCTATCAATGTCTGGATAATAATTTATAGGCAAATAATTTAAGTCAGCCTTCACTTGCAAAACTAAGAGGTGAGTGAGTGGCTGAAGAAAAGTACTTGTTGCCCACACCGCGTCCCTTTGGCGGGAACGAGAGTGGACTCAGTTAACTCATAAGTCAGTCAATTAAAGAAAGGGATTAAAAGCGGCGGTGTACTGCATGTAATTATTTTTTTTACAATTTTGAGCTAACTATATCTTATAATATAAATTGTCGTTTTATATAAATGTACTTACTCTTTTTTTAAGATACTTATAATCGTTTGTCAACGACTGACTCGACTTTCAACGTACAACCGAAATTGCCAACATAAAATTATCTAACTGTCAATGCCACGTGCGAATATAGACAGCAATATGTGGCAATATTTTGTGAGTTAGAGGCAAATAGAAGCCGCGGTATTTTCAATCGCTTTCTTTGAGAGTGAAATGCAAAATGACGTCACAAATGGTTGCAATTGCAATAAGTGGTCCATTTGATGGTCAAACTAAAATGAAACGTTTTCTGCTTATGTAAATATAATATAATTCATTATTATTATTACTATTACTATTTATCCTTGTAACTATAGCATTACAATAGAAGCTAAAATGTATTTATTTTTCTATAAAAACTCACCAAAGAAAATCTATCTTTTAAACTACCTGCACACTTTTAATCTTAAAATGGCGTGTTTGGTGATTTCCTATTGTAACTGTATATATTTTATGTTGATATTAAGGCCAACGCTGACTGACGCTGACTTCAGCAACAAGTGCTTTTGTCACTAAATCCCAAACAATCATTTTGACAAAATTATATATCCACAACCGACACCATGACATGCTGAGGCGTGACGAAGCGTGCCTTGCAATGCCATATATAGTCAGTCAGCGCTAGCCCATAGGACGCGACCTGTGAATATGGTTGGACAATGAATATGTATATTTCATATGCATTTTTCAATTAGTATCTTCAAAAAGAGAAAAAAAAAAACTATTGAATTTCAATATGCTATAGTTATCTAAAAGTTCTTTTGAAGCAAATTATAACCCTTAACTTTGTGAACAATGCAAACAAATTTGTACCTAGTTAATAAATAATATAATGAGGTCTGCATTGATATCGCATAAAGAATTAATCAATCTTGTAACAATCAATGCAAACATTATTCTAAATACCGTGACACAAATAGTTAATTTTTCAATGAAGTATTGATTTAATTCAACAATCCAACCTGTTTACCTCAATTTTTTAATAGAAATCTAAAGCGTATAATTTCAACAGAGATCCTTCAACTTATGAATGCTACGAACGTTGTGATGTATTTTCAAGTCACTTACAGTTAGTTAAATAAAGAATTTATAACTAAACGACATTCAATAATACCTTTATTTTGTATTTTCATACAAAAATAAGTTTACTATTGTAAAAATAAGACGCGTCACAAATATTGACCATTTTGTGACAAAATAAAATCTAAAATATTGAGAAGCATCAGAAAAAGAAATTAGATTTTAGCTGAGAAGGGAGAAAAGCTTCTCTTCCAGAGTCGAATTCATTCAACAGAAACTCATTCAGAGCAGACTCGAGCACAAATTAGATTTTATTTTACAGGTCATTAGAAGTAAAACGTCTTCGTAAATTTTCTTAATTCTAGACAACAGTTTTGACTTTTTAAGGAGCAGAATTTAAAGAGTCGTTCAAGATTGAACATTAGCGCTTTAGGAGACTTAATTTATGGCCCAAAAGTGCGAATGTTTCTCTTCTAAACAACAGTACTCATGCACAACATGGCAAAGCCACAGTGCAGCAGGAAAAAACATTAATGACGCCTGACGCGCTCAATGTATTTAGTCTGTGTGAGGGCACTAGAGCCCATAGTTGGATCGGTCATCCGATTCCAATCCGTTTGGCCTACAACAAACCCGATGGCGCGCATCTTCTCCTGTTCTCTTGTCTCTTCAATGTCTGCCCAGCGCACCTGTTTCAATTTACAATTGCGATGAAATGGGACGCCACTATTCAACATCCAAGGAACTCACCTTGTCTATGTGACAATAACTTTGGCAGCGAACCATTGTAAATGTCAAATAGAACGTGAAAAAACACTTCAATTTCATGAAACGTAAACGCTACAGAGAATAAAATTACGAAATTGAAAAAAATAACGTGGTTTTCTTAATTATTTTTAAGACAAACAAGATTTTATTTTTTTCTTTATTTACGAGGGGAGGTCCAAAAATCGCCTAGGCTCATTACATTTCTAAATCAACAAAATCTTAATTAACCATCAGCTCTTCTTTAATCACTAACAGTAAAGACTGTATGCCGGTGGGTGAAGTATTGTTACAGCTAGCGCAACATTGGTACATGAACATTGAAGAGATGCAATACAAAAAGTTCCCAATTTTTCCGTCTTTCCAGTAATGTTTCGTAGTATACTGCAGTGATTGTGTCACCATCACTCACTTTGTGGCAATCAAAAAAGATACCCTCGGAATCCAGAAAAAACTGTCGGGATTTTTATGGATTCTGAGGATACAATTTTTTTTCTTCTGTCACAGATTGTGGTTGCTTTATATCTCCTAGGGGCCGGAGTATCTTTTTTATGCTCTTGTTCGGATTCACGTTCGAGGGAATGAACCCTGAGTTTCACGTCCAGTTAAAATTCAGTCTAAATTCGGCGCAGTTTCTTTGGCACACATGTCCAAAGACTTGACACTATTGCTTTTGAGGCGGCGTAAAAATGTTACGGGCCCATATTGCGATCACTTATGAAATGTCAATATGATTGTGTAGGATTAACAAAATTATAGAATCGGAAAGTTGTTTTTTCTTCAAACGTGAATCTTGTAATATTAATTTTTCACTGGCCGTCTGGCTGACAGACTGGCAGCAGTTACCGCCTCCTTACAGGAGACCAGCGTGAAATAACAACATGTGTGCTGTTTTTTTTCTCTGAGTGAGTCTAGCACCTGCTGTACCTATGATGTTGCTTGTGTTACAAGCGACGGTAGACACCTACCGTCAGCCTGTCTATCGATCTTAACATAAAAAATATCTCTCTCTGCTATGTTTAAAGAACTTGGTTTGAAGTGTTTTTTTTTTCTTATTTGATAAGAAACTTAATGACGGCACGAAACTAGATTTGCTCCATAATTGCAGTTTTCTTCCTGGTCCCAATTTGGTTTGCTGGTCGTTATATCAAATGATGCCATTAGGGCCGTTGCGGCGACAAATGAAAAACTTTACATCTTAGCAACGACTGAGTTCGCAACTACTTAATACCTAAGCGAATGCACCACTCTCGTTCCTTTTGGCAACTTTTGGACTTTTGGACCTCCCCTCGTATGCAATGGTTAAGTAATGGACTGTATCAAGAACAGACGTATAAGACGTAGTTATTGAATTATCGACGTTTCCTAAATTAAAAACGTTGTAACTTATAGTTTAAGTTTACGTCTGAGAGCGAAGAGCTGTAATTAGCTTGCATAACACATCTGTGTTTATTATTTTTATGTACCCAAATTATTAAATTACCTAAACTATTTAAAGTTGTAAATAAAAAATAAAGAAGTCAATTTTCAAACTATCGTTACGTAAAAAAAATCACAGGTATAATATGGAAAACTTATCATTATCAGGTCATTACTGTTGGCACACAGAGCGGTACTGATCATTCGATATTCTACCTTATAGACGTATGCCTTATAGAGTTTCAATATCGAACAATCCGTTTGACTGTATGTAGTTGTTATGAGAATAGTAATCGGGCTAGGTATTATCTCTTTTAAGTAACTAATAAAGCGTATTTTTCCTCTATGAGTCTCATTTTTTTTTAAGTATTGTACCAATTTAAAATATCTAGAAAAAAGTTTAAAAAAAGATATTATTGAGGAGATACTTGGTTTACTGGCAACTTTGAGGCAAACAATCATAATTTTCAGGGAGCTGGCCCTTACAGGTCAAATTTGTTTCGCAGCAGTTCAAAGTGAACAAAATTCGATAAAATTCGAACTTGTTTCCGAACAAAGAAAAACAAATGCCGCTATAATAACGTGATTACGTGACATAAATATTAACATACGTAAATTAACGTTAAAATGTTTATTACGTCATGTAGAATAAAATTCCCGTAACGGCGGGTAGTCCTTAATAAAGATGCTTTTTTTTTAAGTGGGGATAAGTTTCGTTTTTTTTGGGGACCATACTTATAAAATAGCATATTAAAAAAGTATGACATTAATTATACAAGTGGGTATTAGATTAGAATTTGAAAGCAAGTATACTCACAGTCTTTTTCCCGGGTTGGGCTACGGATGGTTTCCAGTCATTCAGTTGGAGGTAGTCCTCCATGGAGAGCTGAGAGGCTCGGAGTGGCTTGCTGGTGCCGTCCAGGCGGGCTGGAACAAATTGTTGATATCAACAATACAAAACAGTATAAAAAAAAATTAAGATATTGGGGGAGTTCTGCAACGTGAAATACGTGAATCAAACATTAACGTATTTGATTGTGATTGTGACATTAGTCTAGCAAAATCAAATCAAAATATTTATTTATCAATTAGGTTTCTACAAGAAACTCTTTAGTTAGCCGCCATCTTGTCACGATTTTCAATCGAATTCCAAAAAAGGAGGAAGTTGTCAATTCGACTGCATTTTTTTTTTATTTATGTTTTCGACCTCAGAACTTTTCGACTGGGTGAAACGATTTTGATGATTCTTTTTTTTTTATTGGAAAGCTGGTCCCATTTCAATTTGGTCCAGTTCTGACAATGGTATTATGCATGAGAAGAAAACGGTTTGAAGTTGTTTTTTTTTTTTTGTTAAAAAGAGTTATTCTCGATGCAGCTAAGAATATTTACACTAGCGAAATATTATTATCTTATTTATCTTTTATGAACAAACGAAACAGTGTTACAAATTACTTTCGACAAAACTTTAAAAAATATTTAAAACTATTTAAATCAAATATGTATTCAAATATTCACCAAAAATATAATAATTAAATTTCAATCAATTTTACAAGGTACTATAACCTTATGATTATAAACTAAAATAATAAAAAGAAAAACAGAACCCACAACCTACCTAGTTTGTCAACGTCGTCCATTTTCTCCCATTTAGAAGTAAAAGTGTTTTCAACCTGTGATGGAACACCACCTTACTACTTTAGCGAGTGGACACAATTGCTGGAATAAAATTAATTAGCCCTATCCTAAACACAAAATATCTAGACAAAGGGAATATCTCTTCTTTTGATTAACAAGTAAACATAAACTAAAGTAACAATGAAATGGTTTGCGAATTATATTTGTTCGCCTTACTCATCTGAATCTAATACTTTCATAAACTATAGATGACAATTAGATCATCTTGCATCCTCTGTAAATTTTAAAAAGATCCGCTAGGGGCAGCACCGGTAAAGGATACGTACTTATATTTTGAATCCGCATTATCATCGCATAGTAAAAATTATGAAGAATGGCTCGGGATGGGAAATTTGCCCACATCAAAGGTGGAAAAGTGCAGGATATTAAACTTGCTAGCCTAGAGCTGGATTGAGCAATTTCATGTGGGCTGCTTTTTATCCTCTATCTATACATTTGCCACCATCGATTCCAATAATTTTTGAAATGAAAACTTCTTTAGGCGCGTTGCACACTTTTTGTATGGGGGGAGAAAAAACACTGAACTCGGCCATCACGCTCTGTGACGTGACCGACACCCTCAGTGACATTTAACTGTATGAAATAAGCGCCATCTACCCCAAATCCGTACCAACTTTTTCGACTGGAAGATTATTTTTACCCACCGAAAATTCGTGGTTATTGGGTGAACCACGAATTGCAAGCCATCGTTTTAAATTCCGGATATCTTAACTTTTGCAAATTTCAATATCACCCCAAGATACATCATCATTCGTTAATAATTCTATTTTAATCCAGTACATTTTACGTATAGTTGTCAATAGAGAATTCAAAACATCCCCCACCGGTACTGCTGTCCATAGCAAATCTTTCATACACTGCATTTCATATTCTTTTGTTATTTTAATATGGAGCAAGTCATGTGGACTCTTTCCAGTTTATGCCTCATAGAATAATCATTGTGTAAAAAATTATGTTAAAATTATCATGACTTAATTTAGAAATACATATTTTTAAAAAATATTTCATTTTAGTGGTAAACGATAACAAGATTCGTTAGGCCAAAGCGACATTACTATTGGTACATACTAAACTAATCAAATTTATGGTGGGAAATGTTAATGCTCTCTCCGTTGACAAGTAAGTCTCACCTCTGCCGCTACATCCTTGACATTGGTGACGTCATCGTCGACCTCGGCGTCCTCCTCCATGACGGCGTCCTCCATGTCAACGTTCTGTATGGCCGCGTTCTGCAGCAGAGTGGTCGGATCCAACTGCAAATGGTGAGCCGGTGTCTTGAAGAACCGACAACATATCACCTGGATATCCTCCAGTGTGCGGTTGTGTATGTTCCTCTTGTGACATACTTGCGGGTCCAATTCCATTGTACACACGTACACCTAAAATGTTCACATTAATAATAATTGCATTGGGCTAGTTAGCTTTCGGTCGGGAAACTCTACCAAAAAGTTTTCGACCAATATGTGCTACCAGTGATGTGATCAATCAATACTAATAATAAATCTGTAGGGGTCTGTCATGGAGTAATTTTCGAATTTCGGGTACGCAGAGAAATAATTAAAAAATATATACTTTTTAATAACATAACGTCTCCAACAAACCTGGAATCCATGGTGTCTTGCTGTATTCCATATGTCGGCGTAATGTCTCAACTGATCATTGACGGCGTCAAATATCAAAAATGTGAAATAACCATTGGCGAGAGACCTTTTGAATGACTTTCTCAATGACGCCATGTAAGACTCCTCCATATTAATGTCATATTCGTATTTCAATAGTGGTTTTGTTGTCTGCAAAGAAGGACAAGTAAATTTATTATTGCAATTTTGTATGTACTACATCTTATACTAGCTACACGCTCCCGGCTTCGCACGGTTTCAAAATAAAAATTATCCTATCTTTTATGTTGGATCAAATTAGACATAGTTACGATGTTTTATCACAATCGATTCAGAAGCCAAGGATATGAATACCATATAATATATAGGGTAAAATGACCTAATATTGGCACCCCTCCAATTTATTGGCACCCTAAACTTTTCACAAAAAAAATAAGAAATTTATTCCATAAACTGTGTTCCATAAATTGTTAACACTAAACAGTCGAATGATTTAAACATTGTCAAACTTTCAAATTTTATTTGAGTTGAACAAATAGGTCGAAAGGTGCCAATAAATGGTCGTATTTCTTAAAGTGCCAATAATTGGGTACTTTCCCCTATGTATACTGAAAAAAAAAACTTTGATCCTTTATCTATCAGTGGTGTAATTAAATTTTGGATGTAGATTATACAGCATCAATCTGAATCCTCTGATTTAGAAACACATCCCTACTATGAAACACATACAATTATCGCCAAAACGGCCAATTATGGCCGTCTAAAAAAAAATTTAAAAAAAAATACATACAACTTTGCCAGTTACTGGATCCTTTTCTTCGACTATACTCTCATGCATGAAATAATCATCAATCGACATTATTCTTGCAGTACCATTAAACTCGGCCTCTCTATCTCGTATTAGTTTGGCTAAATATGACTTTCCACTGCCCGGAGGACCTGTGAAATATATTTGACAACATTTTTTAGAACTTTGATAGTGCATCAGTATTTAAAAAAATGTAACTCGTGAGGATATTTTTAACAATACCTGATTATAGTACCTTATTTAGAAATTCAACTGTTCATTTTTAAATGTATTAAAAATTAACAGTTGCATTTCTAAACAAGTTTTAAAAAATAGCACACACATATTATATATATTTTATGTTAAGGTCGACAGACAGGCTGTCGCTTATAACACATGTCCAGTTGCTTGGGAATAGCTACCATCTTGACCTATTCTTATAGTCAAATTAACGAATATTCCCCTACATTGTGATATATAAAAATGAGTATAATAATTATGTACTTCAATGGAAACAATTAATTTCCTTGTGATTTTGGTATACATACATAATATCTCGTAGAAGTAGCAATTGACGTTTGTTTTAAAATGGCCTCAGCTAATGCCACCGCTTTTTAAACCTACCATTCTCGTTATTACTTAGTATAGTTGAAAATGCAAAACATACCTCTAAGTATAATAGCAATCTTCTCTGGTCTCATATCACGGCCTGGTGGTTCCAATAAATCATCGATCATTATATATGGAACTTGTCCCGTTGTCTTGGCTGCGTTATCTCTACTTCTTTTAGAGGACGAATGATCACTCAAATCACTCTCCTTACTGTGACCTCGTTTCCTAGAATCGTTATCTTGACTCCAGACACTTCTTTCTCTCTCCTCCCTTTTCACGTCTCTACCAAACCTATCTCTAGAGTAATTTGAATCTTTTACGGACCCCTTCTCCTTGTCCCTCCCAAAGTCTCTGTCACGGTCTCTTGTGAATCCCCTTTCTCTGTCTCTCGCAGAATCCCTTTCTCTATCTCTTGCAAAATCCCTTTCTCTGTCTCTTGAAAATTCCCTTTCTCTGCCTCGGTCCCTAATAGATCCTCTTTCTCTGTCCCTCACGGATTCTCTGTCCCTATGAAAGTCTCTTTCTCTTTCCCTGGGTAATTCTCTTTCACCTCTATTATATTCCCTTTCTCTTAGTGGGTGTTCAGATCGATTTCTGTCACGTTCATCGCGTCTTCTATCATCATATCTGTCAGGTCTTCTCCTATCGCCATATTCACTTCTCGAGTTACCTCTAGGATGATAATCCTCTCTGGCATCTTTTGGTCCCCTGCATTCATAATCTCTAGGCGGTTCTCTACCATATCTGTCACCATCAATTTTCTCTTTTCTGGGAAGTCTCGAAAACAATTTATCAACTTCTTCTTCAAAGTCTTTCTTTTTAGTATCCTCCTCCTTTGACTTGTGATTATAATCAAATACATGAACAGGTTCGATGAAATCTCTTGCTAAAAAAAAGAATAATAAAGTTTAAATTTTAAATGTGTATGATTTGTATGTAATGGTCGGCTTTATATTTTAAAAGTAGGTCGGTGACCAGTATTTCGTGCTTTATATTTGTTAAAAAAAATCTTTTATTAAGGCTTTAAATATTCATTTTGTGTTTTTTGGTTGCATACCGACCTTAATAGAATAAAGTTTTAAGAAGCAATAAACATTAAACTAATTAATACCTAGGAAATATTTTTAAATTAAACATACCCTATGGCCATTTCGGTACCCTAGCAAGGCGTATGCGAAGTTTCATGCCGATTAGTAGAGTACTTAAGGCGTGAAAGCGAAACAATCTCACTTTCACATTCATAATAAAAGGTAGAGATCCAACCTACAGCTATTCCACAGTAAGAATGACAGTATGTATTTACTTACCTTTTAATCGAAGAGGCTTATGGTCGTATTCCACAATAATATATGGAGTAAACATTGCTTCGTCAACCCATTTTGGTTTTTGTGGTTGAGGTATATTTGGAATGTTACTCTCACCCAATATTTTACTGTCATTTGGAGGAACTCTATTAAAATCTCCATAATCCTGCCTTGGTGGGCCAATGCTTTGAGACATTAGCGGTTGTATTTGTTGCCTGCCTGCGTTTTGGGGATTTCTATTTTCTTGCTGCATATTTCCTGGTACACCTTCGTTCATTCTTCTCATATTCGGATGAATATTCTGAGCCAGTAGTGGTTGCGGCTGCTGTCTTCCCATGGACATATTTTTGAGATCCATATTTTCTAGGGGCACATTTCTTGGTCCACCTTCGTTCATTCTTCTCTGATTCGGATGAATATCCTGAGATAACAGAGGTTGTTGCTGCTGTCTTCCCATCGACACATTTTTGGGATTCATATTGTCTAAGGGCATATTTCCTGGTCCATTATCATTGATTCTTCGTTGTTGATTCATAAAAGTGCTTTGCTGATCTTGTTGCATTGGATAATCAGGTCTGCCACCTTGCATATTTTGTTGGTTGCCACCATATTGATGATTATTATAATTGTTATTTCTATTCCATTGATTATATTGCAGTTGATTATGAGGGTTTATACTCTGACCAGGACAATCAATTTTATAGTTCATGTTATTATTTCGATTGTCTGGACTATTCTGTCCCGGTGCAGAACTCTGCCCTTTTACCATAGTGAGAATATTCATGATTTTTTCATCACCAAGAATATTATCAATGCCCTTTGATATTGTTGTATAATCTGGACCACGGCGGCTTTCCGTCTGCTGTCTTATTATTGCTGGCGATTGCTGCTCATTATTTGGTTGATCATCAGATATGTCTATGACTTCTGCACGTTTTGTAGATGCTTTATCTATATTGGGTAGTAAATCTAAACCAGGAATACCAGCAGTTTTCTTTTCTAAAAAGTTGGCATTATCAGAACTGGGAGCACGTGTATAATCATCATTTACATTGTGATAGGATTCATATCTATCTTGAGGATCGACATTCTTATTGTCATTTGCACTATATGATGCTCTACCATAATTATTGTATTGAGAAGCTTCTTCACTTGTATGGTTATTTTTATAATTACTCAATGGTGTATTGTAATTACTACTTGTGTTTTGTGTTGGTGTCAGTGTAGATGTAATATTCATACTACCAGTTGTTGTGTTATTCTCTTGTTGTGTAATGCCAAGAAGAGTGTCTCTCTTTTGTTTCATTCGTTTCCGCCGCTCCAACAACTCTGCCCGGCATGACTCAAATTTCTCCTCATAATTCTTATACGCTTCTTTGTCTGGGTGATTTGCGTTATCAGCTCTCCATTTCTCGATTTGCTCTTCCCACTTTTTAAATTGGATATCAAAAAGTTTCTCCTCTTCCGCTAATTTCTTCAGAGCACCTTCATTAATCTTAAGTTGGCCTTCGGGTCTCTTTTCTGGGTGCTTTGACAAATTTTGATTACTTCCAGTAGCAGTGGGTACTATGGTGTTACTATAATTTTGTTGACTTTGTAGTGGTGTCGGAACGGGTGTAGGCAGAAGAGAAACCTGGGGTTGCATATTGCCAAACAAAGGTTGATTGTTCTCATGAGGTGGTGGTGGTGGTTTCTCTGGAGGTGGTGGTTGGGGAGGAGCCATCTGTGTTGGCGGAGGAGGAAGCCCCATCTGTTGATATGCCTGTAGTTGCTGTGCATACTGAAATATACAAATATTAATTAAGCAGACTTATCAGCAGAACTAGTACATGAGCTAGATTAAGGATCAAGAGAAGCAAAAGCTTAGCCTATTAACAATAGGTGTTACTTATAAAGGCTATGCTATGTTAGACCAATGCTTACAACCATATCATATGGTTTTTGGTATTGTATGGAGCTAATAAAGGCATTATTATTACATTATTAGTACTCTTATGTAGAGCAACTATCTGAATTTATAAATGAATCAATTTCTAAAAAAGAAGATAACTCAATTTAAAATTATAGTTGTCTTTATCAATAACAAACCCAAACCCAAAGAGGCAATTTCGTTTATTTTTCTATATTGTAATAACAATTTTTACACACAATTTTCATACACAAACCTTCCTCATTTCTTTCCATAAGCGAGTGAAAATCTGTTGGGTGGTTTAGAAGTCGTTGGCGGAGAAACAGATATATGACAAATTTATAATAGTAGTATTTAAATTTTTAAAGTAAGAAATGGTTACTGTGAGTCAACCGTAACAGGTAGAGATATGCCACTGCAGAGTTTTCTTTAGGATTTTAGAAGACCTACAATTCTCTAGTACATAATTTTTATGTATCTCTTAAAGTTTAGCCTATGTAAACCAAGTAAATCTATTTTTCGATGACTTGATTGTAAAATATTGTTTACTTTTCTAATTATATAAAAACTTGATTAGGATTTTAACCTTCCATGAAAACTTGCATTATAACAGAAGTATGTTTTTAAATGTATTTTTTATAATATTATATTAGACTGAGTTACAGCAAACCATTGCCGGGATCAACTAATAACTAATTAATAAAAATTTACATAAGTATCGTATTTATTAAACATTACTAAGTAATACTTTATAGGTACGACGTAACGACGTAATGTGAATGTAATAGTTTTGCATGATAAATTAACTAAATAAAATAATACTATCAGTGATAAAAATTTTAGAAAAAAATACTAACCTCGTTCCCGTATTGACCTTGCCACTGTGCATATTGCTGCTGCCATTGGGTCCATTGTCCCCAATTTTGTTGCATAGCAGCCCACTGTTGGGGAGTATAAGCTCCCATGTTCATAGTTGGAACTGGCACGTTCACAGGTGGAGGGATGCCTGGATTCCAAGGGCCAGCGGTCGGCGGTGGCCAAGACATAATTCAAATGTTTTCAACAAATAACCACCTAAAAGTTTAAAATATTATTAATAAAATTATTTTATATAGGACTCTTAAAAAGAAAAAGTATAGTTTATTTTTTTACGAAAACTAAAAAAATTACTTATTTAACAGACAATATAACTTTATTGTTTCTTATATGTAAAAAAAAAAAAACGAAACCTACCAGTCAACTCTAGAGTCAACTATAATAAATTTTGATGACAGGTAGCCATTTTATTTTGATTTGAAGATCAATTATACAATAGATCAATAAAATGAAATTGAATTTGAAGTACTCTGAAGCTTCTTAATAATAAAAGTCTATTTTGTCCACAGCTCTTATCTATGATATAGCCACATGCGCACTGCGTAGTTAGTTCAATACTAGTGTTGTGCTCATATGCAATGCAATCGGCGTTATCGATATCATTGTCGTCTAACAGATATAGTATAGTTGAAATTAATTTAAATACATATTTGAATTAATATCCACTAAGTATGATTATAATTTTTCTTTAAGCAAGTAAAATTGAAACTGTTAAGTTCTACCATTTCAGATAAATTATTAAACAAATAATACAATTTCTTTACTTTACCTCTTGTGAATATAGGAATATTATGTCAAAATTAAGTGATTTTCAAAAATTGGGCAAACTCCATCCTCGACTGTAGACCGAAAACATGAGCACGACAATGGCTATTTACCGACGAACGAACGTAGCTAAATAAAAAACTGCGCAACTATTACGTAACGCAAATTTTGAAGATTTTTGACCAGCCCATGTAATGTAAAGCGCCAAACGTTTTTGTGTTGCCTTCCTAAACGTTGCGTTTAGGAATAAGTTTACCAAGTGACCATTTTTACCAACGACAAAGGTTGACAACTTGGGAGAACAAAATAAAAATGACATACATTGTATGTCGCAGCGTAAAGGTGGAAACAAACTATGGGATGCCAAAACAAAACTATCAGTAGAACAAAGCCATGCAAACTATCAGACATAAGTCGCGGACGTGACTTTGGACCGTCCTTGAGTGTTCGGACGTCTGATAGAAATCTGGCTGGCTAGATGTGAACGACCGTACACATAGTCCGATAGTTTGTTTCCAGTTTATGACGTCCACCTACAAGGTGGACAGATGATTTGATAACGACCTATATAGAAATAAAAAAACAATGTCACAAACAACTAATCTTTGTGCCAGTCAAATTATCTATGGGTATTGGAGCTTTCTTACTAAGAAAATAAAAACATTACTTAAATCTATTATTAAATACAAAATTTATGTATATTAAATAATAAATTGTAGGGTCCTTCTGTATTCATTGGCTCAAGTCGGGGCTCTCAGTCCGGGGCCACTTGAAATTTTGGCATGATACTAGTTTCAGCTTAACGCTTTAACCGTTATTTAACAAAATACTGTTCACGCTATTTAAACGTTCTTGCTTGTTACAGCTAAATAAGCATAAGAGTTCAAAATGAGATCGCCATTACTGCATTATATTGCCCACTTACTATTTTTAAAAATGTTTATTTTGAATATGTTTTAGAAAAATAAAAATAAAAAATATATATCTAAATTAAAATATACTTAAGTAATTCACAATATCATAATATATTCACGAAATAGGAACATCGATGATAATGTGTCTGATAATAGGACTATTGCCAGGAAAAAAAATAAAGAGGGTTCTGTGTAAGGACTTTTTTACATATTTTAATTAATTTACAGTTTAGTTTGTTTTATTCTAAATATATACATGCATATGACTAAATGTATATACTGTAATCTAGTTGATATATTGTAACTTAATAAATCATAGATGGTTTGATCTGTTTCTATATCGATGTAGTGAAATGGGAATAAGGCACGTCACTAGTAGACGCCATTTTTCGCAGTGAGTTTGTGTATTGCCGTTAGCGTGATTACAGATAATACACGTTTTAGACGTTTTCTTTTATTCCTGATGTTTATGTGTTACATTTTTATAAATTGCATGCCGTATATTTTATGAAAAGTCAATAAAGGTGTTCAATAAGTGAAACATTGCAGTAATAAAATCTGCGCGGGAAATTCTAGTTGTATATGCCCAATGTTGCTGTGATTAGAAGCTTTTAAGACTCATTTCATTTCGAAAATGATTCCAAACAAGGGCCGTGAAGCTAGAAGTACCAAATCGGCAAAGGCATCAAGAAATATTGAACGTTTATATAAACAAGGAAAATGTCGAGAATGTTCAGTCGTCGTGACACGAATGGATTTCCACAAAATATTGGGTAAATTTACCAAAGTAAAGATACAGTATGAGAATGTTACAGAAACTAAATCTAAAGGAAAAAAGAATCAATCATTGGCAAATTCTAACAATAGAGTAAAAAGCAGAGAAAATGGTACATTTATTGTACATAACAATGCTTACAACAAATGCACAGCGAAGATATTAAACAATAACAGTGCAGATTCACCAAAAAGAAATAATATATTAAAGGAGAATAACAGACTAAAAAAAACGCCGATACTAAAAGGAAAAAAAGTCAATTTTGATAATCAAAAACCTCTATTATATGGATTCAAACAATATGGTATTGTATTTCTTACACCAGTAAACAATAATAACCATAGCGAGTTAAAAACTAAACTGTCACTGGCTGAATTGTTGCCCATCATTGATGAAAGGATACTTCCTTCGACAGACTGGTGTATAGATTATTTTCCAAAGAGTGAAGAACCAAAAGACGATAAAGTGTATGACAGAATAGCAGCTGAACTTGAGGACCTAATGTATAATGAGAAAACTGAAAAAACGAAAGATACCATAGGGAGCAAAAGTGATGACTTCCCTTCAATAATGGACATTCTTAATGATAACTCTTCGGAAAATATCTCAAAAGACAACCAAAATGCTTCTAGTGAAGTGAAAACCGATCTAAAATCCACTGATGTTGAAGCTATGTTACTTGGAAAGCAAAACGAAAGTGACGAGGGAATGGCACCTGTGAATGTTGATATTGCAGAAATCAATGAGATGCATGATGATAATCAGAAAGAAGGCTTAGAAAAAAATTTACAAGAGAAAATGGATGTTGACGAAAACCCACGGAGTCCATCCATTTTAGATGAAACTTTGCAGAAAGGTATTGAAGAACATTTACCATCTATACAATCCAGTAAAGATGCAAAAGAAACAAATGTAGATGATATTCTTAAAAAACACTCGGATGGGACTAAGGAGGAGCAATGTGGAGCAGGCTCTAACATGAATAAAACACAATTGGCAGATTCAAAGCAAACTGAATCGAAGAGCCCCTTAAAACAGGAATCTAACCATGAAAGCATTCACTTAACAGCAACGGAGTCTATCACTCATGTTATATTTAAAAAGACTGTTGATGGTAAATGCTTAAAATCTGTAACATGTCCAAAAAGTTTAAAGTATAGTATAGAGTTGAAAGGAAGAGCCATAGAATTAATAGGAGCACCCAAATATATATCAAACCTAGACGACTTACGTGTATTGCTTCAGATTGTTAATGAAAGTGATTTAAACAGTTTATATGTTACTCAGTAAATTAAATTGCATATTCTTTAAATCAACAACCAATTATGTGCTACTGTTGTTCAGAGAACTTGACATTGTAAATAAAGAAAATATACGTTTTATTGTTTAGCATAATAAGGGACAAAAAGGAAACAAAATATGAAAACTAATGGGCTTATTAATGGCTAACACATTGAGAGATCAGAGCATAATTGTGTAATGTATATAATTATTTAATTAAATCACCAAGTGTAGCTTATGTTATACTTAAAATCTCTAATATCACAATTCCTTTTTATTTTGTAATTTATTAAGTGTTGTCATAATTTGATGGAATTTTTCTTATTTGCATATGTGGAATACCAATGATCATTAGTTTAACCTTAGTTGTTTTTATTATTGATAAAAACAACTATGGTATAGATAGATTATAGATAGAATCTAACCTTAGTTGTTTTTATCAATAATAATGCTAAACGCCAATGCCACATTGCCTTTACGGTCTCTTACTGGTTTGATCAATTTGTTATTTTAATATATAATATACTTCTGGTTACTTCCAGAAAATATATGTCTGAATATTATTTGTACCTTGAAAATATTTCTTTTTTTTTTTGGGCTATTCTCAATTTTCAGTAAATTTATGTAAGTGAAAGGTATCGTTGGTATGCTATAGCATAGTGGATGGCTTCTATGTAGAGAAAATGGTATGAATAAAAATTAATATTTCTTTAAATTAAGGTACTTGAAGTTTGTATGACAATAGTTCTACAATGCATAATTGTGTATCACACCCTGCTTATGTTGCAGAGGAATATAATTAAATTACAATAAGTGAAATTTGGTTTGCATATAAGGGTCAGTTTACACCGGAACGCGACGCAGCGCGCGCACTTTTTAGCAATAGAATATAGTGCCGCCTATTCACTGGGTAGGGGACATGTCGCAGTGACATTTACTTGGTATGTTGTTTGACATTTGCCTCGTTCACAGTACCCAGCAGTGATTAGTATGTCGCGCGATAAAGAACATAAAGCGACACGCGTCCTCATTATTCTAAACTTGTCAACTTACAAGAGTCGCGCATGTCGCCGCTCACAGAGAATGGAGTTACATGTCGCGTAATACAGATATCAGTTCACGACTTTCGCGAGTGGTATTCGCGCCATCAAGTTGCGCCGGACCATTTCACCTTAATCATTGAACTTTTTAGTGTAGTAAATAAAAAAAGTACTATTTTCAATCCAACCAATACATTAAAAATAATCTTAGTGCTCGCCGCGAAGCGTTCTGGTGTGAACTTGTCCTAATTAATTTTAGTTAGGAAATTAAAACAACAGTTAATAATATTTAATTTTTTTTAATTTAGTAGATTTATGTATAAGTTTCATAATGTTGGTTAGCTAAGGCCTTAACTGTTCACATTTGAATCGTGATGGCTATGAAACGAATTCTAATGTCTTAAGATTTTGTTCTTTGAACATCCATTTATTACAGAGTAGTGTAGTGCTTTGACATTATAATACCTATGTATAATGTTTGATAAGGCCTTATAAACTGTATTTAAATTACATTACTTTGGCGTTTCATTTACCTACTAAATGTCCTGATCCAATGTAATATGTTCGTAAACTTTGTTAAATATATCTGAATTAGCGGAATAACTTGTCTGTGTGCCTTCTCTCGTGACAGAAAGGGTAGCTATTTGACAAGCAGCACCAATAATTTGATGTAATGGGTAATTTTTGTGTGCCATCAAAAATGTTGCCAGTGCACCGACAAATGCGTCCCCAGCGCCCTGAAATTAATACGTTATGTTAAGCGACAGTTGGAGGCGGATAAATGTAAATTAATAAAAATTAGAGAACCGATAAACCAAAACAAGGTACATAATAGGTTTTGGCATCCCATGTTCCTATAGCACAAAAACTTGATGTTTCAGAGTATGGTGGGTTATTGTCTTAGCGGGCTGACAGATTTATGACTGTGAAATTGCGAATAATCAGCTATTCCATTCTTTTGGGGTCATTAAGCCTTGTCCTATTAACCGCCAGCATCGGATAAAACCGACAATTATTTTCGCGTCCACTTCGCCAGAGCCGTAGGTACGATATATTTTTAAAACATTGGTCATATGCCATGTATTATTTTTAGATTGATGCTTCGACTCTGCGCTAGTATGCGCCGCCCCTAAGGCGGACTCCACCAAAGCGATGACAAGAGGAGAGATGTGTTTGAAACAACCGATAGGATTTGTTAAATTAGGTACTAATTTCGTCCGCTTAGATAGTTTCTGAAATTTCAATATACTTTTGACCCAGACTCCACCAAAGCGAAGTCGAGACGAGCGGTGCGGAGGTGTCTTTAATTTTTGGATTTTTTGGGAAACTATGACTCACCGGACGGCGACGGCGCGTACGCATCTGCCCGCTGCCGAGATAATAACACATCTTGATTGATAGATGCGATTATTTTATAAAATCATTTTAAATCTGTTTGTGAGAAACAAGAGCTATTTTTCTAATTAAGTAACTTACAGTTGTATCTATAGGTGTTACTTGTTCGCATAAAACATGTATAGATTCTTTTTGATTTCTTGAAGAATAAACGGCCCCCTGTGAGCCGAGTGTGATGATTACAGTTTCACATCCAGCTGCTAGTAGTTTTTCTATAGCTTTAGTTGAATTCCTGTTTTAAAAAGTACTAGTAAATATATACAGGTACACATTAATATTTAGCAAAAAGTGTATATGTAAATGAATGTATTATCTATCTAATATATGTTGATCATAATATTTTAATGCACTTCATGGAAATAAAAAGGAATAATAAATTGTACATACAGATCGCGCGGCGAGAGTTTGGCTTTGACCGTTATTGCGCAGAAATCAGAAATTGGGTATCAACGGGCAATTAGCGGGGTGCGGGGCGGGTGTGTAGGCGCACGCGGTGCTCTGATTGGCGCTCCAGTCGTTCCCTGCCTCTCGCATCGATACGACGTACCGCGCACTCCTGTTGTACAATCACGTTCACAAGTGAATTGCTATTTTCGTTAATTGTTTATTGTTGTCGATTGTTATTATTTGTTGAGTTTGTTTGTTTAAGTTTGTCAGTTAAGTTTTTTTTGTTAAATATTAAAAAGTGATTTGAAAATGCGTAAAAAAAACATTGTTTTAAAAAGGCAAGCACGGAAAATGATATATGATATCAATAGTTTTAATAAATGAAGAATTTTATCTATTTCGTATTATTTTCTAGCATTATTACCACTGTACATGAATTTTGACCCACTCAAATATCCAACCTGGTACATAAAAAAGGAAAAGTATTGTGTGCGTGACAGTACCCATGCGCAGTAATCCCCTCCACCCGAAGGTCAAAGCCAAACTCTCGCCGCGCGATCTGTACTTAAATTGTAATCGCAATCCGTGCCTCAGCACTACGGTGGTATCGTAGGGAAAAATAATTACCCACCTTACCACTGGGTATGGTCGGTGGTACGGTGGGTCAGAAGGGAAAAATATATTAGGCTTACATTAAATTAACATCCATGCCTGTAAGCAAAGAGGCTTCAGACTCATTAACACACAATATTGAACAGTAAGGTAATATTTGGTGGATATCTTTTCTAGCAGGTGCAGCGTTCAAAATTTTTATCTAAAAAAGTAAAGAAATTTAAATAAATAACGGTGAGTGAGGCACCATAAATCAAAATCAATGATTTTTTTCATTACCCCAGAATTCAGTTTAAATGCTTCCAAAGTGGTCTCAAAAGGAGTTTCTAGCTGCCCAATAAGCACATCTGCTTGTTTTATAGCTTCCTCACAATAATTAACATCTGCACTAGAAAGGTGCCCATTTGCTCCAGGCACAATAACTATGTGATTTTCTCCCGTATCGGACACGGATATTTGTGCTATCCCGGTTGTAACGTTTGGTGTAATAAAAACATGTCTTGTGTCTACACCTGCTTGTTTTAAGTTTTTTAAGTATTGAGTACCCCACTGATCATCTCCCACCTGAAATGAAATGCATAGATATTTTAAATTGTTCATAAGTATCTTCACACATTCCACACCACACAGAACCATCTAGTTCCAAATAAAGCAACACAAAACATCCATGACTCAGGTACAAAGGTAAATCTTAATACATAAACATTTGCCCCTAGTGTGATTCGAACCCGTGACCGTTTGATTAACAGCTAGGGTCACTAGCCACTAGACCAACATTCATAGGTAAAGAAATTTGAAGATCAGGTATTTTTATAGCGTACTCTACATATGATGCTAGTATTTCCGCCTAATTTTGCCGCTGCCACACATTGGTTCCCGCCTTTACCTCCAAAACTGGTAACAAATTTTGTGCCATGAATTGTTTCTCCAGGTTTTGGAAGCCTCGAAGCATATCTGAAACATTTACCATTTTGCATGCATAGGTTACCAACTCAACCTAGTAGATTATCATAAGGTATATGGGCACTTCTGAAAGCAAGAAAAAACTAGATTCATAATATAAAAAGTTGGTAGGTACCTACTCTTACTAAGGTCTACCTTAATTTTATTTTCTACCATTAATATGTTACATACTTACTTACATTTATCTAGACACTAACTGGTGTCTGCGTAACTGTAAATTATATACTAAAACCTTCCTCGAGAACCACTCTATCCATTGGTGAAAACAGCATGAAAATCGGTGCAGTAGTTTTTATGTATATCGCGAATGCGAACAGACAGACGGGGCGGAGGACTTTGTTTTATAATAGGAATGTAAATATTAAAATACTTACGTTGTGAAATCAACACTACAAGACCCAATAATTAAAATTTTATTCATTTTGTTCAGATGAAGGAATATATTATAAGACCTGCCACTATTTACGATGTATGTAAGTAAAATAACTAAATTATTATAACTTATACTGATAAGAACTTGATAAGTGTGCCTACTTTGATAACTATTTTTATTGTCAACTAGGTACGTATGTTTTTAAATTAAAAACTTTCATTGAACCGGGAAATACTAATTTTTTTTTTTAGAAAACCACAGAAAATTATAATGCAGCTTACTTGGTCTTGGTACTTACTTACTTATTTTAATATCATAAATCTAGAAATTATTAAAAAAAATATACCTTGATTGATTCCTTTTCTTTATTTGCTGTTTCTTATTTTCTTTTCTTTATTATTATATTCTGCGCTACTTCCTACCACAGATATATTGTTATGTTGGTTTTTATAAATCAAAAATAGGTGGCGCGCCGAACAAGGAGCAAGATAAAAACGTAGAAAAAATAGTATTGTCTGTGGGTTTGTGCACAACTCGCACTATTATAATCATTATAATGCCACTAATCTCAAAAACCACTTAACCGATTTGAGTACGCTTTTCACTGATGTATTTATGATTATTGATTACCAGGTTTAAATTAATAGGATACTTTTTATTCTGGAAAAATGTTAGGTTCTTGTGAGACTTTCAAAAAACTAAGTACAGCGCACCAGCTATCTGTAATAATTTGTTATTTGGTAGGATAAGAGGGAGGTAAAGTGCAAGCCAGCCATACAATTCAGTTTCACACCTACAGACATCCTTAACATTTTATTGGGATAACTAGCTAATAGTGACCCACATATCAATTTCACAACTGTATTACTTTGTCAATTCTCTCCAAATTCCTGTCTAGCCATAGAGCTAGTCGGTCCTCACATGACCATGTCTATAGCAGTTGTAAAATGTTTTTAAATATAGACAGGCTGTTGGACTACCATCTCAACACAAGCAATGCCACAGGTGCTGCAAGTGCACTGCGGACTCACCACACAAGTATTATACGCTGGCCATTCATATGAGACTTGAAATTTTTGGTGCAGCAATGAATGTGTTAATCAATCTTAATGGCAGGTCGGAAGATAGCTGCGAGCGCTGTTGTGCGCAGCTTCGCAGGTATACTTCCCTGTACACCCCGGATATCTAATAGTGAAACTAATTTAAGGATAAGGGATAAGGAAATGGTCTCTGGCTTTCCTTACTTGCTCATTGAAACAAAACAGCGTACATTTCAGTGGTCTTCTGTAAGCAATCACAAATGATTGCGAAACACTATATCAAATATCTGTTATCAACTATATAAAAACTGTTTATTTTCATAATAAAATTAAAGAATCAATATTAACTCATGTAGTGTGTAAACTAAATTTATTACATTAAATGGCTAATAGTCCATATTTTATTAAATCAAATTATGATGATTTTTCATTTTCTTGGGAAGCTCCGGGGTGAGTTTTGCAAATTGTCTCATCCTGCTTTCCAATTTTTTCAGCCATCTCTGCATACTTCGACTGCCTATAGTCATATTTGGCTGCGTCAAGTAATATATTCTGAATCAAATTTTTATTGTTTCCATTTTTGTTAACTAAAGGTGGATATGGATTCTCTTTGAGCTCTAAAACTACTCTTTCATAATTAGCCTGGTATTGTGCACGAGGAACTTTATAAATATTCGTATAACATGTATTATAAGTTTCATATCTTGGAACTAAAACTTTGAACAGTTTGTGCACCAATTCTTTTTCCAATAACCAAAAATCTGCAATGTCCATTGTTGCTTTATGACAATCGCCATGTCTTATAGCCTCTGAAATAAGCTGGAACAAACATAATTCACTTTATTAAAGGTGAATATTAAAGTACATATTTTTTAGGGCACCTAGTTAGTATTTCCCTATATTTTTAATTATTATTATTTTTACTATATTTTTAATTCGATTTTATCAGGGCTACATTTCTAGTAACTTCAAATATTAAAGATCACCATACCCATACTATGTGAAAACTGAAAAATAGTATAAAATTTTACGTAAATATGTGTAAAATAAGGTTATAAATGTGGTGTTATTTGACAAGCTATCTACAGCACCTACATATTTGATGTTTATTTACCCTTTCGGTGTATTGACGAGCTTCGTCTCCTCGATTGTAAATGAGTTCTATTCTTTCATGTTTGATTAATGCTGTTACAGTTTTACGTAATCTATTTAATCTTCCTTCTGGGCCGTGTATATTTTTGAGTTTACGAGGTAAAGGTTCAACTTTAATACGAAGCTTGGAAACCAGTTTAGATACTTCTGCCTGATTCATTTTTATTTTAAGTCTATTGTATCAAATTCCAGTAATAAAATTAACTTAGACACTGTTGTTACCAACACCAACAACAAATCAACAAAACAAATCCAAGATAGACTTAAAATTTGAAGATTTGATTGAAGAAAAGATTCTAACCAAATTCTAACCCCAAAGTCCGGAAACTCGAAACCCAAAGGAGGATAGACCCAAACCCAAACCGAAAGCCACAGACCAATTCATTCATTTTCTTTAATCAATGAGATGAGTCTGTCATGTCAAGTCGGTCAAGTCATGGACAAGTCAAAGTCAATGTGTGATACAGTCTAATATTTATCACAGACCAACAAAAATGTCTTACTATACTTTACTGTGGTTTGTATTTTGTTTTTAATTCGAAGCTGTAAGTAATATGATAGATGACAGTGACACTGACAGATGACAGGTTTAATCCAACCAAAGTAACCAACGAGTTACCAACAACCCACAACGTCGAACAAATTAAATTACTATTTGTAAATAATTTATTACTATTTTGTTTGTTGTTTGTAAGTTTGTAAGAAAATTAAAAATTAGGATATCTGCTGGTTAATTATTATAATGTTTTTAATTACCTAGGTACATACGCAAACAAGTAGTTGGTGCCCATTGTTAATATATTGCTTGGATGCTTGGAATGCATATTCAAAGAATTGGACCCATGTTAAGATTATATTTTTACTATTGAATTATTAGAAATATGAAATGTGAGAAATAATTTAATCACCACGCAAAACTACATCCAATCCAACATTTATATACCTAATTTGTAAAAATGGATAATATTGAAGAACTTGGAGTATTTGGTCTCCTCACTGAATTGTGCAATAAAACTGCTTCGAAGTATTGTTACAAGAATGGATTATCGCATAGACGTCTTGTGTCTAAAATGAGGTCGCATTCGTATGAATTGATTTTAAAGAAATCATCACAACAAATACCTGTGTCTAGAGGAGAGCCCGTTTCAGACCTTTTATCGTATTATTTTACGACACTACAGAATTGTAGAAACGTAGCCGAGTTTAAGAAGGCTCAGGATCTTAAGAAGGCTATGAGCACTATACGCGAATATAATTTCTCTGAAAACGATGAGAGTTTTTTCAAAGTGTTACAGTTTTTAATTTCCCTCTCTGATACCGTAAAAGAAGATTTGTCAATGAAGATTTTTGAGGTAGGTACTTGACTTGTTGATATTGTAATTTTTCCAAGTGTTTCTTTATTTATTTAATTGCTTAAGGAGTAACTACATTTATTCAGCTCAATTCTGCTTTTGTGCATAGTATCAGTGTGGACAAAATCATCAAAGCAGTTGTTTTGTATGGAGAAGTGTATGTGTATAATAATGATTCTTTATAGATGGAACAACTCAAATAAAAACAACAAAGGCGAGATTGCGTTTCTGTAAAAACAAAAGTTTATTTAAAAAATATTTTCACAATTTAATCAATAATAATATTATGATAATTTTATATAATTTACTAACCTGTAAAAACAAAAGAAACAACATTCAAATCCTTTAGTATGTCTCTTTACAAAATTATCACTTATTTCGAACGTTTGTTGTTAAATAATTTACCTCACACATTCGTTTGGTTATTTTAATATACCCAAACATTATTCCTTTATTCATATTTAAGTGGTCAGTTGTGAAAATATCGTTAGGCAATTTAAATTTTAAAAAAAGGCGGCAAATTCAAACTAAAGACAACACTACGAAGTGGTGGTGTTCTTTACATGTGTATGTTCGGCTTTGTGAGTCTATTCAGCTTTTAACAAACAGGCGAAACAGAGGAATTGTGTGCCTTATCATTCTATGACACGTTTGGTCTAGACTAGAGTCTATTGGCTAGTAGCCCTAGCCGTTAACCAAAACCCGCTAGGTGGATATGTTTATGTGTTAACATTTTAGCTTTGTATAGTTACACCCTTATTCAACATTGTATCATTACTGTACTGGAATATTCACATGCCACTTTAAATCATTCTTGAATATAAAACTTAATAAAAGAGAAATTCCCATTAATAAATTTACAATTTATCAACTATATCCGATTGAAAATTCTTTTTAAAACACTACTTATATTTTTTATCCATATTAAGATCGACAGACAGTCTACCAACACAAGCAACACCACAGGTTAGCTATAGTGGGATTGTAGAAAAGATATTGGGAAGAAATAAGGGAAGGGATTTGGCTTTCTTTCTCACTTACCAAAAAACACTTACTGTTATACAACACTTACTGTTTCACTGTTGTCTTCTGTAAGAAGGTGGCTACTGCTGGTGGGGCTTGTATACTAAGGTGGGCCAGTCAAATGACTGAAAAAGGCAGTGTGTCCTGCCACTCTACTGCTTTTTTGAAAATGTGTAAATTAATATCATTTCAGACACCATGTACATATGGCCTTCTCGATGACATGCTGCCTAAATTAAATCCAGAAAAATTTGGCTCACCACAGCCGTATTCTTACTTTCCTTCTTATATATTTGAACTACCATATTCCTTGAAGCGGCAAGAAACTTCATTGGAAAAGCAAAATTCACAGACATATTCAGAATATACAGTTGAAAGCTTCGATTCTAAATCATGTGAGTTATATAACTTATAATTTTACAATACTCTTCTATGATAAAGCAGTGCAAACAAGTTCACAGTCCGCTTTATGGTGAATATATTTCGTTAATTAATGTTAATGTCGACAGACAGGTTGACAGGTCGCCTATAACACAATTTAACAAAATGTTGTATCCACAAACAAGTAATGCAATGCCAACTTAAATAGATTTTGGTATCTAACTGCTGGTATTGTGGGGTACCATGACGTGCCCAAAATGTGCCTTGCCATGCCATACTGTCAATATGTGCAGGCCCTAAATGTGAAATATCTCATGGTACTTTTTACCAAACAAAAAAGCTATCCTATGGTTTAATAAACATAGTAAACCTGTGTGCCAAGTGTGTGCGAAATAGTCACATTTACAATATCAGTATGTGAATATTTGTATGTGTATCATAATAACGTTGCTAAGTTATAGTCACAGCTATTGTGTTTAACTTGTCTATCTTCTGTGAAGTCGTTTATTGCAACAATGTTCCTATGCTGTTTCAGTTTTACTTGATAATAACTCTCAGACAAAACTGTATGGTGGTAGTAACATAAAAACGTTTTCTAGTCCAATGTCATTACCATCTTTAAAATCTAACCGTTTATCACCATACTATGAGAGTTCAATGTTGAATTATCCAAAACTTACGGCTCCAAGGGACATGCAAATACCATCGCCACAGTCTCAGGAAGTCAGAGTAAGTATACTTTGTTATTGTATATGCCTATGTGGGGCCATAAAACGTTGGAAGTCAATGTGGCAAACTCTCTCGCACTTACTAGCTTTATGGGGAGGACCGTGTTACTATCGAACTATTGATTTGTAAATAAAACTTTTGTTTTTTTAAAAATAAATATTTATTCATAAACCATTTTTTCTAAATATTTTGCAAATAGTTCTACAGGGCTTTTCTTGTGGGGGCACGCGGGGGCACGCAGTGCCCCCAAAGGAGTTACTTTTTTATACATATTGTTACTCGCCTAAATATAAGTTCACGTTTTATTTCCAAAGATATTATGTTTTTAAACAATAAAAAAATAGTTTACTTAATTTTTTACTAAAAACACATTGACAAGGAATGGGGAGGGGGTACAAAAAATTATGCACTTACAACTTTTGAGAATTAGGGTGCCCCCAAAAAAGAAGTGACAAGAAAAGGCTTGGTTCTAAATAGTTTACCACTATACGCAGGTTAACTCTGGTGTGATCCATCCCATAAGAGTTTAGGAGTTTAATTTATACATTAAACAGTTTCAGATATCGTTGCCAATGGAAGTGAACAAATATGATGTTAAAGACATTGTTTGTGAAACGGAAGAGGAGTTGGTCGATATCTGGGAATTAGCTAGTCAAGTAGACAAAGACATTCCAAGTGATATTTGGGAACTAGTTTGTAAGTTGTTGTAACTTTATAATGACTCATTGTACTCACACGTACCTTGCACTTCAATGTTAACAAGATTTTTTTTTCAACCACTGAATTGTGTGTCTGTGTATGTATGTTTGTGAAATGTTAGCTTTTTTTTATTACCAGCAAAACTACCGCCCATTGAAGAGAGACAACTAATAGCGTCCTCGAGTAGAGAAATGAAATTGTGGAGGTGGATGTATGAAGATGAGCTCAACAATTTGAATGTTATATCTGAGAAGCAATTCATAAGACATGTTATGTATTTGACAAGTATGTCCTTGTTGATTTTTTTTTTTTTCAAAGTAGTAGTAAAATATTTAAATTTTTTCAAGTAACTTTGAAATACCAAACTAGAGCTTTGAAAATTTAATTTACAAAGTTGACCAGGCTGGGAATCGAACTCATCTATGGGTTTCTCTAATTCCTAATTGATTGTTTGTTTCAGTTGGCATAGAGACATCGTCCTTTCCCTTCGATACAGAGTCAAATTGTTTTTACATGAGAGATAATTTGGTATTGGAAGGCGTATCAAAACTGTTGTTAAAGAACTACGCTACCACTCTAATACTAATTGGAACATATTATCGACGTTTATACAAATTTGCGTTCAATCAGACGTTGGACGATCATTTTCACAGTAACGGTCTTGTTTATGAGGTAACATTTAAATTTTTACGGTATTTTTATTGGGTTGGAGAGAAATTTCTTTTGTATTAATATTTTAATATTATAAGGCAGGCAATCTGACCATCCACCTGATGGTAGGTGGCTACCGTCGCCTATAGCACAAGCAAGTTATTTCACGGTAGTCTTTTGTTAAGGCCCTCCAAAACTGTCAAACGTTTGATTCAATTCTTACGTGTTTGATCAAACCGTTTGAAGTCGCTTTGATATAGCGTCAAACAGTAGAAAGTCGCTTTAAAAGCGCTCCCGAGACGGTCAAACGGTTTTGATAACACGTAAATTTAGGTTTGAGTCAAACCAATTTGATCGCTTGCGCGGTTGGTTTGACAGATTTGAAAAACATTTATATGTGTTTTCAGCTCGTTTGATGGAAATTTATATTTTGGTATTGTTTGAAGCGTTTGAAGCGCCGTTTGAACGTATCAAACGAGCTTCAAACACGTAAATGTTTGTCAAACCAACTGCGCAAACGATCAAATTGGTTTGACTCAAACCGTTTGACCGTCTCGGAGAGCCTTTAGAGAGTGGTTACACTGGTTACTGCCAGCCACACAGGGTGCCCAAATGTCAGAGGCTTATTTATTTCTTTGCACTGTTGATAAAATTAAAGCAATATCTT
The DNA here is from genome assembly GCA_918317495.1 of Synanthedon vespiformis. Lineage (NCBI taxonomy): Eukaryota > Metazoa > Arthropoda > Insecta > Lepidoptera > Sesiidae > Synanthedon > Synanthedon vespiformis. The sequence continues at coordinate 4,112,337 of OU906958.1, forward strand.
CATTTATTAATTTCCCTATTTCAGGCATCGAGAGAGATCATAAGGCGTTACTTACTAGAATTTCGTTTGAAGGCCACCAAAATATATGAGAGTCGCCAGAATAATCACGAAGGTGCTAATTGTATGCCAACATTGTTGCAAATAATGAACCACATTGAGCCGTTGAAATATGAAATTGAAACACTAGCTTCAATTTATAAATTGATGGACACGGGTGAGTTTTATAACTTTATAATTTCTAACATATTTTTTACTAGCGACTTCATCTGCGTTGAAAAATGAACAAAGGTGGCGTCCAATTTTTTTTATATCTTGTTAGACTATTCCTCGGGAATTTAACATTTTTCAATAGTAAAGTATACAACGTATATTTACCAGGTTGTCTACCACTCATAGTACATTACTATACTAGCTCTGCTTAGTTTGGTACTAGATGAAGCTGTTTGACATGCCTTATTTGTACTATGACGACACTAGATGTTTGACAATATTTCAGAATACCAAACGTCCATTCCCACCGGAGCGGAGTTAATGTCGTACTTGTTCAACGAGATATCTCTGGTGACTCACACAAACACCGCCTTCGTTATGTATAATTCACTGCTGTCAGTGTGCAAAGTATATTTTAAGTGAGTACTTGGTCTATTTTTAACTAATTTTAACCTCCGTAAAGTATACAAATATAAGCAGTTATAACTGCCATTGATTGGGATAAAAAATAACACAGTAATATTGACAATCGTCACTGTGGTTTTGTATTGTATTGTATTGTCTATACTATACTAATATTATAAAGAGAAAAGATTGTTTGTTTGTATTGAATAGGCTCCGAAATCACCGATTTGAAAAATTATTTTACCATTAGAAGCCGACATTATCCGTGATGAACATAGGCTACTTTTTACGGCGGGAAAATGCTTCATTCCTACGGAAAAACGGGTAGTAAAAATTATCCTTCCGTATTTATCTTTTTCACATAACTTCTAAATGGCTGAACCGATTGGGTTGAAATCTTACATGGGTATTTCGATGGTTTCCTGGATGATTTAAAAATACAATTGGACCCGGTAGGTGGCGCTGCTGTCGGTATGTCAACTACTAAACTGCTTGACCGATTGGGTTGAAATTTTGTATGTGTCTTTCCATGGTTTCACAGAAGACACGAATGTATTATATATTATGAAGTTACGCGGACGAAGTCGCGTGCAACAGCTAGTATTATATACACATAATACACAAGCAACATCACAGGGTTTAATTAAAGGGGAATAAAAGGAATTTTGTATGAAAAGTGTAGTTCGCGTTGAGGAACGAAATGACAGAGCGTCATAATCTGCCGGCGCAGCGACATCTATCGTCGAAAAATTAACTAATTTTTTTTGTGAAGTTATGTTTTCACTTGTGACATGCTATTCTGCGACTGACGTATTTTTTAACGTAGAAAAATCAGCGAGCCTATGGAGCCTATGTCGCCCCCTATGCCATGGTGACATAGGTTAGGCTAGGCTAAGGCCGTTTCAAACTAAGTCCAACATTGTTTTCAGATTTATCGAAAGGTTCATATTCGAGGGTGAACTAGACGACGGATGTCACGAGTTCTTCATAAGAAAAGATTCACAATATGTCAACTGTCGCTCGAAACGTTATTGGGACAAAGGCTTTCATATAACTCAGAGTGTCGCCATTCCAGACTTCCTGAGAGCCGTCGCAAAGTATATTCTGCTGTGCGGAAAGTCTTTAAGATTACTTAAACTGTGCAATCCAAGTGTAAGTGAATTTTTGTTGTTATACATTACAGTGATTAAGTCAAGGAGATAACGCAAAAAATTCAAACAAACACGACTCATACTTATATTGAATTATTATGTATCTCTGTGCTTTTCCCTCGCACTTAAAAATATTATAATTATGATATTTTTTATGAATGCCAGATAAAATATGAACTACTAGTAAAACACGTGTTTATTATTTGTATTATCTGTTTTTTGAAAATCCGAAAGGTATCCTATATGTTAATCCAGGTAATAAACTATGTATGCGCCAAATTTCATCCAAATCCTTTCAGCCGTTTTTGCGTGATTGAATAACAAACATCCACATACACACTTTCGCATTTATAATACTACTAGCTGTTGCACGCGACTTCGACGTACAAAAATACTTATAATATTAGTATAGATAAGCATTACATGATATCGAATTACATACCTAAATATCCACATACATAACAGCTCTTACGGCAATATTATATTACTAGCTGTTGCCCGCGACTTCGTCCTCGTTAAAAAAGATAAAAAGTAGCCTATCACGTGTCCCGTACTTCTAAATGTTTATCTACCAAGTTTCATGAAAATCAGTTAATTCGTTTAAGAGTGATGGAGGAACATACATACAGGAAAAAATTCTAAAAATGGTCAATTTAGCTTCAGTATCATGTATAGAGCCTTATACACGATATCTCTGAAAACAAAGTAAATTACTCCATGAACGACCCCTACAGATTTATTAATAGTATTGATATTGATGTTAATTACATCAGTCAACAAAAAAAAATTTTTTTTTTGTTTCTGTTCTAATGCTTAAATTCTGATTCTAGACATCTAAAAATAGTTACATTTTCATTTTTAGCTTTTAAAGTTTGCTTTTGCCAGATTTATAACGATAAGTAAGATACGAGACAGCCCATACAAACATAAGAGAAACACTAAAAATATTCATTTTTGAACTTAATTTTTCCGTTATTTTACATATATTTCCTGTTGTTTATCAAAAATCATAAATGACGAAGGCTCTAGTGTTCAACAAAAACTTTTCTAATTGTAATTGAAAATAAAAGTATGGAAATAATGTATGAATCTATCATTTGTCTTAAAAAATTTTTAAAAATGCTCTAGTTTCTACAAAAGCAAACTTTGATCAAAAAAATTATTTATTCCCTTATTTTTAACATAGAAGAAATCTAAATTTCATATGCAGAAGCCAGACCCAAAAATCGTGTTGACCTGTGTTATAGGACCCCCTCGTGGTGTTGATCTCGTCGGACCACCCGTCGGTGAAGTGCTGCGGCAGCTTCGAGGAGTTGCAGCGGCAGCAGCGGTTGCTGGACGTGTACCGCACGCGCTGCCTCTTCGTCAGCGGAGAGCCCATCACCTTCTCGCAGGTGTTGCTCAAGCGAGACGCCGACAGCAAGGCCTTCGCCGAAGTCGCCACCCTCAAGCAGGCGGAGACCATGGACAAGATCATTGGTACTATTACTAGAGTAGAGACCCCCTCCCGTTTTTATATTACACAAACGGTCCTCATATATCCCTCCGTCCTTCCATAAGTGAAAATAGTTAAGCAGTTTTGAAGTCCATAGAGCATAAACAAACTCACGTTGATTTTAATATATTCGATGTACATGTATAATTTATTTTCACTCATTAAATCTCTGTTTTGATATAGTAGTTTGAGTAACGATCACGTGAAACTTGTTGGGAAATAAAGCCCAAAGTCCTTAATATTGATCTTGAATTTCCAGCCGAACGAAAGCGGTTAGCACAGCTCATAATAGCTGAGAAGCAGCATTCGCTGCGTGTGTTGGAGGCGGCGATGGCCGAAGCGCGGGTTCGACGCCGACCGCGCCCGAGTCGCCAAGTGCCCGATGAGAAACAGATAGACGAAACCGACGCCAAGGACGAAAGGTTCGCCAGATCATTTACGCCTCTAGCACACAGCAATCCATCAAAAACTTTAGAAACTTTAGAACAGAATTTTAGTGCTTTTTGTTTTTGATACTTTCTTAAGTCGTAAGGCTCGAAGGACCATTAACTCTATTTTGTTTGCAAGATAGAGTTTCTGCATGAACCCAATGAAACTCACCTCTTCGATTAATAATGTTGGCACTGTATTTGTATTTGTGAAATATGCCTAACAACTCAATAGGAAAATTGACTGACCCACATAAACAGGTAAAAGTGATGACTATGAATTAATTGATATATATTCTTCTTGTATTCCAGGAATAAAATGATGGAATACTATTCGAAATTGAACATGGAAGTAAAAAAGAGCAAGATACACACCGAGTGGAAAATTAAAAGGTTACAATTGGATCAGAGCAGAATAAAGTTGCTTTCCACCGAGGAGAGAAATTTGAAGAGGGAAAAGCTAGAGTTAGAGCATCAAAGAAACGAGGAGATCATGGCCATGTCTATACAGAGTTTAGACGCCAATATTGAAGCAGAAACTGACAATAAGAGTTTTAACGAGGAGAAATTTGTCGAAGAAGAAAACGATGTTCCTTTAATTAATGAAGAGTCGGCAACTGGTACAAATAACCCCGATTATAAGACAAATAGGTCCAAAGCGCAAACTTCCAGTGACATGTTTAGTGCTATATGCAATGCGGCCAAAAGCATATTTGGTGTTTCAAGAAATAGTAATAAGAATTGTGATAACAATAAAACATTAGATGCGCAAGGCAACGTTGTCTCTCTCGACGCAGAAGGCAACAGTGAGAACAGTGCAGTAGAAGACGATAAGAAAGTTAAAGAAAATTATGATAATTTAAATTATCAAACATCAAGTCAAGAAATTGGAAAGCACCAGGGAACTCAATCCTCATACGATTTTAATAAGGATAATGAAAATAATGAACTTAAAAACCCACCTTTAGTGCCCGATGTGGACGAGATGAACAACGTTCAAGTCATGTCGACCTACGCCGAAGCGAAGCGTAACAAAATGAGGGTTTTGGGAACGGAATTTTGTAAGAATTTCGACACTGTTGAGCCAAAACAAAGACCTATTGCGAGAACCGATGCACAGAGAGAGGCTCTTTTGATTAAACAAAAAGTTTTAGGCGTTGAATATAATACTCCTATAGAGGTCGCGGTCACAAAGGAACCGTTGAACGTGGCGCAAACGGAAGCCATAGAGAATAGGAAGAAAGTATTGGGTTCTGACGAATTTAAACAGGAAGAAACGAATCCAAAACGAGGTATTGGAAAACGAGCTGGACTCACGTTGAATTTAAAGCCTATAGGTGAAATCGCAGAAAGGTCCGCTATAACTCCAAATCTTTTACCCACGACGCCCGGCGAACTGTTTCCGAGGGTTAGTATTACATTACTATGAATAGATACAACATCTAAAGACTTATTCAAAGTGAAAATTAAAATAGTTAATTTTCAAGTTGTGAAAGTAATAACATTTTCGTATATAATGATGTAATGGTCTTACCATATAATGATTTTCAAGTATGACATATTAAAATAATATCGTGACATATTTTTACTACTGTATTAAAAATTAAATTGAACAAAGCGTGTCTGTATGTAATGTAATTTAAAATATTATTTATTTATAATAATACTTATCACGGACAATTTGGAAGACTTTTTTTTACATAAAGTATGAAAAATATTGTAAGAGTAAATAAAAGCATCAAACAATTTCAAATAGAAAAAAAAATAAGAAGAAAAAATGAACTCAAAGTTGAATTTTTCACACTCAAATGTATTTTTGTCTCAAATTCACCAGAAGCTCAGTGTTTGTTCTATTGTATTTTTGTCGTCGTTTTTATATGTCCATTCATGAAATGATGTACTTTTTTGATTTATGGTTTATGGTTTAATTTTTCAGCTTGATCTGGAAACTCCAAATACAGCAGATCTGGCTTTTGAAGATGTTGTGGCGGCCGATTTGTTCACACCGCAAAGTGACGACAGAAACTTAGAAACAGAAAAAGCAGACAAAGAGACCGATTTCTCTAAAGATTTCGACATGTCTGGCATTGACGAGAATGCGGACGTCATAGACGAAATTCATTCTATGGGCAGTCCCGATGCGTTTTCACCCAAGAACACAAGAAACAACGACAACGATTTTAACAGTAAATTGTGTATAAATTTTATAGATGGTTCCTACAGCTTGGACAGTTTCGATCCTTTCGGTGTGAAAGATCTTACCAAGTTCAATTCGAATTATTTCAGTGAAAAAATGGATTACGAGATGGAGTTATCTTGTTACACTCATCCGGCAATTATAATGGAGGAACTCAAAAAGAGACCTTCTCAAAATACTTTTTCGTCAAATCTTACCACAGAAGTAAAAGAGGAACAGAATATAACCAGCGACAATATCGCTTCTCTAACCGCTTGCTTACAAAAGTCTGTAATGCTACCGCTGACTTATCAGCTAGAGGTAGTGAACAATTCAATATTAACCCATTTCCTGGTAAATCTGGACATGTACGAGCATTTGAAAAGTTTAAAGGATTACTTTTTTCTCATGGACGGAGAGTTTTCCAGGAGTATTTGCCAGAATTTGTTCTCTAAACTGGCGAAAACGTTGAATCCTCAAGAGTTGTTGAATTTCGGCACGTTGCATAACATTCTCGACAAGGCGCTTGGTTCGTCGATTTCGCGTAAGTTACCCAGTTCATATTTGATTTAATTTGAAGTTTTGCTAAAAAGCTGAAAACTGAAACGAAAAAATATTTAAAAAAAAACTGACATCCATTCCTACATAATCTCACGCCCAAATACCCCAAAAGCCTACTTCCCAATTCAAGCTGCTATACATACTAGCCCCAAGCTGAATACGTGCAGTTAATAATAATAATAAACTATATTCTTAATTACACATCTAATCCTACAAGCAACAAAAGACAGAAATATAAAATTACAAAGAAAAAAATATTATAAAAAAAAATCTGCGATAATTACAAGATTTAAGCTATTTACAATTAGGTTCTAGGTCATGGGGTAAATAAACTATAGTCGGATTTTAACTCGCTAACTCGCTTTATAAATGAGTCATACTACAACACTATGCTTCATGCTTGCAACATTAAAAAAAATGTTGATTTCAGCTGTCATTTTAGTCCATCTAATTAAAAATCCCGATTATATTTAGAATTTATTAGCGTAGCGTGCAGTGTGAATGCGACTCTATTTGGTCCCCAGACGTGCACAAGTTCTCGGAGAACGTGTCGTTCGTGATGTCGGAGCCACCGCTGAGCTTCCAGCAGAGTTCGCCGGACGTGTTGAGCTGTCTGTCGCTCAGTTACGCCGTGCGGTGGCCGCTCAACATCATCCTGTCGCAGGAGGCGCTTTTGCGATACGCCAAGGTGTTCCAGTTCCTGGTCAAGATGAGACGCGTTTTCTGGACTCTCGGTGAGGATTTCGAGGTTGGTAGCGAACAGTCTTAAGGAACATTTTCATGCTCGAGCATTCCATATATTCGGTGTGGTGTAGTGTAAAGGGAGTTTTCTCGCTGTTGAAGGTGTCACGTTTGATGTAAAGTCGGCCGCTTTCTCCCCTTTCCTGCGTATTTTGATTAGTGCTCAACAATGAACCATTGATTTTTTTTTCTTAAAAATAATCCAATTCAACAGATTTCAGCTTGCCCGCTGAAATAATATTCTTTAATTGTCTGTCAAGAACTATAATGTAACTACATATAACTTCACTATAATTAATCTCACCCTCTGATTCCGAGTTTATAATCAACTGTTTAATTAAATTTCTTTTTTTTTCGAGTATAACATATTGGTCATTTAACCGGTCTGGGAAAGAGATTTTATGTTTGTAGATTATTTATTCTAAACATAAATTAAAGTAAAATAAAATAATAAATTATTTTATTTTACTTGATTTAGCCAAAAAATCACAAATTATCTTCGTACGTACTACAGTTGTGAATAAAGACGTTAAACTGGTGATTCCCCGTTACAGTACCTGAAGCTATCCGTGAAGTTGTCGAACCGTCAATCGCGAAGGCTAATCCGTTCGCAGCAATACATCGCCGTACAAACGTATAGGCACGTGATGGCCTCCTTGGTACGCGCCTTGGACAACTACATCGTGACCACTTGCATCCTCTCCTCGTGGACCGAGTTCGAGGGCGATCTGAAGAAAGCTCGCACTCTGGACGACTTGTACGACTGTCACGTGGTGTACATAAAGAAGGTGCTCTTCAGATGCCTCCTCAACAACAGATCGACGCTCGTGATGAAGCTGCTGAACGACATCTTCACCGTTATCCTCAAGTTCAGTAGGGTTTTGATAACCGGGTGAGTCATTTATAGAAATAACGTCTATATCGAATTGAAAGCTGATGTGATATTGTGATCGGTGTCGTTCTTAAGCACTTACCTGTAATACATATATGGGCTGGCTGTCCCATACAAATCTATACTAATATTATAAAGAGGAAAGATTTGTATGTTTGTTTGTTTGTTTGTTAGTATTGAATAGGCTTCGAAACTACTGGACCGATCTGAATAATTCTTACACTGTTGGGAAGCTATATTATCAGCGAGTAACATAGACTATATTTTATAAAATTACGAGGACGAAGTGTCGTGCAACAGCTAGTTACAGATAATTTCGTGTACCATTTTGAAACGCCGTCGTACGAAAGGTACGGAGAACTAATTTTGATGTTTGCGTATTTTTATTTCATAGCTAAGTATAATAGTGTCTGCAGATATCCCTAGTTTCAGTTCTATGTACTTACACTCCATAGCCTACAGCGCCAAAATGGCGTTTTTCAAATATGTAGACATAAAAATAATTTGACAGCAGCCTGTCCTGTGCTCATACAGGTCAGTGTTCTTAAGGCGTGTTCTTAAGGGACTACTTTATTGATTTAGTATAGCGACGAGTACTTTAGTAGCTAAACTATTCGCTACTGTCCAGAAATCGCAGTCAAGTACACAAGTGGGTTGCAACACAATGAACTGAACATTTCAATAGTTGAACTGTTCCTGAAGAGTTTTGTTGAAGAAATTTGTTTGATAACTAAGAAAAGTTTTTTCTTTTATATTGTGAACACATCTAAGTAGTGAGCTCGTGAAAACACTTACGCTAAATTGATCTCTAAATCGAAGATACAGAGTTGAAAATGATAAAGTCTAAATTGAATCCAATCTGTTCTAACTGCGATCACACCTTTCGATCTCCTAAATTGGATACGTTCAAATTGAATGGTGTGATAGCCCCGCCCCTTAAATTACTTGCTACTCGACTAAATTGCTAGCCTAGTGTGAACTATCCTTTAGCTATAATATATGAGGAACTGTTCTCGGGTTTGAAGACCATCAACCCATTTCCTAGTTGACGAAGAGATTTCACTAACTTCCACATGTTCCACTGATGTGAAGTTGGGTTTACTATTCCTTCGGTGGTGTTTCCTTTTTGTTACTTTGATGGTGTTTCCTTTTTGTTACTTCGGTGGTGTTTCCTTTTTGTTACTTCGGTGGTGTTTCGTTGTTACTTTGGTGGTGTTTTCTTGATGTCACTTTGGTGGTGTTTCCTTTTTGTTACTTTGGTGGTGTTTCCTTGTTGTTACTTCGGTGGTGTTTCCTTGACCTGATGCTGCTGCATCAAGTAGTTTGCGGGATACCCAACTCCTCGACAACATACATCACATATAGCGTGTTTGGGCTTAATAGATAGTCGGCGGCTAGTTTATGATTTTAATTATAGCTCGTTTATTACAGAGAATGGACACTAAATGAAGCTAACGACCAATTCACTCACACGAACTTCGCTCAGATGGAGGAATTGTTTAATTTGTTTAAGAAATTAACAAAATATCTACACAAGGTCGTCACAAAACTGATGGAGTGCGGATACCAACGACATCTGGTGGAGTTGTTAACAATGATCAACTTCAACGGTTACTACGACGTGGATAAAAGTAAGGATGACACTAATAATAGTGTTCAATTAACCTGATAAGCTATTGTGTTATCCGTTAACGGTTAATTAATATTAACCGTTGATACAGCTGTTGACGTTTATTGAATTAAATTTTAATTAATGGTCTGTTTTACGAGTGCTCTTAAAACTGCTATTAAAATATTCAATGAATACTAAAAACAAATTAGTTTAATTCTTTAAGAGCTTTTATTATATTATTAAACTCACTACCTTAATATTATTGTTACCAAAATAACAAATGAGATGAGATTGATTCCCCACCTAAGTAAAGTAAGTGTGCTTATTAGCGTTAACTGTTCTGTGATTTTAATACATATGTATGAATATTTAATTACGCTCACTAGAAATATAGTAAATAATTGTGATTACTAACCCAGACCAAATAAAAACTATAGACAGAATTTGTGGGACAACTTTAGGGCGTAGGCCGTTTCTTGAAAACTAGCTGCTGCCCGCGACTTAGGCCGTGTAACTTTGTAAATTATATACTAAAACCTTCCTCGAGAACCACTCTATCCATTGGTGAAAACTGCATGAAAATCGGTGCAGTAGTTTTTGAGTTTATCGCGAACAGACAGACAAACGCGGCGGATGACTTTGTTTTATAACATGTAAGGATATTGGTTTCCAAGTTTACTTATATTTTATGTCAAATTAATGTGTTTTTTTACACCCTTTCACTACGCAATTTGGCATTTTAACTAGTAAATCAATACTAATAATAAATCTGTAGGCGTCGGTCATGGAGTAATTTACTTTGTTTTCAGAAATATCGTGTATATAGGCTCTATACATGACACTGAAACTAAATTGACCATTTTTAGAATTTTTTTCTGTATGTATGTATGTTACTCCATCACTCTTAAACGAATGTTTTTTGGTACAAATAAAAAGATTATTGTTATTATTATTATTATTATTATTATTATTATAATTAACTGATTTTCATGAAACTTGGTAGATAAACATTTAGACGTACGGGAAATAGGATAGGCTACTTTTTCTTTTTCAACGCGGACGAAGTCGCGGGCAACAGCTAGTATCTTAATAAAGAAAGCCAAGCGTAGATTGATGACATTTGTTTGCATGTAAGCGGCTAAGGCGTAGTTTTACCGGCTTCACTCTGTCGTCCACAGGACTCTCTATCTTTAGTTCTTATTTTATCTGAGGTTACTAATGGGATACTAAAGACAAGTTTATTGTGTTAGTTCCTCAAATGTCTAATAATACTCATGCTTTTATTTCGTTAACGTGCCTTGAGTTTGCTGAAACATGTTGATTTTTCAACTATAAGTTATTTACTGTAATATAGAAAATTAAAATAAACATTAATTTGTTGTGTTAGTTTTTATTTAAAATATTGCTAGTTGTTAGCTTGTTGCATTTATTATTATGTCTTGTCGTTAAAGATGTATTATAAGAATCTTTTATGTTTGATCTGCTTTTGAAACTAATAAAATAAGTGCAAAATTATCAATGTGTTTTTTTTATTTAGAAATTGCTCTCAAAAAACTTGTATAAAAATGTTAGTAGGATTGGCTAAAACGAAATCCCACTATTATTTTAAATGCGAAAGTTAGTATGTTTGGATAATTGTTCCTTAATTACGCAAAAACGGATGAACGGATTTCTATGACATTTTGCATACAAAGAGTTTATTACCTGGATTAATAAATAAGATACTTTTTATCCTAGAAAAATGTTAAGTTCCCTAACATCGTCTAAAAATTCACCTCGTACAATGTAAAAAAATCATAGGCTCGACGTAAATACAATAAAAGCGAGCAAAGTAACAAGTGGGAAAAATTCAATCTTGAAAATATTCTGCTATTATATTATAAGTTACTCTATGGAAAATATTAATGAAACAGTAATTTAGAGAATTTGTATGTTGAGATCAAGTTTAGAACAAAAAGTTCAACTTAGTTTTCTTAGATGGCGCGATTTTCATAATTTTTGCTGCCATCTTTTGTCTAGTAGCTGAATTACGTAGTGTATATTAGGATTGGCTTTCAATTTTGTTGTTGGAAAATTTCAAGTATTTTTTCTAATTTTAAAATTAAACCTTGAATATCTCTGATATTCATTAAATCAGTTACTGTTATATAAATTTGTGATTATTAACAGAAAACAGTAGATTCTAATTCATTTTAGTAGATGGCGCGATTTATACAGTTATTGCTGCCATCTTTTGTCTAGTAGCTGAACTACGTAGACAACATGGGTGCCTGCTAAGTTTGTAGTCAGTCAGTACATTTTAAATATTGCATTTGAATAATTATATTAGAATAACAATTTGGAAACATGAATACGGAAAATCTCCAATAAAATCGTTACAGCTTGAAATCGTCAAAACATTTCCATAAACGTAATTAAATAATTAGATAAGGTGTTTCCACTAGAGCTCGTCGCTACAGTGGCGCCAATGTTTTCCTTATAATCAGGGTGTGTTTTCACGAATACTTCATTCAACCGCAATTCGTCCTAGGGTTAGCATCTTCCTAAATAGTTCAGTGCGTGTGACATTGAAGTGAAAGCTTCCGTTTTCTCCGCGTCTAATCTACTCACTACGAAAAAACCAAAAGCGATTTATGCTGCTGGGTGTATGAAATAAAATTCGCAACTATTTTATTTACGCACGGAAATTAACACGCGAAACGATACAGATATCGATCGACGTTCTAGCAATTTCTGACCAAATCTTTCGGCTCTATTGTCGGGGAATTTAAATCAAAAACGCTTACAACGAAGAATCACCGTCTTTTTCGCCGAGATGGCGTTCATGATGCCAGTTATGAAAAACGATTGGGACATTTACAACTCTCAGCGGTCGCGGAGGGCGTCGGAATCGACGGAGAAGGTTGTCGGACGTGTGCGGAAGGTGTCGGAGTCGCGTTCGGAAGGGCCGGCGATGTCGCCTCGTTCCGGTGCCTTGGCAGCCCACAGGAGCGCGCCTGCGATGCGGTCTTTGTCCTACGGCCGAGCACCGGCACCGTCTTCAAGGGTGTCGCTGCGCAACGCCCAAGACAGCCCCAGCAAGGGCTCGGCTAGCCCACCGAACAGCAAAAGCCGTGATTCAGACAAATTCCACAGCAGGTTGGTGGAGAAATTGAGGCGGGCGTTAGGGCGCAGTGATTCGCGCACAGACGAGCGGACATCATGAGCTAATGCGTGCTGTTCCAACAGGGCGCGGGCGGATTCACCGGAGCGACATTCGCGGTGTGGAGCCTGCGTGCCCTATTTGTGACGGCGGCTCCAAAGAAACGTCCTCTCTGTGATACGCACGGTAGTGAAAACATGGATTCATTGAAAGTATGTGCTAACTTGCAACCGCCTAACAAAAAAGAATTTTTTTTTTCAACATTTTTTTGCATGTTCCATGTTTGCGACTCTATCGGCTGAACCTTAACGGTTCAGTATTTTAAATAATTAATATGTTAATATGTTGAATGTCGATTGGGTTTTTAAGACTGCGCGTAGTTTAACGCTTCCAAAAAAAGGGGTCAATCAATCAGCTCTTGTTAGAAAGCCTAAATTTAGGCGCTGTACACCCCAGGGAGTTTTAGATTTTAGTGGTACCTATTAGTAGGTAAAATATTATGACAGTTTTGTGAATGGTATCTGTGATTTTATAATTTCATAAGCGATATTTGGTCTTATTTATTTTATAAATTTAATGTTTACGCTGAAATTGAAAAATTGAAAAATGGTGAGTTTGGAAATGTAAACAGTATTCTTATTCTCAGTGACGTTTCGAGGTGTTTGTCTTTGTTGAAGATTCACTTATAAGTATTAAGTGGCACTTATAAAAAGCTATTTTATTAAGGCATTAATGAATAAATGTACCTTAACTGTTACTAATAAGTGTGAATTATGGTTGGTACATAATTGAAACTGTCGATATTGTTGATATGATAGAGTTCGCATAGTGTAAGTCAAAGTTATGAACACACTGAGTTACAGAGGGGCTTAAGAGAAATTATTGTATTTATGGAATATCAACTTAAAGCCGACTTAGTAGAGTACAATTCTAGAAAAAAATATTTAAATTAAGATTAAATTTTCATCGATTTTCTCTTAACGATTACGGAAAATAATTCAAATTTTTTTTTGTAATTCAGTGTGTATGTTTTTTTTTAATTTTTTCTTATGAGATTACCATCTTTGTTAATTGCATGTTTTTATTTACTGTTAAATGTAAGTAATGTAATCTTTGACTGTATTACGGACCAGCTTTATTAAAAACATGTTAAACTAATTTCGCTATAACGAAAAAATTTAAATAGATTTATGACGAAGACTTGAAAGAATTTTGAACTTTAGGCATATCTCGATAAGATTTAAATATTTAAATACTTGTTTTGTTTACATTAATTTTAATGATACGTTTATTATAGTTCCTACTTTTTAATTTTTATTGAACTGCCAATATTTACTTAACGCTACTTAAGTATATGGTTCAATAAGATTAATTAGTATTTGAATTTTATTAAGTAAATATCTATACCTACTCCCACATGCTTGTATTATCTCTAAAATATCTATAAATACATATGTAACGTGTGTTCATAAAAAATACAGGATAAAAATTTACTTAATCATGTCTGATCTGATAATTTTTGTATCATCATATTGAAATATAAAGCTTATATTCTATTTCGGTCATTTTATTGCATCTTGCTCAGTCACTTACTTTTTTAACACGTTAATTGCCAAGCTGAAATGCTGAACTTACCATAATAAAATCATTGAATGTACCTATTTCCCTAATGGCCTAAACAAACGACCACGCGACGTCGCGTTATTGGCCACATTTTCATCTCCCGGCTCACGCGACGTCGCGTTAATATATTAAAGGTGGCGCAGGCTGACGAATCTGACTCCACTTGATGGTAGGTGGCTACCGTCGCCTATAATATATAAGGAAACAGGGTACCTAGGTCATACCTTTTTATACTCATATTAAAAAGAAATAGGTAGGTACCTATTGAAATATAGTACATAGGTACTTTATCAGAAACAATTAACTATTATAATAGTCATGCAATGATTTTTTTGTTGAGGTGAATAGTTAATATAGTCGCATTTACTTAGTTAACATTTCGTCTCGATCCAATTTCGACAGGATCCTTTTTTTCTGTAAACTAAATATACTATACATAAACATTACTCGCTCTTTCAATTAGTGAAAACTGTATCAAAATTCAGAATTGATTCAGAAGTTACTTTTGTTAGGTGCTGAAACTTTAAAAGTTAATAGGTACTGAATAAAGAAGTGAAGGTCATGATAATATTTCGTAATATTGTGTCATATTACGAAAGACTACACATTTTCATTTTTGTCATATAAGAATGGTAGACATTGCAAAAACACTTCTTTGTAAACCATTTCAATAAGAATCGGTTCCAAAGGTGTAATATTTACCAACAGATAAATTGAGTTCATTTCCTTTATCCGTTATAATCCAACCTCGAAAAGTTCGTTACATAGAGGCAAAGAGGTTTTGAATTTCTGAGTAGGTATACCTACCTAGACCATATAAATTAGGGGATCAAGAGGATGTCCTCTTTTAGACCTCAAAACTTTCGAAAGCATCTAGAATACTTTCGAAATTTTGATCATAATTGATCATAACTGTTGCAATTTCATATTTTAAAGATGACAAAAAGAATAGTATCCTGAGTTACTTTCGGGGTTTCTTCTCAGTTCTCAGGATCGTCATCTTGGCTTTTTCCCGAAACCCTGGAAAATTTAAATTTATAATGACGATCATAAGAGTTTATTGTAGAAACCTAATTGATAATTAAATATTTTGATTTTAATAAAATGTTAGTCTTTTAAGGCTCAGTAGAACACAAATACGATTGAGTTCCAATTGCTATCGTAACCAAAATCCATACTAATATTATTTATAAAGAGAAAATATTTATATTTTGAATTAACTCAAAAACTAGGTACCTACCCACTGGACCGATTTTAAAAATTCTTTAACCAATAGAAAGCTATATTATCAGCGAGTAATATTGACTATATTTCACAAAGTTACGCTTATTTTGCTTTTTTTTATTATTTCTGTATTAATTAAAATATAAGCAAAATAAATAATTTCTGATAGTGAAAACCGCATCAAAATCAAACAGCATATAAACAGGCAGAGAGACTGCATTTGTGTAAAATGTTTTTCATTGGCTGACAAAATTTTAATGTTTTGTAATATCTTTTGAGCTGACATAATATAACAAGCAGGGCAGTGACTTCAATCGATCGATTGGCGCAGTGACGTCAGCGGCTTGCCTCCAGGCGATCTAGAATGTTCTAACGTGCCCGCTGGTGTCCTAATAACGTGCCTTTGAATTACAAGGGACGCAATTTAGGTCAAAACATGTTATGAACACTTCAATGAACGTTATTGTGCTAAAGGATATTTCTCATTCAATTCATGACACTTTGTTGCTGTATTGCAATTACAATTTTCATTCCCTTCGATATCGAATCTCTGGGTCCGTGGGGTCCCAACGATTTAACACTAGCGGCCCGCTCCCAGCTTCGCCTGGGTTCAAAATAAAAATCATCCTATCTTTTAAGTTGGACCAAATTACACATTAGTTATGAAGCTTTATCAAAATATCATCATCAATCAATACTAATAATAAATCTGTAAGTGTAAGTATGTATGTTCCTCCATAACTCTTAAACGAATTGACTGATTTTTATGAAATTTGGTAGATAAACGTTTGGACGTACGGGACACAGTTTCTTTTTCAAGGTGGACGAAGTCGCGGGCGTCAGCTACTATATAAATAATATATAGTATTTGCCCGCGACTTCTTCCGCGTCCGATCGTTGTCAAACTTGACAGGGACACCGGCTGTATTAATCTAAAGATTGTCTGAATGTTTCATCAAAATCGGCTCAGCGGTTTTGGAGTATATAGGAGAAATACATATCTACACGCCTTTTATAGTATACTAGCTGGACCCCGCGACTTCGTCTGCGTAGAAAAAGAATAAGTAGTATCCTGTGACCCGTACCTACGTCTTAATGTTTATCTACTTACCAAGTGTCATGAAATTAATTTAATTCGTTTAAGAGTTATGGAGGTACATACATACATACAATACCTACACTTACAGATTTATTATTAGTATTGATGATTTTGTCAAATCGTTTAGTTAGAGATGCCATAGAGCTGGACTCTAGTTATGTCAACTAATTAATATAGACTCTAGTACATACGTAGTACTTATAGATAGATTACCTTAACATAAAACAAATGAAATGTTATTGAAAGCAAATTTAATATATGTATTATTATTGCGTCAGTTTTATGCGTTTGAAATAGGTATAATATTTTTTTTTGTCAGTGTGTGTAACAACGAGTTAATCAATATTATGAAACCTTAATTGACAATATGTAATAATATTATACTGTATTTAAAAGCGATATGGACTAACATAATACTTACATAAATATATATTATTCTGAAGTAGTCGTATAAAAATAATCAATTAGGCATTATAAAGAATTTTATTCTTCGATGAAAACTGATAAATTTAATACTTTACAATACAGTAAATAAATCAATTACGTATGAATTCGTAGTAAATGTTGTTATCACTACTTTGACATCAGTGGTAATATAAAATATTGGTGATAGTCTAAAATGCATTGATAATAATAAATATTTTAAAAGAACTCCACGCACTGCAGTTATAGATGGGTTCACTGCAGTTATAGATGGGGCAAGAAAGTTCTTTCAGTTTGCACTAGTAGGTAGAGTGCTTAACTGCCGATCTACAATATAAAAGAAAGACAGACTGACGGTCCACTTGTCACTTGCTGGTAGGTGGCTACAGTCGCCTATAATGGCCCTCTTTACGATGGGCCAGCGCTGGCCATGCAACGGTTGAAACGCAACTACACAATGGCGCATTCAGTTGTAATTCATTCATCGCCTTTGATGTGGGTCGGACACTAATCTCTAAAAAACCTATGGATGTGCTGCTGTCAAATTATTTTTGTCTATTTAAAAATCGCCATTTTGGCGCTGTAGGCTATGGAACTAAAACTAGTGATGTCCGCATTTACAGTGTACACATTTCTTCATGTTTCAAAACTCAAGCGGACACAAATAAACTTAACAGTCTTAACAACTTAACCTAAGACATCAACAAATAGAATAAAACGTGAATAAATAATAATAATAAGTTTATTTCAGACTTAGGTGTCCATATTGTGTTATATAAAACAGACACTATTTTACTTATCTATGGATTAAAAATACGCAAACCTCAAAAATTAGTTCCCGTACTTAGGTACGGCGGCGCTTCAAAATGGTTTTAGCCTGAGAGGATTCGGAAACCATCTTCGGTCATTGGGTCAGCCAAAGTAGAATGGGTTAAATTTTAAAACATTAAAAAATGCTTTAAAAGAAAAAAATATATATAATATTTGCGTTTACTTCGTGTATGTTTACATGATGTTGACATGACTGTATTAGGTGTACGGCTTCATTATAGGTTTTATTTGCAACCAGTATTTAATTGGGTTAGTATACTGATCCAATTATAACTAGATTGTTGCAAGTCTTTACCTAACACCTACCTATATGATTTTAAATGCGCAGTTTTTCTGAGACTATGATTTGTAACTAGGGTTATTTATTTGTTATTTTACATCACGAACAAAGTTAATATTCTTCAGTTGACTTTTTAGCATCGATGCTTTATTAATTAGGCGTAAAGAAAACACAAAAGTTATAATAAATTGATCAAAAAGAATCGATGTTTCTAAAATTTGTCTCTTATTTGACCTTTTTTATATCTATATATCTATCAATCATCAATACTAATAATAAAATCTGTAAGTGTAGGTATTATATGTATACAACAAGCTCCATAACTCTTAACGAATTAACTGATTTTCATGAAACTTGGTAGATAAACTGCCTCTCTCTATTTCTCCTCTAACTTCTTCTAAATTCTAAACCAACCAAAACCAACCAACGGATTTTGATAATGTTTTCACTAATGGAAAGAACGATAAACGAGATGTATCCGTGTTGGCGTTTCTTATATTATATTAAAACTAAATTTTCCGCTTTTTTATAATTAAACCTAGGTACATCTAAGTACCGACATAGATATTAGGTGGTTACGTATGTCGAAAGAAGATACTCTCATGCGTCACACCCACACCGCTCTGTCACCGGTAGTTAGTAATAATATGTATGTATTCTTATTCTATAGATAGTGTTATGCACTTGAATATTTAACCTTTCCACGCGCTCATATAAAAATAACCTGAGCAAAACACTGCGTCATACGGCAAGCCAATTTGTGTTCCACGCGATTCAACCACAACACTAGTGTGTACTGGATCGCGCTGAAAAAACTAATACATTTTAATAACGTAACGACCCTGAACATCGTATGCATTTCAGCACAAGTTATTAATAGAGGCTTTGCTTGCTTTTATCTCCTTCAAATTTCTTATTCTTTCAGAGCCTCTCTATTTCCGTTACTAGTGATAATAATGTTTTTGGATCATGACATTTTCCTTGTACATCATATCTGAATTTCTTTTTCACTGTATCTACTTTTGCCGTAATGATAGCAGGATTTAGTCTCTCCACGAAAATTATAAAAATCAATGATGGTGGTAGACTGTATGTTTATATACCATTGGCTTTTCTCACATTTCGTAAGAAATTAAACCGTGCGAGATGACATAACCATTTAATTGTTTTTGTTTGGCCAAATAATAAAATGTAAAATAATGTATATTTGCCAAATTATCAAATGTAAAATATGTAAAATAATGTAAAACTGAAGTTAGCTGCTTCAATTAAATACTTATGGACAACTGAAAAACTACTTGCGTTTCTCAGACATTAGTTGCGTACAATTCTGCTATAGATAAGTAGTATAAGCAATCGACGGCGTCATAAATTCATATACAATCACCGGTCGTAACTGGTTACGAATCAACGTTTCGACGGGCGGAGCAAAAAACGTTGCATGATTGTCACTCGTGAACACTAAATCATTGTTATCAAGAATCATCCATAACATACCGAATTTAACACTTCATTAAAGTGTCTCGAAAATTCCAAAAATTTAAGGTATCTTTAGGGTCCCATGAAGTTTAAGAAATAATGTAAGATTATTTGTCGGATTAATGGGCCGCTGGTCGAAGCTAAATCAGGCTGCTTCTGACCGGTCCTATTGGGCAATTATGGGAAGGCCTATGTCCACAGTAGTGGACGTCTTACGACCGAGATGATGTTGATTAATGAAAAAAATATATATATTTCTTATATTATTATACAAAAGTAGACAGACAATCCGATCGATTGTACATAAATGGCTACCTTCGTTTATAATACAAGCTATGTCAGCAGAGGTGCAAGTGCGCTGCAGACTTTGATTATGATAAAGGTCTAGGTGGGTATCTCCCAGCGTAACGTAGCCTGAGCGTAGCGTTTACGCCTGTAGAAAGCACTGCGTTTTTTGTTGGCTAGGGTCCCAGTGACCGCCAAGTATATGCGGAACGCAGTATGAAATGTTGTCCTTATATACACGTAGCAATTATTTGATATTCTCATGGCTTTGCACGAATGCAAACCTTCCTCGTTTCTTGCAATTTTCATTAGTGAAAACTGTATCAAAAAATCGATTGGGTGGTTTAAACTAAGTTAGCGGTGAAACAGACAAACTGACACTGACACCGACTTTTATTGACAATAATAGATTATAATAAATTGGCCTAAATTTTCAAAATAGTTCATGCAAAATTTGTTTACTTAACAAATTAAGAATAATTTTTTAATTTTATTTATTATTATGATTTAATATGATCATAATATTACAGAGATGTGGTTACCTATATATACATCATGCTTGCGGCGGTTTCTAATGTAGGTACTAATGAGAGACATCTTGTTATAATAAAATTGTGTATGAAATCCATAGAATAATGAAATCCCATGTGTTTGATTTCAGCTTGGCAAGTGTATTCGGTTACGTTCTAATTATATTTCCTGGTATCAGACCCATCAATAGATTTTATTTATTTATTATATAAAAATTTCATAACATCTATTTTTCATAGTAACTTCTTTAGCAAACACTAAATGCACTTGAATAATATTTATTTTGCGAGACAACGTTTTAATCATGTTTTAATAAAGTTTTAATAAGTCTAAAGTGTACAGTCGGCCGCATAAGTCGATTAACACATTCATACTTGCAAAACAATTAAACACTTAACGCGCCATAAGACGTTGTCACAACTAGTAAATAAAATAAACTTCACTTACAAACGATCGTAAAAAGCTTCAGTAAGTAAGTAATTAAGTAAGTAAGTTGAGTGTTCAGGTGTTTTGCAATTTTGAATGTGTTAATCGACTTATGCGGCTGACTGTACATTGATTTGCACACAAACTGTAGGTAGAATTATCGAGACTAAGTATAGAGAGAGAACCATTTCAGATGTAAACGCCTCAAATGTTGTTGTTCAACTTGAAATGTCCTGGTTTGGGTTGGGAGCTACTATTTCATAGACAGACAGACAGACACACAGATACACAGACACACGTCAAACTTATAACAATCAGTTTTGTGTCGGGCGTCGGAGGTTAAAAAGGCAAAATAAACAATTATTGCAAGAAAAGGAAGTCAGTGAGTTTTGTTAAATCCAATTATTTAATGGCTATAGGATAATGGAAATATTAGGTATTGAACAGCGGCTACCGCCACACCGGCGCCGAGCGGCAATCACCCATGAAGGACGCTAAAGCTAAATCAGATAACAGATAACATAGTAGTTCACTGTGCCAAGTACGGAAAAAAACAGCGCAAATCGAACTCTTTATTCATCGAATTTGTAACGATGTCTGTCTAAGGGCCTCTTTCACCAACTACAAGTAAAGTGTTCGGTTTACTGCCTCCTTCGATAGGCGATTACTTTTAATTTTTTCTTTTTACTGTTTGGGATTTTTACTGTATAAACAAAGGTATATCAGCTACATTACCCCGGTTACCGGTGATTTTAAATGGCGGTTAGCCTACTTGACAGATGGTGGGTGAAAGAGGCCCTTAAAGAGATAACGGATTTTGTAAATTTGTTTATTAAATATTTACTAATATTGTGTGAAGTGTGAAAGTTTTTGAAGAAGGCGATGTATGGATGTTTGTGAATCTTTCACGCGAAAACTGTTTAACGGATTTGAATTTAACGGAAATTTGGCACACATATTAGTTTATTACCTGACTATAGGATACTTTTATCTTAGAAAATTATTTTCCAGGGAAAAATATTAAAAAAATTGACACCACCTGTCGTCAACAAAGCGCTGTGGATGTGGCGGACTATTGAAGTGCCGGATTAGTGAGACTCTACTGTACCTCACACACACCTCTTGTCAGGTGTTCTTTACTCGACAGACAGTAATCACAATCAGACATAATATATAATAGATAAATACCTCGTAATATAAATCGACACTTATTTACATTCGATATCTTTCCTTAAGACGTCACAAAATTACCCGAATATTAGATTCTAGTGAAATGACAAGTTAATTCGCTGATAAAACACAGATAAAGAGTTTAATGAAATCAATAAATACTTGCTTTATAATTTCGCTGAAATATTATTTAATAAAATTAATCCTAATACATAATAATATCATAAATGCAAAAGTTTGTATGTTTGTTACTCTATACAAACTCTTTAGAAAAACCGTCCTCGTATTTCGCTGTCTATTAGTTAAAACCGCATCAAATACAAGACGCGGGAAATGACTTCATATTATACTATGTAAGGATGTAAGGACTACTTTTAGAAAGTCATAATAAACTATAGTGAGAATAATGTTGGGATAAGCACTACTCTCACTAGACCTTTTCCTTCCTTCCTTTCTCTCTTCCTTAGTTCTCAATACCTTCTGTAGGTTTATCTAATAATGAAGGTTACTTCACAGAGCTAAGGGGAGATAAAATCAAAATCAGTACTCCTGGAAATTAAAATTTTTATCTATGAAAATGAACATTGCAAGCTAGCATAGTAATCTACTATCTGTTAACTATATCAGAATCTACAATTATGAAAACAAACCGCTGTCCAATAAAAACGCTAACTAGTTCTAAACCAGCCAAAGGGTTTTTATATGGTTTTCACTTATGAAAAGCGCTACAAAATAGAAAGATTTGGGTATATATTTTGCAAAAAAAATGTATCCGTGTGAAGCCGGGGAAAGATTGATTGTGGTGAACCAAAGGGTCGATTTTGCAAGTAATGCCTTTTCAAACAACTACGTATGTATTAAAGATTAAAAGAATTGTTATCGGTTTTATAAAGATAATTTGATAAATTATTGAGTCACCTAAATAAAAAAAATCTTTCAAGGCTAGATAACATTTAAAAACTGCGCAGCTGACAATGATTGAAAAATGTGGTTGAAGAAATTATTCATTAAAACCTTTGTTTCTAAGAATGGTCTTGATGGGTGGCTACAGTCGCCTAAAACAGAAGCAACGCCATAAGTGCTTTGGTCTAGGACAATTCGCCGCCGCCATTTCGCCGCCGGCCATTTCGACGCCAGCCATTTCATCGCCGCTTATTTAGCCGCTGAACCAGCGACGAATCGGCGGCGACGAATCTTCCCATCCCGATAATTGCTACCAGTGGGATGAGCCAATGGGCCACATACTCAATTTGGGCCACCTAGCTTTGATTTCGCATACGTATATTAATTTTTTTTATAAAATATGTACACACTAGGTAATGAGCATGACGATTTCATCAAATTATAAATAGTGTTGAATATAAATGATTGTCATCTAATGACGTACTTTATTCAGAAATGGCGTCACGGGCAAAGGCTATTTATTGAGCAATTGCATCTCGTGCTCAATGCGTGCGTTTCATTAAATCCGATTTCATTTATCATACCTAAAGCTTGAAATAAAATTTAAAAATACTTACATACATTTTACAAAAAAATGACAGAATAGCACATAAGAGTTTACTAGTAAAAAGAATAGAGGTATACAAATTAATATGATATTAAATACGATACCATATTTAACAAGCCCGATGGATGAAGTGTTACAGGTCCGAGATTCGATTTAATTTAAAGTTAGCCCTGTTCATCGATGGCCCTGCTCTATAACCAGAATTTACTTCGTATTCATTTAGAATGTTAGGTACACTCTAGGTACACTTTTGACATAAAAGAGAATAAGTAGCAGTACCTATTATTTAATCTGATATAGTATGAGCTAATAGAAAATATAAAACGCGTTATCATAAAAAATTTCTAAATACGTTTGTCGATTTTCGATTTCACAAGTAAGTATAGGTACTACCTATTGTTCTGTGTTCACCTGTTCAATGAATTAAGGAAATTTCCATTGGATTGAGTCATGAATTCGATTGGCGTGTTACTTTTATATCACAGCGATAACAATTTATTACCTAATTTTAAAACTGTAGAATTTTAACGGAAACTTCCATTTACTTTATTTTAATATAAAGTTTACTAATAGATTTACTAATATAAGTTGATATAAAGTGGCAATGGGCAGGACACTTTAATGTACCTACTTTTATTTCAAGTTTCGTAAGTGTGCCATTCGCCTACTAAGATTTTCTGAAGGTGTCATGTCGCACGCAAGAACATAATGTGTGCGAGAGATGACTACTAACATATATTTAAATTAAAAGTTGGCTTCTCGCACACTTCGTTTGAAATAAAAAAATAAAAAATAAAAAAAATAGAAACAACTAAACCATTACGGAGTTACCGAGAGCCGACATATGGAAAATTGTAAAGTCCTGACATAAAGCTTGATTTCCATAGAAAAGTCCTGAGATTTTGTCGCAAACATCAACTCTAAAAAAAATAGCTTCACAAAGTAATGAAAATATTTATTATTTCTGTAAATCACTTAATATGAAAGTTGTTTTTAAAAACCAAAGAAGGTGAATTATTTTATGTTTTTAATTTATGTTTATGTTAATTACGTTGTTTTGTGATACTATCCAAAGGAGATTATGTTTTTGTTTTGTTTGATTGAAATTTTCTAATAAAAAAAATCTAAAAAAATTACTGCGGACCGCGAGAACACAGCAAATTGCACTACTATACGTAATTTAATAAAAATGTATCCCCCGCATTATCTTTGTTGATGTCAATTCGAAAGGCAGAGTCATTTTTCTCATTGATATATATATATATATATATATATAAAAGAATACCTTTGTTATTTTCGTAATTACACACACACTATCTAATTCTATCGTCTACACCACGGAGAATGTGCGTCCATCCTATGGGATCTGATCCGGCCAGAGCCGTTCCACTTGCGGAACACGAGGCGCGGGCGGGGGTTTCATCCCTTCGTGGTTGATGTTCCCACGAATGCCTGCGTCCGTGTTTCCCCAAAATTACAACCTCGGGGTCTTCAAGTCTAGGGTAAATGGGCACTTACTAGGTAAGCGTGGTCCATCTTTGGCCGCATCTGCACCTAACATCAAGTGAGATCGCGGCCAAGCGCTGCCTTGATTACATAAAAAAAATAAATTACATTTGTTATAAATACTTTTTTCTATAAAATGTTATACTGACCGCGATGGTCATTTCATTATGCTGAACGAGCGAAACTAATTATGCTCCTGCCTATATTGGTACCGCTGGTACTGGGAAGGCTGAGATGATGTTGAATTCTTACCACTGTGTATTGCAATCCTGAGTTGGAATACTTTCTTGAGAACAATTTGGGCTTGGCTTTGGTGTTGTTTGAGTTTTTTAACTAGGATAATCAAAGTTTAATTTGTCTGCTGTTTATTTAACGTGTGCTGCGATATATCTTTAAAAAAAACTCTTAAATGTATGTTTTACGTAACGGAATTTTATCACATTACACAACTATCAGAATTATCTATTACAGAAGTCAGGTGCACGACTAGATACGAGTATATTTATTCTTTATATTATAAAACAAAAACATTATTTTTTATTAAAAAAAATATACTTTCTTGCCATTCGCACCTGCAGATATAAAAAAAAAATTCCAAATATATATTGGTGATTTTTAATATACATTTTAACTAATTATCAACTACTAGCTGGGTCCCGCGACTTCGTCCGCGTTCTCTATAACCTATAGCCTTCCTCGATAAATGGACTGTTCAACACAAAAATAATTTTTCAATTCGAACCAGTAGTTCCTGAGATTAGCGCGTACATCCAAACAAACAAACTCTTCAGCTTTATTTTATAGAGGCTGGCGACCGCGACTTCGTCCGCGTTGAAAAAGTAAAAAGTAGCCTATCCTGTGTCCTGTATGTCTAAATGTTTAATTACGAAAATCAGTTAATTCCTGAGTTATGGAGGAACATACATACATAAAATACAGAAAAATAATCTAAAAATCGTCAATTTACATAGTTTTAGTATCATGTGGGATAGAGCCTATAAACACGATATCTCTAAAAACAAATTAACTTACTCCATGACCAACCTTTACAGATTTATTATTAGTATTGATTGATTAGTATAAATTAAGTTTTTTTCTGCGCAAAGCCTGGAGCGGGTGGCTCGTATTAGTATCAGTATAGAATTTAAAAGTGTGTTCGAACTAACATAATATCTATTATAATAAACAATTTAGCCATGTCCGACTGTCTGGTGCTAATATGATGATAATTAAATAACATTACAGTACAATAAAATACGTATCTGCCTACGTGACTTATCGTCGTTGATTTTACCATTTTCAACGTGGAAAATTGTTTGCAAGTGAGTAAGGTAATGTATGATTAGATGACTCTATGTTATCATCGTCACGTTGTACGTCATATTTACTTATTTCGTTGTGCATGAAAAAGACAAAACAACCATAGATAGTGATGTGCTCATGTGCCGGATAGTTAACAATGTAGATCCGCGGATACGGATACGGATACGGATCTATGTCGGTGCGCATTGCGCATGACCTTGAAGCGATAGTTGACGCCCGCCACTTAACGCTTGCATTATAAAGGTTTTTTTTATGTTAAGTTCGACTGGCGTCGTAAGTCAGGCTGACGGTCCACTTGATATGGTAGGTGGCTACCGTCGCCTATAACACAAGCAACGCCATAAGTGCTACAAGTGCGCTGCTGACCATAGAAGGATTAAGGGTAAGGGATAAGGAAGGGATAGGGTAATGGGCTCTGGCATCCCTTACTCACTCACCGAAACACAACAGCACACATGCTGTTATTTCACGGTGGTATTCTATAAGGTGGTGGTTACTGCCGCCAGACGGGCTGCCCAAATGACTGCGAGACGCAGTGTGCCCTACCACTACTTTTCAAATCCAGACCAGAGTCAATTTTGGAAATTACATTGTTTTTCATTGCTACCTAATCACCTAAAGATGTAGAATTTCAACTATAAATTAAACATTAATAAGGGAAAAGATCCGTAAAAAAGATTCGCCAAAAAGTAACGGATACGGATACGGATCTTTCTTCTCCCTCGGATATCCGCGGATACGGATACGGATATGCGGCACATCACTAATTACCTACATTACAATGTATTATGAAATACTTATTCGTTTTCGTTGAATGCGACAACATGTTGCAACTGCAACACGTGCTTTCTTTTATCGCGTATTTATTGTAGAATTGCAATTTAAATAGGAAATGCCAACTGCTGCCCATTTCAATTTTAAGTAATTGGAAAATAAATTTAATACCAAACTTTTAGCCTTAAAAAAAAAGGTTAAGCGATAAACGATATCAAGGATAAGCGAGAATCCTAATGACAATGTATTCTTAGCCAATGCGTCTGTCAAAGTGAAATAAAAACCTTATACTACGTAATAAAAAAATAGATCATGAAACAATCGACATTATCTATATCTTCATATACGCATTCTAACTAAAACCTACTTACCATTAGTTTTCCCTAATGGAAGTTAGTTAGATTGGGATCGCTAGAAAAACAAACTTCAAACGATTCAATCTTTGGTGTGGAAAAATACAATAGGTATACATTAGAGCTAGAATTACTCATCATCACCATAAAAACAAGGTGCAATGACATTCATACACAAAAAGTGTACTCAATTAAGTTATACGAGTAAGTTATTAGAATATTTTTCTAGATCTGTTAAATTATACTTCTAAATTGATATTTTCTGAACTAAAAGGATAATATAATTTGTATATATTTTTTATGATTCTTTAGTCCTATTTATATATAATCTATAATTTTTTTAAATAAATTTATGGCTGTATGTAATCTTAATAAATTAATTAAAAATATATATATGATAAGCAATTTTGTGCCTATGGGTGGCTTTTGCAAACATAGCCTACTTAAAGAACCACATTATTCTACCGCAACTTATTTTCCATTTTACCTTTTCTTCCTAGCATTTTTCCAAGATATAAAGTGCTTAACTGTTTATTAAGCAATGTTAATAATCCAACCAAATCCGTTCAGCTGTTTTTGCGTAATTGTGTAACAAAAATAATGACTATATAAGTATATATTTTTTTTAATTTCTGACACCGACGCAAAACGGGGTTCTATAAATTTGACACGTTTGTTTTTTGTATATTTGTGGGTCTGTTTGTGGAATCGTAGCTCCTAAACGGATGGACAGATTTTGGTCCATTTTTGTTGTTTTTTTGTTATTTTATTTGATGTGCAATTAATAATATCCCTTTTAATAGATAGAGTGAATCAAGAGGAAGATTTTAGTTTATAACTTTCAACGCAGGCGAAGTCGTGGGCACCAGCTATCTACTAAAAATAAAGATACAACCCCTGAAAATTACACATTTAGTCAGGCGCTGCACGTGTCTTACTTTAACGCGGGCGAAGTCGCGGGCACGAGCCAGTAAATAAATTAATAAAGGGTTAGTAAATATATATAAATATATATAAGTAGTAGTAGTAGTAAAGGACTAGCCTGGTTATGTGGATTCACAAATATTATTAGGACTGCGATGTGAGTAGGTACACAAAGTCACGAATTACTTTCAGAACGACCTTCAGGAAGGGATCAACAAGAAAAAATAATACGTTTATCCAAAATTAGCCACGTTCTAAAAGCATTCGCTACGTAACGAGTGTTGACATTTCTTCGGCTAATGATTCACATATACCCACACAAGTAAGTGATTCATGACCAAGAACCGCCCGTAGTCAGATAAAACAATGGATTAGTTCTTCAAACAAGCAAATAATGTTGCGTTCGTAAAGATTAATTAGAAAAACTACTTATAGGAGTGATTATTATTATTATCTCCCCTAGGTAGCTTGTTTATGCTTACAAAATTTTACAGTGCCATCAATCTTAATTTCTGTCTTTTAGTTTTCTGGTCTTTTCAAATTTTAAACCAAATTAGAAGAAGTTGTTGTTTGTTAAATCCAACCACTATCTAACATGTTGGATGGTAAATCCAAATTGGATTTATCTTCTTCGGATTGGTGCTTAGGATCTAATTGATAGACTGATAGCATTAATTCAGTACATTTTATTTGTGACTACTATGTATATGGTGATTGCGACTTCGTCTGCGTTGAAAAATAAAAGATATACTTACTTATTTGAAATTGAATATTGAATAAAAACAGCTATACGTATTGATATTGACATCCAAAATAGTATAAAAAAAATTTTTAGGTATAGGTAATTGAAATTAGACTTCTGCTGATGGTACTGACAATCACATTGGTACCATAGGCATAATTCATTTTACAGAGAGGGAAGTGCTCCATAAAATTAAATGTTTAGACATATTTAAAGGACCTGGTCCCGACAATATCCTGATGAATGGAAGAAAGCAAGAATTGTCCCCGTGCTGAAAAAAGGCGACACAACGGATGTCAAGAACTTCAGACCAATTTCTATCCTTTCATCTTTTTCTAAACTTTTTGAATCCCTTATTTGTCCCGTTGTAACCCGCCACACTGATCACATTATTTCTGAGCACCAGCATGGCTTTAGAAAGGGTCGTTCCGCGGAAACTAACCTCGTCTCGTTCGTGTCAGAATTGTCTCATCAAATTGACGGAGGAAGTCAGGTCGATGCCATATATACAGACTTCAGCAGCGCATTCGACAAAGTTAACCACCTTATTCTACTGAAGAAGCTAGAAGCGATAGGTATACATGGACAATTTTTGCGCTGGTTTAGCTCTTATCTTGATAAACGGCCTCAGGTCGTATCGGTAAATGGCTACGAATCAGGGGTATATTACGCAGATTCTGGCGTTCCGCAAGGATCCCACTTAGGACCTGTGCTCTTTTCCATATTCATTAATGACATATCAGGTCGAATAAAACATTGCAAATATTCTCTTTTCGCTGACGACCTGAAGATTTATAAAACGGTTGTGTCCTCTCTGGATAGCGGTCTTATTCAGAGTGATATTGACAGCATATATCAGTGGTGCGACGAAAATAGAATGGTTCTTAACGTACGTAAATGTTACTATATAAAATATACAAGGAAAAAAAAGCCACTGGAATCCTCGTATAGCTTGAATGGAACTGCTCTTCAACCTATGTTAGCTTACCTTCAGATCTCATGTCGATCACATTGTTAAAAAATCGGCTCAAATTCTTCAATTCTTAAGACGCAATACCAAAACATTTAAATCGAATCGTACTAAAATGACGCTATATAATTCCTTGGTGCGAAGCCATCTTGAATACGCTAGTTTATCATGGAATCCGTTCTATGCTCGGCACTCTCAGCGTGTTGAAAACGTTCAACGTTCATTTACTAGGTCCTTGGCATTCTCTTCGTCAGGTATATCACATAGATGTTCGTATGGGGATCGTTTGGAGTTCTTTAAGCTACATACCTTAAAAGAGAGGAGGAGCACTCGTGACTTGCTGTTCCTTCATAAAATCTTGCATGGATCTGTCGACTGTCCCACGATAAAGGAGAATATTGCTGTAAATGTACCCTATCATTATCCGCGACAGCGCGTGGCTAGTATCTTCAATGTTCGTACTTGTATTACCAATGTCGGCCTGAGCGCACCAGTGGTGAGAAAGTGTCGAACCTACAATGACTTTAACAGCCGCGTTGAGGACCTCGACATCTTCTCCGATAAGATTGGAGCGTTTAGGAATAAAATTCACAAAGCATTTAAGCTCAGTAGGAATCACCAGGGTAAATAACATGGACGGTGTTCTGGCATCCTGAATTTGCATTGCATTATGTGTAACTTCTGCATGTAGCGTGGCGTAGGCTAATTGTATATCTATAACTATATGATGTATACGTATTTCTGTAATTATGTTTTTCTATTAAATTATGTATTTTAAGTTTTTGTTACCGTTCTAGTGGCAAATGTTGTATACGCCTGTAATTGGTAC
This sequence comes from Synanthedon vespiformis, assembly GCA_918317495.1. Lineage (NCBI taxonomy): Eukaryota > Metazoa > Arthropoda > Insecta > Lepidoptera > Sesiidae > Synanthedon > Synanthedon vespiformis. Next base: position 4,143,452 of record OU906958.1, read on the forward strand.
TCGTGTCAGCCGAAAAACTATGTAAACCATTATATCATGAATAATTGTAACACGTGTACTGTTGGTGTATCCTAAATAAATAAAAAAAAAAAAAAAAGAAACCTTAAAAATCAAAATACATATTAATGGTGTAACTTTCCCCTAAAAAATATCGTCTTTGATCACTGCATCTACTTATTTGAAATATTATTTTATTTTTTGAAAATTATATTGTCACAAATATAAATCGGCTGTATATAATAATCATTTAAGTAGTGTTTTATCTATATTATGCATACTAAACTAAGTCGTCCAACCGCACACATGCAGGAGGAGTCGGGGCGCAATGTTCTACATCGGTATAATATCTCTGTGAGCATTGTTCTAACTATGTAAGTATATATTATACAAAAATATAAAGAATAAAAACAAAATTTGTTTTCGCAAAAATATCCTTCAATTTATTACCCACACGAAATATGAAGTGCATAAAAAATACACAACAAAAATATTATTTTGGCTCTAAGCCCAATCTTCTTTTCCGAGGTTAAATAGTGTGTTGTCGTCCTTGAACTCGGATGTTTAGTAATCCAGGAAAGTGGGTCAGGGACGCAGACAGGGGTGTACGTGACCGAAGCAACGTAGGGAAGGCTTATTTCCTCCAAAATTTCCTTTACTTGTCTTTTTTCATTATTTCGTGAAATGATACCTATTACATAGTTTTTTTTTTAGAAATGTCTCTAATACATTTTATTTTTTATAACAGACAGACTTTCTTAAAAATTGTGTCACCACAATGTACGGCCTTTTTTTCTGATTACTAACAAGCTAATTCTTCGTGAGTAGCTTTAGTTTGCAGAGACGAACGAACAACTTTTCCTCTGATAAAGTAAAGATAAGACACATTTATTTAGCTAATTATTTATTTACAAATTACGCTTAAAAACAAAAAAATGGGAGGCTAATGCTATTCTTATTACTTAATTCGTGTGAATGAGTTGGGTCATATAAACCAGCTTAAATGTTCGAAAATCTACATTTTTCGAAGCTAAAAACTTTTCCTCTGATAAAGTAAAGATAAGACACATTTATTTAGCTAATTATTTATTTACAAATTACGCTTAAAAACAAAAAAATGGGAGGCTAATGCTATTCTTATTACTTAATTCGTGTGAATGAGTTGGGTCATATAAACCAGCTTAAATGTTCGAAAATCTACATTTTTCGAAGCTAAAAACTTTTCCTCTGATAAAGTAAAGATAAGACACATTTATTTAGCTAATTATTTATTTACAAATTACGCTTAAAAACAAAAAAATGGGAGGCTAATGCTATTCTTATTACTTAATTCGTGTGAATGAGTTGGGTCATATAAACCAGCTTAAATGTTCGAAAATCTACATTTTTCGAAGCTAAAAACTTTTCCTCTGATAAAGTAAAGATAAGACACATTTATTTAGCTAATTATTTATTTACAAATTACGCTTAAAAACAAAAAAAATGGGAGGCTAATGCTATTCTTATTACTTAATTCGTGTGAATGAGTTGGGTCATATAAACCAGCTTAAATGTTCGAAAATCTACATTTTTCGAAGCTAAAAAGTATCCTATATGTTAATCCAGGTAACAAACTTTTATCCAATTCTGTTCAGACATTTTTGCTTGAAAGAATAATAAACGTTCATCCATATACTTAATACATACATCCTCACAAACTTTCGTATTTATTTTTAATATTATACCTATTATTTGTAGAAGTTGAAAAAAAATATATTTTGTAAACAGAAGACTCTACAGGCGACAAAAGTACGTGATACAATCCAAATTTTACTTGGCACCCATTTCGATTTCCTAAATCATTTGCGAATTTTCACAGTCTCGCTACAAAAATAAAACCGAGTGACGTGTATTTGTGTACGACTCGAGACTGAGGGCGCCTGCCGGGACTGCCGGTACTGAAAAACTATTTTCACTTGACCCCCCCCTCTTCCCTTTGCACGTCTTCAACGGATACACACAGGGGCAGTTGGTCGCAAACAGGGAGGTCATTTAATGGTGGTCCTTATGAGAAATTCTGGCACTGACACCAAAAGTAATATAAACACGCCTCGTTGGAATTTGCTAATGCAGATCTACTGTGCGTCCGCGAAAGTTTATTGCAGAACAAAATAATGTCACTAAACTACATACATATATAATTTTTAATAACATTTGAATAACATTCACATTAACATAACACTTATAAAGAGCTAAAGTTTGTTTATTTTTATTTAAGACTAGCTGTTGCACGCGACTTCGTCCGTGTAACTTTATAAAAAAATAGCCTATGTTACTCGCTGATAACATAGCTTCCCAACAGTGAAAGAATTTTTCAAATTGGTACAGTAGTTTCGGAGCCTATTCAGTTCAAACAAACATTAAAATCTTTGCTTTTTATAATATCAGTATAGATATAATTTATTTACTCATCAGTTTAAAAAAATTCTTTATCCAATAGTTAATATTCTAAAGTAGAATGTCTAATAAAATAATGTAAATACTATAATTAATATAAATTAATGCAATAAAACCCCTTTTTTTATTATAAAAAATTTAATCAAAATTGTTGGATGATATTTATTATATCCGTCATAACATAATTTGCAACAAAAATAATAATATGAATCCTTATCAAAATGAGCAAGTTTATCGCCACGAGTAGGCATTTAATTCACGTGATGACTGCTTTTTAGTTATGAATTAAATATTAAAGAGATAGTACGATAAGTAGCTACCTATTAATATTTAAAGAAAACCATAGAGTGAAGCCGCGGGTTCAGCTAGCTCATAATTTAATGGCATTATCATATCGATTCTGAACTATTAATATACAATATAATTTTCTAAAAGATCCTTGTACCACTTACCTAAATACAAGTCGTACTCATAAAGTATTGATGTACTTACAACTGAAGGCTTGTCAAGTATTGATTTTTCAGTAGGGGACGTACAACACGAATTAAAACAGTATCAAACAAGATTTTTTTATTATTTCTATTCTTCGATTTGACTATCTTAATTAATATAGGTAATCAATCAACAATACTAGTAATAAATCTGTAAGTGTAGGTATTGTATGTAATGTATGTAATATGTATGTTCCTCCATAACTCAAAGGAATTAATTGATTTTCATGAAACTTCAAAACTACTTCACAAAATAAATAATAATATGTATTATTATTTTTTTATTTCTAATATTATAAGTACTTGTTTCATAATAATATTATGTTTTTGTTACATTAAGTTTGTTATGTATTATTTTATATTTTATTTTGTTAGTATAGGGCGAACAAACAAACGAATACTCGTATATATAAAGCATAAAGATTCTCAAAATATACAAGCAACGTCGTCATAAATATTACAGGAAATTATGCGCCCACGACAAATATAAAATCCGGAACGCGATTAAACTATTTTTATTGTCACCAAAAATAGATCTGTGAAATGAAGTAAGTAAGACTAAAATAAAATTAGGGGTATATAATATTAATGAAAATATATGGAAAATATATGTATTGTAATAATTAAAATTATTTTTGGGCAGTTGTGGCTTTATGGTAAAACCCTGAAATCCCTGAAAATCATAGACAAACAAACAGAGATACCAACGTTCACTTAGGTACCTATCTATAGGTATTAACATTAGATAGAAAACTAGAAATTCATCTGTACTGTTTTCCACGGCCATCTATGACAACATTCTTTAAACTCCATTCTAAGGAGTTTAAACATTCTTTAAACTCAACTCTATTCGTAATAAATTCCATCAAAAAATACTTCTGCAATTGATGAAAAAATCATGTCACAGACATTGCCCAGACGATTTGCATAACTGCTCCAACGTGAGTTCTCATTTGAAATAGTCATGTTAAATGAAATTAGACCTTAATACAATGCAATATAGTTAAATTTTAAATATTTGAAACCTTTCTATGGGCAAGCCAAGTACGAATGTTGTTTCGACCTTGCGAGCCACGTGTTCGGATCGTGTCACCGCACTGCAACTTGCAGACCTTGTAAGTAGTATCATTCTATATTATATACTATTACCTATAGTAAGTATTCAATTAAACTTTATAAGGTAAAGTAGAGCCAGACATCAAGTTAAAAAAATGATGTAAACATCAGGTAAACATCCATTCACTAATTCCTTTTACGCGGCTAAGCGAATCGATTTTGATGGAAATTTTAGGCGGAGATTTCTTAAAACCTGGGCCAGAAACTAATTTTTAATTTTAGAAGCAGACAAAGGTGATTTTAGATGGATTTTAAACTAGATGATTTGTTGTAGGAGATTACCTAATTGGTTCATCATTATATAAATTGTACTGATAGCACATAATCTTTATCTCTGGTGTATAAATGTCGCAGGAAACTTTTTTAATTATCAGTTATAGCTTGTAATCATTATTGACATTAAATAACCAAAATAAATAATAATAATTTGATGACTTAATAATGAAATCAAAGTCGTTTAAATTATTCTTCATAAATTGTTAATTTAAAAAAATAAGGATTTTCTTTTTAATAGTATCCTGTTTATAGATGATCTGCTCTTTGGCGCGTTAAAAACGTGACCATAGGCTATAAATAAATCATTATAATATTGATCCTCATATTGATCTCATGACACGTGATACTATTACAGTCTTTATTAGTATTTAATTACAGTGTTAGAAAAGTGTTTAGTTTAGAAACCTACCTAAATCTATATAGGTAATAAAATCGTAAACGAGCCATGTCTGTAGCTTAAATAAATATAAAGCGTTTAGATGTCGTGGGCAGATCGTAGAATTGGGCAGATCGTAAAGTATGAAATCAAAAATCTTTCACCAAAAGTCAAAAATAGGTGCGACGAGGATCAGAGCGAAGCAAAGCGAGGAGGGTGATAGAGGTTTACATGGAAATAAATTTGGGGAGCAGAGCGAAGCGGAGCGGAGTGAGCCGACCCTCTGAGTTTTAACAGAAATATGATCTGCCCAGGAATATCATGATATGCCCAATTCTACGATGTGCCGACGACATATATAATAATATTATATATGACCTTGTAATGACCATTAACTCTTTGTATGAATAAATAACTGTTTAATCAATATACTTACTAATAATAAATCTGTAAGTGTAGTATTGTATGTATGTATGTTGTAACTCTTAAACTAATTAAATTATTTTCATTACACTTGGTAGATGAACATTTAGACGAGGCTACTTTTTTTCTTTTTCAACGCAGACGAAGTCGCGGGCACCAGTTAGTTGTTACATAAATTTTATAAAGCCTCGTTTTACCTTGAACTTACATTTTGTCCTTCAAATAAATAATCAAGTGTTTAATTTATTGACATGTTCGTGAAAACAATGTAATTTGTCGAATACAGAAACAACCGATAGTACCTAGTACTTATTACTCGTATATTTGAATAAATATACAATTCAAATATTCACTGCTTCTTTCAGTATATAGAAAATTATTTATTACGGATCCTAAAATATATTAAGGGAGCAATTTAGACTAGTTTTGGAACCTACATTCTTTTAGCTAATAATAAATTATAGATAGGCATTTGGTTTTTTTTTATTGCAATGAAACGGAAAATCTATTTCAGAGCTAGTTATTAGGTATGTTGTGGAAATATTTGCAATTTGCAATTGATTATGTAGCGTACAGACAGACGGACACATAAAATAGAAAGCCACCAGCGGTCAGTGAACTCTGTGACTGGACAGTCGCACTCGCAGCACTATCCGTATCGAAGATACAATCTCGCCGTTGTTAAAATTCACTAAAAATGTATCCGATGATGGTCAGATGGATGCTGTAAAAAAATCTACAATAAATCAACATTGGCAAAAAACATCATTCCCATTTTTAAATTTTAAATTTTTCTATTTTCAAATATTGAACTAGACTCCCGAGTCTGGTTAATATTTTTAAATTTAAAAGAGAATTACAGAGATACCGATGTTATAGTCTGTTATCAATACTAATGATTAATCTGTAAGTGTATGTAAGTATAAGTAAGTGTAAAGTATAAGTATGAGTAACTGTAAGATATGTATGTTCCTCCATAACTCAAACTAACATATAATTCGATGTCTTAAACGAATTAACTGATTTTCAACGAAACTTGGTAGATAAACATTTAGACGTACAGGACACAGGATACAGGACACACTTTTTTCTTTTTCAACGCGGACGAAGTCGCGGGCGCCAGCTAATCTAATTTAAAAAGATAATTATTATGAAATTGTAGACACGCAGAGCAACTTAGTTTATAGACCTGTAATTTCAATGATTTTCAAATTTCATTCACGAACTCTAAAAATATTTTAGTTAGAATAAAAAGTGCTCTATATTTTTCTCTAAGCTGTTCTCTACATGGCCATGAAGTTTCGGAAATTATAGTATTTTTTACATAACAAGGTCTCCGATTACCAATTTTTTTGGGTGTGCAAAATAAATAACAACGTGGACTCTTATATTATTTCAAAATCACAAACTGCAATTTTATATTTAAGTATTTGTATGGAATAAATAATATAAATTGTATTAATTGACAGCTTACATAGTTGTCTAGAGGCCCCCTTAACTGCTAACAGAAGAGTCAAGGCCATTTCTTAACAAGATGTTGCGGACATAACACATAGGTTCGTTTGTACTTTACCTATTTACATCCAAGGTTAAAGAATTAACCTACCTAAATGTAATACCCATTCTCAGTCGAACAAAATAGAAAATAAAATTGCAATTTTGTCTTGAAATTAAATTTTCAGTGTAGTGGCAAAGCACCATCGATCATTTCGTTTGAAATTTTTTTTAATTAAAGATGGGTTTGCTCTTGGCCAACAACCAACTGTTTAGCAAGGATGAGACCCATGATGGAGCGAGATTACCGAACTTTGAAAAGATTTGGGTTAAGTTGGGTTAAGTATATGATCTCGGAAACAGTCATGGTAGCCATCTACCATCAAGTGGACGTTAGACTGTCTGACGACCTTCACATAAGAAAGAGATAATCATAATTGGGACGCCTTTTCATTGTGACAAGACTTTATAAATTACAATGATTTAATTTTTTTATTGTAAATATAGATAAGTATGTAATATTTATTTTCTATATGTACCTACTTGAGCAAGTTAGAATAAAATTACAACATTACTTAAATGTGTAAAAGTATAATGTTACTGAGAATTTTATAAATTTAGATTCATGAAGAATTTAGAAAGAAAGAAATTGATTGAATAAATTGCCTCATTCGTTTGTCCCCGTTCTAAAAATTTTAGTCTGTAGGTATAATATTAATATAAGGGCCTCTTTCACCAACTACAAGTAAAGTGTTGATTAATTACTTTTAGAAATAATTTTATGAAAAGAAAATAATAAGTAATAAAAATTCGCCTATCGAATTATGCAATAAACCGAGTGCATAATTCAATAAAACAGAAAATTATTTCTAAAAGCAACTAATCAACACTTTACTTGTAGTTGGTGAAAGAGGCCCTTAACACTGCCTTTGAAATAGGTAACACTTTTACTTTTAATTACAAGCGTACCTAATTACTTAATTATTAAATTAAACATTCAAAAGCATAATTACTTTATAAATGAGAACATATGCATGAAAAACTGACCTACAGTGGCTGTCTGTATGGTAATATATGATAATTGTTTTATTTTTAGAAAATCAATAAACCTTACATCAGCTCAGAATACATAATTATACAACGCTGTGGCTAATAAGTAAGTAAGTACCTATAACCTACCTACCTAATAGGTACAAATTATTATTTTGAAATGCCTCTAAGTTTATAGCTGACGTAATATTTTGTAATATTCCTTTATGACCATGTATGTACCTAGGTAAAAGATGTACCTATCCTAGTGCCAAAACTCCACGTGAGTGATTTGACCGTTAAAAATAATTATGCAAGCAAAAGCAAGTCGAGCCGACGAACAAACCGTCGTCGTCGCCGTCGACCGCGACCATCGGGGCTCCGACGCTAATGACGTGCTACTTCGAGGTCATTTGTTTGTCGATATCGATAAAACTATCCAACATTTATTTTATTTTATTTTTTGAACAAAAATCCTAAAGCAATTCAATACTTGTAAGTAGCAATGTAATTAGTAAATGTTCTCAATGTTTGCACAGGGTTTCCTATGCAAACAGATAACAAAGTAAAAAAAATATCTAAATAATAGAGGGAAAGGATATAGTTAGTTAGCGTATTTATGACAACATGTACTTATAGAATTATAATATAATTCATATTTATTGAAGTGAAACTTTTTTACAGACAGTAAAAATCCTAATCCTTATACAAAATTAACATAAATTAAACGAACTATACTAAAATTTAAATATTAAACAATATGTACTCTAAATACTTACCTAAAACTAAAAATCAATATAAATTTTTATAATTATAATTATAAAAATAATAGGCAATAGCCAGGCTGATTATGATAGTGTATCGCCATTCACCAGTAAATACAAGCAATACCAAAATAGATGTCAGTATGCCGCTTTTTTGCATTTATATTTTGTGAAGGTTTGTACAATGACACCCAGTTTATATAATCTAGCTGGTACCTGCGACTTCGTCCGCGTTCAAAATGTTATATAGCCTATAACCTTCTCAATAAATGGACTATCCAATAAAAAAAGATTTTTTCACTTCGTACCAGTAGTTCCTGAGATTAGCAAACTCAACTAAACAAACAAACTTTTCAGCTCTTTAGCTATATATTAAAAAAATTATTGATACTACCATAAAAAGAAACATTCGATATTTATTATTTTTCCCAGCACTAAGCCGCCCATACGTTCAAGTTTCATTGTCTGCAGTGGAAATTTCCACGCTAAAACATGCAACCTTTGGCTGTGCTCTTCCAACACATGGCAACGCTCATAAGGGCCTCTCGCTCGCGGCCAATCAACGCAGACGCTCTGACCTGACCGGTTTAGGCCGCTTCCACCAATGTGTTCAGACATAAGCCTCTCTCTTTCACTTCGCGCAACTTAACGTTCTATTTTACGAATAGCTCTGTACTATGTATACTTCTCGGTCGTCAGCCAAATGAATTTTGTTAGCTGTCTTTCTCTAGAGCTTGAATGGGGCAAATTTTCTGTTCTTGGTGCACAGCTACAGCTTCAAATCCAACAAGATACTCTTGCATTTACTACAGCCACGTGCTGGTAAGGTTAATGGCTGATAAAACAGATAACATTGAAAATAAATAAACAAATAATGAGTCGCTCCACGTGGACGCGCAGAAAGTATGAAATTATAAAATTACAAGTATTTTTTATATATTTTTGTAGGTCTTAGATAGCATAACTGTAATATATCATTCGTTTATTTTTAAAAATATCTAAACAAACTTAATTTTATTAGGTATCCATTGTTGATAATGACTTTTGGTGTGGTGCCAATAATGGCAAGTGTTCTCTACATAAATAGGCATAGTGACATTTAAAAAAGTTATGTAGTTAGATATAACCAACAAATTATATAAGTATATCAGAAAATTTTCATCGAAACAATTTCGAATCCTAATTTTACGTGAAACGTCTAGATTCTAATAAAAGTAACCTATCTAAATACCTATTTCGTTCTTGTTTATAAATAAAATGTCTCTCTTTCGTATGCAATGTACCTAGTCAGTAGTCACACATAAATTGTAACACGATAGGAATCATTCGGAGACACTAAGTACCTACAGTCTTGTTGAAACCTAGGCCTTATTTACTGTTTGAATGTCTGTAGATAAGTCTTTTGAGTCGACTTACAATGTTAGTATTAAATAGGAGAAATATTAAATTCCATTTTTGTAAAACAGTAAACCCATGTAAAGACTGTTAGGTAAGTATTCCTAAACAATGTTACACAGATATCTAGATTTATCTAGATCTCTGATGTTACATTATTTATTAGGTACGCATGACCAAACGGTCATTTTTGAATTTTTGAACGCAATACCAGTAAGTAACACTTATTTAATCTGAGGCAATAGGTACCACTGGACATGGTTTTCAAGTACTCAAATACCTACTATTTTTTAAATGTCCTACAACTATGTCAGCTACAACTAAGTAGTTGGTCTGGTCGCAGTTGGTCCGAGGGTCATAAACAAAAAGTTTTATTATTGAATCATTTATCATATTGGAGGCGTGGTGTAGACTGGAAATAACTAATTCTCTAGTCTACATCGTCTCAGTGAGGTAATCAATTGAAATTTGGGTCTTTGCCAAAATAATTTATGACGTGGCCAAGCATTTGCGTTGCGGAGACGTCCACAACTCCGCGATATTGCTCGCCGACGCCAGGGTCAGATTACTTCAGCTCAGCTGTGTCTTTAAAGCTAACCTAACATTTAACCAAAACCAAAGTCTTCAAAAGGTTTGAACTGTCCGCCACATCGTTAAACTGAGTGTCCTCCACTCCACACCGTTATAAATAATATAATGTATTGTAGTTCACATTATTAAGGTGAAACAAGTCGCACTCTATGGTCTCATGTCTAAAATGCGTCCTGTCTCACACAGCACAAAGCGCGGGAAGAGCACTCGACTCAGATGCACAATCATTCATACCAAAAATTAAATCATAAACAGACCCTTGGGCGTATACCTTTTTGACAAAACTACTGCATATCTAATTCGTGTAAAGTTATTTGAGCTCTTGAATAACTAATCAATGTTTGTATGCAAAGTATTTTGGAGTTTTTGTACACTGGATTGACCTAATCACCCTCAAAGTTGCATTAAAACTTGTGTTAAAATATGGATTTTTCAAGGATCATAAATCTTTTAAATTAATACCTACTTTTTTTAAAGTTTGTATGCATACAAACCTAGTTAACGACAAGATAAATCGGTATTACGCTTACTTTTGTAAATTAAACATAAAACAGCGGAATAATAATCATTCTACGTTTGTATGGAGGATAGCTGACTTGTATTACCTTAAGACCAGAATATTCGAACCTCGGAAACTACTAGGCCACCTTTAGGCCAACTGAAGGAAGCTGAGAAAACCCAGAACTGTTTTAAGAAAAGTAGGCACATTATAATATATTCTTGTTGACCTTGATTCACATTAACAGATTGTTGTAAAGTATAAATTAAAAGTAGCATTCATCAAATAATTTAACCCTGAGATGGACACCTAGGTACCTAAGCTATGAATATTTTTAGTGTTAAGATGTATTGTGTGGTATTATTCAGCTTCGCTATCACGTCTGTAAATGTGGTGAATTTTGGCATCGACTTTGTTTACTCTCCAAGGAGTGCAAAGAGCGGGGCCCGACCGCTCCCATTAAATTTTTTGTAGCAGTTTCTTTATATTTTTATAATAACATAATATATCAAGGCATATAGGTTCATTTTGTTTGTAAACACCATTACCTTATACGGTTTCCATGTTGACTTCCCCCTGGATAGCGTTGATTTGATTGTGGAATCGATCTCACACTCTGATACAGAATAAAAATAGGGCAAAATAGGGGTGTGGCTGTGTCGTGTCGTGGCCTTGTGTTTTACGTGAACATACGTCTACGTTACGAGTAATATTATTTTCTTTGCGTTTTATATGTATCATCATTTACAAAAACAAGCAATGAGGAAGAAATTGAACGTGGAGTGATTGTAACCAGGAAAGTATTGGTCACTGAAGGAAATAATGAAAGGAAATTAGTCTAAATAAAAAAAAGTGGTGTTTGACACGTCATGTCTTCTACCTTGTTTATTGTATGGATGCCAAACATGGATGTTTACAAATAAAGTTAAACAAAAATCAGATCCACTCAAAGAGCAATGGAAAGGAGCATAGGTACTAGAATTAATAAAAATTAACAAAGTACGAAGCGATTTAATCAGGCAAAAAACCAAGCTCACTGATGCTCTTAGTCAGGCCGTATCAACGACAACTGATGGACAATTCAAACCACTCGATGGAAAGGACCACCAAGCAAAAGGAATGTTGGCAGACCGTATAGCCGGTGAACTGATGAAATTATCCAAATCACTGGGAAAGACTGGATGACTGCAAGATCAAATAGAGGATCGTGGAAAAAGATGGAGGAGACCTTTACCCAAAAAGGGATCCATATTTCATAATTCAGAATAAAAACTAACAAAACACTAACACCTACATCATAAGAATTTATAAAATTAAATACTAACACTTCACTAACTCTAATTGATTCCTACATTTATATTTTTAGAGAGATATGGAAATAAAAGGCTATTATTATTATTATGCACTTATTTATTTCATTTTCTTAATTTTAATTTTTAGCAGCTATACCTAGCCCGATTTGGTTATCATAATTTTTATGAATTGCCTCCCACTGTGGAAGCGAATTTGTAGAAGCATTCACGTCAAAAAAAAACATATAATATCATCAAAAAATACGAGTCAAAAAATCAAAAAATATCGCCATACGAACGAACTCTCTCGGATATAAATAATAAGTAGACCAGGTTATATATATAATAGTCACTAATGACTGATGGCAGTTTAAAAAAAAAAAAAAAGGTTGTATAAAAATGTCCTTATTAACTATTTATAAGACGTATACCTATACTTATGTATAAATTGTTTATTTTTCCTTAATGTTTTTAATTATTTTAAGTACTTCGAATTGAAAATTAAAAATATCGTCCTCACTAAACGAATCAACGGTTGGAGCAATACTTTTAAAGAAATGCATTATTCGACTGTCTGGTATCTCTTCTGTGAATTCTTGTTGTAATATTGAACTCAGATTAGAATCCCTCTTCAAAAATTCTTGAGTGTTACTTTCATTCCAAATCCCTTCACCGTCTAAATAATTGTCACTTTCATGCACCTCACTGAAATTTCCATTACGATATAAAGTCTCTTTCTTAACTTTGTTCTTTGAAATGTCACCATGGCTGATTTCGTTAGCGGAATTATTATCTTCATTGTCATCTTGGGTCATATCTACATCTAAACATTCAAACGGATTTGTTTCATGTTCAATACATTCGTCGTCTTCTTCTGTTTGTGATGATAATTCACTAGCACCCTCTTCACTTTTTCTATCATTATTTCTTTTATTAGTCTTCTGGTTTTTAATCTTTCGACTTATTTTAATAGTTCCCAGTAGAGTCTTTTCCGTCCTAAATTGAACAAGATCAATAACATTTTTCAGGAATATCATGTCATCATAATATATGTATTTTCTAAACTTCTTGGCTTCATTCCTCGACAGAGAGGTAAGTTTTTTGTAACATTTGGTCCAGCTGTCTTTCATGTTAGTCCATCTCTTTGTTATAGATTTAGCTGTGGAAAATGAAAGTTTAGTTATAGTTCATACAGTAAAATTGTTATAAAAGCTTGACTTAATACTAATTATACATTATTTATACGTAATTTTAGGCACACGTGTTATTATTGCACGGTGGTCTTCTTCGTGTTTTAAAAATCCCATAGGAACCTAAAAAATATTTCAGAATAAAAAGTAATATTATGTTAATCCAGTTAATAAAATTACTAGCTGTTGCTCGCGACTTCGTCCGCCTTTATAGAATATAGCCTATGTTACTCGCTGATAATATAGCTTTCTATACTTAAGTTTTTTTTTTAATTATTTTAAGGTCGACAGACAGGCTGACGGTCCACTTGATGGAAGGTGGCTACCGTCGCCTATAACACAAGCAACGCCATAAGTGCTACAAGTGCGCTGCTGACCATAGAAGGATTAAGGATAAGGGATAAGGAAGGGAAGGGGGTAAGTGAAATAATTTTTAAAATCAGTCCAGTAGTTATTGAGTTTATTCATAACAAATATACTAACTAGCGACCCGCTCCCGGCTCCGCCCAGAAAATAACTTAATTTGGTTTTATTATACTTACATATAAAAATTCAGTGTAAAATTATCTAAATTATATGTAGTTAAACTGATAGTTAACGTCATACAGACAGACGCGGAAAGAGACTTCAAGTTAATTAAATACTATGTAGAGATTAACTTTTTTATACATATCTACATGTATGTATTACGAGTATCTATAGATAGTGTATGCCTTGAATTGTAGGTTATTCCATGAAAATTCAAATCATTGTATCCTAGTGTAATCATAGTATCTATGGGGTTAATGGGGTCTAGTATAGATATAGGTAATAAAGACGATTCAATTTATACATACCGATCACACTTTTTTTATCATTCGGCAGTTCGTCGAAGGTCGGCTCCATTATCTTGCATATGTCTCGCCACGCTTCGTACGTTAACCGTTGTTGTTTATAGTCCTTCTTTCGTTTGTCCCATATGATGGGCCTTTCTTCAACCAATGATATTAGTTGCAAATTGAAATCCTGACTCATTTTTTTTGGATATATGTTCGATTTATCAAATACGTTCACCGTAGATGCGCACGGTCGCGTTGATTTTGTATGAGAGACTAGTTAGAATCGATTTCGAACCGTACGACTAGACGGCAAACGGTCCCGCCCGTCCCGCACCAGGGTCACCGCGGCGCGCCGTGTACACATCGTACATTCAATCGGTAGCGGTAATATGGTAAATCGATAATGAACCTTATGCATGAAGCGTTAAGGTAGAAATTTACTCGACATAATTGAGTTCAAGGGGCACTGTTGAAAGGTAGGGGGTATTATCAAGCAATATAATTATTCATTTTTAAATCTGATTAACTACAAAACGGAAAACTATCGAGATTTATTCGATCTGCGGTTTCGAATACGTGTGACGTAACCGCATATAAATCCGATTTTATTTTGTAGCTAGATATGTTTGTAGTAGACACTCGCTCAGCATCTACAGGTGTGCTATATAAAAAATCTCAGCATTACTATATAAAAAAATTTGTTGCGAACTGTAATGAAAACTAATGTATTTTGTTTTAGATAAAATGTATGGATACTTATGATACCATACAGGGAAAACCAAGTGATTCGACTAGCGTTACTAACATGTTCAACCACACAATAAACTAAATTTTATATTATTTAAGTCGTAAAATAATTTAAAATTAGGTACAGCCATAGATGTAGAATTACTACCGTTGGGTACAGCCATCGATGGGTACAGCCGTACAGCCTAGCAGCTAGCAAAACTTCTCTCTAATTAGGTACTTAGGTAATAGCTCAATGCTTAGGTACAACTGTTTTGCTTAACTTATTAGAAGTTCAGTATAAAACTACTTTCGATGTAAGTGATGTCTGTTAGCCATGTATGAAGTTCTTCGTCCGCTCAAATTAGTTTTATTGATCGTTATTAATTTTAGAAAATATACGAATAAAAAGTAATTATAGAATTGTTCAATTGTTGTTGTTAGCACCATCTATCGTTTAGTAGTTAAACTATTTAAGAAATTGGTATTGTTAGCGCCATCCATCATTGAGTAGATAAACTATTTAGGTATTTGTTATTGTTGGCGCCATCTATCGTTGGGTAGTTAAACTATTTATGTTATTGTTACCCATCTATAGTTGAGTAGTTAAAGATTGCTAAATAATAATACTATTGACGTACAGATGGCGACACCGACTGTGATATTAGTTTGCTTTTTTTGATACTAGATGACTGACCGATCAACTTATGGACATTTCTATCTTCCGTTCCGAATGTGTGGCTCATCAAAGTCATCAATATCTGTGGCTCCTGGTGGCTCCATGAACTAATGTAGTTACTTTTGCATGGTTTGCGTTTTGAATAAAGCAACGGCAAACGGGTAGGTTCAACAGAACATCGCATTGGGTACAATAGCGATGCGACTACCGTGTGCCTCTAGAGGTTTGTGATGCAGTTAGTACTTAATGTGTACTATGATTATAGCTATGTCTGTCTCAATGGAACCGGGTTCGATTCCCGGCAGGGTCAACTTTGTAGGATGAACTTTTCAAAGTTGGCTCTGGTTTGGATTTGGAAAGTAGTGGCTGTTCACGCTGCATTTCGCAGTCATTTGGGCAGCCCGTCTGCCGAAAGTCAGTATAGAAGACCATAGCGACATATTACATCACAAAGCCTTGTTTGCGAAATCTTTATTAAAACGATTTTGATTTTTTTTATATGTAATTTTTAAAAGTTTTTCTAATATTTTAAACAAATCCAATTGCCTTAATAAAAAATTAAGCGCTAAAACTGTACCGTGTACGCCTAATACCCGACTGCGGAATCACTGAATCATATCACGGAAATGCTACTACGCGTTTGTGAATATCACAATCACGCACCGTGGGTTTGAGACTAAAATTACTTACTATGTAACATTCATCACATTGTCATGGTTCGTTGATTAATCACCATTAAGAATGTATTTAGAATGTGAGAACTTCACTTGTAAAGTTAGCCACCCCTCTTGCGTGGTATCAATTACATGCAATCAGCGGGCGGGTGATTTGATGATTTCCCCGGACGACAATTCCTCGCAAATCGATCTAATTTGCACGCGACCTGTCAACGACTTGTGCACGTTAAAAGACAGCAACAACAGCAGTTAAATGTATCGACAGTTAATTGATTACTTCGTTAAAATGTATTCAGTCTTGTAAGTTAGAACGCAAGTTGCCAATATTGTGAGCGGAATTTTTCTTTACTTTTATAGAGAATAAATGTCTTTTGTATACCTACATGAAGTAGCATCTTAAAGTTATTATAGAATTAATTCATGATAAGTTAAGTCACTATTGCAGAACATAATATAATGGCCGGAATTTTATTATTTAGAATTTTTATTTTTATGTTTCAACTCGCGACACTGTCATGTAATGTAATGTAATTTTGTTAAACTAATTTTAATAAATAATTTTACATACAAATTAACATAAAATTTTTATTTAGGTATTCTTCATAATACAGCTCTCATTGTAAAAGTAGGTAAAGTCCCGATCATTAAAAAGTATAGTACCATTAAAAAGTACCACTATTCAATAAAATATATACTTAGAATGAAATAATTTCAAGCTTACACCATACAATTTAAATGCATATCTAAGAAGTTATTGTAAATTGAAAACTATATAGCGAGAAAATAAATTCAATCCGAGACTCCCTTGATTGTCCACTCTCGTACAAAATTACAACCATGCGAAGCCGGGAGCGGGTTGCTAGTTATTAATAAATTAGATCTTGCAATTATTTTGGAAACCGTTTCTCTACAAGCGTGCCTTTTTAGAAATTATCTCGTAGTACCTAATCTGTCATGCATTGCGTTCCTTTTAAGGCTCGTAAAACAAAAGCCTTTTTAAGATTTTATGTGGCGTTAATATTACATTGAATTCGATTCACATTTAGGTAAAAAAGAATTGTGATGGTTCATCTGCTCCCTCCCCTATTTCACGCGTCGGCACGTGTATCGGTTAGCGCCTCGCACTTGCTGTGGATCTACTTATATTACGACAATTCCATTACAATACAATTACAACCCCGGCTTGATACGCACAACTTGTAATTGATGGATAATTTTTTTACCCAGATACAGCCATAACAAAAAAGCTTATTTGGTGCTATCGGAACGTGTGGCTGTATAATTAGATATGTAGTTGTAAAAAGTTGCATTTAAATTTATTCGCATACAACCAGCCCGCTAGATGAATGGTTAGGGTGCTTGCCTCAGGGTTCCTAGGACAGTAATCATCCCCTCACAGGAGACCACCGTGAAATAACAGCATGTGTGCTGTTGTGTTTCAGAGAATGATCTCTTATCTTTAATCTCTTTCTAACTTAAACAGCACCTGTGATGTTGCTTGTGCTATAGGCGACGGATACGACCTACCATCAAGTAAATTAAGTTTTTTTATATTAATTAGCCTGTTGACCTAAATATATTAAAAAAATTATAGTAATATATAGAAAAATTTTCATAACATTTCATAACACACTACATGACACATTACACTACATATTATTGACTCATAAGAAATGTATGAAAACATTGGGAAAACGCGCGACGTAGAAACATCTGCGAGAAAAACTCCCCAGGGAGGGACTGCGTACTGTTTGCTGGGGTGTACGTACACCTGCGTCTGGTTGCCTTCAGATTGTATTTTGTCTTATTGGTCCTTATACACAAGTTAGTAGCTAACTATTGATGTATATTATGTACATAGTTTATTTTTATAACCGAAACGGTACAGAGAAAAAGCAAAAAAGCTGCGTTTTCAGCCTATTTAAGGAAAAAAAAAGTGTATAAAAAATAAAACCAAATAAAAGATAAATAAGAGTGAACAAATAAATTATTATTTAAAACCCCACAACTTAACTGTTTTAACTGTTTATAAAACCAGGTCTTTTTTTGCCAATGATAAGGTAAGGATTTTGTCGATTGCTGCACACACAAACATATCGCAGTGAGTTTGACGCCATTCGTCTACTTCGCTTTTTGCAGTTCTAATATTTTCTATTTATTCTTATTATTCTAATCCTTATACATATACGTATTATAAAACAAAGTCCTCCGCCGCGTCTGTCTGTCTGCACCGATTTTCATGCTGTTTTCACCAATGGATAGAGTGGTTCTCGAGCAAGATTTTAGTATATAATTTACAAAGTCGCGGGCAGCAGCTAGTAGGTAGGTAAAGTAGGTATATATCTATTTCATTCAAGTATTGTCATTAAATAACATTAATTTTAATAAATCCCTCCTTTTCGGACTCAGCGCTTTGAAACATCCTTTATAATGCGCACTGCCAAGGTTTGGAACTCCCTGCCGGCGTCTGTGTTTCCGAGCTCATATAACCCTAATCTTTTCAAAGTTCGAGTGAATAGGCATATTCTGGGTGAGCTCGCTCCATCATAGGCCTCATCCTTGCTA
Organism: Synanthedon vespiformis; assembly: GCA_918317495.1. Classification (NCBI taxonomy): domain Eukaryota; kingdom Metazoa; phylum Arthropoda; class Insecta; order Lepidoptera; family Sesiidae; genus Synanthedon; species Synanthedon vespiformis. Next base: position 4,162,286 of record OU906958.1, read on the forward strand.
CTCAGCTGGTTGTTGGCTAAATAAATAAACAGTACAGTAACTACAATAAAGTGAACATGTTTTATTAATTTTGCTAAAGAGCGGACTACGCTGGTGCATTATCAAGTTCTCATATTCTATGCAAATTTTCACAACCACATATTAATTTTATAGTTATTCGTTGTTCATAATGTTAAGAATAATCCTACAATATTCCTATTACCTACTCTACATAGCTTCTTTTATCATGCACCTGTGTTAATTTTTTGATAGCACTTATCATTGTATAGATTAATTGATCGTTGCTCATTATTCTTCCATTTCAATTTATATCGTTACGGTATTCATACCGAAATTGTGGCAATGAGAACTTTGTGATATAATTTTTATAAGTGTATAAAAGCTGCGCATAATGAAGCCGATTGAACTGTTTTTAATTTTTATGTGTTTGTGGAGTAATATAAATGCAACATGTGTGATGCGCGGTGAATGCATTGAGATAGGGGGTCATGCAAAATTGTGTCCGTTTTACGAAGAAGCACCACCACTACTCGAAGATGTACAAGAAGAACATAACGATATTATTGCAATTTTAGAACACAGATGTCCTCACTTATTATACGATGAAAACGGTAACAGAAAACCTGATAATGAGATTACCACTTGCTGTGATGTTATTCAGATTAGGAAAATAGAAGAGGACATGTCATTAGCAGACACACTTATAGGACGATGCCCTATGTGTCTCCGAAATTTTATGAGACAAGTATGCGAATTGAATTGTTCTCCAGACCAATCCCGTTTTGTTGATATCTACACTGATATCAGCAACGACATAGAATATGTCAATGAAGTAGACTACAGAATGAATGAAGACTTCATGTTGGATGCACATGCCTCTTGCCTGGGCGTTGTCGTTCCACAAACAGGTTTACCAGCCATCAATCTTATGTGCGGTAATGCGGCCGTATGTGACGCACAATCTTGGTTTGGATTCACCGGTGATACAGCAAACAATCCGTTTGCACCTGTACAAGTGAACTTTATAAGCACTGCAGATCCGAACATTTCAATGAATGCGCCAGTTGTGGCGTGCAACGATACGTACAGAAATGATCTGCCTTGCAGTTGCGTTGATTGTGCCTTGAGTTGCCCTCTCGGAACTGAACCCTTTGTGCCAGAAGACTGTAAAATTGGATCAATACATTGTTTAGGATTTGCCCTCGGTATAACTTTTTTTATAATAGGTGTTACAATATTTACAATTCTTACAGTATTACAATACAGAAAGATTAGAAAAGTTCCTAAGGCACAAGAAAAAAAAGAGGATAATAACGACAGTCCTTTGAATAAAAAAAGCGATGTCAATAAACTTACCAAATGCGTTCAAATGCTGTTAGCAAAAATAGGAGGCATAAGTGCGAGCAATCCTGTTTTCATTCTTTTACTTACATCGTGGTTAGTTTTCTCTATGACTATCGGTGTACTAAGAATTAATGTTACTTCGAATCCACTGGAACTTTGGTCGGCGCCAAACTCTCGTAGTCGACAAGAGTTAAATTATTTTAATTCAAGATTTGGTCCTTTCTATCGTGCTGCACAAGTTTATTTACGTTTCGATGGATTAGAGTCTTTTCAAGTTGGAAATACAACATATGGTCCAGCCTACAGAATAGAAGCTTTAGAAGAATTGGTTAAACTCGAAGATGCTATAATGAATATAGGTAGAGATGATGGCGGAGTTACTTTAGAACAGGTTTGTTATGCACCTCTTCGAGTACGTGGTACTGAAGGAAGTTTAGATCAATGCGTCTTAATGTCTGCCTCGGTTTACCTCGGATTTAATAGAAATACAATTAACAATAACACATATTTAAATCAGATACAAAATTGCTTAAATAATTTCTATTCTTTTGACTGCATGGCATCGTGGGGAGGTGGGTCTGAACCAGAAATATCATTTGGTGGATATGAGGACAATATATTAGAGGCAGATACTTTATTAATAAATTTCCCAATAAGTAATTATTTACTAACTGAAGAACTTGAACCCGTTCTCGAATGGGAAAAGAACTTTTTAGAGTTATTAGCCGAATATAATTCAAACGGGCGACCAGACTTTGTAGATGTATCGTATGGAGCAGAAAGATCTATAGAGGATGAAATTGAACGTGTGTCAAGGGCAGAAGTACTACCTATAGTTATAAGTTACTTGATAATGTTTCTTTATGTAATAATCTTTTTAGGTAATGTAAGGTATTGCAAAACTTGGTTTATAGACAGTAAAATAACAGTAGCTTTTGGATGTATTGTTACAGAACTCATTGCTATATATTGTGCTATAGGAGTCATGGGTTACGCGGGTTTTACAACCACTCTTTTAGCTATAAATGTTATTCCATTTTTTGTATTATCCGTTGGCATTGATAACGTTTTCTTGATGGTTAATACATTACATGACATACAGTCTAATTTAAAACAATATGATGATTACAATGAAAATTTTAGTTTTAGAGCAAAAAAGCGGTGGCTGTTTTCAAAAATGTTGGGTAAAGTAGGTCCGTCAATGTTTGTATCGTCTTCAACTCAGATCACATGTTTTGGCATTGGTACACTTGCAAACTTCCCTGCTGTAGTCACATTTGCTATATTTGCGTCTTTGGCTTTATCCTTTATGTTTATTTTGCAAATAACAACCGTCATAGCTATACTATCGATCGACTACAATCGTGCTTCCGAAAACAGATTCGATGTATTTTGCTGCATCCGAAAGAAAGTTTTGGTCGATAGTGACCCAATAAATTCCGATGTACCATATAAAAGCGTTATCAAACGTTTAATGAAGCCATACTCAAGATTCCTTCTAAACAATAAAGTTAAACTCGCAGTGGCAATTATATTTATGGGCATGTTGCTAGCTAGTTGTATACTAATTCCTCACATAGATGTTGGTTTAGATCAAGAAATGTCATTACCTACAGATTCGTACGTCTATAAATATTTACAAGCAGTAAATAATCTCCTTAAGTTAGGACCTCCAGTGTATTTCGTTTTAAAGCCCGGTTTGAATTTTACAAATCCTGATCACCAAGATGTTGTTTGTGGCGGTCAATTGTGTAATGACGACTCTTTAACGACACAAATTTACTTAGCAGCTCAGTATAGCAATATTACATACATGTATAGAAGTTCGAATTCCTGGATAGATGATTTCATCGATTGGACTAGTGTTCCAGGATCTTGTTGTAAATATAATCTTACAGACGGCAGTTTCTGTCCCAGTATGGACACATCAAATGAATGTGCATTTTGTTCAATAGACGGGCAAGACTTTATAAATGGAATACGTCCCACACCAGAAGTCTTTGGGAAATACTTACCGTTCTTCCTACAAGACACACCGACAGACAGTTGTAACAAAGGAGGCTTAGCTAGCTATTTCAATAGTGTCAATTACATATTAGATGACGAAGGCAGTGCTGTCATATACGACACCAGCTTTATGGCTTATCACTCGACTTTAGTAACATCATACGATTATATCACTGCAGTAAAATATGCCTATGAGATTTCTAAAAACATTACAGATGCAATTAAGCGAAACACAGCCTTAGACGTAGAAGTGTTTCCATATTCTGTATTTTATGTTTATTATGAACAATATTTGACTATGTGGACTGACACATTCAGTTCTATAGCTTACTGTCTTCTCGGAGCTTTTCTTTTTAATTTTATCGCTTCAGGGTTTAATATCATAAGTACATTTTCTGTAATATTCACAGCTTTATTAGTTGTTATAAATATGATGGGTGTCATGTACATTTGGAGTATACCATTGAATGCAGTGTCTTGTGTTAATTTGATTGTTTCTATAGGTATTGCGGTTGAATTTTGCAGTCATATTGCCTACGCATTTACAACCAGTGCGAAACCATCAAATGAAAGAGTCCACGACGCATTAATATCTGTCGGTAACACTGTAATCACTGGTATCACTTTTACAAATATTCCAATCATTGTCTTGGCATTTTCATATACACAAATTATCGAAGTGTTCTTCTTTAGAATGTTCTTTAGTTTAGTTATATTGGGATTGTTGCACGGCATGATATTTTTCCCTGTTTTACTAAGCTTTTTGAACGACCTGAAAAGTAAATAGAAAACACAATATATTGAATGAATTGTTTTATTCATAATATAATAGACATAATATGGGTTTTTTGAGATCTTAATAAAAAAGTATCTATGTGTTATATTTATAAATTAGCGATAACTTAATTAATGTAAATTGGTAACTTAATGTAAGATTTAACAATTACAGTTTGTAAAACCCGATCTTTGTAAATAATAAATTTTAAGTAGTACATAAACTGTCAATTTTATTTATTGTGAATTACCGACCCGCTCTCGGCTTGGCACGTATGATTTTTTTCTGTAAGTTTCTTGTTCAACACAGCCTATCTTGTTAACCGCTCTTTCTATTAGTGAATTGTATCAAAATCCGTTGGGGGTTAGAAAGAAGAACTCTTAAACGAATTAACTGACTATCATGAAACTTGGTAGATAAACATTTAGACGTACAGGACACAGGATAGACTATTTTTTTTTTCTTTTTCAACGCGGACGTAGTCGCGGGCGCCAGCTAGTTATTCAATAATGATAATAAGCAATATAGGGTTCGGTATATTTGTTTGTTTTCTATAACTATCACGTTATACTTTTCATAACTTTCTTACCAAACTATTTTAATCTGTTTTCTTTTCTCATTTTCTTAATTAAGTGGAGAAACAGACATGCGGACTGCGACTTTATTATATGTATATGTAATATGTAGTTATAGATACAGAATATTAAGGCTCATATATATAAATATAAGAACCTAGAAGTACTGATTACTTAATTTAATGAATTGATCAAACATCTAGAGTTGGTTTAATCTAAAATTTACATTAGTGAATAACCAATTTCGTAGAAGTGCTTTATGTAATTTTCTGTAATAATAGAAAACTTATAATTTTAAAGTAAAGATAAATTAAACATAAATTAGGAAGACGGTGATTCACCATTTGTGATAGATAATATTTGTTTTTTTAAAGATATAAATGACGAAATTCTTAAAACTAAACTAGGATTGCACAAACAAAACAATTTCATGCGTCTAACACATGGTTTAGATAAGCGATATAACAGATAGCGAGTCGCAGTATTTCTATTTTTGACAATTTTTTGTCCGGTGGTAAAGTTGGTAGAAGTCTTCGTAGTGATGCAAACGCGGCGTTAAACGCTTCAACACGAATTCTTTCTCTAGTTGCATGAGCAGTTCTGTATTTCAAGGTGGCTCGCCGACGCCTTCTTCTTTCTTCGCGGGACAGACCGGCGCATGGAGACCCAGCGCCACTGGACAAGTACGCCTCTTCAGAAATAGCGCACGGTTCTAATGTCCTGTCTCTGGAAACAATGTATACGTAAGTGGCAACATAGGGTAAATACGGAACAGAATACAAGCACAGGGTAAAACTCGTGTGGTGGCAAGGCACACCTTCTTCCGCAATTATATAAAAATAAAAATTAATAAAAATTAACAGTTAGAAAAATCGTTTACAATAATAGCCATGATTGAAGACTGCTTTTAAGCGGAAGCCTGTGCCAGGAGCCTTCTATATATTATATTATATGCCACAAACATTTCGTGTAGCAGCAGTAATCATCCATTTATAGGTGAACACCATGAAATAAAAGTGTGCGCCGCTGTTGTGTTTCGATGAATGAGCCTGGGATGCCAATTAGCATAGCTTAGATGAGACTACGGCCCGTGGTGAGATCCCGCCGGCTTATGTCAGTAACTTTCATCACTGGGAACACACATTGCATTATGGCGCATTGGATATTACCATAGAATAACAGTTAGGTAGCCTTAGGTAAGGCAATTAGGAAACACGTCTAAGGATACAACTGTCTCTTATTGTATACTAAGCATACATTGGTCAATTAAACAACTGTAAAACCGAAATAACTTTGGTACTCAGTTAATTTGAGATTAAGGCAAGAGTAATATTAAAAAAAGTCCTAACCTTTTCCTTGGTGCTAAATTCTCTCGTCCGGTAATTGGTAACAAAGCTTCCCTTGGCTCTGCAAGCATGCATGATAAAGCATCGTCTTCCATGCTGCCTCCAGTCTCCAACCAACTCTTCATTGTGAAGTTTATCTTTACAAAATAATTAACATTAAACAAATTAAAATAATAAAAAATATAAAGAAAGAAACACTATTTTTTACCCATAGACTGGGCAGTTTATCTGCTAGCATCTGGTTATGGGTGAACATTGTGAGTGAGCTTGTCGATCTTTATACTCGAGAACTTTCCGGATCGAGCGGCCATTAATTCTCCGTATTAAGTATCCTGCCCACTGCCACTTCAATTTATTGATCCGCCCTCTTATGTTGGTAACTTTCCTATGTCTACGTATATCCTCATTCCTGATTTGATCTCGCATCAACACAGCATAGCCCTCTCCAAAGCTCTTTGAGCGACGTTAAGCTTTCTTACGAGGCCCATAGTTAAAGATCACGTTTCAGCGCCATATGTCATCACTGGCAACATACATTGGTCGAAAACGTTTGTTTTAATATTGAGGATTTTTGGACGAAAAGATTTTTCGGGGCTTCCCAAACTCTGCCCATTCGAACTGGATTCGATGATTAATCTCGATTCGAAGTTTTCTTTTCCTAATTGGACTGTTTGTCCCAAAATAGATCAACAATTTCGAACTGGGGTGGGTACAACATGAATATCAGACATAATTTTCGTCCCACATTTTGAAAATTCGGCTAAGGTTTACTAAGGTGGGTTAAATATCTCTTATCACGTATTTAGGCAAACATCAATATTTTTAGGTATACTAAGTAAGCCACGTTCCGAATAATAGTCAAATATCTTATTTATTTTCCCAAAAGTTAACAGAACGAACCCTTAGTAGAACGAAGTGTTCGGTTTGTTTTGGTCCCGTCATATTAAATTTACTGGCCGCAAGTGCAAAGAGCACTTGATATAAATAATACATCACGCGTTCACACCTCGCTCTAAGCGCGCTCTTTAGGGGATAATAAATCCGTATTTATTCTTTTTATATTGCCCCCTGCAACCCTTCTGGTGATCCAATCATGTTCGCTAACCGTAACAAATCGATAGGTGTCCCCGGATTTATAGTTTTGCCATTCCACGTTTCAATGTCTTTGTAAGAAAAGAACTTAATAAAAGCAGTAGGTAAATTTAAATTTACTGGTAGGTGTAGGTAATCTTTTACAATGAAATCTCAAATAATGTTCCACATTTTATCTATTACTAAATATTATAAAGTTGAATAGTTTGTTGGGTTGAACGCGTTAATATCAGAACTACTGATTCGAATTGAAAAATTATTTATTTTTGTGTTGGATAGTCCATTTATCGAGAAAGGCGTTAGGCTATATAACATTTTGAACCTGTCCTCAGCTTCGGACGGATTCATTTTTTTATAATTTATAAACGCAAAATATTTATTTTCTCCTTTATCCTTGTTTCCATTTGTGAAAACAGAATCAAAACCCTTTTGGTTATTTAGAAGAAGTTAGGTATAGCGGAGAAACAAACAGATGCAGACAGTGATTTTGATTGTTTTGTAACTAATAGATGTGCTAGCAACTTCGTACGCTTGTAATTTCAGTATTAAGTATAACATTTTTGTTTGTAAACCATTGGAATAAAACAAACACTAAAAGTTACTGAAAGCTTGCTACGATACATAGGTCAAAATCGCATTCATATCGGTTTAGCCGTTTTTGCACAAAAACAAGCAAATATACGAAAATTCAACAACTATTTTTTTGACCTCGGTAACATAATTACAACGTGTAGGTACAAATTTATTTAAAAAAAAATATATGTAGGTATAGACAGTAGACACTGCACGCACACGAGTAACCGTATTTATCCTATGCTGCACGTGCACGTTTACGATTTATAAGTATAGATAGTATTGATTAATAAATAAAATATCTACGTCTTATCTACTGACTCATATTTTGCTCTAAACGTAAATGAAATCAAATGTATTGTGGGAATCGTTTTAAACAGATGATTAAAATGTCATCGAATTTTTGATATAATTAAAACTACAATGCAACCCCAAACAGCTTGAGCTGCCCCGCCCGAGTTGTAACTCAACCAGTTGCAAATAACATACTGTTAAATTGTGAATTTAATCAGAGTATGATTTTGTGGAGACATTTCTATTATTGCACATGAATAGTAACCATTCATTTGTTGCTACCTCTTCACAAAGCGCTGTTCTTCCTGTATTCATATTTGATTTACTTAAGTTGAGTATATGACGTTTTTTAACGTATTAAATGGATTAAAAAAGTTTTATAGAAGTTCAAAAAATATAATTTATAGAAATAAGCTTCAAAAAATATAATTTATTGCTGAGTTTATAATTTATTAAGTGTATTTTTTTTTATTTTGTATGAACATGTATAAATAGACCTTTTTAACAAAATCTTATTTTATCTTATAATACTAAACGAGGAATTCTTGTATGTCACGACGTATTTCTTGTATTTTTTAATGGAACGGTTACAAAAGTACAAAACTGCTTGCTCGTTTTATAGTATTTTGAATTATTATTAATTATTAATTCTTGAATTAATTGAATTAATTGAATTAATTCAAGAATTAATGTTTCATAGACTTTCCTTGTAAAAAAACTTTAAACCTTTCATATTCATAGACGCGGTCCCGATATACGTAATTAAAAATCACATTAAAGCTAAAATTTGTTATTTAGTCACTGACTTATACGAATACTTAGTTAGTGGCTAGCTCTCGCCTTCGCCCGGGGTGCAATATTTATGTACAAACCTTCCTATTTTATCTGTCTTTCTATAAGTGAAAATTTGAAAAACCTTCCATTTTTGAGATATCAATCGCATGGGACAGTATTTTAAAAAAAACTTTCGGCTACAATATAGTTAAAAAAAAATAAGATAAATGCGTAATAAATACGGTATAATTTTTATTTTTTTAATTTTCCGAAAGAAAGAACATACTTAGGTATAAAAAAAGGTCTAAAGTTAAGTATTAATTACGTGATATTTATTCTTTTAATATACTTATATATAAGTAGCTGTAGGTACCTACTAAAAGATAATCAATAAAATTAATTGTATTCGCTTAACCCTTTTTTTATTTAATTAGTACAATTGACACTTCAAAATAACATCTTTTAAGTAAAATAAGATTAACAATTGGATTTATTATTTAATTGTTTCAACTTACTGTTGTGAGAATGAACAAGATCCAGCACTTAAATCATATCACCATTGTATAAGTTTTCAAAACAAATGGACTGGAATGCATGGTCACTACAGCGTGTTTGAAAATACAATCGAATACTGGTCCAGATGCAAGCAGGGTTTAGTTTATATCATCCCTTTTGAATGGGGATGAAGCGACCGCCCCGTACTCTTTCTGAGAGGGCGGTGCCTGACTAAGATAAATATCATTATGTTACATTTCTTGTATTTATTTTATTCTACGTTTAAATATTGTCTTGAATAAGTAGTAGCTCTGAATAACGAAATACACTCACTTACTTGTTATTATTATTAGTTAAAATAACTAGCGTCCTTAATGAGACTCGTCCCTCGGAATTACTTAGTAGATATATAAATCAACTTTTTTTTCTGCATGAAAGATATAAATTAAGTATCTCTTACTACAGAGAACATATAGGTATGTAGACATGCAAAATTTCTTGATGATCGGTTTGGTAGTTAAGTCGTGACTAACAATTTAACTTTCGCATTAAAATTAGGATTTAATTTTTAAACTTCAAAAAGGAATGAAATAAATGCTCAACGTGAATGTAACATTACGTAATTAATAATTATAAAATATAAAAATTGTACACAAGTTTAGCCTCAGTTGGATTCATTTGACTCTAAAAACAAACACGTCTAATTGTGTTGGTAATACATACTATAAATTATATTAAAATTACCACAACCACAACATACTTACAAATAAACAAATAAAATTAATTATTATTTGTGTTAAAAATATTTGTTTCAGCCCTTATCCACACTTTGTCTACAGCATCTGTGTCCTGTATCCCAGCCCCGCCTCTCTCTGTGATGAACCAATCCAACACCAGCTCCGCCTCTATCGATCCCAAAACGAGTCGCAGGTGTTTCCGGGTAATTGACGCCTCGGCTCTAACTTTTAACTATTTACACAAATCTCATAATAATATATTCCTCACTTTATACTGTTCGACTGTGCTACGAAAAGTTGTAGAGTTCGCTACGTCGTAGAAGGCACGTGCGTGACGTAGAACGTAGAGGCGGTAGAGTCTTCGACTATAAGACCATTTTGTATTGAAAATTAGTATCATCAACAATACTTTGGTTTCAGAAATATCGTGTATACAGCTCCATACATGATACTGAAACTAAATTGACGATTTTTAGATTTTTTTTCTGTATGTATGTATGTATGTTCCTCCATCACTCCTTGGTAGATAAACATTTAAAAGTACGGGACACGTGATAGCCTACTTTTTATCTTTTTTAACGCGGACGAAGTCGCGGGCAACAGTATTTATCTAAATTTAAGAATATCTAAATTTTAAGTACAAATAGCAATCCAAGAAAGCTCAACGAGCTATGGAGTGGGCTATGCTCGAGATTATGCACGAAATCTATTAAGGCATGAAGATATGCGTAGATGTACTAAAGTTACCAAAATAAGCCAACGGATCAGTAATTTGAAGAACAATAACCCAATAGGTATTCAAGACTATAATTAATAAGCATTGTAACGAAAGGTACGTATATAATAACTTAAATTACAGCAATATTATTACAAACTCATTCATTTCTAAGCTTCAATTCGAACCCAAATTCCGGTTCACTATTTATAAGATAATTCATGCAAAGAAATATGTACCGGTCGGCGACGTCCTCGGCTAATGCTATTTCGCATTTAAGGTTAGCGGATTCATGTTAACATTAACGTCAACGTCAACGTTAACCAGTTTTTACTTATTAGCCTGTGACGATCTTATCAACCCTAATATTGGCAGTAAGTTACTGGGCACCACAGATCAGATAAAGATAGATTAATTAGGATAATGTAAGACAAAATAAAGATGCTAGGAAAACCTCTTTTTTATACTTTCGTATAGAAATATTGTTATTAATCTGAAATGTTTGCCATACTATTATAGTATGGACAAATCTGACTTACGATTCTTAGGCAATGATATACCTAATCTAATATTGTTGTTCATGGCTTAGGCGTCATATTATTTGAGTCTTTAAATAAATAGGGAAATACAAAATAGTTCAGTTTTTTTGCTCAGTTTTTTGTTGAATTAACTACATAAGTGATCGGGCTGAAATGTATAGCCAAAAACTATTGGCCAATAAGTTAAGTAACAGCTAGCTGTTACTTTCAACCTATCTATACTTCCTTGAAATCCGTAACTATAATAAATACAATAAATGTATTCGCAAAGGTCATGACAAACTCTTATTTTGTAGTGACATTCGGTAGTAAACAAACACGCAAGGTTTAATTGTCAAGGATATTACTTGAAATGAATCGGCACAGTTGAGACTATCACGCTATTTTGGCATGAAAATTTCGCAGGTTATAAGATTTCAATAATTTATCAGTCGATATCCAACGTTGCTAAATATACAATTTGAAATAGCTATTCTGATAATTAAATTAAGAGATTAGCTATAAAAAATAAAGGCAGTGGAAAAATTTGGGTTAAAGAAGACAATACATAGAGTAGACTGATATGTACTTAGACCATTATCTTTACATCTCTTAATAAGTATAAAAGGCAATATGTGTATTTAAGTATGTTCCTTATGGAATCGAAAACTGCTGAAGTTGGTGAAGTTCAGTGAAGTTGGTAGGGTAGCGATCGGACGTGGACGAAGTCGCGGGCACTCACTAGTAGCACACGCAAGTCGCTTTCCGTGTCTGTCTATCTGTATATCCGTTAAATTAATTCTTCCTAAACCACGTGACGGATTTTGATGCGATTTTCGCTAATGGAAAGAGCGATCAACGTGGAAGTTTGTTTTTTGTATTTAATTTGAAGACAAAATCTGTGCGAAGTCGGCTATATAAGACCACACACTCAGTAGATATACATATACGTACTAAAGACTACAAGCGGCCCGCTATATACTAGCTTCCTTCCTCGTAAATCTTTCTTTTCAGGAAGGTTTATGTGTTATATATTCTTATACATATGTTAAAGTTGGGTAGACAAACTGACGGTCTGCTTAATGGTAGGTGGCTACCTTCACCTATAACACAAGCAATGCCAAGGAGCTGCAATTGCGCTGCCGACTACAATAGGTGTAAGTGTACAATAAGAAGTAAGTACCTATGTAATAAGGAAATGACCTTCTGCACCGTTGCATTAAAAATGTACCTGCTTAGGTATTGTTTTTGGTTCACTGGAAGTTAATAAACTTTTATAATAATAATAATGAATAAAGAAATAGGAAAAATGTGGCTTCCTTTTGTTAAACAGATTAGTCGATTAATAGCTTGCATAGAAAACTTTGATTCAATGAATAAAAGAAAGTTGAAGCAAACCAATGTTCTGTAAAATAACCGAAGTAGGTATATGTATGTATAGTACGAGTACTATCGAACCTTCAGGAACCCGGAAACCTTTTAGGGATATCGACGGTCACCATGACAACCATGCGTTGGGCCAATAGCCTTTTACAGTCAAAACAACAGAAGCCTCCTCAACTGTTTCATAGACAAAACATGCGAATTTTTTGATTTTTATAATGATAATTGAAGGAATTGTGACATAGCATTGACAGTTTTCAACTTGTGTCTGTGATATAAATTGTACATTTTACTTATATTTTAGAAATTTTGTTAAAAAGGTGCCACAATGGCTTTTAACTTCGACAGTGGACAAGTAAGTGAATTTTTTACTTAAAATTATACGTTTTCAAGTCATATTCATACATTGCTTGCTTTTCAAATTTAAGTAAGTAAGTGAGTAAGTAAGGTAAGTAGGTATTTATATAGTTAACTACATTGGTAGTTCCTTTCTTCTCCTTTTCATAATCGGTCTATCCACCCTTACGTTGTGGATTTTAACGCAAAAACGGGATGTTATAAATTTGACGTGTGTTTCAGTGAAGCCGAGACGTGACCGGGATCGTACTTAACTATGATTTATGAAGATCTGTTTAGGCATCGAATTAATATAACTCTTTCAGTTCGCTGTGTTTAGGCATTTGAAAACCATTATAGCCCAATTTCCTGATTGACGAAGGGATTTCACTAACTTCCACAAGTTCGATTGATGTGAAGTTTGGTGTGACCTACTGTTAGTTCGGTGGTTATTTCCATGGTAAATTTGAACTGATGATGCAGCATTAAGTAGTCTACGGGATACTCCATCTTGGACCTCATTCTTCACTCATGGTGCCTCCGGCCTCCCACTATGAAAGTAAATTTAATTTCACGTCAAAATCTATTACATAGTTAATCATGAGTTAATCCCATACATTTTTTATTGACACTGCACCTGCAACGCCTATTACTGACCCTCACCAAGTCCTATTACGAAACGTTTTCTACTTTACAAATTGTAATTCCTTTAATCCAAGTTAGATACATTCAATTAAATAGTAAACATCTTATGTGTTCGCAAACGCAACCGAATTTGAACATTATGTTAATGCGCATATGGCTGGAATTAATTTTTCAATGTCGGTGCAGATTTATTGAATAGGGGATGCTCCTTGTTTGAGAGAGAATTGCACAATTTTTTACGGCATTGTGTTCACTGTTAATCCGTGTTTGACATATCTGGCTGGTCTTTAGTTAATAGCTCTCGTGTATCTGTGTTAAATTGTTTTCCCCATTGTTATGTAGAGTTAATCGTAAATTTGGATTAAATACAATATTTTTGTAGGAAAATAAAGCAAATGAGAAGACAAACTAACACTCATTATTTTTTACGCTAAGTATTGATCTATATTTACATATAATAATATTATATAAATGTACCTACTAGCTGGTGCCCGCGACTTCGTCCGCGTTGAAAAAGAGTTTAAGAGTTATGGAGGAACATACATACATACATAAAATACACTTACAGATTTATAATTACCTAGTAGGTATTGATTTCAACATTATCAAAATAATATTGTCTCTTCTGATATTCGACATTGTAACAAACATTCATATCATGTTACTAATATTTAAAGTTATAATATCATAATCGTATTGTTGGAAATCGTAAAACGATACGGTCTCAAAGCGTGACTGTTAGGCTCTGTCACAAATCACGATACTCGCTATACCTATTCGCCACAAATCTATACTATACCTACTCGGTACGAAACACGCACAGCTGTTATTGCATTAAATACAATTTGTATACAAATAATATTCTACTTTATAAAATCAGTATATGGCGTTTCTTGATATAGATAGATAAATGCGTTGTAAAAAAATAGATGACTTTTATCTACTTATATAAAAACTAGCTGGTGCCCGCGACTTCGTCCACGTAATACGGTGTAATTATGTGATAATATTTTTAGATGACCTAATCATCAGCGAAAGCAATATAAATGCTTGATGTATTGTTGCTATAACGCTTTCGCCAGGTGTTTTTTTAATTTTTTATTATTCTTGATCCCTCGGTAACAGTACCTACTTTTTTCTGGATGAAAAGTACCCTATGTCCTTTCCCAGGCTCTAGACTACCTGTATACCAAATTTCATTTAAATCGGTTCAGTAGTTTTGGCGTGAAAGCGAGACAGACAGACAGACAGAGTTACTTTCGCATTTATAATATTAGTAAGGAAGTAAGGATAAGGATAGTAAGGAAGTAAGGATAGCATTCACTTATGAAGTTACATCAAAGAAAACTGTTTTAACTATAGGCAATTAATGAATTTAAAGATATATTTTTATGTAGGCAAGTTAACCTAAGTTTGAGCTGTCGTTCAATGTTCAATTTTTTTTCTTTTTCAATGCGGACGAAGTCGCGGGCACCTGCTAGTGTTAATATAAAATTGGATATCTTAAATACTTGGTAATATAATAAGAAACATCGCATAAACAACTTTTAAAAGCCTATAAATCTTATACGAAGGAAATATAGCGACCCAATGTTTCAGGAGTATTCAATTTTGAAAATAAG
This sequence comes from Synanthedon vespiformis, assembly GCA_918317495.1. Lineage (NCBI taxonomy): Eukaryota > Metazoa > Arthropoda > Insecta > Lepidoptera > Sesiidae > Synanthedon > Synanthedon vespiformis. The sequence continues at coordinate 4,177,517 of OU906958.1, forward strand.
TAAATATGGAATATTGATTTGAAATTAACATATTTTAATTATGGATTTAAAATTAACATATTTTAATCTTTTCATGTGATTCAATTTTAATATGACCACCTGAAAATACGATAATGGATGGCTGCGATAACGGTTGTTAGCAGATATATCTATTACAAAGTATTTAATCGGTCGAGGTCTTCGTTATCTTATTGAAATTATAGATAAAAGTAAAAATTGTTTGCGCATTAGTTTTAAATATATTTATCGCATTGCTTAATATTTGATCTGAGTGTGATTTAAACGGGCTTGGTAATTTTGGTTTAAATTGTCGAGTAGACAATTTAACTGATAAAGATAACTGGTAGGGATAAGTGGAAAATAAATCCCTTTTTCCTACCAGGGGGTTAATACTTAATAGATAGGTGGAATGGGCGAATTTTTGTATTAATTTACCTAATATAAAAACACCTAATATAAATTTCTAATGTTACCCAAATAACTGACACGCGAAAAAGTGAAATCGCAAATTCAGGGTCGCGTTGCGTTGTAGAAGCAATAAGCCTAATGGTGGGGTGATTACGCAAAAATACGCATTTTATATAACTTTTATGTTAAATATAGTTTCCTTACACCTTTATTACTGACTAGCTGTTACACGTCCGTGTAACTTTATAAAATATAATACATTCGTGTCTGTGAAACCATGGAAATACACATACAAAATTTCAACCCAATCGGTTCAGCCGTTTAGAAGTTATATGTGAAAAAGATAAGTATGGAAGGATAATTCTTACTACCCGTTTGCCTATTACCCATTTTCCCGTAGAAATGATGCATTTTCCCGCGGTAAAAAGTATCCTATGTTCATCACGGATAATGTCGGTTTCTAATGGTAAAAGAATTTTTCAAATCGGTCCAGTAGTTTCGGAGCCTATCCTATACAAACAAATCTTTCCTCTTTATAATATTAGTATTGATAATAAGTGAATGTTTAGATGGATTTTATTGCAAAAGTAATCGATACGCTAAACTAGTAAACTGTAAAAAACTTTTTTGTTGTGCACTGAATCGCACCTACTAATGAAAGTTTATTTCAGTGTTCATTTTCTGGGTTTAATCGTCGGCCTCGTGTAGGACCTGTGTAGCCTCCTGTGTGTGTGTTTGTAGGACTATGTGGCCATTTCATTATACAAAATGTTTATTAAGCTGCAGACATATAATCAGCTGGTTAGTAATAATTTTTATGACCTTATTATTACAATATATTGGGAGTGGTTTTTTGGGAGGGATGGGTATACTAACCAGTTCACGGAGTTTCAGCCTGTTAGTAATCAGAAAAAAATCCAGGTGAGGTATACTGGACTAATAGTAAGCAGAACTAAGATATTATATAAAGATAATTTTAAATGTATGAAACCGTCTCGGCTCGGCTTATCAAGATAGAATAAGCACTAATTCGGTGCGAATCACATATATAAGTACTACTTCTAAACACAACACAATGAAATGTGAAATTTGTATACGACGGTAAAATTATGAATTATTGCAAGCATTAATGGTTTAGTCAAATGGAAGCGTGATTTATTGAAGTAAATAATAATTTGCAACCCTTTGTTAGCATAAAAGATAATTATTATTATGACACTTTGTCCGATTGGGGCTCAGTTGGCACCTGCTTGATGGGTCGCGTGCGTCTATTGTTGGGCTTTAAAATTCTTTCTGTTCTTTGTATGCTATCTATTAGTGTTATGAAAAATACAAAAATAATGTAAGACTTTAAATTTAAAGAAATTATTATTTGTTGTTTTTTCCTCCTGTCTGTATACAGTGAAAAGTGCTCTGTAAACAGCAAGTTTACTGCATATGATACCTCGGATTTTTATAGCTAACCGTCACCTTTTGTAATGTCAAAATAACTGCTGCTTACTAAAAGTACATCAAAAAGTATACACTGTACTTATGATAACTTAAAAACAATCTTTAAGGTTTTTGTCTGTCTGTTTATTCCGGCTAATTTCTGAAAAAGCTGGATCGATTTTTAACGGTACTTTCACTGGCATATAGCTAATGTTATAAGGAGTAACTTAGGCTACGAAGTATAGGCTAAAAAAATATATAAGTATGTGCACACCGCAGGGAAGCGTGGTCGAGTTCAGCTAGTGTATGTACCTAAATAGGTAATACTTTTTGTTGTCACAGTTCAATAAAGAATCAATGCCCAAAAGACTCGGCAATTGGGAAGTACCACGCTGGGCGCCAACACGAGCCAGGCCACTAGAAATGCGTCCAAATCCCAAACCGATAAGCGATATCAATGGCCACTTTCTTCCGGGAGCTCCGAGGGGTACATCAAGATGTTTCGGACACTTTACGGGTACATGGGAGCTTCCCAGAAAAATCACCAAAGAAGTAGGTAAGTTTCAACCATAAATCGAGCCTAATATACACAATAAGCCTTAATGGAAACATAGAAATAAAATAGACGTGATTTTTTTCCCAACAAAGAGATTCATCGTCCATCCAAATCATGAAGTGTGGATAGCCTTGTAACATTGGGCACTCTACATAAAAGATGTAGAGTGCCTGCTAGAAAAATTAATATGCCAGGGAGTAATCGATACAAGATGAAAGTCTTTTTAGATAGGTACAATACGAAACAAGTACATTAAATATTTAAAAAAAAAATAGGTGACTAGAGAGTAAACTATCAATAATCTCAGTCAGTTTTTTTTAATAAACGTGTTACTATTTAGATCTTTTTAATAAGGTGCACCGCATTCCTGCGAGGTGCAGAGCTAACTCGCACGCGTAGTAGTCTCATCATTGCTGCCAAATGCGTTTTCCACAGTTTATGCAATGTGCAAGTCTGCAACCACTAAGTGAGGCCATACCAATTGACTACTATCACGCGGGCAACACATTTCGTCTGCATAGGTTCAGCTTCCATAATGTTGCTTGCGACTGCACAAGTGCACAGACGCGTGTGCGTTAAGTTCTTGTCGCTTTAGCAATTGATTTTATGAGGAAATTGATTACTCTAGCGACAGAATAGTCTCTCACCTAAACCACAATCAGACTGTGGTGATTTGGAATAAAGGATAACACCACATTTTACTATTTACATTTATATAAAAAACAAAACGAAAAAGTATGTTAAAGAATCTCGCCACAAGACAAAAACCATACAATAATTGAACCACTGACATCGCCCAAAATTTGTTGTCTAATATAAACTCTTTATTTTGCCAATTTATTCTAACCATTTTCTATAACGGTGTCGTGTTACGAGGCAGTTTTGTACATTGTCTCTTCGTCTTTAATACTTTGCATGTCAAGTGTAGTTATTACCTACCACAGTTTTCTATAAATAAAAAGGTTGAAGGTCGTATATACTATATAGTAAATATAGATGCGTGTGCTTGAATTTAGTTTAGGGCAGAAGACTTGACATTGAGGAAGTTAAAGATTACCTACTACAGTACAAATACAAATTCAAAATAATTTATTTGCTGAAAATTGTGTATCTACACAAGTTGTTGTCCACATATTCAATCATGAAATTATTTGAGTGATTAATATGCTTTTTCCGATAGTATTTTAGAGCACTGCCAGATTTCTGATATCTATTATTTTTTGTGGAATAACAAAGTTTATCATTATAACTTATTGGACCCTCGATGAACTAAAATATACAACCGATAATATTGCGGAACCATGAGGAAGAATATGAGCTTAAAATATAATAAAATAAACATTAAATGATGTGGTTCTTTTTTTAAACAGCTCAACAACTGGCCAGAGAGCCACCAGAAGGAAGGTTTCCGGACTGGTTAAACCTGCGTGTACAAAGACCCAAAATATCGACGCGCGTGCGCTCTGAGAAACGAAAGGAGGCTAAAAAACCAAAGGAAGACGAACAATCGTTCAAAGTAAGTCAACAACACCACACGCCGTCTTTTCAAGTATATAACCTTTTGCGCGCGAAACCTTCTAGCTGTTTGTCGAGCAAAAGTATTTATTTGATACCACAAAGTTATGTAGTTGTATCTTCAGTTGTATGGATACGGGCCACGAAACTTCAGTATTTATTTAGGTTAGTGACTTAAAGTTGAATGAACCTTAACCGAATTTTTGTGCACAATATTTCAAATGTAAACGATGAAATCATCTTGTAATGTAATCAATCAATAAAAATTAGAAAGCCAGGGATTTATAATTTTTATTGATTTTATTGCCACTTGCACACCTGTTTGATAAGCATCCCAGACAGGATATAACTAATCACTTGTTTTGTAACACTTATCATAGATATTTTATGTATGTAACTCTTTCATCAACTGCAAGTAAAGTGTTGATTAGTTTTAGAAATAATTTATGTTTTATTGAATTAAGCACTCGGCTTTCTCCTTCTTTCTATAGGTGATTTTTTTATTATTTTCTTTTTAATGTTGGGTCTTTTACCGTAGATACAAACCAAGGTATATCAGCTCCATTATCCCCGTTTAGCGGCAACTTTAAATGGCGGTTAGCCTACTTGACAGATGGTGAAAGAGGCTCTTATATAGCCCTCGCATCGCACCATTAAGCTTAGAACATTTTCCGAATTATATCAGTATTATTAATTTATTGTTCATTAAAGTTTATAGATAGAGTTATTAGTATATTTTTTTAAATACTAGGTATATCATGGATAAAACCCATACCTACTTACATAAATAATATAAGAGTCGTGTTAGTCACACTAAGTATTTTTAAGTAGAGAAATGCTGGATTTTTATGATCTGTGATTTTATGATAGGTATTGTACACATATAGAAGTCGTATTTCATTTATATTTTCATCGAGAAAATTAGAGAGCGTATTGGTAAACATTAAATTTATATAAGTAACCATGTGGTTTCAACGCGCGATGGCACTTTCATATTATATCGTATCATTTCTATAGTGATAAGAGTCCAAAACGATGTACTAGCATATGGTCCACATCGTTAAAAGTCCATTAGTCCACATAGCTTATGGTCCACATCGCAACATGTCCACAAGTCACTACGGCATTTTGCAGCTATATTAAAACATGTGCAGTAACAAGCAAAAATCACGTGTATTAGGTAATACTTGTGAAGATAAACTTGCTCATTTTGATAATGATTCATAATTTTAATGATAATATGACGATAAATGTCACCTTGCGATTTATTTTAATTTTTACATATAAGTAATATTTGTGAATAAATACTTATAAAAGATATAGACATACTTAATGCTGGCATTGACTATTTTTATCGAGATCTACAACTTAATAATAACCACTAAAAAGTGATTAAGGTATATTATGTACCGTATTTTCATCTTGAAATTCCATTTTGACTTTTGTTGAAAGATTATTTTTTAATCGGATGAGTAGTTACGAAGATTACCTCCTACATACAAACATACAAATTTATCTTTTTATAATATTAGTACAGATAATATTATACATGTATGTAATATATTTTGGAATAATTCACTTTTAAAATTTTCCACATATCACAAGTCGTGTTTTTTACATTTCATGTGCTTTTTATGTAAATATCGGCAGATTGATTTCTTCTTTATGGTAGGACACAAGCAACGCCAGAAGTTTCAAGTAAACTGCCAACTTTTAGGGATAAAGCTCACCGAAACACAACACATGAACTATTATTTTACGTAGTTTCCTGTTACGTACTACGTGAAACTTGTTGCATAGAAGAATCTTTCAAACAATAGCAATTAAACGTAGTTGAATTAATTATTGCTTAGAGCAATGAATACATTTTTGTTTATTGTAAATATAATATTTTTATTTTATTTTCAGCAAAATTTGTGTCCGTGCCATTATAAACGCAAAAAAGTAAAGGAGACGAGAGCTTTGCCTGTAATTTAGTACTCATGTACAAAAATTTTTTACTAATATATTATACATAAAAATCTTTCCAAATTTTTACATGTCTGTGCTATTAAGGATTCTCACGAACAGGAAAATCAACAAGAAACTGAAAACGAGAAGTCACATGATAATAACAATCCAGCGATTCAAGAAGATAATAAAAATTCAAACGACAATTTTCAAGATCAATTGGGATTGCTTGAGAAAAAAGAACCTGTAGATGAAGATGGTCACGGACCCTACGTACCTGGTACCCTGACAGATTTGGATAAAAGACACGACAGCTATGATTTACTAAACAAACAAGCAATTGGACAAGTTCACGGTCCTCAAGAAGACGAAACAGAAAAATTTTGGAGAAAGGTAGATGAAAATGCGAAAAGCAATGAACAATCTTATGATGAGAATATGAAATACAATAAAAAGAGCAAAACACCAAAACTACCGGCGGTTAATGCATGTCAGAACTTCCAATTTGCAAGAAAGATGCATGTAGGAAACCTAGAACACCAGCCGTTACCTGACACATTGGGTTACCGGAATTTGAACAAGATCGCTGAGCATAGAGATTCTGATATTATCGTTAAACCTTATGCTATAGGTTGGAAAGGCTATGGCGCATCAGGACCAACATGTTGCACGAAAATGAGAGTTCATAGGCCAAAAACGTGCGATCTTAAGAAAACAGATACCATTAAAGACGAGAAACATCGACCTTCCACATCGGGTCCTGATTTAGGAGGGCAATACAAAAAATCAATGTCGCTTATGGATTTAGCTATTTGTTGGGATTTCAGACCAAATAATTCTAAACAAGAACCGAAACCCCCTAAACACATAGACGGTTCCAATGGTTCTAAAGCACCGGCTGTCTTCACAATGGTTCACACTCCAAAAGACGAAGTCGAAGAGCAATTTGTATCTGGTCATTCAAATCCTATATTTAATCAAAATCGTTATGCAGAAGACGTCGGTCATCACTCTGTACCATATTTTGAGAAAGACATGACCAAAGAAAAGCGAAAGGACTCGTGTGAAGTGCAATATTGCCCGCAACACGCTGATGGCAACGCAAAAAGTTCAAGATCTGGATCAACTAGAAGAAATTCAGCGCAATCTAACGGAAATAAATGCGATGGAATACACGGCTGCGGCACTCCCAGTGAGACAAGTCGCAAGAGCAGCCAAAACAGTACAAGACCAGATAAATTACAGCCCATCAAAGACGCATGGGCGAAAGACAATAAAACCAAAGATGCTCGCAGTCGACACAGCCTAGAATCATACGAGAAGACTCCATTAGCGCAGGGAAAACTACACCAAAGTTCTCCAAATGAATCGCTAAATGACAGGCGTTCCACCAAAGACAGCGACATAAGCAACAATAATGTGAAACACAAGCAATGTATTTCGTGCAACGGCACAAAAATACCTCAAGACGTGAAACAAAAAGAAGACTACAAATTTGCATTTAAAGCGGGCAATCCGAATTCTGTGCAAAGCAATGCCTCTACTGATTCTAAAGAGGTGAAAGTACCAAAAATGCGCCATCCGTACACTAAGAAATCCTACACGATACCCACATTGGCGCCTCCATTCAGTATTTGGAGGGACGCAAATGCGACAGGTTACCCGGAACATTGGAGGTTAGCTAGTGTTTATCAACATGCGTACAAGCCTCCAGAACAAAGACGCAAGCCGCTCCTAGCTAGCGTGTACCAGTGAAATCAAGATCTCACTTTCCATTTCTTCAGTATTCATTTGGCCATATCCATAATTTTGCGTGATCGAAATTGCAGATACGGCGAAGACACTAGTTAGGAGTTTTACTTGTTAAGAATAAAAACGAAATTTAAGTGTCTTCAAAACACTCTTAATTAAAAATGTTATTTCAATATTAGTACAGTCATTTGGTACATGTAAAGTTTTCCGGGATTTATGAAAATTTAAATAGATAATAATTAAATAGATTTCGATTTGCTCTTTATAATTTTTTTGATAATATCTCCGATTCATTTTGCGATAATAACAGTTAAACAATAAATTTAAATAGATTATCTATAATCAGTTCTGAGCTATTTTTTTTGGAAAAGTAAAGTTTAGAGGCATTAATACAGGAAAATTTTCCAACCTCTTTTTTCAGCATCCAAAAATGACTGTACTATGTAAATGGATTTGTTATTGGCTGATTTCAAAGTTTGTTTAAAATTTGTACAAATTAAATAGCAATAAAGATATTTGTTTTTTTTTTTATGACCGTTATCTTTAAACACCTGCCCACATTTTTGTTGTTTGAACCATTAAAATTTAATTACCGAAGGAATTGCTTAGTTTTAATAGTTAATTGTATAACTATTTTTTCGAATAAAGTAAACAATGTCGATTATGTAAGTCGATAAGTTGAGATAGCAAGAAAGTTAATATTTGTTGTTAAAATTATTTTTTTGTTAAAAAAAAATTTATTTAACCAACGAAGATTAATGCCATTAAAATTAAACCGTCAATAATTATGTACTTTAAATTTAACTGTTAAAATATGTTTTGATTAAGAAAAAATCCATTTACCCTGAGTTCCACTTTACACAATGGTGTGTGTTCTAAATTGGTCACTAAATGCAATTGATTCACTTATATATAGTTGCTGAATAATTTCCAGTAAATTCCCAAAGTTGATTCAAGTTTATTAAAAGAAAAATTAATAACACAAATGTTTATTTATATATACATTTATTAGATTAATTTCCAACCCCATCGGTTGTAAATTATAATAACGTAGAGCAGAGGCAGAGGACCGTTGGTGGCTTATTATGTCCAGCGGTGATTAGGGTAGGAACCGTTCGTACTCCATATAGAAGGTGGACTTGCGAATGGTCTCCCAGGCCTTGGCGCAGAATGCGAACCAACCGCGCTCCGACAGGTTGGCCACGTTGGTCAGGTGATGGCGAGAGACGCCAAGCACCAGCCACCGTAGCCGGCGACCGCACTCCTCCAATGGAGGGTGGCCGTGGTACGTCTCCTCTGAGGACAAATCAATTTTACTTAGCAAATATAGGCGCGCTTTAAACTTTATTTTGTGAGTATTGAATGAGAGCGAGGTGAAATACGCTCGGCTACGAAACACACGCAGTCCTACGCGTCAAATGGACTGATCGTGTCGATTTGGTCAGATTCCGCGTTCATCATAAATCGATACAATGGACTTTGAATTATATTAAAATCACTTAAAGTAGAAAATCAATTAAAGAAAAAATTTAAATACTATGCGTTTCAAATGAGAATAGGATCGCGCTTGCTGCAAACTTCACAATATTATCAAAAAAATCCGAATAACAAAAATATAAATATTTTTTATTTATATTTTATCTAATAAATTTATATATGTATAAATATATATATCCTTACTAATATTATAAATGTGAATGTGAGTTTGTTTGTTTGTTTGTTTATTATGCTTTCATGCAAAAACTACTGAACTGATCACCATTAAATTTTACATACACGTTGTCTGGGACACCAGAAAGGACATAAGGTATCTTTCATCATTCAACGCGGACAAAGTCGCGGGCACCAGCTAGTATATAATAACTATTAAGTAATTAAACTATAAGTGTAAATTACAGTACGATTTAAATCGTATTTGTATAATATAACGATCGTATGATCTTTTCGGCTTTGGTTCTATGTAGCAAAGCCGTTAAGTTTGTTAAGTTTCTTTTATGGGTCAATGTATACGATTTTATAATAAACTAACTGAATAAATAAATCACATTACAAAAATAATAAAAACTAATAAAAATAATAATTAATTCTTGGATTGTTTTTCCTTGCACTCCGTACACATCAGTAATGAAGTTCGTGAGAAATGCGGTGCCAAATGCGAATTTCCAGTCCTATTCTCATTTGACACGCATAGTACTTTGCCGTGCCATCCTACAAAACTACAGCAAAAATACTCACGTTGGTCGTCGTTAATTTCGGGCAGCAGGAACATGTTAATAGGTGCGCCGCAACGTTCAACGTTGTACTGACGCCGCGACCCATCTACGCCCACACCGTTCTTGTTCGAGTCGGTATACATGTACATGCCAGAAGTCAACTGGAGATTCGACTTTTGAAACGCCTTTCTGTAAAGTCAGACATCACACGAATTATTTGGTCAGCCAGCCGCGTGGCGATCTGTTGTTATGGAAAAGTAAGCTTTGTTGCGACTCCTTAAAGTTGACTTATTAAAAAATCTTCACTGGAGCGTTCAAATATTCCGTGCGTCCTCACACTGCGTGAGAATTTTGATTGTTACTGCTTTGACATTAGAGATTAAATTAGCTAATACGCGGCCGCGGTAATAAAATTTTCGCGAGCAATAATTTTACCTATAAAAATCCTGCATAATCTTAACAGTGTCCGGAGTGAAATCTTCCAGCTGACATCTGTTGTGCAGTAAAAGCAGGTGTGGGTGATTTTCCCCCGTGTTAGTTGACTCGGAGCTTTCCGCACTTGTGCTACTGCTGGACGCCGATAGCGAAGGCATTAACATCTCCGCTGTTTGGATGTACCTGTAATAAGTACCTGAAACTTGTAACTTGTAACATTTTGCCATATTAAACATTGTAACACATAGCCATATTCAAAGATACTGGACATTCTGAACCTGAGCACTATCTGTGTGCCAAATTTCATCCAAATATATTCAGTAGTTTTTACGTGAATAAAAATACATCTATCCACCCCCGCAAACTTTCGCATTTATAACACTAGCTGGTGCCCGCGGCTTCGTCCGCGTTTTATGTCTTATGTAGACTATGTCTTATACTGATGTATAAGCTATATTGTTGTAAAGTTTCATTGAAATCCATTCAGTAGATTTTGCGTGAAAGAATAACAAACATCCAACAAACTTTCGCATTCATAATTAAGTAAGGATTAGTAGCATTAGGATTAATTAAGATACCTTATAAAGTTGTAATTTGCGAACCAATCTTGAACGGCGATGACCACGTGACACACTGCCATCAAGAACGACGCAATTTGTAAACAGTCCACTGTCATGAGGTTTGCACTTCTGAACGTGATGGGATTGATATTGGTCTCTTCTATCAGTGACGGAGACCACAAGGCTTGACAGTCGAGGAGTATAACTCTGTCATTTGTCACATACATGTCAATGCCTGGAATTGATCATAGTGCATATTATTTTAATTAGAAATAAAAAGTTCCAATAGTTCAATCCATTGAACTCCTAATTGAACTAGTGAGAATAGATCAGACTAGACTAGAATATTGACTAGAAATATTTGATGACCTTGATGTAGCGAGTGTAAAAGTATTTAAGAAAGAAAAAAAAAATACAATTTATTAATACAATTATTAAATATTATTTAAAGGCATTTATAGATAATGGAAAGTTAAGGCTTTTTAGAATTTACAGATTCAGGTATACCAATTAGATAGAAAATAATCTTCCTTACATAGGTATAATATAAATTGAAGACGCTTTCCACATCTGTCTATCTGTATATCAGCTAACTCCTTTTAAACCACCCAAAAATAGTTCAAATTACCAACCTTTAGTACAATGGACTCCTTTTTCGATCTGTTCCATTTCCTGCATTTTAAATTTGAAACTATTATTACTGCTATCTTCTTGAGTTTTAACCTCTGGCGTATCCACAATGTTTAGTTTTTCTAATTCAGTATCAACACCACCTTGGTATTCAACATCGAACCTTTCGTTTATATCATTAGACTTGAGAAGGTGAGAAAGATTTAATGTTGATGAATTGTTTGCAATAAGATTTAATATCAACGATTTACCCACACCTTGAGTACCTGGAAATTTATATTCAATTATAAATGGTAACCTATGTTCTTCTCACGACCATAATCATATTTTATTTCAAATCTCTAGTAAAAATAGTGACTAGAAAATTGTTTCATTGAAATCTATTAATTGATAAGTGAGTAAGTAAAATGAGTTTTCAGTTGTTTTGCACTTTGTAATGTTTGTAATGAATAACTTTGTTATTCAAAATGTGAAGAATAGTTTAAAAATAAGAAAATATAATACAGGTATTATTATTTATTGTATTTACCTATAACTCCAACAACTAAGTAGCTAGTGCTCGAATCTTGTAAAAACTCTAAAGCAGACTGACAAAACTCCAAATTTTCATCTAGTAGTTTTACAGGCTGTGTCATTGTCTTCAACGGATGCAGAGGCTTCGGTTCTGTAAATACCAAATCAAAAATATTTCAGGGCTGTATGTTGTTGTTTGTTCACTATAATTTTATTTATCCTATTATATTTTTACAATGTCTATTTTTGTAATTTCTTCAAAAAAATTAAACAAATTTTGATACGGTTTCCGCTAATGGAAACAGCAATAAACAAAGAAAGCTTGTGGATATGATTTGCAGAAAAATATTGCACACATGTAAGTGTACCTAAATAATTTAGGTTATGTACAAATACAAAATAACTCCAAAAGCAGGGTCTATCATTGCTATATATTGTCTATAATATATATTAGGTATATTATAAACAAGACTATTATAGGAGTTTCAATAACTATGTAGTGTACAATACAAAAATTATACCTGCAACCTTTTTTTCCTTGTTTTCATTTTGAGCAATTTTACACGGTTGTGGTCCATCATGTTCTGTTGTTTGTACTTTTAGTAATTTAGGACTCAAAGGTCTTTCTTCTTTAGGAGTGCTCTGCTCTCGTGTTTTTAATAAGATTGTGGGCTGCTTCTCTTTTTCTTGTTTCTCTTTCACCTGTTCCTTAGTGGCTTCTCGATCAGATTTAAGTATAACAGGTCTTCTCGGTGTACTCGATTCCTATAAGATAGGCAAGTAACAAAATTTTGTGCCATTGGTAAAATCTCTAAGTGAATCTAATGATTAATGAAATAGGATAATGTCTCTTTTGTTTGTTATTGTAAATATTCCAATAATTTTCGTTATATTTACCTTAGACATAAAAATTTTCCTCTTCTTATCCGCCATTTCTTTTGAATAGTTAAATAAATGTTAATAATTGTTACTTCACTTGCATTTATTTTACAGCTTACTATTTAAATTGAATTATGTATGAAATAAAATAAATTATCACATATTTCTTTTATATAAACATAAACATAAACAATCATATGCGGCCTCCCTCCTCACTCTCGCGAAGCAGGGTTGCCACGTGCCGAACTTTTTTTTTTCGTACAGGGTTGCCAAAAATCTCGTACAAGTATAAATTTAAAAAAATCACACAATATTTTTTACAAAAATATTTTTGACGATTCTCATTTTGTAATACTCGAGCGCTTCAGATTTTCATACGGACGGTTCAGCCTAAATTTCTAATTGCGCTGATTCTTCTTACCATCCAATCTTCAAATCCAAATTTAGCATCGTGGGTTCCCTCACGGCTGGTAATCTTCAAAGAAAAATCACTAGACATATGAATTTATTGGCCTGTGGTAATAGCAAAATAGAACATGACATTTGACCTTGCCTCTCACCCTTCTAATAAGAGAGAGAAGCCATTTTGTTTTGCAACATGATTGTTGTTTATTGTTGCGTAGATTAATTTCCGCATTTTTATAATCATTTATAAACAAAATCTTTCGATACATACATACTAAGTATGTATTACAAGTGCTGTGTACCAGGATAATATACAATGTGCAAAAAAAGACTCGAAAAATGATGATTCTTTACGGAATAGAAAAAGTGAATTCTCCCATCTGTAAACTCGTTTTGTGACTCCAAAGAAATCTTAACAGCATATCTATCGCTGTTTCTAGAATCGGAGAAGAGTGGTACTTAGTGTTTGTGTTCTTTTTCTACATGCCTATAAATGTTTATCATTAATACAATATAATATGTTTTATGGTGTATTTCAATTCTAGTTTGTATTTAAGTCGTATATTAAGTCCAAGTTATGTTTGTGTATATCCTCAAAAATAAATATGTACCTATTATTTAACTGTGTTTTAATTGTGTGATGATATCCATTTAAAAATAAATTCAATAATCCCTAAAGCCCGTAAAAAAACAAAGGGGTGAGAGGGGCGGGGGAACTCAAATGTCATGTTCTATCTTGCTATGACCAATCAGGTGAGCTTTCCCATGTCCAGAGCATTTGTACTGCAGATGTCCGTCTGATACGTTAGTATCTACTATATAGTTTGTGGGTTCCCTAACCATTATAAGTTACTCTATGCCAACTTTATGCACGCGGCTTTGAGTCCTTTGACTCGGTCGCAAAAACCGACAACAAATGGAAGTAGCACGAGGCGAGGTAAAGTTGGACGAAGTAGGGTGGTGGCCGTGTTAAGGGAAGTCGCCAACGCCACTTACAGCACAGACTATACAGTGATACCCTCATAGAATAATAGTAATCTAGACGCCACTTGACACTCTTGACAATTTGACATAATAATGCAAGGAGAATAGAGGTAAATATCTCTACGCTCCTTATAATAATGCAAGGAGAATAGAGGTAAAGGAGCGCAAGCTCCGTGTATTAAAAGTGTCCGTTGAAAGACGACGAACTGATGGCGCTGGTTGCAGCTAGTGATAGTAAACAATTCAACTGAGCGCGCACTTCACTCCGTTTCATTTCATACTCTCAAACTCTCTAGATCACTGCCTTAGACACACCAGCGCCATCTCAATTCGACGATTTTAGTTGCCACTTTTTTAGTTTAACACCCATATAAGATTGTTCTCCTTATCTCTACGCTCCTTATAATAATGGTTTTATTTGGTTTTATTCAAGGGACATAGTAGTACTCTGCGGTCTGCTCCTAGCACTCTCTAGCGAAAAGTTTTATTTATTTGTTTGTGGTTTCGTTTCGCGTTCGCGTCGCCGATGCGGATCGCGTTGCATTAAACCGGAAACCGGACTATTATAAATATTAACGAAAATAACATGAATACAGTTAAAAGAGAAAGAAGTGCAAATTTTACCTTAGAGGAGAGGGACTTGTTAATATCCCTGATTCAAAACCACCAAAATATATTAGAAAGTAAGAAAAGCGATGGTCCCACATGGAAGAAGAAAGAAGCCGCTTGGAGAAGCATTAAAAGTGAGTTCAATGCTAGATCTGGAGGGATATTCAGATCTGTTAAAACATTGAAAATTAAGTACGAGGGCCTAAAACGCACGGTTAGAAAAAAGTCGGCTGCAATACACGCCGAACTTTGTAGTGGTGGTGGTAAAAATGTAGCACCTCCGCTGGATGATGGGGAGGAACAAATTAAAGCTATGATATCCTTGAGCACTAGGGACTCAGAAAGTAACTACGACTCAGATATATCTCAAGCCCAAGGAAGTCAAGGTAACTTGCATTTAATTTTGTTCAAAGTGATTTTTTTTATTAAAATACAGTAGTTACAGGTGGTTCAAAAACCATGGATCAACAAAACAGGGACGTAGAGGCGTTTATTTAGAGTCCTACCCTAACTGGATCCTATTAAAAGTTATACCATTGTATGTTTTAAAAAAAAACACCAAAATTTGTACTAAATAGGCAATTAAAAAAAAACTTTTTAAAAAACAAATTATGTACTGTTGCTTCTAGGTAATTTATCATCACTACAAAAATGCTTTTATAGTAGTAGATACCATGGTTTATGAGTAATGGCAATTTTTTAAATGTTGTGAAAAAAAAAATCGGTCGGGGTGTACTTACTTAACTTACTTACTTAAAAATCTAGCTTTAGAAGCTTGCTATGGAAAAAAATGTAGGTACTACCAAAAATAACCCTGTAGCAGAAAAACTGGCCTATTTAATAACGATTAAAATGAGGTATAACATATAATATATCTGTTTGTAACTAAATTATTTATTAATTTTTTATAGCAAGGTCTAAACTAAAGTAAATCAGAGAAAGCAGAAAATAAATCGGAAAAATTGATTGAAATGTCTTCCTCCATCTACAACATTGTCTAATAAAATTATTTCAACCTATGAAATGTGTTTCTATGGGTTTAACATTTTCTTTTGCTGTCTCCAGTTTATTTCTTAAATCTAGTAACTACTGTCTGGTTCTCTTTTTCGTTCAAAATCTCTTTTACTTGTCCCCACAAGTAAAAAAATATATAGGGTTTGGATCCGGAGATCTCGCTGGATACTGAATTGTTTCACCTTAAGCAATCCAATGATTTGGGTACTGTGCGTTTAAATGTTCTCTGATTGCCTGAGCGTAGTGTGGTGGAGCATAATGTTCTCAATCAAATTTTCCAGAATTTCAGTTTCCCACAAGATATCATTTAAATTATTAAAGCATTATTTATGGTGATGAAACATTTTCAGAAGCAACATTACATAATTTGTTATTTAAAAAAAGGCCCGCAGGTTTATGTGTTGTTCTAATGACGTTAAAATAACATAATTTAAAACATGTTGTCAGTCTTTTTATACATGGGTTAACTACACTCACAAACCGTTTAATGCCCTACGCATCCAGTACAACAATGCCTTCGGAGTGTTTCTGGGGCTGCCGCGCTACTGTAGTGCATCAGGGATGTTTGTCAATGCAAGAGTTGCAGATTATTATGCTATACTACGAATGAGAATAGCATTGCTGATGACTAGGGTGCGAGGCAGCACAGACACACTGTTGAAGGTGATTGCTGGCAAGGTGGACTGCCCAATATTTAAACATTGGGTGACATTGCATATAACCCTTAATAAAAATTGATTTTTGTATAATATGTAAATATGTCTATTTTAGTTTATAAATTTTCAAAGCTATGGGCATTTGTCTGAAATAAAGTTATTATTATTATTATAACTTTTAATAGGATCCAGTTAGGTGATAAATCTTCCTAAATCTAAAAAATCTTTCTGGAATCCTACTCCAGAAAGATTTTTTATTGCCATCCACTCATTTATCGTTTGATCCACGAATTTTGAACCATCCTGTATAACAAACTACATTACTTTATCTAAAATAGTCATTTTTACAGATGGTATTAATTTCATTGGAGTGGAGGAGGAATCTATAGATAATGAACCTGAAGATAATATGGATCCAGAGGTCATTGTAAATGAGACTCCTTATAATGGTAAGTACTTATTGTATTTGCCAGTCATATAATGTTAAAATGTGGTAAATGTAAATTGCTAATCGGTTTTTGAGTTTATCGCGAACAGACAGAAAGACAAACAGACGCGGTGGAGGACTTTTGTTTTATAATTATGTAGTGATAAGTAATTGTAAAATATTATTAAAAAACCATTTTTATTCCTTAATTTGTTTGTATTGGATTCTAATCTTTTACCGTTTTTACTGAAATTCTACTACTTAATAAAGAAAACTCCATAACAATTTATAAAAATAACAGTTATGTGTTATGAGATACTATTTCAATAACAGTTCCAGAATGTTTTGATTATTTTTAATTTTCAGATTTTCAAATGTATTATTATTACAATAGAAATAATACATTTGAAAAATGTAAATAACTAGTAAGCTTTATATTTAGCAAGCATTATATTGTTATGAACTAGAAGTCTCCTGTCATGTCATACAATAGTAATCCTGTAATAAGTAGTTACCTATGTATTATTATAGAAAATATTTTTTTACTTTAAGTAAAAAGTGGGATGGTAATAGTAGCAGTAATTTGAAATCGAGGAAACATCCTGAACTAAGTGGTAAAATATTATAATAGCATTAAGTAGGATAATAACATTGTACAGTTCTTTATATACTTACATATTTACACTACACTTACACTATTTTTTTTTCTTTACAGGTCCCTTTTCAATAAATCCCTTTCCAACAACAACAAAGAAACAAACAAAGTGCCTTTTGAATAAATTAACACAATCGAGATTGGAACTAGTTGAACTCCAAAAAGAACTTCTACAAGCAGAAATTCTAAAAAAGAAGAAGGAATACGAGTTTCAAGAAAAGGAAAGACAATGGAAGGAAGAAGAGTATAAATTAAAACTACAAAAATTGAGAATGGAATTAAATGAATAGATTTAATATAGGTAAAGTTTTATTAAGTTTAAGTTGTTTTATTTAAGTATTATTACGTATAGATTTAGATATGTAATTTATTTGTATTTCCTTGGATTCTATCCATCTATTTATATGTTTATATGTTCTGTTTGTGGATGTATTTTATATGTGCTGTAAATCGATAAATAGGATGACGGAAAAATAAAGTCATTATTTCCAGCTCATTTATATATTGAAAAATGTTTTAAACTACAAATATTTTTTACATTTATTATATACTTCGTCCGCGTTGAAAAGTATAAAACGCCATCTACCGTGGAATGGATCGCTAAAAATATCACCAAGCATTTGTCGTGTCAGTCGCTTCACCGGACTCTGGATAGATGGCGCTGTCAAGTGTGTCCCGGGCTAAGCTGCTAGTACAAGGAGGATAGAGATATGCTAGTATTTACTTTTATTTTAGATTTCCCGTAGGAATGAAGCACTTTCCCGCGGTAAAAAGTAGCCTATGTTCATCACAGATAATGTCGGCTTCTAATGGTAAAAGAATTTTTCAAATCGGTCCAGTAGTTTCGGAGCCTATTCAAAACAAACAAACAATCAAATCTTTTGATTTGTTTGTTTTTTTTGTTTGGACTGGTCTGGATTTGAAAAGTAGTGATAAGGCACACTGCGTTTCACCACCGTGAAATAACAGCGCATATACATGCTACGTGCATATACTATATAGTGCCGTTAGCTATGTAACAAAAATTCACAGATTTCGTGCCTCACACGACTATCGAGCACATTGGAAATGAATCTACGGAATTCGAAAAAAATTGTTGTTCTGACGTGTTGACTTCTTTCAAAAAGGTTAAGCTACAGGGCAAACCCTTAACCCGATCGTCTTTATTTTAGGCTTAAATTGTAGCTGACTAAACTGTCCAGAGGACTAACCAAAATATCGAGCGCCAAAATCAAAAATTCTGAAAAAAAGCAAATTTTTTTTCACTATATCGGCAATAACTTCTTCGTTTTTTACTTTTTTGAAAAATTCTTTTTGCAGCTTGCAGCTCTCGTGAATACGCGTCTTTTGATATATTTTTGAATATCATATCTTTACAACTTTCTGAGATATAAGGGAATCTCACTTTTTCGTGAAATCGGGGCCTATACTGAAGCGAACGAAAAGCAGAGTTTATATTAATTCGATGACGAAAAGACATTTCCAATGTCAAAAGTAGCAAATGCTACAGGTTCATTTAAGCGTAAAATAAATTTTTCATTTCGTCAAACAGTTGTTTAATCTTAAAGAAACATAACCTTACGATTAGTAATTTATAAATTATCCTTCTTTTTCAATATTAAAACGTATTAAAAATAAGATAAAGAACATGATGTGCCAAGAACGTCTAAATCACCTCACCTTGATGAATATAGAATAATATGATTTGTTCAGAGAAATTGAATAGTATTTATACCATGTCTTTTGCTCATTAAATCAAGAAATTTGTTACAATTCTATTTTATTTAAAGGGGTTTACCTACATAAAATACAATTTGCTACGGGCCCCGGATATTCTTAATTCGGCACTGCGTGCTGTTGTGTTTCGGTGAGTGAGTAAGGGAATGGTAAGGGATGCCATAGCTCATTACACCATCCCTCCCTTATCCTTCTATGATCGGCAGCGCACTTGGCATTATATATATTCTCTTTGGCACTTACGGCGTTGCATTTGTTATAGGGTAGCCGCCACCTACAAACAAGTGGACCGTCACCGTCAGCTTGTTTGTCGACCTTAACATAAAATAAAGAGTTACTATATTACTTTTGCTAGCGACTGCGGCTGCGGTCATTATAAAGGTCGCAAAGATTATACTATTTCGATAATGCTAGCTGCTAGTAGACCAAGGAACATAATATACTCTCTTCTCTAGCATAGCTTAGCCCTAAACACCCACTTCGTTAAGGAGTGTAGAGATAAGGAGAATTGCGCTCCTTTACCTCTATTCTCCTTGCACTTCCTTCTCCCCAAGGAGAATAGAGGTAAAGGAGCGCAAGCTCCGTGTATTAAAAGTGTCCGTTGAAAGACGACGAACTGATGGCGCTGGTTGCAGCTAGTGATAGTAAACAATTCAACTCAGCGCGCACTTCACTCCGTTTCATTTCATACTCTCAAACTCTCTAGTAAGGAGCGTAGAGATAAGGAGAACAATCTTATATGGGTGTTAAACTAAAAAAGTGGCAACTAAAATCGTCGAATTGAGATGGCGCTGGTGTGTCTAGGGCAGTGATCTAGAGAGTTTGAGAGTATGAAATGAAACGGAGTGAAGTGCGCGCTGAGTTGAATTGTTTACTATCACTAGCTGCAACCAGCGCCATCAGTTCGTCGTCTTTCAACGGACACTTTTAATATACGGAGCTTGCGCTCCTTTACCTCTATTCTCCTTGCTCTCTAGATCACTGCCCTAGACACACCAGCGCCATCTCAATTCGACGATTTTAGTTGCCACTTTTTTAGTTTAACACCCATATAAGATTGTTCTCCTCTACGCTCCTTACTTCTCCCTATATATATTACTATACTCTTTGGACCCACTGAATTCGCCTGTCAGTGTCAGCTATAGTCTGTGGTTTAGCGGACAGGCTTATACTAGTGTCTATGGATGTAGATGACAGCTTAAATTATCTATAATATCTATGTGCTATATGTGACATCTCATTTTCATTGATATCAAGGAGAATAGAGGTAAAGGAGCGCAAGCTCCGTGTATTAAAAGTGTCCGTTGAAAGACGACGAACTGATGGCGCTGGTTGCAGCTAGTGATAGTAAACAATTCAACTTAGCGCGCACTTCACTCCGTTTCATTTCATACTCTCAAACTCTCTAGATCACTGCCCTAGACACACCAGCGCCATCTCAATTCGACGATTTTAGTTGCCACTTTTTTAGTTTAACACCCATATAAGATTGTTCTCCTTATCTCTACGCTCCTTAATTGATATGGTGTATTATACTAGTGTCCATCTAGTGTCTATGGGTGTATGTATATTGTATGCAAGGAGAATAGAGGTAAAGGAGCGCAAGCTCCGTGTATTAAAAGTGTCCGTTGAAAGACGACGAACTGATGGCGCTGGTTGCAGCTAGTGATAGTAAACAATTCAACTCAGCGCGCACTTCACTCCGTTTCATTTCATACTCTCAAACTCTCTAGATCACTGCCCTAGACACACCAGCGCCATCTCAATTCGACGATTTTAGTTGCCACTTTTTTACTTTAACACCCATATAAGATTGTTCTCCTTATCTCTACGCTCCTTAATTGTATGTCATCACTGTCAGCAGTCATGTCATGTGTGATGGTTTGATTGTGATGTGTATTGTATTGTATGTATTTTTTCTTCAATTTTCGACTCATCGTCCGTGAACAATGGATCTGAATAAGTTTTTAGGGACATTTATTGTTTATATTACATTATTATCATCGAAAGTGTATTGCGAAGATGTGTGTACAGCAAGAAGTTCTTGTATTTGCGTTTTTCCAAATGGCACCGGCATTGATTTAACACCTGCATCCAAATCGAATTTTTTATCGACGCAAATGTATGAAGAATTAAATAATGGCGCAGAATATAGACTCAGTACTTATAATTATCACCCGTGTCATGATACTATGTATAAAACAAATACTACAATAAATAATACCTGTACAGTCCCATTATCAGTGAGTACCTATCTACTTAACCAATTATTGTCATTTGTATATTTGATTTTAGGATTATTAAGAATTCATATTTCTTCAGATTTGTCGTCACGTAAATGTAATGAAGCACGAAGTAAATAATACATTCACAATAGACAATGGAGCCTATGATTTTATGGGAAGCAGCAATGACTCAAAATTCAGTTCAGATGGGAGATCTATTATTTACATGAACGGTCCATCGTAAGTATAAAATTACAATGTAGGTAGAGTAATAAGATATCTTGACTTCTTTCTCTTTGCTAAGTGTAACTCGTAATGAATGTAATATTTAACATGTTCATTGCCGCACCAAAAATTTGAAGTCTCATATGAATGACCACTAGCAGTATAATATGTTGGAACTCATGTGGTGAGTCGTCGTGCTGTATGAATGAGGAGAATAGTGTCACGACGTGAGTCCACGGCTTTTGAATTGCATATCTCCAAATTTCAAGGTGGTTTTTGAATGAATAAGTTGTGTTTTACATTAATTCCTAGTATTTTTGAAGTAAAATCGATAAATAGATTGGACTCAGGATAGCAAGTTCTAAAGCCCTGGTATGCGATTTTAGAACGGGTTAATCATTGTTAAAACTATTAATTATATTAGAGAGTAATTGTTTTCTTGTTAAAGTGTTCTAGTGGTAAAACATGTTTTTCTGACTCCCTTTTAAAAACAATGAGACTTTTTTATTGTAAAAAAATGAGTTCTGTTTATCATGTGTTTCTTGATAAAATAAATTGTTTTTACAATTTGAATTACAAAGTTAATAATATATTTGTTTTTGACATTCCAGAAAGACCATAATGCTGCTCGTCTGTGCCGATACTGATGATGAAATACACATTCAATCTTTAATGGAACCGAATGAAGTAGTAAGTAATGAAGTAGTATGAAAATTTTCTTTCGTACTTCAATATAATTGACCTAATTATATTGTTCTTTTTTTCATGTTAGGTCTGCAGGTAGGCTGACAATACTTAATTATAGGTGTCTGTCTACTATTTACTATTATAACTCAAGTGTGTTGCAGATCTTTAATGGAACATAAGGGTCTTGTCTATTAAGGATGTGACATAGTAAATGACAACATCTTTATAATGTCGTATCATGGCAATGACATAATGTTTTTGGAGGTGAAGCTAGGAAAAGCAAATGTCATCTCTTATGTCTTGTACCGAAATGGGTGCTGTAATGTAATGGGATGTGTGGAAATCAGAATGTTCGGCCATTACATATTGTTAGAATGTTACATTAACCCAAGTTAATCGGCAATAGATGACATAGGAACCCATATAAGCCATATTGTAGCTAGATGGAAACGCTTCAGAAGGGAGATTATAGTGATTATGAATTCAGCCAAAACATAAGCCTACTTACAGACAGATTAATGACAAAAATATAAAATGTTTCTTATTTGTTCCAGATGTTGTCCTTCTACTCACGCTCCGCATGCTTAAAGCAAGTGGAAATATCGGGACGTTCATTGGGATCAACATTGTGCATAATATTTTTTTCATTAGTGATCTTTTACCTTGTTCTCGGAATTTGCACTAAAAAATTCCTAATGGGAGCGACGGGTATAGAAGTTATACCAAACTTGGGTTTCTGGTCCGATCTACCTAATCTTGTGAGGGTATGTTGAATTTTTTTTTCTTCAATTTTTATTTAGAGGCTTTTCCCGGAAGGAAATGTTGCTCTAGTGGGAAAGGTCATATATACATTATTACTTTACTAAATTATAACTTATCACTAGCTCTAGAATACTAAATATTGTACAGCTCCCTGGCATTATCAGATAATGTTAAACTACGTTAATATTATTTTAAGGAGTGTATTTTTCGTTAATTTTCTTCTTAGTGCAACTAGTTCTACGATAGAAGAAATTCGACAATAAAAGTCCAAGTAAGACTGATTGGACTTTCATAATTTTTAGCGTTTACAATTTACATAGAGGTAGTTGATTCAATAAAATTATGAATGGCCTCATTCTGAATCGCCCTTTATTCAGTTACATTTTCGGATTCCAAGTACTCTTACATTCCTCTACTTTCCTTAGGAAGGTGCACTATTTGCTGCGAACGGTTTCAAACTGCCTCCCCGTGGAGCCGGTCCGGCCACGTCCCCCGATCCTAACAGCTACGACAGCATATAACATCAGAGTGAGGACGCTCTATCGGAAGGTCAGCTCGTCCTACTTCAGTAATCCTGCATCGAGGAGATGTGAACGTACATACCTCTGTTTAGTATGTTAAGGTGATATATAAACTATCTATTATCGCAAATATAATTTATCAGTGTGTAGGAAAAACTCATCTGTCAGTATAATTAGTTAAACACAAAATGTGATTCTACCTACAGTTTGGTATTATGGAAAGAATATTGTGGAATGTTGATATTATTTTTTAAAATATGTACATTAATTTCATTTTTCACATTATATAGTGTTTAGCTAATTCTACTGTAAGAATCCCATGGATACAACATCAACGTTTATCAATGATTGAATTGACTGACGATAGATTGACCATAAACTGAAGTTAAAATACTGCTTACCGTAAAAAATATTTAAATAATCTAACGATAAATGAAGGCTCATATTTCCATTTTCTAAGGAAAAGTATATTTTTTATCATTCATAAATAATGTCATTGTCTTCAATGTCAGCGAAATGAATCTTTCAATCGAAATATATATAACTCGAATATTATAGGAAAAAAAAGAACACTGCATTTGCCTGGCAGCAGTAATCACCTCAGCGTGACTCTTAATTTAAATTTACTCAAAATTTGAATGAAAAAAAAAAAAATTATGACTAAGTATAGTTTTGGTATTATTGAATCTTAATTGTGTTGTTTTGTGTGTGTGTGTTATTTTTATAAGATTTTGATAAATATTTTTAACAATCGGTTGCCAAAAAATCTGAAAGAACTTTTTAAATTTAACACCTAATTGATTTGCATTTCTTTTGATTTTAATATCGAAAGGAAATCAATATAGGTCATCTCGAATTTTCATGCTACAGCTTGCTCTTGAACCTTTTCAACATATAATTTTTTAAGCAATAATATCTTTTTTAATAAGTGAAAACCGAATTAAAATCTGTCTAGCCACTATTTTTTTCTATTTAAATCATTAATATTATTTTTAAAATACCATAAATATTATATTGTTAATAAGTATAATAATATTGTTAAAACTTTTCTTCGGACCATATTTAGATTCTAAATAATCAATACATATTTTAATGTGTTTTAGAACTGTTTTCATAATATCGTATTTTGTAAGAATTTACCAACTTTTTACAAATATATTTGTTCATTTTGACTAAGATAGAAAGATTTATTAAACTTCCTTAGTGTTTGCTTTTAAATTTTTTATGCACACGACCTTTTTCTAATCATAGAGACCAATGCATATAATATAAATAATCAACGGTGAATATGTAGTATATAAGTGAATGTTTTATAATTATTATCATCTATCACATATTTTCGATATTAAGCTTAAGTAGATTTGTATACTTTATTAAATGTATTTTGTATGTAAATCCTTCGAATATTTATCAATGTTTTAGTACATAATCATATATTTATTCATAATGTAAAGGCTGTCGTGTATTAATGATATTAAAATAAATATATCCAGATTTGGATTGGAGCAATCTCTATTGTATTCGAATTCAAAAATAATATTTCTTTTGCATGTTACATGTTAGATACTCATTTATAAATGGGTATTTAAATGAAATTCCTTTGTTTAAGTTCATGAACCCAATAATTAATAGGTACATTATGGTCTAAGATCCGAAGAGGTATTCGGATCCCGTACTATATTTGTCTTTTATAAAAGTCTATAACCAAAAAATTTAAACCATTTCAGCACATTTGGAATGGTATAATAAATAGATAACTAGATAAGCGAAAGCAGGCACTAACTGGTATAATTTTTTTTTTTTTTTTTTTTTTTTCAAATTATATTTCCAATGTATGATAACAAGATATTATAAGTGTCTTTTGACATATTCGAATCTAATTAACGTTGTAGTTAGGAGACAGAAAACTAAAATGAAAAATAATTATTAAAATTTACACCTAAAATATTTTCATAAATATTATACCTACTTACTTTAGTTTTACATATTCTCATTGAACATTTTTTTTTCGTTAAATGAACTTTGACATCAGATATGTAACAAATATTTATTTATTGGCATCTTTAAAATTTGCACAAAATTGCATTTCTGTATAAATTTTCGAAATTTTTCGGTTGTAGTTTTGCACTAGTCACTATCAAGTTCTAAGTAGTAAAATCTTTATTTAAATAAACGCAACACCTATACTTTCTTATACTTATTTTTTAATACAATTTATATTCATGTTTGTTGATCTGTTTATGATTTAATTTGTTACATTTATATCAAAACGTTGTGTTACGAGTTAAAATGTAGTCATAGGAAACGTTTGCCTAATAAAAGTTTAAAGAAAAGTTTCAAGATATGTTTTTTTTTTTGCCCTTTTCAAAAGCAATCAACTACAAACACACATTCGAAAAAGTGTGTAGCAAAATTTTTACTCTAGCTTAAAAAAATTGGCGAAATGAAAAGGGAAGGGAGTAACTATATTTATTCGGCTTTTCATAAAAAAACAGCATAGCAATTTTGTATGAAGATGCGTACACTACACATCTGCACAGCTTTCTGAACCTATTCAGCTTTCGCGCCAAACAGGCGAAAGCGAGGACAAATTCATATAACTATGAAATAGTTAAATATAATAATAAATCTGTAGTGGTCGGTCATGAAGTGATTTACTTTGTTTTCAGAAATATCGCGTATATAGGCTCTATTCTATACATGATACTGAAACTAATTTGACGATTTTTAGAATTTTTTCTGTATGTATGTTCTCTTAAACGAATTAACTGATTTTCATGAAACTTGGTAGTTAAATATTTAGAAGTACGGATGCGTGATAGGCTACTTTTTATCTTTTTTAACGCGGACGAAGTCGCGGGCAACAGCTAGTAGGTAAATAAAACTAAATTGATGTAGCAAGAACCTGTGTATTTTTCTGTAACAAAAAAAAACTGGTTTCAAGATTGTAACGTTTCGTCAGATTTTGGCCCAACATGATATAGAAACTCGATATATATACATATAATAATATTGAAAATTTAACATAATACTTAACAAGTATTGTAATTATTAAAAAAAATGTCTAGTTCTAGACTATCCATGTGAGCAAGGGATTTTGTGAAACTGTTTTTAAGTACAAAAATCTTACAATTTTAAATGTTTATTTGTTAGAAAAATATACTTTTTGGTGTGACGCTTATAAGTTTAAGATGCGTGTTTTTTTTTTGTTAATTTTTCACATATTTTTGTTTACATAAAATCTCTTGCTCAAATGAATATAGTAACAGAAAAATTAAATAATAGATTCTCGTGAATATAGTAACAGAAAAATTAAATAATAGATTCTCGTCGCCTTAAAGACATACGCGCCCTTAGTCAGAAACACTTTTTACTAACAAAATAAGACAGGATTCTTTATTTTTATTTGCTTGAATAAGTGAGCATTGGTCCATTTAAAATTACAATCCCGCTTTGTCAGAAATCACAAAATTAGCACTCATACATCATAGACAATTAATTCAATAATATACAAAATAAGAAAAGAATTGTTTTGGACTGTAGGTAGGCTTAAAATAGGTAATTATACTCATAGGTATTTAAACACAGAAATATCTCAATAATAGAATATTTTTCATTTAATTCAATTTACTGTATACAAAAATAGTTCACTGCAATGTTCCAAGTCAAAAAATATTTCATTCTCTAACTGACACGGTTTGCAAATACTTATCCAGTTATTGAGGTCTTCGAATATTTCTAAACTTCCCAATGTGTCGCACATACTCCTATTCGTTACTAAGTAACTGCCTTTTCTAATATGTTTCCTAAAGAATTGCCACATTTCCCTGTGTTTTTCGGTATCTACAAAGAAGTCTAGAACATTAATGACAATGATGTCAGAATTTTTTACAATATCGCTTCTTTCCATTATATCTGCATGTACTACTCTAATTCTGTTGTTGTCCAAATAATATTGAGCTATGAGTTTTTCTTGTATATCACAACATTCCTGGTTCATTTCCACACCCACAATAGTAGAAACATTGGAAAAGTAATATGCCTGAAAAAGAAAACATTATATTTTATTACATGACCCATATGCACTGTAGTTTGTATTTTGAATATCCCATAATAACAATAAAACAAATCAAATTTGCTCACTTACAGCATAGAGCACAGCTCCTATACGAGATCCAACATCTAATATTTGTTTTTCTTCTAAATCTTTAGGTAGAAGGACATTAAACACATACTGAAGAGCTTGTCTCGACATTGAATGTGAAATGAAAATTAACTCCTGCAACAGACACGGAAATAAATAAAAAACAATTTTTGGAAAGTATATTTTTTCCAGAATAAATAAATATTTATAAAAACCTTGGTATTACGAGAGTAGCAATTGAGACAATAATGTCTCGTAATTCTACCCTCTTTCACGAGGTCTTCGATTTGATCGTCATCATATAGAAACTCATCAACATGGCAAGTATTGATTGAGTTACAATCTGCCTGGTCTCCGACTGTTGGTGGTGCGATTGTTTCAGTGGGCATTTCGGCTTCTAACGGCACTAATGTTTTTATAGAATCACCAATTTTCACAAGTATCTTTTCGGAGTTTTGAAGAAGTTTTTTATTCTCCAAATCTGTAAAATACAATTTATCGGGGTTTACATTATTTCGGTAAGTATTGTCCACAGTAAAGTGTATATATTAATATAATTCATACCTTTTTTATAAGCATGAGTACAAATCCACTGTTCAATTGATTCTAATTCGGCCTCATCAAGTTCGGCAAATAAATCCAATAATCGACATTTGGCACTTATTACACCATCATCAGACATTTTACTAGGTTTTAGGTCTTGGTAACTAGTAAGTAAGAAAGTAGGGCATTAAAATTTAATATATAATGTAATTTCAGAAATTTTAAGCAAGAAATGTAAATAAATTTAATAAATAAAATCACAAACTAACCTCAACTCAACTCAACATAGACTATAGACTTTAATTTTAACTACAAAATAAATACTACACAGACTAATCTAAAGTTTACAGAGTAATCTACAATAAGTATAATCACTATATATATTACTATACTCTTTGAGTATAATATGAAAATGTCTTTGTATAATATTTAAGGAGCGTAGAGATAAGAAGGACAATCTTATATGGGTGTTAAACTAAAAAAGTGGCAACTAAAATCGACAAATTGAGATGGCGCTGGTGTGTCTAGGGCAGTGATCTAGAGAGTTTGAGAGTATGGAGAGTATGAAATGAATGTAGCAGTTATTGACGGAGTGAAGTGCGCGCTGATTGATTGATTGATTGATTGTTGATTGTTTACTATCACTAGCTACACCAGCGCCATCAGTTCGTCGTCTATCAACGGACACTTTTAATACACGGAGCTTGCGCTCCTTTACCTCTATTCTCCTTGATAATATTGTTCAAATGGGTTGTATTAGTCAAATAGCGGATTATTGTCAATTTTTTAAATATTTTACGCTTTCGCTAGCGAGTGCGGCAAAAGCTCGTACTAGAGCCACAGTGTTCTGTGTTTATAATGTTCTTAAAATAAATTCTATTCTGTGGCCAACCAAACCAAAAGCACGTTTATGTGTTTATAATTTATATTATAAAAAAGAAAACATTGTTTTTGTACGCTCACTCAGCTCAGGAAGCATTGAAGCAAAGTAATTTTGCTAAATCAAAGCAATACATACGGTATACAATTACAAAACAATTTATATTACAAATACACCAGTCCAGACCACCTAAATTAACTATTATAATTAACATTTATAAAATGGATTACAGAAAAATCTGAAATTTATGTTACTGAATTTAATAATTTTAATTATATTAAATTATTGTTTACGACCCAAAACTATTATAGTGGTGCCAGTCTTAGTGATTTTGTTTTTTTATATTAAAAGTAACTATAAATTATTGAAATCTTCAGTTTATTAGTGAATATTTCGCGTTGCGGTCGCGGGAACATAATGAATAGTTTCAAGAATATTGCCGTTTGGATGTCTGATAAAAAGAGTCAGAAACTCAATTGGAACGAGATGAACAAGGTGTGCATTTCACATGGATATAATCTTATAAAGGTAACCGACTAGTTTTCTACACCTATTTGATTTCTCTTTTCTTAGTCCTTACATACATATTATAAAACAAAGTCCTCTGCTGCCGCGTCTATTTATCTGTTCGCGATAAACTCAAAAACTATTCACCGATTTTCATGCTGTTTTCACCAATGGATAGAGTGGTCTTAAGGAAGGTTTTGGTATATAATTTGCATCCGTGCGAGGTCGGGAACAGGCCGCTAGTATATTATAAATTGAAGTAGCTGCCTGCACCTGTCCTTGTGTATAAACTGATTTCAATGTTTTTTCAATGTTCAAACTGTTTTCACCATCAGTTAAGATAATTTTTCACAGAAGCTTTTTATATATAACTAGTGCCCCCCTCCCAGCTTTGCCCGGGTTCAACATTAAAACTATCCTCTATTTTAAGTTGGACCAAATTACACATAGTTACAAAGTTTTATCAAAATCGGTTCAGTAGTTTAGGAGTTCATCGGCGACAAACATGTGACACGTAATATTTATATATATAGAGATAAATCCTAATTAAGTGTTTTATTTAAGTAGATTAAAAACAAGTTGCAGAAAAATAAATTTACATGGCTTATGTAAACCTTAACCTTAAGATCTTAAGCTTAAGAGATACTAAAAAGAAAACTCAGTGACGGTATATGTATTTGTTAAGGATGAGTCACAGTAACCACTTCTTTCTCAACAGATTTTGATATGGTTTTCAATAATTATGAAATTATTATTCATTAATGAGGAAGGTTTGTGTACACAATTTGCAGAAAAAAATTATTTATATGTCTGTAGATTGGAAGAAAGTAGGAATTCTAAATCAAATTCAGCAAATTATTCAATATGCACGATAAATGTCTGGTGTAACAAGTTGGATTTGTAACATGTAATCAAGATTGAAACTTTTTTGTTTTCTTTGATAGAATTAAAAAGTCTACCAGTAAATAGAGTGTAAAATACTTATTCCAATAGTGTCTTAGTGATTTTTTTTTAGAAAATGGACTTGTATCTCTGGTATACGGATATAGTTAGGTATGGCTTTTAATATGTTTCTGTAATTTTTAGGTTGATTTGGAACAACCTTTGGAAGACCAAGGTCGTTTTGATGTATTCCTGCACAAGCTTACCGATGTAATAGCGGCATCTGACCAAGGAGACCAAAAGGTAAGAAAATTGTCAAACTGATCTTCGTTTTCTCAAAATTAATCTTCAAAATGTTTTAATCTGATTAAATGTCACTTATCCTTACTAATATTATAAATGTGAATGAGTTTGTTTGTTTGTTTGTTACTCTTTCACGCAAAAACTACTGAACTGATCACCATGAAATTTTGCATACACGTTGTCTGGGACACCAGAAAGGACATAGGGTACGAAGTCGCGGGCACCAGCTAGTATTGTAATAAAAGTAAACAAAAGATTTTTTTTATGTATTTTAACATAACATAACAGCACACATGCTGTTATTTCATTGTGGTCTTCCGTAATGGGGTGGTTACTGCCGCTAGACACACTGCCTCTAGCGACTTGACTGCATAACACAGTGTTAAATAAGTATTATTGGTAATCAATTACTTTTTGAAACCCCAATTGTCTTATTCTAAAAAATAGACAATTAGGACTATAAATTGTGCTATTTATATTACAGGCATTCAGTATAATAAGTCGTATAGAGCAGTACCTGTCTAATCACCCAAATGTCGTAGTTATAGACCCCTTGGATAATGTCAGAATTTTGTTAAATAGGTAAGCATAACTGTAATGTAATACTTATTCTATACATATTACAAAACTAACTGTTGCACGCGACTTCATCCATGTAATTTTGCAAAATATAGCCTCTACTACTTGCTGATAATGTAGGTGAAAGAATTTTTAAAATAAGTCCAGTAGTTTTTGAGTTTATCCCATAAAAATACAAATCTTTTCTCTTTATAATCTCAGTATAGATAAGGTCTTGTCTTTTTTAAACCACTCAATGGATTTGGATAAATTTTTCACTAATGTGATAGAGCAATAAAAAGGTTTACAAAATATGTATATAATTTGCAGAAAAAAAGTGCATCCCTGGCTTTGATAAATTTATTGGATTTTCTATAAAATATGTATGTAAAATATGTAATTAATATTAATTTACTTTCCAGGTATATTTATTATACAATATTACAAGAGGAGGCCTCTTTCTATAAACACGGTATATTCACACCAAAGTTTGCCGAGTTCACATCGAGTAATATTGAAAACAACCAGGAAATCATGAGAGCGAGAGGAGTGACTTTCCCAGTTATATGCAAGCCTACAATAGCGCACGGTTCAAAGTCTGCACACGAGATGATTGTGATTTTTAACAAGAAAGGACTGAGTTTGTGCAAACCGCCGTGTGTAGTTCAGAGTTTTGTTAACCACAATGCAGTTCTACACAAAGTATTTCTTATAGGAAACAGGTGAGGCGTTTTTGATATCATTTTTCTTAATGTTAAAGCTGATAGATAGGCTGACGGTCAACTTGATGGTAAGTAAAGCAACAGGTGAGGTGCTACAAGTGCACTGCCGATCATAGTAGAATTAGAACGATTCAAACTACAGCATCATAGTATTGTGTAACTAGCTTGTGCCCGCAACTTCGTCCGCGTTCTCTATAGCCTATAGCCCTCTTCGATAAATGGACTATCCAACACAAAAATAATTTTTCAATTCGAACCAGTGGTTCCTGAGTTTAGCGCGTACAACCAAACAAACAAACTCTTCAGCTTTATATATTGGTATATTGGTATAGATTTGTAGCACTTTTTGAAACAGAAGCACTTGGTGACATTTTCTTAATTTCTTAATGTAATAATAATAATAATAAATGTGTAAAAGCTTACTAAACTTAAAAATAAATGTAGAAGAATAATGTCAGTAAGAAATAAAAAATAATGTAATAACAAAGGATGGTTGAGGCTATTAGAGTATTAACAGTTTGTTAATGTCGAATCTGCTACCAATCGCCTTGGAATATTCCAGCGTGCACTGGGAGCCGATTTCGCCCCATTGGAAATTTTTAAATAAAACAATAATTTAGAGGCAAGTTTTACTGCTTCAATCAATCAAAAGTTGATGTAGAACAAGGTTATTTGACATTTTAATCGAATTGAATTGAATCTAGAAAAGAGGTACATTTGATAACATTTCGTCAGAGTTTCTAATGTTCACTGCGTCACATCTTGATTGCCAATGATTCATTGTGTATATCAAGGTTGCATTGTGAAACTGTTAAGAGACTAGGAAAATCAACACAGTAAAATTAGTCATAGATTTTCTTATGCAAATTAGAATTATGATGTCTTGTTTGTGCAAATATCAAATTCCACATTAATCGGAATAATAAGATAAAATTACAATGTTTATTCTTTTTAAACCTCGACGCCCAACGTAAAAACAGGTTGCTATAAGTTTGACGTGTGTATCTGCCTGTGGAATCGTAGCATTTTTTAAATTTAATACTAACGTGATCCGGATGGCTCTTACCTATAATTTATAAAGATTTGTTTAGGTGTTTCCTAAACAGATTTTAGACCATAGGAAATATTTTGATGGTCCTAAATTAGGACCATCAAAATATTTACTAGTTGACGAAGGGATTTCATCATTTCACTAACTTCCACAAGTTCGATTGATATGAAATTTGGTATACTGTTGCTTTGGTGGTATTTCCATGACATGGTGGCCTTGACCTGATGCTGCAGCATCAAGTAGTCTGCAGGTTAGCCAATTTCTTATAAAATCGTACAGCATATATAGCGTGTTTGTACTCAATAGTAAGTCGGGGCTTAGATTATAAAATTTCAATAATAGCTTGTTTTTTTTTCAGATACCATATTTGCCAAAGACCAAGCTTGAAAAACTTTTATGCATCAGAAGAATTGGAACCGATCTTCTATAGTACTGGAGAAGTGTGCAAAGCCGATAGCCAGTCAACACTTTCAATCTTGGATCCACACGATCAGTCGCAAGCCGATATCAAAGTGGCTCTTAATGAGGAGAAAATAAAGCACATAATTCGAGTGCTCAGAAAAGAGATTGGACTCTTGTTGGCCGGCTTCGATGTCGTCATAGACAATGCAACAGGCGATCACGCGGTGATAGACATAAATGTGTTTCCGAGCTACGATAACTTTCCGAATTTCTTTGAACATTTATTGGACTGTATAGATGAAACGGTGAATAGGAATGTGAATTGTGGATACAGCAACGGTGAAATGAACGGTAAAAAATGTGACAATTTTATGCCATGCCACACAATGAATGGTTGCATGAATGTCGCTTTGGACTATCCGTCGATGAAGTTTGGTGTCACCGGTATGAATATTAACTGATTTTTTTTTCATACTTTATTATTAATGTTTAATAATGGTAAATTAAATAGAATACAGTTTCTAAGAATAGAATAGAAGGGTAGAAGATAACTGATTTTATGGCATGGCACAGCATGGTTAAAGGATTTTTAACCTTATTCCATTAATTTCAAGACTCACACTCCTTTATTTCAATACCAAGAGGTCGTAGCTTACCGCGGCATGTCGAGGGATCCCTTCAGCAACTAATAGTTTAAAGTGACGTACCGAAGCATGTCGCGACTTGCCAAAGCATGCCGCTAAGTGCCGAAGAATGCCGCGAAGTGCCGAAGAATGCCGCGGAATGCCGAAGCGTGCCTTGCCCTGCCTGCCATACGGTCAGTCAGCGTCAGCCCGAACTAACTCCATACAAATTACCATTCTGTTCTAATGTTAGATGATGTGCTGTATTATCTTTATGCTGTTGCCTGCGACTTCGTCCGCGTTAAAAAAGATAAAAAGTAGCCTATCACGTGTCGCGTACTACTAAATGTTTATCTACCAAGTTTCATGAAAATCAGTTACTTCGTTTAAGAGTGATGGAGGAACATACATACATAACAGAAAAAAATTCAAAAAACGTCAATTTAGTTTCAGTATCATGTATAGAGCCTATATACACGATATTTCTGACAACAAAGTAAATTACTCCATGACCGACCCCTACAGATTTATTATTAGTATTGATTTAACCTTATTGCACTTGGTCGGTCATGAGAGGTTAAAAAAATACTTTATATTTATACAAAGGCTAATGTTTAAGATTAAGATTAATTTATTTATAAATAAAAAACTTAACCCTTGTGGCATGTTTATGTGTATGAATTTGAATTGTGTGAGGAACTTAAAAAGTTTATAAATATTGAATTAGTAAAAATGGAGAGAGTGCAGGTGCAAGACTTGTTGAATTATTTGTCATTGCTAGAGAATTTGTGTTGAAATGTATGAACGACAACCCTGTCACTGAGTGAGTTAATAATAGCACATTTTCAACAATTTAAGTAATCAATTTTATTTATCAATTATTTGATGCGTCTTAAATAGGATTGTTAAAAAATGGAAGCCATTCCTTTGTCTCGTCAGACGAGAGCTCAGACTTTGTATATTGATATAAAAAAAGCAAGTGAACTTTTTTTAGCATAATTTTGCATTTTTTTAAATTTTGTTTTTGTTGTTTAAGATTATTCATTATTAAAACATGTCAAAAACGCAACCTGGTGTTTCTAAATTATCTATAAATTTTTATTATGCGCTCAATACCGTGTCAATACTTTGACCCAAAACCAAAATAAAAACCGAAAGTATTATAGTGAGTAACATGAAAAATCACTAGTATTCAAAGTACTCATTAAAAACTAGATTAAGTGTATGTCTAGTTTAAATAAAATAAATGGATTGATACTTACTCTGAAGGTTACTTTGGCTCACTATTGATCTATAAGTAACATTTTGGTCAAATTAAACTTAACACATTTCCTGTCCAATGGATCACACATCCATTGTGTGTGTGTGTGTTTGTAAACAATTATTACTTACGACATATTTGTACGTATAAGGAAGGACATGGAGTTAATATCCCGATGTAAAAACAGTAAATAAATAAAAACAAAAATATGATTTTCCACAGATTTATTACTTAGACATGTCAAACTTGAATTTATACATGGGGAACTTTATTCCGGTTTTTTTATTTGCCTAACAAGATAATATTGAGTTGACATATGTTTTCTTATTTTTTTAAATACGTAAAATACGCGTTTAGTCCAATACTGACAAATTTATAAGTAACTGCTTAAAACATGTATTTATTTAATAGCCTAAATTACTCCTTATAATATCAGTTATTTTCCAGTGAGAGTTCCGTCGAAAATTGTTCAGCAATTTCTGAGATTAGCCGGAACAGACAGACACAAAGTGAATAAACAAATAAAAAAAATATTATAATAAAAAATGTTAGAAAAAGTTTTTTTGTCAAATATATTTTTAAACTATTTCTATACTTACAGTCTACTTATATTTGTATTCTTTGAACTTAAACATATTTTTTTTATTTTTTCTCTTGAATATTGTAACTTAAGCTCTTTTACTGCCAATTTCCTGTTTTCTTATTATTATAATGTTGATTGTAAGATCTTGAAGATTGTAATAAATAATGTTTTTTTTTTTATTGTAGGTAATTTTATATTCTTCATCGTTTTAATAAAGTCCTATCAAATATCTAAAGGTGCTTGCTCTCTTACCGGGAGCATTCGTGTGTAATGTAACGTTACAGATTCGAGCATTACATCAGTGAAGAATCTTGATACAACTTGTAACATCAATGGGCTTCACTTGTAAGGAGTCAACTAAATCACACGTGAATGCTCGCAAAGTCAAATCTATAATGTTACAATTACACGTGAATGCTCGTCAGTCAGAGACGTAGTATTGTTATGTAATGCTCAAAGTCGAATCTATAATGTTACATTACACGTGAATGCTCTTCAGTCAGAGAAGTAGTATTAATCATCAAATAAGATAATATAGTAATACTTAAAGAAACCAATTGTGTTGCTTATACAATATACATATACAACTTATAAATAAAACTTCGAAAAAATGCGATGATATTAAGCGTATTATATGTGTGGTGTGTTACAGTAAAATTTTCATAATGTACTATATATTATATTACAATGCTTGTATGTTTGATTCAACTACATATTTGCGTTATAAGAATATGTAGAACTACATATTCTACATATTCTTATAACTACATATTCAACTACATATACAACGTCTTCACATTGGCTGAGTTTTTAATGTACATTGTTGTATACAAAAATGTTAGATAAGCAAGTAATCCTAAATAGTGTGTAAAAATAATTATATTGTAAAAATAGAATATAAGATAAATATTCTTATTATATGAAGAAGTAATGTGAAAACATCATTAGTGCCTCGAATATGTTGAATTTTATTCATAAAATTGTTTAAAAGTACACGGAAAAGTCATATTTGTTCAATTTGGAAGATTAAGGAAGAACTAAGGCTTTAATATCAAAGATAGAAAAACCTTTAAAATGAATACAAAATTAGTATCGAAGTTTAATGTAAATAAAAATACAACATTGTACGATTATATATTCACTTCTCCTATTTAGTGTGTAAGAGAAAGTAAGTGATTTGTTAAGATATGTAATTTAAATTTATAAATTTTTCGTCTGTTTCGTATTCCAAATCAGGTTTAAGAAACTTATTACTAATTAATCCTATAAACTTTTTAATACACTTGCATAAACACGTTTCCTGGGGCTCTAGCCAAGAGCAAACCTACATTCGTAAACGCTACGCTCAGGCTACGCTACGAAAGAAATAAAGCCCGCATGCTTATTACTTAAATGCCTCTGCTGAGCGACAGGTGAAAAATGCGAAAAAATTGTGCAATATCACACTGAATCGTTAATTTTCATGCAGACCACACTATATAACGTAGCGTTATGAGCTACGTGATACAATTTAGTGTGATATTGCACAAATTTTTCGCATTTTTCGCCTGTCGCTCAGCAGAGGCATTTAGATAATAAGCATGCCGGTGATTGGTTGTTGTAACGCCCACATAAAATTTTGACCAATCACAAAGCGTTTCTCTTAGCGTAGCGTAGCCTGAGCGTAGCGTTTACGAAGTACGTTTGCTCTTGGCTAGGGCCCCTGTATGTATTTAGAAAACTGCAAATGTATAGAGAAAAAAAGACAGTGACTAGTTACTTATGTTAAAAGTGTAAATAAAATTTGTATTAATAAACTGTTTACTATCAAAATTAAAACATTTCTAATTTTTTTTTGCGCTTGTGCATTAATTTCAGGGATGTTTTCGGATATAGGAAATAACATTATACCGGTTTAAGATATGTATAGTTACGGATATGAAATTATTTCGGATTATCCGGTAATTTTAAGGAGAATGCAAATAGGAACATATAATTTGACTTTAGTTTATCCCGTGATAACATGGCTCATTTAGACTCTGCCCCTAACCGAACTTATTCGAAACTTTTATATCGGATTCGGTTACGTAGTTCCATAACACCCCTGATTCATTTAGTATTAAAATAATTACCGGCAATCCGGGGTGTATTGTAACACTTCGAGAAAGATATAAATAAAAAATACATTCAAAGTGGCCTTTTTTATCGCACCTGGCTGTTTCTATGAATAAAAAAAGGTTGTTTTAGAAGTTTATTTTTCTTTCTTTTATTCTTTCTCGTTGCAATACACCCCGCAGTTATTATTTACCCAAATTACGTTCTGAGTTGAGTTACTAAGATACGATCAATATCGTAACTCAATAGTTATGAAGAAAGTTAAACATACAATAAGGTCCAACTAAAAATTCATGATACAATTTTCAGTCCTAGCGGTGCGGTAAATAAAGTGACACATGTTAAGGTAAAGTCGCGACCCAAAAATGAAACTGATTTTCCAATTTTACTTTCCTTTCCAGTTTCTACTTCCAACTTTTATCCGCACATTATGGTTTAATATCGTTTGACCTTAGAGTGAACATCATAAATGATGTTTTGTTTTTCTATGTCATTGACGTAAGACTGAAATGAAACAATTCTACATTTAAAATTTAGTCGTAGTTAGGCTAGCCTTAGGCTAGTGGTCGTAAAGTGAGCCCACAGTCTTTTTTAACAAATTATAAGGGCACCAGTTCATGGATAAAATTTTATAAGACGTATATATAAGATTAGTTTATTTATATTGCATTGTACTTGGCAATATATTATTTAATAATGTTCTAATGGTATAAGATCCGAAGAATGGTCCTACTTCACCCATATGTTTACCAGACGAAAAGTATTTTTTTTTAAATTGTTATCTAAGAGAAAATAAGTAAGCTTAATATTTCTCCGTCCCACATCTTTGCTGGTTCCAATTTTCAATTTTTAAAATAGTAGTTGTTGAACGGATGTTTCCAAAAAAACATATACTCATACTATCGAAGCAAGAAAGAAGCACTCGGCGGTGTAATAGAGAAAGACCGTAGTATAGCAGCTAGTTTTAATTTTAAGGATATCTATGAGCACATATTAAAAGGCAACACAATCCCTATTTATATTCTTATAGATAATAATTGATAAAATACACTTTTCACCTAGTAAACCTAGTGGGTGAAGGAAGGCCTCTTAGGATTCCGTACTTATAATACATATTTTAATTCGAGAATGCTGTCAGGTCAGCGTTTAGCAAAATTGAAATGAAAATATTCGTTTAAAAAAAAGGGTTTTTCTTGAAATTCTTTAGAAAGTAATTAGGCGAACTTTATTCAATATATTATATTAAATTTTAAAAAAAGCTAATGAAAATTTATGATGTTTTCTATAGACTAATTAATAGGTATATTATAATGTGTTAGTTTATTTAGTTCCTTAAATGCTCCATATTTTGTAAATGTTTTAAAAACGTGTATCAAGTAGGCTAATGTATTGAAACTAAATATAAAATGTTTGTACACTCGAGGCTTTGACCGCTCTTTAAAAATATTTTCTTTAATATTTTGATAATATCTATAGAACGTTAATTTGTAATTGTTTTTATTGTGGTTCTTATAAAGGTTTTGTTTTGATTATTTAGCCGAGAACTTTGTATAGTCATTCCAAAAATATAAAAAGATCCAAATGTATTAATTTCTGGAGACTGATTATGTAAAAATTATATTTTATACTTATTTATATCTAACTTTAATGTCTGTCTGCAACATCTACAATTTTAGTGATTAGGTAAACT
This sequence comes from Synanthedon vespiformis, assembly GCA_918317495.1. Taxonomy (NCBI): domain Eukaryota; kingdom Metazoa; phylum Arthropoda; class Insecta; order Lepidoptera; family Sesiidae; genus Synanthedon; species Synanthedon vespiformis. The sequence continues at coordinate 4,217,509 of OU906958.1, forward strand.
ATTATATTTATATTAGTTTGAAACTTGGAGTTTTATTTCGTGGAATAGTTTTATTATTTTCAGTGGATTGGTCTATTGCTCGGTCTAATTGAGTAAGTACCTATATTCTAAACAGACAGATTTCGTGACGTTGGTTTTTTATAGGCAGGTAATAATAGTATTTCTACGCTATAAATGTATAAACCACATAACGGTAGAACTAACTCAACTGAACTGCACTGATGGTAGTAATTGTTAATTCGCTACAGTTCTCTGCATAAATCACACCTAGTTGCAGGGAGAAGTAAATCTGTACAATTTATTATCCATTACTGTGCGCTACATCCGCGGAGTGCGTTTTTGTTGAGTATGCCTTCGGTCCCATAGAGAACGCAGGAAGTTCTAAATTGCAAATCTATTGGGATACAAGATAAATGCGATCTATCGCTAGCATTCTAACGGTTGTCCGGCGCGGACAATAAAAGATCGTTTGCGAAAAATCGGAACCATGTAATTGTATGTTGTGTTTTGAATTGCGAACGCAAAACGCAATTCAGTCAAGTGTCGGCACATGGGGACGAAGCACGCGCGTTGCGCGCGCAACCTTCGCCTGCATTCGTCGCAGTTTTCGCGCGCTAATAAATTGCCAGTAAAAAAATAAACCGTAGACAACTTCCGGGGTTTTTCTTAATGAAAACCAAACTTGGTTACAATTTATCTGTATCAATAAAATTTATAGTGGTAGCCAGTGTTAAGTTACAAATTGTGTTTTTCTATAAACATTAACAAGGCCAGAGTTAATTTTTTGTTTAGAGTTTTAACCTTAATTAAATTCCGATGGTTATCCTTCAGTGTTTAAAGTTGTGTTGATGTGTTTGTGTGAATATTTTAGTGATTTCCAAATTGATACTTCTGATCTAGATACATGTTTCATTTCACTAATAACTAAAGTAATCATCTGAGGTTGGCGCATGAAATGTTAGTGTTTTGCTTTTAATGCAAATACTGGCATAAAATTAGCTTAGATATTTTTTTCTACGCAGCTCCGCAGTCGCAGGTTAGTTTTATACAAATTGTCCTTTTAAATATATTAAATTTATGTACCAACCAACACTAAATCAAAGTGTATTTTAATACAATAATTATTTTATTTAAGAATATTTATTTTATGAAAAAGTGCCCTGTATTGTAAGGTGTAATTGCCCTAATTTAAATATCGCAAATATTTTAAAGGCTTATCGCGTTTTTTTTATTCAGTAAGATTATTATTCAAGTACATATTAAAAAATATTTCCTATGAATATTAAAGAATACTTATTTGACGAATAAAAGCAATATTAAATATTGGAAAATTTATATCCTCTTAAAGGATATAGTATAGATAGTAGAGTAAACCTATTACATCCTTACTAATATTAGGTATAACAGATTTGTATTTTTATATATTTTTAATATGAATTAAAAATTAATAAGTAATGAATAAACTAAAAATTACTGGACCGATTTTAAAAATTCTTTCGCCGATAGAAAGTTGGATACATTATCAGCGAGTAACATAGGCTATATTTTAATAAGTTATGCGGACGAAGTCGCGTGCAACAGCTAGTACATAATATAACATTCGTGTTAAATGTTCATGTTGTTACATTTTTATTAAATTTTACCAGATTTATCCCGTTACAAAATAAAAATGTTGACATTGATCACTTAAGTACACCAACTAATAAAAATTATAAGTATCAAAATATATTAAATTTCAGCCTATAATATGATCTGATTTTATTTACACAATAATTGTGTATACATATTTAGGTAAAATTATGATACTAAATTTTAAAATTTCTCAAATAGGTGATTTTCTTTCTTAATTTTAGTAAATATACAAAAACAATAAATTTATTATAAAAATAACTTAAAAATAGAATTCCACAGGTAGCGGGGCAAGGCCCAAGCTACGGGTGTATAGGGCTGCAAAGTGAGAAAGGAACCTTCTGACAATTCGTCAAGAAGTACCGCCTTCTGTAGTTATCTGTCCCTTGATCCGGCCATCTAGTGAGAGCCTCTTGAGGTGTTTTTCGAGGCTCTTCGCTTCGCTATAAGACCATTCGCCGAGGCCATGCTGAGACACCTAAACGGGACGATGATTGTTTAATAGACATCCCACATGGCGGTAACCTCGTGAGCCATGTCTAAAGATATATTATTTCGACTATGTCTATACTTAGTACACCCATAATTTTTTTATTATAATATTTGAGCAAATAGTATTTAACAAAATAGGTATACCGCTTAAAAATAAGATCGTAAAACTCATTAGACAATAAAATTGGGCGTGGGAATTGTGACCATATTAAAATAGGCTTGGCATATATATTATGGTACATGTTGTAGACTTTATTTTTGTGTCATCTAGAAAGAGATAAACAGAAGTTAAAAAGGTTTCTAATGAAATACAATTTTTTTTTTAAAATATTACATTTACATAATATTAATTCCATGAAATTCTATTCTAATTATTGGCGAAGAAATCGGATTTGTAGTTTCGAAGATTACCTCGTACATCATTTATATACAAACAAATAAAAATAACTAATACATAATAATACAGATATAATAATGTATAATTAATACAGATAAGAGCAGCCTGTATGTGTTGTGGTATTATAGCGAAATACTTCTATTTTGCCACGCATCGTGGCCGGCGCTATGAAAAAGTTTGAAAAACAGCGGTCGGTGGTACCTCGGGTACAATGTTTTTCTTCGGTTATTGAGTTATAGTGAAGTCGCAGAACGAATTCGTGTCGGTCCCGCTCGAGTTCCCGCGACCTTCGTCTATGGTCGCAGAATCGAATCATCTCGTCTCGTAACTGTAAAGCGAAACTAGTTTGGTTGTCGGCCACTGCTCCACTAGGATCGAAGCGTACGGCCCACTACCTCACACTGCTTTTTCTATACTTTTTCTTGTATTGCACAAGTGCGTACAACCGCAGACGTACGTGCGTATACTAAAATCGGTAACCGGACTTAAGAGCGCAATTGGCATAGGGAGCTGCTTACAAAGTCTACACTAGACGTAATTCCATGAATATATATATATAAAAAAAAAGCTATTAATAGCTCAATTCTTGAGAAAGGTTAGCTATTTGACATCACACTACGGCCTCAGTAGCCGAACAAAAAAAAAAATAGAAAGATGGCTAGGCAAAAACTAATAAATCTGACGGGCATTGTTATGTGGTGGGTCGGTGACCGAGTTCGGCCTCTCGGATAAGAATTTAAAGAAATTCCGATTTCTTTCAAATTAAACGGCGGGTGAAACCACAGAGCGCACCTAGTTATCAATAACCCAGTAGACCCTTAATTTTCAAAAAATTGTTTTTCTCATAATATAAAAAAAACCCAGGGTCCTTAGTTAAAGCACAAGAATTTAGCAAAGGTGTCGAAATGAAATCACAATCTTGTTTTCACGCCATCAATAGCCGAAGTCTGGTTTCTCAAAGTCATCCTAAGAGAATAGATTTGTAGGTATTGCAAAACAATGAATTTCGTTTTGCATTTGACCAATGAAATTGTCCGAACCATCTTCATGTTTACTTAATAAATCACGCGAAAGATCAACAAACCTCACAGCGTGCATATAATATCTAAGAGCTACCGGGAGCGTTGCCCTCAAATCATTTGGCATCGGTATGTCCCATAAATTGCTGTATTGCAAATGCAACGCACAGGAATTGTGCTGAATTCTATCTGTGCTCATATTACAATAACAAATTTTATGCTCAATGAAAGCTTAGTTCGTACGACTTAAAGGTCGCTTCAATTACTGTAGCAAACGTCTTGAACTTTGTTTGTATGGGATTGTTTGTTAATTTCAGTAAGACTAACCCGTTAGAGAATTTACTTTCTCTTAGGTACAACTTTTTTAACGACATGTTTATTTTTGCATATACTTATATTCTTACATATTGTAAAACAAAGTACCCCGCAGGGTTTGTATATTTTCATGCAGTTTTCACCAATGAAAAAGCGTTAAACGTGGGAAGATACATAATTTGCAGAAAAAAGTTAACCGCACATATACTGATTTTATAAAAAAATAACAACATTTGTGCCGAAGGATTACTTAATTCGATTTTAAATCTTTGCTTAATACATACTTTCTGTTTTGTGTAAAATTATACATTTTAACGCCAATTGAATTTTGGTAATACTAATTTCATTCATTTAAATAGATTCAATAGAATTAATTCAATATAATCACAAGTTATGTCATTGGTCCTGAGGACAGTAGCTGTCTTAAAGCGCTGGGTGACTTTGTACTGTATAGTAAACAATGCGGGGGCGTACAGTGACTTCAGTGTAGTGTAGGTAAAGAGCAGAACTAGGTACATGCGAGGGGCACCTTTCAGGTTTCCACGCACAAGAGCGACGAGTAAACATTGACACCGTTTATTTGCTAGTTAAGAGACGGCGAGCAAAATACGCAAGCCGGTGATACCTACCATAATAATATTATGTCAAATCTCAATTTTAATTTGTGCAATTTATGAATGTACTTAATATATATTTAATATAATTATTTATCATTAGCTACATTTTTAATTACTTTCTTAGGTTATTAATTAACTGACTTACTGATAAGTCAGTTAAATAAAATTACTGTTTTGTTTTCTTTTAAAGTAACAATTAACAAACATTAAATGTGTAATTTAATGAAACAGCCCGTGGAAAGAAAAATAAAATGAAAATAAACAAACTATTTAAATGATTATTTATTAAAGACAATATTGCGTTCTTCTTTGGAGGCTTGACCCGTGTTTTTGACAGGTCAAGGTTGGTCGGCAATTTGTTCATCTCACGCCGTCACGGAGTGATAGACGCAAGAAGTTTATTTTGGAATTGAATTACCTATTATTTTAATTGTTTATATTTGTTACTAGCTCGTGCCCGCGACTTCGTCCGCGGTGAAAAATGAAAAATATTAGCACCTGATATAACGCCTTACATCTTTATTGCTGTGATTTTTTATCGTCTCCTGTATAAATTTGCATTTTATCGTCAAAATATATAAAAATAAATAAAAATGTTACCTTGATGGGAGCAACGCAACTGTCATCACAGCTATATATTTTCTCAAGTGTTATATTTTTCATTTTCCAACGCGGACAAAGCCGCGGACACCAGCTAGTGTTAGTTAACACAACTTATTTTCATACTTTAATCACAGTCAATTAGTGATTTTTAAACAAATGGACTAGTAGGTACCTACATACGCGAAAGGAGAAACCAGATGTCCAATGACTGTTAATTATTGTTCAAATTAAACCGATGCTTATAGAAATTTCTTTGTTCTCTTAAGAAAACGGTTGAAAGGTCTAAAAGGTTTTAACATTAAAGAGCGCTCCAGTCGACGCGTTTCATTAACCCACTTGAGAGAAAGTTCACCAACGTAGGCAAAATTTACATGGGAGTCTATAGTTCAACTGTGAAACTTGAAAGTAACGTGTTCTTCATTTATTTATGGATAAACAAGTCATCATCATCATCATCTCAGCCGTAGGACGTCCACTGCTGGACATAGGCCTCCCCCAAAATTTTCCAATTGGACCGGTCAGAAGCAGCCTGGATCCACCGTCGACCCGCGGCCCTTATTAGGTCGTCTGTCCACCTTGTGGGTGGACGTCCTACGCTGCGCTTGCTGGTCCGTGGCCTCCACTCGAGAACCTTCCGGCCCCAGCGGCCGTCGGCTCTTCGTACTATGTGCCCTGCCCACTGCCACTTCAACTTACTGATCCGACGGCTTATGTCGGTAACTTTCGTACGTCTACGGATCTCCTCATTTCTGATTCGATCTCGCAGTGTAACCCCGAGCATAGCCCTTTCCATAGCTCGTTGAGCGACATTGAGCTTCCTTACGAGGCCCATGGTTAGAGACCACGTTTCAGCGCCATATGTCATCACTGGCAACACACATTGGTCGAACACTTTTGTCTTAAGACACTGAGGAATTTTGGAAGAGAAGATGTCTCGGAGCTTCCCGAACGCTGCCCATCCGAGCTGGATTCGACGATTGACCTCCCTCTCGAAGTTGGCTCTACCTAACTGGACTATTTGTCCCAGGTATATGTATTCGTCAACAACTTCGAGAGTTGAGTTCCCAACTGTTACTGGGGTAGGCACAACATGGACATTTGACATAACTTTCGTCTTGTCCATATTCATCTTAAGGCCTACCCTTTGAGAAACTCGGTTGAGGTCTTCGAGCATCGTGCCGAGGTCTCCCATCGATCCCGCCAAGATCACAATATCATCGGCAAACCGAAGGTGAGTGATATACTCGCCATTAACATTGATGCCAAGTCCTTGCCATTCCAGGAGCTTAAATGCATCTTCCAAAGCGGCAGTGAACAGTTTCGGAGAAATTACATCTCCCTGTCTCACACCTCTTCGCAATGGAATGGACTGTGTGCTGTGCTCCTGTACTCGAACCGACATGGTGGCTTTATTGTATAAACACTTCAACACCTCGATATACCGCTGATCAATGCGACATCGCTGCAGAGCCTCGAGCACTGCCCATGTCTCGATCGAATCGAAGGCCTTCTCATAGTCCACAAACGCCAGACATAGTGGAAGGTTATACTCTTCGGTCTTCTGTATAACTTGGCGTAACGTATGTATGTGGTCTATGGTACTATAACCTTTGCGAAAACCGGCTTGGCTGGAAGTCATCAAATCTGCGTTCTAGACGATTTGCAATAACCCTTGAAAACAGCTTGTAAATATGGCTCAGAAGCGTGATGGGTCTATAATTCTTCAATAGGGTTTTATCACCCTTTTTGAAGAACAGCACCACCACGCCCCTGTTCCATGCTTCTGGCGTTATACCGCCGAGTAGGACGGAATTGAAGAGCCACTGAAGGACTTTAAGTATCGGTTTTCCACCCGCTTTCAGAAGCTCCGATAAACAAGTAATTATATTTAATTATGGATAGTATAATTAAGTCATTATATATATATATTTTATTTTATATATATATATAGGCTGATGGCTCCACTTGATGGTAGATGGCTACCGTCGCCTATGACACAAGCAACGCCATAAGTGCTACAAGTGCCCTGCCGACCATAGAAGGATTAAGGATAAGGGATAAGGGAGGGAGGGATGGGGTAAAGGGCTCTGGCATTCCTTACTCACTCACCGAAACACAACAAGCACATTTCACGGTGGTCTTCTGTAAGGTGGTGGTTACTGCCGCCAGACGGGCTGCCCAAATGGCTGCGAAACGCAGTGTGCCCTACCACTACTTTTCAAATCCAGACCAGAGTCAATTTTGAAAATTATATTAAAATTTCCAAAGTTGACCCCGCCGGGAATCGAAATCTATTAATAGAAATGTAATACATATTATCTAAATTATCATTTCATATTATACCGGTGTGTGAGTTGGCAAAGATGCACAATCTAACACCTTGCAAATCTTAGATCTTATCAGGGTCATCTCTGGATTTTATCAGGATATATGCTAAGCTTCAAAAGCCGCTAGAGTGTTTGCAACCCCTGAGTTGTTTGTGCGTTGTTATCACAGTAATAAATATATATATAATCATAGTAGGCTTTATATTCTCAGTAGCTGGTGCCCACGACTTCGCCCGCGTTGAACGATGAATGTTGGAATTATGTGATAATATTTTTAGATGACCCTTTTCTTCAGCGTTGAAAGCAATGTAACGATTGATGCATTGTTGCTATAACACTTTATTAGCTAGGCGTTAGTAATATATTTTATTTTAGATGATCCCCTCGTAAACAGTACTTTTTTCTGGATGATGGATGATTATTTTTTTTTTACTTTTTCTATGTCCTTTCTGATGTCCCAGACAACGTGTATGCAAAATTTCATGGTGATCGGTTCAGTAGTATTTGCGTGAAAGCGTAACAAATAAACAAACAGACTCACATTCACATTTATAATATTACTAAGGATATATTTTCTCAGGTATTTTTTAAATGAATTATGGGCTTGCACTTGGCCAGCATTTAGCAGAGCAGGAAAGAAGAGGCCGACAATGGAGCGAGCTAATCCAGTAAATGCCAATCGAGCTTTAAAAATATTTTGGTTATATGAGCTCGCGGAAACATAGGAAGGGAGTTCTAATCCTAGGCAGTACATATCATGAAAAAGAGGAATATTTTTAACGCAAACGAAGTCGCTGACACCAGCTAGTAAACAATAAAGTCTTCAATTAGACTCAAATAAAACGGATTTCCATAAATAGGTTTGGATCCGTGGATCGCCACACAGTCATTTCATACGTAAAAGGAGTTCCAATCCTAGGCAGTCTTAGGCAGTGCGTATCATGAAAAAGAGGATCATATTTTTTTTAAATTTTCAACTCGAACGAAGTCGCTTACAACAGCTAGTAAACAATAAAGTCTTCAATTAGGCACAAATATAACGGATTTCCATAGATGGGTTTTGATCCGTGGATCGCCACACATTTCATACGTAAAAGGACAACCCGAGGCATAATGTTGTCTAAGAAACTTATTATATGTATTTATGCCCTCTTATTAGGTTCGGTTATCGTCAGTCTACACGTGATGTCGTAAGTAGGTCTTTAAACAAGTAAGGAGGTATATCTTCTGTTTACGAAGGGCACAGTGGTGTTGGAGCCTTTGTCTAACTAAGTAAGTAGTTATACGTTGAGCAATGTTTGAACATTTCGGCTTGCGCACCTAACTTACATACTTGGCTTTATTTTCCACAAACTTTGGTTGGTTATATTTACAGAAAGGTCACTCGCGTTTATTTTTAACTTATATTTATTCTTTACGTAATATAATTGTTTTATTTATATTTTGTGATGCAAAAAGTAAAATGAGGATGCCTATCTATTTGAATCATAAAAAAGAAAATAAAACTTAATGTAAGTATTTGAAAGGAAAATTGGTAAATAAGTGCCAAGATTTATATTTATATGTATATATAACTATTATATAATCTAATAAGTTTTGTTCTGTGCCTCGTCTCTCCAATTATGGAATTATGGCTGATATATAAAGAGAAATATTTTTATTACTCTTTATCTGAGCCGTTTATTACTCATATATTTTTATATAAAATCATATTAAAAAATAATAATTTTTCATTAGGCAAAGATACGAAGATATCCATTTGTTGACATAAATTTTTTCAATTCCATAAATTAAAGTGGTACAGTCGGCCGCATAATTCGATTAACACATTCAAAAGTGCAATACAACTGAACACTCAATTTACTTATTTACTTACTTACTTACTGAAGCTTTTTATGATCGTTTGTAGGTGAAGTTAATTTTGTTCTCTAATCGTGACGACTTTGGCGCGTTAAGTTGTTTTTCATTTCGAATGTGTTAATCGACTTATGCGGCCGACTGTACCTATATTTTTTTACAAAAAATAAAAACTCATTCATACCTAGATCCCTGGCATAGTTTCAAGTCGACAATTCGCTTGTAAATTGAAACGAAACTTTTCTATTGAAAGTGTGGAATTAAAGTTGTTCAATATTGCGCAAGAGCATCTGAAGCCAATTTACTTGAACATGCGAGCATGTAAATGTTACTTCCATCGCCATGATTATGGTGCAGGCAGTAAAACAGGTAAGCACATTACTTATAAATAATAACATAAATTAATTTACAAATGAACCATAGACTGCACCTCTACAGAGGTTTATTTTATTTCTTTCTTATAAAATATCAGCACGACTATAACCATAGCGTAAATAGTTACTTAACCAGTAACTTACTTAACTTAGTGGTTAAGTAACTGTTTACTCTATGCTATAACTTACTTTTTCCGAACCTGCCTAAATACTTGGAGCAAGACCGTGGCTTTGAGAGATCATGTAAGATTTTTTACGTATATTGTTCATAAACAGAAGTTCAAAGTCGCTCAGCGACTTATGGACTGGGCTATGCTTGGAGTTTCTTTGGTATATAAGATTCAGAAATTCAGAAATTCACCAAAGAAACAAATTTGTCTACAAAGCCGAGAGAATTAGCAAGCTGAAGTGGCAATTGGGAGGCCATATCTGTCGCAGAGCAGATATAAACCGATGAGTTCTCGAATGGAAGCCACGAATTAAAACATGCAGCGTGGGGATTAAAAGCAGAAAAACATTTTCAAAGTTAATAGAGACAATAAAGACATTAAATTCATATGACTTAGGGCTTCTTTCACCAACTACAAGTGAAGTGTTGATTAGAGTTACTTTTAGAAATATTTTTTTTTGTTTTATTGAATTATGCACCATTCGATAGGCTTTTTTTTTTATTATTTTCTTTTCAATGTTTGGGAATTTTACTGTACAAATAAAGATTACCATTATTCCCGGTTACCGGTGACTTTAACTTACCTACTTACTTGACAGATGGTGAAAGAGGCCCTTACCCACGAAACCATCTCTGTACTAATAAGACATTTACTTTTGTGCCTGAGTTGGTAATTATGCGGTAATAATTTTGTATGTTTTTTTTTATTCATAAAGAGCATCTCATACCGAGGTGCGGTTGACCGACGCTGGTAGCAGTAAGTTTTTTATTTTTTTTATCGATGGACATAATAAAGAACCAGACTATGTGCACCTGCCGTATCACCGCATGAGAATAAATTTTATGCCCGATGAGTTACTCGTTGAGCGACGACAATTATTTGCTATTGCAACTTCTTACTGTTACGTAATTATTGTCCTGGCAAAATATTGCTATATATTGAAGCAAACTATGAAAAGCTTTTTGTTGGAAAAAATATGGATTTCTTAATACACAATGTAATGATGTTTTTTATGATTATCAAAATGATATTTTTAATCAATCGTGTTTTAGCAATTTTCAATTTCAAATTTTAATACATTACTATTATATTAAAACAGTCAAATTTAACAGTCTAAAAAATATAATCTATTACATTTTAGAGTTAAAATAAAAATTAAAATCAGAGTAGGTTTTACATAAAAATAAAATAAATAAACGTTGCAAATTTAATGGACTAAAAGAAGAAAAATATAAATAGACAAAAAATAAGAATGTAATAATAGTAATAGATGCCACCATTAAACAAACAAAAAGCTAAATTATTTCAAATAATAATTATAGATTTTTGTCTAAATATTTTTTTTATTAAAAAATAATAATTTTTAAATTTATTGATTTACCTAATTAATTGAACTGTTTTTGTAATATGAACGATTATGATGTGTGGCCTCGTTGGATAAAAACAAATAAAAATATACCATTCAGTAAGTAGTCCTCTAAATCATATTTATGATGACTCCGTTTACGGTTGCAATTATTAAAACCTCTTGACGATTCATGTTTTCGGTTGTTACAGGCATCTAGATTGGCGGGTCATTTACGTTAATTTATGTTCATGTTTAAAAAAATATAATTTCTCATGGTAGTGTAAGCCGGTTGAGACAAAATAATTATTGGTGTCGTAATGAACGAAAACAGTAATTTCACGGTGTTGTGGGTGCGACTTTACACTTGATAATGTTGTCATGGCTACGGCCGACAAGAGATATAAAGGAGCTTATAAAAAATATTTCATATGTTATTATTAAGAAAAAAATACAGTCTAATTATTATATTTAAAATTTGAAAATGCAAAAAAAATCACGGCGCTTTTCGGGGTTAGAAAGCTTAGGTAACGTCAAATTTTCAACCAAGATTTCTTACAGATTTTGAAAGATGCGGTTTCCACCATCAGTTAGATATTTTTTTTTACGGAATGTTTATACATGTAGATACTAGCAACCCGCTCCCGACTTCGCTCAGGGTGCAATTTTTACGTATAATTTATCTTACTCTGTTTAGTTTTTCCATAATTATATGAGTTTTTGAAGCATGCATAAATCAGCTTAGTCTATATACTTCCATATACTTCAATACAATATTAATATTATAAATGTTAAAGTAACTCTGTGTGCCTGTCTGTCTGTACTCAACCGATCATCATGAAACTTTGCATACACGTCAGGGATACTAGAAAGAACATATGGCACGTTACTTTGCCATTTTATCATCTAAAATTAAGAAAACTACGACTGGCCAAAAAGTGTTATAGCAACAAGAGGTCAAGCCAAGTACAAGTAGTTTAAAATAAATCCTTTGTTGAGGCGTGAAATAAAACGCAAGACAAGAGTATATTTATGATTATCTGCCAACATCCAGTTTACTTCCACCGACAAAGTAAGCGAGCGGTGAATCGCTGGCACGATCTTGAACTTCCGTTGTTGTGGCGCGTCTATCAGCGTGAAATAGGTGACTGGGTAAGAGGTGACTGCTCTTAGCTTGTCGGGGTAGTTGAGCAACGTTCACGCCTCTCTGCTTTACAATTCCTCATACATCAACGTTCTGGTGATATAAAAAAAAAACTCAGGATAAGGTCAACAGATACATTTCACATTCCCTACTGTAGACCTAATCTTCCTTCATCGTTGTTCCAAGTATCACTACAATAAGGTTCTGAATGATATTGACATATTTTCCAACACTTTGAAATCTTACAAATAAGAAAATTGGCTTTAAAAATTTTATCACAAAGAATATTCTCTTCTTCTTCTTCTTTTTTTTCTTTTTTGTTTATATTAATAAATAAATGTAAGTATATATTTTTTATGATTCTTTACGTCTACTTGAATTTTTTAAATTTATGGCTGTATGTATTCTAAATAAATAAATAAATAAAAAAAAGCTAATAACAATCATTAGTCGGGATAATTAGAAACATATTCATAAATTCAAAACTGAAATCAGAACTAAACTAAGTTTGAAAGGTTAATATGGAAATCATTAATTATTTAAACTATAATGAAGTCTAGGTCACCTCTATGTTTAGTATGTAATTATTACATTATATTGTATACGTAAGTATAGTAATGTACGTAAGTTTATGTCTATCCCTTGTATAAAGGCAAAGTTTCAGATACTTCACGTAACTGATACAATTATAAAATTATTACATAATTTAATCTAAACTATAACCTTCAACGGAGTGGGTCGTTTAAGTATGGAAAACCACATAGTTCTAAGGAAGTTACGTGCTAAAATATGGTTAGTTCGTTGTGAACATGATTTAGACCGCATTTAACTATAATAGATATGACTGTGTTCTTCTTGCTTTTTAAAGAAAGGTAATATTATAAAGGCGATAGTTTGTTAGTATGGTTACTCTTTATTGAAAAAAAATATCCAAAAAATTTAAAAAATAATTGCATATTAGTTAATAGGTATAAGTTATAGATCAGAAAGGATAAAACAAATCATATCCTTATCTATACTAATAAACTCAAAAACTACTAAAGCGATTTTCAAAATTCTTTATGTATGTATGTATGTATTGTATAGGTTACTTTTTTAATTTTCAACGCGGACGAAGTCGCGGGCACCAACTAGTATAGTATAAATGCAACGGTTAGTATATTTGTTTGTGTAGCCGCTAACCTTTTTTTTAATTTTTATTTTAATTAAAAAGAATATCTACGGAATTGATATAAAGTAAAGTACAGTAAATAGTAACAAGTAACAGTAAATATACAAGCAGATACGGAAACAAATTCAGGAAATAAGTTCAACACACGGCTGTAGCTGTAGAGGCGTTCTAAATCATTGAGTTGGAAACTCTTTCGAACTGTCAGTGAAGCCGGTTGCGAAATTGCCAAGAATTTAAAGTGATAAATTAATTAATACGTATATATATTCATTCCCCCCCCATCATAAATATTTGTATTAATTTAATTACTAGATAATAGTTCGAGTGAATAGGCATCTTCTGGGTGAGATCGCTCCACCGTACACCTCGTCTTTGCTGCAAGGCTAGAGATGCTGACTATATCCTTACTAATATTATAAATGTGAATGTGAGTTTGTTTGTTCGTTTGTTACGCTTTCACGCAAAAACTTCTGAACCGAAATTTTGCATACACGATTTTTGCGACACCAGAAAGGACATAGGGTTCATCCAAGAAAAAAGTACTGTTCCCGCCCGAGGGATTATCTAAAATATAAAACTGTAACTGACGCCTGGCCAATGTGTTATGGCAACAAGGCGTCAAGCGTTATAATTGCTTTTATATTTTTAATTTATCATCGAGTACGAAGTAGCGGGCACCAGCTAGTCACTAAATATTATAAAACAAGTCCTGCGCGGCGTCTGTCTGTTTGTCTGTTCGCGATAAACTCAAAAACTACTGCACCTCATGCTGTTTTCACCAATGGATAGAATGGTTCTCGAGGAATGTTTTAGTATATAATTTACAAAGTTACGCGGGCGAAGTCGCGGTCAGCAACTAGTATAAATAAAATTATAACGACTCAGCAAATATATGAGAATTATAAGGACCGACATCTTTATTGCTGTGACGAGACGGTTGACGACATCGACGAAGACACATTTTTATTATTTTTAGAAACTGTTTTTGTTTTGGTTGTTTTAACTTTTTGTTAGTGCTAGAGCGTATAATTATATTTACCATTATTATAATTTTAATGTTGGTGTAAATATGTTGGCAGTTTGAAGTGAAAGTGGGCGAGTCTAGCTACGATAGCATCGCGTCTCACATTACCGTCCTCACGATTCGATATAATGAGCTGTGAGACACCTCCATGTATTCTTGCACTTTGACTTGCTCTAACTCTAGTTGAAGATCATGTCACCTAAGAATAAGGTGTTTACTACATGACCTAACTAATCGAACACAATATCTTCCAATTCTGCATGTTGTCCTTCCTCGTAAAACAGAATTCCTAAACGACGGTTGATGGTCTAAACCTATTGTACATTTAAACATAATTAACAACCTTTTTTGATGACACGTTTGGTCTAGTGGCTAGTAACCCTAGCTGATAACCAAACGGTCGCGGGTTCGAATCCCGCTAGCATTTACCTTTGTCCCTGAGTCATGGATGTTTGTATAGTATATACATATTTACAAAAAAAGTAATCTATGTAGTAGTTATATCAACTGTTTGGTATCCATAATACAAGCATTATTTGCTTTCTTTGGAAGTAGACGGTGCTGTGTGGAATGTGTGAAGATATTTATTATTTATTTCTTATGACTATACTTCATTTTTTTTGACACAATCACAGAATTAATAAGTAATAGAGAAATCATGTATAAGGTCGGTGTAATACTCGTACGATCCTTGAAATGTTGAAACCGTCATCACAGCGATAAAGATGTCAGGCGTTATTGTTATACATATCGCTCCTGGGCCATAAAACAAAAAAATCCAAAAATGTTTTTATTGCAAAAATATTATTACAATCCTTCATATTGTATGTTGCAAAAATACTTATGGTTATTTTTTTCCATAGTTAGTATATTTTGATATTTTTTTATATATTTAAAAGTAACTTAATCTCTTCTATGCTTATATCTCTTCTAGTATTCAGTTTATTATAAAAGTACTTAATTTAATGCTACTTAAAAATACGCTTCTAACGATGTACAATATGCATATATTTGATTTGTATCTAATAAGAATAAAATAGACAAAAAATAATTTATTTTTTTACGATTAGCTCTCCTGTAAAAAGTGTAATTTTGATTTGTGGCCCTTTAGTTTTTAGGGAGCGAATATGAGGTGTTATATTTTCATTTCTAAACGCAGACGACGCCGCGGGCACGAGCTAGGTTAGGATCACTCTCAATTTGCAATGAAACAGCGGAACATGCTCTTGCATACGTATTGTAAACATTCCGATTCTTCACAGTCGTAAATGTTTTATAGGTTTTACTGGCAGTATTTGTTTTTATGACATTTATAATAATAATAGATAATTTATTAGATGTAAGTTTTTACAAAACATTTATCCTCGTCAACATTCTTTACAATTACAAACTACCACCGGTTCGTAAAGTTGTTTCTAGGGGCACTTTGCTTGCACTATTACGGCTAATGATTACCATAGATTAGCCTTGAGGTGAGTCAATGAGTCAAACCTTTAGTCAAAATTAAAAGTAATCTATCTTTTAAAGTAGGCTGGGACAAATTTAGTGCTATGCTGGTGGTCTGTTATGACATATATAAAAGATATAATACCTATCAATGACCCTGACATTATACTTTTTACAAGCGTCGTAGTATTGGTGAAGAGATTTTTCTATATCGAATGAGTAGTTCCGAAGATAAACAATGAGAATTTCAGCACGTGCAAAGTCGCGGGCACAGCTTAACTTAAATGGTAGGCTAAATAGATTTTTAATGTCATTGTTTATGAAAACTCATCTTGATGCGGACGCGTCAAAGTGCTATTTAGTCGTGTCCGTTCACTAATGATTTACCGTAACAACATTAAGTAGCCGAAGTCGTGCTTTAATGGACAATTTGAAAGCTCTATTGCATTGTAAAATCATAATAGCCAATTAATATTACTCTCTTGATAGATTGGGCAGTTTTATCTGATTGGAAAACGAAATCAGCTGACGTTACGAACGTGAGACTTGTGATTATTACTAATTGTACAGGGATATAATTGTAGTGATTATGTGATAGCTAACGATGCAATACCACCGATCAGCTGCTTTTCGTGGTAGTTTACGATATGCAGCAACTAGGTAAATGTTTTAACAATATTCCAACCCAATACGGGATCAATGCACTATTTGATGGGGACTCAGAGTAAATTTTACAAATAAAATTAATTAACAGACAGAGAAAAGAAGAGAGTTTAAGCTACACTTAAGAAATTAATAAAAAAAATTCAAGCATTAATATTTTCCGAACACCTTTCATTTCATTAGATAATAATTATTATGTGGTTATATTTTAGAAAAAAAAATACAATCATCCGGAAGAATACTTCCTACTAATATTATAAATGATAAAGTTTGTGAGAATGGATGTATGACGATTGTAAAGTTTTCACGTAAAAATTTTTTATTCTGGAAAAATGTTAGATTCCCGAGGGACCGTTTAAGAATATAAAAAAATTGGGCGTCACTGTCGCCGTGGTGGTGCGTCCATCTTCACACGCGAACGAAGTCGCAGGCACCAGCTAGTTTACTCATAGTTAAGTTAGACGACATTAAATAGTAATACCAATTGTATGCCTCTGTAATGTACCTAGTAAACCATTGTCAAAGTGCGCGTGGGATTGACTAATGAACCGTGCTCATATCTTGCTTTAAACTCAATGTAAGTGGCCATTTTTGTCGTCTAAACACGTGTTTTATATGCATCATTATAAGTCACAAATACAATGAAGCCTTCGTTATGGTTGCGTTACGTATCCGATGTAATTGAGAGTCGGTGGAAGACGTTAACGCCCGCGTCATGGCTAGACTCGATACTAAAAGCTAGAACAATAACCTCCCACGAAACTTTGTGTTGCTGAACGTGGGCGCCACTACTTCTGAGTCTGAGCATCTGGTATTGTGATAGTTTCTACGTGAGTAATTCGAAAGTGCGCTACGCGTGATCAGAGTTCAATGATTGTTATACGGGATGTACCTAAATAAATTAATGTCCCGTTTGGAGATAAAATTTACTTAAAGACTTGAAAGTATTTTTTTTTCTTATATAAATGAAAACAAAAATCAAAATCAAAATATTTATTTATCAATTAGGTTTCTACAAGAAACTCTTTTGATCGTCATTATAAATTTAAATTTACCAGGGTTTCGGAAAAAAAAACAAAACAAATAAAAAAATATTCAATAAAATAAAATAAATATAAGACCAAATTTAAGTCACTTAATATTTTACTAATAATAAATCCGGGATTTAATAATAATATTTTACAATTCGGGATGCAGATTTCATG
The DNA here is from genome assembly GCA_918317495.1 of Synanthedon vespiformis. Taxonomy (NCBI): domain Eukaryota; kingdom Metazoa; phylum Arthropoda; class Insecta; order Lepidoptera; family Sesiidae; genus Synanthedon; species Synanthedon vespiformis. The sequence goes on from OU906958.1 coordinate 4,235,307, forward strand.
AGAAAAAATCATGAAAAAATCCCATTCTCATTTTACTTCCTAAACCCTGATCTTAATCCTAAAGTAGTCGACAGCGCTTTTGCAGTAAGTACCTGTGGCTATGCTTATGTTATAGGCGACAGTAGCCACCTACCATCATGTTGACCGTCAGCCTGTCGTAATATTAAAATTGCGCTGAATAAATGTATAGTAGTAAGTAACTCCCTTTGTTTAGCAAGTCGCAAAATGTAAAATGGCGCCTCCACCTATAAACGAGAAATATGCATGTTTACTTTATTGAAGTAGTTTGTTAGAAAGCAGGAAACTTTGTTGACTTTCGGAATAAATTACAATATTTGACTTGACAATGAAACTTAACCGCGAAGCAGTTAAGTCGGTTATGGGAAGCGGTGTAAAGTATGTAGGAGACCATACATCAACCGGTACCGTAAACAATGAACCTATGGCGTGTAGTGAAATCGACTTTCGAAGTTGCTCATGTAATTGGTATATCCCGAAATGGCACGTCTTAGCTTGTATGTGATTATATTCTAAGTTAAAAGCATGTTTTAGTATACAGGATGATCAATTCAAATGGGTTCGGTGAGCGCAAATCTCAAACTTAATTTGTTCTTAGGAAATATAAGCCTTAGATTTTTGAAATAATAAAAACTGCATTTAAACTTTTTCAAATTACGCTCATACGCGACCAGGAATCGAACCCGGTCTTTCGGTAAAATTTTAACAATTATTAAAATTGTAAACATTTCTGTTTATTATATATATACGTACGTAAACGCAAGTTTTCATAGCAAAACAGGATATGTATTTTTGCACTAAGATCGTTGTCACCAGATAAGACCATTTTATTCAGAAGGCAGATTTGTTTGTCAAACTAAGCATAAAATTTCCATTTTCTATACTTAATATTATACATAGGAAAGATTTGATTGTTTATTTGCATTGAATAGGCTCCGAAACTACTGGACCGTTTGAAAAATTCTTTCACTGCTGGACAGCTAAATTATCAGCGAATAACATAGGCTATGTTTTATAAAGTTACGCAGGCGAAGCCGCGTGCAACAGATAGTATTTTAATAAATTTAATTAAAAAGTATAATTAATTTCGCACAATAGAAATCCAAAAGTAATTAATTAATCAATTAACTGACAGGTTTACTTAACAAGGTAAATTAATAGCAGATTAATAACATTCCAATTTTCCAAATAAATCCTTTTTCAATTATTCTTCGCCTTTTAGTATCTATCTATATCTTTTTATATAAAATGTTTTTTTAATTGGTGATTATATTTCATATAAATGAAATAGGTTCATATCATATTATTATATAAACACAAATATTATATAACCTTTTTATAATATATTTACGTATAAGGAATACATTCGCAGTCATTTGGGTAGCTCGTTTGGAGGCAGTAGAAACTAACCACTCCTTACAGAAGAATACCGTAAAATAACAGCACGGATTTCCAGAGCCCATTACCCAATCCCTATCCAATTCCTTAATCTCAATCCCAATATAGTTGACAGCGCACTTGCAGCACCTATGTTTTTGCCACTTAATGCTCCACTTGATCCATCAAGTGTAAAATAAGTAAGAAAATTTAATTTCCTTTACTTGTATGAAAACAGCATACGATATTTATTATGACGAAGGAAATTAACAGCACAGCAAGATCCATAGAATATGCATGGACTGTGTCAAATAAAGTATGTTTCGAATAGTTGTACGCCACAATACATGAGTATTTATTTCAAAATAGAGTTATCTATGAGTTGTGTACTATTAGGCTCATGCCTTGTGTACGGGATTTATGCAAAACTGTTTGCGATGCAAATTAATCCAAACGATCGTCGATCAGTGACAGACTCTGATTTCTGTGCGTTTGAATAATGGCCGATGTGTCACGACTTTGCTCCTACACAATTGCTTTTATTTGTAAATGTATACACCTCTAGAGAAAATTTAAAGGTCCATATCATTATATGATTAAGTATAAGGTGGAAGCGTAGATAGAAGCAAAAAAGGAAGATATGTGACTCCCGAACCGCACATGGATTTTGTAAACTGAGTCAAGTGGTCTCAGTTTTAGTCTGTGTGTAGCCTATTTTATTTTAATATGCAATGTAAGAACTCTTATGCTTTTGACTTTATTTTAATTATTAAGTTAAATTTATTCTATGTTTAAATAATATTTTTAAAATACTTTGAATATTTTAAAAAAGATTAGGTCAAATGCATATTTTTCGTGAACTTTGTTGCTTGTGTAGGGTTGCTATAATCACTACATAATATAAAACAAAGTCGCTTCCCGTCTGTCCCTATGTATGCTTAGATCTTTAAAACTACACAACGGATTTTGATGCAGTTTTTTTTTAATGGATAGAGTGATTCAAGAGGAAGGTTTTTGTATAAAATTTTCAACGCGGGCGAAGTCGCGGGCACCAGTGTGCTAAAAATAAAGATACAACCCCTGAAAATTTTACAACAGCAAAGATGTCAGGCGTTATATTGCTTTACACATACAAGTCACATAACTTACTATTAACGCGGGCGAAGTCGCGGGCACCAGCTACTATTTAGTGATAAATAAATTTAAATAGGTTATACCAATATTTTCATTCATATGTAGGCTAATAAGAATTATGCATGCGCCGTCGTAGCACGCTAATAATACAAGCATACATACAGGGAGAGACTTACTGCGAATTCATTGAAGCCATACGCGAAGCCCCATCACATTTACGACTCTAATCTGTCTAACCCTGCCACTGCCACCCTCGACTTGTTAAGAATACGTATTACATATGAGTACGTGTTAAGTATAATGTTATGTGGTATTAGCATTTAAGAATGAGAACATATTTCATTGTTGACTTCTATTACTTCTATAGATCAAATATGTAGTTCATTTTAGTAATCTCTAAATAATTATCAGAAAAGTAAGTAATACATGCATTGATCCAATTAGAGAAACTGTAAGTATGGCATATTATCTATATTTAATTTTCAATATTAGTTCAGTCAATAGAATCTTGGGAAACTGATTCCTGTTTAGTTCTACGGTAGAACCAAACTCTTATAATTTACAAAACTAGTAGAAATTCCCGGAATGAGCGTAGACGCACTCGCAAACTTTTATTATTTTGAATACTTTTGCACAGTCGGGGTAAGAAAAGGTTCGTCAGCTTAAAGTCGATTTTTGCTTGCACCTGGGCAAATGTCAGTCATGTCAAAATTTCATTTCAAACGTATTGTCAGTAGAGGCTTAGTGCTTTAGTTTCAAAAGGTATTAAGAGTCTACGATTTTGATAAAGGAATGAATTTGAAAACTGACGAAGGTTTTCGTACCCCGACTTTACTTACTTACTCCTACATGTGGTTATGTTTTGGCAACTTTTGTAGGAATTCGTATTAATAAGAATTATTGTTTCGACAATTATTACACCAACAGTAGTACAGTAGTAGTTTTTCTTAATTATGTAATTTTTATAAAAAGATGCATATATTTGAATATTTCGCCAACTGGGGTACAGGTTGCTATAAAAACACATCGAAATGTAATTTATTAACTAGTTGACGCTTTCCTGAGATTTATATCGTGATTTGCATGAGTTATACTGCTTCGAACAAGAAGTAAGCGACTAAGTAGCAGGAAATGGGTATGGTAATCTCTGTATTTATGACAGTTTTGCTTTGCTAATAAATTAAATGAAGTAATAGTATCCACTTTTGGGCATCTGTTTTGTTATTCCAATCCTTGTTATTCCAAAATAAAAATGATATCCTTAAACTTTAAAAATTACAAGCTCATATTATGTAAAATACAAGCAATAAACTAATAGGAGATCCGACAATTGTTGATTTCTTTTAAATTTCAAATACATATAATATAATATGTAAGCCACAATAAAATAAAAAATAAAAAGAAATAAATTTAATTACATTTAGAGCGCTATTAATTCCGATTATTAAAACAACGAGCAGTTTAATTTATTGGCTGTAAGTAATTGTAAAAGTTTACAATTTTTACTTAACGTAAGTGGCACTTAGTGATATCATAGTTGCTTTCATTTCGTATCATTGCCGCTTTTATATCGATATTAAAATGTTGTTAAATTAAACCTTTAACGATCAATAATAGATAGCGGCTCCTGTTTAAATTTAATTATTATCATTGCCTTTTAAATAGGTATAAAGCATTTAGTAATTTTAACTGATAAAAATGTGTTTAATCTGTACAGTATTTATTACATATTAATAGTATAAGGGCCTCTTTCACCAACTACAAGTGAATTGTTGATTAGTTACTTTTAGAAATAATTTTAAGTTTTATTAAATTATGCACTCAGTTTACAGCATCCTTCGATCGGTGATTTTTTTTATTAAACAAAGGTAAGTATATCGGCTCAATTATCCCCGATTACTGGTGACTTTAAATGACGTTTAGCCTACTTGACAGTTGGTGAAAGAGACCCTTAAAGACAGAGATCGGACTTTTGGAAATTATATTTTAATGCATGCATAATTTATAAATGGGTGAAAATGTTTTAATTTTATGACTGAAAGAAAAAAAAATATTAATTAGCCTTAAGTACTCTTTGTAGTGTATTTCAAATATTTGCACACCCTCTAAGGGTTGAATGCAGCAAATAAAGGATTATTATTATTATTATTATTAAAATAGTTGTCAGCCCATTTCTTTATCATTTCCTAATCCCCTATCCATAATTCATAATCTTACTTACAGCACCTGTGGCGTATCTTTTTTTATGTTACTAATAATAAATCTGTAGGGGTCGGTCATGGAGTAATTTACTTTGTTTTCAGAAATATCGTGTATATAGGCTCTATACATGATCATCATCTCAGCCCCAGGACGTCCACTGCTGGACATAGGCCTCCCCCAAAAATGATACATACATGATACATACATGTATAGTATATACATGATACTGAAACTAAATTGACCATTTTTAGAATTTTTTTCTGTATCTGTATGTATGTTCCTCCATCACTCTTAAACGAAGTAACTGATTTTCATGTTCATGGTAGATAAACATTTAGAAGTACGGGACACGTGATAGGCTACTTTTTATTTTTTTAACGCGGACGAAATCGCGGGCAACAGCTAGTATTTTATAAAGTTACGCGGACGAAGTCGCGTGCAATAGCTAGTGAAATATAAAACCTTAAAGAAAAGTTGCAAAAGGGCAGATTTTTTCGCTTATTTTGTTAGTTTCAGCTTCGTTTACGATCGCGTATCGATGACAAGAGCATACGAGTAATGTCAGTATATTGTAGTGAGCTGCATGTTCGTTCATTGTTCATTCATTGGCAGGTATATGTGACATTACCGTGACACTTTGCGGTTTCTATACGGTTTGATGTTTAACGCTGTGTTGAGATCAAACAGTGTCGTACGTATCGTATTGTATAACGACACATAAGAGTCTTAATAAACAGTATCTAAACTACTTTATATAAGAGATAATAACAAGAAATATAAATAAAAGACAATAAAGAAACAAAAAAAATTGAAATCTTTTAATTGGTACTTACAGGATTTCCCTATGCATTCCCAATTTTTTATAAGTAATCCTACTAATGGTCGGCAGAATACTTGCAGCACTTGTAGCGTTACAGTATAGGCGACGGTAGCCACCTACGATCAAGTGGACCGTCAGCCTGTCTATCGACATAAACGTAAAAGTGGGTATAAAAAATAAACTGAATATAGTACAATGAGTTCTGGAATGGCCACATCCTCACTACAATTAATTAATTAATTAATTTAATGTGGTTGGTGACGCCTCTGTTAGGCTTCCTGATTTTCCACTGATATCTACAGGTATATACAAAACACAAGATTACATACTGGATCATTTTGTTCGCACTGTGATGATAAATTGCTTTTGTCCTACACTCGTTTTGTCTCTGTGCACATCCTGAACGGTCGCGAGTCGTCGACCTCTAATGAAAAGCCGATTTCTAACAGCTCTTTTGTAGATATGCGAGTGTTCACCGACGTTGCCTGACCTATGAGCTACGGTGCGGTCTACTGTCATTACATTTAGTACTAACATTCGTCATTAACTGTGATAGTTAATTTGCACAATGATCGTGGCCATGAAGCATAATTATACGGATTAGATTTTGTGCTGCGTTTTAACAGTAAAAAAATCTATGGTGGTAGAGCCACAATTTAGAAACACCTTCCAAGAATTGCTTAATAATAATTTATATTTGTTGAAGTTAGAAAAGTAATCAGAATTGTGCTTTTTTAAACTCATCAAGGACACTTATGCATGGAAATAGTAGGAAATGTCCAATTTTTTTTACGTTAACATAAAAAAGTGGTCCATTTGATGATGGTACTGCCACATATAAATAACACAAGCAGAAAAAAATAAAAATAAATAAAAATATAAATAATACAGAGTGCTGCATAGTAGGATTAATTATAAAGGACTGCCGCCAGACGGGCTGCCCAAATGACTGCGAAGCGCAGTGTGCTTTACTACTACTACGCAGTGGCCTCTTCCAAAGTTTTCCACTCAATGCGGTCACTTGCTGTTCTTTGCCACCCCTCTTATACCACTAATTAATGTCATACAAACATCAAACGCGATCATCTTTGGTGGTCGCGTTACGTAATAAACTTGCCGGAAAAGTATTTGCAAAAATATTTGTAGTTTATTTGTTTCGTGTCAAAGCCAATGACCAATGACGAGGAAACGACAATAATTATACGGACACTTGAACGTAGTTGTGCTGGTAAAAAAAGGTTCACGCTATTTACATAAGACGTTTGCATAATTAATACGACACTCGTGTTACGAACGCGCAGACAGACCAATGTTTAGAAGTAGAAATTCAAAGCTTGTTCGCGACAAACTGCGAAGCTAATGTTACGTAAAATTTATACCATAATTATACAATGTAACCGTTACAATTAGTATGTTCGTCTACTTAAATGTTTGTTTTTGGATCTGACGGTCGACTTGAACTTAACATTAAAAAAATACATTCCTATAAAACGCATCTGCCTTGCTCCTAATGCGCTTTCTGCAATGAGATATTCCGATGTGCTCGGATGTGCTGCCAAAAGAATCTACAAAAATATTATAAATGCGATAACATTACTTAGATCTGTCTAATACGTTTTAACATAAGAGTATTTTCTTTAAATTTTTATATGCATTTTAATCAAAAACTATCTCGTAGGCAACACGATACGCGATTTATAGTTAATAAATAAATACTTTTATAGGTACCACAAATAATACATTGAATAATGTTAGTTTGTTCGTACTGTTCCAGTTACTCGATTCATTTATGTGTATTTTTTAACGAGATCCAGTGCATTACAAACCGCAAGAAGGCAATCCGATCGCATTTGGGTTTGGTTGTAAGCGACACCGCCAACTGATCCGTTGGCTTCGTTCTCAATGTACTTATTTACCTACTTACTCATATTATAAACTAGCTGGCGCCCGCGACTTCGTCCGCGTTGAAAAAAAATACTTTTTTGCCTATCCTGTGTCCTGTACGTCCAAATGTTTATCTACCAAGTTTCATGAAAATCAGTTCATTCGTTTTAGAGTTATGGAGGAACATACATACATACAATACCTATACTTACAGATTTATTATTAGTGTAGATGATTGATATTGATTGATGATTGATTGGTTGATATCATTATATATATATGTACTTAGGTTCTTACGCGGATGCAGCCGAAGGAATTACTTCGTATAAATTTTATTCCTGAATAAAAATCGTAGGTATTGATAATAAGTACATGTATAGTTCGTGTAGCGAATAAAGACTTCTCGGCAAATGTGCGCATAACTCTATTTTTAGGTCTTTGAAGGGGGCAGAGGAAAGTGAGGGGCGGGTACGCGTCGGTGTGCCGACACGTTATTGGTAGACTCAGTCGCTCTTCCCCTCCCGTACTTCGTTAGCGCGTCTCGAGTCTCTTAGGTACTGTTGCGTACAGATTGTTTTATCTTATTAGTAAATACGTCATGGCGAAGAAGAACGTTTTTTTAGGCATTTGCCTAAAAACCTAACCTAACTGTTAAGTTAGTAAGGTGAAAAATTACGAAATAGGAAAAAAAATGTCATTTTCCTTAGCAATTTTGTGCGCAATTGTACACATGCGCCGATTCCCCCACTAGTGTCGCCTTCAAACCTTAATATAATAATTCACCTATACTTATGTCAATTTCTCTTATGTATGTAAATTATTTTACGGCCCTTTCGTTTATAAGCTATGAAGACTACGCTAACTTGGTGTTCTAAAGGCCAGAAATTCTAAAGTCAGAAAGGGCTAATGCCCAGGCAACCTGCTAAATGGTTTTGGTTATTTGATGATGTGTTAATTTTCGAAGCAATGCATTTTTTTTATTTAAATATAAAAGTTTATATGAAAAAAGTTAGATACATGTGGTGTTAGCTTAAAGAGCTTTAAAAAATACCATTCGTTAGTTTCGTTTGTAACTAATAGGTCTACCATAGTCATTGACTGAAAATAAGTGAGGGAATATCGCCGAAGCCCATTGTTCTGGGAATATTTAACGCTTGGAAACCAATTCAGTTGAGCTATGGTATTTTATTATTTCCTTTTTTTTTGTTTAACGAAGCTCACACTTGTAGAACTTAAGAAGCTCTAGTTAAGTTGGTTACAGGCTTTCACAGGACACGTCCAACGTCCAAGTGAGTAATGGTTTTAGTCGTCGCGTCTAATGTCACACCATCTTGATGTCGTTGCGATATTTAGCAGTTTATGTCCAAAAAGGTAAGTGTTTCTTCGAACGGAATAGTTTTCAGGAAATATTGTGAATTACTACGTATTAAAATACTATTTTAGAATTTATTTCTGAAACTGATTTACACATATATCGTTGACACCCACACTAGGCTAAGCCTGTCCTTGAACTATAGTGTCTAACTTGAGTTATACATATACTTTCTATTTATCAATCCAATGCCCCGAATCGAGACAGACGGAAGGACAAAAAACTGCAACCTATCTTAACTTTAATTACGTTCGATTCTCCGCTTGAATCCCATCAAAATCACTCGCTAAAAACTTAATGATAAAATGACTCTTCTGATTTCACATCAAAATATTTCTCTGTAGTAATTTACATATATTATAATATGTACTGTTAAAAGTAGATTTTTCGACACTCTTTTGTTTATAATAAATGCCAGGTAGTCTGAGCATCAAGTTGTCCGGCACTTAGGGTGCCTACAAATTAGATGCTGGCGCGATAAACTTCTTGTGTCAGTATAGTTTTATGCAAATTACCACACTAGTTCAGACCGCCATAGGCGCCCGCGCATGGGACGACAGGTATGAAAAGACGTAGTCGCGTCTCAGCAGCTTCAATATGACGCATCAACGTCTAATCCCATAGTTGGATAGAAGGGCATAGGAAAATAGACTTTGGCATAATGTTATTCAATTCAACGAGACACAACAACACACATGCTGTATTACACGATGATCCTGTGTAAAGGGACTCGGTAATTTGTTATTAATTAAAAAAAAAGCAACCTTCTCTCTTCTCGGCAGTATTATTTTCCCATTTAATATTTACCTAATATAAAATATTTCCTGAGTAAAATAATTGTATCAATTATATAAGTAATATAATTTACTTTTATAACAATGGGTTCAAATGTATGTAGTTATCGTGTTCTGAGAAATTAGAAAATTTGCTCAGAAACAAATTTGAATTGCCGTAAGTGGCTAGTTAATTGGTCGTTTGAAACCGTGCGAGGTTCCATTGTCTGCAATTGTTACAAATTTACTTTAATTACTTACATGGTAGCTGTAAGAGCGAGGTATGACTTTATGGGTTATTTAAGTAATTTTAACGGTTTTCTAAAAGGATATTTAGCTATGAACGCAACCAATATTAAGAAATTATCCTTATTAATAAATACAATAGTAATTTTGAGCCATTTAATTTTATTGTACAGTGTTGAATTTGTATTTGAATGAGAAAATGCAACAATGATCGAATAATTAACGAACTTATAAGACGTCAGCAACAACACTAATCTAATAACATATTTTATTATTAAATGAGTTTATTATGAAAATTTAAAACAATATTTCCTACTTACATACTCATGTACGAACCAAAGAAGCGGGAATATGGCGTCTCTTCGCTTAGTACAATCATTAATAGAAGTCCATCACGAATAGGTGCCGCACGCACACACGACTTGCATTTCAAAAGGCCTTCATGAAGTCCTCGCGTGGCTGTAATTTGGTTGTTGACAGATTTACAACTCCATGTTTCAACTCTCCCATTCAGAGTGTTATATTCACATCAATACATCCACTAGAAGTGTCTCTGAACTCTATACTTTTTTAAACTTAAACGTGGTGATAAGATTAGGACGCCAGTGCTAACTTGCTAACAGTCCACTTGATTGTTAAGTAACTACCGTAGTTTAGGAAAACAAGGAAAACTAAAAAAAATCAAATGCACAAATGATCAGGGCCCTTAGCCAAGAGCACCCAGTGCAAACGGGAGCGTTGTAGATTGACGAAACGACAGAAAATAAAGCCCGGTGATTGGTTGTTGTAACGACACATAAAATTTTGACCAATCATCGGGCTTTATTTTCTATCGTTCTCTAACTTCGTAAGGGAGCGTTGGAATTGGTGTGCTCATGGCTAGGGGCCCTGGTGCGACGATTTCGAAGCTAAGTAATATACATAAACTTATATAATCTATTTTTCAGTCATTTATTGATGGATTAAAAAAAATATATCAGTGATTTATATTTATTGTTGATCTATATTTCAATTCCATTACGTTAAATATACTTACTATTAACAAGATAATGAAACTTCTCCATTGTAGAATTTATGTATTTTTAGTCACGGAGAAAAAGTACCTACCTATATTTTATAATATTTTTTAGTATTTTTGTAGCGTTTCCAGTAGATATTGATGACTGTTGCACACAACCGAGGCAATCATTGCAAATAGTAGAGATCACTTCGCGGCAAGAGATAAACCGAGTGCTGTGAGAATTTACCGATACCATAAAAAACGATTTTGAAATCTTTATGTTGTTTTGAAAGATTTGTAAGATTCAGTTTGCTTATATCTTGACTACTTTGTGTTTGTTCATTTGACTTGATGATTGGACATTTATTGCCAGAGATTTTTTTTATAAAACTGTTTTTTGTAGACATCTATCTCCATAACCTCTTTAGAGAAGACCACCGTGAAATAACAGCATCTATGCTGTTGTTATCTGTAAGTGAGTAAGGAATTCCACAGCCCATTTTCCTCTATATACTAAAATGCATTTTTACTTGTGTTATGGGTTGGACCGTCAACCTATGTGTCGAACTTAACATTAAAAAAAAGGCAAGTAGCCAGTGGACATTTCCGGTGACTTATTACATGCCTATATTGAGTTACTTATGGCGCAATTTATTGATGTATATAAGCAAAATAAAGACAATAAAAATTATTCGGCGTGTCATGTTACGCCAGTCATTATCACTCTACAAAAAAGCGATGATGTAGCCGCTACTGTATACCTATACGTTTTTATGGCAATTTTGCGGGCAATTTCATGTCTTCCGCGAACTAAGTGGTGTGACCTATTATAATTGAATTCGAGCGTGCTCAATTTGACTTCGTTCCTTTTAAGTTATGATCAATATTTGTTACTAGCTGATGCTCGCTATTTCGTCCGCGTTGGAAAATGAAAAATGTAACACCTGAGAATATGACAACGCCTATCTTTATGACGACAGTTGCGCCTAATCTATTATAACGCTTGACTAATTGTTTAGACTAGCTGGTGCCTGCGACTTCGTCCGCGTTGAAAACGAAACAGTATACTATCCTGTGTTCCGTACGTTTATGTTTATCTATCAAGATTCATGAAAATGTAAGTGATTGAATCTAAACTAAATTTGATTGATTTGGAATATCAATGATAATTTTCTTCTTACATTCTTACATAATTTTATAAAACATAGAAGGTGGCTATTGTAAATGTTACAAGAGTAACGGTAGCACCGTCCATCTGCTACCGGCAGTTTTATTGCTCAGTTCCCGGATGTCGGAGAATTATGAATTATAGCTTTTGTCGTCTGGCAATCAAAGAACGCAATTATGAAATCAACTACGACATGTGCCGTTTGAATTCTATCAATGTATATCTGTATTCTTTATCTGTATATATAATATGAAAGAAATGTTCGATTCCACCTTGTAGAAGAGGTGAAAAAAAAAGGTAAAAAATTTTTCTGTCAAATTATACGAAAAAAAAGTTCATTTTTACATAAAATGTTTGTATAACTTTTTTACTAAAATTAAAATTAACAGACCCAGTATTCCTCACCTGGATTTTTTTCTGATTACTAACTCCGTGAGAATCTTTTTTCCACCTTTTCCCTCTTCGAAAATTCTCTATAGAGGTAGCTAAAGGAGTTAGCAGCCGTAGAAAACTTTCAAGCGTAGGACTGGAAAAACGTACCACTCAATTTGTAGGACTATGCGGCCATTTTATTATACAAATGTTTACTAAGCTGCAGACAAAAAATCAGCTACTCACGGAGTCTTAGCCTGTTAATAATCAGAAAAAAATTCAGGTGATACCTACTGGACCTACTGGATACAGGTTTAATCTAGCGTCATATCGACAAAATACGCGACACAAACCAAATACAGCTTTCAAATAAATTGATATTAATGAATGAATCTAATCTGACTGTGGAGGTATATTTGCCGATTCACGCTCCATATAATGGCATGGCCATGAACACGCCACGAATAGATTTCGAAACCTGTATCAAATGATCACAATCTCGACTTTTTGTCTTCCGCATAATAATATCATCAATTAAAATGTTTACACGTGGCTAAGTGACGCAAGGCGGATTCTTTGGAACCGGTTCGTACAATAGGTTGTGGAGAGTGAAGTTTGATAGCGCCACCAATTCTGTGTGACCTCTCCTTTTAAAACAACTTAATTGTGTACGAAAATTGGACTGACACATTTTCTCAACACGAACATAAGTTATGTTTGTTACACTTGTTTTTATGTAATTTCAACATCAATTCTATTTATTTACTAATGTTTATCCATCAAGTTTCATGAAAATGCTTACTAACAGAACTTAAATAATTATTTTTTTAAAATAAAAATAGCCTGAGTTCCTCCTTATTACATTTAGCTATCTGCCAGTAAAAGTCCCGTCAAAATCGGTCCGGCCATTTCGAAAATTAGCTGGAACAAAAAGACTGTAAATACTTTGAAATACGTATATGTAAAGGAACAGTTTTTTTGACATTACAAACAGACACTTCAGTTTGATTTATATGTAGTACCTATAAATAAAATTAATAAGTAAGTAACTACAATAAGTAACTATACATAATTATATAACTTAGATAATATACCGAATTAACTTCAGCAATAATAACTTAGAAGATATTGACATTAGCATGAGCAAGAGAAAATTAACTTTCTCAAGAAAGTGTAGTTATATATAATAAGTAATTTATGAACTCAAGAAGGTAGTTGACATAATGACATACAAATTCAAGTCTCAACATATAAATTATTATTTGTTTGAGTTCCTTGGAAAGTTATAACATAGGCACACTATAAATAAAGCCTAACTTTTGAGTATTAGACCAACCATTAGAGCTTTAATGTTTCTAACACGTGTAGGGAAACTTTGACTGTACGAATATTCTAAATGTGAAAGTTTGTTGTTACTAAATCACGGATGAGTGCACGCTTGATTAAGTATCCATGTGTTAATACAGGTGAACTATCAGTGTGTCAAAACTCATCCAAATCTAACAGATTCGTAATGACAGTCGTCGCAATAACAGTCGTTAATGTTTTTACATGAAAGAGTATCAAACATCCACACATCCTGACAAACTGTCGCATTTATAATATTAGTAGGATTATTCGATTGTCATCCATAATGTTACGACTACACATAGAAGGTTCTCGAAATCTTGAGAGTAGTTCATGGAAAGATTCCACACGCGTTTGCCACGCCCAAATTGAGTAGCGGCATTTTAACTTACCCAACGCGTAACAATACTTATATTATTTAACTATTCAAATTGAGAAGTTTAATACATTATGTGAATTCATTACAATATGGATTTATTACAAATTTAATTGAAATGTAATAAGCTTTTAAAAGCATGCAAAAAATTACAACATTATCAATCATCATCAATCAACAATACTAATAATAAATCAGTAAGTGTAGGTATTGTATGTATGTATGTATGTATGTATGTATGTATGTATGTATGTATGTATGTATGTTCCTCCATAACTCTTAAACGAATTAACAAATTGTCATGAAAGTTGGTAGATAAACATTTAGACGTGCGGGACACAGAATAGGCTACTTTTTTCTTATTCAACGCAGAGGAAGTCGCGGGCGCCAGCTAGTTATTAATAGAATAATGACATTGATGATTTTCAGAAAACAAGAATTATGTATAAGCGAATAATGTAACTTCAACATTTTTATCGCTTCTGAACATCGAAATAATATATCTCTCTTCTGAATATAAATATAGTAGAATCTAAAATACATCTACTATAATATAAACACTTCTATAAAGGTGAAACCGCATAGAGCAAAGAATAGCCGCGCCGCCGACTGCTACTAGAGACGGCATGGTCAAAGCTTTCCATACAAAGCTGTATAGGCTTACGCATTGTTTAGGTTTTGGTTATTATTATTATTATTATTATTATTATTATTATGTGTTTCAAAACAATCTCGACTCGCATTTTTTTAAAGCTTATAATTACATTTAATTACTTACTTGTGGCATGATACTATAATTTTGTTTATTCGCGTTGTTTTTTTTATTATTACACCGAATCACAGCACAATAAGGCATTTCTATCGCTTTTTGGATAGTATTTGGTTCAAAACGTTCAAATAGAAAGTGACGGCCAAATGCGCCGGCACGAATATTATTATTTTGAGTGCCGTCTCTAGTAGCGCGATGATTCTTTGCTCTGTGGGAAGCCATAAAGGCTACGTTGCGGCAACGTATAGTAATCTCGTCGTCAAGGCAACATCCACTTTGAAACGTAATAAAATTTATAATGTGTTCTTATTGTGCTTCTACAAGGATTTCGTGACAATAATATATACCTTGGTTGATTTGTGACAATATATTTGTGACGTAGTACTCTCGCAGTTTATTTTATTGTGATAGTTGCTTTACCATTGCCTGCGCAAGCGACTTTATTCGCATATCTTTATAAATTTTACCTCATGTATTATTATGATGATGATTATTATCGCCGTGGCGCCACCGTCGTCGTCACAGCTTCCTCAAGATTTTCCTCATGTGTTTTTTTCAACGCGGACGAAGTCGTGGACACCAGCTAGTATATATCATAAATGTAATAAAACAAAATTGTAGACCAACATAATTATACACTGAATACTAAATATACCTACTTAGATAATCTACTAATAATAAAACTGATATATTATTTAGCTAATATTTCCTTGTGAATTTAAGGAATTCAAATAAAAAGTATACTGTAAGAACTGAAAATACGCTGATTTATTAGCATTTGTTGTAATAAAAAGACGATAGACAAATATTGAGCATTCTTTGTTCCCATTTTTTTTGCTTCTCACATTCTTAGTCACACAGTGCCTTGAACCCAAAAGTTTTTGCCATCATTTGGCGATCTATTGGCCTTGGGGCTACCTTCAAGCTATTTCCTCAATTTAACCATAACAAGAAGATGTTATCCTCTCAGTATTTAGTATTGATATAACATTCGGTATTTACGTGTATGTATACTTATGGAACATTAATTTATACTGAGTTTTTGAGGAAAAACTACTACTCAAAAATAAAAGTTATATTATTAAAAGTATAATTCCAACACGAAGAGTAATTGTATATCGTACGTTCAAATGACGATATGACTCATGCAGGTTTGAATCCCAGTCTTTTTATTTCATGTATAGATTGCTTGTTTCTTATTCAGAAGAACAAGCTTGTTACATTGCTTGTTTCAGAAGACTAGCAATCCTCGAAGTATGTAAGTCTTTGTGCAAAACTGTAAAGTAAGCTTTCAAAGTTACTTATTTCACATTTATATCGATTTGAATGACCAATATAACAAGTTAAAAAGAGTTTGTTTCACTTGAATGAAATGCATGCAACCACTGAAGAACTAAATTACAAACTAAGTTTAATAATGAGTGTTTCTTCGTAAATAGAATTTAATAACTTAAAAAATGTATTTGTCGATTTAGAGATATTTTTTGTGTAAGGCGATTTGTAATTTAGTAGGTATAAGAAAATATAAGTCGTGAAAACTTCATAACATTTTTATTGCATTTTTATACGACCAGTATGCGCACAAAATAGCAAATTGGCAACAAACCAAGTAAATGTTTATCGCAAATACCAAAATGTAAATATAATAACATTTTTATAAATAGCTTATATTTTTTTTTAAGTAACAGTTATACGTCAAAGAACTTATAACAATTTCGGTTACATTCCCACGTTGCAGTTCGTTCAGAGCCGGGGGCCTATTTTAATAAAACTTTTTAACAAAAAATTATACCGCCGAAAAAACTGAAAAGCAAAAAATAATTTAATTTAACCTTATCACTTTTTAAGTAAATAATTAATTTGCTTGTTTGGCGCCGACTCAAAATTACTAAGGTACTTACATTAGTTTAAGAACTTAGTTATTATAAGGTTAAATGAAATTAAAATCAGCATCAATCAGCATTAAAATCGATCAGTAAACAATAAATCACCCCTATTTTCCTACCCTTAGGGTAGGATATTATTTTCCAAATTTATATAGGACCAACTTTGACATATACCCTATCCATTAAAGGAAGAATTATCAAAATCGGACTACTCTGTAAAAAGTTATGCATGGTAATACACTACAATCAGTGAGTGAATAGTCAATCATCCCCTGTTTTCCTACCCTTAGGGTTGGAATTTTTTTTCCAAATTTATATGGGATCACCTTGGGGTTACACCCTTTCACTTGATGTTAGGTGCAGATGCGGCCAAAGATGGACCACGCTTACCTAGTAAGTGCCCATTTACCCTAGACTTGAAGACCCCGAGGTTGTAATTTTGGGGAAACACGGACGCAGGCAATGAGTTCCACTCCTTAGCAGTTCGGACAAGGAAGGTGGAACTATAACGCTTCGTGCGTGACCAGGGAACATCAACCACGAAGGGATGAAACCCCCCGCCCACGCCTCGTGTTCCGTAAGTGGAACGGCTCTGGCCGGATCAGATCCCATAGGATCTTATCTATCCGATAAGAATTCTTATAGAATCTTATCCGTTTTTGTTTTTTCGTTTTCGTCAGTTGAAAATTACGCAATTCATTGCGAAACGAAATTTCGTTTCATAAGAAATTTTCAAATTACAATTTTCAAATCCATTTATTTTATTTATTGTTAATATACTTAAAAAACTTTTTTTTTTCACATTAAGCAGATTTGCTTGCTCAATTTTGTTCACATGTGGATGTTTTAATTTGCTCTTATAGAACATAGATATCACCCTGCTTGGATTAATCGAGCAAAATTAATTTAAAAATGATTATTATTTACAAATTTAGGCTGGCACGCGAGAGTTTAGCTGGGCACATACAATTTTTAGCCACTTATATATACTAAAATAAGAAACAATTGCGATATAAAAGTGTTTAAGAATTGGGTCACTGTTAAATTGAAAATTCCATGTGGACATTACAATAATTTTAATTCGAGAAAATGATCCATATTTTTTTTTAAATTATATCGAAAATGCGGCTATTAATTTCAAAGTAAGCCCTAGTATATCATACATTACAGCTTTATTCGTAAAGCACGTTGTATTTATATTTAATGAATTTGTTGACTGCTCCAACAACATTATGTTATATTACGGCTTGTAAGTCTGAACTGAATAAGTGTAATGATAATGTAGGTGCTCCTTAATGTCTTCTTTGTCTCACATTTCTCGCTTTATCTTAATCATATCTACATACTTTATTATTATGACTAGGTACGCCGAGTTGGTAAATTTTAAGAACAGATTGGGAGCAAAGTTGTGTTAAGCCTATTTAGTAAAATATATTAGATATAGAGCCTTAACAGAGCCTGAAAGTCAAAAATTAATAACTAGATTTTTCTCTGTAATCTTCTTTATCAATAAAAATGAATCACTAAATGTGTTGCTAGGCGCAAAACTCGAGAACGGCTGGACCGATTTTGATTCTGTCTTCACTCATGGATAGAGGGATAATCAGGGAAGGTTTTTATTGCACCCCGGGCAAAGCCGGAAGCGGGTCGCTAGTTTATGATAAAACCTTCCTCGTCTAACGTTCTTTCCGTTAGTGAACCGTTAGACTTTAACATAAAGAAAATTACATTTATTTGGGTTTAGTTTATAAAAAAAGATGTTATATTGCGACCTATGAACTAAATCATCGTTATCACGGAACGTATAGTCTCGGGAAAAACTTAGTAAATAAATAAGGCCATAAGTTTGACTATACAAATTTATGACGGACAACCCTACACAAATATGTTATAATGGAACCAAAAGCGAATATTTGTTATTCGTAATTGGCTTTGTACCCACAGTCTTGGAAGTATAATAAAATAAATCTTTAAACTTCTTTAGTGAGTGCGGAGAAAAATGTTTAAGGGTCATCAATCATCTTTCATAATTGAAATAAGATTGGTCGTGAGTAAAAATATTGAATACTGTACTTTGTATTTAGTTCAGTTGAGTTCGCTCGACGTTTAATTGGATAATTTTAAGATTCGTTATTTGTTTATGAAATTGGGAAAATGAATTTTAAACAATTATTTAACTAAAGTATTTCTTTAATTTAGTTAGATGTAGGTAAAAATCATTGTATCTATACTAATATTATAAAGAGGAAAGATTTGGTTGTTTGTTTGTATAGAATAGGCTCCGAAACCACTGGACCGATTTGAAAAATTCTTTTAAAATTAGAAGCCGACATTATCCGTGATGAACATAGGATACTTTTTACCGCAGGAAAATGCTTCATTCCTACGGGAAATCTAAAATAAAAGTAAATACTAGCGGCTTGGCCCGGGAGATAGCGCCATCTATCCAAAATACGGTAGATGGCGTTTTATACTTTTCTACCCGGACGAAGTCGCGAGCACCAGCTAGTTATAAATAAAAATATGAGTCTGTTCTACTTTTTCAATACTTTATGACAGCCTAGTCAACGCAGATGTAGGTAATGTCTTCGTGAGATATGTCTCAACATATATATAGAGATATTAGATTTCAGGAGTGTGCATCACCCTCTTGGTATAGTTTTGTTATTATAATATTTTCTTGTACTAATATTCTTAACTTAAGACCTAACAGAAAAATTCTCAGCGACATCTTTTGTTTTTAGTTCAAATCCTATAACGTACTTAACTTCACTTGCAAAGGAAAATTTAGGTTTCCATGTAATAATAATTCATATAATTTTTCTTTTTTTAACCAGATTAGAGCCGTATACAGGAGTGAAAAAATAAAACCTATATATTGCTAACTTATAACAAATATATTCAATGAACAAATACTTAGGCTCTTAAACCTTAAACTATTTCTCTTAAACTTTTTCAGATCTAAAAGAGAAAATAAATACATTAACAACTAGCTGGCGTCCGCGACTTCCTATTTTTTCGTCTAAATAGCCTATTCTGTGTCCTGTACGTCTAAATATTTATCTACCAAGTTTCATGAAAATCTGTTAATTCGTTTAAGAGTTATTTAGGAACATACATACATACATACAATACCTACAATTACAGATTTATTATTAGTATTGATTGATTTGACAAAAAAAATACAACAAAGTTGAAAACATAAAATTTCTTTGATAGTCACAAGCACAAGTTTCTCGACACCTATTTACAATATACAAAATATCAAAATTAAAACATAAAACCATTGTAATTTATAGAATAACACCACAAAAAAAACATTCAAGATTCATGGCATGCTGTAAATACACAAGGTTGCACTTAATTTCCGGCAATTAAATCGGAACTCCAATTATTATTGTAAAAAACCAATTCCTTCGCTTCATACCATACGAAAATAATAAGTCAATAAAATTCTATGGACAACACAGGTTTTAAAATTAAGCAGTAGGTTATAAATTTTATTAATATATTTTTATGTTATAATCGGCAGGTGTGCTGACAGTCGACTTGATGGTAGGTGGCTACCCTCACTTATTAACACAAGCAACACAGGAGGACGCAAGTGGCATGATGACCAAGATAAATTACAAGGGGACAGGGAAAAGAGACTCGTTTTTAATCATCTTACTCTTACTAACTCACTGAAATACAACACAAACGCTACTGTGTATTCCTGTACGTTATTTTTATCGATTAACACATTCAAAAGTCCAAAACAACTGAATACTTAACGGGCCATAAGTCGTTGTCACGACTAGAGAACAAAATAAACTTCACTTACAAACGATCGTAAAAAGCTGCAGTAAGTAATGTTAACTTAATGTCATGCGTGGAGATATGAGCCTATAAGTCGCGGGTAGCGCGAGGGGGGAAGGGCTGGCAGAGCTTATAAGTCGCAAGTAGCGCGGTAAGGGGGGAAGGGCTGGCAACACGCCCGAGTATCATATATACGACAGGCTATCGATTCATGAACAGCGAGTGAGACGGTGGTGGTAAATGGTGGATATAAATTATAAAGACTAAATAAGTGTTCAGATCATAGTATTACATAGTGTTAAGTTTTTTATAATTTCAGCATAAGTAAATGATAAGTGGAATAAACTGTATAAGTGAGGAATAACTGACTTTTGATTTATCGTCCTTAGACAAAAGTTCAGAAGTGCGATCGAAGAGAATATACAAAATTTTCTCGACACGCTCACAACGAGAAGACACGTAAGTACATTGTAGTTAAGAAGTACTTATTTTTTATTTTATTTTCTCTTTGTTAAAAAAAAAAAAAAAAAAAAAAAAAAAACAGAGATGGGCCCGAAACTGAGTTTTTTTTATTTATTTTAAGCTTAAAATCTTGGTAAGATAAACATAGGAAGCTTGCTTAAAACTGAAATTTAAATTTATTTACCTATTTATTAATTTATTTGTGTGACTAATATTTCTGATATTTAAACATAATCGTGCGTCCCGAACGCATGGAATGCGATCTTATTGCGAAGGATCATGTTAAAGTAAACAAAACTCGCTACATGCAAGAAATAGTAGTGCATAACTATTAGAAAAAAAACCACTTGTGACGAAGGTCGGGTTTAGTTTTTATAAACACTGCGTGTACACATCCCGAACCAATGTGTAAAACGTGTCCCTTTCTTTTTATTTTATTTGAAATTTATGTACTGACTAGCTGGCATCCGCGACTTCGTCTGCGTTGAAGGAGAAAAGGGTGGCCTGTCCTGTGTCCCGTACGTCTAAATGTTTATCTACCAGGTTTCATGAAAATCAATTAATGCATTGGGGAGTTATGGAGGAGCATACAATGCATACAATGCCTACATTTACAGATTTATTATCAGTATTGATAATAACGGCTTCATCGTTTAAACTAACTAGTGTCGAAACCAACTTTTCTTGTACTATCCTGAGGCAAGGCTGGCCTTGTACTATCCTTGGAATAATCTATAATATTTAGGTAACCCCGCATTCGTACGCATCGTAAAATATTAAAAAAGGAGGAAAAGGATATTGCCGATTTGTGGGAAAATATTCATTACGAACCGTATTCATAAATTCACTGATAATAATATCAAAGATTAAGAAAAACATAGATTTACAATCTGAATGTTTTGGCAATGGTCCGGTACTCTGTTATATCACCTTCAATGAATAAGTACAATGACGTTACCCCATGAATTATATGTTATACTCTTTTTGTAGGCCCAAACAAAGTTCCCCAAATTTTTGCGATTAGCAACAACCGTGCCAAATAAGCTAGTTTGCGTTTATAATTACCGTACCCAGATATATATAATAGTGGTAGTAAACTATCACTAATCCTATCACTTTCAAGTTTCAGGAAAACAACAAAGCCCATAAAAGAAAGACCCTTGGTGGAGGGGCAGTTGACGATCACCCAGATTTAAGGGAATTGAAGAAAGTGAAGCATGCGCGCGTGTCGCTCAATGTCAGAACCGGCGCCGCATGACAATCAAAGGAGATCCAGGTTTGAGGATCACGGGACATCCGGTTCGAGGTTAGAACCGATGTCGCAGACGGGACAAAGGAGATCCAGGTTTGAGGATCATGGGACATCCGGTTCAAGGTTAGAACCGATGTCGCAAACGGAGAAAAGGAGATCCAGGTTTGAGGATCATGGGACATCCGGTTCGAGGTTAGAACCGATGTCACACACGGAATATGGAAGATCCAGGTTTGAGGATCATGGGACGTCCGGTTCGAGGTTAGAACCGATGTCACACACGGAATATGGAAGATCCAGGTTTGAGGATCATGGTGCGTCGTGTTCGAGGTCAGAACCGATGTTTGAAAGATTTACAAAACATGAAGGAACTGTTTACCAAAACGAGCGCAATAATCGGTATCAAGACCAATCAGACGATTCGGATGAAGAGCTTAGGGGGACGCAGAGGAAGAGACGGACGCTAAGGAATCACAGCATCTCGTCAGAGGTTGACGCCAAGGAGAAATTAACGCAGGAAGCGTCAAATACAAACAAAATATTAGATAAGTTTCTTAGTATCCTAAATGATGTCAGAAGTTCGGATAAACCTAAGTTAACTTTTAATAGTAATGTGTTACCCGAATTTAACCCAATGTCAAAGGAACAAACAATCCTGACATGGTTAACGAAAGTAGAGGAATGTGCCGAAATATATGGCTGGGATGAAAGGGCCACTATACACTATTCTTTACCAAAACTCAGCGGGGTTGCAAAAACATGGTATCAGGGACTACCGTCTCTGTTACTTAGTTGGACTGAATGGAAAACAAAGTTGGTACAATCCTTTCCCTGTCGCGAGGATTATGCCGAACTTCTGACTGACATGTTAGCGTATAAGGTTAAATATGGAGAGTCATTGGAGCACTATTATTACGCGAAGGTCAACCTGTTACACCGTTGTAGGATTAGTGGTCGGCAGGCAGTTGATTGTATTTTACACGGGGTAGAGGATCGAGCCGTAAAAGTAGGTGCTCAGGCAGCACAATTTAGTGAACCCGAAGATGTCTTGAAGTATTTCAAAACTGTTAAGGTTGGACAGTATAGGAACTTATCCAGGGACTTATCAACTAAGGCCAAAAATGAATCGATAAACAAGCAAATAACTAAACCTGGAACTTTTAACACGAGAATACGTTGCTTTAACTGCAATGAAATGGGTCACCCTAGTTTTAAGTGTGATAAACCTGGCATAAAATGCACGACGTGTAATAGAATAGGCCACCAAACTCAGGATTGTTTTAGAAACAGAAACATAAACATGGACACTGATAGCCGAAACCGCGACAGAAACAAGGACGTAAAGCATGTGGCGAAACTAAACGTCAGGGATGGACAAGAAAACAAATATTTTATTGAAATAAAGGTAAATGGCATACCAATCCAATGCCATGTAGATTTAGGGAGCGAGTGTACATTGATCAGAGCCACCAACGCAAAGGAAATTAATCTGCAAGTCTGCCATAAAGAGAATCTGCCGATACTCAGGGGTTTGGGAGCAAACACGATATTTCCGCTAGGGGTCGCTGTATGTGAAGTCGAAGTGCGAGGAATAAAGGAAACTATTGATATATACCTGGTAGACGATTATGTACTGGGTAAACCAGTACTACTAGGCCATTCCTTTACGGAGAAACCTGATATCATAATCACTAAGACTCCCAATGAATTAATATTCCAGAGAATTGTGAAAGACAAAATATGTTTGATTTCTAACAATGATGTGGATATACTACCAAATACAATGCGTGCAGTTAAGGTTGACGCCGAGAAAAAGATAACGGAAAACGTTTATGTAAATGGATCGCTCAGAGGACCTGAAGGTGAGGAATATTACCTCTTACCGGGAAGTTACGAAATTAAGAATGGATGTGGTGCTTTATTAATACATAACGCTTCACCAAACAAACTTTGTATAAAAAAGGGCACCTTGTTGACGCGCGTATCTTCAACAAACACGACAATGCCAGTGAGAATGATGAACACTTTTAGTTTAAAAATTGATCTCACGAATGAGTCCAGTGAAATCATCTGTAATCCACATCTCAGCACATATGAACGTAGTACATTACAACAACTATTAACCAAGTACAATGACTGTTTTTCTAGCGGACTTAAGGACCTAGGCTTCACAAACGCTGGCGAAATGACAATAGAATTAAACGATGCAGAACCAGTGGTATACCGACCTTATCGCATGTCCCATGCCGAAAGAAATTTAGTAAGAGATATGGTAGAAGACATGATGGACAATGGAATTATTAGAGAATCTTCATCACCTTATGCCAGTCCGATCGTATTAGTTCAAAAGAAGACAGGTGATAAACGCTTATGCGTAGACTATCGTGCTCTCAATCGGAAAACTAAAAAACAACATTACCCCCTACCACGTGTTGAAGACCAGCTAGATCTACTGGCAGGAAATACTCTGTTCACTTCACTGGATCTAGCATCCGGATACTACCAAATACCAATAACGGAAGAATCTCGACATAAAACGGCATTCGTCACGCCGGATGGGCAGTACGAATATAACCGTATGCCGTTTGGATTAGTTAACGCCCCGTCAGTATTTCAAAGGACCATGAATACAATACTCAAAGAGGCAAAAATCAAGTATGCCATTGTTTATATGGACGATGTACTCATTCCTGCTAAGGACTTTACAGAAGGAATTCACAGGTTAGAGGAAGTATTAAAATTACTAGAGAATGGAGGTTTAACCCTGAAACTCAGCAAGTGCAGTTTCTTTCAAAGTAACATAGACTTTTTGGGCTTCGAAGTGAGCGCAGAAGGAATACGACCAGGGAATAGAAAAACTGAGGCAGTTGAAAAATTTGTAAGACCTAGTAATCAACATGAATTACGCCAATTTCTTGGCCTGTCGGGATTCTTCAGGCGATTCATAAAAGGATATGCGGTTATCGCCGCACCGTTAACAGACTTACTCAAAGGAAACGCGATATGGGAATGGGGTGCAAAACAAGAGGAGTCGTTCATCAAAATCAAAGACATACTTGTGAGACGACCCTTGTTAGCATTGTATGATCCAAAGGCCGAAACAGAGCTGCACACGGACGCAAGCAAAGAAGGACTAGCTGGGATCTTACTTCAATACAGCACGAAAAGGGCATTACAACCGGTTTCATATTTCAGTCGAAAAACTACTGTTGATGAAAGGAAATTTCACTCTTACGAACTCGAAACACTGGCAGTTATTGCATCATTACAACGATTTAGAATATATTTGGTTGGCGTGCCATTCAAAATAATTACGGATTGTAATGCCCTAAGAGCTACCCTTACAAAACGGGATCTCGTCCCTCGAATAGCTCGTTGGTGGATTCAGCTGCAAGAGTACGACTTCAATATCGAGTATAGACCCGGTTCACGTATGTCACACGTAGATGCGCTTAGTCGGAATCCGATCGATACATGTACGGACATACCACATGTGTTAGATGTATTAACAGTCCAACAAGATACTGAACAGAATTGGATCACCGCGGTCCAAACAGCCGACGATGACGTCAGAAAAATCAAGGAGATCCTCAGTAATCCTGAATCCACCCAAACATCTGACATACAAAAAAACTACAAGCTTAAAAATGGACGTGTTTACCGCATCGTTGGTAAAGAAATTAAATGGTTAGTACCCAAAGGGGTACGGTGGCAGATATTGAAAAAGAATCATGATGACATTGGACATATGGGGTTCGAAAAAACATTGCACCGTATACAACAACATTACTGGTTCGCGAAAATGCGTCGCTTTGTTAAGAAGTATGTTACATCTTGTCTCGAATGTGCTTACCACAAGAATTACGGAGGAAAACGCGAAGGCAAACTCCACCCAATCGAAAAAGTTAACATACCCTTTCACACGGTACACGCCGACCATTTGGGACCATTTGTGAAGAGCAAGAGAGGGAATTGCTATTTGCTTATACTGATTGATGGCTTTACCAAATATATAAATATTACCGCAGTCAGAAATACGAAATCAACAACCACAATCAAAGTGTTAAAGGAACACATTAGCTACTTTGGAGTACCAACGCGGCTTATAACTGATAAGGGATCAAGTTTTACAAGCAAAATGTTTAAAGATTTTATATCCTCTTGTGGTACCAAACATGTTGAAAACGCAGTTGCAACACCCAGAGCAAACGGACAAGTCGAACGCTTCAACAGGACCATTCTTGATGCCCTCTCTTCCTTATCCCATGGTGAGAACGAAAAAAACTGGGATGATCATGTCCACGATATTCAAATTGGTATTAATACTACAAAACATAGAACTACACAAAAGACTCCTTCGGAATTGCTATTTGGGTTTAATATAATAAGTAGAGCAGAGGGAATATTAAGCTCAATAATTAGCGAAACATCGAAAATAAATCTCGAAGTAAATTTGGATAGTTTAAGACACGAGGCTAGTAAAAAAATAAAAAAACAACAAATAAAAGACGCAGAGAGATTTAATAAGCATAGGAAGCCAGCAAGGAAGTACGTAGAAGGTGATCTTGTTCGAGTAGAGAGACAAATACCACACAGCGGTAAATCCCAAAAACTGGCTTGTAAATATCAAGGGCCTTATCGTGTAATAAAAGTGCTCCCTAATGACAGGTTCGTTATTGAGGATACCCCTTTAACGCGTAAAAATGGCCGAAAGTATGAATCCGTAGTAGCGATAGATAAAATACAACCATGGATGAACTTCAAAAGAAACTTTGAAAGTAGCTCCGATGAATCGGACAATGACACGGATAATTAAATTGTCAATTTAAACAATTATAAATTAATATTCCCAATGGTTACTTTACGTTGATATATGATTATTTTACTTTATTCTGTCATAATTACTGTATAGTTACAAACACAAAAAAAAAAAGGAAATAGAAGAAATTCATTACACATACTGATAAAAAGAATTACACCTGTATTTAGAATAATAATTTTAATAAGTTTTTCTATATGTTTAATATTAATCTAAGTAAGTAGGTACTTAAGAAACTGTGGTAGTGCTACCTACTATTTGAATCAATAAGTTACTATTAATTTTTTTTTTCCTCTCTCTTTCTAATTTGGATTACGCTGTATTTAGGATAATAATTTTAACAAGTTTTTCAATATGTTTAATATTAAAATAAGTAAGTAGGTACTTAAGAAACTGTGGTAGTGCTACTATTTGAATCAATAAGTTACTATTAGTTTTTTTTTCCTCTCTCTTTCTAATTTGGATTACGCTGTATTTAGGATAATAATTTTAACAAGTTTTTCAATATGTTTAATATTAATATAAGTAAGTAGGTGCTTAAGAACTTAAGGTATTGGAATCAATAAGTTACTATTAGTTTGTTTTTTTCTCTCTCTTTCTATCTATTATTTTTTTTTTCCTCATGTATACATACATTACAAAAAAATAAAAGGAGGCGAAGGGACTCGCTCCGAACAGGATGGCCGAGCTGTTAACTTAATGTCATGCGTGGAGATATGAGCCTATAAGTCGCGGGTAGCGCGAGGGGGGAAGGGCTGGCAGAGCTTATAAGTCGCAAGTAGCGCGGTAAGGGGGGAAGGGCTGGCAACACGCCCGAGTATCATATATACGACAGGCTATCGATTCATGAACAGCGAGTGAGACGGTGGTGGTAAATGGTGGATATAAATTATAAAGACTAAATAAGTGTTCAGATCATAGTATTACATAGTGTTAAGTTTTTTATAATTTCAGCATAAGTAAATGATAAGTGGAATAAACTGTATAAGTGAGGAATAACTGACTTTTGATTTATCGTCCTTAGACAAAAGTAAGTAAATTGAGTGTTCAGTTGTTTTGCACTTTTGAATGTGTTAATCGATTTATGCAGCCGACTGTACCTGTAATGTAAGGGAACTCCGCTCACTGAACTCGAGGGAAATGCGCGGCGTGGCGTCGACGCGCTTTCCAGGGCAACTGAAAATCTAGCTAAAATTAGACAAATTCAGGCCTTTCCTGCGGACATTTTTTAATTTTTTGTAGTGAAAACTTCTATAGCCGCGTTACACGACTTTGGATAGGGAAAAAATGTATGGGTTCTCGTCAGCAACATGCTAATGCTCACAGCTATGCGCGGGCAGCTGTCTACGTACGCGATCACTCCAACACATTGCATATACCCGAGTGTATGTGTGTGCGTTGGACGCTCAGTTTTAAGTTTTCACTTATGTCGGCAGTCTTCATGACTGTCTCTTTTATATAATTTTTTTAAAATTTGCTTTTGGCCAGAATCTAGCCGTGCAGAAATGACGAGGCCGACGATGGAGCAAGCTAACCCAGAAAATTCCTCGAATAAGTAGGATTACCAGAAGCCTATTCACTCGAACTTTAAAAAGATTTGGATTAAGTATAAATAAGCTCGGAAACACTAACGCCAGAAGACCTATAGACATATGTTTAAGAAAATTTGTCTCTTGCTTCTCTATATCATACTTTATATTATTTTCTAGTAATAAATAGAAAGTTTCTCTTAAAATATATAGTTAAAATTGAAAATATGTATTAATATTAGCCGGCAATAAGATGTTTTTTGTACAAGTATTCGTAGTTTTCCCACTGTTAATACGTTGCGTTGTGTTCATTTGACCATGAAAATCGTGAACATAATCACTGTACTAAGTAGGTACCACGTTGTTCGTATCTTACATCAGTTGATAAAATAAATAATAAGATTTTTCAATAGTATCATTTAATAGTATCATCATCATAATGATGTGTAGTTTGCTGACGGCGCGGCGGCTCCTGTAAATGTGTTTTTCCCACAACTGAACAATGTGAGTGATTAGTTGCAAACCTACTTTCAATGTTTTCTTTCGATGTATGATTCTTTGTATTTACATATATCATGTTCTGCATTCGCTGTATTTGCATTAATAAATAAAATAAAATAAATACATAAAGGCCACATTTTTCCCTATACTTGACCTAAAATATTACGTATTCTCTAGAGTTCTAGCTATTTCTATAGGAAATTTATTCATAATAAATAACAGTGAAAATGCAACAGTTAAAAAGATATAGAATACTTCAATCATTGATCAAATAGCAAAATACTCATAATTTATCCTTACATAATATTATAAAAGAAAGTCCTCTGCCGCGTCTGTCTGTCTGTTCGCGATAAACTCAAAAACTACTGCACCGATTTTCATGCTGTTTTCACCAATGGATAGAGTGGTTCTCGAGGAAGGTTTTACTATATAATTTACAAAGTCTAAAGAGATTTATTGTTTTATTACTAACTAGCTGGCGCCCGCGACTTCGTCCGCGTTGAAAAAGAAAAGAGTACTCTATCCCGTGTCCCGTACATCTAAATGTTAATTTGTTTAAGAGTTATGGAGGAACATACATACATACTCGTACAACAATACCTTCACTTCATCTTCTCTTACAGATTTATTATTATTATTGATTGATGATTTTGACGTTACATCTACGCCAGATAGAAATTTCGCTCGGGACGCAGACTGTAGTCGATACATTGTGAAAAGTAGCGTGGTGGGACTAGCTAGTTTATTTCTTATACATAAACGAATTTAAACAGAAAAATATCGAGCATTTGGCGATTGGCAGCCGCTTCCCACGGCGACGGGTAGATGGACAGTTTGACAACATGATTGGGTGTAAGTATTGAGATCCCGCACCTTCTGCCCATTCCGAATGTTTTACCGATCCATTACAATTGGCATTTACTCACGCTCCAACCCTCAAGTCAAGGGTTATAAACACTACTTTACTTGTTATTAAAACCATTCTGGTCTGATAGTAAGAAAGAGCTAAATGGTAACCGTCGATTATATATGGAAACCTGAGATTTAAACATAGCTAATGTACACTACTCGCTAACCGACGCTGAAACAATTTTTTCCAATCAGACTGTAATCGTGTGATCTGACTAGTAAAAAAATCAAAATATCACTGAAAAAAACGCCGAATTTGTTATATTTTAAGGTTTTAGGATAAAACCTAACATTCTTCCAGAATAAAAAGTATCCTATATGTTAATCCAAGTAATAAACTATCTGTGTACCAAATTTCATTTAAATCTGTTAAGCCGTTTGTGCGTGATTGAGTAACAAACATCCAAACATAATTAGAATATACCATATTACGAGTACATACTCATCAAAAAATATTTTGATCCGTAAATCCGTAAATGCAGTAAAATCTGTACATCTGTATCTGTAAAAATGTACAAATACAAGTGCACAGCATTAAAAATAATATCTTTATTTAGACAATAAATGTAGCACAATCTTCATTTATTAATAACATTTAATAAAAGTCCACTTATCCTCACACTTCGCAGCACAATATCTTGGATGTCTCGTGACAGGTGTCTGATTATTTTTAGTACATTTGCTTAATAGGCCTTCTTTTATTACGCACTGAAGGCAGGTAGTATCTTAACTCAAAGTTAAGTAGCTTTCGGATGACGTTGATCTTTATCGTGAACACGATAAGAACTGGTCAGGGTGGTCCAATAATAAGCCCGATTATTAAGAGTACTTTAACAACCGAGTTGTTTTAACTTAACTAATCTCAGGACATCCTGTATAAGTTGTGTACTTAATATTTATGATTTTTGCAGCTGTTAAAACAGTTTTATAAGACACTAGTTGGTGCCCGCGACTTCGTACGCGATGATAAATTAAAAATATAAAAGCAATTACAACGCTTGACAACTTGTTGCCTTAACACATTGGCCAGGCGTTAGTTACAGTTTTATATTTTGGATAATCCCTCGGGAACAGTACTTTTTTCCTGGATGAAAGGTACCATACGTCCTTTCTTAGGCTCTAGACTATCTGTGTACAAAATTTCATTTAAATCGGTACAGTAGTTTTGGCGTGAAAGAGAGACAGACAGAGTTACTTTCGCATTTATAATATTAGTAAGGATAAGGATTTGATATTGTTTATTTGGGCGGCTGGTGCCGGTGATTACCATTTATTGCTTATAGATAGACCATCGAAATAATATATTTTTGCAAGAAACTTATCGGCTTGTTCCAAAGGGTTTTTACACAATCATCACACAATCATAAAAAAACCGTCGGTCCGGATACTGATTCTATGACGATTACATGACTTGAAGCTCTTTTAAATACACGCAACATAGTATTATTTTAGAGTTATCGATCTCAAAGCAGTTCATTACGGCTTGAATATGAGCGTATGTAGGTGTTGGCATTGAAAAGACATAGGTAGTAAAGTAACCCAGTTATTAAATATCGCATGATACTAGAAACGGTACTTCCGAAACGTTATTAGATAGATGGCAATAAGCTCGGACCCTCCCTCGATTGTGTGCGTTCATTGTATGCAAATCGGTCTGCCGCGCCCGTTCGCTACCAAATATTTCACGGTCCTGCAGACGAGCTTGGCTTGGGGCTCGGTCGCCGAAAATACGAATAACCCACAACCAACATCGAACGCTCCCATAAGCATTCCGGGAAGCGCGGACGTGTAATTTGTCCCTCTCGTGTCAGCGATTTTGTCGCTCACATAACGTGAGGTTAACATTAATTCATTATATTCAAAATTTACTGTCTAAACTTACAATATTCAGATTTCATTCCAACGACATTCATGCTCTAGGATTTTGCATTTGAAAAAAATAGTACTTATAACTTTTATTGACGAGCCCCTTGCCTTAACGCTCTATTTCAAAGGACTTCAATTTCTTGTAGGGTCAACTTTAGAGATGAACTTTTCAAAGTTAAAGGTAGGATTAAATTTGCTATATCATATAAATGCACCAAATGCATGTAAGAATATCGTTTTTATACGTGTAAATCACAGTGTGATCCAGTTGACTGAATATTAGTATGGGATCCCAACACTTCCATGTCCCGCGGTATTTTTGTTTTGCGCTCCCAACATGAATCAGTCGAATGTATTTCGTTTCGCATTTATTAGCACTTCTATTTGGATGTCATCCTTAATAGTGTTCACAGCAGCGACAATGGCACGACAAAGAAGACAAATTGTGTGTCAACAAATTCCAACAGTCATAGTGGCCATTCAGCCGCTGCACGCTGAATGTAAATTGTATAGTCACCGTCACGTTCTTGAGAGACGTCTCAGTGCAGATTAAATAAGCTGTAGGATTATGAACGTCATTTTCAATGTATGCATTTATGTTCACGTTTCTGTTAACATGACTCATTCTTAAAAACATTCCTTATGTGTTTAATTCTTATTAGTTATGTCGCTTTCTGCGAGTAGGAATAGGTGCGTTACGATAATTCCCTGGGTGTTTTTAAATTGTTTCTTTATTCATTATTCAATAATGAAATGAATAATATTCAACAAAATTAGATGTATAGTTCAACAACGTTTCAACAGCGTGTGTTGGTGTTGTTACTGTCTTTTTTATCCTCAATAATGATTTCTTCCTGACTTTTGACGAGCCGGTGGATGAGTGATTGGGGTGTTTGCCTTAACGCTCTGTTTCAAGGGTCCGGGGTTCGATTCCCAACTGGATCAACAATCCTAATCCTACTATAATTGCCAGCACACTTGTAGCATCTGTGGCGCTGTTTGTCGAAAAAATTCTATTGAATTAAGAAGTATTGAGGGACTACTATAATATTTAATATGATTATTAAAATAATTCTTAAGTAATTTAGTTAATTTACCTTTTTAATAATGTTTTGATGGTATCAAAGGCATTTTAATTACCAAAGATATTGTATCGAATGAACGAAATTAAACATCAAATTCAAAGGGATTGGGGACATTTAAAATGTTTGATTAACAACGATGGACGAGTTTGGAGTCGCAATAAAAATTTACTGGCTATCAAATTCGTGCTTGAATGATTTTAACTGAAAAATATTGTAATACAAGAATTGAGTTTCGAAGATTAGAGAATTTGCTGCACACTTTATACTCGTATTACCTACTGTTATATTTTTCTTATGAAGATGCAATATTAAGTATGTATTGTAGATGCGACAATGATAACACCGGTTCCTGTACGGAGATTAGTTCAAAAGCGTGTACCATTACACAAACTAGATTCGCATATCTTTGTTCAGACTTCTAAACAATCTAAACACGACTAGATAACAAGTAATATTGGATAACATAATGCACCCGGTGTAACGGTGTTGATTTATGGCATCTAGCTAAGTTGCTAGATGAGTTAGCTGAGCTTGCTGAGTAGCTGAGCTGAGTAATATATAAGCATGAGCTGAGCTGAGTAATATATAAGCATGAGTTATATATTACTCAAATCGAATTATTCATTTATAGACAAAACTCTACGTATATATTTTGTAAGCAGGAAATTCTCAACGTAAGGAAAGTTCAACATACATTTTAAGATTTCGTCGTTGTGAACCTGAACGATCAAATGCCTCTGTACATACTAATATTAAAAACATCTTTGTTTGTCTGTCTTTAGGCAAGCTCAAGAAGCTTTAGATATCCCATGGTACGTACCATCTAAATCAACGATGGAGAACTAAGTTCAAAATAATATGTAAGATGCTATTTGAAATTAAAATGAGAATTATAGAATTCATCTAACTGTATGACAAGTTTAATCCATTTTCGTTCAGTAGTTTATATTAGAACGATGAACTAATAACCTATCTAAAGGTTTCACAAACTTTCACACATTAGTAAAGTAAGTTGATAAGTGAGACTGTAAGCCAAGTATTGTAGGTCGCCTTGTATATTACATGTAACCGAGTCTAGTTGTGATTGAAAGAAAGTTGTACAACGGTAGCCGCCACCGGACTATCATTATAGATCAACATCGAGCCACGAGCTAAACCCACCGGTTATTGGCCATAACCGACCGCACATATAATCTGTTAAGTTCCCTTTTATTACAGGCCAGCCTGAGCCTACGGCTTCCAATTGGTACTACATTTTCACTCAAAATATGCATGGTCTCGTAGTACACATATATAAATACGTTTTAGAATTCTACAGTGATTCATTGTTTAGGCAAAAATCGGCACACGCTGATATTTATAATTCAGTGTCAAAATAGAAAGAATCCTTCTTATTAGTTACATAGAGCATCCCCACGTGACGACGACGTGTCAGCTTTACGTTTAGTTATGATGAAAACACACACACTTTCTTATTAACATAAGAAACCCTGCAGAAAAGGTTGAGGTTGTGGATAGCTGAATCACTACTAGCTTAAAAAAATACTACTAGCTACTAGCTTACTACCGAAAATGTACATATTTTTATGTAATGATGGACGACGGCTGACGGACCACTTTACCAAAATGACCAAAGTTTAAGGCTGGAAAAGTATTGTTTTTTTTTTATTAGAGATGGGTTTGCTCTTGGCCAACAACCAGCTGGGTAGCAAGGGATAGCAAGGGCCTAAGATGGAGCGAGCTCACCCAGAAGGTGCCTATTCACTCGAATTTTGAAAAGATTAGGGTTATATGAGCTCGGAAACACAGACGCAGGCAGGGAGTTCCAAACCTTGGCGGTGCGCATTATAAAGGATCTTTCAAAGCGCTTGGTTCGAAAAGGGGGGATTTCGATTTCTCCGCCACAGGGACTGTTCGATGTCCCGCTTATTATTACTGCGGAACGCTTATAAAAAATCATAATGGTAATCGTTTTCTATACCAAGCAAGGGTACCTACTCAATCATTGGGTTATCAAGAAAATTTGTCGATTTAATTTTCAAGACGACTGTGAACGTTACATACGAATTGTGACATTACAATATTTGGTCCGCTCAAAATAACTCAAGGACAAAGCGATCGAAGTAAAAGTAAAAATCGTTATGGTTATGCTCCACTGTTATTGTGGCCAGAACTGCAATGGAGAAACGATACGAAAAGAAGGTCATGGTTGTTTATGTTTTATAATAATAATAATGATTTATTTTGTTGACCAATGCCTGTAATTTTCATATATCAAAATAAGTACTAAATTTGTTTAATATTGTACTCTTACACATTATATAAATTGTTTCAGGCAGGCGCGAACTAAAGGAGCAACCACACATGTCCCCCAAAAATGATACCGGTGAGGCTTCTATTGATCTATTCTACAATTCAAATTCCTTAGGCATAATTATTGTATTACCTAACATCTGCTTTGTGGCAGCTGCTGGAAGTACTGGTACCTACTTAGTAATATGAATGTCGGCTTTGCTGTTAACATATAAAAGGAAGCAGACGTTTATTGAGCGCTTAAGAATTTTTTCTGCTTATTTAGGTCTAAGCAACACATTGTAGAAGGGTCTATAAAGGATTATTATTTCATTGGAAGCAACCGCACAGTAAATATGTTAGGAAATGAGTTTAAAAGGGCAAATAAATGTCACACAAAGTTTTAATTTTACGTCATGAATTACTTGCTATAGCGATTATTTATTAGGCATATTATTTTTTGTTTAATTTTCAAAAGCTCTTGTAAGCTTTCTCAGAGTTTTAAAGAAACAATAACGGAGTTTAAGAAATTGGCTTGTGGGATTTACTTTAAATTAAAAAAATTAAAGTAACGCACTGAACAGTAGGATTAATGCTTCGTTCGTCCATATTTTGTCCCACATTCCAAAAATTTCCTCCTTCTGCCTTTAACAATATTAGATTCCCATTGTTACAGGTGACTGTTCTAGCCACCTACCATAAAGTGAACCGCCAGGCTGTTAGATGAACTTAACTTTTAAAAAAATCGAATTTAATTTACACTTTTCTCACTTTGAAACAGTGAAATATGTATATTTTATGTGAAAAAGCTTTATATGTGTATAGAGTTGTGTTAAAGATTGTGACCGGTCTCGGTTTGACATTTTGATGGACGCAGGGACAGTTGTCCGCAGATGACAGTGATTACGTTTAAATTTACATATTACCCCGGGATATCGAGTCGAGCACTTTGCTGACGGCAAGGATACGTAAATCGCTCTCATGGCGGAGTATCCGGCAGAGCATTTTACGATACATTCCACATTAACATACTTTTTGACATTAAAGAGTGTTCATGGGTCCACTGTTGTTTATGGTGTTAACTTTCTCTAAGAGTTCGCAGATGGTCTTTCTGTTTGTTTACTCATATTAATTTTTTGGGGAGTTGGAAAGTGTAGGTTTGTATAAACAGAGATTTGAATGGACCAAGTAATTCAGTATCAGTATCACAAACATTTTTTATTTAATTTTCGATGGTTCGGCTGCAATGTTCTTGACATAATCAGTATGTAAGTAACCAGTATAACTAACTTTTTTATACTTAAACAAAGGTTAAGTTCGTTTAAAGGGCAACGGATGGCGTGCCGCAATTCAATGTAGACTATATTTTTAAACGTATCGCTTTTTCATTTTTTTCACGCTTCATGTCATATACTAATATACTATTATAACTTCACCTGTTTTTCTTAAAGTGTAATGTCCCTTTTACCTTTTTTTAAATTTAAAACTAGCGTTCCAATTTTCAACTTCCTATCGGGTGTCAGGACAAACGATTTTATATAATTAGTAACAAGGCGGTTAATAGGCGTCACATAAGTCTGACGATTCACTTGATAGTATACTCGTCAAGTTTCCTGTGTGACCAGATCCTAATGTTTCTCATATTCTGCAATCAAGAAACACTTTAAAGCAAATTTGTGAGAGTTTTTTACACAATACCTGATTGCTAAATTATTTTCCGCGAGTCAATGCTTTCCGCATATTCTAATGATTGTACCTTACATGGGAGCTGGAAGCTTTTGTTTTCAATGTGCTTTTGTTTGTTGCTTGTACCTTCCTTATTCGGTCATTTTAAAGTTTAATTAACGGAAATGACGGATCGAACAACTGTTCACTTTATAATTGAAGAGAAACAATTGGCATTGTATACCTACCGGTAAGGATTTGTCAATTCTCAATTTGGAGAAGACGGAATGTGATAAATTACTTTACGTAGAGCTTTTAAAAATGTTAATTTTTTAATCCTTTTCAAAATATAAATTATATTATAGGACTAGGACTAGGCTTGGTTTTGGCTTGGTATTAATTAGGTGTTACACAATCACTTCAATATCTATTATCTATTCTATATCTATACAAATTATAAAATAAAATCGATGGCAGTTTCTGTCTGTTTCTACGCTTTCGGTACTAAACTACATATACAAAATATTTTAATAAGGTTTTTCACTAATAAAAAGAGCTGCAACGAGGAAGGTTTGTGTTTGTAATTTGCAGAAAAAAATTATACTGTAGCGAAGCAGAGGGCGGGTCGCTAGTTGTACTATAAAGTGCACATAGTGATAAAACGACAAATACTGCAATATAAATCTAAGGTAGTAAAGTGAATAAAATTGCTTTTTCCGCCGAGAGCACACATTTGCCAGTGCATTTTATATATCGGAAATAAAGCATCGAAGAAAAATTTTGCGGAGCGAGCAATTTACATGCAACCACGTGGAAGCTATCTAATATACTACATATATGTTACGGCTAAAGGTAGGTGTGAACATAAACTTAAGATGAGCCGGCTAAACTTAAGTTTATCTTCGAGAAGCGGCTAAAGTTCGATATCATGTTCCAGCAAATAGCTCCTTATTATTTTATTTTAATGATTAGATTGTTTTAAGCAATTAACACTGTAGCAGTTTCATTTTGTAATTTTAAATACAGAAGTATCTGTAAATAATGAAGAAATGCTCTCTTATTATTTTATTTTAATGACTTGATATTGTTTTAAGTTACTAACACTGCAGAAGTTTTATTTTGTAATTTTGAATACCTACATAAATATGTGTAATGAGATGAGAGTGATAATTTTTTATCAAAAAATCGTGTCGAAATAGTAAACATTACTATACTGTTTCCTTTTTCATTTGCTTTTACATTTTTAGCCAAGGGCCTGCAGTAGTTACACTTAAGTTTAGCTGGCTAGTAATAGAAGAAATTAACATTAACATCTCCTCGAAGATAAACCTAAGTTTAGTCTTACCTAACCTTAGATAAATCTTAAGTTTATGTTCACACCTATCTTTAGCCGTAAAATATAGTAACGTTGTTAAAAGAATAAGGTTTATATGAAAATATTTAGTCAGGTCTTAAAAACTGTTGCAATAAAAAGATAACAATAAATATAAAATCATTTTTTAAAAATTTTGTGATTTTAAAATTTAATGGTTTTAAAATCACAAAATTTTTAAAATTTTGTGCTGTTGTTAAAATTGCGCTTTATTCGGGTCCATAGGGGAAACCTATGCTATGACATAGACGTGGCTTTGAACTATGATTACTCTGAAATATTTTATATCCGTGAGAGTTTCTTGGATACTCTAACTCATTTACGTTAAAAATAGAATATGAGACATCTGACGTAAGCATTATCGAAATACTTTTACTAGTTAAGTATACTATACTTACCTATACCTAACAGAGCTTAATGGATTCCCAAGTGGCTTTCTCCGTGACAATTATTGGCTATCGGTTCCCAAGTTAATGTGATTGATTGCGAGACTCTGTGGACACTTTCAATTAGACAGATAATTAGTTTTCGAGCCATTTGGATGAACTTTGCGGAGTA
Organism: Synanthedon vespiformis; assembly: GCA_918317495.1. NCBI lineage: Eukaryota > Metazoa > Arthropoda > Insecta > Lepidoptera > Sesiidae > Synanthedon > Synanthedon vespiformis. The sequence goes on from OU906958.1 coordinate 4,274,159, forward strand.
TTATTTATAATGACTCCTTTTTATTAGCCGCATGTCAGCAAACAAAAACGCGGAAAATTAAGCGGAAAACACTGATTTTGAGTGTGATATTCAATTTTAGTAATTTTCTTCTCGGTGGATGTAAATTCATTCCTTTATCAAAATCGTAGACTCTTAGTACCTTTTGAAACTAATTTCGTTTTAACGGTTGAAACTTTGATTATATAGTAACTGAAGCTTGTGACATTGTAAAGGAGATATTATTGATTCTACTGGGAAAATGTCGTGTAATTTGGTAATGGGGTTTCATAGTTATTTAAGTTTGAAAGTATAGTATTAAAAACCCCAAAGAAAGGTCATTATTTTCCTATTTATTTATGAAATCTGTAAAATTTAGAATCTCAATTTTATAAATCTAAAATATTCACAGAAAATTTAAACTTAAGAATGACTTTTATTACCAACTTCTTCAAAGTGTAAATTAAAAACCAATAGCCTTGTTTTCTTATGAATTTTTAGTGTCCAAAAAGTTCTAGACTAATCACACATGAAATAGGAACACTCAATGTAAGCCTGACCTACTTAGGTTTAAACGTGTATCGATAACCACAGCTGTCATAAAGTTTCTCATCGTATAGTGAAATCTCATTTTCAATATAAATGAATGCAACGCAAATGAGCTTTACAAAAATTTGTAAAGCTTTAAGTCCCTTTCATGCTCACGTTAAATTTCTATTAATGAATCAATAAATAAAAAGTGCTCTATATAGTTAACCGAGGCCAACCATCTTTAAGTTACAATTCAATTTCTTAGGGCCTATTTCACAAAGTACAATTAAAGTGTTTATTAGTTGCTTTTGAAGTAACGCTATTGGGCGAGTAAATGTTACGAGTATCTTGTTTCAATTTCACAAACCAAATCAAGGCTTCGAGTGACAACTTATACATTAAATGAATGTCATAGCAAATTAGACGTTCATTCGTTCAATAATACGTCAAATGTGTTGTCAATTTCGTTATTTATTTCAATTCGTAAATTTTCATCTCGCGTTGCATTTGTATTATAAATTAAAATAAAATGGATAAAACTAAAAGAGAGCGAAGTGCAAATTGTACCTTACAGGAGAAGACAGATTTATTAATATCCCTGATACAAAAATACCAAGATTAGAAAACAAACAAAGCGATGTTCCCACATGAAAGAAAAAAAGAAGCCTCTTGGGAAAGCATAAAAAACGAGTTCAATGCTAGATCTGGAGGAATTTTTAGATCTATTAAGTACGAGGGCCTCAAACGCACAGAAGAAAGTCGGCTGCAATACGCTCCGAACTATATCGTACCGGACGTGGTAAAAATGTAGCACCTCCGCTGGATAATGTTTAGGAGCAAATTAAATCCATGATCTCATTGAGCACGGGGGCCTAGAAGGCATCTACGACTCAGATATATTACCTCAAGCCCAAGTAAGTCAAGGTAACTTGTTTTTCATTTTTTTCGAAGTGATCTTTTACTAAAATATATCAAGCTATTTTATCATAGAGTTACGAACTGTTACTGTTACTACTGAATAGAGTTGTCACTACGGTTACATCGCCCTGCCAACCGAACACTTAAAATAAGTGCACCAACTGCGCCCACGCTTACTCGTATTTTGTTCACAGTGCGGATAGGAACTCCCAAGTTTTTATTATTTTCTTGTGTAAAAATGCCATCTTGTGCCGTAAAAGTGTGCAAAAACCATTCTTTAAATAAAAAAGTGAAAAATAGCGGTATAACATTTCATCGGTAAGTATTTGTTTTTAAGTTATTCCTAATTATAAAATTGCATAATTTCAATCAGTGTCGATGCCAAATTGTGAACGCGCCATGACCATTAGTGATGTCCCGCTGGTCGTCTTATGAGTTATCGATAAGTTATTATATTTTATCGCAAGCACAATATAATATTATATTGTTTTATATGTATATAAATATTAAATTACATATTAGTAAATTATGTAAAGGGGTGTTCATTTGGTGTTGCTGATCTAGAATTAAGTGTAAAATAAATATTAAGTGTTCTATTTTATATTACTATTTTTGTCCTAAAAATATTATAGTAGTGATAAACAATAACCATGTGTTATTTTGTAAATGGAATTGCACAAGACGCAATAAAAGTTGCGCAAAAAGTAGAAGGAATGAGCAATAAGCAACTAATTTTATAATTTACCCTTGTTTTAGCTTTCCCACTGATCCAAGAAGAAAAGAACTGTGGATAGAAGCTGTAAACAGAGGTAATGAGTGGTTTCCCAACCGTCGTACCACGATTTGCTCAAAACATTTTGAAAAACGTTTTATATACTTTTTGAACAATAAATGTTATTTGACATCAGAAGCATCTCCAACTATCAGTTTACAGGTGAATACCTTTGTTTTAAATTTTATTTGTTTGTTTTTTAACAAAATTAATTTGTTATTTTGTGTATTCTACTATGTTATATTTATTACTATAAAAAGTGTATCTCATACTTAATTATTTATATTATAGGATGATGAAATGTCAGACAAAGCCCTTAGCCCCGATCAAGGAAAAATCAAAATGGCTGTGGAGCCATTCACTGCGTCTGAGTGTAATACACCGCGTAAAAAGAAAATGCTCTCAAGGATAGCATATCTGGAAACTGTCTTAAAGCAACGTCAAAAAAATATTAAACGGCTTCAACATCGACAAAGGACTCTTAAAAGAAAAATGGGTAAAATGGAAGATTTATACAAGGAATTAAAGAGTAAATCATTATTACAAGATAATGACATTGATATTTTAAGAACAATTAGTATAAGTAATGCTGAAATAATGCAAAGACAATTATTAACACATAAAAACTTACCCATGAAAAGGAAATATTCGGAGCAACTTAGGACCTTTGCTTTGACATTACATTACTTCTCCCCTAGGGCATATGACTACGTGAGAAAATCTTTTCAATCATGTTTACCTCACACTTCCACGTTATCTAAATGGTACCAAAACATTAATGGTAGTCCGGGTCTTACGAAGGAGTCTTTTAATGCAATAAAAAATGTAGTATCAAACACTAAGTATCCTATATTGTGCTCTTTAGTGTTAGATGAGATGTCTATACGGAAAAAAATTGAGTGGGATGGTAATAAATTTCACGGACATGTGACTTTTGGCGGTGACGAAGATGGCGACTGTATTGAAGAAGCGAAAGACGCTTTAGTTTTTCTGGCAGTGGCTATAAATTGCTATTGGAGGATTCCTATCGGATACTTCTTGGTAAATGGAATAAAAGGAGAACAAAAGGCTAATTTAGTGCACCAATGTATAAGTGCTTTGGAAAATGTTGGAGTAAGGGTTACATCCATTACGTTTGATGGTTGTCCAGCCAATATCAACATGGCGAATATTCTTGGTTGTAACTTATCTGCAAATAACATGAAAATCACATTTCAAAGTAAAACAACTAATAGAGATATTGCTGTTATTATAGATCCGTGTCATGCATTAAAATTAGTAAGAAACTGTTTTCAAGCTAAATGTATCTTATATGATGCAGATAATTTAAGTATAAAATGGAGTTATTTGGTGGAATTGAATAAACTCCAAACTGACGAAACATTCGTACTAGCAAATAAGTTACGATCTAAACATTTGAACTTTCAAAATAATATAATGAAAGTAAAACTAGCTTCGCAATTGTTTAGCAGAAGTGTTGCAGTTGCATTAGACTTTTGTGCTAATAGATTAAATCTTACAGAGTTTAATGGGGTAGATGGAACATACAAATTTTTAAAAATAATTAATGATCTATTCGATGTTTTAAATTCTAAAAATATGTTGCAAAAAAATTTCAAGAAACCTCTTTGTAAAGAAAATTTTCATAGTATTCTGCAATTTTTAGAACTAGCAGAAAAATATATAAAAGGTCTTTATGTAAAGGAAACAAAATTTAGTAAAATGTTAAAATGTGAAGTAGAAACTAACGTTCAATTAATTAATTCGAGTAGGAAAACAGGATTTATAGGGTTTTTAACAGGTATTCAAAGTTTAAAATTTTTATATGAAACATTAATTATAAAGGAAAACCTCCTCAATTACATTCCTTTTTATAAGTTTAACCAAGACCACATTGAGATGGTATTTTCAGTGATTCGTGCTAAAGGAGGATATAACAATAATCCAACTGCGTTACAATTTCGTTCGGCATATCGAAAAATACTTGTAAAATCCCAACTACATTTTTATGGCAATGAAAATTGTATTCCTCTTGAAACAATACCAATTTTATCTTGTTCTTCGGCCATCGAAAGCATTAACAAAAGTAATGAACGAGCCCGTTTAAACGATTCTACATTAAGCAATGACGATTTAAATTACAATTTATTATCAGAGTTACAAACAATTACTCAGTTTTCACGTTCAGTTACAACGTACATTGCCGGATTCGTAGCGAAAAAAATTAAAAAAATATATTTCTTGTGAATGGTGCGTCAGTGCGTGTATTACGACTAGTGGTGGTTACGAATTAGGACAAGAAGATTTAGGTTTTATTAAAATAAGAGACTTTGGAGGATTGTTATATCCTTCGGCAGATGTAGTAACAGTGTGTCTAAAAACAGAACAACTTTTGAAAACATATATTGAAGATGGTTGCATCAAATATAATTTCAAAAAGGCTGTTTTTATTAATTCCATATTAAGATGGTTTATAGGCACAAATATCTTTAAATGCTTAACTGAACATCAGTTCGATCAGGCGCCTTTAGAAAATCATCGGAATACATTGGTCAAAGCAGTGATTGATATATATTTAAATATTAGAGTTTTTTTCTTGACAAAGAATCGACAATCTGAATCGTCAAAACGGCAAGTTTTTAATAAAATGGTTTTGTTTCAGGGACAGTAGGTATTGTTTTTGTCTAAAGCTTCCATATTTTTTTATTATATTTTGGTAATCTTCTGTAGATATTTTTTCCCTATAACGTTCTTCTCTACTAGTTTTTATTGTACCTACCTGTAATGCTATTATGTTTAAAAATAATTATATTGTAATATTGTATGTTAAGATTGTAATCGTAGTTGTTAGTCTAATTAATATTATTTAATGTAAATGTAGAGTTTAACATAAGTTGTGTAAATACTTATACGTCAATAATAAATGAATACGTAAAACAAAATATTCTTAGCAATGGTCATTTATCGATAACTCGGCGACACATCTGCATCCTATTGTCTTCCCTAGATGTTGCACGTGTTTCGACCCCTCTGCGCTTCACCCCAGGCGACACCCCCCGTACGCGGTTCACTAGGGCCGCATAGTAAGTTTGTTTAGTTCACCTTCTATTGGTATTATATATTCCTACTTTCTATGTATTTTATCTACAATACAAATTGTTTTACAGAGGCCGTTGATTTCGTTGTGGAATCTACAAAGGAACAGGAACGACAATGGAAGAATGAGGAATATAAATTAAAAATACAAAAATTAAGAAGCGAATTAAATTAATATTGATTTAATATAACCTTTGTTTTATTTAAGTACTAATAGCTGGTGACCGCAACTTCGTCCGTGTTAAACGATGAAAAGTACCCTATTTCCTTTCTGGTGTCCCAGACAAAGTGTATGCAAAATTTCATGGTGATAGGTTCAGTAGTTTTTGCGTGAAAGAGTAACAAACGACCATATCCATACAAACTTTCGCATTTATAATATTAGTACGGATTATAAAATCCACACGCAATTTAAATATACGGATACATGGAGTTCTATTCAATGAATAGTATTCCATTTCATCTAGTTGATGGTCAACCAATTCAAAGAAATCCATTTTAATTATTATTTTTTAAATAAGTATTTGACAGTTACAACTTCAAATGTGTTTTAGGTTATAAATTTATAATACCCGTCAATTAAAACACGTTATTGGGCAGATGGAGCGGCTAGTAAGTTACAGGCTAGTTAACCCATTGAGTAACGCTACTCGAAGATGGTGAAACTCGTACGCTGTCTTACCGGTGACTTTAAATGGCGGCTAGCCTATTTGACACTTTAATTGGACTTTGTGAAAGAGGACTTTTTAATGGATTGCAATTACTCACAGTGCTCTGGTGCTCTGGCTAACTATTTCAAACGTGAACATTTACAGCGCATACATATTATGTATATGGCTTTACCTGAGGCTTTGTTCATCTGACAATTAAAAAGTAGGTAACTTTCAAGCTATTTCTATACAAATATAGAAGAGAAAAGTAAAGACGGACACAGTCGCAGGCACCAGCTAGTGTAATATATAAAAACGTTTTTATTTAAAATAGTTCTCTTCTCATTTTAGAGATTTTCAAAAGTAGTCGTTTCACATGTCTGCGTAGTAAAATTTGAAAGTATTGCATTGTTTTCTAAGATGCAGTGTAATGGTATTTGTTCAGGCGAGAGAGTCCTTTTCCTCGCCGCAGATATAGCCGTCTCTGGTGTTCACTCGACCATTATATTGCAGGATTCTTTTCGCAGACTGCACCCGTAGCTTGCTACTAAAACGTTTAAAACATATATTTAAAAAATCCATCGATAAAATAGAAGAAAACCTATTTTAGTGAGAAATTTAAGTCTGTAAGTTTTCTTATGCAATTTTTTGGTGCCCTAAAAGTTCGAGACAAATATGAATTGTAAATCGTGGCACATAATTGAATCAATCTCAACTATACTGCAAAATTAACTATATAAGTAAATATCTAAATCCTTACATATTTTAAAACAAAGTACCCCGCCGCTTATGTATGTATGTGCGATAATTTCATGCGGTTTTCATTAATAGAAAGAGCGATGAACGAGAATGGTGAGAAATACATTTCACTTATGCGATGCAGGGTGAGCTTTTGTCAACTGACTTCAATCAACTAGTTTTCCATAAGTTAGACTTAGAGATTAGAGTTCAGCGGTGGTGTTAATAATGGTATAATATTTGTTACAGATGATAGTGCGCGTGTGGTGCGAAAGCGGCGCGGGATGGGCGCCGACCCACGTGCCTGTAACTCCGGCGACGACCTGTCGAGACGTCCTCGACTGCTGTCGGGAACCAGGAGACGAGCCGTGCCTGCTTCTCAGCATACATCCGAACCAAGGAGGTGTGTATTCCATAAACTGAAAATATTCGACAAAATTAATTTTACTTATACGCTTTGTGTTTAGGACTTAATATTTTTTTGTAAAATATCTGCAAAAAAATAGTTTAGTTAAATAAATATAGGTCGTGCAGCGAATAAAGACTTCTCGGCAAATGTGCGCAGAATCCTATTTTTAGGTCTTTGAGGGGGCAGAGGAAAGTGAGGGGCGGGTACGCCTCGGTGTGCCGACACGTTATTGGTAGACTCAGTCGCTCTTCCCCTCCCGCACTTATTAAATTAGTAAATACGTATTAGTAAATACTTCATGGTGAATAAATGCCTAAAAAAACGTTCTTCATCGACATCGCACGATGATTTTATGGAAGGAATATCAACACTGCCTGTAATGTTAAGTTAGAGAGGTGAAAAATTACGAAATAAGAAAAAAAAGTCATTTTTCTTAGCAATTTTGTGCGCAATTGTACACATGCGCCGATTCCCCCACAAGTCCCGCCTTCAAACCTTAATATAATAATTCACCTATACCTACTATCTAGCTAGATGATTCGATGTGAAGGTCCCGGGAAAATAAGGTCTGTTGATGAGAGAAGCGGCTATAGGTATAGGTACGCTTTGCTGGATTGGAAAATTGCCCGTGCCTATATCTATTGCCCGTGATTATAATCTTTATATTTTATTTTGTCACATGTATAATAATATTATGATTTCACGTACTCGTTTATTCCTTCCTATTTCAGTCAGAGTTCCTATTAGAAGGTTTACAGGTGATTTCTGGTATAGTATAAACGTATCTCCCTCCGCAACAATACTGGATTTCGTATTCTATATGCTTCATATCACCACAAATTGTTTACTTATCTAAATCCCCTAAATTTTCCAAGCAATTTTCCCCGCAGAAACATATATGTCAGTATCCAGTTAACCGCCATCTGGGGAACTAGTCACCACGCAGCGTTAAAACGGTAGCTGATGTAGATTAGGAAAATGCCTTATTACATAGTATAAATTGAAGTATGTACCCAAAACACTTTTCCCCCGCCGAGTTGAAAAAAAGGTGCTATGTCCTTTTTTTTCAAGTTATGATTAACTTGGAAAGTATACAAAATATTTATATTTTGTATTTTTTTCTGAATAAAACACAACTAAAACACAAACATATCCCATCTAATGGGGAAAGCATGTGTGCTGTTTGAATCAGAAAATTTGAGAAAATATCTGATATTTTTACTGCTGTGACGACGACGGTGGCGTATAGCCACGGCGACACAGTGTATGACATAGTGTGCAGTTTTTTATATTTTTAGACGATACCTGGGTATCATTTTACCACGATAAAAAGTATTCTATATGTTAACTCAGCTAATAAACTATCTCAATTTTCAATCAAAACCGTTGAGCCATTTTTGCCTGAAAGGGTATTTGCCTGAAACATCCATCCTCACAAAATTTTACATCACTATATTATTTTAAGTGAATTTTGAATAGAATCAATCGTTGTTACTCTACTGTTTGTTGTTTATTGTGTATTTCGAGTGACGGCTACATAGCGATGTGGCCGCGACAAAAACACCAGCACGCTCCGTTACACTGGGATGTCATTTTAATTCTCTTTAACAGTACTTGATAGGCCTCTAACCCTGCCTAGCCGTCGTCGTCGTGGGACACTGAGAAAATTGTAGGGAAACACGCGGACATTCTTGTAAATTGTCTTGTGTATTGTAAACATCTCTTTGCAATTACAGAACATAGGAGTTCCTACTTTCGTCTCTTAATAGAAGTAGCCTCCATTAGCTGAAATAACATTTTAAATTTTTGTACATGTACGTTAACATATTAACACATACATGTTAACACGTTTTGAAAGTTACTATAGTTTCTCTGTGATGATGTATCCTTCTCCATGTTCACAGTTTTATACTGACATTGAAAAGACTTGGGATATTGGTCAGGCCGAGTTGTATGTAAAGCAAAAACAAAAGAATATTACTGTTATGTTTCTTGCTAGCCAGTTACCTAACCTACCTGCCATACTTGCGTAAGAGGTGGCGTATCATACAAGAGCCTTGTCTTCAAGATGGAATTCAAGATGGAACTGACACGCAATCTGCAAAGCAAGGAAGCGGTCTTATTGCACATAATGGCATTAAAATGTTCCGCATATACTGGGTATCCATTTAATTCTTAAGGTCGCTGGTTAGATAGTGACCCAGATATTTAAAATGGTTTACCCGTTTTAACACTCTACCATTTAGTTTTAATGGAGGCACAGATTCATGACACAGTGCCTTCATGATTCAGGGCCTTGAAAACCATTAGGTATCTTGGTATTATAACATCAAGTATCCATTTCTGCTACACTATACTCGGGTTTCATGCAAAAGGACCACAGTCCTTAATGGTCAAAGTATCTCTTGCGATCCCTTCAGATAATCATTTGTCGTTGCAGCAGAAAAACAATAAATAAATAATTATTGAAATCATTTCAGGTATCGAATGATGCAGTAATTGAAACTTATAAAATGTGATTTGTATTCCGATTTGTTCGATGCAAAAAACTTGTGACGCCACCGTAATTGCGTCCCGATCGAGCGGTTCGTCCGTGGGAAAGATATGTCCGAATCAAAATGCCACTTTCACTTATCCTCTTGCATCTGCGGCAAGTTCGAACGCATTTAATTTTGGCATTACGTAAAATATAAGGATTGTTTTTCTTTAAATTAAAATAAAAATTAGGAAAGACTGAATGCTATGCCTGTCAAAATTATGCATTTTTTTCTACAGATATTTTAGCTGCCCTTCTCTGGAAGATGAGAAAACTTGAAAGAAGATATGTTCATCTGAATAGATGGGAGTAATACTTTGTCCCTTAATAACACTGAAACTCAACAGCCTTAGCCAGTTGTTTCAGGGTGGTCTAAATGCTTAAATGTCTAACAGTAGTCTAAAATTTCTATAAACACCCAAATTTTTTAGTTACTATATAATTAATAAAATGTATGAAGATCGGTTGAGAAGTTAAGGCGTGAAAAGGTAACAGCAGACAGACAGACTTACTTACGCAATTATAAAATACTAGCTGTTGCACGCGACTTCGTCCGCGTAACTTTATAAAATATAATACATTCGTGTCTGTGAAACCATGGAAATACACATACAACATTTCAACTCAATCGGTCAAGCCGTTTAGTAGTTCACATACCGACAGCAGCGCCACCTACCGGGTCCTATTGTATTTTTAAATCATCCAGGAAATCATCGAAATGCCCATATAAAATTTCAACCCAATCGGTTCAGCCATTTAGAAGTTATGTGAAAAAGAAGTTAAGTGCGGAAGGATAATTCTTACTACCCGTTGTCCTTTAACCCGTTTTCCCGTAGGAATGAAGTATTTCCCGCGGTAAAAAGTATCCCATGTTCATCAGAGATAATGTCGGCTTCTAATGGTAAAAGAATTTTTCAAATCGGTCCAGTAGTTTCGGGGCCTATACAAACAAACAATCAAATCTTTCCTCTTTATAATATTAGTATAAATATATCAAGGATCATCTAAGCGAATATATAAAATATAAAGCGAATAATATAAAGATATTTATATTATTTTTCAACGCGGACGAAGTCGCGTGTCAGTATAAATATAGATATCAAACCAAATATCAACAACGTTTATAACAGGATTTCTTTTTTCTTATTACACAACTACTGTTGTGAAAAAATACTTCTCAACTTTTGACAGCGAGTACTCGTCAATGATGCCGACACTTGTACAGGTCTTATTCGCGAGGGGAAATTCCATTATAGCGCTCATAAATATTTATGGCGAATATACCTGGTCTGTGCGGACTGTGCGTGGTGTAAAGGGTCACTTAATTAAGCAATTCATGGGGGTGATATGAAATCGACAAACACTTTTAAAGCGGCATTAAAATCATAATTAATATTAGTGTTACAATGCATGATATTTTTCAATGCATATTTGTTTTTATACGTCTGAACGGGTTTGGATACTTTTTATCCTAGGTTTTAAGAAACGAACTTAGGGCTTAAGAAATAGGGCGTACGAAGTCTCGATGTAAGAAATACGAAGTTTTTAAACTTGAGTTATTGTAATTTAGTTTAATGTAGGAATGTCAGTGAGAAAATCAGTAGCGAATTTAATATAGGAAAGAATGTTTTTCAGTACTTCTAGCGGGCGGCTAGATCCCTTTTGAATCTTCAGCTCTTCTTATGCAAACAGTATGTCTGCAGTTTGTCCGCGTAACTTTGTAAAATATAACTTATATTATTCGCTGATAATGTAGCTTTCTATACGTGAAAGAATTTTTAAAATCGGTCCAGTAGTTTTTGAGATTATTTTTATTATATACAAAAATACAAATCTCTTTACAATATTAGTATAGATATGTATTTTATTGTGTATATTTTTTATAAATCTATACACACTCGTATATTATATGTGTAATAATTCATAATATATAATAGTAGGTGAGATATATAAGTATGTAATTGTATATAGCTTGTAACTTGTGAAATACAATTCCATTCCGGATCTCGGTAGGGCAGTGGAGGGATAAAAAGCAGCCGGATGGATCTGTTAACAAAAACCGTTAATTCTAAAAATTTGCCAGTACCAATTAAATTATTACTTCGAAGGCCTTCAACATTTGAAACATCTATTATACCGATCCCTAATGACATTAAAATATCGTTTGCAATTACCGAACACTTGTCATTGCCATCAAAGATTACGGACGTCCGTACTGACTAAATTTCAATTTGGTTTGAGCCCACGGGAACCGAGCTCACTTAATGTATCTGCTCATCAACGTAACATGCTATTGCAAATTGCTACCCAACAACTATAATTTGGTATAATGAACTTGTATTCGCAAAGATAAAGACAGCACGCGATGACGCGACGCTCCAACTAATACTTAACTATACTAACATTGTGTTTGTGAATGCCCTTGCCTCAGATCGAACACAATTTTTACCAAAATAAACGCAATCTAATAAGCCATGCATTTAGGTGCAATATTGCATAATAAATTTTTACTGAACGGATTTAAAATTGGAAGGTTTTTCTTAAAGATTGTGTGAAATATGAAAAAATATAAATATATGAAAAATATTATGAATATGAAAAATGAAGAAATAAAAGTATTACCCCATGAAAATTTTAGTACAGAACTAATCAATTAATGACCTTAAAAGTAGTTGTCTCAGAAAATTTTTATTACTGTGACACTAAAGGTTTTTTTTCAGTAATTTACTATTTTTTTCTCAGATTTTTTTAATTGTAGTGTATTATTTTTATCTAAGTTTTAATTTTACGCTAAGCAGTCAAATTAGGCTATGAAACTTAAGGGCTTGCGCCTTTTTATAAAATACATTACTTAGTACACTTTCTTTTATTTCACGGTTTCAACTATTCAGATTCAAACTAGAGCTACTTATAAAAAGTCCATTTCTAAAGTTGGCTCTGCCGGGAGTCGAACCCGGGACCCCCTAAGAGAGAGCCTTAAACATTAACCATTCGACTAAGGGGCTCGTCATACTTTAACCAAAGTATCTACTTCCTATAGACGAAAATGTTTTGGGATGGTTTTAGACACATTTATCTAACAACAAATCTAGTGATCCAGTAATCCAGTTAATGCAGTGATTTACCATCGCTATCTCTCACGTACCTAGTCCAGTAATCTGGCTTATCGCAGACTGATTCGGGACAAAGGATTCCATTGGGGCGAAGCAATCGTTTGGCCTAATTTGATAATTGTTCTAACATCCTTTGTCCTAATTACCAATCTTGTTTCTAAAGTAGGCATTCTTGTTAACTCATTACATTAAGTTAAGATTTACTAAATGCGTGGCATTGATATCGTCGTTTGAAAACCTTGTGTTAAATATCTATTATTTTTGAAATAAATTTTGAAGAAAATTGTAAAAAATATTCGATCTCTTTTATTATAATAGTATTGGTTTTATTTAAACTCTTGGTACTGAATTCGTTAAAAAAAAAACTTAAATATTATGGCATCATTTAATAAAAATGAGGCCATAAATATCCGTAGGTCATCCCTTAACGTCGTGTGGAAGTATCTGACTGTATAGCTTTTATAATAAATATTTTTAATAAGATTTTCAAATAGGTACTTACTTAATAAGGAAAAGAAAGGCCTTTCTAACCGTGATGCTATGATGTTAATGATATTGTTGTGTATCATTTATGTTCCAACTATTAAAGTATCATTTTAACTATATAATGTGTGTGTATGCTTACATAATTCTATGTATTTTTATTTTAACCTATTAAGAACCTTTTAAGATTACAATAGTTAACAATTTTGTATGAGACAATTATTGCTCCAAAGTTTGCTATAGGGGTTTCTTAAAATAAATTGGTTTTAAATCTTCCTTTACATACAATTTTGTTATGAAGAGGCAAACGACGCAATATTTAAGATGTCATTTACAGACCTCTGCGGACAGGAATATAAAAAAAAGAAAATCACAAACATAAAATTAGCCAAAGTTTTAGGACACGATTACAAACTATATTTGCAGGAGGCTTTTGCTTTTTGCTTCATAATTTTGTCAAAGATATTATTATGATAAGTAAGTTATTTATGTGCAGAAGAATATAACAAAATCTGCATGCTTAGCAGAATATAGCGTGTAGATATATTATATTCTTTAGTTTTTTCTATTACACGAAATCAACTGAAAATAAATTAATCGCTAAAATAACAATAAACAAACATTAATAATATCTATAGAAATATAAATGTAATTTTTTTTTCAGGTTTAGTAGTCTTCTTCATAGGTTAGAAAACATTAGTTACTAGCAAGTAAATTGGTAAAAGAGACTATCTGGAAGCTAATATAGATGTCTATACTAATATTATAAAGATGAAAGATTTGATTATTTGTTTGTTTGTGTTGAATAGGCCCCGAAACTACTGGACCGATTTGAAATTTTTTTTTACCATTAGAAGCCGACATTATCTGTGATGAACATAGGCTACTTTTTACCGCGAGAAAATGCTTCATTCCTACGGGAAATCTAAAATAAAAGTAAATACGAGCGGCTTGGCCCGGGATACAGTGATAGAATCATCCAGAATCAGGTGAAGCGACTAAAATGACAACTGCTTGGTGATATTTTTAGCAATGGCGTTTTATATACTTTTCAACGCGGACGAAGTCGCGAGCACCAGCTAGTAGCAAATAAGTGAAGTAAATTCATTTCGTAATTGCGATTTAATCTTCACAATAGGCCCCATAAACTTGGGAAAACTTCTCGCCATTCGAATTTCACCTTTTGTTTAATATTCATACATTTCCAGCAATTAATATTTCTCATTAAATTTTATTGGGTGTTATTAATTAAATTTATATTGACGTAGATAACGGTTTTGTTCGCTGGTGTGTCAATATTCATGGCCGTGCTATAAATTAATTCGTAACTTTCGGTTCAGTACAATTGTTTTCTCTCCCATACATACCACCTTGTTAATCTGCAGAACAATGGCTGGTTCCACAACGGACAACTATGTTACATAAATGATTGATATATTGTTCTCTGGTAAAATGGGTCGACCGATGAAAAGGATGACAAACATTTCTTTTTTTTGGTTTGTTAAGATTTTAATTTTTAACAGAGTTAACTAATGGATTTTAATTAAATAGAATACTAAGCGCCTCTTTCACCATCTGTCAAGTAGGCTAACGGTCATTTAAAGTCACCGGTAACCGGGAATAATGGAGTTGTACGGTAAAAGTCCTAAACATTGAAAAGAAAATAATAAAAAAAGATGATGCAGTAAACCGAATGCATAATTCAATAAAACTGAAAAATATTTCTAAAATTCTATCAACACTTTACTTGTAGTTGGTGAATGGTGGTGAATGGACTATGGATGGAGACTTGCAGTAAGACTTAATAGCATTTGCACTTGACGAGCCAATTGGTTAAGATCCTTGCTTACCGCTTTGTCTTACGGGTTCCCGGTTCGATTCCCGCGCTAAACCAACTTTGAAAATGTAGTTGCAATTCAAAATTTGTTTCTGGTATATATTATAATATTATATAGAATTCTGGTATAGCCAGACGTGAGACGTGATTTAGTCTTTTTCATAGTACCTACTTTATCTTTGTGAACACAACATTTAACAGTTTTCATTTACTTGATGGATTAATGACTTGATCATAAACAATTCTGTATTCATTATTTAAATTTATACCTACATTAACTCGTTTTCTAGTTTGTTAAGATATTTTTTATGGTATATCATTGTACTTAATTGAGGTCACGCATTCGTAAAACACCAGAGGCCATGAAAGAAATCACACCTTTTCTTTTTAATGGTTTTATTATGTGCGTAACATCTTTTTCAATTCGTTCAAATTATATTAGAAGATAAACATAAAGAAATAGTAGTGCCTGAATTTTGTTCATCAGGTTAATTCCGTAAGCATGGCATATACTGTAGTGTATAGTCTTGATTGTCGATAGCCATTAAAAGGAATACAGTCATGAATATTTTGCTGTGCCGCCTTCAAAATATCTTTACTAGCATTCAATGAAGGACTACCGGGTCAACTTAACTTGATTGGAATTAATTAATAATTCAAAAGCATGCGGTTACGGATTCCATTTATCAATACTAATATTGTAAAAAAAGAATTTTCGTATTTTTGTATTTTTGTAAAGAATAAACCCAAAATCTGTAAGACCGATTTTGAAAATTCTTTCACCTTACCGATTTCTTGACTTCTTATGTGATTAATCTGATTTATTTTAATTTGTTACAGTTCAAGTATTACGAGATAACGAACTGCCTTTGGAGGTGGCTGCAGCGTTGGGACCTGATGTACAGTTCGTACTCAAATACGTGGACATTGGTAAGTAAATAATTTATATAATATCCGAGATATATTTTAAATGATTACTAATAATACACCAAAACAATTAATAAATTTTCAAACAATTTTATCCATATTGTGCGCGCATAGGTATATTCTGTTCAAGTTCGTCGTTTGTCTTTCGTTTCAGCACAATCATTTGTCGTTTATCTTTTAATCGTTCATGTTATCAAACAAAAATTAATATAAACAAACACTAATTGCAACAAATGACGTATGACGCTTGTGGACAGACTATGAGTACTTAAATTAAACGTTGCACAGGCGACAGCGGTTATAATGTTGTATAGTATAATAATATACAGAAATCATTTAACATGGGGAGAAAAATCCTATGTGGCGTAACTAATTTAGGTATCTAAATCAATTAACTTAGCATCTTATTAACTTCATCACTGTTTTGTATAAATACTTAAGTGCATTAAAATGCATTAAATTTTTGTACAATTTGGAAAAAAAACAGCTGTTTTTACCTTCTTTCAACTCTTCTACAGGTTGTAAAAAAAATTTTTCTCCCATTATGTATCTACATATCTTCAAGAAACTTATATCAAAAATTCCCCCGAAGGACACAAATTTTGATTAGTTGGTAAATTTTCCTGGACTATAGATTCGCTTACTAAGTAAAGTAACAAAACATATACGAACGAAACTATACGATACTTTGGCCGTTTCGGTAATCACTAAATAATTGTCACGCGATGGTAATTTGCAGCACGATTCCAGACTCGTCATCAATACAAGTTGCCCCTCTTTTATTTTTGCCTGATTTGCTCTGAGTGATGGACGGATAAAGATTAATGGGCAGAAGCACTCCTTCCAAATTGGACGGCTTCTGTTTTCGAACGGATTATTAGTTTTTCCTTCGACTCTGCCGTCCGTTTACTAAGGTCACAGTAAATACGAAATAGGAATAGAAAGGCATTTTGACTGTTCCACTTAAAATAATTGTGAAGTTCTGTACTCAATATTTTTTTAATTTTTAGTATCTAGAAGTTTGACTGTAGCTAGCTTTCTGGTCATGTGGTCGTATGGTCGCCTCATAACGTGTTCGTACCACCGCAGACTGCTCTCCTGTAGCACAGTATAGTACTAACCTAATGAGTATACTAATGAGTACTAGCCTGTAGTGTATCTGGGATAGGTCTCACCTTGAAGGTGCCTCTTATGTGTGTGTTTCTGACATGATCCAGCCTATACACCACCTGCCGCCCACCTGAGCATCTTCATCTCTGCGCAGTGTAATTGATTTTCGTGCTGCTTTTTTAGTGGCCAGCATTCGGCTCCTACGTATACGTCTGTCTGTCTGTTCGCGATAAACTCAAAAACTACTGCACCAATTTTAATGCTGTTACCACCAATGGATAGAGTGGCTCTCGAGGAAGGTTTTAGTACATAATTTACAAAGTTACGCGGGTGAAATTGCAGGCAGCAGGTTGTATGTTCGCATACAAAATCTCAAAATTTTCCCTGTTATTTTTTGTTATGTTTTGCAAACAAAAACTCAGTTTGAACAATAACTGAATTCGTATTAAAACACATTACATTTCATGTGTTCTCTCTCATAACATGAACATTTACTCTAAGTTCAAAACTGTTTTATATAAGAATAAATATACATCTACTGTGTAACAGCGTAACAGAGGGAATCTAATTACAATATTTATTCATGAGATTCAGACGACGAAGTCTCGTCTGAAAACAATGAATCCACAATCAATTTATGTTTAGAAGAAAAATAAGTTTAAAAGTAATTCAGTTAATTTTGTCTCCAAAAGAATTTGGCTAATAATAAACTTCTTACTGAAATGTTCTCAGTTGTGTAACTTTATTACGTTTTTATTTTGCGTTATTATAGAATAGATTATGTATTAGAGTTCTTCCAGTATTGCACACTGTACAGTAAATTATTGTGTGTGTGTGTGTTAAGTGTATTTGAAGTAAATTATTATTTGTGACAAATGAAATACCAATTTAGGTACATTATTAGCGATTAATATAGGCGCCTTAAGGTTGAATATAAATCATACTTAGGGTTGAAGTTAAAAGTTGAAATTAAATTGTAGTTTAAGTTAAAGTATAGTTAAAATTAAAGTTAAAATTTTAAAGTGAAATTTTAATTAAAGTTAAAATTTATAGTTAAATTTTAGTTAAGTTGAAGTGTAGTTATATTGTACTTGAAGTAAAATTTAATACTTAAAGTTGAAGTTATCATTTAAAGTCATATTTTAGTTACAGTTAAAGTTAAGGACTAAAGTTTGTAGTCGAAAAGAAAGGCTATTTTATTTATTTATTATTATAGGCGCCTATAATTTATGCGGGTGAAGTCGCGTACTACAGCTGGTTATAAAATAAAGTCGTTATTTGCTTCTGTTTGATTACCTACCGCTAACTTATTCTGTATATCAAAATTCTTATACGAGATGTCTTCTGCATACATTAATGGCAACAGCGATAAACAAAGAAGATTTGTGTTTATATATCTAATTTGCAGAACAAAATTGCATCCAGGCGAAGTCGGGAGAGGGTCACTATTGATTGATATTATAAACATAAATAAAAGCGTCGCCATTCTGACTGGTGTGATAAAAAATCAAGCAATATTTCTATTGATGTGATAAATTCCTCTTTCCTCTGATGAGAAATGACATCTATCGTTAAAAGTTAGTAAAACAAATTAACACTATTTCATTTTAGGTCAAAATAAAAAACCATTTTCTTTGTACACTGCGGATACAATAGTTGAAAGTACCTAAATAAAAGCGACCAAACAGTATTACCACGTTATCATCAATACCACAATCAAGAAACCAAGAAAACTCGCAGCGGGAAACACACACACAAGTACGACATTCACCTGTTGGATGTGGTTGTATTGAAAGGGCTTAGCTGCGCGCGCGCAGGTTGTTGGTGCTCTCACTCTTTCGAATAACGAACACACATCGAAACGTCATTCTTTTCGCGCAGCGTACTCTAGAAAGAGACGGAGAGATAAAAGTGTGTCCGCATCCCACGGC
Source organism: Synanthedon vespiformis (assembly GCA_918317495.1). Taxonomy (NCBI): domain Eukaryota; kingdom Metazoa; phylum Arthropoda; class Insecta; order Lepidoptera; family Sesiidae; genus Synanthedon; species Synanthedon vespiformis. The sequence goes on from OU906958.1 coordinate 4,293,207, forward strand.
AGTCGGTAAAACAGTATACAGTCATATCGACCGTCAACTGGATCAACGGTCTTTCCTCGCTTTATAGCGGACTTCACTTAGTTTGAACTTAACACCGTAACATAGCGATTGTTTTATTAGATTCAACGGTCGTTTTTTAGCAATGTTGTGATAAAAGTGTGTTAATTTGAATCGGGGAACCATTTGTGTCCTTAAATTAACGTTGTGTTAAATTGCAATTGTGTTTTGTTTAATTTTTTAAAGAAGTTTACGTGTAATATACAGTTTTCATCTCAGTGAATGTCGGTCTCAATCACGCCAGGTACCTCCGGGCTGGGTAGATTCGTTAAAAGTGCTTGTGCGAAGTTTATAGTTTGAATTCTGATGAAGATTCAAATGTTTTATTGTATCGTATAATTTTTGTGCACCTGTGTTCTGTTATTTGGATAAGTGTTACTGGAAAAGGATTTTGACATTCACTTCAACGTTACACAGGGTATGTACCTATGTTCTCACTAGTTTTAGTTAAAATAGAAGCTTTCTATTTACCTAATTCATAGGAAATTTCGTTAGTACTAGTTCAGTTCAGTAATGTCACTCCCACAAAAACTAAACTAGTCTGTTTTGAGATGAAAAATTGAAAATACTCATCAAAACGTAGCTTCTTATAGGTACTACTTCTTTTACTTATAGATTTGTAGTTATTAGATTTTCACTTTTCTATATTAACAGATATCGTAGCCGACCGATAATCTAGTTTACATACTAAGCGACCACAGATGCTTTTTCTTTTTCAAATTATATACGCAAACCTTCCTCGTTTTTCGGTTTTTCCATTAGTGAAAACCGTATAAAACATTACGGGGGTAGTTTATAAAAAGTTAGCGACTTTTTTATGATATGTACTGAAATAGCTTCGTTATTTTTTATATCTACAAAATATACGTTCCCATTTAAGATTTGATAATATACATAATTTTGAACCAATGTAATTTTATTGCAAGGAATTTAAAAAAAAAATAGTACAGTAAATTACAAAAATTAGAAATTCTTTGTTTTAACTCTTTAATGATTTTTAATGATAATAATATCATCTGTAAATGCTACTGAACTTGTCTTTAAAAGAACATCAACGCGCTGCATACGTAAGTGTTTTTTAAAAGCATCATATGCTCATAAGTACTTACCGCATTAAAAACGTTGCCCTCTTGAATTTTAAAGGTAAATTAGTTAACGCAGACTTTGCGATTCCAATATTAAAAGTGATAACTACGGTGAAGATCCGACTTCTTGATGGACGAATGGACGAAAACGCTATTATTTATTTATTTTATGGTTGTCAGATAGGCTAACAACAATAATATGCATTTACTCCCATAACACCATATTCGTTGCGGTTCGTTTGTTGGTCTTTTATTTACTCCCATCAGTGAAATACTTCTGAATACTTAAACTATATATTGGATCATTAAAGAAACTACAATCTATACTTCTGTACTTTATACTAATATTATAAAGAGGAAAGATTTGATTGTTTGTTTGTTTGTTTATATAGAATAGGCTCCGAAACTACTGGACCAATTTGAAAAATTCCTTTAACATTAGAAGCCGACATTATCTGTGATGAACATAGGCTACTTTTTACGGCGGGAAAATGCTTCATTCCTACGGGAAATCTAAAATAGAAGTAAATACTAGCGGTCTGGCCCGGGATACACTTGACAGCGCCATCTATCCAGAATCCGGTGAAGCAACTAACATGACTACTGGTTGGTGATATTTTTAGCGATGGCGTTTTATACTTTTCAACGCGGACGAAGTCGCGAGCACCACCTAGTTAAAATATAAAAGTAAATATTAATGTTTATAAAAACGTTAAATAGGTAGACATAATATATTAAGAGCGCTTCAACCCGGAAACTTTTTATAAAGTTAGAAAAAACCGTAACGGTCCTTCATACAATACGGATTCTTAAAAGATTTCCGTCGTGCCGACGCAGCGCATTCCTGAGATACCTTTAATTAAATTCGATGCCGATGTCGAATGAACTAGTTTAGAAATAATTTCAAATCTATTAGATCATTTAGAAGTTTATTTACTAAAGAGCTTCGAAAATGGTTGCAATGGTTAAAATTTAAAATATCGAAAATAATAATAATTTGCAGAACAAAATTGCATCCAGGCGAAGTCGGGAGAGGGTCGCTAATTCGCTATTGATTGATAACTATCATAAACATAAATAAAAGCGTCGCCATTTTGACTGTTGTGATAAAAATCAAGCAATATTTCTATTGATGTGATAAATTCCTCTTTCCTCTGATGAGAAAGGACATCTATCGTTAATAGTTAGTAATACAAATTAACACTATTTAATTTTAGTTAAATTAAATTTAAAATATCGAAAATAATAATAATATGCGTGTCATGTAACTCTTAAAACTCCATAATCAACATTTAGACGTATAGGACACAGGATAAGCTCCTTTTTTTTTTCAACGCGGACGAAGTCGCGGGCACCAGCTATAAACACCACCAGTAATTAATAAAAATGTTAGTTTGTAGTTAATTATAATTTATTAAATTTTAATACGTTTAAGTTAATAAGATATCTAAATACACTAATTTCTTTGCCCTTATGACATCATAATTTTCAATTTATTTAAAAAACCATTGAATTATTTAAAAAGATTATTCTCTTTTTATTAAACTATTTTAAAAAGATAAAAGAGAATAAAAGGGCCTATTATTCTCGAGTCATAAACGACAAGAATTTAAAAAAAAAGTAATAAGATAATAGGTACTCTAAAGCAATTGAAAACTTTATTCCCGCTTGCTCAGGTAACATACGAAAATTGTCTACACCTTCTGTTTCGAAGCCTTGACTAGGGTCTTATAATATGTGGGCACATCCCGCCTAGGGAATGTTGAATACCTAAACGATTGGAAGTAGTCACAAAACATCGCAATAAATAAATTAAATGGGAACACGTTCGATAGAAAAACAAGCTCGCCAGTTGCCACAGAAAGAATAATTGCGTCCACCACAACTAGTTCTTATTACAGATCTGATAACCGACTGGTTACTGGTTACACATTTACACGTAATTAATTTCTTTGAAACTGCTCTTACGAATAGCGTATAGTTACCTTTAATATGGACTTTAATTCTGTCTTTATATCTTAATTATATTTCCACGATTACACAATCCATAGTTCTATTATAGACTTGTCTATAACAATATATTATATAACTTTCAATCATCAAATCAAATGTCATTAGAAAATGTACGTCTATTAGAAGCACATAGTTAAGAAAGTATTTCCATTTTTATAATAGAATAATCTAACTATTAACTTTTAATAATTATTAAAATATCAAGCTATTAAAAAAGGAATGTCTATATATTTGAAACATACGAGAATCTTTTCTTCTATGATAGTGTTTTTTGTGTAACCTATTATAAATCTGATAATCATCTCTTATGGATCTGTCAATCAAAATAAAAAAGTTTTAATGAGCAATAATAATATAGAGTTGGGTAAAAAGTGTTAATTTCCCTTTCCTAACTCTTCTATTGTGGTGGGCAACACCTGTGTTATATAGGCGACAGTAGCCACTTACTGTTACAGACCTTAACGTGATGTTAAGGTAATGATTGGAATTCGTATTGAACAATATATAATGTCTTTTGCTAGGTGCATATGGCGCCCAATTTTTGAAAGCACCCACGCACAGTGACTCGTTTTATTACTATTATTTTCATACAAGAATCTTAAAATAAATTTCAAACGCATGTTGGACCATTCACGTTAGTTATACACGTGAAGTTGTAGTACTAGGTTTTGATGTTTAGTAACAGATTAGTATAATTATATAGTAGTTAACGTATTTAGTAAGTAAGTGGGTAGATCTGAAGTGTTTGCTAATACGCCGGCCTCTTAACCCGGACAGTATTGACAATGTTCAATGTTCTCACGAGTCGGGCGCGCGGTTCGGGCCCCTCGTGGAATCTCGTGAAAGTTGGCCAACACTCGTTCAAGATCAAGTGGATGGGTTGCCGCTGGAACCAGTTTCGAGAATCGGCAAGTGTAGGTGCCGAACAACGAGTTAAGAAGCGGCGATAAGTGTCGTATTTTTTTTATACGAATACTATAATATATTAAAATCCTATGGCTAGTTTTTCACTTGTTCATGAACGCGCCTAGTGTGTGTTACACAACCATGGTTATATTTGTGGTTCGTTCATATTTATATTTAATTATTTCAAACATTATATTTCACAAGTTATCAACAGATTGTCACATAATTGTAACAGAATTTGTAAAAGTATTTTTTAATATTAATTTAATACGAAGCTGGTCACATAAAATAAAGTAAAAAATGGATGGTTGTAAGGTTATTCATACATACTGAAAGGTATATTTTTGATTTTATGCTGTTGTTTTGCCTAGTAAATTAAAATAATTAATTAATTAATTAGTAGTAAAATTTTAGTCTAGTATTTTTATTTAGATATTTAAAAAAATACTCCTCTCAACATTTAAAAGATAACACTGTTTTGATTTCTGGATATCTTGTCCAAATAAATTTAATGCTCCATGTAATGGCGCGCCCATTACAACGCGTGCTTTCACGTGGTCACCTTATCAAGATATCTTATGTCCCCTCATCATGTCTAGAAACTTTGATAAGTAAAATGTATAAAACAATTAGATAGTTAAGTTAGAGTATGTAAACTCCAACAATAGATAGCGATAAATTACGTAATCCGCTATCTCTTGCTATAATTTCTGTTTTTTAATTGCTGATGAGTAATTAGTTCGGGTAGACATAAGTAACTAACTATTGTTAAGTTATAGTTGTAGGTAGTTAAGGTACACTTCCTTGATAGATCTTCCTTCACGCGCCAGTCAGTTTATATTAATACTTTATCCCGAGTTTTACCTACCTGGAATACCTTTGCAGGTCGGCAATATATTTCGGCGTAGACGAAATCGTTTACATTTATTTTCAAGACTTTCAGAGGTAACCCAGAAATTCAAATGTTGGCGGGTCAGATCAAAACAGTGCGTGGACTGTACGTACGTACAGGTTATAAAATTGGTTTAAAATATCGCTGATAGGCATCTGATAGGGTTTCTTGTTAGTACTCCTTGACTTAATTCAGGGCAAATCTAGGTTAGGGAAAAAAGAAATGTAAAGAAAATGTAATAAAATATCATCTAAGTATAGTGAACCGTTTGCCTCCGATATTACCATAGTCAATAAAATGTCTTCAAGTATATTTACTTAACAAGTTCGACAAACCAGAGTTAACTATAATTTATTTGACCAGTTCATTTGTCTTGTAATCTAATAACAGTGGGAAAAAATAAAGTTTTGAACCCATTAAATCATAATTCTGTTTTGTTGACTTGAATAAGGTTAGAAGGGTTATTAGAAACCTGACTTACATTGCTTGCAAATTTTTTATTCGTTTAGTACATTTTTCATACAAGTGGAAAGCGGTCTTGTCAATAACTATTGATCGTTCTTGTTCATACTACATATATTGTACTATCTAACAATAATATTCATTATATAACACACAGCATAGCCCGTATGCTAATGTTAATATACGTAGGCGAGAATTACGACGCTATGTTCAATCTATTCTAATGTGCTTTTATAATGGAAAAAATCTCATGCGATTCCTCTCACGTGCCGCGACCATTGTGAATTGTTTCAAGCTGTCTAATGGCAACACTTAATTGCCGTGCCCTCATTGTCACTGCTATCTCTGATCTCACGACAATGGAGCTGACAATGGGCTGTGATCCCCAAATGCAATTCTTTAAGAAAACCGTTTAAGACGGGAAACCATTACTTTTCCTATTTATTTCCTGTTCCAGTCAACTTCATTTGATTAAAATAGCGTTTTTCAATTAAACACACAAACTACACACATATAAACTCGACCTAAATAGATTTTTTTTACTTTTTGTTTTAATATGGAACTGTGTAGATAGAATAATTGATGTATCTATTTAAATATTTCTAAAATCTTGGAAGGCAGTTAAATATAGGGTCAAACGTTGACCAAAACTATACTAATATTAGTCTGTCTGTCTGTTATTTTTTGATGCTTTAACTACTGAACCAATCATTATGAAATTTTGCATATTGTCGAATATATAGAAAAGCATACTATGGTATAGATTTCATCCAGAAAAAAGTACTGTTCCCAAGGGCTCATCTAAAAATAAAAATCCAACGTCTAGCAAAAGTATATCAGCAATAAAATGTCAGGGGTTATATTGGTGAGACATTAAATATTTTATTTTTAATGTATGTAGATGTATGTCGCGCTGTAGTTAATAGTGTAGGGTGTAAAGGCACCAAGTAACTAAACTACTAAGGCGTAACTTACGACGTAAGGCCACCAAGTAGTCATATTATATTTATAAAAAGACTATAGTTATCGTTGTAACGGGTCTTATATTTTGCAAATTGACACCGGTGGTTTCAACCGACGAAGTCATTAGAATAGTGAATGAACAAGTTTTCCCGTTGACACGTCATTTTATCAGCAGTTATTGGGACAGCGATAGCATTATCCAGCTTAGAATTGGAGGTGTTTCGCAAACAAAGGTGCAAATGGTTATTGTCGAGGCTTATCTAAAGCCTATTTACATTTTATTGCACAGGTTACCGTTTGCGGTGTTTGATTTTATCGCACGATCTATATTGGGTTTGTCACAGTGTGGAAATATAGGCCTGCAGAATAATTGGTAGCTGTGTCAGTGATCTGGTAGACGCTTAATTGAATTCGCTTAAAATTTTGTATTAGAGAATGAAAACAGACATTTCGCTAGAAAACCTTTCATTCTCTCTTCGTGTCCGCTTAACCTACCTATTTATAAAACGGCTAAACTATTTACACACATTTTTATTTTTTGTAAAAAAGAAATTAACTTTTAATTGCATCGGCGTTTTAATTTTAGAGGAAACCTATCGTAAATAACCTTGGTGTTTAATATCGTAAATGTCGTTATTTTTTAAGACTTTAATGAATACATTACACACCTTTCTACCTAGTCTATTATTTAATTATTACCGATGCCAACGTCCGGTGGTAATTCAATCAACTTCGTTGGTATTAACGACTTTGTATACGAATGCTTTTAATAAATTCCTTTCAAAGATTTATTATACATATTTTATAGTATTAATTTTATAGCCTTTCAATAAAATAACTTATAGATATTTTATGCAAGTTTTTATCTTTATTGAAGATACAGCATATTACTAGACTTTGACGGTGTTGAAAAATGAAAAATATTAACGCTTAAGAAAATCGCTGTGACTCTACGGTGGCGTCCTATTTTTCTATTTTCAGACAACGTCTCGGAAACTCCATATAAACTATACGAAACTATATAAACTATACGAAACTATATAAACTAGTACGAAAACTACAAATTTTCGCATTTACAATATTACTAGCTATTGCACGCGACTTTGTCCGCGTAACTTAGTAAAATATCTATATATATTACTCGCTGATAATGTAGCTTTCTATATAAGTGAAAGAATTTTTAAAATCGGCTCAATAGTTATTCATTACAAAAATATAAATACTATCTCTTTATTATAGTCTCCTGAATACAATATCCATATGTATAGACTGTCACATAAGAAAGTAATTACTAACATAATATTGTAAATATTACTAACATAGTTTTTAAGTTTTTCTTTTTTCCCTTGTATTGCTAACACTAATATGGACAAATGTCTGAAATAAATGTTATTATTATTATTATTATAAATAAATAAATAAATATATCTTCACACATTCCAAACAGCACCATCTAGTTCCAAAGTAAGCAAATAATGCTTGTATTATGGAAACCAGACAGCTGATATATTATATTACAGACATTAAAAATAATATGGTAAAAAATAATTATATTTAATTAGGGCAGTGTCCTATGACAGTTAAGAAGGTATAGGTCATATCATGACGTAGTCCATAATCAAAAACCAGATTCATTAACACAGTGTAATTAAAAACGTTACATTGTACTTACTCGTAAACAAGTATAGAGGTCTCATAAAATTAATAAGGTCATATATTCCTTGGATATAAATTTATACAACACATCATTACTTTGATGTGTATCTGGGATAATCCGGTTACAAGGGACTTAGTTGAGTGTGTATTTTGTTAAACAAATTTTCTTAGAGAGCAGGTGTAACTTTTTTTTCGTTGTCTACGTAACTGTTAAAATTTTGTATCGTAATTATAAACACTATTATAGTTAAAATTAAAATATAAATAAGATTGTTTACAAAAAACATATTGAACGTGAGATTATTAATATATGAAAGGCATATTCAATAATAATTACTATATTTCATTTGTAAGGGCAAATAGTTAAGTGTATTTTCCCAAAATGCCCCACAAGAAATGTCCCATTTGAGATATTTTGGGAATAGTATCTTAACACTAGAGTAGCAATATTTTTATGGAAAGACCCAACAGACATTGAAAAAAAAATTCCATAATCACTAACTAAATTGTATTAAATTCTTAATTAAAATTAAACATGAAAAATTGTAAAATAAAATTTCTAAATATATACTAGTGAATCTTCGCACTTCACTTCACTTTACTTTCGCACGGATTTAAATTTTTACTGGAAATTATACACAAAAACTCTTTTCCATTACTTAGTGAAAATCTAAATTCATATATGCTCGTGATTCGCAAAAGCTTGATTAATAAGCTAAAAGTTAACGTGCTTAAATAATATTTTAATGAAGCGATTATAAAAGCCCTATCAACTTTTGTTGTAACCTTAATTGTCTACTTGTTGCGTACCTACTGTAAAAAATATCTTGTCTTACAAGTAAACTTTAACTGCGTTTATATTTATCAACAAAAAGATGTTTACATTTAGTTGATTGTCGCGTGCTAGACAATGTGCACCTGCATTTTTTAAATAACGTCTACAGCGTTTTTTTACTGTCCCCTTTTTTTAAATAGAGGGGTAGCCAACGAAGCGTTCGATTGCGTGTAATATTTGAATCGTACATCTGTTTATAGTTTGTTTATGTCCAATTTTTGCTTAGTAGCTGGACACATTGAATTTCCGGTATTACCCCGGGCAACCTGTTTGGCAGCATCAACCAACCTTATTATTATTATTTACTAGCTGGTGCCCGCGACTTCGTCCGCGTAAAAAAGATAAAAAGTATAGACTATCACGTGTAACGTACTTCTAAATGTTTATCTACCATGTTTCATGAAAATCAGTTAACTCGTTAGGAAATATACAATATCTACACTTACAGATTTATTATTGGTATTGATTAGAAAAAATATTAAAATCTTTAGATATAATACGTCAAAATCTGACAACTACAATAGATAAGAAAGATAAGAAAGAAGGTGGTAGTTTGTAAAGAATGTTGACGAAGATAAATGTTTTGTAAAAACTTACGTCTAATAAAAAAAGAAATGGACTATGTCTTCTCGACAGCCTTGATGGCTTCTGAATCTTCCGATTATGATAAAGTTACTCACTGAAAAGGATTATGGGGATTTTAATTCAATGAAGCTGGGTTAAAATGTTGAGCTAAACGTAAAAAAAGTCATGAAAGTTTTTTAATAACAAGATTGTTAATATTTTGTATCACTAGTTAATGACTCACTAATGACAAAAACACAAAAAATGTGGAAAAAATATGTGAACAATACCCAATGATAAAACACCCCAAACCTAAATGTTTGTGATTAAAAATACAGCTGTATTGCTGATAGTTAATTATTAATTAAGTACACGTTTTAACCCACCTTATGCACCCGTTATTTTTTATGTTACCCCTTTGCACCTTGCAAAAAGGAAGTACGACGCGTGAACACAATGTATGACTCGTATTCGCAGGCAATTGTGCATTTTAAGCAACTTGTACGTTACGGTTATCGGCCTATAACTATAATGGCCGTTATCACATGGTTATTTTCCTTACGTTATTTCGATGACTAAAGTTTGATACGGTATCCAATCCAACTCTTTTGCTATGAATTCCCAACATTCCTTGTGGATTCCATGAGGATTTCTTGACGTTAAAAAAAGCGGCGGGTCACTAGTATTAAATACTACTAATTCTACTAAATATAGGTATTATTTTACTTGCGGTTTTTACACTTGCATCCATTCAACCTTTTCTTTTGAAAGGAATGTTTTAATAATTTTTTATCATTTTAGGTATCAACAAGTTTTTCAAATGCCTTAGTTTGGTAATAAGAAATTAGGAAGTATGTAATACGAAGTAATACTTAAAAAATCTCCTTTCTTGATTTAAATTTATAAAGTGTCTGAAATGATCATTCAAACTAATTTAACAATACCTGATTTCCTTTAGTTACGCCTTATCGGTATCTCAATAATATTCGTATTTTATTTTACCTAGTCCAACTTAGTCTGGAAAGCAATTAACTATACTACAATATGACATCAGGTGGGTGTGATCTTAACGTAAGTGTGTTACTAGACTATTAAGTAGTCAGTGTTAATAATATCATGGCTTAATGTGAATGTAGTGTGAACAAAGAACAATGTAAAAAAATCTTAAAAATTTCTTCAGAATATACGCATGTAATTGGACTTGTAATATTTTTAGTACTGTGAAATAAATATCTTAATTTTTAATTTTTTTCATAGCTTGTTTCTTTTTACGAACCAATGCCCTAACTATTTAGTATATATAAAAAAAACTGCAGACTCGTTTTTTACACCAACGGTGTATTTATAGATGAAAGGAAAAATATGTTCAAAGCTTTTAGTTACTTGAAATTCCTCACATGTAAAACTTTTATGTAAACTCCTTGTGTAAACTCTTTATGTAAAACTTGAATTTTACGTAAAAAGAAATTTCGAGCTTAAATTAAGACATATTAAATATCTTCTTATGAATTCCATCAAGATAATCCCAATAACTGATTTAATAAACTTAAAATAATAATAACATGTAATCTCTAATTTATTCCACGTAGATAGACTTGTTTTATATTATAGTTAAACATATAGTTCAGTCATAGAAGAACTGTTTTCTATTATGTCAACTTGAAATGTAGTCACGTGTAATATTAAATTTATTATAGTAGCATTATGTAAGTGCGTACAACCACATCAAAAGAGAAAGCGAAATGGTAGCTTATCTTGAGACTTTATTGCCATGCACCATTGTTGGTTATCAGTGTATAGAATCTTTACACGACGTCGAACAAGGTATTTATTAGGCAGATTTCTCATAATTACATATTTAAATAACATTATGTGAGTTTCTACTCTTTTTAACGCTTTTTAATTTATTTTTATTACTTTTTAGTGACTTCGTTATTTATAAAGCTGTTTATTATGAAAGTATAGTCACAGTCACACGTTGTTTAACATATTTGTCTGTTATGGATCGTCTAAAAATGAGTCTAAAAATATAAATAACAGCGGTAAAGATATCCGGCGTTAGATATATTTTATTTTTCAATGCGGACGAAGTCGCTGGCACCAGCTAGTAAAATACTAGTAATGCACATTAACTATTGGACGAAAGCATAGAAATGTCATTCGTAAATAACTTCCCAAATAATAACTGCATTTAAATGCGAGTAAGCAATTTCATTTACATAAATGCTCAGGAAATTAGTGTTTGTAACTTGACGACTTAATAACGGCAAATTTTAAGATATTTGCATGCGAAATCCGTTGAGATTTATTTGTAAATATTTCGCCGAACACTGTGAATATTTTTCAAGGAAGTAACAGAAATACGACCCTCCGCGGATTGAGCCAGAGGAATTCCAACAAAAGCGATTTTATGCAATTACGTTTAAGTTGTCCAGAGAGTTATTACTAAACCTCAGCTCGGTCACGCCGGCAATAATGTTCTCTCGGATCGCTCGTGCGAGTCACGAGCCAGACGCAGCCTTTTTCAGCCTCACCACCTTTTGCTGTTGCATGTGGTCGCGGCTACAAGACCTTTCCAAACGGATTCCCGTGGGATATTACTGGCACTTGTTCGCGCCGAATTCGAATGAGAAATGTTTTCATTTCTTTACATTGTAACGGACACGTTCTCTTTAGAAAATTCTGTTCCTACTTTTGATCATTTTTGTATACCGTATATTTATTTTATTTATTTATAATTTTAACAATTTTAAACCACTGAGGTTTAATCTTGTGTTATCACTATAATATAACTATGTGATGTAAGACAAATATTAATATATTTTTTGTATAACGGTCGGTAAGCAAGTTGAGGGCCAACTTAACTATTTTATTCTAATTAAATGCGAATATTTTATAATTAAATTTTTAATTTGAAATCAAGTCTATCGCCGAGTCTCTTTGTTTGAAAATATTGTGTAGCAATTATAATAACTATAACCGCGTTAATAATCACATTTCTTTATTTCAAAATATTATTGTTTAATATTGAACGTCGAATGTTTATTTAACATTTAAAAAGCTGACGACATAAAAAAGAGAGCGTGTAATCATTTTGTAATTTATTGAGTAATGTTTCAAGAAATATTGTTAAGCTTACAAAAAAAAAATATATATGTAACTATTTAATGTAACGTAGGCAAATTAAATATACAATATTAAAAGTATTAATTTACAAAACTGCATTTTATGCTGAAACATTATTAGGTACTTAGTTCTTGTATCAAATTGTAAGTTAAATTAAGTTTTATTAAAAAAAAGCAATTTTTATTTTTTGTTTACTGTATGTACCTAATGTATGTAATAATGTAGTTGGAGTCCGTAAGTACATACTAGCTGGTGCCTGCGACTTCGTTCGTGTTGAAAAAGAAAAAATGTAGTCTTATCCTGTGTCCTGTACGTCTAAATGTTTATCTACCAAGTTTCATGAAATTCAGTTAATTCGTTTAAGAGTTATGGAGTTAGTTTATACTTACAGATTTATTATTAGTAAGTATTGATAGATTCAGAAGTAAAAGTTACGTGATAATAATATATTAATATTTTATTATTTGTGCAATTTTATTGTAATGTGAGGATCTGAGGATACACCGCGCTGTTATCAGCAAATATTTAGTCAAAACAAATCCTGTTTCAAATAAATCCATTAATAAATAATAAAAAAATAATCCATTTTTCTTTTTCCTAGGCACCTTCGTCTTGCCGTTTTTACGAGTCCTTATCAAACATTATTCTACATTATGTCTTCGAAAATTGTTAATCTTCGATTTTCTAACGATTTTACCTTTTGTATAGGGGAAATACCATATTTCCAATTGTAATTATTTATGAAAAAAAAATATACCTACTGTATGAAAAGAAGATAAAATAAAATTGAAGAAAAAAATGTGAGATATTTCGTAAATAATTGAACAGAATACCGGCAAAATGAATTTCCCAAAGCACGGTTGGTCGTAGTCCGGGATTAGAATCAGGAATGCTAATATTCCGTTGCTTGATGAAAAATTTTAAGTAGGTAACCTCAACTCGTTGGAAACCTAGTTTTACATACTAGATTTACATTACAATCAAAAATTGCACTTGTTTTTAATTATTGAACCTAAGACGACTTAGGTTCAATAATTAAAAATTAATATTTTGTGCCTTATCTTATACTGTTTTATATAATTTCTAAGTTAATTTCAGGTATTATATTAAGTATATTTGTAATGGTATTATTTTTTGTTTCTTTTGTACAATAATTTATTAGCATTTGTTTCCAAGGGGTATAAAATAATCTTATTAATTTCACTTGAAACAATATGTCACACAAATTAAACATACACATTACAATACAACGTCTGTAAAGCCAAGAGCCTTATAGGTACAGGAAGGGAGTAAGTACTTGGAACAAAGAGAATGCTTTCTAAACACCTCCACATTATTCTTTATGAATGCTTCAAGCGTTGATTCATTCACAAACTAAATAATACTCGTCGAGTATTGTTCCTGGGCCGGAACTGCGCTGAGTGGTTGCGAGCTTGCGTTGGGGCACTGAGTACTGAGAAACAGCTTCAACAAGCGCACGGCGCCGGGCACTTCACTACATGCGCAGCTATGTGTGCGTGACCTTTCACCGACGGGTTCACGAACGTGACCCGAAGGTATGTTTCGGGCGGCCTCGGCAATTCCGAGGGTACATGTCACAGGGACTCAGACGCACGCGAGGCGAATGACGCGAGTTTTGTGTTTGTAGTACCTACATGACACTAGATAGGCTACTTTTTCCTTTTCCGAGTGCAGTGCACTCACCCTGCGTTCCGACTAAATGTAATTAATAGTCACAAAATATAAGGGCTATTGAGTAATAATTGTTCAAAAGTAACTTATATGCTTAGGTACGAGTATATCTGATAAATATCTAATAAGAAAAATGTAAAGGATGTTTATTGTTATTTAATTTCTGCATGTAAGATATAAATTAATTAGTTATATTTAAATAACATTATAAATAGAATATAATAGAGACTTAGGTCAGATGTTTATAGTTTGTAAAATAAGAAAAATATAGACAAAAAATAATTTAATTTTTAAGTTCTCCTATAAAAAGTGTAATTTTGATTTGTGGCCGTTTAGTTTTTAAGCAGCGATATAATCCGATCTCTAGTAATAAACTTAAAAAAAAAAAATATTTTTGGGAGCCCTACAAGAATAGGCTAATAAAATTTAAGCTTCTAGGGAGCTGTCTCTCTGTATAGATACATTACTCCGTGGTTGGGGTCCCGTGTCCCGGTGACGTCATCGCTACGTTGCCCGTTACGTGAAAGCTGATGGTGTCCCAGTTAACTTCCGATTTCGATTTATTCAACCTGTTTGTTACCTCATAACTGTCGACTGGGTGAAACGATTTTAATTATGCTTTTTTTATTTGAAAGCTAGTGCTTCCCGTGTGGTCCCATTTCAATTTGGTCCAGTTCTAACAATGGCGTCCATTAGAAAAGACCATGAGACGGTTTGAAGTCGGTTTATTTTTTGTTAAAAATTCCATTTAAGTTCCCAATAAAAATCAATAAAAAAACTTCCCAACAAAAATCAACAAAACAATTTAATGTTCTTAATAAAAAATTAATATTTAAGAAATAGAGAGAAGAAATTATAGATTGAAAGAATTTAAATTAAATTGTCTTAATTTTATTAAATACTAGGCTGTTGCACGCGACTTCGTCCGCGAGACTTTATCAAGCTGTCTGCGGGACACCCAACTGTATTTTTGGGCTAAATAGAAAGTCGGGGTTAGGTTATAATATTTTAATTAACCATAGCTTGTATAAAGCCATGACTATAAATTATTATTTCCACAACTGTTCATCATTGTTAGAAGTCCTCACGATGTTTATCTATGAGGCGAATTTGTGAATGTGACGCAAACATGTCGAATAAACGAATGGCCATTAGCCTCAGGGCTTCACTAGCAAATGTTGTTGTTACGATTGTTTCCTATTATTCCCTTTCCATTGTTGTTTGGATTCTATGTGCCAAATTACAATATACAATAAGCCCGTCAATGGATGCTTCGTAAGCGATAATACTAAGCGAGTTGGCTGTTTAAGCGCTATCGCAGCTATAACGATATCACGATTTGGTTTTACTCGTAAAATCCTTGAACTCTGAACATGTTTTATTTTGAACATTAACCTGTAATTGATTTACAACCTTTGTCCGAACCGAAACATAGGTCAAATGTTTCAATGCAAAAATTTTTGTTTTTTGTTTGCTGTTAATGCTGCGCAGTTAGTAATATAAAAATAACTAATAAAAAATTAGCTATAAAGTATGTTAGATTGGTGCAGGTATAAATAGTAATAATTTAATAATTATTATAATATAGTAATAATAGTCATTATAATAATATGATAGTAATAGTTATGCACTAGACATTCACCAGACATTCACCAGATGACATTTCCGAAATGAATTAAAAAATAAAAATTATTAGGTTAAAAGGAAGATTCGCTATATTCTGCATTGAAAACCAGTTTAGACAACAGAATTATTTTTCTTCATTCGAAACCAGGTTTCCAAAAAAGAAAAATAATTCTGTTTTCGAAACTGGTTTCGAACCTTTGGTTTCCAAAGCGGCCGAAGTGAATTTTACATTGCGACAGGTTGTTAGTAAAGACAGATATAAAAAAAACTATGTTTAGATTCCATTTAAAAAAATATTGTCCAGTCACTGTTCATTTTATGCTTCCAATATAACAAGGAGAACATAATTATATCAATCCCGAGGATGGTGTAATAATAAATTAATGCGCCATTATCGCCGTTATAAACACGTCTTATATAAGTAAGTTATTGCATAAATTAATCTTGTTAATTTCTTACGCGTATACCACACCTTTGTAACTTCCGTAGAGTGTAGGCACGGAGTAATGTATCTATACAGAGAGACAGCTCCCTAGAAGCTTAAATTTTATTAGCCTATTCTTGTAGGGCTCCCAAAAATATATTTTTATTTTTATTTAAGTTTATTACTAGAGATCGGATTATATCGCTGCTTAAAAACTAAACGGCCACAAATCAAAATTACACTTTTTATAGGAGAACTTAAAAATTAAATTATTTTTTGTCTATATTTTTCTTATTTTACAAACTATAAACATCTAACCTAAGTCTCTATTATATTCTATTTATAATGTTATTTAAATATAACTAATTAATTTATATCTTACATGCAGAAATTAAATAACAATAAACATCCTTTACATTTTTCTTATTAGATATTTATCAGATATACTCGTACTTAAGCATATAAGTTACTTTTGAACAATTATTACTCAATAGCCCTTATATTTTGTGACTATTAATTACATTTAGTTGGAACGCAGGGTGAGTGCACTGCACTCGGAAAAGGAAAAAGTAGCCTATATAGTGTCATGTATCTAATGACGCGAGTTTTGTGTTTGTAGTACGTAGGTACTCGCGTCATTCGCCTCGCGTGCGTCTGAGTCCCTGTGACATGTACCCTCGGAATTGCCGAGGCCGCCCGAAACATACCTTCGGGTCACGTTCGTGAACCCGTCGGTGAAAGGTCACGCACACATAGCTGCGCATGTAGTGAAGTGCCCGGCGCCGTGCGCTTGTTGAAGCTGTTTCTCAGTACTCAGTGGTGTAGGCGACAGAGCCGTTCTTATTAGGCATGCAAAGTTTTGCAACAATGTCGGAGATGTGTCGTAACAGCTCGTAACGTATAGTCGCTCTCAGATAACTGTCGTGTCGCCTGTCCCCTGTAGACGTTCTTCCGACATTCGGATGACTTCTGACACTTTGTAGGCGTACGACAATCATACGTTCTGAGCACTGTATTAAGTAGAACTTCTATTTTCAATTTACTAGCGACCCGTGCTCCCTGCTTTCTTCACTGCTTCTGGCGGATAATGCAGGATGTCCCATGACTATGCGACATGGAGGGAAACTACCTTAAATATCGTAGACATTTTACATTTTTAAAAGTTAGTAATACCGCATTCAAAGATTTTCTAAAAATTACGTCGTCATCGGCAATAAATAAATATTCTTAAATCGTAATTAAAATGAATTCTGAATAATTTATTTTGTATTCGCCGGAATATTCTCCACCGCTACTAATTTGTACCTACTGTATTCTCAGGACCACATAATATATATGTATACCTACTTATATTAATCTAGCTAAATTAGCTGCTGTGGTCCGTTTGGTATGTATGTCGATTGCACCTATATTTAAGATGACACTTATTTTTACTTTAACTTGTCGCTTATTTATATCTAGCTGGTGCCTGCGACTTCGTCCGCGTTGAAAAAGTAGCCTATCCTGTGTCCCATACGTCTAAATGTTTACATACATACAGTACCTACGACCTACACTTACAGTTTATCATTAGTATTGATATATTAAGGTCGACAGACATTTATGTTTTTTTTTCGTCGTCGAGGGCATATTATGCGCTTATAACATATTCAATAACTTTCGCTATTATATTGCTTTAAACATACCGGTGATGGCTTTGTTGGTGCTACTAAATTAAAAGTATAATCGAAATGTCACTCCATTTGTTTTAGTATTCAGTTGGGATCAGAGCTAACGTGTGCATTACGGATAGCAGGACAGCACAGGTCACAGGTGGTGTCAGTGCCGGCTTAACGGGGCTTTGCTTGTCACTCGTTAGAACATTTTAGAGCCTCGCTGTCACGACACTTGTGCGAAGAGATTGTCTCTAAATTATCAACGGACCACACCTTTGCGACCTCACACTTCCCTCAAATACACAGATGTCACGCGTGAGATGGCTTCTGTTAAATGTGAGCGAATTTCGCATTTTATTTTTTAAAACCTTCCATGCAATTTTTTTTTGTATGTGGACGCATATACAAAAAATTGGTTACACGACCGCGCTCTAGTACCAGATATACCGTAGCCGCAGGCTTATATTGGAATATTGACTTTATGTATTTTAAAATGCTTTTAACTAAATGAACATGTTTATTATATAAGAGCAATACATATTCCAAATAATCGAAAAAAAAAAATAGAATTAAAATAAAAAATAAAATAATAGAATTATTCCAAATGATCGCTTGATTCCCAAAATGAAAATAAAAAAGTAAAAACCTAAAAAAAATTAAAACATGTAGCAGTCATGTACAATATACAACATATTATATTATCATAAGTTGTATCTCAACTTTTACTAAAGTTAAATTTACCAATAAATAGTGCGAACGAAGTCGAAGCTTTACTTAATTACATTCACATAAAAAAGAAATAAAGAAATCTAGCGAATGATCAAAGTTACGTGATGTGTTTGTTAATTAATTACTTCCTTGTGAGACTATTTTTACGTAACTTAATTATTTAGAAAGGCATGTATTAATTGCTAATAAAATGTAGGTTTAGCAATTTTTGTGTGAATGTGTACCGGACAGACTAATAAGCAGTTTTGTGGGAGGTGGCCTACACACGTCCATCGTCGTTCAAAAAAGGTGTAAAGAGGAAATACAGTAAATAATGAGGTCAAGATGAGGGTAAGGGCGTCCCTAACTCACCGAAACACTCACTGGTGATCTTTGTTAGGATGTGTAAAAATGCTTAACAATACCAAAAACAACTTAAATTTTTCTGACAGTAAATAATTACTTTTATTTTTAAAAGGGTTAGATTAATTATTAATTAATATAATTAACAGAAGTGTACAAAAAGGGGGATGCAAATTGTAAAGGGAATGATATCTTAGGTCATTTAGAATATTCTAATCAAGTCTTAATAGTCTTATAGAAGGTGTAATTAAATTTTTAAGTTTAATTTCAAAAACGCCATAATTAGACAATTTATTTTTATCAGTGTTGTTATTATGCTCCATCCGAAAATTTTTAATTTTTTTTATTTTTTATCCGAAAATACATGACTGGTTTTGGTAAAGCAGGCCACATGAATTAATTAATGTTAATGTTAATGTTATGAATTAATGAATTAATGTTTAGGTGCTAAATTCTTAAACAATCTAACATTACAATGCAACCTAAAGGCTCTTGACATTGCAACGTATTACTGTGCAACCGTAACAAGAAAACAGTAACTGAATTTAACAAAAATTCATTGAATTTATGAGGTGTATTTATTTAAACAAAATTGTTTTAAATTTACTCCAATATCTGTACTGTTAACTGTGAAACTTAATGTATGTTTTTCCTTCTAGATCTTCTTTTTAGCTTTTTTCGTTAGTATATGTTTTTTATAATGTTATATAAACTACTTTATCATTATTTTTAAAACGTGGAAATAAGTAGTCTGTTTAGAAATATCTTTACATAGGTATTATAAACCTATATTATATGTATTATAAATAAAAGTGTTTATTTTTTCTGATTAGAACAAGGCGACAAAATGCATTACTTCGTCATTGTTATACTATGCCGAGAACAGAATGTTAATTACACATCGCTAGATCGGATTACAAAGGCGCCTTTGTTTATCAAGATAGCTGGCTCTACGGCTTGACCTGCGCGGTACCTTAGCATTCCCATTTCCACTGTTTGCTCGGGATCAGTACAAGTAGATTCAAGGGTCAGACAATATATTGTTGCCCCACTCATGCGATAAAAGGAATTTCTGTCTCATTTATAAAATAAAGATTTACATTTAGAATCCACTTTGAAAATTTTATTTTATGTACACACTCAATTTATTTTATTTTCAACCGACGAAAACGAAAAACAAAAAGGGAGGAGGTTCTCAATTCGACGCACATTTTTTTGTTATTTTTACAGAGTAGTCCGATTTTGGTAATTCTTTTTTTATTTGAAAGGGTGTGTGTGGGTGTGTGTGTTTTTTTACCCAAGGTGGTCCCATATACATTTGGAAAAAAATCCAAGCCTAACGTTAGGAAAACAGGGGATGATTGTATGTTCACTCACTGATTGTAGTGTGTTACCACGCATAACTTTTTACAGAGTAGTCCGATTTTGATAATTCCTTCATTAATAGATAGGTCTAAGTTGGTCCCATATAAATTTGGTGCGTAGCTTAAAAGATGTAAACGTACCATACAGAGGGACAGAGGCTTTGTTTTATACTATGTACAGATAATGTAATATGTCGTTTATGTGTAATGTAATATGTCGTTTGACAGCAATAAACTTATACCCCTTTTCAATTTACTATGATAAGAAAAATCCGATCCAGTTCTATTGCTGATCAATATTTTAGAAGCCATACAATGGATATTGGATTTTTTTTGAAGACAGAGAAGTGAAATGGGCTTTCATAATGTTTTTTGTTCCTTCCATAATAGAGTTCCTTCCATAATAGAACTGGGTTTAGTTCGAATTAATTGTTATTGAATTGAGTATCAATAGCATGTTGTTGAAGGTATCTGCTTGTGATGTTAAATGCCTTATTGGCTCGAGTGCAAGCTACGATCAGCTACACTGTACGAGGTCCGAGCTATACTTGGGTTTAAGCGTCTCGAGCCAGTCTGGAGGGCTCTTGTCATGCCGGCTCTCGATTATGGTCGAGCTTCGAGCTTTACCTGTAGTCTCTGTACCTGCAGTGTTATTGTTTCATATTATTTTTCTGTGTACCCTATTTTTACTAATTCTCCCAATTGAAGCTAAGCCGCAGTGAGTCGGTCTAATTTATTATAGTTTTATAACTATAATAGTTATCTATAAATACGTGCCTCGATAAACGTATAATTTAATTATTGTTTGTTTAGCAAACTTCAATTAATATTAACCAACGGATTCAAAGGTTGTTTTCGGACAATATACTCGTATATACACAAGAGTTAGTAAAGTTACACCGCATTGCTTAATCTTGCTAAACCTGATTTATTAGGACGCTGACCATCTCAAAATTAACAGAGCTAGAGGTTAACATAGTACATCACTCTGAAGTACTATAATGTGAAGGATGAAGCAAATGTTTAAAATTTCGTTCAAATACTTCAAATACTAGGAAAGATGTATAGACTTTTTTTTACCACTGCAGAACTCTGTCCTGTCCTGTCACTAAAATATCATTTTCAAAATAGGAAGTCACTTGAAACTTTATTTTATTGGAACTAATTATATTTATATTCGAATATCGGGATAGTACATCACTAAACAGTCAAAAATACACTAAAATAAGTGTGTTGGTAAAGTCTCGGATTCTCGGACCGTGTAACCGGTATTTACGGGATTGAACATTCTCAATCCCGCAGAATCCAGAATTCTGGAAGACTTTCTGTGTAACTTCCCAAAAAAAAATATATGAAAATTTGTACATTTCACATTAAAATAGTTTAACATTAAAATTTAAACACATTTAAATAGTTCTATCTATATATGTTTTTACATATTTCTTAACAGTGATTGACTTAGATGACCCACGCGATCCGGTATTTAATATATTTAATGATAGTTCCATAGTAAATAAATCATGAAATTTTGTGTATTTTACATTAAAATATTTCTTTACACTAATGGTATTAGATTGGATAGATGACCCACTCGATCCAGTATATAGTAATAAATTTTCTGGTAGTTCCATAGTACTAAATACCGAGAGACGCTAAGCGTGCTGTCTTAATACAAAGAATAGTTACGGGATCCAATTCCATATATAAACGGTGTAGTCCCGCGTATTGGAAGCGGGATTCCGTATTTAGTACCAGTATTTCGGCGTTACATTCCCTACACTTGTGTACTGAACGGTGCGCTCCAAACACGAGTCAAGTTTGATAGAAACGAAACTGCCAATTTGTGCACTTGTTCAGAGACAATTTAATAAACTAAAATTTCAGACAGTTTTCACGTGCATTTCGTTATGACTTCGTTAGTACCAGTTCATAGATGTGTTTCGTTATTAGCTATTGAAGATATCTATATTGCACGGTGAATCCATGCTGCTTTTGATCGGTTCTACTGGAAAATTATGGAAGGTTGTCTATAATTTTCCAGTAGTTGACGTCCTACTGCTAAGATGATGAAGTTGATTACATTATCTGTATCGATACAAACCTTATAAAATTTACTCACTAAAAGTAAAAAAAAAAAATTTAAATTCCCTCTCTAACCTTATTATATACCAAATAGGTTTAAAGAGTTAGCCCATTACCAAACTACACGAGTAGTTAAAATCTATAATTTCTTCTTAAGTTTCAAGTTTAAACCGTTAAAACGAAAATAATAAGAAACTTATGGCCTGATGATCCTAGAAAACTGATTGATCTCCTTTTTTTGTACTCATCTTTGAAACTATTAAAACAGTTGCAAAATATATTTTAATTTTAACTAATAGGCTGACTATTAACAAACTAATAATCAACTATCTCTGATTAATATTAAACTAATAATAAACAACGGAATCTGACGAATGTTTCCTAAATCATAGACTAAACTTTCTTATTTAATCATTATTAGTTATAGTAGGATACTATTATATAATATAATATTATAAAGCTGCGGACAGAAGATAGTATTATTATATGGCTCAGGTTAAGAAGGTCGAAAGTGTCAGAATACTAAAATGACCAGTCTATCAAAATGAATAATCTCCGAATGTCCAGTATCTCAAAATGTCTATAGTTTCCCCACACTCACCCAGTTTTTTATCTTCCATTTCCTGTATTTCTCCCTTTTTTTGGTATAATTCAATGAGGTAAGAATACTTTTATGTAGTTAGTAAGAATACCGGGGTGTACAAAATGTTCTTTTTTGTGAATTTAAAATATTTTTTTTTTGTTAATATAACTTTTATGTTTTTTAATAAATCAGCGACATCATATTAAAAAAGTCCTCAATTTCGTATCTCACGGTGAATTCAATTTTTGAGCGCGGGCGTCGCGTCGTAATCGTAAGCGCACCCAATGTGTAGTTCACCTCCAAGTATGTCCAGTTTAGGTTTAACTATAAGTAGTTCATACGCTAGCTCGAGTAGTTAACATAATAATATAATGCCAGTTACCTTGTTTTGATTCTGACAAAGTCCACGCGGACAAAGTCGCCAGCGGAAAGCTAGTAGTAGATATGTTTGACTTGTTCGATCGTGACTTGACGATTTAGTTTCTATAGGAAAGTTATTATACTCATTAACGCCTCGTCTGATATAACTATGTAGTTTATGTACTAAACGTATCATATCAACACGGTTTTTAAAGATAAAAAACAATAAATAAGGAAAAAATATATATTCCTTTTTCTAGCCAACAACACCGCAAAGATGCGGCAAAACTGACACGTCCATCTAATGTCATTATGACTTTTCGTGTCAAGTGAAAATATCAACAACCGTAATATTCGTAAAATATTTTGTTAATTAAATCGTAATAAAATGGATTACAGAAAGAAAAAACGTAAAGATTTTAAAAAGAAATTATTAGAATTACTTAATTCTTCCAATTCATCATCAGAACTATCCGAAGGTAACAATACACAGTATTTTTTTTCTTTTTCCTTTGTCTTTTGTGAAGACGTTTTGTGATAGGACGTTTTGTGTTAGAAAGTTAAAACTTTCCTTGCGATATTACGAGCGAATATACGAGGAAATGTAACTATAGCGATAGGACGAGCGCCTATACAAAACACAATTATTCATATTGAAGAAAAATATTTCCTTGCGATATTACGAGCGAATATACGAGGAAATATAACCATAGCGATAGGACGAGCGCCTATACAAAACACAATTCATAATAAGCAAATCTTTCCTTGCGATATTACGAGCGAATATACGAGGAAATGTGCTATAGCGCATGCATTTTGCAATGTACCATAGCGATGGTACAAGAGCCTATATATAAAAATAACTTCACGTTGTGCAAGGTTTCCTTTTACCAATTCCAGAGGAATCCGTGTCTCCCCCTCCGAGACAACGGCGGCGCATCATTATTGATGATGACAGTGACGAGGAAAATACTCCACCGTCCTCTCAGAGGACAATAGCGCCCAGTTTATTACAAAAAATTGGTTATGTAAAACAAGATGAAAATTCTTTTACTCTTCATGACGACATAAAATCTATCTGGGAAGAGGTACTCAAAAAAGGATTGAGCAAGGATACCAAGGACTCCATTAAAAAACAGATACCTGGTATTAGGAACTGTTTCACTTCCGCTCCAACATTAAACCCTGAAATTAAGGTGACGTTAACTTCGCAAGCGACCAAAAGGGATGAACACCTCTGTGAAAAACAGGATCAGATTGGTGCGTCCATTTGTGGCTTCAGTCAAATATTACAAGATATGATAGATGGTGAAGCATTTGACGATACCAAAATTGAAAAGATGTCAAATTATATTCGTCTCTTATGTGATGTCCATTATATGGAATCACTAACAAGAAGGGCAGTAATTTTACCAGGCCTGAATAAAAATTTAAAGGACTCCCTTGAAAAATCCGATATAGATGAAAATCTTTTTGGAAAAAAATTATCTGATGTTATTCGAGAAGCCAGAACGTTGGAGAGATCCAAGAAAGACCTTGCTAAAGAGAGACCTTTAAACAATTGGGGCCCGTCCGGTGCGGCGAGAAAACAGGGCGGGCGTCTCAATTACAAACAGCGCCCTTACCAACCTCCAGCCAAACAATCGAACTTCAAACAACAGCAACATCGTCAACAGTTTCGGGCTATGGTAAAACCCAAGGAGAAAATGATGTCATATGCTCCAACAGACCATCGACGTCGACGCATTTAGAGGTACTAGCTGGTAGAATATCAAAATATTTTAAAAATTGGTCATTCACTCAAAATTCTCAAATATTAAAATGGGTACAAGAAGGTTATTCTATTCCCCTCATCAAAACAGTTTACCAGTCACACATTCCTCTCAACAATAATTTTTCAAATTTAGAAAAATCCCGAATTAATGCTTGCATAAGTAATTTATTAAAAATAGGAGCTATCATTGAGTGTTCACCTTGTAAAGATCAATATTTATCTAATATTTTTATTGTTCCCAAACCTAATGGCACTTTTAGGTTTATTCTAAACTTAAAAAAGTTTAATAAATTTGTTCTAACCAACCATTTCAAAATGGAGGACATTCGGACTGCAGTTAAATTAATTGATTCTGATTATTATATGGGTTCAATAGATCTACAGGATGCATATTTTTTAGTTAATATAAATAAAAAATCTTGTAAATATCTTAGATTCAGTTTTGAGGACAAATTATACCAGTTTAATGTTCTACCGTTTGGTCTGGCAACTGCACCTTATGTTTTTACAAAAATAATGAGACAAGTAACTACTTATTTGAGATTGCAAAATATTACATTGGTGAATTATTTGGATGATTATTTAATAATTGCATCTACAAAAGAACAATGTAAACAAAATATTGATTTTGTGTGTCAATTTGTTCAGTCTTTGGGATTCATAATAAATTATGAAAAGAGCCAATTACATCCTAGCAAAAAATGTAAATTCTTGGGATTTATTTTAGACACTCAATATTTCACAATCAATATTCCAGATAATAAGCGACATACTATTTTAGTCATGCTAAAAGTATTTTCCAAGAAAAAAGTTTGTAGTATTCGAGAGTTTGCATCTTTACTAGGTACCCTGACTTCAATATGTCCAGCAGTCCCATATGGTTGGATGTACACAAAATTATTAGAAAGATGCAAATATCTTGCTCTCTTAAATTTCAATGATAATTATGAGGCCAAAATGGACATTACCCCTGAAATTGTTAAAGAATTAAGTTGGTGGATAAAAACTGTACCCAATTGTGTCGCTCCAATTAGACAAGAAAATTATAAGTTGGTGTTATTTTCTGATGCTTCTAAAACAGGTTGGGGAATTGTATGTGGTCAACAAAAGATTCATGGCTTCTGGACAATTGAGGAGTCCAAGTTTCACATAAATTATTTAGAACTACTAGCTGTTTATTTTGCAATTAAATGCTTTGCGAATAATGAATATAATTGTGAAATTCTAATACGCACAGATAACACAACAGTTGTTTGCTATATTAACCGTATGGGCGGCATACAATTTCCTCACCTAAATAAACTGACTAGAAAAATATGGCAATTTTGTGAAAATAGGAAAATTTATATATTTGCATCTTATATACCTTCCAATGAAAATACAGAAGCTGACTCTCAGTCTCGTATAGTCAACACAGAGACCGAATGGGAGCTGGCATCATATGCATTTGTTATGATCACCACAAAACTAGGTATTCCTCAGGTCGACTTATTTGCAACCAGAGCCAATGCAAAGTGCAAACTCTTTGTCTCCTGGCATGTTGAACCAAACTGTTGGTCAGTTGATGCCTTTACAATCTCTTGGAAAGACCTAAACTTCTATGCTTTCCCCCCTTTCGCTCTAATTTTAAGATGTTTAAATAAAATTCAACGGGATGGTGCTGAGGGAATACTAGTTGTTCCAAATTGGCCCTCGCAAGCGTGGTATCCACTTTTTATGTCTATGCTAAAATCAGAAATTGTTTATTTAAAACCAAATCCGGGACTACTTTTTTCTCCTTTCAGATCTCATCATCCTCTCTACCGGAACCTTACACTGATTGCCGGAATATTATCAGCAAAGTGTATTTAAAAAAAGGCTACACTAGGGACAGTGTTACAATTATTTTAAACTCTTTATCGAAAAATACTATGCAACAGTATAATTCATGTTATAAACAGTGGTGGAATTTTTGTGAACGAAATAATTTGGACCCTATAGATAATAATAACACATCAAATATATTGCAATTTCTCACTGAAAAATACCATAGTGGGTCAGCACATGGCACATTAAACAGCGCGAGGTCAGCTCTGTCTCTCTTACTAGATACTGAATTAGGAGTGAATAAAGATATTAGTAGATTCTTTAAAGGAATTTATAGATTAAGACCTAATAAACCAAAGTATACAGAGACTTGGGACCCAAGTATAATATTGGATCATGTTAGTAACCTTTATCCAAATGTAGAACTTAACCTACAAACTTTATCTAAAAAGTTATTAATTTTATTGGCTTTGACTACTGCCCAAAGATTGCAAACTTTCTCATTAATCACGTTAGATAATATTAGCATAAATGATTCTGGAATTAAAATTAAGATACCACAGTTAATTAAAACCTCAAAAATTAACAGATTTCAACCATTACTTAATTTACCTTTCTTTAAAGAAAAAGAAAGTATTTGCCCAGCAAAATCCCTATGTGATTATCTCAATGTCACAAAACCTTTAAGAATAGACCATAACAGCTTGTTCATAACACTCAAAAAACCACATTCACCTGCCTCAACGCACACACTTAGTAGATGGATAAAAGACATCTTACTTGAGGCGGGTATTGACACCAAAATTTTTAGTGCCCATAGCACTCGTCATGCGGCTACTTCATGTGCAAACAGAAAGGGTCTTAATATTGATCTAATAAAGGTTACTGCTGGGTGGACAAACAAATCCAATAGTTTTGCAAAATTTTATAATCTTCCTCTACAAGAGGAAATTAACTTTGCTAATTGTATATTAGATTCATAATTGTGTTACATGTCCTTAAATTAGAAGTAATAAGTTAATTATTTTAAAATATATAAGAATTATAGATGTCCTTACATTAGAAGTACATACTTAACAAGTTAATTTTTTATTTTTTTATTTTTTTTCTTTTAAAGAAATATAATGATTATATGTACATTATTTCGCTTTATTTACTTTCAACATCTACATAGTTATATCAGACGAGGCGTTAATGAGTATAATAGAATGATCAAAGTAACTTACCTGTAAGTGAACTTCGATCACTATTATACAAAGTTAACGCCTCGTCTGACTACAACCCTCCCGTCTACTATCCCACCCTGCTCAATAATGAAATACATGTTCAATTAATAATTTATTATACATATGTATCTACTTTAAACTTAATGACATTAGATGGACGTGTCAGTTTTGCCGCATCTTTGCGGTGTTGTTGGCTAGAAAAAGGAATATATATTTTTTCCTTATTTATTGTTTTTTATCTTTAAAAACCGTGTTGATATGATACGTTTAGTACATAAACTACATAGTTATATCAGACGAGGCGTTAACTTTGTATAATAGTGATCGAAGTTCACTTACAGGTAAGTTACTTTGATCATTCTATTACTGGCATATTTATTTGAATACGTGGGCGCTTGCACAACACAGTTGCCATTATACTCAGACATGTCCTATTGGTGCTCGCTTTTATACAATTGTTATTGTTATAGCTATGTACTTATTATAAAGTGCAATAAACTTGTGACTCATATATGATTGAAGTCACGGAATCATTTGATTGTATTTAAGATTGTAGGTATTTATTTTCTTTTTAAATTTTAAGTTTATTACAAGTAATCAATATACAAAAACTATCAATACCAAGTAACTAGTTATATCAGACAAAAAAAATTATCCGGTTATTCCGTTTATCCACCCCAAAAAACCAGCCTAAGGGGGATACTTAGAAAAGTATCCCATTTGGGATATTTTGGGAATTTCAAACTCCGAGCAATAATTTTAAAGGTAATTTTTTTTGCCAACATCGCTTCAAAAAATCAGCTTGCCGAACCAAGATTGTCTAAAATGTATCGCTTAATGTGTAGTAAGCGTAAAACTTGAGAACGGCTAGATCAATTTTTTTAAAATATTCGTTGTATTTGAAGTCCGACGACGGTTTCTACAACGAAAAAAAATTTGAAAAACGTAAGCGAGTATAAAATATTATAAATGACGACTTAAGCCACTGTCGTTTTTTCATATTTATATACATTTATTTTTAAATTTACATTGTAGAAACTACGAAAGAAGTCGATTCAAAAACATGATGTGTAAATTGACATAGCTATCACAAGAGAAAGGCTTCCGGCGTTTCTTCGGAACTGGTTTTGCTTCGTCTCGCTCCCACCATCCGCCCGCGAAAAGAGACAAGCCACGCCGGCACAGTACACATTTTACTCTTGTTGCTTGTTGCTATTCAATCAGACGGGCAAGGCCGCCAGCCACATAGTTTAGTGTTGTCTCAAGTCAAGGCCAGGGGACTTCGCAAGCCTAAAGAATTGCGTGCCTATCTGTACGATTCCATTGAGTTTCTTTTTTCGATATTTTTTTAAGGACGTGGGAATCCTGCGGTGTTGCGTCGGTATAAGAATTAATAATTCCTTTTGCAAAACGAAATCTGAAAAATTAAAAAAATGTTTAAAGGTGACTTAGGCATTGATTATCATCATTTGCGATGTCAATATTATTCATATTGCATGTTAGTGCGTTACTGAGGTTTTGAAGGGACTTCGCAAGCCTAAAGAATTGCGTGTCTAGTTATCTGTACGATTCCATTGAGTTTCTTTTTTCGATATTTTTTTATGGCGTGGGAATCCTGCGGTGTTGCGTCGGTATAAGAATTAATAATTCTTTTTGCAGGGGAGAAGTTTTTTGTACCTAAAAAAATTTTCAAATGTCAACGCAAAACGAAATCTGTAAAAATTAAAAAAATAATTTTAAGGGTGACTTAGGCATTGATTAACATCATTTGCGATGTCAATATCATTCATATTGCGTGTTAGTGCGATACTGAGGACCTACTAGATCAGTCTAATGTCCCCTTAATGTCGGTACTAAGTGATGCTCAGACTTGTCCCTCGCAAACGAGAACGATATCATGCAATAAAGAACTTTGCGTAATGTGCGTTTGGCACAAACGATTTTTTAATTTTATTAAAGCTTCTATGACACTTACTATCTAATATAAAATTCTGCATGTTGTGAATGGTTTCGATGGAATGGTTTTTTACTCATGAATTAAATAAGTTTAGCATTAAAGTAATTTAAAAAAAAATCAGGGTGCCTATTGAATCTATGAAACAGCATAAGTTACAGGAAAACAAGTGATGGAAAAGCATCGCCTCCAAAAAATTTATAATGTTGGATATTCACAATTAACCGTACATACAATACGCACATACATATAATAATACATATTCACAATTAACCGTTATTATATTCATTATAACCTATATTTCTATATTTAAGTATCACTAAATGTGTCACTAAGCGCAAAACTAGAAGTACGTTTTGAGCAATTTTGAGTAAGTTCGAGTAAGGTTCTTTTTTATGAAGAAAAAATGAAAAAAAAAAATACCCGTATACACCCACAGTCCAATAGCTTTAGAAAAAACGACGTTTGTCCGGTCAACTTGTTTTTAATAAAAAAAAATCACAACACATTTAATATCTGTGGTTATATAACATGGTTACGTAAGCATAAGCCCCCAATTACGCTTTAAATACCGAACAGGTATAATTTCGAATATTTTGATTAAACTTCGAAAGTCAACACTTGTAAAATATAGGCTTTTTTCGTTCCATAACTCGCAGCCAAATGAGTATAATATGTTTTCATCGTGGCCGATTACTGAGCGAGTCTATTTTCACAGTATGTTAACCGGAGTAATAAACCGTTGATTGCTCTCGTATAAGCTCGTTTTCGTAGACGGTTCGATATCGGCTTTCGATTCTCGATCACGCGATGATAGAAATATTATTCCTGCTCTATATACTCCTACCACCATGTTATTGTTTTTGGTAAAATACAACAATTTTTTTCTTTAGTCATTTTTTTTATTGCCCTCCTGGAGGCAGTGGCCACTTTTGGTAGAAAACCAAAATTAAATAATGTCTGAAATATGAGCAATCAAAGCTTATACCTATCTATATCCTTGCCTTGTCTCCTATCTTTACTCTATCAAAATTGGCAACGCATTTGTTCATTAAATGCAAGTTGCAAGCTTAACCTTTGCGCTTACAGGCTAGTTACTTTTATTTTCCTACTTTTAGTTTTATATATGTATACCTGAATGGAATCGTTAGGTATACCAATAGGTGTTATACCTACTACAAAAATAATAATAAATAAAAAACTTGCGCAATAAACCCTAATTGAATAATAAAGCAATAACATGAACTTGTTTGTGCATTGTTCCCCTGTTAGTACTTAGGCGTTGTATTTTCATTTAAATGTCTAGGGGCATCGTAAAGACATATTATTGCAATACGATATACGAGACTGGAGTATGTGGTTGGTCGACTTTTTAAATATTTAATTATACACTATTGGCGGGGCAACTAGTAATTCAGTTTACTCTGCTTGTATAGTAAAATTAGCAGTCTCAATCTTTCGTTAAACATTATATCTCGTATTTACCTTGTTGGTGTTGTCAAATCTGATAATTCATAAGTGTTATAACTAGAAATTTAAAAAATGAAAATTCCTAAACTGCGTTTCATAGTCATTCAGGCAGCCCTTATAATATAAGGAATACATCCGTGAAATAACTGCACGAATTTTATCTAAGTAAACAAAGTCCAATTAAAAATATATTAAAATACATCATCAATACTAATAAATCTGTAAGTGTAGGTATTGTATGTTCCTGCATAACGAATTAACTGATTTTCATTAAACTTCGTAGATAAATATTTAGACGTACAGGACACAGGATAGGTTACTTTTTTCTTTTTCAACGAGGACGAGGTCGCGGGCGCCAGCTAGTAATTCAATAAAACAGAAAATTAGTTCTTAAAGTAACTACTTAATCAACACTTTACTTGTAATTGGTGAAAGAGGCCCTAATTTTTCATTTGACATTGTAGTCATCGAAATAATATATCTCTGTAGTTTACTAAGCGCCTCTTTCAAACTGTCATTTAAAGTCACCGGTAACCGGGGATAATGGAGCTGATATACCTTTGTTTGTACGGTAAACGTCCCAAACATTGAATAGAAAATAATAATATTAAATCAGCTATCGATGGATGCACTAAATCGAGTGCATAATTCAATAAAACAGAAAATGATTTCTAAAAGTAATTAACAACACTTTACTTGACGAAAGAAAGCGGCACTAAGAATTAATAATATTTAATACTTTTGGCACTTTAAACCTTTTTAAAATTGGAAAAATTACCAAGTGATGCGTTATTTCACGTAGGTACAGTCGGGGTAAGAAAAGGTTCGTCACCTTTAAGTCGACATTTGCTTGCATTTGCTGTCATTTACTGTCAGTTGGCTGTTTAGTGCTTTAGTTTCAAAAGATACTAGTCTACGATTTTGATAAAGGAATGAATTTGAAATCTGTCGAAGGTTTTCGTGCCCAGACTTTACACATTCACTGAGGAGTGTAATTGGTTTTTGTTTTTATTCTACTGCGAATAGTGGAGTGATCTCGGGACAGGAACCGGTGGGTTGGTTTCCTTTTAAAGACAACCTAGTCTAGCTCGCCGACGGTTTTCGCACGGTACATAGTTACATACCTATCCTACCTACTCATTATGGGCTTCCCATTGCGATTGATGTTGATTTGAATTTACTGCTGACTACTTTAATGTTAAGTGTACAGGTAGATGTATGAGTGTGTGTACAGTGATTGTATGAGAGTAAATGTTTCATGTCAGTAGTGGCATTGCCTCATCATTCCGCAGATATAAACTCGGCAGCACGTTTCACGACAGTTAAACCATCTTCTTACGGAAGTGGTAGGTAAAGCTGTGACTGTGTTATAATAGCACGTGACCACACAGTTAATTTTGCGTAACATTAATAATCCAATATATAATACTGATATATGGCGAACCGCTTCCGGATTTTTTGCACAGGTGCAATACATTCCTCGTTTTCGTTTTTCTATTAGTAAAAACCGCATTAAAATACGGTGCGTAGCAAACTACGCAAAATCTTTCAAAAAAGATCTAACTAAGCGCACATACAGAGACAGACTGCTTTGCTAATACTACTAGCTCTAGTATTGTATAATGTGAACACGACTTTATACAGTACATAATATGAAGGTTAATTAATTCTATTCGATTAAAGTCAAAAACGTGATATTGAAATTTTAGTTTGAAAATCGCAAAGTGGAAACTTCTTTAATTATCCACACTGTACACTCAAACGTCGGTCGAGGTTGAATATTCGTTTATCATAAAGGCCATCGCGGTGAAAAGTAAAAGCCTTTCGTGTTGCAAAACATGTGCCCATATTTATACTATACGGTTATATAGAATTAAATATATTATATCTCGCAAAAATACAATTTCACTGTTTATTTTCTGCTTAAAATTACTGCGACTAGACTAGACTAAATTACTGAGAATTAGACTGTCAAATAGTTCAAGATCATACCAACTTTATTATTATTTATTTTATCTTAATTGGGGGCCCTAAAGGGGCCATCTGTCAAGTAGGCTGTCATTTAAAGTCACCGGTAACCGGGGATAATGGAGCTGATATACCTTTGTTTGTACATTAAAAGTTCCAAACATTAAAAAGAAAATAATTTAAAAAAATCGTCTATCGAAGGACGCAGTAAACTGGGATGCATAATTTAATAAAACATAAAATTATTTTTAAAAGTCACTAATCAACACTTTACTTGTAGTTGGTGAAAGATTAATGTTAAATGCATTTAAAATTTTATTCTTAGTCACTATGAGCCGTCCATATATTATAAACTTTAGTAACTTATAACTTATCCATATATGTATAACTTTGATTTTTTGTTAATAAACTTTTAGTAACTAACAATTACCCTGATATAGTTAGTCGCGAGTAAAAACTAGCTAAGATATTCCAATTATTTCAATTTAAATTTCAAGTTGTATTTGGAATAAAGTTTTCTAATCAGTCATAACCAGGTTATAAATAATCTGGTTATAATCCGTTTTATTTTTCAATATTTTAACTTTTTTAGAAGCATTTTAGTGTTTAACCTTTTTTTGAAATTTATTAAAAATTCTTAAACAGTATATCAATAGTAAATAATTTATTGTATTGTTACTATGCATACTTTCTAGATCCTGTGCTGCATAAGTTTTAAAAGTGCATTAATACTATGTACTTAAGTCAGATATGTGCCGACGCCTTTATATTTATATTAAACTGTGGACTCGTTTTACAAAATGTGAAACACTTTCCTGGAAGAACGATTAATGTTAGCCGACTATTAATTCCGGATCCAATTTCATACGCGTTAACCATTTGCGTATAGAGCTTCTTTATTAATTCCGCAGTTGTAAATCCACAAGGTGCCAAAGTAAATTAGAAAACATGCATAGAGTGTAGACCATTAACAGTCACACCACGAGTTCCAACTTCATACTAAATATACGACACATGTTTGGCCTCATAATCAAGGCGAGACACACCTTTGTAAATGCAATGTGGGTAATGCTAAACAAATAATATATAACTTCTAACTACTAAACAGATTCTGGCCGCGCACGTGTGCATTTGACTTAAAAGGCACATTTAATTTAATATGTAATACACTAGCTGGTGCTCGCGACTTCGTCAGCGTTGAAAAGTATAAAACGACATCTGGAACGGATCGCTAAAAATATCACCAAGCAGTTGTCATGTTAGTCGCTTCACCGATTCTGGATAGATGGCGCTGTCAAGTGTATCCCGCTAGTATTTACTTTTATTTTAGATTTCCCGTAGGAATGAAGCATTTTCCCGCGGTAAAAAGTAGCCTATGTTCATCACGGATAATGTCGGCTTCTAATGGTAAAAGAATTTTTGAAATCGGTCCAGTAGTTTCGGAGCCTATTCTATTCAAACAAACAATCAAATCTTTCCTCTTTATAATATTAGTATAGATGATAGTATAGACTAGCTGGTGCCCAGGACTTCGTTCGAGTTGAAAAATGAAAAATATAATACCTGAGAAACGCCTGAGTCACGGTGGCACCATCGCCGTCATTAGAGCCGCACTTTATTAGTAGAAATAAAAAGTTTATATTTACTAAACAACAAATCACTTCATTACGGTCGATACCGTTAAAGAAATTACCAAATGAAATATCTTTAGTGAATGTTGGAAAGGGCACGAAAGGATACACATCCAATCGAACTTAGCCAATCAACGGGTGGCAACAATTCCTAGACAAAAGAATCGTTAAGTGTTGCTGTATTTACTACAGCCTAGTAGTTAGAAAATAATTTTTTTAAAATCACATAAAATCTTTTCCCCTTCCGACAGTCGATAATGCGTTTTTCTTGAATAGTTTTAATTGTGTTACTAGGCAGTAACCATCTACCACTAATAAATCGACTACCTTAATAATTAACTTAAAAGAGAGAAAGAGAATTTTGTAAGTTCGTTGTAAGCAGTTGTAAGTAGTTAATTGGAGAGATTTGAAAAAAGAATATTTTACTCTTTAAGATATTCAGATTAGCTGGTGCCCGTGACTTCGTCCGCGTTTAAATAGAAAAGATAATAGGCTTGGCAAAATATTTAAAGCTAATATACCACCAGCGTGGATTTTAGCCTGATTGTCCACCCTGAAATTTCTATTGGTGATATATATTTTTAAATTGGGTGAGTAGTTTCTAAGATTACCTCCTACATACAAACTTTTACCTCTTTCTTTATACTTAATGTTGTTATTTCAAATGGACATAGGTTCTGTATTATGTTACCTAACTCACCCAATTGCATGCAGACGAAGGCTTTTCGCTTTGCTCTAAAAGGAACTGCTTTCACAGGTTTTATATTAAAAAAAAAATCCATCTGTAAACCCAGTCGGTCTATATTCAGGATCGATATATTTACACAGATTTGCTTAACGAGCTCAATCAGTAAACTGTTAGCGTAGCGCTAACAAAGTTGGCTTAGTTAAATAACTAATACCTCTTTTAAATATCGAGGAAAGGTTCGATCATTGACTGTTTCAACTCGATCTCTACGCAATTCAAGTATAATCAAACACGATACGTTGCATCACATTGAAGGTATTTGCTATAAATTTCAAAAGGTCACAGCACTTGCGTCTCTATACTCTACTTGCACTATTGGCATACTAAACGAGGCATCGTCTTCGACTTTTGCAATAGATTGCTTTCCGTCCTGAGGCTTGTATTCAGTGGTCGATGCCTTTTGCCTCGGGGGACCGTTATTGATGCGATGAATCGAAATGTTTCTTTTCATTACACGCCAAACACAACCTGATAAGATTATATACTTTTAGTGTTTGCGGGGTGTTGTGCGAAATAAATGGGTTGATCTATCATCGTCTTTTGTGGAAGTTTCTGTGGAATATTACCATTAAATAGGTAACTAAAGGTGCCTGCTGAATAGGCGCCCAGATAAACCGTTTATCTCATTTTCTAATTGAATAATCATTTATTTATGGTCCCATTCTATTCATCAACGTTTCTAAAATAAGTTAAATATTAATTTAGATAATGTAAATGAATGGGGTCTTTTTTAAAATTAATGAAGATCAATCGGTTTGTATGCAGATTAGGCCATCGGTTTTTATTTCACTATTTTCGTTTCAACGGTTGAAAATTTGTACTATTAGGTAAGAAGAAATTAAAGATTTTACTGTAAAGTAAAAAAGTATAAACAAGTTGAAAGTACAAAAAGTCTTATTATTTTATTTTATTCACATTTACAAAATCTGTATTATTGAAATTAAGTAAGACTTTTATCCTTACCTAGTATACAAATTGAATATAAATTGGCGATAAACCTTTCCGCGTTTGTCTGTCTGTAGGTCTGTACTGTACTCTGTATTCCGCTAAATTCTCCTTAAAGACGCAACGTCGGTTTTAATACGATTTTTACTAATGGAAAAAGAGATCAACAAGGAATCGACAAAAAAATCCATGCGAAGCCCGGGGCGGACCTCTAGTATATTATAATTGTATTAACTGTGCAAAACATTAAATAATTGAATGCTTAAACTAACCTAGGAAACAAGTTCTAAATGCTGTGGTCTTACTTAAGGGTCAGTTTCATTGCTAGTGATTAAGCCTACTGCTAATGCCCAGTTGCAAAGGTTTGCACAATAATCCGGTAATTATACTATGTTGTTAGGTCAATATAAAATTAAAAGATATGATTGAAGTTCCACCCATATTCCTTGTTATTCTATTAATACATAATTTTAAATGTTAAAGTTTGTGAGGGAATTATGCTTGTTACTCATTTGGGCAAAAACGGCTGAACAGATTTGGTTTAAATTTGGCACACATATAGTTTATTACCTGGATTAACATATTTTTTATAATGGAAAAATATTGGTTCCGAGGGATCGTCTAAAAATACTAAAAAAAATGGTGGCCTCGGTCTAAAAAAACAAAAAAACAGTACTAAAAAAACAGTGGTTCTTTATCAATATTTTATTGTATTTAATGGGCTTTTTTAACAATTAGCAAAAATATTTTCTTTTATTTTTCATAATATTTTTTTATATAGATTTGTGATATAAATTAATTGCTTCTTTTTAATGATTGCTGTGACATGTCTATTTATTCTATAGGGGTCCAAATGTGGCCAGCGTACACTGGGCTCACTTACGCGTGCCCTCCCACTCTCGATTGCTTTAGGGACCTATGATTCAGTGTTAAAGAGTGTTATTAAGGCTTTGGTTTAAGTTTGCAACTTTTGGCGATATATTGTCTCATTTAAATGACAAATTTTAATGCCAATGAAAACTGCCAATTGCGAAATTTAGTTATATTTTATTATACGAAAATCTATTATTTTCATAATATTATTCATAATTTCATATATTAAAAATTTAATTATATTTTTGTCCAATAAAAGAAAAATTTTTAAAACGCAAAATGCCTCATTATTCTTCTTCTATAATTATACCAATTATTTTAATCCAATAGTATAGTTCTCACGATTTCTAGCGATATTTTAGGTATCTGTACATAGTTAGCAGTATTCAAAGACGCAGCACTGATGCATTGAAAGTTGTTTCTTGCACGCTATTTCTTGTTCGTACTTCACTACCGTGTAAAAAGGTTAAATCTCCAATCGTCATTTAAGCCACGGGTCCCAAAGGGGTGGGGCAGGAGGGGTGCGGTATAAAAACACCCTGACTATGCCGCTTAATCGCCAGCTCCATATTTATGAAGCTGCCGGGCTCGCCTGGCGACATTCTTAGATTCCGGATAACTAGTAGGTGCTGTGCTGTGAACTGAGATTGCCTACCTATTAAATTAAGTAGAAACATTTCAAAAAGTAGTTGTAACATTTAGTTTCAAATGTGACAAGTAAATGAAAAATCAAATTGGCACTATAAATCCCAATAAGTATTGGAATAGTAGCCCGTCAAAAGATGCGCCTGTGTACCGGACAGCAGGAGCCATCTATAATTGAAACGTCAGTGTGACTTTTCTTAATTGAATATAATGATGGACAGGCCGACAGTCCATGAAATGAGACGTCGCATTACAAACGATGATTTTGGCAAAGTATTACAGTCATCAGAACAACATATTGTATGCTATAGTTTGTAAAAAACGCGGACGAAGTCGCGGGAAAAGTTTTTATTACATCCTAAGTACTCTCGGGCATATAAGTGCCTCTTTTCAATGACTATGGATAGTATGAAAAGCATGGAACTAAGGAATAGCTAGTGTTAGTGACTACGCTAACCCACTGCAGATTGGAAAAGCTTCACATGTTTTCGAAGCTTCCAAGATTTAAGGTGTAGGGCTCAACTGGAGATTGAAACAACGTTTACTTTTTCTGCTAAATAACTACAGTGCAGTGTGGTGATATTTTCATAATTGTGTTACGTTTTCACATCTTTACTCATACCTAAAACTCATAGGTAATGTATTCAATGAGGTGCATGGAGGGAATGTGTTAATACCACTTAATACAACACTAATTGATCAAAAACATTTGTCGGCCCGCTTTTCTGGCGTCTCCTTTGACTTGCTTTATTATATTCGTCGATAACCATTTAATCGTGTGGGGGATTGTCTGGGTGGGTGGTCTTGTGTGGTGGCATTAAAACTGATCAATAAATTTCATCATTTCCTTTAGTAATTTTTATTTTGTTGCTGTTTTGATTATCTGTCTCTTAAGTAGTAAGAATTACTTACTGTGCGAATGCTTCGATAAATGTATTTTGAATTATTAATTTATCTCGTGGATGTTTTCGTAGAAAAACATTATTGAATTTTATTCAGTAAATAGCGATCCGCTCCCAGCTTCGCCCGGGGTGCATTTTTTTACGTAAGAACCTTCTCTGATTATTCCTCTATCCACGAGTGAAGACAGAATTAAAATCGCTCCAGCCGTTCTCGAGTTTTGTGCTAAAGAATTCAACCTGTCACAACGAAAACGTCACAAACTCTGCACTCTTGGAATTTTTTTTGAGGTTTTTGTTTATTTCTACGATAACAAACGAGTAATCATGGAATTACGTAGTATGAAATTGGTAAGCAGCTCCCGTTGGCAAGTGAGCTCTTAAATAGTGTCCACATAAAACTTCATATTATATGATAAACTATTCTATACACCTAAATATTGATTGAGAACTAAACCCCTCTATGTGGAATTACCATAATACATACCTGTATAACAAAGTGGTCTCTCAAGTTTGCAACTTAATTAAAATCTACCCTTCCAAGATTCGTCCGGTCTGTCCTTAACAAACAATGTTGAACACGGTTCAAGACTCAAGGCAACAACTTATAAGAAATTTAAGAGTTTTTAAACTTTTAAATAGCCTGTAATAATTTTTTTTTTAATGTAAGACAGAAGACAGAAGCAGTGGCCACTTACCATCAAGTGCATATTTTACCACTAGCTGGTGCCTGCGACTTCATCCGCGTTGAAAAAAAGTAGCCTATCCTGTGTCCCGTACATACATACAATACCTACACTTACAAATTTATTATTAGTATTGATTGATTGATAAAAACTCAGCCTGCAGTGAAATAGCGTATTGCAGCCCATAATTTCCTCATACAAACAAATACGGGGCGATACTGTACAAATACATTATTTATTTAAAATTATACAAAATATTATTTCTGCAATGTGTAATGTCAAAATATTACATGCAAATTAAAGAGTAAATTACATGCCAGGCGTCATGAGACGTGGCACGCGGTGAATGCTCCGGTGGAAATTGCCAATTACCTGATAATTTATATTCCTGTTGAACTTTATGAATTATTGAAGTAGAGGTCCTTCGTGACTATTTTCATGTCTTTCTATTGTTTAAATTACGTTATATTTCTTGTAATGTATTGGGGACATAATATTTGTCGTTTATTTTTCGCTTTTCAACGTAAATATCAATAATTAGACCCCATTTTAGATTACACGACACGACATCTGTGTAACACGACACTAGATCTAGGCTACTTCTGACTGGTCCTGATATAAAGTTAATGGGGAGGCCTATGTTAAGCACTGTGGACGTGGACATCCTACGTAACTACGATGAGATGAAGATAATAATATACAGATAGCATATACCTCATACCTGTAGATTCGGGTCACTTTAGCTCTATGGGGTAACTTTGGCTCAAAACAAATTACTCGTGCAACCAACAATAAACAAGCGCCACTAACACCATCTAACAACTCCAAAAGCGAACTTTTTTGTGTCATATCTGCAAAGAAGCGGGAAATTCAAACTTTTTTGTTTTGAGCCAAAGTTACCCGCTAGAGCTAAAGTAACCCGAATCTACGGTAGTTTATGAGACTTATTGCTTTTATCATGGAATTTATTCCTACAGTGAGCAAGATCTCGACACGCAGAAGCATAAATCATAACGTTGCGATGTTGATTTCGGAGAGGCCAATTTATTTAGCAATTACTCACTTGGTATCGCAATGCCAATACCCTGTCGGATACTGATGAAACAATGGCGTCACGTTACGTAAAGGAAAGACTTCGGTCACGCCAAGTCGGTATGAAACGTGACCAGCGACGGGCGCAGAAAGCGGTAGCATTCTCCTAATTGAAGGCGAAAGTCTTGAAAGCGATCCGATATCATGACGAGACTTGCATAACTTACTCACAATACAAACTTCTTTGTAAAGCTATTTGCAAACTTAGCTTAAAAGTTTCGACTAAGTAATAATTATTGTTATGATCTGTAAAGTATTTCAACAACTCCTTAACAGAGTAAAGTAGAAAGTTAACACATCTTAACACATCTTTGTCAATTTTTTTTTATAACTTATATTTGAACTCAAACTTTATATCGGTGGGGCTTTGCGTTTATCTTCTGTTATGACATTTTGTGACCAAAACGACAACAAAACACTAGTCACTATTAAGATAAGTGAGTGTTTTTGTATTTTATATATATTAATTCCAAATTATGTGTGATTAAAAATAAATTTGTAAATATCAATATTCAATATAGTTAGTTACTAATAATAAATCTGTGAGTGTAGGTTTTGTAAGTAACTTATAACTCTTGAACGAATTAACTGATTTTCATTTAACTTGGTAGATAATAAACATTTGTACAGGACACAGGAAAGACTACTTTTTCTTTTTCAACGCGGGCGAAATTTAAAAATATAATTCTCAACATTGTATTTTGTACATTTTCTAAAAGGCAAATATGAAGGAAGTTTTTTAAATGAAACGAATTTCACTGTTACCGTTTGGCATGCAGCAAAGAGGTATTAATGAAAATTGGTTGAACAGTGCTTTTGCTACAAAATTTCTGCTAAACGCTTTGTATGCAAGCTGCCTTAAATTGAAGCGCACTAGAGACTCGTTTTGTTAACTTCAAGTTTCAAAATGAACCAAGAAAATAAGATTCTACTTCGTGACATAATGTTAACAGACTGTAGCTCGCTGTGGTTAACTGTACGTAGAGATGCAACTATTGTGTCGACTTATATTTTGGAAAATACACTGTGCTGCTTCTCGTTAAGGTTCAATTTGATATGTAATCATTTTACTCTTTTTAAATAATATAATTTGCTGTGTTACACTTAAAACGGTGTGCTTCTAAGAATGTTTGTTCAGGTCCATGAAAGATGTAACTTATGAAAAATTTTTTTGAAGTGCCAAGA
This sequence comes from Synanthedon vespiformis, assembly GCA_918317495.1. Lineage (NCBI taxonomy): Eukaryota > Metazoa > Arthropoda > Insecta > Lepidoptera > Sesiidae > Synanthedon > Synanthedon vespiformis. The sequence continues at coordinate 4,335,525 of OU906958.1, forward strand.
AAATATAAAACACACATCGTATATTTTTATATGTTATCCAGTTTTATTACTGCGCTCTCTATTGCTAGGGCAGCTGCCCTCATCAGATCTTTACTTGGCATTCCCACACGTTAGTCATCTTTCAGTATTATTTCAAATTTTTATCAATTTAAAAATTATACATTCCAAATTGTACCGCAGTGTAGTCTAGAATATGTTAGCAGTATATAAATATAAATACCTCACCCTACTATTATAATATCATAAATGCGAAGGATTGATGGATTTTTGTATGCATGTTTGTTACACGTTCACGTAAAAACTAATAAAAGGATTTGGTGAAATTTGGCACGCAGATAGTTCATCACCTTGATAAACATTATAGGACACTTTTGATGCTAAAAAATGTTAGATTCCTGAGGGATCATCTAACTAAATAGTATGAAGTAAAACCCTATAATTGGCAATATATGTGGTGAATTGTATCTGTTTACGTTATTTTTTATTTTGCTGTTGGGTTTGTGTTCAAGGTAAATAAATAAATAAATAAAATGGCGCCACTATCGCCGTGGTTCAGAACTGAAATATTTAATTGAATGTAAGTAAAAAAGTTAGCTTAGATAAATGTCTGGGGTAATTTTATATGTAGATACATACCATGTAGTTTTTTTATTACTGCTTTTTCAATGTTTATAAATTTAAACAATTCGGATACAATTTGCATATAGTAAATGGTAGTTACAATGGTTTATCTCACGTACTGATCGCACAAATTACGAATCTTGAATAATGTATTAGAGCGGCACATGAAACTGAAGACAATAGACTAAGAACATAAGACATTCTCTTCATAATTTTATTGCTGTTGTTGTGGCGCGAGATTTAAGATGATATGAACGAATAATTATAAGACACGAAGTGTGATCGCACGTCGTCTCTAGAAACCATAAAAGCATTCTATATCTATCTACTTATACAATGAATGTAAATCAAAATTAAAAAAAAAAAAATTTAAATCTCATACTGTTTTCACAAAGAAAAAAAAAATAAAAAAAAAACATGCTATACTGGTTGTGTCCCTAGCAAAAACAAATAATTTGTAAGGACTGATTGATTTTGAAATTGTTCTTTTAGTAAGTATAGAGTTCAGAGAAGAATATTAATTATTTTTTTGCTCAGTAAATATTTAAATGTAGTTCAGTTCTTACATAACAATTGAAAAAAATAATAACACGCGATTTAAGAAATCGCTTGCGATCATCAACCATACGAAATGAAATAGATGTAACTAGTACTTTAAAATTAACGAAATAATCGAAGTACGATGCAATTTGTTGCCGTGCAATGCAGAATGTAATTAACTGTTTTCAGGAATAATAAAGCCTTTGTGAAAACTAATTAACTGTACAAAGTGGCTGAAAGGTTTCCCAATTTCCATATATTATAATTATGTTAGTTTTAGATTGACGCCTCGAAACATTACTATTAATATTCTAATGGTTTTAATAATACTCTCCATAGTTATACCCAAGTTCGAGTGAATAGTCTTCTGGGTGAACTCGCTCCATTCTATGGCCTCATCTTCGTTACATATTATCTAGATGCTGGCCAACTATTTATATTTTACTTCAAATATAATTTTCAAGTGTTTTGTACATGTATAAAAAATAGAACAAGTTTTTTTATTGGTATTTTAGAGGGTGCAATATCAAATCAATTGTTGTAAAATTAAACGGGTATGGTAAATCTGCATTTGTACTGGGGTTTCCTAAGACTTACTGAGATGCCGTCACGTAAACCAGCTTTCTGCTTTTTTGTCTACTTGTTTCTCGCTTCCTCTTTCGTCGTGGGTGTTTAATCGTGACAAATTGTATACAAAATATTGTAACCGTTCAATATAATGTCATTCGCTATTGATGGCCGCAAATTAGTTTCGGCGTTGGAAAATTTAACCTATTAATGTCACCGACATGCCGTGCTATTAATTTGTTTCAATTCACCGCCTCGCAAACGTCACAGTTACTGTATACACCCAGTGAACAACCTTCCAACGGCACAGACTGCAAAATCTTGCGAGAGACCCCCTATATTAGGGGTGGCGAAACCTTTATAGACGTGCTTTATAACGTGCCATTTTTTTAAAAGAAATATTCATTGAAACCATAGACATGCCTTCAAACAATTTTGATTAAGGCAAGTGATTATTATTAAGAAAATAATAAAACTAAAAATAGGTATTGGGCCTATAGATTACCGTGTTGTTCTGATTTTACCTTGAATATGTTTTGAGATTTAACTTAACATGGAAAAATATATAGAATGCCTACGTTAATAAAATCTTAGTTTTATCTTTCCTAGTAATGTTTTCTCACCATAACCTCTAGTAAAAAAGTTTTAATGTGAATTCATTTCTATAAATAAAATTCATTCGTAATTATTTATATTAAAAAAAAAATAGTACCTATTGAATTTTCCAATAACATGAAAAGAGCAGCACCTACGTAACGGACTACCGTTAATTGGAAACAATATAGCATCAGAGAAATTTTACGATTCAGTGCATAATGTCGAGCTGTAAATGAATATGAAGCGCTTCACGGACGTCCAGCAACGAAGCGCCTCTCATGATTGGCTGGTTCACGAATTTGAGGTCCGTTGATTGGCGGAAAATATTACGAACTCTAATTAAAATGTATTCGATTGTACTTCGATACCATACTAATGAAGAATCGATTGATTCCTATTTAAATATAATGAGTAACTTCAATTTAAATTAAATTTAACACCATTAAAATTGGTTTTACCACAAAAGCTTAATGGACATGCAGACAGACCGAATTTTCTACTTAAGTATATATTAGTGAATCCAGCACCAACCCAACAAAGAGATGCTGATAGCGATTTTATTTTATAATATTATGTATTTCCATAAATTTATTAAATATATTGATTTATGAAATTAAGCTTAAATTGCTTTTTTCTTTACAGAGACGGGGAGCACGGATAAGAGCAATGGTATGAAGGAACCGGGATCACCTGAGGAACTGGTATGTACTTCCCTTACACAATGTCGTTAAAGATCACAAAAAGATTTATCGAATACTTACGAAAAATATCGCAAACGATATCAATCAAATAAAAAGATTCGCAAATGATAGGTATAAAAGTACTCGAATAAGTATATATTCGACAATCGGATTGATCTTCGACAGAGAGGATTTCTTTAAGGCTTTTACGATTTCGTCTTGTTAGCGATTTCGTTTGCGTTGCGGTAGAAAATGACGTGTTTGTAATCTGGTAGTAGAACGTAACACAATAAATAAATCATCAATAATATTTTTTTAATGCGAATAAATATAATACCTATAACCATTTATCTATAATATATAAAGTAATATTTCGCTATAAGGTGCCTTCATTACTTAAGAACATATATCATCTATAGGAGAATAACTATTTTTATAACCCTAGCCTAGTGATAAGGGTGGCCAATCCCAAAATTTTTATTTTTATTTTTTGGCAAAACAACGTTTGCGGAGTCAGCTAGTGATTGTATAAAATATTTAATGCTACTAGGAATTCGATGATTTTTTTTTTGAATAAAGTATATGTCATCATGTAATTACATAATAAATATTCCTAAGCTAAAGAATATAATGAAATAAGTATGTATTTTGAGGTTTATAATGAGTAAACTTTTAAAAAACTCTTTTCTTTATTCATAAAAATGGCTCTTTGAAGGGTGAATGGCCTATTGTTATATTTTTGTAAAGGTATGAAACGTTGCCAATTCTGCTGTATTTGCGCCAACATTTGTAAATTTTAGCCGACTTTACTCGTTGAAATTTTCAAATATTTAAAAATTTAAATGTAGGCTAAGTGCAGCCTAGTGTTAACGTACATTTTCATTTTTAACGTCGGCCATAAAAAAACTCCTTTACTGTGAACGGTCATACAAAACTTTATAAGTTTATCCAACCTAACTATATAAGTACAATGTTAATATCGAGTATTGTAGATAATGTATGTTTGACTAATCGCTTGAGCGTATGTCTAGATGCGAATCCAATAAACATAGGCAATTAAACTCGAATACAAAACAATAGCAGAGGCCGCAGAATCTATCATCATCGATGTTACGTAGGTCATCGTGAAAATGTCACAGTGTAAAGAAAGACCATAGTAAATGATCTAGCAAATGGATTTTTTTTAAAGTTTTTTTTTAAAAACCGCACTACTTCACAATTACTTTAGATAGTTTAAAATATGTTTAAACCAAGTTTCATAAAAATCAGTTAATTCGTTTAAGAGTTATGTATGTATGTACATAACTCTTAAATACATACATACAATACCTACACTTACAGATTTATTATTAGTATTGATTGGTGATTGATTTGTTTGTTATTGTTGTTGTTGTTTTATACAAAATAAATCCCTACTGTTATTTATAAATGCTGTGTACATTCGTCATTATCCACGTTGACCTACATCGTAATTCGAATTGAATGACATTTAGATGAATATGTCAATAATACCTCTATACCATCTCTATACTTATGAAAATGAGAATCTATAACACATTTGGAAAAGCCTTCTTGTTGTGATTATAAGATAATAAATATCAGCTGCTAAATTGCTGTTTTTACGAATAAATGATCTTGAAATGTTAGATTTCAGTGACACAGGAACTTATAATATATTGGTCATTTAAACGGTTTGGTCCCATATCGTCAGAGTAACTACTTTACAAACTTCTTAATGTAAACATTCATCTTTATCTATAACTTTTATATAAATCTCAAGTACTAAAATTAAGAAGTAAAAACATGACAAGAACAAAGGCTGTCGCTTTTAATTTTCTTTCAAAGTAAATAGGACGCCAGTACCGAAATGACTAATACATTTTTACCGTCACATTTAACAAGAAATATGCTTGAGTTGTCAGAGAACACCACTTACACTGACGACCCACAAACACTACCCGAAATATATACGAATTGAAATAAATTTCTTAAAAAGTGCCACTTGGACGACGGCCAAGAGTCGTTGCTTTGAGTCCGGGAATATAAATAGGCAACGAGTACAACACATTATGGATATGGCAAAACGTTCAAAGTGATGAACAATAACAATCGACGCCTATATTGAGGTATCTCTAAAACCTAGTACACACTAGTAGATCATATTGCGCAATCTGTCTACAGACCTATTATCCTGACGTTTCTCAGCGTTATCTACGTAGATCCCCACTAAGTTTCTAGCGTCCACACTACCATAAGAATTTCTCAGTTTTATCTTTACAGACCGCCATGGAGGATATAGTTTTGTGTGGAATGAGATGTAAATTTACAAAATCTTTATAACTAACGTCCGAACCATTCGGTGGCTAGAACAAATTGGGACATGTCTCGTCTCTAGATGTCGAGGGGTAACGTCCATCCACACTGTCAAAATGTTGCGCAACATTTCTAACGTTGTACGCTACCTCCCATTCCGATCGGGATATATTAGACATGTGATTTTTGGTCTCTTAATCTATAGACATGTGTGGACTAGTTCCACTAGTGTGGACTAGGCTTTAATAAAACTTAATACTTATACATTGTTATTAAATTTATCTTGTGAAATATTAGCGTTTTTAACTATAAAGGACCGCGGGCAGGCTGATGGTAGGTGGCTTCCGTTGCCTACGAACACAATCAACAATTACCTCATAACCCAATTTCCGATATGATAAAGGACGAGATGAGAATAGGGCCATGGACTCAGGTATTCCTTTAGTCACTAAACATTTCTGACATCTCTTGAAAACATTTCACGATAAAAATATCCAGCTTCAATTATTTGGTAGCTTGAATTTAAAATGAGTTCCATTTCTTTAGCATTTCGAACATTTTTCTTCGTTTTAGAGTGATTTTCCTGCCACACACCTACACAAAACACGAAAAAGAACTACATTTTTCGACTGGGTATCAGAAACGTTGCTTTGAGTAATTTTTCTTTTTGAATTGATTCTTTTTCTTTTCTGAATTTTATTTGTAGAGGATGAAAATTAGCTCTTCAATCACATGGGAGAATAAGAATTTAAACAATTTATATGGTTGGTTGATATTTTTTTGGGGTGGTTAATGTTTACCTATTGGATACGGCAATCAAAATAAAAACTCACCTCATGGACATTGGACATATTTGTTCGTAGATTTATTTTCTATCAAATAATCATCAAAGGTTGCCGGACGCAATCTCACATTAAACATCTTTAGTAAACATCAACACGTGTAGATAAGTAGATATTCTGCGAAATAAGACGCACCATATATTTACATTTAAAGTTATTATATTTGAGTGTAATTGGCAAGTTATATAGAAAAAAAAAAGTTCTTAGTGATTATTTTTGACTAACTACCATAAAATTAAATTTATTTTATGCACATTTTGTGTGATTATGATCTTGACTTAAACTTTTGGAAATATTTTTCACCTATACTTGAATCTACGACATCCTTGACCACTTCTCGGCGCATAGGCTACGTCTAGACTTGGAACACGCATAATACATAATGAAATAATCTCTTGAAGCGAAAATTATAATAATTTACCAATAGTAGTAGCCATTAAATTAAAAGTTCTTGTGTCGTTTTTGAAATATATAATTCTGGATTTTCTTATACAGAAAAAACTTATGTATAAAATCTCTATTCTAAAGGATGCTTAAATTTAATCGCTAAATTCTCTCCCTCATTTATTAAATATTATTATAGTTATTTGTTAAATATATTATTTACCACTTACTTACCTATATGTTAAGTTCACTGTGAGCTAACAGTTGTCGAGTCATTTTATAACAGAACGTTTTCAATTTTGGAACCGAGACAATAATTGGTTAGACAGGCACCGAAGTATGTCGTAGAACCCGTCCGAGGCCTCCGCATATGCTGTAAAGGCTTGGCATAAACATCATAACGGTCTAGTCGACCCCGTTCTGAGTGTCATACGAGATACGCAACACACCTACTCGGATCGGATGCTGGTTCGATCACTAGCCCGATTAAAAACGAGGTGTAGACTCATATCATAGTAACACAGAATCTGATAATGCATATCAAAATATGTTGCGTGGTTTAGGAGGAGTTAAAGACTAGGCTATACAGAGAGACGCGATACTATTTAAGGATAGACAATTTTTATTCCTTGTCCAGTGCCAATCTTTACTAATTTTATAAAGAGAGAATATTTGTATTTTTGTATATTTGTCAATAGTAATATTATAAAGAGGAAGAGGAAAGCGTACAACAGCTAGTATACTCAAAAACTCGATAACTATCGATAGTGATGAATAAACTCAAAAAGTACTAAAACGAATTTAATTTTTTTTTTCATCTATAGTAGAAAGAAAGCTACATTATCAGCGAGTAACATATAGGCTATATATTTTTATAAAGTTACGCGGGCTAAATCGCGTGCAACAGCTAGTATTTTATAAATATCTAACTAAGTGAACGGTACTTATTAATTATATTAACAATTTCAACGATAAACTACATGTTTGCGTACATTATGTAACTGTCCTTTGTGAATTGAACATCGTATGCATATGCTAGTGGCAATTTACGTGCAATTCTGCTTTCGTCAATAAACCAGGAGATTTCAAGCGCTTTAATGCATAAATGATACAAAGTGGACGGTAGCCGGTAACATGTTTAGGTTATCCATACTAATATTATAAACTAGCTGTTGCCCGCGACTTCGTCCGCCTTAAAAAAGATAAAAAGTAGCCTATCACGTGTCCCGTACTACTAAATGTTTATCTACCAAGTTTCATGAAAATCAGCTAATTCGTTTAAGAGTGATGGAGGAACATACATACATACATACAGAAAAAAATCTAAAAATGGTCAATTTAGTTTCAGTATCATGTATAGAGCCTATATACACGATATTTCTGAAAACAAAGTAAATTACTCCATGACCGACCCCTACAGATTTATTATTAGTATCGATGTCGTGTCTGTCTGTCTGTTATCCTTTCATGGTTTAGTTACTGAACCGAAAATTCAATTTTAAACGTTGTCATACACACAGGGTATAGACATAGGGTACATTTCAGCCAAACAAAAAGTACTGTTAATGAGGGATCATCTAAATTTTTACATTTTTGGCGGCGAAACAAAAGTTGTCAGGCGTTTTATTATTTTTATTTTCAGTGCAGATAATGACGCGGGCACCAGACAGTATAAATTATATGTAAGGGTTTTAGCAAAGCTAAAAGTTAAATAGAATAAATTAAAGTCTTCGTGACTTCTTTTGTCAATGAAACATTATGTCTTAAGATATAATTGAAGTAGACATTTTATTGAATCTATTAACTGAGAGTTTTTATTTTTATTTTATTTATTTATTTTATTCTAGGGAAATTATAGGTATAATTACATAATAACAGTGGTGAGTAAATATCTTAAACCTAATAAATAAAATCCACTTATAGATAGTAAATTAGTCTAATAACTACAATAATAAGAGTGTTAAAGTAGGCCATTGGAAAATTTATTGTCTATAATATTTTTTGTTTTAACTATAGAACTGTGGAACAGGTCGACATTCTGTATCCTCTAATAAAATTTCATTAAAAAGTTTACATGAACGAGACATGAATGTATTTTTCCTATAATTCTCTCTCGATTCTCAAATTAGTATGAGGGACATTTAAATATAATTTGGATAATAATTCAGATGAATCAAATTAAACCCTTTGCAATTTTCATCAAAATCATCATTTTAAAGACTGATTTTTTATTCTTTTTTAACCACTATTATTCAGGCTGAAGTTATTTTTAGGAGATTTTTAGGTAAAAATGTGATGAAGTTTAATAGTTAAAACCTCTGCATTTTATTAATTAAAATTAAAATTATCATGCAATTATTGTATCACTAGAGAATGAAAAATCTCAAGTCCATTTCGAACATGAAGATTTCATCCAATTATAACGTTTCATCGGGAATTTTTCGCTTGTGAAATAGGTTTTCAATTGCCCATACATCGCTTAGACGGGAGTGAAAATCTACTCGCTCTTTTATTTATGAAAGTTTTATTCACAATACATCGGGAAAACTGTTGGCATCGATTGGAGAATCTCTTTTAAAATGCAATAATTTGTATTGAAAAAAAAAAGCCTATATGAGGAAAGTATGTTTATTCTACTTATATCTATTTAACTCATCAAAATAATATATCTCTGCGAGCAAGTTCACTGATTTAACTATTAACTAATCCTATTAATATTATAAATGCAAAAGTTTGTAAGGATGAATGGATGGATTATAATGCATGGATGTTTGTTATCTTTCAGGCAAAAAATTCATCCAAATCCGGCTGAAATTTGGTCCACAGATAGTTTATTGGCTGGAATAACATATAAGATACTTTTTATCTTAAAAAAAAAGGATAAGTTTATGACGAATCGTCTGTATGTTTGTGTGTATAATTTGCAAAAAATAATGTATCCGTGAGATCGGGGGGCGGGTTTTTAATAAAAAATAAATAGCAGAACTAGCTAACAAATTTCATATTACTACTGGTATTTCAATTTTGAATTGTATTCACCATGCATACAACGTACAAGATTAGGAGTGAGGAATTAAAATGGAAATTCATTTACAGGTATTATACTTATGACAAGAATGTGACCGAGGGTAAAACACCCACGCTGGAATTTAGTAAAGGTGGAATAAACACATACTTCGCCTTTGGGCGAGTTTGGTATGCTCGTGCATAATTATTTGAGATTTTGTCACGTTCTTGATCTTTGTCATATAAGAACGTGCCATTACTAATAATACCACCATGAAATACTAATAAGAACACGTGTTGTGTTTCGATGCGTACCTACTGCCTACTATGTGTCCTGCCCACTGCCTCTTCAACTTTCCCATCTTATCTTATACTGGCTGGTGCCCACGACTTAGTCCGCGTTTTCTATAGCCTATAGCCTTCCTCGATACAACACAAAAATAATTTTTCAATTCGAACCAGTAGTTCTTGAGATTAGCGCTCTTCAGTTTTATATATATCGGTATAGATTTTACCTATCGCATATTGTTGTCCCATTTATTTTCAGTTAATACCTATGCTACAGCAATATTAAGTTTCCCTTGGCTTTTTACAGATGAACCGTCTGATTTTGCCTACAAATTGATATGATGATTTTTAATTCGCATTTGTGATTGATTAGACTCAAAACGTAGATGCAGTTCCAAAGAAGATTAGATCATTCAATTCCTCTCTTATGCCCAAGGTTTCTTTTATTAACCTTACTCTTCTAAAATATATAAAAATATATTCAACTGCTTTCTATTTCACTAGCAACATCCCAGAATCATGTACATACATATAATTAATTAATTTATATTCTCAATACATAATATCTATTATATTAGTGGAAATAAAATCCAAAGCATCAAATTTAAATTTAATAGCTACGGCGTTACATTTCAGCCCATATATACCCGGTGACCATTCACAAAATCTTGTTACAAGCAATGTTTTTGTGAGTGGTGACAGGTTTTTTCGGCTGATGAATGGGCGGGCCATCAATCGCAGATCACTTGGAGGCTTCATAAATATGTACGCGACACTGTGACGTCAGTTTTTACGAGCTTAAAAGGATCCGCGCGTGTATGATTGATGATCAGGCCGACAAGAGCAGTTTTATTGATTCACTTCATCCAAGTGTTATGTGTTGTTAACGGAGTCATTCGGTAAACCTCTTCGCGTTCTACATTCGCGGGATTGGATTTATTTATCCGCTTTATCGTCAGTTATCTGGTACACTCAATGAGAATATTGCGTAAGCAGTAAGTGAACTTTACAAAAATCCTTACCAATATTATTATAAATGCGAAAGTGTGTATGGATGGATGTATGTATGTTTGTTAGGTACTCGTTCACGCAAAAACTACTGAATGGGTTTCAGTGAAACTTTTTACAATAATATGGCTTATACATCAGAATAAGACTAGGCTAGGCTATATAAGACATAAAACGCGGGCCCCAGCTAGTATTATTTATTTTGTAGATTTCGTAGGTTAGGACCTGGATTAGCCTGCACATCTCAGTTTTTTTCATAATTAGAAATGATTTAAAAATAGAATAAAATTAGAAGACTAGTAGCAATCTTCGAAAACTAGTTAAAACGTTTATTCAAAAAGTTAAAACGTGCGAAAGTCCAGACGTGCGTGTGGTTAGTTGCGTGTTGAGAAGTATTAAGTGCTAATAAAAAGAACCTAACTCTAACCGCTACTGTCTGCGAGTTGATGAGTTGGCATCCAAATTAGGACATTCTGATTAGAACGTACCACGCGATACCTAAGAAATGATGTTTTGGTGGTATTAAACACAAATCGTTTTAACTGGCGCCATCGAAAAATACATTTTTAATAATTACGCTACCTTTTGCAAGCATGTACCGTATGCATTGAGGATACTAAGGGTTATCTCAGAGCGGCGGAGTTGCGGAAGAGTGTCCGCCCGACCTCGCAGCTTCGCCTTATAGCGGACGTGGAGGACGCCAAGGGGTTTAGTCGGTAGGTCTTCCCCAATACCATCTCGGGGCAGGAGTCCGACATAACCCACCGGTCTGTCCCCAGGCCGGTGGGTATCCATGATGGATTCCTCTTGTAAAAAAAAAAAAAAAAAGGGTTATCCCAGAGAAGGGCACCGTGAAGTAAAAACACGTGTACACGTCTTAGGTGCTTTAAGTGCGCTGCCGATGATAGTAGGATTGAGGATAAAGGGACTGGGAAGGGATAGAGAAATAGGCATCCCTTCACTGAAAAACAAAACAGCACACCACACGATGGTCTTCTGTGAGACTGTGTGTTCTGTTTGCTGCTCAAATGAGTGCGTAACGCAATATGCCCAAAGATATATATGCTCTGCCACTAATTCCAGAGTAAATTTTTTAAAAGATCATTCCTAAAGATGACCCTGCCGGAATTGCCGGAATTGATACATATATTAAACCTTTTTAAAAGATCACTGGATGCTTATTAAATTCCTATTGCGAATTTTTAACAACAAAATGAAACGATTGTCTGAAAAGCGACACCCGATATAATCGATTTAATTTTATTGAAGTTTTAAGGGTGTAATAACGAGACGACGTTGCTTTTCAAATTAATTAACCGTTTACACGTGTTCGTGAGAAAATGGAGTTAGTACATCATTGATCCTGCTTTTAATTTAGAGGAAGTAAAAGCTAATTGAGCCAAACAATAAAGAGAAATTCGGTCTAAATTGAGCAAAGCTGTTTCCGTAATGCCTCTCGGAGCGTGACGCCAATTCTGGCAGGTGGAGAGAATCGCAATCACATCTGGTGTAAGGGGGAGCTTACAAACACGATACGCGTGAACAGAAACAGTAGTTACACTGTTTTTAATCTTAACGTCTTTGAATTAGAAACACCTATCAGAAACTAGAAAATGTCTGTTTTTGACTAAGTTCACGTGTGGACTAATTTATGTTCCTTTTCATGTTATATTGCTACATTAAGCTTTGCGAATGAAGCGTAATATGTGCGAATGAGCATAAGCTTATTCTGGTTCGAAATCTTAAATATCTTCTTCGAAACTCAAATGTTCAAACTCAATAGGAGCTCCAAATATTCTTTAATGAGGAGTGAGAGTTTTTGAAAAAATAAATAAACAAATGAACCCATAATATGGCGTCTCAGAAGTCTAAGAAGCAGGTGTTTGTTTAGATAGTTTTTTAGAAGACCATCAATTCTATGACATAATGATTCTGTATATTTAACGAGAATATCAAAATTTAATAAATAATATAGATGACACCTCTTGATCAGTTGTTCTGAAAACAACACATTTTGTATTCTTATTTAAAAAAATATAAACCCCATTATGAACAGACGCTCTTTTAAAAAAATGTCTTAATACATAATTATATCTACTGTTCCTGTCATACATTTTTTATTTATGGAGATTCAAAGATTTTGATAAGCAATTTGTAAAATCCGAAGAGAGAAACTAAACTAGGACGTTCGAGTTGATATTTTCAGAGAATGATTGGAAATGCTTCGTAAGAGAATTTGCCTTGTGACTCTCGTGAGCACTGTTTAATATAAGCGCCATTGCATCACGCTATGGATAATCTCTGCAACGAATTCCAATTTATTCTTTTCTATTTTAATTTTCTCTTTTTTACGATTCTCAATTGTGGTTTTGTAAACAATTTTAAATATAACGTTAGGTAGTAATTATATTTTATTGTCTTTGTTGGAGATCTTCTATATCAATCCATATACCTTCTAATAATAAATCTGTAATCTGATTTTTAGCATTTTTTCTATATGTATGTATGTTCCTCCATAACTCTTAAACGAATTAACTGATTTTCATGAAACTTGGTAGATATCCATTTAGACGTACAAGACACAGGATAGGCTACTTTTTTCTTTTTCAAAGCTAGAGTCTTAAATATACTTGTAATCTTATAAGGTAATGTGAATGCCAGGGCGCTTATTGCATCAAACAACATTAGTCTAGATTTTGCATTGGCCACAATTACATTTTTATCTAAATTTAATCTTTATTTTTTAAATTTTGATCCAAACTTTTAATGTTTCGATTTAAATTTCATAATAATTACATATTTGCAAATGTGTGAGGAAAATATATCGTTAAAAAAAAACACATACTATTTTCACATGAATACTGTGACATTTAATTTTTAAGGTAAAACTTTTAAGCTCTAATTACATTTTTTTAATATCCAAATGTTAGACGAGAAAACTTTATAGGCAATTGAGTAATAAAAATTATTTAACAGTTTCATTTCTCAAACAACATAATTATAATGTGTGATTGTTAATAATAAATGGAATCTCTACGTCGAAATAATATTATACTATAATTTTCAACCGACTTCAAAAAAATTAGGAGGTTCTCCTCAATTCGACTGTATTTTTTTTATGTTTGTTATCTCAGAACTTTCGACTGTGTGAAACGATTTTGATGATTCATTTTATTCGAAAGCTGGTGCTTCCCGTGTGGTCCCATTTCAATTTGGTCCAGTTCTGACAATGGCATCCATGAGAAATCGGTTTGGGGTCGGCTTTTTTATTAGAATTTTGATTATATTGAATACTTTTACAAAACATATTTAAAAAAAGTAGAAAGACTCCGATGCCAAATTACCGTTTCCCCAAAAAGGTCACGAAAACGTCACCAGTTCTAGGTGAATTTGGTGATCACCTACATTTACATCAGTAGCGAGCGGGTCTACATCGAAAAGCACCAGTGCATTTCCTTGCAGTTTCATATCTCCTGGCGATTCTAACTATTTCTATGATATATTATTAGGAAATAAAGAGGTTCTTGAATATACCCTTGTCTGGTCGGAACTTGTACGAGATTTCGTTAGCAATGTTACAGTAAATATTTGATCAAGCGGAGGCGGGCGGCTCGATGCGAACTACGGCAGAGACTAAATGAGAAAAAATATATATTTGTGGTTAACACATAATGTGGCACAATTATGTCGTTTAATGGCGGGATTTGTAGCAGTACTTTATATATAACTAGCTGGCGCTCGCGACTTCGTCCGCGTAGAAAAGTATAAAACGCCATCTGCCGTATTTTGGATAGATGGCGCTATCTCCCGGGCCAAGCCGTTAGTATAACTTTTATTTTAGATTTCCCGTAGGAATGAAGCATAAAAAGTAGCCTATGTTCATCACGGATAATGTCGGCTTCTAATGGTAAAAGAATTTTTCAAATCGGTCCAGTAGTTTCGGAGCCTATTCTATACAAACAAACAAATATTTCCTCTTTATAATATTATTATATTATATATAATATGTGTATATAGTTTGGCTGGACTTATTCAACTTAAAATATATTTTGGGCTCCATTAACAAATACATGTAATCATTTAAATTAAAATACTTTGGTATGGTCGCCGGAAGCAAACGCCTTATTTATAAAAATACCAATTAATAGCAATGTGTTGCTAAGCGTAAAATTCGAGAACAGCTGGACCAATTCGGTTAATTTTTATTTTTAAATATTCGCTGAAATCCGAGGAAGGTTCTCATGAAGAGAATAATTGATAAAACTGCACCCGAAAATTACATCCGTGCGAAGCCTGGAGCGGTTCACTAGTGCATCATAATGTTGTCTCTTATAAAGTAAATTATTTATGTGAAAATGAGCTTTACAATAAAGCTCAAAGATCCACTTTCGTATACAAAAGGTTGAACAAGAGTACCTATATTCTTGTTTGAGACAATTCAATCTTAAATGTAGGAATGTCACGCTACATTTAGAGTAAATGAGAGTCTTAATAGCAATTAAAAAGACTATGGAAAATCGGCAAAGGAGTTCAGATATTAATTAAAATTTACCTATAGCATTGTACTGCTCTGTGCATTATGTTTGCGTAGAAATAAAAAAGTATTACACAATTTATTAACACAATAATTACACAATTTTCACAATTTAAAATACTAGTTGGTCAGGCGACTTCGTCTGCGTTGAAAAATGAAAAACATCTGAGAAAATATCTGACATCTTTATCACAACAGAAAAATCCGCTAACCTTAATTTATACGAGAAATCTCATATTTTTACAACCATAAAAGCTCCTCATTAAACCGCCTATATTTAGTTTGAATAAAAGGTAATACAAAGAATAATATAGTGTTTTCAAAGCTGTGGAATGCTTCATAATATTAATTATATTGTTTTTATCTTAAATTGAAGAGGTTTCTAATTTTGTCGCGGGAAACCATAACGTTTTGTGATAATAAATCTGAGAAAATTGAGTGAAAATCACATTATTTTTATCACACCTGCTGATTTAATTTACATATAATTTTACCTTTCGTTTATCTTCTTTTCTATATTACCTGTACCTACTTATCTAGAATACAAAGATTCGGACGGATTTAATACGCCCCGTCAGTAATTTACATTCAAATGTGCAGATGTGCTGAGTTCTGGCATTGAATCAAGAGTGCCACACAATATAAAAAATAACAGTTGCTATTAATGAAGTATGCGGTGATAGTACCCGCACACAGGGAAGAATGTAATGAGTAGGAATGACACGTATTGTAAAATCTGCGATAGATGTTGCTGCAGCACTTTTATTGACCACTCAATTGTTTTGATTGAATTTGGCCTGGAGATATAATATTAAAGAAAATATTTATTAGTGCATAATATGTACATTTATGATTACTTAATTCTTGTTATCAAAAACTTCCGAACATTTCCCCATCCCTGCCTAATCCTTTATCCTCAATCCTAAGTTAGCTCATTTACAGCACCCTGTGGCTTTGCTTGTGTTATAAGCAACGGTAGCCACCTACAATTTTGTTATGTACTAGCTGTACCCGCGACTTCGTATGCGTTGAAAATTATTAAAATATATGATATCTTTTCGCTATGATGACGTTATTGTAGTTTTTTTTTAACATTTTTTCAGGATAAAAACTATCCTATATGTTAAACTAAGTAATAGACTATCTGCGTGCCAAATTTCATCCGAAACCGTTCAGTCGTTTTTGCTTTATTGAGCAAACATCCAAACCTACAAATTTCGCATTTATAACATTAAAAAAAACAAGATATATGAGACAAAATTTACTTTTCAACTATACAATTATTTCACTTAATGTCTCGTCTGCATAACTACTGTCCTTATGTTTGTATTGTGGCATCGTCAAGGCAAGGTCGCGGTTACACAGCCTAATAAAATTTATTTCGCACAGTAAAATTGTTTTGCCACCCACTCTAATGTGGTTTCTAAATGATAACAAATAACGCTGACCTCCAAGGTTAATTTGAAACGCATTGTGTTTTAGTATTTACATTCAATAACAATGGGAAATAGTTATTAAAAAAGTTTAAATTTTTATGAAATTTGTGATCTCACTTAGACATACATAATAATAGTTTTAAATACACATTATTATCTATTTATTTTAAGCGTTCACGAAATCAAAAACTTGTAATTTGAATGAAGTAGAATGTTTTTGGTACGTTTGGCTTCGAATTATTTTCTTTGCTAATTTTATTTTTTCAATTTTATTTTTGTTATAATGTATGGTTTATTTAAACGCTTATAATGTTTGTAGATTAACTTATATTGTAATTACAAAACCTTTTATCTCAGTAATGCCTATATTTGTGATAACAGTTCAACACTTTATATCTGACCTTTTTCAATACGTACTCCAAATGTTAATTTGTGGTTTAAACAATAAATAAATTGCAAGCAATGCTTGAATGATGTTAGTGTTGGGAAATTTGTGGTCGAATGACAATTTATGATAATGCGAATGGATTTGGATGCGGTTTTCCGTGAAATTGAGAGATTTTCACAATACCTACTGATTCGATGTACAATAATATAATTAGTATTCTAAAATATTCAGTAATAATAATTAAAATATACTAAAGCACACATTTTTTGTGGTCTTTTTTGATATAAGTATAGTTTTAATCTTTATGATGTTAAATGGTATTTAAAGGTTTTCTTTCATTAACTTTATTTCTATGTTACATGGAAATAAATAATTTTTATGTATCTAATCTAATATCTAAATACTTTCTAGAAGAACTAAGAGAATTGGCTGCTAATATAGTTAATGGTTTTGTACCGTTTATAGATTACAGATAAATACATATTGACATTATAATATTTTCCACTTCACGTGTACGTTTTTTACCTCTGGTATTCTTTTCTGTATCCAAATACGTATATAAATATTTCTTAAAATTTTCAGTAATTACTGAAAAATTATATAGTGACAAAATATTGTAGAAATGTAGATAGGCTTACGAGTACAGAAATGTTCCAATTTTCCAATTTGCGAGTACAGAAAATTTAAGTTGCCAAGGAAAACTTCACACTCTACTAGACGCATAAAAAACATGAATGACTCTAAAATTGTGAATCATTTTGAATGTCATCGGACGGTGAAAACGTGAAAATATACGCAATGTTATTAAACCGCACTCAATTTCAAATTTAGACCGTTCAGTCTCGATTCAACTGGCGTCGCGGCGCGTGCGCATATGTCGCCTATCGTTAGCGTTATAGTGTTAAATATCTTTTCAAGATTCTTAATATATTATTTATTATAATAAAAACATTGATTAGTTATAATTAAAATATATGTCACATGTCATGTAAATATTGTTTCACAAGTGTCGATTTAAAGTGTTTCCTGAACTGAAGTTGTTTATATTCGTTTACAAACAAAAAAAAATAACATATTTTGTCTAATGTAAATATATTTATAGTTTGTTTATATTCAATTTATTTCTATTTTATTAACTGGTTGTGTGTTTGGCCAACTGCTTTTTGCAAAGAAATACAGAGGAAAATACATAATACCTATTTTATCAATTTCAAAGTTAAATTCGGTTAGATAGAGCAGAGTAGTCAGGTTTTTTGTAGTGCTTAAAGAATTTTCTGTTGCTTAAAATCACTCACAAGCTTAGGTACCTAACATATAATACAGAATAATAATAAACAGAATAAAATTGTATTTTGTACACTTTAAACATACTTTTCTGTTGAACTCTAACAATCAAATGTATTCTCGCGATATGTATCTTTTTCAAAACAACTATATTAAATATAACTAGTATATTTATGTTTTAGCTGTGAGTTTTGTTAACATAAATGGTTAGTGATAAGCGTTACAAATAGCATCAAATACTAAAAATATGTTTTTGAATGAATTTATTTCGCATATGGAATTCTTCATGAAATGTAATGGGTATCATCGAAATAATATATCTTTGCAATGGAATGTACTAGATAGGTATTCGCGCGTTCTCGTATTACTGTACCGAGAATTCTATGTAGCCACATAACTACGTGTGTTGATACCCAATACATGTGGGTGTTGTTAATTGTGGTAGAGATTTATAATTTAAAAGCAACATGTTTTCAAAATTGTAATGTTGCACATAAATATGTTCTAGATTCTAAATATTTTTATTACAGTTGCAGATAGGTTAAAAATCATTTCAGTTGTTGGACTCAGTTCAAATTTTCTAACAATCTAATTGTACCTACTTAGTTCGGAAGTCTGGTGAAAATTATTATAGGTAATTACTTTGATTAATGAAAATATAAATTCAATGGGAGGCTGTCCATATAAGGCCTACAGAATTTCTAATATTTTTTTACTTACCTCAAACAATAATAAGTCATATTAGAGGTGGGTTTAGAAATCGGACGAAGCAGTCTGACCACGCGGTCTCAGGAGAAATTTTATCTAGTATTAGCTGTTGCACGCGACTTCGCCCGCGTAACTTTATAAAATATAGCCTATGTTACTCGCTAATAAGCGAAGCTTTCTGCGGGTGAAAGAATTTTTAAAATCGGTCCAATAGTATTTGAGTTTATTCATTACAAACATACGAATATGCTCTCTTTATAGTATTAGTATTTATAGTATAGTCTCGTTATAGTAACGCTTCAAACTTTTTTAAATAAATTAATGCACTGTATTTATTATTTATTATTATTATTATTATTTATTCTATTAAGTCAAATTAGGCGACGAAAATAACACTTTTCTGCTAACTCTTCGTCTTAATTAACAAAGAATTCGTAATGTAACAGTAAAATATGAGTATGAAACTGTAGTATGCTTATTTGGACTAATGAAGCTGTTATCTAGTGCACAATAAAATTGTATGCACTATGTCAAATTAAAGTAGAGTGCAACGACACTCGGTGGTCGCAGTTTTGTTACGTGACATTAAACTTTTTGGATTGTTGTGTCTGCCGTCTGAGTTATATGCGGCTCTCTTATAAATGGCGATACGTAATCGCCACTAATTTATACAGATTTAACACACTTCAGACGCCGCCGTCATCACTACTTGCACTGACCGCTAAATGGCTTTCCATAGTAACATTGCCCGCGACTTCGTCCGCGTTGAAAAAGAAAAAATAGCCTAACCTCCTATCCTGTGTCCCGTACGTCTAAATGTTTATCTATCTGAAATTCGTTTAAGAGTTATGGAGGAACATACATACATACATACATACATACATACATATACTTACACATTTATTATTAATATTGATGTGAAAGTAACTCAGTTTGTCTGTAACATTTTCACGCCTTACTACTCCAATGATCATTATTAAATGCATGCATCTAGAAAAAAAGTACTGTTCGCCAGATATCATTTAAAAAAAGTGTAATAGCAATGCAGATGTCGGGCGTTATATGTACACTAATATTATAAAGAGGAAAGATTTGATTGTTTGTTTGTTTGTATAGAATAGGCTCCGAAATTACTGGACCGATTTGAAAAATTCTTTTACCATTAGAAGCCGACATTATCCGTGATGAACATAGGATACTTTTTACCGCGGGAAAATGTTTCATTCCTACGGGAAATCTAAAATAAAAGTAAATACTAGTGGCTTGGCCCGGGAGATAGCGCCATCTATCCAAAATACGGTAGATGGCGTTTTATACTTTTTTACGCGGACGAAGTCGCGAGCACCAGCTAGTTACTTATATATTTATTTATATTTCAACACAGACGAAGTCGCGGATACCAGCTACTATACTATTCCGTAAAGTACGAGGCCATATTATTATTAAGTCTTCCATCTGTGAATAATGTACCTCGTTTCACAACTCGGTTTTGGTGAGATAGCAAACTATTTTTAAACTAAGCCTAAGTTTTAAATGTCTCGTCAGAGAACTTTCTTAGGTGCCATTTCTTTCATTTTTAATTACTAAAGACATTGTTGAAACTTTAAAATAGCTTTGTGGAGCGGGGATTGTGGCTGAAAATACATTGTTTAATTAATATTGTCATATACCTAAAAATACAATAAATATATGTAAATTGTTAAAGATTAAAAAGAATAAAACTTATTATTGAGATATTGTTAAATAATAATATTCTTAAAAGATGATTAAAGTTATAAAAACTAAAAGCTTCAAGTTCAGTCAAATATGTATATACATAGCACATCAATTTAAAGATATCCAAATCAAAGTACTTTTCCCACTTGTTAAGTTTTTGTATTGTTTTATAAATTTTATTTTTTTATTTTTAGTTTTACCACGGCATAAATAAAAATCAAAGCAGTTTTTTATCTTTGACTAAAAAAAACTTGTAAAATAATCTTTGCACAAACGTGCAAACAAATATGTTTTAAAAATTAAAATTTTCGTTTGAAACGTGATTCGCTCTTGACCCTTATCACTTGAAACTTCACCAGCTGTCCGCTGATAAAACTGGAATTCTAAATTAAGTCAAACATTTTTAAAAATATTTTTAACGTATAGCTGAAAAGCATGTAAATATTTTAGGACGAAATGTGTTATTTGAATAACAAAAACATTTGCACTGCTGATTGAAATTTGAAACACTTACGCCCACTAGTTTTGTACATGTTTTATCTGACTATATAAAACAGTCTCATCGGAACATTCATCAAGTGTAGTGAATTTGTGTTCTAACTAATTTCTCGTATTACTAAATAAACTTAAGTGACTAGTTACAATGGAGGGTCGACTTAGTAGTGGACTAAGATGGAATGCATATTCAAAAACCACATCCATTACGAATATAACATCTATTGTGATCGAACATTCTCTCGATAGAGACGATCAATACGAAGTTAACGACAATTATTTAATAACTTTTCCTGACGATGAAAGCGATGTCGACTCAGCTTACGACACCAAAGAGCGGACTTGCGAACAAGTAGATAGCGATAGCGAACCAGCGAAACTTCCTAATCGTTGCTACGAAAACCCCCTTTTCATCTCGCAGAGGGAAGTTTTAAAAGATGAGATAAGTGAGGGCGGAGACACTGTAAAACTAATGAAGAGTGAGGGAAAAAAGTTTGAGGATTATAAGTTCTGTGAGGCAGTTAACGACTTTGACATTGAGTTGGAAAGTGGGGAGGCGGTTCCTATAGTCTACCTGTCGACGACTCGAGCGGCGAGATTGCAGAGGGCACTACGACTCGCAGGATACAAAAAGGTTAGCTAACTATACACAACTTTTCTTGAAAATGATTAATTTTCGTCAACGTTTCTTCTATTTGTGTAGCTGTAACCTTGAACGGATATTTCTTTTTTATCTGATTTATCGCCAATACTGAGACATAGACAGGTAAATTATCTCTACTGAATTTTAAAAAGTAGGTACTATGTTTTTAGAAGATTATGAGATCTGAATACAAAGTTATATTAATTCGTATTTAATTGTAACTTCTTACAATTAGCAAGAAGTTTCTAATTATGAATAATTTTTATAACTAACGTCATCACAGTTTGTTTATAATGGTTATCCTTTCGACAGTTGAAACCATAGATCTAGTATTACTACCGTTCCGTTGTTGAAACTATCTTGTTAACTTTTGACTGAGAGTGTCTTTTTCTCTAATTATACCAAAAAGTTTTTTGGACAAAATAATATTTTTAAAATACACATTTACCACGAGCTTTCCTTGTTACGAGTTTTCAGTACAACGTATAATATTCACCAGCAAACGGAATATGTAATAAAACCTTTTCAATTAGTACTGCATGCAACTTTATAATCCTCCACAATGTGTTTCTCGTCCGCTTCGTTAATTACCTTCATAAAGTCTGCACCAAATGTAACCAAATATAATCCACATCGTGCAGGAAAGGTGAAACTTTCCGATGTATAAATATCAACCTTGATTATAACAGTATGTAGTCATAATGTGGTATTTTGTTTACGTTTGCAACCATGATTGTATTTAACCATTTTTATTAAGAGATTTTAGGCTTTTGTATAATATATCACAGAAAAGGGTCTATGGCCATGATGGATTTCCCCCTGCAAAAAAAAAGAGGTAATCTGTGTGCCAAGTTTAATCACCATTTTTGTGTGAAAGTTTAACAAACACCGATTTTATAAAATACTAGCTTTTGCACGCGACTTCGTCAGCGTAGGTAACTTTATAAAATATAGCCTATGCTAATCCCTGATAACGTAGCTTTCTCTATAGAAAGCTACGTTATCACCTATGTGAAAGAATTTTTCAAATTGGTCCAGTAGTTTTTGAGTTTAACAACTTCTTTCTTTATAATAACTATTAGTATAGAATTAGTATAAATTAGTAGGATTCTTTAAATAAACAATTTTGTTAGTGTTTAGTAGTATTTAAAAAACTCTTGTCATTTTTATGTTTTATCTATTTTGTGTTCACATAAACACTTTGTCCCAATTGTTGACTAGTTGTATTTTATTTCCCACATGTCATGTTCGACCTCGTTACTAACGGATAACCTTAATTTATAATGTGGCTGGTTCAATCTACAATATAATTCATTCAAGCAGACCTATGGTTTACGCCATTACCAACTTTGTAGTTTATGTTAATGGTGGTATAGGAATTTCTATCAATAAAGTTAGAAGTAAAATAAACGGAGTTTCGTTCTCGAGCTAACTGGGACTCCAATTAGCTTGTGGCCCGCGAGGCACCTCCTTTGTTCCTTCAGTCACTTGCAGGTGCTACGTAGAAACTCATCTGCAACATTGTTAGCTATGTCTTTTAAATTAAAAATACAAGAAGCTCTATTTTTGTGCACTGTCTAAATAATTTCTTCAATTAAAATACTCACTGAATAATTTATCAGAAATGACGGATATAGAAAATCAAAATTTGTTTCCTTGTGAATATGATTTTACAAAATTCAAATGAAAATTTTGAATTTATCGCGAACAGACAGACGCGCCGGAGTACTTTGTTTTATAATATGTAAGGATTACTGAGCCCACGGTGTTCTAGGTTATTGGAAAGGACTGCGTTTATTAAATTTGATTTAAGGCGCTTGGAGTAGTCAACTTTAGCGCGCTACACCCGCGCCGCATACCGAAAATGTTGATTGATTTACAAATTCTATATCGTGTAAAGATTCTTTATTTTTAGCATGTAAATATTTCCAATCGCCGTACTCGTTTTGGAGCAGTAGAGAATTCAAGCCACAAAAACATTGTTGGGTAACATTTTTTTAAAGATAGAAGTTTAATATTTTTGGTCTTGCAAAGATATCGATGTACAATATGTTTAATATTTCTAGTCATGTATAATATGTTTAATATTTCAACGCGGACGCGGCGAAATAGTGTTCTATCAATACCTACCTACTTCAAAACGTTTTCCATTGCAGCGTTAACGCTTCAAGTAATCTGTCGTATGTTTTCACCAGAAGAGGCTAGGCTAGTACATCGGTCCGAACCGCATTGATCTAAATCTTCAATAACTTCACGCTTACAACTTAGTTTAGTTCTAAATGTTATTTGAACCGGTCTGTAATCCGATAATAAGTTGCAGTTAAGTTTGTTGTAAGTTTCATGACTACTTGTTCCATATTGTAAGAGTAATGTTGAAGTGTCTGTTATGGACTATCTCACGCTTGTTATTCTTGAGAAAGCAACAGTACTAGCTAAAGTTTAGTAATATGTAGTTATGTTACGCAATCAGTTTCGGTAAAGAAGTCAAAAATCTTGTTGTCTATTTTTATTTACGGAAAATTAGCTGGTGCACTTCGCAACTTCTATCGCGTTTGAAAATGAAAAATATAACACCTGAGAAAAAATTTGAGTATCTATTATAACGATTTATACCTTTATGTGTAAATAAAGACCGCTGTGACGACAGTGCGGTCCAATTTTTATTTTTTTTATTTTTTTATCCAAATCCAACGTAACAAACATCCATGCATCAATCATCACAATCTTTCGCTATTATAAATTAATGTAATTACGCCAAGTTGAACCGACTAACAGTGTTATTGTGGGGACTAGGCAAAAACGACTTTTTTGGTATCGAAATACTACCAAAAATAATTGATTTTTTTAAGCGTTATTAACTGTGGAAATTGATACTTCCTGTTTGAACGACAAACTAGACAGTTCTATAGACAGGCAAACTTTTACTTTCTTTTAACTTGGACCGTAAAGGCATTGAGATAAAGAATGTTTTACTCCGACGAACCAACTAATGATACATTTGTTTCTGTGCGCTTGGCATGCCCTGTCACATTACTTATGACATGACGTCGTATTGCTGAGATGTCGCGAAAGTCTACTTATACTAAAACATTCTTACTGAACTCATATATGTTTAGCTTTAAACGAACTGCGAATAACGAGAGATTTTCATGAAGTTATTGTAAGTTATGAAGTTGCTACATAATCGTATTCAGAAAATCATATTCCAGACAATTGAACGTATATAAGCAAAATAATTATGTGGGCAAAAATTATAAGGGGTCATATGACCTGAGAAATGGATACAGAAAATGTTAAAAAAATTTAATTTAATTTAAGTATTGTTTATTGCGATCACGACGAGGCTTTAAGCCATGTAAGCCATAATTGAATTTTTTAATCACATGTATAAAATCCGTTTTTTTACAGATCTTACGCAGGCGTTTGTCTATATTTCATGGCCATTAAAATAAACGCGTTTAGGGTTAGGTATAAATGTGAGGAGATCCCGAATATTGTCATTTATTTGATTTATCTTTATTTCGTAAAGATACGTGAATGGCTCCCTCTTTTAAGATACGCGACATAAAAAAGATTTACAATCGTTTGCAATGTGTGTACATTTTGGTACAATTTTGTCATAATTTTTGTAATAAATACATTCGAAATGTAAAAAAAATATGCAGGTTTTTCCTATCAAAGATTTATTTATTTGTAAGTTTGTTTTTATTTATTTTTGAGCTTTTATTTTATACACAAGTACATGTTAAACTGTAAAAGAGACAGTGTCCCCACAACAGGGGTAGAAGTCTATCGTAGAAGCAATATGGGCCGAAAACGAACACTTTGATTGAGATATACTCACTGTACTTGCATTGTAAAATCCCTGTGTCTTGAACCCCTATTAATGGCACTCAATATAAGTCTACTTAAGTTGGAACATGCTCTTGTCGGAAAATCTCTTGATCTCGTTCTTAAACACTTAATCAAAGTTTCTCTCAATAGTCTTTTCAAGCGTATTACACATATTGTACTTTTCTTTTTCGTTAATTTGGCAACGACACTAATGGTAATGCTTAAACTTGAGTTTTTTTGGCCATCTCAACTAAAAATATGTGAATTGCTGAATTAATTACTTACCTAAATATACTTTTTCAATTTTTAATTCCAATGTATGTACCAAATTTTTTATTATAATTTTATTAGAAGTCTAAAAATACTTTTTGGTATATTATTTTGATCGTGTTATATTTACAAGTTTATATTTGATATTAACTAGCTATAATATTGCAAACTGAATGAACCACGTCGACAAGAGATTTATTTGCAATGGGATTCGTTCGATGTCGGGGACTATTTTAGCTATTCCAAATTTAGCTTGGTTTGAATTGCATAACGTTCTCTTCGGTTCTGTCTGGAGTATCCAGTGTCGCATAGCGTGGACGAAATATTGCGAAATCTTGCCCTCAACACTTACCTATATTTTAGGTCTATGTCCAAATATTGCGCCCGCATTTCGTTATTCGGCATATCTTTTCAGCAAACACTAAATTAAATAACAATACATAAGTAAAAACTGTATTCAAATAGGTGATAACAGATAACGCGCAGATAAACAGATAAAGATTTTAAAAACTATTTTTGACCTCGACAACATATAAGAATAACGTGTACAAATTAATGTACCTACTTTATACTTTTATTTTTTTATATATTTTTATTTTATTATTTTATTATTATTTTACTTCGAAAAGTGAAAGAGCCATTGCATACCTATGTAATTCTTATTTAGAATCTTTTTAATTTATTAGTCTGAATTGTCAACTTAGGTACCTAAATTAACGAGATTTTATATTGTTTGTTACATGTGACGTTAAGCTCTCAACACCAAGTAAAGCAAGTTTTATACTCGTAGCAGCGAATTCGAAAGTATAATGAAGCTCGCTACGTTAAGTTATATTTACATAGATAACTTGCATATAATTAGCTGTTACTTGGAGCATATACTTTTTTGGTCATATACCTAATCAAAACATTATCGTATAATAGTATACCTTATTTATATGATCAATTTAACTGCATGTAATTTAACTGCATATAATTGAACAAGGATTAATAAAAAGCAATTGAAAGTGCAGATACGACGAACTAAAATTTCAAAAATTAAAATTATATTTAACTACAAGTATTGCAGTCCAGTTCATTACAAACAAAAATACAAATATTTTCTCTTTATAATATTTATTTTATTTTAATTTTGAATTTATTCCAGTATTTTCGCATTAATTACGAATCCGAAAATAAATTCATTTGATACTTCGATCTCATAAACACTTAATATAATTCGAAATAGATAAGTAAGTACTCAATTAAATCAAAATATTTGAATGAAATTTATTATGACTAAAGAAATAATTCCCTATTTTACATTTAACAGATTTGATGGTTTATTCAATATTTACAAAATATCTGGTGTTGTTACTAACAAATCCAATTAGCTGTTCGTTTGGGAACAATTTGTAAACTTTGATGGGTTTACCTTCAGTTGAAATTACATTATGTTGGGTGGTAAGACTTAATAAGTAATTTATTAAGGAAGTTAATCATAATATAATATTTCATTATGATATTTATAAAAGCTATGTTTCTCCATTTTAAAATTTTTGAACACGTATGAAAATATTCCTAACTAGCTTGCGCCCGCGACTTCGTCCTTGTTCAAAAAGAAAAAAGTTGCCTATCCTGTGTCCTGTACGTCTAAATGTTTATCTACCAAGTTTCATGAAAATAGGTTGATTCTTTTAAGAGTTATAGAGGAACATACATACATACATACAATACCTACACTTACTGATTTATTATGAGTATTGATAACAATAAGTATTTTTTTTTATGTTAAGGTGTCTGTCTGTAGTCAGGCTGACTACGAGTTTACGACTATAATTTATAATTTATGACTGCTAATTTACGATCTATATTATTTTTAAATCGAATAGCTCATTTTTTCCCCTGATTCAGCTTATTTGTTTGATTCAGTATAGCAAAATTCAACGGATTTTGATACGGTTTTCCCTAATGTAAAGAGCGATAAACTAGAAAGATCCGTGCGAAACCGCTCTTGTAACTAATTACAACTATCTATTTATCATAGGGTAAATAGTACTTTCATAGAGTAAATAGAACTTTACTGGTTAAGTACTATTTACTCTATGCTAATATGGATAATATGAAAACATTCCACATGTACAACCATGAAAAACAATGAAGTGGAATCACTTGATAGTTATAAAATGAAACATATGAGTACAAACAACAGACCACCATTTACATTCTCTTCGAGAATTTATAAACAGTCACATTTACCTAGTATTCAAAATTATTCACACTGTAAAAGAGATTGTGCTTACCTAATTTTACTCTTTATTTAGTCAAGTGGGCTGTACTCTAAAAGTTTCCTTCTGCTATTCCATTAAAATTATTCGAGTCCAACTTGTTATACTGTGAGGTAGAACTAGTTGGATTTTTTTGTCTAAACAGTTCTATCGTAAAACTAATAATAGAATTGTTTGGACTAACCCATTCTGACAGCCTCAGAAATGATTTCTCATATAACAAAGGTATTTTTATTTTTTAAAACAATCTTTACCCGTTAATAAGTAGGTACATATTTAACTTGTATGTACCATTAAATACATAAGCCCTTATTTCTTTAGATATAAACTTGTGATAGATAAGTTCTTTAGTGACTGGGCAAAGTTTTACCTATTTGCAACTTAATACCGAGCTTTCGTAGTAAGTTATTATAAGTTTCCAGAGTCCAGTTAAATTTGTATATAATGTTCCAATGGTCTGAGGCAAGAAGCAAGTAACTTTCTACGAAATTGTTAACAATGGTAATTCTGAGTTAGTCTCACTTAACTTGGTCTCCAACCAAATCTATAGAATCTTCATACTTTTAAATTACCTAATTACATAATTTTTAAGTATTTTAAGGCCATTTTTAGGACTATTAAAATAAAAAATTAAATTAAATCAAAATATTCATTTTATCAATTAGGTTTCTACAAGAAACTTTTATAATCGTCATTATAAATGTAAATTAATTTTTTTAAGGCTTCACTTTAAGGCTAATAATACATGTAAAATGATAACTTTGTGACACGGAGCAGTCATGCATAAAAATGTAGTTGCCATTACCAGGGAATCATTCATTGATTCTGTCCCTAATAATTTGGCCACCGATGCTATTTAAAAACTTGATTCCATTTTCATTACATCATTTCTTTTCAATTTATTAATATGTCTTGACATAGAAGTCGGTGGAAACCAAACTTTTCTTCCATCCAAGCAGCTTTTGTAATTTTATCTTGCAAAATAAGATTCGAAAGCCTGACCTATTCGTTAACAAAGTACTTTGCCCTGTGATACATTTTTCAGCACTAAAGGGCACTCATGCCAAATAACTTGTACGTTAAACACCATCCATCAATGACAGTAGAAAAATTTAGCGCCTTTGCAACGCAAAGGCGGGCTGTTGATGTGGCGAAAATTCCAGCGATATTACGTCGGAGAGTCGATAATTTATGTAGACTTTTAATACGCTATTTAAATTATTCCCACTCAGAAACGAAGATCAGAATTTCATGGGGGTATTATAATGTTAACGTATCTTTGTGATAATCTTACACCAACAAAGCCCCTAACAATAAATGAACGTTTTGATTCAATAATGTACATCCTTCAATCTAGACAACTTACTTGCGATTTTGGAAATCTCAATTTTTTTGTTACTGCTTCAATCCAAATTATAAAAATGTGTTTGGAAACAATACAGTAAAAAGTGTTATCTGATCTAGAAACAAGGCATAATTAAATATCAAACTCCTGCACGGGTCTAAAATTCTAGGAATGCATAATTTACGAGTCCTATGTTGATATTCGCGATACATATTATTTATTCCCTTTGTGAGCATCATAATATTATGTTCGCAAACTCATTTTGGACAACCACGGTTAAAATTGAATTCAAGTACTTTAATTCCTTTAAAAAGTTTAAAACTAGCCACATTACATCTCATTATTTTCAAACTTCATAATATACTACCGCCAAGTAAAAGTTTTAAAAATACAATTATCCGAGATTTTTCTCGTTTATATCCTCCTCCGCGGATTACGTCGTTAGATAAAGAATTCATTACTGTTTTCAATTGGACCGTTTCGCAAAAAGACCTAATTCAGCAAAATACGGGGTGATATAGCGCCTACTCCAAGAATTTTCCAGGAATGGAAGCAGTCGAGTGTGAAATAAGATTATATTACTTCTGAAACTATTCGCTGGAATATCGTTTTAATATTTTTTCTGACTCACTTCCTATTTTTATTAATTGCCTTAATGTTAACTTGAATATTTGAGATTGAGATGTCGGTTTCGTTCTAATTCTACTGTGATAATTTTAGAGAAGCTACCGGTTTTGTAGTTTTTTTTCTCTCAATATCTAATGATGAAAACTGCATTTAGATGGTTTTTTCTAATCCATTGGCCTTGGTCTCTGAAAGCTTGCTTCATCATAATAAATCAAGCCCACTCTTGAACGTGGTAATTTTTAAATAAGCGACACCACACAATTCTGTTTTTAAAACTCATTGATTGTTTTTAACTGAACACTGAACTGTTATAAAAAATAAGGAAAAATAAATTCGGCAACGACGTTGCCTTTAACTGACCTAGTTTCCTCTTGAATATCTGATTATAATTGATTAAAATGCAGTGAACGAATTAAATTTAAGAACAAGGTCAACTTAAGTGATAGTATTCTTTCTTCTACTAATTAAACATTTTTTGAATGTATTTTAGACTTAGCAAGCATCAATCTAATCTTAAATGTTTTCACTTTCAGCAATCATCTTTTTTCTTTTGACGTCACAAAGTAAACGAACCATGCTCTTGGGAACGGACTAATTAATTTTTACTCATTTACAAGTCGTTTACTTTGGACCCTCTTTGAATAGCATTGTGAAATTATGACACTAATTTATCTTTCTTTCAATTCAGAAAGACTTCCCACAAAATGTATTAATTGCTATAAAATTTGTTTGTTTCAGGTATGTACTTAGTTGAGTTCGTCGTAAAGTAATCAGTTGTAAGTGTCCTCGATTACCTCCTTAATTAGTACTAAAATATAAGTGAAAACTAGTCGAACTAGTCGTAAAAACTAGCCGGGCAATCGCGCTTTATTAATTAATTACTTAGGTGTACTCACATTAGTTTAAGAACTTAGTTATTAAGGTTAAATAAAATTAATTTTTGCTTTTCAGTTTTTTCGGTGGTTTAATTTTTTGTTAAAAAGTTTTTATTTTATAATTTTTTTGTGGCTATAATCTAATAATAATTACTACATGCTCAATTTTTGATTACTTTTTTTAAATTGTAATACTCAACTCAGCATTAAAATCTGTGAGTAAACAATAAATCATCCCTATTTTCCCACCCTTAGGGTAGGATTTTTTTCCAAATTTATATGGGACCAACTTCGAGGTATACCCTTTCCCAAAAAAAAAAGAATCATCAAAATCGGAACACAAAACATAAAAAATAAATATACGGTCGTATTGCGAACCTCCTCCGTTTTTCGTTTTCGTCGGTTAATAAAATAGTGGATTAATTAAAAAAATATATATATTATTATAACATCTATTAAATAAATGTTAAAACGTCTTAGAAAAAAGTCAAGAAGTTTTTATAAAGATTTGGTTGAATTTAACGTAAAAGATTAATGCCTAATTGAATCCAGACTTCGCTGTTGATAAGAATTAAGAACATTGTCTTTTGATGAACTTTCTTATTATGTAATATTTCTACTATCTGTTATTATCAATCTCAAATAAGATAAGCTTTAAAGGTGAAAGGTTGATTCTTTTGTTATTTTTTCTTACTTCGTTAGCTCTTTTCTATTTATGATTATACTAAAATATATTTATAAATAATTAGCTGCTGCCCGCGACTTCGCCCACGTATAAAAAATTCTCAGACCTACCAAGTGTACATATAAATCATTTATTAGATATAACGCGTGATGACACCTTTACGACAGTGGCGTCACACCAATTTTTTTTATAGTCAAAAAGACTATCCTTCGAAAAACGAACTTTTTTCCAGGATAAAAAAGTATCCTATGTGTTAATCAAGGTAATGACGAACTAAGGTAATAACGAAATAATTTCGCAATTATAATATTAATTAGGGGGATAGGGGGTATGTATTATAGGTAGTATTACGCTACAAATGTCACTATATAAACACAACATACTGCTTATTTTCTCTTGCTTAACTAAACTTAATGATGATCACATATGTAAACACAAAGCTGGGTCATATATTGTGCCAGAATACATTGCAGACGGAAGCTGGCTTAACCAAGTTTCTCTGACTTGCGAACTTGTAATGAGGCATCGTACGAGAGAATATGTTTCCCAGCTAACAGTAGATAACAATTATTTGTAGTTATGTAAAATAATTGCAACTGAAATTTGCTTAATGTAATTCCCATTTTAATGCATTTATTATAAAATATATGAATGTTGGGCCACAGTCATTTTTTTTTGTATAGGAAGGAAGGTAATGGGTTAATAATCATACGTTGTGCACAATAATGCCCCACTGTAGATGTGTTGGAAATCCAAATCACATGATGTGTGCTAGTTTTCTTAGACCACGCAGCATTGTACATATTATTATGTTCCTTTGAAATAGTGATATTTTTGAAGTGAAAACTACTTTAGGCACGTTGGGCACCGTCGCCTATAACACAAGCATAACACACACCATAGGTGCTGCAAAACGCACGCAACGCAACGCAACGCACGCAATGCAATGTCACTACTTTGCAAATCCAGACCAAATCCAACTTTGAAGAGTTCATTTCCCTAATTGACTCGGCCGGGAATCGAACTTGCCACCCCTGAGACGTTTTAGGCAAGCACTCTTACCCCCCCCAAGGGGAGAATGTAGCGTGCCTTCCCGCCTATAGACGGTGCGAAGAAACACCGTGTGGTTTTTAGCTCGGTGGGGATCTTGTTTGTAGCTTTTTCCACGTAAAAAAAAGGCAAGAACACTTAATTATCACACTCACTCATCGGGTCGTCAAAATTTTAATGATGAAATCAGTTCTTAGGTAGTTACATAAAACCAACATTTCACTGTTTAACATAAATATCCACTACGAAGTAGCTACTTATATAATCTGTAACATGCTAAGATAGGAGGAACTTTGGAGTAGTTAATTGAAGTTAGCGAGTCGATAGTAGGCAAATGAGGCGACGCCATCAGAGTGCATGGTTAGTGAGTTTTAATTGAAATAAAGCGCGTAAGAGTATGCCAACTTGTGGTACCAACATTATTGTTACTAAGAGCAAAAGCAGTGGTGAAACTGTTTCTTTCTTTTTATAAGTAACTATAGTGACTGCTGCCGGCTTCGCACGGCGACCAATTTTTAGTTACATACAAACCTTCCCTGATTATCCCATAAGTGAAGACAGAATTAAAATCGGTTCAGCACAGAAGAATTAATTATACACAGAAGAAGAATATTATAAGACTGCAACAGTTATATAAATATTAACTGTAGCACGCGACTTCGTCTGCGTAACTTTACAAAATATAATACATTCGTGTTTGTGAAACCATGGAAATACACATACAAAATTTCAACCCAATCGGTCAAGCCGTTTAGTAGTAGTAGTCCAACCAATTGTATTTTTAAATCATCCAGGAAACCATCGAAATACCCATATAAAATTGCAACCCAATCGGTTCAGATAGAAGTTATAGAAGTTATATGAAAAAGATAAGTACGGAAGGATAATTCTTACTACCCATTGTCCTATTACCCGTTTTCCCGTAGAAATGAAGCATTTTCCCGCGGTAAAATGTAGCCTATGTTCATCACGGATAATGTCGGCTTCTAATGGTAAAAGGATTTTTCAAATCGGTCCAGTAGTTTCGGAGCGTATTCTATACAAACAAACAAACAAACAAACAATAAAATCTTTCCTCTTTATAATATTAGTATAGATAACCAAGAAGACAACGCAATCAATGTAAACAAACTCGGCCCCTTTTCCTCACACAAAGCGGCGCCGGCGCTATATCTTTCGCGGTATAGGAAGAGTATAGGAATATCATGAAAGTTTGTTTACATTCTTTGCGTTGTTTCGTTGGCCTTGCGTTAGTTTATACAATTTTTTATCTATACTAATAATAAATCTGTAAGTATAGGCATGTAGTTTCCTCCATAACTCTTAACCGAATTAACTAATTTTCATGAAACTTTGTAGATAAACATTTAGACGTACAGGACACAGAATAGGCTACTTTTTTCTTTTTCAACGCGGACGAAGTCGCGGGCGCCAGCTAGTAATATTAATAAAAATATAGTTATTGAAAAGATAGCCTACTCTTAGTGATTATAATGATGATAACCATGACACTGAACAATTACATAATACTAGCTGATGCCAGCGACTTCGCCCGCATTTAAACGAAAAATATGTGAGTGGTAACGCCGGACATCGTTATCGCTATGACGACGGTGGCGCCCAATCCGCAGTAATCCACACAATATCTTTTTTATCTTTTTATGTGCTATATGTTATTCTGATGTATAAGCTATATTATTGTAGTTTTTGCGTGAAAGAGTAACAAACATCCATACATCCATACGAACTTTCGCAATTGTAATATTAGTAAGGATTTGTAAATGTTCTTACTGTTTTGCTCTGGATACTGTTTTGTGCTAGACAGGCGCGTCTCAGTTCTCAAGAAAGTTTTACTTTTGACTAATATCGTCTTCCTACAGTACGTGAATTTCCGTCACAGTAACTTAATTTCTACAGCTCACTTGAAAATGAAGTCTTATAAGTTTACAGTTTTCAATTTTTCAATCAATCATACATAGTCAAATAGCGTATTAATTATAAAACAAGTTTACGCTATTCAAAATTGGTACAATAAAATGGCAGCCGAGGACCTGATGATGTATTATAATGATGATGTCTTAATCCCAACACGACTTTAGTAAGTCAGTTGGCTGGGAAATTTAGTATAAAAAATGTTTATATTTACTACATCATGTACTACATAAGTAAATGATGTAGTAAAGCTAAACTGTAGACTTAATGACTGGATATTAGGAGCATTGCATAATAGTCTATATGGAAAAAAGTTTTAACCGGGCAGATTTATAAAAAAAAATCTATTTTCTGAGATTTTTTTTTTATAAAATACTGCTAAAAAAACTTACTGTTCACAGTATTAAAAATTTTCCGTGACAACTACTTTTGTTTTTAGACTTATTAATTAACTTACGTTCTAAACTAAAATTTGAATCGACTACTTTTATTTCTTTTTCATATTTTACACAATATTTAAGAATAACCTTTCAATTTTAATTCTGTTCGGTTATCTCCGAAGAGTTACAAAAATTTGTTGCGCAATATTGAACCTTAATTAATAGCAAATTAAGTTGCGGTCATTTTGGTAAAAATTGTGTTCGGTCTGAGGTTAGTCCTTGCCTTAAAGTTTCCTTGTTATTTATTTAAGTAAGTTTCAATAAATGCGAAATACTTTCACAGTAACTCGAGGCAATTTTCCTAAAATTCTGAGCTATATACTCGTATGTGTGACAGTTCACCGAATCTCAAAACTTTTCGACAGTGGATAGAAAATGTTGAAGCGAAAATCCAATGCAAAATTTACTCTGGGGAGCTTTATTTTGTTGTATGAAACAATTGATGGTTCTTTTTCTATACGAATATGTCCGACCGAACTTGGGAACAAATTTACTCTTTTGCTCTTTCGTATATATATAATGTACAACTCTACAGACTTATCTGCGAATGAAATACACTTAGAAAACTTATCTCCCTCTTCACAATTGGGCATTTCGACGGTGACGCACTAACTATCTGCAAATTTCCCTCCATTGTACTGTTATGTAAATTGTGTCTACGATAGATAATATAATCCTTTACAACAGTGACAGCTTTGTCCCGGATTACTGGGACTTTCGTTAATTTCATCCTTCATTATTCCTCTGGAATATCGAATTACTGTTAAGGTGGAGTTTTATTAACAAGATTTTAGAGTAGACCACGAATTTGAGCCTAATAATGCATTGTTTCCTGACCTCTGTTAGTTTCGTTTGATCTTCACCTTATTTATGTTCTCTATTTGAAATAAGTAATTAATTTTCATCCCAAATTATTTGGTTAAATATTTCCTTACCAACATAGATAACACATTTTAAATTAACTATTACATAATTATTTACCATAATAATATTAACCATTGATATCATTATTTTTATTTTCTTTGTACGTAGACTTACATAAAAGCATGTTTAGTATAAAATCGCATGCGATTATGTCTCATCCCATTACAACCTGTTTGAAGTAAACATTCGATTTAAAGTACCTTGTATTGCGACAGTTAGTCGCATAAATCAGAACGCCAAGTTTAGTTCACCTGTCACGGCGACTGTAGAACGGTGTGTGTAGGGCGTAGGGCCGTTATCCGAGTTTATAGCTCCTAAGGGTCTTCTGGTAGACGTGTGCTTGATTGCGGGCCTTATACTATGCTAACAAGTATTTCTTTGCTTAATATTTACTACTGCATACAGTTAGGATACGGTATGCTGGTATAATATTACATTTAATGATTCTTAGATAAATATTTCAAATTAATATACATAAATACATATTTTAGATCGTCTTACAATAGCCGTAAGCAAGAAAGAATCACACTCAAGTAAAAAAAAAAGACCTATTGCACAGCTTCTTCGTCAGTAATCAATACTAATATAATAAAACTGAAGAGTTTGTTTGTTTGGTTAAATGCGTAAACTCTAGAACTAAGTTTAAAAAAAAAATAAAAAAATAATGTACATAGCTACATTATTTTTTATTTATAATTATAGGGCTATTGAAGTTTATATAGGAAGCCGCGACGAGTGAAACTGCGGGACATAACTAATGAAATATGAAAGTGTCCATTGTTTAAAATTTAAGTCAATAATAATCGAAAGAATTTTTTTAAATCAAATTCTAAATATGTAACCCTTACTTAAACGGCAATCACACCATACAATTTGAACGTTTCCTATTTAGGAATCTAAGTAGAGAGCTCATGATCACTCTACGCTAAATTGATTTCTAAGTCGAAGATATAGAGTTGAAAATGGATAAACTCTCAATTGAATCCAATCTGTTCTAACTGCGATCACACATTTCGATTTCCTAAATTGGATACGTTCAAATTGTAAGGTGTGATAGCCCTTTTAATAGAATTAAAAAAAAGGAACTATTTCAGATTCTGTACTGAAGCGAGAGCGGCTAGAATAGAATAGATTTTTTACAAGGGAGAAGACACGTTCGCATTATAATAAAGCCCCTAAAGTGAAGTTTTTCCGGGAGAGTTATTTATGACTTGAGTTTTACCCGTCGCTGATCTTGAGCCCAGTGTTACAATATAACAAGATTTACAGTAGGTATAACAGTTTCATCTATATGCATATTTATTTTTTTAATTCGTTGCATTTTTATTTTAATAACTGCAAATGCATTTATTTTGCTAACAATTTTAGTAATTTCAGTCTCTTACTTTGTCTTCGTACTATTAAAAGTATGTGATGGTATGCATTATAATGCTGCAGTTTTGGTAAGGTTTTTTTAAGGTTTAATTTAATGTTTAGGAGAACTGTAAGAATAAACAAAAACTACTAAATTGCTTATATTATTTTTATAACTAAGTTGAGCCACTTTCCTTGTAACTTCAGCGTCTTAACTTTCAGCTCTCTTAACTTTTCACTCTTATTAAGAGCTGCACTGTTCCGACGTAAACTGACGTAACGCAACAGAAAGTTTATAGTTAAATTACAATATCTGTCCATATATCACCTATATTATATTTTTCAGCGCGATAAAAACTTTATTTCATTAAAGTGATATTAAACCAATAACGCCCGCAACTTTTATTGTCCCAAACTGTTACTTTTCTAATTATTTTTATCTGTAAACGAAGGACATAGGAAAAAGATTTACTTGAAGGGAAGTTAAGCAGGATATATACGCGACGGCTAAAAGAGCCGGGCCGTATCCCGGCTCTTATAATAACAATAAATGCCGGATTAAGCCAGTATAACCATCCGGTTTGGTACAACTATGAAGAGATGTGTTCCTAACAAACATTACTATGGAGCAAAAGTTTTTGTACAATACACTGGGAGATAGGATTGATCATTTGACCTCTATAAGTAACCTGCAACTCTAGCAGGTTGCAAGCACTTTGCTTATTGATACGATTTCTTAAAGAAGAGGTGAAATTTTTTAGTAATATTTGAGATAGGCCAAATTTTTGTATTTTTGGATGATTGTTACTTAATCACCCAAAAACGGCTGAATGGATTTATATGAAATTTATCGTACAAGTTTGTTTATTAGTCCATAATGACGGTTGACGGTCTAATTTAGTTTGTTTTTCAAATGTAGTTGACTTACAAGAACATTTTTGAATTAGACCTCGTTCAAAAAATAATCACTGAGACACTTGTTATTGGCTTTATTTAGTGTCAAATTAATAGGCATATCAAATGCAGTAATTACGTCTATAAATCGATGAGACAAAAACGATTTTATGAGTGTCATATAGTGAAGTTCATTAAGTAAGACGTATCAAGGTACCTATTACATTAAGTGAAGTGTGCTTTGCGCGCTCGTTATTCGTGCAATAAAATGTTTTATTATACACAAGATAGCGGAATTAACTGCTATTAAATATTGTAGGCTTTGCATGTTTTTTATTGAAAGATTGATTAATTCATTTACTCTGGATGGATGGATGTATGGCTCTTTCTTAGATAGGACCTGTAGTCTATTCTCTTCTTATTTTTTTAATAGTCTTATGAAATATATACATTAGGTAGTTGTTGTAATTTAAAATACATTGTTAGATAAGATTATTTTTGTAGTTTACAAAGAAATAAATACAGTATTATTTACATAAATTATCTCTCTATCTATACTAATATTATAAAGAGGAAAGATTTCATTGTTTGTTTGCATTGAATAGGCTCCAAAACTACTGGACCGATTTGAAAAATTCTTTCACTGTTAGGAAGCTATATTATCAGCGAGTAACATAGGTTATATTTTATAAAGTTACGCGGACGAAATCGCGTGCAATAGCAAGTTATAAAATAAAGTCGCCGTCCGCCTCTGACTGTTTCTCTTAAACCACCCAACGGATTTTGATACGAATTTTACAAACGATAAAAGCGATAAAAGCAATTTTCCAAGCGGGTCGCTAGTAAAACGATTGTTTTCATAATTGCGGTTTCTTCTGACAGTTCATAAAAAAAGTGGAATATTCGCAAATTCACTAAGTTTGAATATTCTCTAACTAAACTCTATAGATTACAGGAATTAGATTTTCTTTAGTAAATTGCCTTCTTCTTTAGAAGTTATAGATGCAATTAATTCTAAATTAGATAAATCGTCTTTCTATCTGAAATCGTGACACAATTCAATCAATTTTGAATTACGGATGTGCAACTATGGTAGGGGTAACAGAATATAAAAGTATAAAAGCCGACCGCGGCTCAAACGCGTTTCCTATCAAGAAATGGTTAAGTCGTGTTTTGTTTTCTTTATAGGATTTACGTAAAATCCTTGACTGTAAATGCGTGTGAGTTTATTCAAGAAATACCTAATATATCACCCTTAGCTTAAGATTCCTTTAAGCTCCGTATAAGAAGATATATTTGGAGCTTAATGTGCCAGGGTAATCTGCCTTTTTAGAAGACTGCAGACTGCTAATATGCGATTAACAACACGGGCTTCCAAACGGAAAGTTCTTAGTAACCTTTTTACTTTCGGTATTAATAGTAATTATATTGAACTGAGAGCAATTAAGTAGGATCGTATGTTTTTATTTGTTCATTTATTTATATTAACTAAGTTTTGCGACTTAGAAGCCTTCGTTTAACCTTATATGACTTCCATAGTAAATACATCTGTGGATTACTGTTAGAAGCCGATATACGTCTACTACTGAAAAAAATCTTCCATTAAGACTACCAAAGCTTGCGATCAACTATTGTAAAAAAAGTTTTTCACGATTTTTACTAAATCGTGGAACCACATAGCCAGATGGCAGAAGGTAGCGAAATTCTCTAGGTAATTAGTACTTATAATAATGTGCAAGGTGCATGCAAATTCGTTAGTTAGAATATTTAATTTTAGATTATTTAAAGTTAGGTTACTGAATTAAAATTAGAATTTTGATAATCCGTGCAGTAGTTTTTTAAGATTATTCATTACAAACAAAAACAAATCTCCATTTATAATATGGATCAGTATAGTAGATTATATTAAATTCAATATTTTATTTCAGTATGATACCTACTTACAAAGTGGTTAGTTATACTGTACTGCTGCCATTATGACTGTAACACGCAACACGTTAATTATATTTAAACAGAAATATTGTTATTAAGGATAAAGAGTTGTTGAGTTCATATAGGTATTTGTAAAAGAACACGATAACAAGCATAATGGGTGTACTAATCGTCTTTTAATAGTGGGCCAGGAAGCGTTTGATGCCTTGATAATAAACGGATTTTGGTTGTATCTATAAAATATTACTTATAGAACAACAATATAATGGAGGAAGAAGTACATACTTACCTACTCATTTGATGAACATTGTTAAACCAGGTCTTATATAATCATAATATAAGAGAAAACACATAAAAATACGAGCGGTGAACTACCTCTGACTTTTTGGCGTTGGAATAAGGGAATACTTATCCTCGATTATTGAATTACTTAGGTTCCAACTTTCCTTAGGTCTATACAACATTTGCATGTCTCCAGTACTTCTCGTACCAACAACAGGCAAAAATGACGCTTTGGTAAAAACTGGACCGAGGCCGAGGAGGTAACTTAATAAGTAAAGGAGTACCCATTTTCTTTGAAAAGAAATACAAAAAGAAGACAATAAGAGTCTCTTTTAAACAAAAGAGAAAACCAAGAGTTTTCTGGTGTAATGTATTGTCTTGTTTCTGTGTTGCATTCCCGGTACGGGTTGTTGACATATTTCGGAGTGTTACGTCTCACAAAAGCAGTGTAATATCTGTGATTACAATCGCCACATATTGTTGGATGCTATGTAGTTATGATGAGTATACCTAATAGCAATATTCAATATATATTTTTTCATAATTTTTTTTATATTTTACTAGCGAACATCTAAATGTTTATCTACCAAGTTTAATGAAAATCAGTTAATTCGTTTAAGAATTATGGAGGAACATACACACATACATACAATACCTTATTAGTATTGATAATTTATTATAGAAGATTGTCGATAATGTTATACGATTTCTTGGCCGTGATGAACAATAAACCTAGTAAACATTCTTTAATTTTTTCTCCATTTAAAATTTTAAGAGAAACGCTTGTTGTTATAAATTTTAATTTCGCAATTCATTATATCCCGGTCTGAGACAGAGAGCTTATTTTACGGTCCCATTTTTTTGTTCGTGAACCATATTATTAAAGCCGGGGCCAACTCACGACATTATTTTAATCGGTCCCATAGCACGGAAAATTGAGGTCACCGTAGTAAACTTCAACATTATTAATTTTTGCCCTCAGTTTCACTCGCATACCAATGTTATATATAGAGCCATCAATATCTCCTATGTCATTATTTTCATCGTCACAGCAGTAGGACATCTACTGCTGGACAAAGGCCTCCCCCATAATTTTTCAAAAAAACCCATAATTTGTCAGAAGCAGCCTGGATCCAGGGTCGACATTATTATATAGATTATCTGTCCACATTATGTCTCCTATATTAAATTAAAAATTAAGAAATTAGTAGTACAATCAAATAGTACTAGAGCAACTACGTCGTAGGTACTCTCAATTTAATACCATTAGTGGTACTGGCGATACCAAGCAGTATTACTAGTACTATTAATGGTACAGTTCAATGGGCTAGACTCTAGACTACTCTAGAGGAACTACTTACAACTGTATTTCATCTAAATCGATTGAATAGTTTAGTATTGAAATTTCTAAAATATAAATATTTTATATTTTATAAAACTAGCGACCCGCTTCGGCTTCGCACAGGTGAAATTTTGTATGTACAAAAATCTAACTCGATTTTCGGTCTTATAGTTAGACGAAGCAGTGCGTAAAAAAAGAAAGGAGAAACCAATTCCACTGTCCACACCTTGCTTACCTTTCTATTTACTTATCTGTCTTTTTTATTTAATTACTTGTCCTTCCTTTGTCCTTTCCAGTTAAATACCTGTATTGCTTGAGTTCCTGAGGGAGTGAAGCTCGCCTTTTACCTTTAAAAAATATAAAATCCACAGCTCCTGTTTGGCTTTAGAAAGCAATCACTGCCTTTTTCCACACTCTGGTAGCATTACCTAAACTCAAAGGACGCCATTTAATAGCAGAATTATTTACCGGATAAGGGTGTTAAAGTGATTTATGAATATATTTCTATTTATAGCCTCTTCCCGCTTTGTTTATGTTCGGATTTGATTAGTATTATGCTAAAAGTAGTCCACATAAGTTGCTAAGTTAATTTTCAAAACACCTTTTAGGGCTTTTAAGATAATAGGCATATATGCCTTATATACCTAATAAGCAATTAAATCTATGTGGTCGTTGGCCAGTGTCTAGATTCTAGATAAAACTTCTTCGTTGAATTCGATAGCTTTCCTGTCTGTATTTATGTGAATATGTGTATATATTTATATGTCTACCTTAATATTATATGGCTAACGCCACTTTTGCAATAAATTCCGTGTAATACAAAGTGAGTAAGAAATGCACAATAACTTTTATCAATAATATCTAAGAGGCCAATGATTTGTAGAATGGGAGCAATAAAACTCAAACAGGGAATAAAGATATTGTCTCGATCGGCCCTTGGGCATTGTTTCTCTTACCAATCTTATTATTACTAAGACAACTGTACTTGGGAATAATAAAATATGTTATTTACAGGTACAGTTTATTTATTTGTAAATTTACTTTAAAAAGCATGTTAAGACAGAATATGACGATATATTGATGTTTATTTTGTTACTTTATTGGCTGAAGTTTGAGATTGTATTGGCTTTTATCACAAAATTGAAAATGTAAATAAATTTAGAAAATTCGAAAATATAATTAATGAGCAATTGAAATAACCTCGAATATTCTGTATTCAAAGCACACATGACCTTAAAATAAGGTGAAGTAATTTTGGCAAAAACCTCATATATTGTTTTCTGATCACGTAGCGGTCAAGGCGGTTATTTCATACGACAAAATGGCAAAAATCGATATTCATTGAGTTAAAAATGTTATGTAGTCTATTCACAGAACACGAGCTTGTAAACAACTTTAGCTGAAATTAAACTCAATTTAATTTTAGCTTATGGAATGAAAACTAATCATAATTATATAATACAGCTTAGTTTAAATATGTTATTAAAAATCCTTCCTAATGGAATTTTTTTTTGTCTCATAAAAATCTAGACAAGAAGAAAAAACAGACCAGAAAAAGAGTGACGACAACCTCTTGTCTATGTCTATGTCTTGTCTTACTTATCTTGGAGGGCTTCGCAAGTTGTACCACGATTTAGTAAAAAAAACACGGGAAAAGATTTTGCATACGGATAGCTATTGATAACGCTACTTTCTTCCTATAGGAAAGTTCTTCATTCCCAACAAAAGGAATTTATAAGATGATGATGAATAATGTCCAGAAGAAACTATCATTGATATTTTCTTTTATACTTATTATTTTTGGTTCCTAGTTTAGATAGTTTAGTAAAGGGATACCAATACCAGAGCCAATTTCCCTATCCCATCCTAATACCTTATCCTTTATCCTACTATGGTCGGCAGTGAACTTGCAGGACCTCTGGCGTTGCTTGTTTCACCTATCATCAAGTCAGCTTTCTTCTGTTTGACGACCTTTTCATAAGAAAAAAAATTTTTTTTTAAACTATATACATTCGCTATGTTGACGTTAAAACCGTTATTGAGTGAGCTTGAAGCGGCATTCCCTTCCAAACTTCTACTTATCAACCACTCAAAACAATACTTTGTGTCTTAACTTAAAACAAAGTTATCCCAAGGAACACTTAATGAAGCGTATTTCCAGATAATAGTAAGTGATTGCTGATTGATGCGTATTATATCAATAAGTAAACGATACTTTTGCACACAAGAAATTAATCCTCCAAAGTCTCCCGCGACTCATTCCAAGCCGCAACTTAGCAATACAACTCATGACTATTACAGTTATATGAACAGTCTCCAGTCTA
Organism: Synanthedon vespiformis; assembly: GCA_918317495.1. Classification (NCBI taxonomy): domain Eukaryota; kingdom Metazoa; phylum Arthropoda; class Insecta; order Lepidoptera; family Sesiidae; genus Synanthedon; species Synanthedon vespiformis. Next base: position 4,379,951 of record OU906958.1, read on the forward strand.
TGAGGTCGGCGACTTGCAAAGGACTGATCGACAGTAAAAGGAGGAAGTATAAATTAGGAAGAGGCGTGAAATTCCACGACACGTTGTCAATCCTTACAAAAGACTTGTATGACAGAATTAAAATTCTTCACAACCAAATGGAATTCAAACGAAGCTGAGACCGCGTTCCACTTTTATTCGTGTTTTTTTTTCTGCTCTACTCAACGACAATCATGAATATGTTGTAATGGTCGTAATCTACTTCTAAATGCTGCATTTTAGCGTCTGTTGAATTGCTTGTTTTTATTGCATAATTTTTGTTTATTATTTTTTTATATCTTTTTAATGACCCCCCTCGAGTAGGTAGGTAACTAGGTATATATTGTATTTATTTATTTATTACAGAAAACCATACAGTAATAACAACACATATACTCATTTATACAGTTAAGAAAAGCACTTTGCGATCCCATATTTAAATAAGCATCAATTGAGTAAGGGTTGCCGTCAGTAACACACGTACCCTATAAAACTATTTACCCATTGGTGTTATTCGTTTAGAATTTTATCAATAAAATACACAGAATTCCTTTAAGACGACGTATGTAAGAGCGCTTTATCGAACATCCTTTAAGTGGTTTCCAAAAACATGGCCTTCCCATAAAGCTTGCGATAAAGGAAACATGAAGCCCTTAATGGCGTCTTTTTGACATACCAAAGTGCTTCGAATACTACCCAAATTTTGATTCTGGAATGCTTTTGTAAACAAAAAATAAAATATTAGAAAAAAGCAAGATATAGTCAATTTGCCTGCCGAACTTTTTGCCGTCAAAAGCCGAATCGTTAAGTTTTTACGAATGTCTTCGATAAAGAGACTAGAGAAAAAATGTTCTAGGGCAAAACGGGCGTAGCCTCGTGCACGATGGTGGTGTGAGTTCGCGCGTCCAATTTTACACATAAAAACTTCAAACGCTTCCGAACGGTCCTTCGATGTTCCTAATGTTCGAAATACCAGCTAAATACCTCGCATATTCACAAATATTTATGCTTTATGAAAAGAAATTTCTGTTCAAATACTCACATTTTGTTTTTCAATAAACTCAATCTAATAGTTTATGGGACGAAGGAAGAAATTTTTCGAATGCGGGACAAAATATCGGGACGAACGAGAGGAGACATAAATCATATTTTTCTGTGTGATATGGTGACGGACTGGTTGCCCCTGTAGGTATAACTAGGTTTTTGCAATATCAGATGTGTTGAATAGCAGTAGCGACATCGAATGCGCAGGAATGAAAGAAAGAAATAGGATAAAAACATTTTTATGAAATGAGGCGAACAGACTGACGGTTTTCTTGTTGGGATGTTCCTCAAAGAAACCAATACCACGGAGAAACAAATCACAGAATTAAACTATCATGGGATTTTCAATCACAATGAATAAAAAAACTGCTCAATTTAACCTTCAATAAATTGGTTTTTTATTATTATTTAAGAATAAGTGCATATGTGGTCAATATGAAAAGCAATTACATCTACAGATTTTATTTTATGTTTGATTTAAACAGCTATAATAAAAAATATTTAATAGCCGTACGTCAGTCGCCTATTAACACATTTATCATTAGTGGTCTTTTGTAATTTGTGTTGTTACCAAGCACACGTGCAATCTGGTAATTTATAACTTTGTAACCCAAGAAACTACTAAAATTTCTATCAAAAATAATGGTAAAATAATATAAGTTGTTAAAATAAATTGATAAATCGATGCAGTATCTTTCATGTGTATCGTATTTGCCATCAATTACCCTGTTCAAATGGAAGATACCCTAAATCGCGATATCCCGGTGTTTGCAGGTCATTAGGGCGGTACGGGTTTGATCTCGATGTTTTCGCGACACTGACTCCGTTCGCCTCTTCGACGAAATTATCCCTTAACTTGTAAACATCCTGTTTAACCGACAACAGCATAGTTAAAGCGTTTAGGTGGTCTCTGATTAAACTAATTGAAGTCGTAATAAAATTTTACGAGACATTAAGTCCATTTGCGAATCCCTGGGAACATCAGTCGCTTCAAAAAAGATGAAATTGTGGAGGCCATCTATTGAACAAAAATTATGAATATGTTTCTACTGGACTTTGACTTTGACCCGTGGAATAAGGTCAAGTATAATTATTATGCGTAACTATGTAATAAAATTAAAAAAATAAATTTTGTATAGTGTTACTTCGGTGGTCATTTAATGATATCGTAACTTTGACCTGATTCTTCAGGATAAAGTGTGGGATACCCAACTCCTCAGAAACTTTCAGCAGATATAGCGTGTTTGGGCCTAAAAGAAAGTCGGGGGTTGGTTTATAATAATTATATACTATTAACTTATCGTATTGTTTATCGCTTCGTTTTTGGGCTATCAATTTTTTTCTATCATCTGAGTTTGAACTTTAGCCCTTAATTATTGGTACCCTGGCCCAAAGAAACTCACGATAAATATAATATTTTTTCCTCCAAGATAAGTTTCCTAAACTAGAACTGTCCTTGAACGTGACCACATTTAATTTAATGGTGAAACATCATACCAGAATACTAGGAATTATTGTAACATAAATTATCTTACAATATACTTACTTAAACAAATATCTGTATTCATCTTACAACTTGAAATAAAAATCGTGGAAAATCTTCACTTAGATAAACAAAAGTGTCCTTACTAAAGAATAAATGCGAGCAACAATTTTTAATCGACGTAAAACTCCCGACCTTCTACATTTTTGCAAAGATTAAAAAACTTACAAAGCTTATCTCTGGAAGATTAATTATATTGCAACTGTTTGCTGTTTTTTCCCTTTTCTTACATGAAGGAAAATTTATCTGTATCTTTTCGCGACGGAGTGTTCTTTAAATACTGCTACTTTCATTATACATAATTCTATACTACTTACTACTTATTATATAAAGCTGAAAAGTTTGTTTGTTTGGTTGTACGCGCTAATCTCAGGAACTACTGGTTCGAATTGAAAAATATGTTTTTGTATAATTTAACTCTTAACCATAATAGATCACAGTAATATTTTGTAGGCACCAAATGAATTAAAACACTATGTAACTGTTTTTATAATACAATAACTAAGCCTACATTATTATAAAAAGATAACTGTTCACTTATTGATTTCGTCCCAGGATTGAAGGTTGGTGAAATTGAACTGAAAGACTTGGCGTACTTCGTAAATTTCTTAAACGATACTATAATCCTCATCCTCTGTATTCCGAGTGGATCATCCAAATGCTTCAATTACTTTTTATCATCATTCACTATACCACTAAACATTCGATACATTTATTATAACCGATATTTATCACTAAAATACAAAAATACAGCAACAAAACCAATGTCACACATTCACAAAAAAAGAGTAAAAAGCTTGCTTATGTTACTGTCAAAATGCCCTTTGAATATCATGATGTCGTATGCACTAATAAAAGGTTTTTACTGGCAATACGTTACATTGTTTTATGTTTTTTCTTGTGTACTTACAGTCGTTGGATATATTTTTGTCAAGCGTTGATTTTTTAATTTTTATTCGGGAAGCATTGCTTTTCTTCTGGACGAAAGGTGGATGATACCCTATGCTTGTTCTTTTCTGTATCCCTGACACATTTCGATAAATGAATTCTAAATACGAAGCTCTTTAGGTATTTAAAGTTGACGTACTTTAAGGAACGTTATCTGTGTTATGTCTGTATTTGTTTTTCGCTTTCTGAGATGTAAATGTGTTGCCATATTGCAGTGTCCAAAGCCTTCAAGTGGAATGTAGACATAATGGGAGACAATATGTCGTAACGAGGAAGGCGGGTTACCCTTCAGGGGCGGTTTATTTCTTGCCTTCTCTAATCTCGTAACCTTAAGACTGACATTTTCATTTATTATCGTTGAATCAAATGGTTGAAACTAAAACGTGACTATCTAACTAACCTTTACAGCAGTTAAAACTAACAAGTAATATCTTTAAATTATATCTTACAGTGTTATTAGTTTGTTAAATTATTTGAAAATTTTCTTCTTTCACTAGTAACTGACCTCGGTTTTTTTAAGTTGTTTAGTTTATTATTATAATAAATAATAATATAATAAGTAATAAAAATAATAAACAACAATAATATAATAATAATAATTATATAAATAATAATAATTAAAACCTATAAAACTGTTACTTATCGTCTTTTTCTTCTTGTTTCAGGTAAGCAACATTAGTAAGAAGAATTTAATTATGGTAAATTGTAAAACTTACTCATATCAAATGATTCGTCTTTAGTTTAATTTTGTATTAAAAGAACTCGTGATTTTATTCCAGAAATGAATTCAAAAATCTTACTGTCTACATATATATGTAGTTATATTATGGTTCTATAGTTACCCCCATAGTTTTTGTCTCCCCCATAATATTTTTTCTCGTTGAATGACCCGTTATTATGTACGACAAAACGACACAACTGTTGGAAAGAGGAAATTAACCTAATTTCAAGACATAAAAACGTAACGCAATCATGGGTGTCACAGTCACACGCCGCTGACGCAATCCCCTCACGCTATGTGCCCCATAAATACATCGATCCCTTACAAAGGCTCCGAAATTTACGACAGGTGCAAATAAAGAGATGCCACACATACCTCGGTGAATAAAGGCCTGCATTCTTCTTTTTGCCCACGTCTAAAGGACGACCGACAAACTTCATAATAACATACTTTATGCATCGATAAAGCCCTATCTGGGAGCACCCTTTTCTCAATAGCACATTCTTGGGTGCGCGAAAGATACAATGTCGATAGTGGATTCATTGACATTCGACCTTTTCTCCTAAGCTTTACAGTGCATTTCAGAGGTTTCGCGTGATTTCGTTGAACTGATTTACGATCTGATCTGAGCATGTCTGGTACGTTACTTTTCTATTCAGGGTTATCATGGAGTGGAACGGCTTAAAGGAGACTTAAAGCGTCTGCGGTGAAGTGGCGGTCCCTTAGGATTTCGTTTCATTTTAACTTTGGTTACCAATGCGTAACTTTTCTTTAAAAGAAAGATTGGTTTAGTGAACTGCATTTTTCGAATATTAGGTATATTTGAATAATTTGAACCACTTATAAGTCTTTTTTAATTTCTTGTGTGCATTTAATTTTAAAATAATGTAATTATGAAAAACTTGTTGTAATGGCGAGCGAAGGAAACCATCACGAGGATTTGCATATTCCTTTTCCCTTTGCAATGGCGATCAACATTTTGAGCATCAAACACAGTTGTCATGCATTGCATGCATTCATGTTTGCTATAAGCAAGGAAACGGTAATCATTTCTCAAATTGTTATAGCCGCAATAACTTTCAAACAAAGTAGGCACACAACTTTGAATGTAGTGTATTATTCAAACAATGAATAAAACTTCCTTTCGTTCGAGGCAGCTATCTCGTTAGTACGAGTTGAAGATTCACAAGTAAGTTGAGCCGCATACTTTGTGGTGAATTCTCAGCAAGAATTCATATACGAACGTTTGGTGCAAAGGTGATTCAACTTGCTGTTAGATCCTTTTCGGCTGTATTTTAAAGACTCAGTGAAGTTCTAAACTTTCTTCCCCTCGTGAAGGTGTATTCGAAGTAGGTATGACATTTCTATTCAATTAGAATAAAACGCGTGCAATAACAAACCATTTTGTTTGTTTCAAACATTCGTATATTTTCATAGTTAAATATTCTATTTTATAATTTAACTTTGCTAGTGTATCACACGATTGCTAGTGACGAAAGGGTGATTTAATTTAAATTAAAATGTATCATGGCATTAGTAGAATAAAATAGAAAATATTATTTAAATTAAATTTATTAAAAGCCGCAGGACGTCCACTACTGGACATAGGATCCATCTTTGACTCGCGGCCTTTATTAGGTGTAATGTGACTTTCCTTTATTTCTACATTAAAAATCATTAGACTATCAGTATTCAAATATGTGTTCCCTAATCAAACAACATTACTTAATATTGTTTATTCTCAAAGGTCCACATCGTTAACTAATATATTTACATTGCAATATCTAAATTGATAATGATACTAAGTATAATTCCAAATTGTTTCTTTGTTCTTAAAATGATATTTAAGCTCTGCCTCGCTATCACATGGACACTCTCTATTTGGTTGTCATACTGTTAACTTACCATAATATAAAGTTATTCGCTTAAAAGTGGTTTTACTACCGATCCTTCGTCGACAACGTGCCCTCTCGCCGTGACATTACAAAAATTGGCGCAGTCGGTAGGATCCGTTATTCAGACCGTAGAAGTCAACGGATACCAGCGGAGCCAGCATTGAAGACCTGCAGTTAAAACTTCAAGAAGGCTTCGGTAATCATCGGCGGCACATTCGACTTTCGGAGAAAACTCACAAGTAAGGCAACTTAAATATATTATTATGGAACAGAAACCAACCAAAATGGAGGTGTCACGCCCTCATACGAATATAAGCCTTGAAATGGCTGAGCGAATGCTCATAAAATTCGACGGCAACAAGTCTAAATTATACGAATTCATTGATAATTGTGAAAAGGCCCTTAGCCTTATTGATCCACTACTACAACCTGTCCTGTTCGCAATCATCGAAACAAGGATAACGGATAAAGCTAGAGCAATTGTGAGAAATCGAGAGTTCCCCGATTGGAGAACCCTAAAGCAACATCTGCTCGACGCTTATTCAGAAAGAAGAACGCTAGGACAATGGCAGTTAGAATTGAATTCATGTAGACAACTTCCGAAAGAAAATGTAATGTCTTTTTCGAATAGATTAGAATCTTGTTATATTAAAGTTATAAATTCTTTAGATATCCATTTAGATAAAATAAGTAGAGAAGCTTGCGTTAATTTAATAAAAAATCAAGCTCTTAGTATCTTTTTAAATGGACTGAATAAAGATTTAACTATATTAGTCAAGTCACAGCGACCTGAAAATTTAGAAGCTGCAATTGGTATAGCTCTTTCGGAAGAGCAACAACTTAGAAGTAAAATAGAAACTTATAAATTTCACAATCAGGAGGTGCATCACACTTCCCAACAGACAAAATATTGCAAATATTGCAAGAAAACCAATCATAATATAGATAATTGCTTTAAATTAAAAAATAAAAATAATTTTAACAAAACTGATCATCAACATAATAATTTTCAAAATAAAAATAAAAAATTTAACTCCAAACCAATGAAATAATTGTTAAACCAAGATGTGAACAAATCGTTGAGTTCAATACAGATTCTAACCACGAGTTAGGTATGATTAATAAAATTGAAATTAAAAAAGGCGTTATTATCGCAGACAGTTTAATTAGATGTGTAAATAATAAAACTTATACTTCGATTTTAAACACGAATGATAAGGAAATAAAACTGTCTAAGGTTCAAATAAAAGTGGAACCTTTAACACAAATATTTAAAAACCAATTAAAATGTCATACAATAATGAATGTGTCTTCGAAACACAATTTTAATTATGATTCCAATCGTATCAATATTATAAAATCAAAACTTCGTATATCACATCTTAATATCGAAGAAAAGGAATCTTTAGAAAAAAATTGTAGTGAATTTAATCACGTTTTTTATTTGGAAGGAGATAAATTAACATGCTCAGACGCATTATCTCATTATATTCCGACTAAAATTGATTGTGCACCAGTAAATGTAAAAACTTATCGTTATCCACAAGTGCACAAAGAAGAGGTTGAAAAACAAATAAAAAATATGCTTGAACAAGATATTATACAACCTTCTACTTCCCCATGGAATTCACCAGTTTGGGTTGTTCCTAAAAAAGCTGACGCTTCAGGTGAAAAGAAATGGAGGATCGTAATTGATTACAGGAAGCTTAATGAAGCTACTGTTGGTGATAGTTACCCATTACCAAATATTACAGATATTTTAGATCAGCTAGGTCATTCTAAATATTTCACCACCCTGGATCTTATTTCAGGATTTCACCAAATAAAAATGGCACCCGAAGACGCAGAAAAAACTGCATTTTCAGTCCCTTCAGGACATTACCAATACAACAGAATGCCATTTGGTTTGAAAAACGCACCTGCCACTTTTCAAAGATTAATGAATAGTGTACTCGCAGGAATACAAAACTACAGATGTTTCGTTTATTTGGATGACATCATAATTCACGCTGATTCATTAAAACAACATAACGAACGTCTTATTGAGGTTCTTGAAAGGCTAGAAAAATTCAATTTAAAAATTCAGCCAGATAAATGCGAATTTATGCATAAACAAGTGCTGTACTTAGGTCACTTAATTACAGATGAAGGAATAAAACCTGACCCTAAGAAAATTGAAGTCATAAAGAAATATCCTATACCTAAAGATCAAAAGGACATAAAAGCTTTCCTAGGTTTTGTAGGTTACTATAGGAGATTTATAAAAGACTTTGCGAAATTAGCTAGACCTTTAACTATTTTATTAAAAAAGGATGTCGAATTTAAATGGACCAGCAATCAGCAAGAATCTTTCGAAGAATTAAAGAACAAATTAATAATGAAACCAATTTTACAATATCCAGATTTTTCACAAGAATTTGTTCTCACTACAGATGCAAGTGCATACGCCATAAGTTCAGTTTTGTCTCAAGGTATACCACCTAAAGACTTACCCATTGCATATGCCAGTAGAACTTTAAATCATGCTGAATCTAATTATTCTACTACTGAAAGAGAACTTTTAGCCATTGTATGGAGTATAAAACATTTTAGACCATATTTATATGGAAGAAAATTTAAAATTTATACAGACCATAGACCACTTACATGGTTATTCAATGCTAAAGATCCAAGTTCTAGATTAGTACGATGGAGACTACTGTTAGAAGACTATGATTATGAAATAATTTATAAAGAAGGAAGATTAAACAACAACGCTGACGCTTTAAGTAGAATTCGATTAGTTAAACCCGATACATATAATGATTTCCTACATAATTTTGAAAATAAAATAATTGTAAATAATAATATAGAAGAATTAAATGACAATTTAACAGACTCTTTAAATGGTAACATTTGTATACCAATATCATGCGATTTAGAATGTTCTGATACACTTACAAAAGAAATCGAAAATAAATATAATCATTTTAAGGAGATTAAACCTAAAGATATTGACATAAAGAATTTAATAGTAAAGTCAGAAAAAAATAATTATATTTACTATATGTGTATTAAGCAACACTATTGGGATAAAGCCGAATATGAAGACATATTTGAAACCCTAATAAAAGTGAGAGACCACTTACTTCAAAATAAGGGGGGAGAGTATGAATTAAAAATGCCCAAAATTGGTAATCATTATGATAAATTAAATTGGCCTAAAATAAGAAGTATGTTAAGATATATATTTAAAAACACTAATATTAAAATAAAAATTTATTGCAATTTAAAAACTAATCTAAATAAAGAAGATATCTCTAAAATACTAGAAGAATATCATTCAAATCCTGTCGGAGGACATGCAGGATATCATAAAACCTACAAAAGAATTAAAGAATTATACAAATGGGAAAATATGAAGAACGACATTAAAAAATTTATTAAGTCATGTGATTCTTGTCAACGTAACAAATTAGTTAGGAAGAAACATAAACTTCCAATGGAACTAACAACTACGTCTTCATACCCTTTCGAAAAAATTGCCCTCGATATAGTTGGACCATTACCATTAACTGAAAACGGTAATAAATTCATTCTCACACTTCAGGATGACTTAACTAAATTTTCTCAAGCTTATGCTGTACCAAACCATGAAGCTTTAACGATAGCTAAAACGTTTGTTTCACAGTTTATTTGCAAATTTGGAATACCGAAGTCTATATTAACAGACCAAGGTTCAGATTTTATGTCAACGCTGTTAAAAAACGTAGCAAAATTATTTAAAATAAAACAAATTAATTGTTCTGCCTATCATCCTCAAAGCAACGGAGCTTTAGAGAGATCGCACTCAACTTTAGCTGATTACTTAAAACATTATATTAATGATAAACAAACCAATTGGGATGATTGGATTGATTATGCAATGTTTTCATATAATACTTCAGTTCACACGTCTACAAAATTCACACCATTTGAATTAATTTTTGGCGTTAAACCAAGCTTACCTGTAAGCATAACTTGTAAACCTGAATTTAAGTATACTTACGATGACTACATTAGCGACCTAAAGTTAAAACTTCAAAAAAGTCATGAATTGGCAAGAAATAATATTCAAAACTCTAAAGTTGTTAACAAAAATTATTATGACAAGAAAAATAATATTATAAATTTAAAAATAGGTGATAAGGTCTTCTTAGAAAAAGCGACATTTGCTAAAGGCAAAAGCAAAAAACTAAGCGCTAACTACGAAGGACCTTACGAAGTTGTTAAACTAAATTCTAAATGTAATTCAACAATTAAAATTAAAAATAAATATAAAATAGTTCATAATAATAGACTAAAATTAGCTTTTCAATAATAAAATTAGTAAATCAACAATTAAAATTAAAAAAATAAATAAATATAAACTAGAAACCTTAATTAAAATAAATGCGTTCATATATAATAAAAAACTAATTTTTGTGCTACTCATTCCGTTAGTCTTCAATGAAAGCTTCGATACTTATAAGATTATAAGTCTGCCCATCCATAAAAATGATGACTATTATTCTTTTATTCTACCAGAAGAAAATGCACAGTACGTTTCAGTTTCAGAAAATAGAATGTTTTATGTAACCTTAAAAGATTTAAGTCATTGTCAAGAAATTTCACAAAATATGAGATTATGCCTTAACAGAGGAGTAATCTTCTCCACGCATTCGAAACCATCCTGTGAGATAGGTATATTGCTTAACAATATCGATAATCTAAATAATTGCAACATTCGCCTAACAACATTAAGTAAAGAATTATTTTATAAACTAAATACTGACAATCAGTGGCTGTTTATTGCCCCAAAGCCTACTTTAGCTACTGTTAAATGTGAAGGATCTCAACCACGAGATATAACCCTAAATAAAAAAGGAATTCTAAACTCTAATAAAAACTGTAAAATATTTACTAGTAATATGGTTCTTACTACATATAATATCAACAATGAAAATCAAGTAAAATTATCTGTATTCCCTAAATTTGATATAAATGAATGTATAAAAACTGAAAAAATAAACCTAACTAAATTAAATTTAATCCCTTTACAAAGTTACAAACTAGATCATGACTCCTTGAAAATGACTAGTCATAAATTAGATGAAATCGAATCATTAACTGAAAATTTTGAGAAAAAGAATACTATGTATAACAAAATTATGGGAAACGGAATTTGCTCTTATATTTCGCTAACAATTATAAAATTGATCATACTCTATGTGTTTATGAAATACACATGGCCTCTTTTAAAATATTTATGGAAAAATCATATTAGAAGACATGACGACAGAGACTCATGTTGTTCTAGGGTTACTAACTGTATAACGTTCAATGTAAACCAAAGGCGCAGTATGTACACACCTACTGCACCTACTGAATTAGAGATGCAAGACATTGAATTAGAGGGACCTGAAATAGTCGCCCCTCCACTTAGACGAAGTCCCCGTATAGCAAAATTAAAAACATAAAGAAAAATATATATTTAAATCTATATTCAGTACCATGTCGATAACGTTTAGTATATTCGATACCACCTGTATATTTTAAGATAATTTCTATTCATTGTTATTATAAGTTTTACAGTTATCAATTGTATTAATTAATTTCAAAATAATGTTATGCTTTGTTAAAATGCATACTTGTTTTAGTTAGTAAGTTTTATTTTTATACCAAATTTTGCTTTGTAGTAAAATTAATTATGTTTTATTATTATATAATAGTTTTCATTATAAACTTTAAATTGTAATGAAATTGTATTAATCATAAAAATTTTAATGATTTTGTATTCTTTTGTATTATTAATTTTGTGTGTATAGCAGAGTGCTTGTTATTAGAATTTAATGTGATTATTTTGTTTTATTGCTTGTATAGAGTTTTGTTTAGAGTTTATACTTACCAAGTTTTAATTTTCATTCATAATGTTTAAGGAATAATTTGGAAAATTATTCAATCTAAGGGGGAAGGTGTAATGTGACTTTCCTTTATTTCTACATTAAAAATCATTAGACTATCAGTATTCAAATATGTGTTCCCTAATCAAACAACATTACTTAATATTGTTTATTCTCAAAGGTCCACATCGTTAACTAATATATTTACATTGCAATATCTAAATTGATAATGATACTAAGTATAATTCCAAATTGTTTCTTTGTTCTTAAAATGATATTTAAGCTCTGCCTCGCTATCACATGGACACTCTCTATTTGGTTGTCATACTGTTAACTTACCATAATATAAAGTTATTCGCTTAAAAGTGGTTTTACTACCGATCCTTCGTCGACAACGTGCCCTCTCGCCGTGACATTACATAGGTCGTCTGTCCACCTTGTGGGTGGACGCGTCCTGCGCTGCGTTTGCTGGTCCGTGGCCTCCACTCAAGAACCTTCCGACCCCAGCGGCCGTCGGCTCTTCGTACTATATGTCCTGCCCACTGCTACTTCAACTTACTGATACGCCGGCTTATGTCGGAACTTTCGTACGTCTACGGATCTCCTCATTTCTGATTCGATCTTGCAGAACCCCGAACATAGCCCTTTTCATAGCTCGTTGAGCGACATTGAGCTTCCTTATGAGGCCCATAGTTAGAGACCACGTTTCAGCGCTATATGTCATCATTGGCAACACACATTGGTCGAAGACTTTTGTCTTGGGATACTGAGGAATTTTGGACGAGGTCTCAGAGCTTCCCGAATGCTGAATTAACTTATTAAAAGTTGCAAAATGAAAAAAATATCATTTTTTAATTAAAAAAAATCATATTTGGAATGTTTTTCGTATCTCATGGAAATAGATGAAAATTATTACAGTACCTATAATTATATCTATACATATTACAATATTAAAGTCGCTGTCCGTTTCTATCTATTTCTCCACTAACTTCTTCTTAACCACCCAACAGATGTTGATACGGTTTTCATTGAGGCAAACGAGGAATGTTTGTGTGTGTATATAATGTGCATAAAAATATTGATGTTTTCCTAAAGTTCCATTACGAGCATTCGCGATCATAATTAAGTATGTTCTGAAAGTACAGTGTACCTAGATCACATTAAGTCAAATACATAGACTCTGTATCATTATTATTTCAAACATAGTAAGTGCTAAATCCGCTTGCAAGCTTATGCTAGACATGGGCTTTACTGTAAATTCAACTCTGCAATTAGGATTGTGATTTTTATGTGGCCGTAAAATTTAAAATTTGAAAATTAATGTGATTATAGAAATAGAAAATTTGGATTTTATTCTTCTTATGATTAGTTTTTTTGCAGTCTACAAGAAAAACTACTGAGGCGAGGTGGCGAGTTTACTATAATCATACTATAGTACAAAATAATATGTGATGTGATGTATTAAATTAATAAAACTAAGAATCGTGGCGAGTTTACACATATTTATTGTTTGGCGAACTTACAATAAACCGCCCGTGCGAAGTCGGGGTTAGGTGTCTAGTTTAATCATTTGGAGATTAAGTAAAATAGTCGTCAAAGTTAGTATAAAGACTTTAAACGGTTTATTATATATATATAATATATATTATATGTATTTTCTTTAAACTAGCTACTAATTGTTTTTTCATAATAATAAGTTTAATAGATATAAGTATCTTTCTGACATTTAATAGGTACCTACTATGTTTCTTGTTAAACATGTGCATTTTAAGTGTAGTGTAGGGTGGGGGATGCCCTGTGAGTGAGCTTTCATACTGTCGTCAGCCGGCCGGCAGTAGCTTCGGGGTTAAGGCGGGGAGCGATCGCGCGCCACTCCCGTCAGCCGATTACGGCCTAACACGAATTATGTCGGTGTACCGCGGAATTATGCCGTAATGTGAAGTTTTTAAGACATTCTTTTCTTTAAAGAAATTTTTACGATATTTGTGAGTAATTTTTAAACAAAAATTGGAATCCTTTAACGAGTGCGGCTTTCGGAGTTTTAAATTTATTAGCTTTTCCTAATCAAATGAACAAGGTTCATCGGTATGTTAATTAAAAAAATGTAAAACTAAATATTAATATTTTATTTAGTGTTTTTTGAAATGTCAACTTGCTGATGTAATTTTTTTAATTAACGAATTTTTTATAATATGTAGATTTATTATAGGTATATAAAAAATAAAGTCTAATTAAATTCCTTAAATATTTCGAATTCATTATGAAAATATTGCTTTCACTTTCTATACTTTTTTTCTATTTATTTAGAAATGAATTGCATATTGATGAGTAATAAAACAAGAGTATTAACATGTAACTTTATTGCATTTAGTAGTATGTATGCATATTTGAATATATATTAAAAACGAGAAACATTGAATATTCATAGTGCAAATTTTCACGTGTGATTTTTTTAACTTTTTTTTTTAATAATTAATAGATTCCAAAACTCTAACACTAAGACGAGATCAATCAGTTTTGTATGGAGATTAGGTCATCAGTTTTTTATTATTTTCGTTTTAGGGGTTGAAACTTGTATTTGCTGGAGTTATGGATAAAATAGAATTAGTATTAGAAGATTTAGAAAGTATAAAAAGCATGAAAGTATAAAAAAGTCTTTTTAATATGCGAATGTTATCCCCATTTACAAAATCTGAAATATTCACAGGAAATTCATCAAAGTGTAAGTTAACAAAAGCAATGACCTGGTTTTGAACCATGGTACCTATAATAGTAGATGTAAACTGTAGATAGTAAATTGTATAATATAATAGGTGGTATAAAAGGTATCTTAACTAAATGCAACTATAGATTAATTCTTATCTCGAATAGACAAACACAAATTGTATTGTCTAATCAAAGTGTTATTGAAAGTTATCTGTTTAATTACTGAAGTTTATTAATATTGAACCGCCTCAGTGTCTCGCTCGTTCGTTCGTTCGTTTTGATTGCAATTTATTACTTTGGCTGCAACTTGGCTCCAAGAGCCCGTTCTTAGAACTAGGTGCACTCGCTATAGACTTGTTTACTACGCCCTCAGATTAAATTAAGAACTAAAGATAGAGCCTTGTAGACGGCAGAGTGGAGCCGGTAAAAAACTACGCCTTCGCCGTGTACACACACGGTTACAATGCACACAAGTACAATTAAACTACGTCTCGTTTTATTAAAATACTAGCTGGCGCCCGCGACTTCGTCCGCGTTGAAAAAGAAAAAAGTAGCCTATATGTCCTGTACGTCTAAATGTTTATCTACCAAGTTTTATGAAAACCAGTTCATTCGTTTAAGAGTTATGGAGGAAGATACATACATAATATACCTACAGTAAGATTTATTATTAGTATTGATTGATTAACTAATGAAAATATTTAAAAGTGTACCAGAAAAATCACATCTTACACGTAAATAAGTAAAAGTTTCAATAAAAATAATGAGGTTATAATTTGGAATTGGAACAGAAAATAATACAGTAAACGGCATACGCACACATGTTTATAAAACATGCTTCACTATGATGTCCGCAAAATTCTATCTTAATAGTTCTTATTTGCTCTTTGCCTTGATTACACGAACAATATTTAGATATCCGCTGCGCGCTGTTAAAACAACATGATAGCAGAGTTTCCAACAAAATCATTTTGTATTTTGTTTTATTTGGTTGAGTTTTGTTTTCAATGAAAAGTACATACCGAAGGCCTTGCCTTTGTAAATAAACGTTTGATATGCTTGAAGCAAAAATATTGTATTCATTATTTTAACAAGAAATAGGTAACCTACACGGTACTTCTCATTTACGCTGCTACATACATAAATGACCTTTTTTCTTACTAGTTAAGAGCATTAAAAAAAAATAAGTTGTACAAACTTATGTTAACGAGGTTGAAAACATTATTTTTTAGTATTTTTGTCCGTTTGTCTATGCACGATAATCTTAGAAACGGCTTAACCGATTTGAATGCGGTTTTTAATTGTTAATTGTTAATTGTCAATGTTAATTGTCATCCAGTTAATTGTCAATACATCAGGTATTGACAATTAACTGGATTAACATTTGGATGCTTTTCATCCTGGAAAAATGTTAGGTTCCTGTGGGATTTTCATTAAACCAAATACAGCGCGCACGAAGTTGCGGGCACCAGCTATTTGAGATAGATGATTTTGTTGTCATCCTTACTAATATTATAAATGCGAAAGTAACTCTGTCTGTCTGTCTGTCTCGCTTTCACGCAAAAGCTACTGAACCGATCACCAATTTGCAATTTTATTTTGCATACACGTTGTCTGGGACACCAGAAAGGACATATTTCATCCAGTCACTTGGTTGTCAAATATTTATAGGTGCGTTCAGAATTTTGTTGTAGTATGAGGTCCGATCTCTAAGACCGATTTTTAAGAATTTTTTTTCGGTAGGTAAGTGATAGTTGCAAAATAACGCTTGCCCGGGTCAAGCTAGCATATATTTTCTTTTTCAACGCGAACGAAGTCGCGGGCAGCCACTAGTATATATAATAATTGACGATTGTATTAAATATGTACAGTTGTTTATTTATGTTCCTTAAGTTTCTAGTCACAAACACAAGTTATGACCGTAATCCATAGTAAAAGGTGTCGCTTGTCTCATAACTATGAACACGGGAATCCAACTGAGAGATTAACAAGCGGACCCTTCACGTCTTGGGAATATGAAAATTTGTTGTTAACTTCGTGCGTTTCGAATAGTTGAGCAATTTAAGTAAATGCTTCTAAACAGATGAGGTAACTGTTACGAATAAGTTAGAGCAGGAAATGGGTAGAATCCCATCGGATAGCTGGCGCCAAAATTATCGCTAAAAGGTGCCATTTAACAACAGACGAAAATAAAGCAGCGGGGCGCCGAAACCCACTTTTTCATGTGCCCATCTTTGAAGTAAATTCTTCTTAGAGTTGTAAATTTCGGAATGCTTAAGTTAGCTCACGGAGAAAATTAACTTAGCGAAGAACGGTAGTAAAATAACTTATTTTTAACTTTGCCCCATAAAATATTGTATAGAAACCATAAAATATCTACTTTAAACATTTTATTCAATACTAGCTGTGCCCGCGAATTCGTACGCGTGGTATATTTTTGTTTGTGAACCGTTTGGAATGAAACAAGCACATGTTACCAGAAGGTTACAAAAATTAATGAAAATCGCATTCAATTAAATAGTTTCTGAGATTAGCGTCCACAAACTCGTGGACTAACATGAAAAAAAAAAAAAAAACTATATTTTCACAATGTGGTAATTTTTTTTTAAATATTTAATGTACTCGTTTATTATTTTGTATTAATTTTTGAATTAAAAAAAACATTGTTTAATATGAATATATGTTATATTAATTAAGAATTTGAACATACATTATTTGAATTAATTATATTTTACTTTGTATATTTTTATAACACTAGCAACCTGTTCCCGGCTTCGCATGGGGTAAAATTTTTATTTAACAAATAAAAACCGTTTCGGGCGTACACAAACCTACTTTACATTTTTATATATAAAGAAGAAGATAGTGACTGGCATCGAAATAATATATTTTATATTCAAGTTCGATTGTGAAGGACAGGATGACCAGCCATTTGGAGGTAGGCATTAAATTCGGGTAATTCGTTGTAGGGTAGCAACACTTTCTTCCTTTTTTCGCGGACAAAATACCCTATTACTGTTCAGTAATATTGTACGTGTGAAAAAGAACTACTGTCCCTCTGGTGTCACATGGTCAATTGTGCAAAAAGATACGCATTGTCCTCAGTGCCAACACGTTCCCTGCATCATTGTCCGCAACAATAACACCGACCGGGTGGACGAATTTCTTTATATATTTTTTGCAATAAGGTTAGAAAGGAGACCTTATAATATAGCTCTCTTGTCGTTTTGTCACAGACTTGCTCACATTTAAAATCTTTTTACGGACGAATTTTTATCATGAAGTTACTGTACTGTTTAAATATAATATCTAGAGCTACATCTACATTTAAGAGCAGATTTGTACGTTAAATGACTACTAGCTGGTAAAAAATATATTTAATAAGCTATTGGCTTGACGCTCGACCTTTTGTTGCTATAACTTAGTTTTTTATTTAATTTTAGATGATCTCTTTGGAACAGTACTTTTTTCTGGATGAAAAGTACCTTATGTCTTTCTTATATCCCTGACAATGTGTATGCAAAATTCATGATGATTGGCTCAGTACCCTAGCTAAGGCGTGAAAGAGTTAACGGACAAACAGACGGACACGATTCGGACACAAAAATTTAGCAAATTGCATATAAAGAAACGCACAACTTTTTTGAACATAAGACATGACGAACTCAAATCCCGTAGGTACTTCGTTATGCAAAACAAAATTTGGGAATCATTTTTCATGTAACATATTTTTCGAACAGTAGTCTCGACACTGATTTTCAATTCGTAACCCCAGGGAAATCTAAAGTATTTTGAACATATAATTCACACTATATACAAAGAAAAATAAATACCAACCATTGTGGAAAAAATACCCAATTTTTGTTGTAAAGTTTGTTGTAAACTGGCGATTTATGTGTAGCATATGAAGTATCTTTTCCAATCCCAACTTTTAACTCCGTCGTAACATTTTATTGTAATAGACGAGACCCACGTTATCGACTCCCGTCGATAGAGCTTATATAATAAGCGGCTTATGGTTCCTAAAGCGTTATTTATTACGGGTGGCAATCTCCAGACGTCGCGTCGCGTCTTCGAAAATTAACTTAAAATGTAAAATTATTTGATACACAATAATTGTTATTATAACTGTATACAATAAGGACAGTAAGATAAAGTTTACCTAAATAAAATAAAACTCCGACAAAACAATATACACTACAAAAAAACCCTTTACTATAGAGACCAAAGCGTAAACTAAGTATATTGGGTTTTCTTAATTTCTAAAGAGAATATAATTCGATTTTAAGTAAGAAATAAAAAAAAAATATATAAGGATTTTTGAAATTAATCCCGTATAAGACTAAAGTTGGGATAGAAACTTAAGAAGTAAAGTAATTTTTGAAAATTCTATATGGACTTGATATTATGGACATATTTTTTGATTTTTTACGCGCACGAAACCGCTCTCTATGTAAAAGCTAATCTCTATGTATGTAATTAAAATGTCGTTTAATTTAACTTTCTGACGCTATTGACAGGACGAGTTGAGTATTCAATATAAAGCGAACTGTACCATTTTAACAAAGGCATTGGTTTTCAACTCTCGCAATGCGTTCACACATAGTTCTCTAAAGTAAATCGTCAAGGCTTTGTCCAGCAACGGCTGTAAATCGACTCGTAGCACGCGAATATACGCGAATTCACGTTGAACTTTGGGCAAATTACGAACAATAGAAATGCTCAGTGAACCCTTAACGATTTTATTCGAGCTTCGAGCCAAAACGAGAGTGAAAATTATGGGTTATAGTAAACGTGAACAGTTACGGAGCATGCTAATTTAAAGCAATCTTATAACCTAACCAACCTTAGCATCCTTTTTTATTAGCAATACAGAGCATGTCTGCAGCGAAATGAAAAATACTGGAAATATTGTTAGCGTCTCAATATGACCCCTCGACAGCTGAGCCGGGGTGGGCAGGGCTTGAAATACTAAGCCGCGACTTGAATTAGTTCATTTTGCCACATTGTCAAGTGCGGACGTCTAAACGCTGTCAAAGAAATTTTTAAAAAATAATTTATTTTATTCAACATGCCTTCGTGTGTTGTCAAGTGGTGCAAAATAATTCGTCCCATTATCTCAAGGCTAATGGGATCACTTTTCACATAAAAGTACACCGTTTGCTATACAAAACCTTAAAATTAAAATATCTCATATTCTTTGTTAGGGATGTCATTATGCCAAATGATCTAATGCAATTTATTAAGATTATATTTTATTTTATTATAGGGACTAAATATAAGAGAATAAATATACATACATATATAAAAAAGTAATATAAATAAATAAATAATTATTATAATTATAATTATTACTAATATATTATTTAGTTTTCGAGTTCCTATTTTCATTTTCAGCTGGAAAAAGATTATTGAAAAAGATACAAAGATTTATTGAAGTGAAAACATCTTTAGGCACGTTTTGTGAACCATCAGGCTGGGGTCGGTGATACTGAATGAATAGGGAATATTAGGGAATATTTGAACTCAAGCCCGCTTGGATTGGTGATACATTGTATCGTGTGTGTGTATGTGTATAATGATATTTATAACTTTAAAATTGGAAAAATAGAAGTTTTCACTTCTATCTGCGTTTACAAAATTCTTAAAAGTATCACAATGCATACTTCTAATATTTTATTATCTATCCTTTACTTTGACCAAATATCAAATTTAATTCTGAAATAATTAGTAATTTATTGTATATCTCGAATTATCTCGAATTTTGAATTTTTCGAAGTAGAATATTTTGTATTTATGAATAACTACTTCTACTCGTTGTTAACTTTTTTCTTATTATATACTTGAAAAAAGAATTAAATTTTATTACACAAAAATGATTGTTGACTCTTGCATGAAACATCCCCGCTTATTAGCCATCAACTGTCTGATCTAATGTCAAATTTTGAAAAATGATCGAACTTTTATAAACTTATTTATAAAATGTCGTAAGTACAAAGTGCATCCTAATAGCAACCGAGACGTGTTATCATTAAAGTTTCTTTTTAAATGCTAATAGTTTGAAGGTATTAATACTTGCGTTCTATGTCATATTCTATATTTGTCATATTTTGGCGTCGAAAATTTACGGTAACTAGTATGAAGGGACGGTTTCCATGCTCGCAGAGTTTATATTAATTCGATGCATGTCTGTCAGTAGCCTTAGTTTCATACACTAGTGGCACTAGAAATTCGTGCTAATAGGTGTCTGACGAGTTTTACAAAAAAAAAAAAAATACTAATAATACATAAATCTGTAAGTGTAGGTATTGTATGTAAGTATGTTCCTCCATAACTAACGAATTAACCGATTTTCATGAAACTTGGTAGATAAACGTTTAGACGTACGGGACACACGATAGGCTACTTTTTCTTTTTCAACGCGGACGAAATCGTGGGCGCTAGCTAGTTAATAATAAAATTGACCAACCAGAATTAAAATTTATGCCAAGTCAAGCACTTTGAGCACATTTGTAGCTGCTGCCCGCGTAACTTTGTAAATTATATACTAAAACCTTCCCCGAGAACCACTCTATCCATTGGTGAAAACAGCATGAAAATCGGTGCAATAGTTTTTGAGTTCATCGCGAATAAACAGACAGACGCGGCGGAGGACTTTCTTGTATAAAATATGTATTAATAACTATCTACTCTGCCTATAAAAGCTAGATGAAAAACTTGATTCATTTTTGATCTTGAACGCATAAATTTCTCAACGGAAATTAAAGCAGCCATTTTCTGCATTTACATAAGGTAAAGGTATTCTGTGAAGTTACCTATCTGTAATATAATTCTCGTTGACAAGCACCAAATGAATAGTTTCGCGAAACATGAATCAACACTCAAGGATGGAAATTCAATTTGATACGTGCGTATTAATACGTTTTTGCTTCCTTGCCTCCGCTAGGGTTGTATGTTGTATTTGGGAAAGGAAGAAATGGCCCTTAGGTTAAGCAACAATAAAATGTAGTGAGTTCCTTTTTAATAAAGAAAAACCTATGTATATCAAGTTACTTAATTTAATTAGTCTTAATTTAATTTAGTCTCCAATTGAAAATGATAATTTTAAGAAGTTGATGGTATATCGCTGCCCTTAGTTTTTAAACTAAGGGCCATAAAACAAAAAAAAATTCAATCACAGATGTGATTGTATTGCAAAAATACAATCACAGTTCTTCATATTGTATGTTGCACAAAAAGACTTATGGTTGTTTTATTCCATATTTAGTATACTCTGATCATTTTTATATGATATATTGTAGTAAAATTCCATCAAAATCCATTCACCACTTTTTGCTTGTTAGAATAAAAAATATCGGATCGAGTAGGATCAGTAGGATATATTAAATGTTAAATGTTACTAATTAAATTTTATAGTTCAAAAAGGTTCCAATACGGAATCGGTGGTGAAATATAATATAAAAATATTTTTGTAAAAGGCGTGAAATAAATTTTCCAAAATTTTTAAAATTCATAATGAGATTTTCCGTTTAAATTATTCCTTTTACAAGCCGCCTAGCAATGATAGTAATTTTTGGGACAACATGATTTTGAGATGGGAAAGTAATGAGCCTAAGTCCCTGACTGTTTTGTCGGAACTCGGAAGGGGCCACATAGTGCAACACTACACGTTAGTATTAATATTCAATGTCGTTATAAACTGTGATACCTCGATAAATACTCAGTGTATTTTAGTCGGAAATTATTTCGGAAGCAATAAATATTTTAGTTCATTGGGTTAAAATTTTAAGCCACATGAACTCAATTAAATATATAATTATTTTCATTCAACGTGTTGTGGTGTAGATCTCGTGTGAAATTCTATTTTAGAGATTTTTCATCGAGAGATATTTTGTATGATATTTACTAGATTTGTGTATTTAAACTAATTTGTGGAAGCTTATACAAAATATGCGTGCATATCTTATTTATTTTATAAAACTCCTTTGGTGTGATTTGACTGAACACATTCAGTTTCCTTTGATATTAAATGGATTCTATTACCATCCATCAGTGGTGGAATTTGTAATTTGTCCTGTATTCGGGCGGCTCCCATTACTCTCACTTTAGTAAGTCTTACCGGTATGGACTGTAGGGAAGTTTATTCCAATAATTTTTTTGATAGCTGATATGAATATGAATCTACGAGTAAAGTAAACAATATCTTGCTTGTGTATTGTTACATCTGGTGACAAGGTGTTTAATTTTTTAATATTCCGCAACAATTCCGTAACAATGAACAACTTGTTCAGAATCTTATTATTAGAATGTCTAGGAAAATGTTGACTACCCCTTTTCAGAGACATTCGATTACGACATTGACTTGTTTACATTTTGATCATTTCCTTTAATTTCTAAATAGTTCAATGACTTTAAATTCTATTTATTGTTTTCCTAAAGCTCTTTCACGATTCAAGCGAATTGATACCCCGAAGACGAAACCCCTTTTTGTGGGGCGCACATTTTTTGTTCAAATTCCGTCCGTTCGAGTAGGTATCAGAGCGCATTTACATGATGTATGACATATCCATCATAAATATTTAGATTAGGAGTGTTTGCGCGACTTAAATTTCAATAAAGGCGGGCGCTAAATCAAGTGAATTTTATTGCGGTTCTTTCAAGAGTATTTCGCACAGAAATCCTTGCCTCGTAATCCGCTTCATTTATTTTAGCGCTTTAATGAATGAACGCGAAAGTGCGAGCATTAATTTAAGCGGTGTTACATCCAACAGGTTAGTAAGTTTAATTTTTGCTCCTCGAGAATCCTTTTAAAAGAGTTTGAAATAAAACAAGATGAAGAGGATGTAAATTTATTTGCGAACTGATATATTATGTACTAGCTGGCGCCCGCGACTTCGTCCGCGTTGAAAAAGAAAGAAAATCCTGTGTCCTGTACGTCTAAATGTTTTTCTACTAAGTTTCATGAAAATCAGTTAATTCGTTTAAGAGTTATGGAGGAACATACATACATACAATACCTACACTTACAGATTTATTATTAGTATAGATGATTATAGAAATATATTTTAGATAGCTTCGCCTATATGGAATTTAGCCTATGTTTTTTTAAATGTAATGTTGTAATTCTATTGTAACTGTTTTTTAAGTCAGATAAGTAGTTTTTAAGACTTCTTACACACAAACAAATAAACATTATAAACTTTACCTGTTTATAATATATAGTATAAATTAATCTATCCACGTGAGCAAAGCCGTGGGCTAAAATATGTCAGGCGTCGATGTATTTCAGGCGTTATTTTGCGTATTGTGTCAGGTTTTATATCTTTTATTTTTTAACGCGGACGAAGTCGGTCGTGCCAGCTAGTGTCTTTATAAAAACAACGAGTTCTCTGTGTATAAAAGACTCACATTTGTTTAAGACGTGTGTAATATGACTAGATATTTAAGACGTCTACCCAAGTTTGTTTTTGTAATTTAATATTAATTCAAAAGAGAACAGTACATTTTTGTCCATAGTCATTGTCACTAATAAGATAAGATATATAATACATATAGTATAAGGTTTATACTAACAGCGGCGAGTGATAATTATTTGGACATAATTTATTGTAGCTTTTAAGACTTACTTTTTAGAGAAAATGAACGTGAAATACTTCACATTAATGTGTATATGTTATCGGCATATAACATACTTATTCATTTATGGGTCGAGTGAGTGAAAACCTTTAAAGAGGTCGTAAGCGCGAACCGGTAACCTTTTTTACGAGTTTTGACGCGACTCATTTAACCGATTTTCATTATTACAATAAAATTAGGTATGAAAGAATATATTTATAGGTCGTTTTATGTAAAATGAAAAATACATACATATACAACAACAACTCTAATATGTGGAAATTTCATCAAAACTATATGAATTTTGGAATAATTAAAAATCAAAAATAAATAAATAAATGAAAAAAGTGAAAAGGTCTTTACCTTGAACTTGATAGATATGGATTCGATTTTTATGAGTAATAATAATGGTCCGTGAGCCAGCGACAGATTTTCATGAAATTTCCTCTCAGTCGATAATTCGTAAAATGACTGAGAGAGTTATCATGAAGCATTGTGGTAGCCGCCCACGCACATAATAATTTTTTATTTAATCATTTATTCCCGATTAAAAATTCATCAAATTATAGTTAGCCTAATATTTTGAAGAAACAAAATTGTCAGCTATTTATAAAATGGTGGATATACGTCAGCAGGTCACACGAATATATACGTGTTCAGTGATTACCTCCCAATAGAAAATTTATCAGATGATAGTTTATGTATTACTGTTAATAAATAAAAAGGTCAGCTGGCTATATCTTGGTGGAATGCCTATCAGCTGATGCTCTGAAAGTGTAACGGGCTACCACTGCTCAACCCACCATCGGAGCCGCAGTTGACGTTCACAACACATAATGATACAACTCTCTCAGGCATTTTACAAATTATCGACTGAGAGGAAATCATTGACGAAATTAGTGCCTGGCTTACGGACCATAATAAATTATTATTTGTTTATAAAATATTATATAGTAGGTACATACTGTACTTTTATGTATAGTGAGTGTGGTATCCCATAAAGTGCGAAGCGGAGTCGTGCTTGCGGCTGTCACGAGAGGCTCTATAAAAGTTTACCCTTGCTTCAGGAGTGGTGTTAGGGTTATGTTTTACTGTGTTATGCGTTTATATGTTTAAAATGTTTTACGAGTGCGTACTGCTTTTAACATGTTCGGAAACACTCGTATGTTTGTTTGCAATTTGAATGACGCAGGTTTCACAGAAATCTGTTAATTTACCTTTAGAGGAATCGGTCTCTATTTTTAATCCGTTTATGTTATTAAGATACATGTTATTAATAAAATATTATTAACAATATGGATGTTGTCATCAACATGTATAAATATCCCAATGGATGTTTCCAACGCGGACTAAGTCGCGGGCACCAGCTAGTATTGAATACGGATGTATTAAATTAATGTTATACGCTTAAACTTCATTTAATTTACATTTTATTTATATGTAAATTAAGCAACTCGCTCCCGACTTCGCCGAAGAAAAATATTGTTCTGGTTTAAGAGGAGTTTTTAGCCATACAGACAAATGTGGAAAGCGACTTAAATATTACTATGTAAAGATGGAATTAATTATTGTATTTCTACAATGTTACATTATGTTGCCAACCCTAAAGAACTCTATGATGACAATCAAGAGACGCATCGACAAACTTCGGTAAACTAATTTTGAGCCACGAGGATAGGGAAACTTTGTTGCGGTACTAATTTTTATATTGCGTACTAAGTTATGCGGTAATGTGGACCTTCGTCGTGCCTGATCGATGCTAGAGCTACTAAGTGACTAAGTCGCGGGCACCAGCTATACATTAAATAAAAATATTTGAAACATAAAAAAATATATATAAATTATACTTAGATGAAAACACAAAAATATCTGCATTATTAACGAGTTACGTTTATGAGTGATTATAAGTAATTGAGAAAATGATTATGATTTTAGCCCATTACCCCATCCCTCCCTTATCCCTTATCCTCAATCCTTCTATGGTCGGCAGCGCACTTGTAGCACTTATGGCGTTGCTTGTGTTATAGGCGACGGTGGCCACCTACCATCAAGTGGACCGTCAGCCTGTCTGTCGACCTTAATATAAAAAAATAAAAAAATAAAAATATAATTTATTATTTTTGGAGTGTGTAGTTTGAAAAAAGTTATCTAAGATGCTTATACTAATATACTTATAGTCAGCTAATCTGGAAATGTTCTTCATTATATCAAATAAAATAATTGTATAAGAAAAAATAATGTTTACTAATAAATTATAGGAATGTAGGCAAAAAAAAACTGAAAATATTTATAGTCACGCCAGAAAAATCAAAGGAAGAGTTGATACAGAGCGTACATCTTTAAGCTACGTTCAATTGGCTCGACAAATTGGGTCCATTAATATCGATAATGAATCAAAGGATCCATTAGGAATATTTCTATTTATCATACGGAGACTAGCGTTTAACCGCTCCTGCTAACTTGCAAGGGCGATGGCAAAGTTAATCCCTGATTTTAGCGAAATTACCTTACCGCCTAACAGATATCTTCCATCTGAATTGTTCGCGTAAGTCGATTAGAGGTCTGAGCTTGCCGAAATTGATTTACAACTGTTTAAAACTAAGCCCAATTCTATTAGACTATTGGGGTTAATGGACCTCAGATTATATCCGTAGCCGCCAAAGCCATGATGATCGATCTGAATTATTTATTACGGAATCAGAACTCTCATAATAATATTAATGCTATTCAGGTCTTTCTGAACTATCGGCGTATTATGTTTCTTCGAACCTTAACATTCGTTTTATTTCGAAATATTTTTTATTACATAGGCACTGAACGTTTTGATTTTGGGTATTTATAAAAAAAAGTCCCCTGCCGCGTCTGTTTGTTCGTATGTTTGTATCCTTTCAGCCATATTCGTAACCATTTTTCATAACCTAGATATGTGTATATGTTCGTGATGAATTTAAAAACTACTAAATGGATTTTCATTCGGGTTTCACTAATAAAGAATCATATTGGGTCTGTACCAATGGTTTTATTTCTTACTAGCCCACCGCCCTCATTTCCAATTTTTCTCTTCAAGACTTTCCTTCCGCAGACCTCCCCACAAATTTTTGAAAATACAAAAAATAATTGATTTGCTCCATTCGTTCTTTTGCGCTTAGTAACAACAGATTTAGGGATTAGTTTTTATTTATATAGATTTAATTTGTCCATTAAAAATATTACTTGTTTTGAGAGAATAAAATCTCTTAGAAGACGAATTTCCTTTAAGAAATGTTCACAATACATCTAACCGTGAATAAAAGCGTATCTACAGACAAATAAAAAAGTGTTTTTGCAGTAAACAATTTAAAGAGCTTGTAGTGCAAGGAGCACAACTCCTATCGGCCAATAAGTTGAAGAGAAATTTTTGTCTTGCGCCAGCCGTCTTTGCTACATTTCCCGAGGCTTATATCGACATCGACACAAAATGGAAACTTCTATTGACACTGTACGGTTCACTTTTGTGTAGAATTAATATTGGAGTAAGCATTTCCCAACAAATAACCGTCGATTGTGTAGACAGAGAACTGGAAATCGCATTATTTGCTTGAATACGACCTTCTATTTTTTTTTAAATTGTGTTTACAATTTATGTATATGTGAGCCCCAAAGTGAAAAGCATACTTTTATTTACGACTAAGCTGGTGCCCGCGAGTTTGTCAGCGTTAAAAAACGAGAATCAACCTAAAAAATTTCAGATATCTTCATCGCTCTGATGACTGTCTCCAATTTTTATATTTTTAGACGATCCCACAGTAACCTAACATTTTTCCAGGATAAAAAGCGTATTATATGTTAATACAGCTATTTGTAGGTCAAATTTCATCCAAATCCGTTTAGTAGTTTTTACGTGAAAGAGTAATAAACATCCTAACAAACTATAGGATAACAACTATAGTACTATAGGATTCCAACTGAATATTCTATCGTACGATATTTCTTTGCCCTTTTTTAATCTTTTTAGGCAATGAACTGTGCTGTTTAGTCTTGTAATTGGTTACTTTGTAACAACGTCGAGTTTATTTTAAATTGATAATATAATGAAAAAATAATTTGTTGGCTGTACCTACACTTCACGTTCTTCAGAACAAGAACTAAATCAACCTGGTTAGCCTCCACGTTTAGTTTTTTCTTTTTTCAAGTAACAAGCAAAATACTTGGCTTACGGTGACTTTCACATGTTTTATTAGGTTTGTAGTCTACTGTCGTTTATAAAGATATTCAAAATACGAGGGCGTTGGCGTCTTTGATAGTGTGCCTCTTTAGCAGGAGCTGATAGTATGTGAAGGGTTAGATGTGAATACAGAAATAGTAAGCCTTTTGAAACATGAAAAATTGAAACACAATTTATCTTTTTAGGTACTTATATATATACAAAAAAAATAATAATAAGAACCTGGACGTTATTGTAATTTACTCAGTTAATTTAATTTATTCAAGGACATTTTTTTTAATTCCCTCGTATGTGAGCTTATACTTCTAAAATTAAACATAGCACTCTGAACCAACATTACAAAACTTACATTAATTTTTATTTATATATAAGATTTTAAAATTTTAGTATATAGCATAAAGGCTGCCATGTCAAAGGCCACATAACAGTGGACAATTCCGCGAATTTCTCCCATTATGTACGTAGATACGGATTCGGGACGAGTGACTCCTCGATGCGGGCGCTATAATTAAATAACGTCCTAATTGATCAGGGATCGGACCCATCCATATTATATGTACACATGTCAGCACCATCCGCATCTGTGCTGTGGATAATGAACGAACACACACTTTGAAAACGTCAAGGCAATGTCGTGCAAGTACAACGGAAATTGAGTTTCTGGAAATAAGTAAAAATATTGGGAATTTTATGTAGTTTTATCGTTTTAATATTATGTACATAATTTAACATTTTGACAAAACGTTTGGTTGACGTAACTAGCGGTTCCAGAGCTGGCTATTACCTCGGTCAGCAAATTAGCCGTGAAATACGAGGTATAGCAGCCAGCATGTTTGAGACTAACATAAAGTTGTTAAATATTTAGTCCCTAGTATGCTAGGAAGGGTACAACTTTTCTGAGATTAGCACAAACAGACAAATATTCCAAAAACTGTCTTTTTGACCTCGGTAACAAAAGTACAATGAGAACTGCTTTTTAAATAAAAAATTTCTGTACACACGGCCCGTTTAGATTTTATTATATGTATAGATATAACTGTAGACTACTTCAGATACAGATAATTTAATTAAAGTAATAGCTTTAAAATATTTTTAGCATCATCCACCCGCCCGCCTTTTAATATTATATCAAAGTTTTTAATCAGACGCTACCGAACGATGAAAGAGCCGGTTATAGAAGAGTCGACAAGGTAAAATGCGATCGCATTTTACGTTTCTACATCTTCTGTAAGGGTTTCAGGAAAGCCTGGAAACGTATACCCCGTGGTTTGAGTTCATAAATGTAGGGACGCAGAGAGGCGGGATTAAATTTTGTGCCGCTTCGTCGCCGCCTCTCGTCTTACCGCGGTATTATGAAATGCGTTATGCGCAGTGATTTCTTTTCGCCGAGGAAATAAGAATTCATCTCGTTCGTAGCTTACACCGCGATTTTTACTTGATAAAAATACATCTCGTTAGGTTGAAATTGTATTTTTTTAATATAGGCACCAAAGATTAGAAGGCTGGTTAGCGGGCCTTTTGATGTACCTACCATAAAAAGTAAGTACCATCAAGTAGCTTAGGGACATAATCAACAAACACTAGGAGAGATGAAAAGGTAAAATTTGAAGAGCCCAATCTTATGATATGATATCATCATCATCTTAGCCGCAGGACGTCCACTGCTGGACGGACATAGGCCTTCCCCATTATTTTCCAATAAGACCAGTCAGGAGTAGCCGGGGTCCAACTTCGACCCGCGGCCCTTATCAGGTCGTCTGTCCACCTTGTACGGCTTGTACCCACAAGTTGCGTCCACAAGACTTGCGGGTGGACGTTCTAAGCTGCATTTCCAGTCCTTTACATTGTGTCTTGAACTTACTGATCCGTCGGCTTATGTCGGTAACCTTCGTACGTCTATGAGTTTCTTCATTTCTGATTCGATCTTGCATTATAGTTGTATAGCCTTCTCCATAGCTCATTGAGCGGCGTTGATTATTCTTACGAGGCCCATAGTTAGGACTACGTTTCAGCAACAAATGGCAATACACATTGTTCGAAAACTTCTGTTTTGAAAACACTGCGGAATTTTGGACGAGAAGATGTCATAATCTTCCACAGCTAGTAAAACATAATTATATACTTACAATATTTTCTCATACTACGAGGACTCCATATGGTAAAAAAATAAGAATGTTGATATAATTAATTAATGGAATTTAAAGTTTTCCGGTTGAAGTATTGTTTTTTCAATAGCTTTCAATAAACTGCCAGGTTACTGAACTAACTTTCACACCATTGTAAAACGAAGGTCCGGCGAAGTTAGAAGTAATTTCGTCTGCCATTGTGTGGTGAAATTTTTCTTAATTTTCCGCTAAAGCGTCGAGTTGAATAATAACGTTTTGTTCTTTTATTTTTTTATA
The DNA here is from genome assembly GCA_918317495.1 of Synanthedon vespiformis. Taxonomy (NCBI): domain Eukaryota; kingdom Metazoa; phylum Arthropoda; class Insecta; order Lepidoptera; family Sesiidae; genus Synanthedon; species Synanthedon vespiformis. The sequence continues at coordinate 4,410,947 of OU906958.1, forward strand.
AAAAAATATTTTTAAATTAACGTAACTTAGTATTGAATTCAATATAATGAGCCTAGTTAATTTGTTGTTTAGACACACTGGTATCGTGTTATCAAATGCAAATGTACGACATGAATACAATTTAGTGGTCATCAATTGCATATAATATTAATTACATCACTAGCTAGAGCATAATTATGCAGCTTTTGATCACACAAATGTTGTTTAACCTAACAGCAGCTTTTAAAAGTTTATGTAAAAATTAGAGAGATCACACACACATTATATAATTGACATAATAAATAAACCTTAAAAATGTGTCTCAAATGTGAAAGGATTACTCACAAATATTTTATTTTTCACTATATTCACTAATGTGACTTCTCTCGCTTTACAGCTTCTTATTAGTCTTTAGACTATCTATACATCATTTTAACAATATTGACCTCTCATAATTTTCCTGTAGGATCAGTCAGAAGCAGCCTTGATAGGAGATCTGAATTATTCATTATATGACAGTGCCGGAGTATAGGAATAAACGGTTTGACCATAAATCAGATATATCCTTAATCTAGGTCACGTATTTAACTAATTTGAAAATAGTTTAGAAGTGTTTCTAACAATACTTGCCGATTCATTTTCAAATAGGCGTTTGAGCAATAGTGAGAATGTGGGAAAGGATGAGGGTAGCGCGTTTCCGGCTTGACTTCCGTCTCTACTTCCGTATAGCCCTGTAACTAAGTATGTACTTGTATTGATTTATATCTAATAACGTATTTGGAATCTCTTTATAAATATGTTTTCCCTAAATCTAACATTGTCTATCTAACATGTAGATATATGTTCGTTTTTATGTAATCTCTTGAAATTGGTAGCGATTCTAAAGAATTATTTTACTAAGTAAATCAATTCATTATATCAATAAGCATCACAATCACAATATTTATAAATCAAGTGAAAAAAAGCGTTATTTCGATACATTATTTAGATTTAATAATAATAATATACCTAATAAGTAGATTCAATAATAATAAAGTCTTGTGTACAAAACAAGTGATTTGGAAAATTTATATACAGTTTTTATACATTTCATTTCAAACATCATTTTTGTTAAAAATGTATTGAAATCGTTTTTTCCTAATGTTGGAATTTATTGTGCTTATTGTGTTTAACAGTACCACGGTATGACATTTGCAATTCCAACAGGTCATCATTCATTTTGTATTTATTTTGAAAACATACCGAATTAATTAATCTACGGTAAACGAGGCACCCCATTGTTTAATATAAACAAGCTCCACATAATTTGCTGCTATAATTCACACGTTTCCTGTGTTCTAACAAAATTATAGCAAGTTAGCAACTCATTTTACATTATTGATTATAGTACTTACGACTTTCTTTTTCTAAGAATTAGACTAAACCGAATAAAATGGCAAATTAAATAAGTATAGCTAATAAGTATTAGGTCATTTTATTTTTTATTTAGTTAATCTAGCTAAACTATCTGTGTGCCAAATTATATCCAAATCCGTTGGGCCCTTTTTGGCGTGAAAGAGTAATAAACATCCATAGATCCATCCTCACAATCTTTGTGGCATTGCTTATGTTAAAGGCTACCATCAAGACTAAATGTACCATCAGCCTGTTTTAAAAAAAGAAGTTATTAGTAGCTATTCTAATAAAAAAATCTAGTATTATTCCTTTTAACCTGTACTAAATAGGTTGAACTTTGAGTTGAAAATGTTAAATAAAATCCTATAGCGTTTCAATTAAAGCTCACGAGGCATAACAAAGTTAAGCTGACTTTTCAACCATTCATTTAGTTCACTATTCATTTTTCGATTTCATTTGGTTCCCTTCATTAAAAATGTAGACTGCGAATGCAAATTACACTCTTTATATAAAGCAACGCGATACTGATATAATGATTTCTTAATGAAGTAAGTCAAGAAGGGCCATTTTAATTGAGTTTAATCAGGATATTAGCAAAGAAGGTGACGTTTGTCCCAATTTAGCTAGGCACAATGAAAAAACATTTATTTTCAGGCAACTGGACCGATATACTACATTATTTTGTATTAATTATTCAAGACAGTTAACATAATAATATATAAAAATATACTATGTTATCGGAAAAGTATGTAATCCGTCACTGTATACAATTCCTAGGAAATGTATGATTTATTATATATATTTAATATTTTTATATTTTTATAAATAAATTAATTAACAAATATTGACGTTAAAGGTTTCCAATGAAATATAAAGTTTTAATTATTATATCTAGTTCAACAAATATCAAAAAATAAATATGAGAATGAAATAAGTGATAAATAAATAATAAAATTATATGACATATTGAAAATGTTAGCTTGTGTTTGTCAACCCACCGAGACAGCACTGTTGTTTAAAGGAGGACCACCTGTAGCTATGGGACCACTAGGTACCAATACTAAGACAAGACATATCACAGCCGATACTATGAAAACCATAAAACTGTTACCAACAAGTACCCGTCGACTTAGCGAAGACACTAACGACAGTTCCCCGTCTATGACATCTTCGCCTTTATTAGTTAGCTCATCGGGAAGTCTTCTGAATTTGAGGAAAATAGAAAGAAAAGCGAAATCAACGAAAATCCTTGTAAATCCAGTTTGTTCAGATAGCGTCGATACCAGTGACGATAGCAATCGATCGAAAAAGGCAAATTCAAAGTGGAACGGAAAGAAAAAACGTCTGAAGGCTGAAAAGGCGAAAAATCACATTAGAGATGAGACTAAATTTGATAAAAATGGTCCAATTAGTCGCGACGGAGCAACCAAAGACGATAAGGTTTCGTTATCGTGTTTCAAAATGAAGAGCTCTTCAGATAAATCGCAATCCGTCGATGACCGAAAATCGGGCAAGGAAAATTGCAGTAATGAGAACGCTAGCAATATAATGAGCGCCGAGAAACCAGATCTCATTAACCACTCTAGAAAAAATAGTAAAGAAATTTTAGTTGACGGGATTGGAATGACTGATGGATCATCTTTAGAAACGAATAAGAGAAAGGATAAGAGTGAGATAGCAGTTAAGGATATTGAGGTAAGTGATGTACAAAATTTATTACAATACGCGGTCTATTTTAAAATAACCAGCTGTAGCCCGCTGCTTCGTTCGTCTATTATAATAGGTTTTATTATTATTAATCCGAGGTATATATGTATTACATTGATCTATCTATGTGCCGAGTATCATCTTCTAAATCCTTTCAATTGTTGGTATGGATTCTTCGATTATTTAGTGAGTTATTGACTATCAAACCAACTTAATTATGTCATCACAAACTTTCACATTAAATATTAAATGAAAATATTTTTTTTATTTGTAAACATTTTAGTCACGTATGAAGTCTATACTTTTCCACTTTTTATTTACTATTATTAAACATATACTGAACGAGATCTTGTATTTATTATAACCGAGATAAAAAAAATTGTTCCAGAATTTTTGTCTGCCTGTGCGTTTGTGCACACTCTATGTGCAAATGTGGCACATAGATACTTTATTACCTGAAAAATTTTTAGGTTCCTGTGGGCTTTTTCAAAAAACATCGTACGAAGTCGCGGGCAAAACTAGTATTATAATTGCTTTTTAAGTTTTAAAATATTTTAAATTTTAAATGTTATTAGAGAATAAAAGTGAAGTCACGAAAGTTCAAGAAGTCCATTTAATAACGAAACGTAATGAACTGCTTGCCTAATTCTGCATAAAACGAATTAAGAAAATTTCGTCTGTGCCATTTCGATAAACTCGAGAGCGATCAATCTGTATGCAAATGAAGCCTTAAGCCTGTGTCGTGAAAAATGTGAAATAATTGCGTTTGTTTGATCCCTTGCTGTATCGTTATTACTAAAGTTTTAGTTATGCAATTAGTATGTAAGATATTTAAGAATACATTCTATAAATCATATTCTTTAGAATAACGATTACTTTTAGTTTTCTCGATAGAAAAAAAATCCAAAGTTACCTCTAAAAAAAAAATAATCCGTTAGTACGGCATAAATACTTCACGGAAGGTTATCAGTTTATGAATAATAACAAAACAACATGTTCTCGATAACGTATATTCTTTACATTTTCAAAATGTATATTTGTTTTTTAATACGAAGGAAATATCTAAATTCCCGTGCATTCGGCCCATATTAGCTAGAGCCGCCATGTTTCCCCCCTATCCGCTTTAGTATTGCTTCGGCCGTCGGACGTGGAGGTTGTGTCGCTTGGGCTACCGCATATTTTTAAAATAAATTAAGACTTTTGTATTAATTAAGTATGGGGAACAAAGTGAACAAAACAAAGAAAAGAAGGGGTTGGCTAAAAAACAATGGTAAACGCTTACAAGAAGAAATAAAGTAAGTAAAACTCATACCTATTACCTATACAATAACTATAACTCGTTTCACGATTTACATTAGAGATGGAAGTGGGCAGAATACTTAGGAAAAGTAGCCTCCAGGAACTATTGTTTGACGTGGCGGTCAGACACAAATTTATAAACTACTGTCTAAGGATCGCGGGAGTGGTGGCGAGGGCAAATGGCTCGACATATCATGCAACTTAATATATTATGACATATTATAGATGCATAAATAAAACTCGGCTTATACTATCTTGTCCCTTGTTCCCATTCTAGTCTTGACCATCTATTTAAAAAAAAAAAAAAAAGTGGCCGATCAGTACTCTGTACCATATGTATAGGCGTACGTTCACATCACATATTAAGTAAACACCATGTTGTCTACTCTGCCAGCTATAAAAGAACTCTGACCTGTGTTAGAGGAACCCTAGCCGGCAGGACCAAAAAAAAAAAAAAAACTATAACTCGTAAACAATAACTATTATTTTTTCTTGTATTTATTTATGAAATTTAAATACTAAAATGTATATGACTGTATATTACATAATATACATCATGTATTTAGGTATATTGTTATTATTTTTTAAAATCTTTTTGTACGTATAAATTGTAATATGTCAAACCTAATATGTCGGTCATATTAAATTCATATATTTTTTATATTTTATGAATTAGTGGATTGTTATATTACGTTGTTAGGTTTGCTATTCAATAAATAAATAAATATTATTATGTTTATTGTAAAATCAATACAACAAAAAAATTAATTGTAATAATAAACACAAAAAAGAGTCATCAAAACAAAAAATAAAAAATGTTTCCGAGATTGTTATGCCAGAAGCAAAGCGTAAAAAAGTTATTTAAAATGGTTATTTTAAAATGGGAGTGGTTTTTGGGGAAACCACTCCCAATATTATCAATATAATGAGGTCATAAAAATTATTACTACCCAGTTGATTTTTGTCTGCAGCTTAGTAAACATTTGTATAATAAAATGGCTGCATAGTCCTACAAATTACGTGTGTGAACCTGGAACCCGACATGAAGTAATAGATTTTTTTTTAATGTATACGTTTGTACTCAGTATGTACTGGTTTGTACCAACTTTTTTTTTGTTTGTACCTCAAAGGGTTCGGAGATATTAAATTTTCAAAAAATACTCAGAACCCGCCTTGAAGGAATCGATTTTTTTTAAAATGCATGCGTTTGTAGTCAGTATGTACTGGTTTGTACCAATTTTCTTTTCGTTTGTACCTCAATGGGTTCGAAAGTAGCGGCATTACAAAAAATGCAAAAATGGTAAATCTGCCATTTTTCGAGATAACCGAAATCTGCGAGCGGGGATAGATTCATAGTCGTTTGTACCCATCAAAACCACAAAAAGATTCGTTTTACCTCAATGGGTTCGAAAGTAGCGGCATTACAAAAAGTGCAAAAATGGTAAATCTGTCATTTTTTGAGATATTCAAAATCTGCGAGCGGGAATAGATTCCTAGTCATTTGTACCCAAATGTATCACTGAAAAAATCGTTTGTACCTCAACGGGTTCGGAGGTACTAAATTTTCAAAATGTTCAAAAACCAGGTAATCAAAATCTGTGAGCGGTGATAAATTCCTAGTCGTTTGTACCTATCAAAACCACTGAAAGATTCGTAAAAATAAGTACACACCGAGTACAAACATTTTGAATACAAACATTTTGAAAATTTAGTGCCTTCGAACCCGTTGAGGTACAAACGATTTTTTCAATGATACATTTGGGTACAAACGACTAGGAATCTATTCCCGCTCGCAGATTTTGAATATCTCAAAAAATGACAGATTTACCATTTTTGCACTTTTTGTAATGCCGCTACTTTCGAACCCATTGAGGTACAAACGAAATGAAAATTGGTAAAAATAAGTACACATCGAGTACAAACGTATGCATTTGAAAAAAATTAATTTTTGAAATTGGGTTTCTGTATATCACGGAAATTTAGTTTCTCCGAAACCATTAAGGTGCAAACGAATCTTTCAGTGGTTTTGATAGGTACAAACGACTAGGAATTTATCCCCGCTCGCAAATTTTGATTACCTGGTTTTTGAACATTTTGAAAATTTAGTACCTCCGAACACGTTGAGGTACAAACAATTTTTTCAATGATACATTTGGGTACAAACGACTAGGAATCTATTCCCGCTCGCAAATTTTGAATATCTCAAAAAATGACAGATTTACCATTTTTGCACTTTTTGTAATGCCGCTACTTTCGAACCCATTGAGGTACAAACGAAATGAAAATTGGTAAAAATAAGTACACATCGAGTACAAACGTATGCATTTGAAAAAAATTAATTTTTGAAATTGGGTTTCTGTATATCACGGAAATTTAGTTTCTCCGAAACCATTAAGGTACAAACGAATCTTTCAGTGGTTTTGATAGGTACAAACGACTAGGAATTTATCCCCGCTCGCAAATTTTGATTACCTGGTTTTTGAACATTTTGAAAATTTAGTACCTCCGAACCCGTTGAGGTATATATATATATATATATATATATATATATATATATATATATATATTATGTATATATTATATATTATGTATATGACATATAATTTATAAATATAACAGTTAATACATATAAAGGAACAATAATTTTACCGAGTCGTGTTTATCGATAAAAGTTTTTATTCAATTACGCTCGCAAAACATATACCAACCTGCCTATCTATCGACAGTAAGTTATAAAAAATAAATGTGTGATAATATTTTTAATAAAAGTTTTGACACCGTTTCTGTTGTTTTATTTTGTAAATATGTATTGGAAGTCGATCGGCGCACGACTCCTAACCACTCGGCGCACCGCTCTCGCTCCTGCGGCGTGCCTCACGCACACATACACAGAATACCTAAAATCAAAACGCGCCAAAAGCTCGGAACCCCCTTAAGGTATCCTGGAGTCACACTCATCTTACTTCTGTCGCTTCATTACCAATTTTATTGTCTGTGTGGACTCTCAATTGCATTGACATTTTGACTTCGTAAAGCTGACTCGTACTCGTATCTAGAAAGCCATGAGACTTTACAAAAATATATCCAAACTATGTTATAAATTCAAACGTAATCATGTTACCTTGCAAACATTGGTTTATAATAATATATCGTACTGTATTCTATGTATTAATGGTTTTGGCTTTGTAATTCCATTTAATATACTTAATAAATATGCCATTGTTTTGTGATAACGTAAAAAGTTGCTACAATAGTTACCTACCATAGGACAAATATTTAATAAAATAAGTACTTTAATTGTTTACTTATTTACAATAAATTGTTAACAGAAAAAGAAGGCCATACGATGAGATGTGTATGATGCTGAATTAAAAGTTATGATATATAGCCGGGCATTGGATTGTTTTATATTCTAAATTCTCGGTAAAACTCAGGGGTTTGACGGGCTGACAGGCAATTATCTTTGTTTCATATCGCCAGTATCACTATACTGAAGTAAATACAACTACTACCTCTATCTACTATCTTATACATAGTATTATGTACATAGCTTTTCCACTAGGCTTTTCATTCTAAACATTGATCGTAAAAGATACACTAAAAAAAGGCATTCGAAATATTGATCATTTTTAATAGTATTCATATATGAATTTATGACTAAAATTAAAGAAGTTACGTAACTTGTATGTTTGTTTTCCCAATTTTAGATTTATACATTTAATACATATAGGTAATGCCTGATAACTGTAAATAGAAGACTAAACCTATATGAATTTTATTGATAGTCACAACTTGTATTTGCAGTATATTGATTGAGAACTCGATTGCAATTATTAACGATACTAATAAAATTTCAAATTTGCTAATCTCAAAAATAAATATTTACAACTGCGATGATTGTATTCTCCGTTCTATTTCGCCCAATATCCGTCGCACAAAGCCGGATAATTTTATTATGCGTGCTTTGCATCGAATGTCGATTCGTTGAATAACGAAAACATTTCACTCTCGTGAACATTTCCTGGATAATTGACGTTGAATCGACAGTATTCAATACTTTCGATGCTGACGATTAAAAAACACAACGGCTCGTAGTTCTGTTTCTGTTGATACAAATTGATGAGTGTAATTAAAGGTTTAAATATTTGATTTCATGTGTGTAAAAATAATACATAATATTTGCATTAAAATGTGAAGGGAAACAATGTAAGGAATCTTCGAAGACATGTTAAGTTAAATTTAATGTAGAGTTGTGAACTATTAAGTACTCATATTATATTCTCAAACATTTACAGTATATAATATGCATAGGCTAAAATAAATACAGATTTACATAATGAAAATAATAAATAATAATAATAAGTAAGTATATTACAATCATGTTGATTAAGCGTGATTTGATAGTTGTTGATAAAACGATTATAATAAATTTGGATTACATTGAATTTTTTTGATCTAATGGACTATAGATCCATTTTATATATTAGCACTTATCGTGATCACTTAGGACGCTCTATGAGTCTGTACTACTTGGCACAAACTGACCGTCGATCGATAATTTCCCTTGTAACTTAGGAAACTAAAATAACTTGACTTTCTATAAATTTTAATAAAGATTATTATTTTCAATGTGAATAAAATGTATTCATTTTTGTTTCAGGTAAGGATGTGTTATTAGAGTATACGAGTAATAATATTATAATGGCTTCAGTCTACAAGAGGTAATAAACGCACCTTTTCTTACTATTAATAAATAAAATCAAAGAATTCAAATATAGTATTCATATTTTTTTATTGATCAATAAGTTATACCTAGAACCAATAAACTATAAATCATAAAATTACATAGCTGTTAATGTGTTGCTTGTTGCACAACTAATTTTGAATTAATCTTCATTAATTTTGAACCGAAGTTTCGAACATTGGATGAAAGAATTAAAGAAAAAATTATTATCTAATGAAACCGGCATAACTAAGTCGCGAAGGATGATATAAGATTTTTTGAAAACTACAATAGTTTACAAATAAAATACATAATATTGAACTTTTTTTTTTTAAGAAAATAAAAGCACACATTATTTTACAAAAGCACCTGATTTAATTTTGTAGAAAATTTGATGCAGTTCTATTAAGCTCGAAATGAGTTTGACACGTAAGCGTGGCGCGAAAACGAAGTTACGTTGGACGCTTTGTGGCGGCCAGTATGAAATAAGTTCGCCCTGTGAAATAGCCATTGAAGCTGTTTACACCTCTCCGTTGTGTTGTGGTTAAGCTGTTACTACCTGTAGTAAATAACTCGTTTCAAACTCTCTTACAGACAAATACTCGCTTTCATAACTTCCAAATTGTTTCACTAACTTCTACTTAAACGCTCAATTTCTACAGCTTAAGAGTTTTACCTATGGAAACAGTTTTAGAATTCAGTCGGCTGTTAAGATACCTTCAATCATGCGTTTTTCTTTCTTTGACATGTTAAGAAATTTAAATTTTAAATAATAATTTTATAAAAAAATCTATTTTTAATATGTCAATTAAGTAATTTAATATTCTATTGACATAGACAATTAGGGATCTTTTACATCTAACAATTAGGGAATTGACTAAAATTGCGATTTATCATTTTTTAAGTAGGTTGTATTTTTCAGACCTGTCTCAGACTCTAATTATTATTGCACTCTTCTTTAAAATAATAAAAAAACTATTCAAACAAATAGAATACATAAAGTATTCCACTTTTGTTTCGACAAAACAATTTTGTTACATACTTGAAAACAAAAGGGGCTATATTGAAACGAACATCTTGCACGGAGAGGGGTGATACAGAATTGTGTAATGTTTATTTTTATAACGCTTCCCCTGTCTATTTATAAGACCTAGCACGGTATTTGTAACGAAAATGCGAAGTCACTTCTCTTTTCAAAATATTGTGAAAAGAAAGCAGGCCGAGTGACAAGTGGGAACGTTCAGGGCAAGTTTATGGGTCGTGGCCTTGCGTACTTTTCTACCATTCAACCGAAACGGTCAAAGGTGAATTTTGTTTTATGTTGCAAAATGCTACTCTCATTCGATATACCCTCAGGGCTGGTTTATGAACTCTCAATTCCACAGTAATAAAACCGTCAGTAGATCATCAATACTAATAATAAATCTGTAAGTGTAGGTATTGTATGTTTGTATGTATGTAAGTATGTTCCTCCATAACTCTTAAACAAATTAACTGATTTTCATGAAGTTTGGTAAAAAAATAGTAAATAAATAAAAAAAATAGTTGCCTGGATTAAACTCGATTTTAGGAAGTATGTAACACAGAAAGTTACCTTTTATCTTGTAAGTTATCAACTTATTTATTGGCGTTTCTTGAGCTCCAAAGTGTGACATTTGAATATTTCATATATTTCTCCCAAAAGAGTAAATAAAATTGAGTTGCTCAAACAAGTCGCCAAATCGCTTTCTTTGGCAATGCAAGACATCAAAAGTTTCCGACCATTTTTGTTATTTTTTATTAAAGAAAAATTAAAAATGTAGTCAGATGTATGCTATTCTGTTTTAACACCACTTAACTATTTTAACTTATTTATTTGAAGTATTTTTTTATGCATATATAAATAGTTAAGACATTATTTTACAAATCTGTACTAATATTTGTCTTTAATTTTAAGTCTTATTTGTCTTAACCTAAAGTTGTATTTTTTAGTGTGTTTGTAATTTGTATTCCTTAGAATAAGATAATAATTATGTTAATAATAAATTATGCTCTAAATTATTATGCTCTAATATTATAAAGAGAGATAAGATTTGTATGTTTATTATAAATAAACTCGAAAACTACTGGATCGATTTTAAAAATTCTTTCACCTCTGGAAAGCTATGTTATCAGCGTGCAACATAGGCTATATTTAAAAAAGTTACACAGGCGAAGTCACGTTCAACAGCTAGTGTTTTTAATACATAAAATTAAACATTCTTATATAGTTTTAATGTATTATGAGCTCTCAATTCCAGCATGATTACAAACAGTCACAAACTATAAACAATGAACAAGTAAACAAGTTTTGCTTATCAATGTGCCAGTCCAAGTTTCTGGAAATCTGACAGGCTGTAAATCACGATGGAATTAAAAACAGCTCACGATACTCTCAACTGGTGTAAAAACATCCTTCCTATTTATAGTTAAGTATGTGAGTTATAGTGGCTCTAAACATAAATAATATGTAACTAGATTTGTATAGGAAATAAAGTGTAATGAGACTACCAGGAATAAACATTGGAATTAAGAGATTGCAATACTCCCACTGATCAGGAAGCATCAGTAATGTGGGTTTAGAGCGTTCTTGGAAATTAGCCAAAATTTCGAACCACTATTAGGTGCCTTGAAACATTGCTTGGTAAAAGGCTTTGTCAGAAGCAGACTTCCAATTAAAAGTTCCGTTTGTTTGGCACTAAATGACGTTTTTCTTTTTTTAAAGAAAAAAGAAAAAAACTGCAGTAGCTTTCAAGTAAACCACTTCACGCAAGCTTGGTTTCGTTTATGAGAATTTCAATTTAGCCCGGTGTAGTTAAATTTTGTCTCGAAGGGGATTTTAGAAATTCCCTTTAGTATTGGGTGCTACATTCATTTCGCGAAATGTCACAGGGAAATAATTTCAATTGTTGCCTGTGCCCTAAATAAACGTTATCAATGATGACACAGACAGAATAAATGTCATTAAGTTAAAATAGCTAAATGTAGGTTAAAATAAGTCTGATTTAAAAAAAAATACGAGAGATTGGAACGGTAATCTCGCTTCGATGTCATCAATCATTTCCATCTACTTTGTCTTTCTGTATTTACATAGAACTAGCTTTTCCCCACGGCTTCACATGCTCAATTCTTTTCTGGTTTTTCTTTCACGGTTTTTTCTAGACTTGTTAGTTATCATCATTACACAAAGTGTTATAAAAATCTGCTATGAAACTGTCAAGAAACATGCTTATAGATTCACTTTAAAATTTGTATTATACCTGGTCCACGTTACGATAGTCCATTTATCGAGGAAGGCTATAGGCTATAGAGAACGCGGACGAAGTCGCGGGCACCAACTAGTTTTTAATATTAGTATGGATTTTAACACGTACCGTGTGTAAAAACATATGTATTTGTTAAACATATCAGTTAAATAAATGCATAAATAATTTCTAATATCAGCATTATTAGTCTACATTTTCTTTCAATTATTTATTAGCCACCAGAGGAAATATTTCAATGATCAACTGACAGAAACGTAAGCGCTGCTGTCTGTTACTAATTCGCAAACCATTGGTAATCCAATAAAGTGAGCAAACTGGTGAAATCATTATTTGTGTTCCAAATTTATACTTATCTTACAATTTAACAGCCTTTGTTTCCAACTCCAATAACAAATTACCAGACAATACATAACTTGTAAGTTAACTAATTACCCTAGTTACAGAACTTTTCTGTTTGTACTTGATTAAGTATTCGTGTAACCAAGTAACAATTGAAATGTAACATAGAAATATCATTGTTCTTAATTTCTTTTTGATCAGACTTGTGTTATTTATAACTTTATACATTCTATTGACATTCTAAAGCAAAGTAAGTTTCTCTCAGCAATAAATAATTAGATTTAATTCCAAATATTAAACCGATTACAGATTTAAGATAAAGTAGGTAACCTATTTTTGCCTTCGAAATCGGGTTTGTTAGTCAGATCCTACATTGACATATTCACACTAATATACAGATTGTAATAATTATTCACGTTTTTGTGAAGAAACACTTGTATTTGTATCATTTGTAATCAAAAATTTAAGAACTAAAGGGATGTCAGAGAGTACATCGCCTTATTCGGCCGATCTTTATAATATCGAGGTAGGAACATACGTATCTAAAATTAAAGTAGCCTAACTTACACTTTATAACATCCTGTCTGCCAGCAAAATTCCTGTCAAAATCAATCCAGCCGTACTGGAGATTAGTCGAAACAAACAGTCAGATAGAGAAAAAATAATAAATTTGTTTTTTGTTGTAAGTACCGTGTAATCTTTAAAATACATTAAGTAAAACGCAGTTATTTTGACATTACAAACAATTTTATTATAAAATAAAATAAAATTTAATTTAATTGCTAATATTTTTAAATATCGTTCCACCGGGTTACACCTGGCTTAGGATTAGTTTTACAAATTCTATCTGACCAAACCCTCAATATACCCAGAAACCTCAACAACCCGACCCGAATGCTAATGAGGAAAAACCAAACATTTCAGACGGTGGAAGTTTAAATATAGAATTTCTAACTTTATTTATACGTACCTGAATGCGTACGAATGAATGTTCTACGTGAATGTATTAGGAAGATTCAAGTGAACAAAATGTAAAGAGAAAAAAACACCTTTTAGGGGAACTAAAATAACTGAACATTGGGTTAAATTCTTGAATTCAGATGCATGTTTGATTGGGCTTTGAGTAAGGAGTCTTGGATATAAGTTTTTGTGTAGAAAACTTGTCTTAGAACACCAGCGTTCTTTGAAGACATCTTAAGTCCTGCCAAATGACTGTGAGTTAAATACTGCTGGTCTTTAAATCTACTGGTACCTACTAAATTCGTTCTAGTCAAGTATAAACATTGCAAAACTCTATGAGCTCTGGCGACGTCACGTGTCAAATATGCGCAGTAACCGATTTTGGAACTGTTTGTGAGATATTGCGACGCGGGGATGGAGAGCCAGGGAATGAGCGAGACGTAATGATAACATTTTGTATGAGAGAAAGCAGGTCCGTCGTCTTGTTCGCAATTCTACATGCGCAAACGAAAGATACCCGCTCAAGGTCAGAACCCATCAAGTTTTGCGATGATTATAATGACTCACACTTCTTTACAGAGGAGAACGTGCTCAGACGATCAACATAATATAATAGGCCGGTGAGAATGTATCTGTATATTTTGTATGTATGAAGTTTTAATCGAATATCTCTGGTTCTTCTGATTTTCCGTCTGTCTGTCTGTATGTTGTCTGCCTGTCTATCTATCTATCTATTTGTCTGTCTATTCCTGCTAATCTCGGAAACAACTGTACCAATTTTGAAGGGACTTTCACTGCCAGATAGCTCATGTTATAAGCACTAACCTAAGCTACTTTTATTTTAGAAAAATAACTATTATATCTAGTTTGTAATAAATTAATAATATGCCAGATGACTATAAATAGCCAAATGCAATTTTAATATTTCAATTAAGAGCTTATTAAAAATAATATTTTCAGAATTGAAAATTGCAAAATTGCCTATAATTAATTTTATCGTATACAAACTCATTCAGTATCCCACGTACACGAAGATAGTGGAAAGCCATTAAAATTTCAATTAAGTCCGCTTTATGTGTAATGTTTACTCTACACCGTTCGCCACATTGAAAATCTTGGGTGCTTTCGAAATTTTTCACCCAAAGTTCACACAGTAAAACAATAACCTATGTACATAAAATATGCTTGGACACTTTAAGCGTACCTGATCCATATTATAAATTGAGGCAAGGTTTGTAATTTATTTCCTGTTCCGTTTAACTCTCTTTGTTTGGTTATATTTTTTGTAAATTATTATTTTCGTTTTAATTACTTACCGTGCTGTAAATTTAAATTTAACGAATGCCATGTTACAGAGAACGAATGTACAATCCGTAAGATTTATTGCCAGTGGGAAACCGAAAATATCTGTTATAAATGAGACGTGGCTTTGCGCGATGCACATTAAAATAGTTTTCGTAATTTATATTCTAAAGAGCGTTGCATTTATAATGTTTATGTTTTTAGCGTGTGATTTGTCGGGCAATAAAATATTTTTTTCCCATTTGTGATAATTGTCATAATTATTTTCAAGACATTATAAGTTTTATTCAAGACTTTATAATGTTACATGTTGATTAACCAAACTCAAAACGGTTTTCTAAAAACGTGTGTTTTTTTTATATATTATACATTTTTGAATAAATGTTAAATGGTTTATTAAAACGTGAAAGTAGTGTAACGTATCATCGATATTTTCGATGGATTTTCAATCCATTGCTAAGTCTTTTATCATGTTAAAGAAAGTAGTTAGGTAAACACACCATTTAAACCTGCTGGACCGATTTTTACGAACTTTAATTATTTGAATTTGTCTTTGCTTCAAATGCCAGAATAACTGTTAAAACATCTGAAATATTCCCCAATTAAACTTGTGACTCAAATTCATTTACCTACTTATAGACTTTGTATGGAACGGAGTTATGTGAAGTTCGCCGGGCCAGCTAGTTTTAAATAAGAATACAATTTTTATTCAAGCAACTATAATCAATTACTTCAGTTTTATTGTAAAATTGGAAGCGAATAAGTGATTACCTTTTTTCTAATAAATCAGATCCAGGCAACTTTCTTTGCATCTTCTTTTATTATTGTAGATAGATTTTTCCAAGTAATAAAATAGGAGGTAATGGTATCAAGTTTGTATAAGGTTATTGAAATAAAACGCTCCTAAAACGTTTCTGTTTGCTATCGACACGCCTCGCCTCTGTAACTTAAAAAATACTTTGGATTGAATTATATGGAATCGACGATGATAGACTGTTAGTACCTAAGTATAACTTATAAAGTATACAAAATTATGCTTGTCTAATTTCATATTTATAGTATCATCCTAGGACCGGAATTTTTTTTATTACGCGAGGAAATCTGCGTATAAGATCCCCACCGACCATGGGGAGATCGGTGAGGACAGCATAAATTAACAAAAGCCATATTTTTAATCAAAAAAAAAAAAAAAGGAAAAAAATTTGGTAATAAAACTATCAACCAAATTTGCAGACGACGGTTAGCACTTATCATCAAGTAGACTGTCAACCTGTCCGGTTAATCAAGTCATCGGAATTTAAAGACTTTTGAATTCCCAAGATTAATGAAATTCGTTTAATAAGCAGTGGGTTGGTGCGGTCGAGCTAAGTGTCCTGAAATAGAATGTCCTTTATTTCTGGCTGGTATCTAAATGTGTTCCAGGAATTTGAACATTACGATAAACCCTGAAAATAAACGAAATTATACAAAATCGTATATAATAATTGGAAGCAGCTACAGGCTTTATTTTGGACTGCCCTATTAAGCTGACTCTTCTTTGCTACCATTTATTTTCTTGACAATATGAGCGTCCTCATTTTTCTAGTTACGAATTGCGGTCACACACTCGCCAGTGGCGAAGCAGATACGTTCGAAACGACCTAACCTAAGTGCAGAAAAATGTACAGTGACTTTTACACTTTTAGGGAAACATATATTTAATGGAACTCTAGGAGATTGTCATTTTTTCCTTGTGTGGTTCTGAGTAGTACAGACTGCGTTAATAATCCTGCAAATGTTACTCTCACGCAAAAGTAGCTTCACAGATTGGGATGAAATACAGAACACATATTATATTTTACTCGTAATACCCAGGATTAACATATAGGATACTTTTTAACCTAGTAAAATTTTAGGTTCTTGTAAATGTGGGATCGTCTAAAAATATAAAAATTGGGCGCTACCGTGTCACAGCGATAAAGACGTCATAGATATTTTCTCAGGTGTTATATTTTTCATTTCTCAACGCGGACGAAGTCGTGGACACCAGCTAGTTACATTATTTTTACAGTTACTATTTGTTGAGACAGGAACCATTAAAAAGATCGTCGCAGTTTTGTTCATAGTTTAATTAAAAGATAAGTAATTGAATTTCATCGGTAGAATAGAGGCTTCACAAACAACCTTGGCTACAATTTCAGAGCTGTAACAATACAGGTTGTCTATTCTTTCAAAGTTATCTAAGCCAAAGAAGACAAAGAGGTAAGTAATAACGTGAACGAGAATAGGGGCAGAACAAAACAGGTTGAAGTGGCGAGCCAGGGACGTGCATTGTTCTGACGAGATATTGCGGACACAAGTAGCACACCGCACACCTATATCAAATACGTCATAGGAATGTCTCCTATTTAATCTCTGGAAATATTAGTAATTGTTTTAAAGGCAGTGAATTGACCTTTGGTGACCATAAATCTTATCTTAGAAAGCAAATTATTATTGATTGTAAATAATATTACTTTAAAAATGGCGGCTTAAATTTTTACATTTATGTGGAATTTTGATTGAAATTGCTAAAAATACAAAAAAAAGTCAAAAGTCATGAATAATTTAGTATTAAAGTATAAGAGATGTGTAGATCAGTCAAAAGAGGAAATTAACTCTTTCGCTATGGTTTAAAACAATCAGATATCATGCAAAACTACATACAAAGCTTATATTTCTTAGCCAAATTGATATGAGAATATTAACTGAAATATATGTAATAACTTGACATAATTATAATAAACTTATGGCTTTGGTATGTGAATGCCTGAAATTCGTGGTCTATATCGTAATGATGCCTACCAGTTAGCTTCTGACGAATATGTTATCTATGTTAAAATTTAATTACCACGGTTATCAACAAAATAACAGTTGAATTCTATAGTTATTTCACCTGTTCGCAAATTTTACGATGGAAAACACGTTCAAATGCGATTTACGTATTTACATTACCTGGATAATTGTCAATTTATTTATACTAAACTCAATATGTAGAGCATGTAGTTTTTAAAACAAAAATAAACTCATTCCAATACTCCTTCCATCAAGTGGACCGTCAGCCTGTCTGTCGACCTTATAAATAAAAAAAAAAAAAAAAAAAAAAAAGGCACCGACCAAAATTTTTTAAATATTTTTAATAACTTTTAATTGTGATCTACGACAATATTTTTTGCAATTTTACACGCTTACATAATTGGCTCTTCTGTTAAAATGCATCAATCGCCGTTGTAGATCCAATACGCGGCACATAGGCATACCTACTATTGTCCAGGTTCCTGAGTGTAGTTGAATGAACTGCTCTCTCTATTGTGTCACACGACCTGAATACCCTCGCTGGTTGACAGAACATTGCCAGTGACAGATTTGAACAAAAGGCCCAGGAGTATGTTGGAAAAATTACTCACTATGCGATATGGGTTAACATTTTATACTTAGTTCAAATAGATGTCTGCAGGGGGTTGTATAAACGTATATTAGCAAGTAAAAACTTTGAAAAGTGACCTATAATTTAGTAGGAAAAATTAATGGCAATTTAATTAAGTTAAAGGGCTGATGGGATGATAAAGTTAGCATGGAAATAATGAGTACATAATAATAATGTTACTCAAAGGGCCTCTTTCACCATCTGTCAAGTAGGTTAACCGTCATTTAAAGTCACCTGTCACCAAGAATAATTTAGCTGATATACCTTTTGTTTGTACGGTAAAAGTCCCAAACATTAAAATAAAATAATAAAAAAATTCGCCTATCGAAGGATGCACTAAAACCGAGTGCATAATTTAATAAAACATAAAATTATTTCTAAAAGTAACAAAAACACTTTACATGTATTTGGTGAAAGAGTATAAGGTTAAAGTCTAACTTTTTCAAAAAGATAAATTAAAATAAAATACCTACATTGTAAAGTTTTCTTTATGTCTTAGTTGTAGTTGCAACAATAATATATATCACATATCATAGTTATTCTATTCTTATTTTATACTTCCATTTGTGGAACAGTTGAGTGTATATCAGAAACGTCGTGTAAGAAAGTTATGGCTCAAAACAAATGGCCCGAGAAATATTTGGGGTTGAGAGGATGTGGAATATTAGCTTCTTGAGCCTTTCGAATATTGCGTTATTTGCTCATAATTCACAGTGTCCGTGACATTTTAAATCTTGTTATTTTTTTGACAAAATTTTCCGCAAAAAGGTGCAAGAAGAGTTTGTGTTTTTTACATTTTTACTGCGACGCTCATAAATAAATTGAACTGAAGGAAGATTTTGGTTTTGATACTTCCATAAGACATGTTATTTTATTCATAACGTCGAAAGAGGTTTCGCGACTAGAATTGCAAATAGTACAATTGCATAAGAAGATTCACGACTTCATATGGCGTAGGTAATAATAGTCTTGGAATGTATTATGGCGCAGTTTCCACTTCCTTCAGTCTTGTTTGAAAAATGCACGTGAACGCTGTTTGAATAGAATTCCTTCGTGGCATTTTCAGTCGTTGAAGTCTTAAATTATATTTATTACTAACTGGTGCCCGCGACTACGTCCGCGTTGAAAAATGAGAAAACATAATATGAGTAATATAACGCCTGACATCTTTATTAGTAATAGCAGCAGGGCCGCTACTCGAATTTTTATATTTTTAGGCGATCTTTTGCGAACCTAAGCTTTTTGGAGTATTTAAAGTATCCTATTTGTTAATCTAGGTAATAATCTGTGCCAAATTGCGTGCAAATAAAGTTACAAACAAACTTTCGCATTTATATAATTAGTAGGACTAAGTAGTCGGATATTCATTTTTATATAAAGAAAAAACAATAACATTTCATTTTATTATTAAAGATTGTAAATGTATAAATGAGATGCTCGTCTTCAGTCTACATAATATTATGTCTTAATTTTTCTATTAAATTTAAATCCGAACTACAGTAGGCATTAAGAAATTAGTACAGAAGGAGCTAGAATACCTAATGTCTGGCATAGGAACATAACACGATTAAATTTTTTGTTTCGAAACGTGAACGGCCTCAAAAATACGTCGACTCACTGTTTATTATTATAATACTGTGGGTTTTTCATCACATCTGTAACCTTTGGATGCTAAGTGCTACATTTTGTTCAGGACTGTATGATATTGAAATTCGTTTCTACTGAACGCAGAAGGATTTTGAAATACAACAAATTTCAAATTAAATCATTAACGAAAGGCGGAGCAGAATGAAATAAATTGTAAGTAGTTGAAAGTATTTCTGATTTCAAATCTATTATTAATTATTCTATTAGCTTTGTAAATGTATTAACTAAATTAAGGTATACGCGTAACAATCAACACATCTGTGCTAGGTAAATTGCAGGCCACTTATCATCATCAATCATTTTCTCCCTGACACATAGGCAACCTGGCAACCTGGCTTGCTTCATAAATACATAATGCTCGCCAGTGCAATATTCGTAGGTATACTTCTTTGGTGTTAAAAATTTCATATTATTTTCAATATTTTAAAGTCAATGCTGTGGAAAACTTTGGATTTTATCTGATCAGGCTTATAGTACTCTAATAAAAGTTTATGTGGTTAACTTGAAGGAGAAATTAAAAGAAGAAGATAATAAACTTGATATTGATTTAAGTATTGTTTTATTCCTATTAAAATAAACTTGAACATGCTTGCCGCAAAAACCCATGAAAAGGTAACAGACATAAAGTTATTTTCACATTAGTCATGGATCTATTCCATGAACTATAAAGTTAAGTTAAGTTTTCTTCTTAAGAGCGAATTTAATCAGCTTTACTTAATGCTGAATTACGCAGATAATTTGAAAAGTAACTATAACATGTCACAGTTACGGGTCGTTTCTGGATGGATCAAACGGAACGGGTACTGGGAGTCCCTTTAATGGTATAGCCAACACAATATGGCAAGGATCGGCGTAACCAATTTCTTGTTAGTACCTCCTTGCGTGGCGTTTAGGGGTTATATTGTTGATGAAAACAGGCATTAGTGTCTTCATTAATTCTCAAACAAGAACACTTATGTCTTCCATGATCTTATAACGTATGTATTTTAATTAGGAACAGCAAGTTGCCTCTAAAAAATGTACTCCTAAATTACAATTTACAATCATTCGTGCTGGCTATGCGTGATACAAGGGGACAAGGCTTGGCTTCAACAGTAAATCAATATGCGAACACCATTTTAGTCCATCAATAATATAGTTTTACTTAATAGTTACTAATGGAATAGATAGACATGGTATTAATCTATGCCAGTACCTTGTTGCGGTAAAATGTTTATGTTTCTTGAAGGTAAAATTGGCTTTTTGTAAAATAGGCGTAGATAGGCGGGGTCGCGGGAACGTTACGACACGACAACTGTATTCACCACGGCTGCATACCCGAAGGTGGAAGTACGCCGGCCATCTCGGGACACAGTTAAAGAACCCAATGCCACCAAGAACCACATCAAAATTCGTTGCGTGGTTTAGGAAAACTTACCTGTTATATAGATAGTCAGACGCGGAAAACGATTTTAATTTATACTATGTAAAGTTTGGGATATACATTATTACTGAGTCACTGACACGTACTTGGAGCAGAGAATTTTCCAAGGGCCAGTCCCATTTCCACACAGTATGGAAATCGACAGGTCTGCATCGAGTCGATGTGAAAGTGCTCCATTAAAGTTCCATAGTGGTGGTGACGTAAGAGGCAAAATAAATATAAATGTTACTTTATCGCACGCCATAAGCTCGACCTTTCCACAATCGTCCACCATAAAGGTTGCCTTGACCGAATTCTACCCTCCATACGTTACGAAGGGGTTATTATTTTAATATTCCGCAGTAGTTTTTCACACGAACACTTTACGTCAAGTTTAGTAGGGACCGGTTTTAGAGGCTATTAAAGAAAAAAAACTCATATAAAGGAATCGCATTTATTACTAGAGGTACAGAAAGACAGTCATTTCCTTCCAGAAAAAAAATATTCTCGAGCTGAAGCGAGTAAATAAAGCTATTATTAAATAATACCAACATTATTTATTGCTATTTTGGTTCTATCGTAAACAAATAACTACATGATATATCTGTAACTGTTGTGAAATCAGTAAGTTGTAGGAACAGTTTCAAGACTTGAAATATCGGCCAGTGCTAATATAATATAAAAAATATACTCATTTATTTTCAGATTTTGCTAAGTAAGTTACAATGTAATGTACTGTTTACTTGAGTGATTAGCAGTGTTTATAACACGAACGTTTTTGCGTACGAAACGCCGCCGGCCGCGAGGAAATTAATTGATAAACTTCTCTCGCGTTCACACGATACGCTCGTATAAATATTCAACATTATGTAAATAAAATGTAGGTAGGTAGGTATGTGCCTACTTTTATGTATAAGATGTTTTATTATGAAAGATAAAAGGAAAACTTGATTGTAATCCATTAAAGTCTGGTCATCCGTTCGTGACGATTCAAGGATATTGATAATGCCGAAACTCAATTTAGCTAAATGCGCCGTCTTTAAAGACCAACAAACCGTTTCGAATTAGATAGCGTTTTGCTTTTTTTTACGAGAACGTAGTTGGAATACTTAGAAGGTGGTTTTGAGTTTTGTCTTTGACTGATTACTTACCGTCCTCATCTTGTAGAGAAATCCCTCTTTTTCGGACCACACGCTTTAAAACCTCCTTTATAATGCGCACTGCCAAGGTTTGTATTTGCCAACGTCTGGATTTCGGAGCTCAAAGAACCCAAAACTTTTCAAAGTTTGAGTGACATCTTTTGAGGATCTCGCTCCATCATAGGCCTCATCTTTGCTACACGGCTGGCCCAGAGCAAACCCATCCCAGAGCAGACCAAAATATGTAATTGTATTGTTACATTGTTTAAAAAATCATCACATTGTTTAAAAAATAAAATAAAGGATTGTTTGAAAAACTAGATCGAGGCGCCTTAGTTTAACTCGAGTGCAGATTTTGCCTGGCTTCGTACGGAAGTATATTTTAGTAAAAACAGTGTCAAAATCCACTTTTTTAAAAAAAGTTATCGGAGAAACAGACAGACGCGTACACAGCGACTTCCGCCCGCGTATAAAAAATATATAGATAAAAACTTATTCTCAGACCTACCAAGTGTACATATAAAATGTCATCAAAATCGGTTAAATTTAGTTTAAAACTAAGATATCGTATTTGTCAATATAAATTTTCATATTTAGTGTCAAGTTACAATTTCCTTCAATCGCAATTAAACTGCAAGTACTGAACATGGCTTTCATTAAATTCTAAATTAAAATGAGGTTAACGTCAAATTCATTGCTAACAAAATTGGCACATTCTAGGAGTAAAGGTTCCCGAGTAAAATCTAGTCATAGTTTCTATTCTAAGCTGCAATGCACTTTAAAGAGGAAATTAATTAAGCGTCAAACTTTTCGAAGCGCGGTTGGTATTTTCGTTGGTATTTATTCTCCTTGCTAATGTAACAAGACCCGATAAAAAAAATTACATTACAGACTTATTTTGTTATAGAAATCATATACCTAGGTCTCACATATTTGGCTCGTTATTTTTGGCTCGTTGGACACTTTTAATTGGGGAAAACAATACCTACTTATGTTGCAGAACTCATTTTTTTTTTTTAGAATTTATGTCTATTTGTCTGTGCGTTTGTGCACGCTAACCTCAGAAACGGTTTAACCGATTAGAATGCGGTTTTTACAGATGTGTGTTTGGTCCAATCGGTTTACAAACAAAAAGTTAAACTAAATACCGAAATACGAAGTTGTAGGCACACTACAGCTACACAAGTAAAAAATATAAATAGCAAAAATTTTCATATTGCTTTCATATGAATTTTCAATTTTCATACAGTACATTCTAACAAAGAAGCTTAAGTTAACTAACCTTAACACCTCTGCAGCATTAATTAAGATAAAGTAAGTAATTAATTAACATTTCTAGGCGGCTTTTTTTTATTTCAGCATGCCATTAAAATTTGTGTGCATCTCTTAATTTATTCTCATTGTCAAAGGAAAATTTTATTATACTACGACAATGAATTTCTTTTTACGTCGTCTCAGGTCTTTGATATAGCTCCTGGGTGAGATAATTAAAAGCCGGTGTAATTTCAGTTCATCTTTGTTTATTTGTTCCACGTTACAAAATTTTAACTGAAATATTTACATTCAAAATTGAGACTCAAAATTAACTTCAAAATTAGGAGGCTTAATTTAAAATTCAATTGTGATACGACGTTTTTTTTTTAACTTTAGGAGCTGTTTTTAACTTTTCTGAGCTAAATGATTTTATGAGTTTATTCTAGCTTTTAATCGCGACTTCGTTCGCACCCCTTTATGTAATTTTTTTTTGTCGGGCGTCGAATGTTTTGTTTGTTTTTATAATATTACTAGCTGGCGCCCGCGACTTCGTCCGCGTTGGAAAAGAAAAAAGTAGCCTATTCTGTATCCTGTACGTCTAAATGTTTATCTACCAAGTTTCATGAAAATCAGTTAATTCGTCTAAGAGTTATGGAGAAACATACATACATACACTTACAGAATTTATTTTATTAGTATTGAAAACAATCGTAGCCTGACCTTACATAAAAACGTTTTTATGTAATTACAATAATTAGAAAATTATTCTGTATTACTGATGTGTTTTATTGATCCTAGATATGAAATAAAACCTACTTTATTTCATATCTAGGATCAATAAAACACATATCTACGAGTATAATATACCTATATTATACTCGTAATTACTCTAAATATTCGTTATTATTATCAAATATTCTCTGAGACTAAATATAAAAATTAAGGCGTTTATTAATTGTTTAAAAATCTTAGCCGTGTGAATAGTCTCCCCTTATACATATGTTTGCTTTTTTCTCTCTGCGAACACTTAAATAAATTTATGAGGCCAATGAGGCTTGCCGCACCTTCAAATACATTGTAATTCATTCGTTTTACGACAGGCTTGGTGCAAAACACGAGGGGTTATTTTGTTTTTAACTGGACAGTGTATACTTGGTTGCATTTTTGTGTTATTTAGGAAAGTTTTTCGTTTTCTCTTTTTAAGTACAATATACATATACAAGTCATTAATCTTTTTAAAACGTTTTTAGACCTATAATATCTAAAATTCAAAAAAGAATTGTTGAGTTTTGTTAATTGTTTTCAGTTAAGCAATAGATTATCCACATTCGCTAAATGTAAGGATTTCGTAAAGAACTCATTACATGCTTGTGAAAAAAATCATTCCCTTTTTGTGATTTAAAAAATCACAAAAAGGGTGTGATTTCAAAAAGCCCTTTTTGTGATTTTTTTATATTGAATCGAATTAAAAACCGTTTTCTCTTGTTATTCGCACCTTTCCACTGTCGTAAGGGCGAGCTCACACGTTCCCATGTTTTATTCATCCCCGTTGGTTGTAGACGTTACCTCCTCCGTAACACACCCTAATTTATTAAACTTTAATTATGCTCGTAATTTTCTTTGTGAACGCTAGAGACAATATGAACAATAATAAAACGTGAAGTATTTTAATGTTCATAATCACCCCTCTCTGCATAATCTTGGTTTCTGCCTCGTATCGTCAGTTATCAAATAAGACGTAAGTATTTAACCATTTAACTAAAAAATAACGTAATTATTTAACATGATAGATATTGTAGTGTACAGCATCAAATTGTATCGCTCTATTTTGTTTTGTCCATAACTAAAAATTAATATAGAATTTCAACGTAAAACCATAGATAATTGATTGGTTTCGCTTTGCTCGACTAGATACGGCCCTTTTATTGTAGTGTGTGTAAAACATCGTCACTATTTATTACTTTTTACACAGTTTAATTATATTTTTACACAGTTTCACTATGTAAATTGGCATTTACGCATGGTACCCAAAATTAAATAAAACATTCGGCACGTTGCAGACATATCAGACAGTTTGCAGTGTGACTACCTCGGGTACGCCGGATTCGGCGTAGTATTTGTTGCCGCAATTGTCAAGTACGGCGGCTTCTAGTCGAGTGCAGCAAAACTAATCAAATATATTTGTTTAAAACGTTCATCGCTAGCTATCTATGGACTGGACGTCTTTGTTCAATTTTATCTCTCACAAGTAGCCGTCAAGTCAATTCATTCAAAGTTTTTAACCGGCCAACAATCTGTGGTCAGTGTTCGTTTAAAAGTCGAAGTCATTAATCAACATTTAATAAAGTCGAGGGTAGTCTGTAAAGTGAAGTCTCGGGTCATTCTCCACTGAATTAGACTGTGCAAAGCACCAGTTTCACTCTAAAGCCAGTAATTAATTTGTATGAGCACCGAGCGCCTTTGAAAGGCCATCTTACCCGGGAACATCGCAAACTATTTCTGAAACCCCCTTTTACTTTGTATAATCAAATTATCTTAATTATAAGGAACAATAAATCTGCAAATTTGAATCTCGAAAGTACAGAGTCTTTACACCTTCTTTTAATTTCTCCGGCCAATGACTGTTGTGTTAATAAAATAATAAGTAATAAGGCCGGGATCGCGATTTTGTACTGGACATATTATATAAATAAAAATAATGTCCTAAGTTACTACTCATAACAGTATTTTCCAGCTATCTTCCAGTGAAAGTCCCTTCACAATCGGTCCATCCGTTCCGAAGATTAGCCGGAACAATTAGACCAACAAAAATATTAAAAGGTTTTGTGGGTCAATAAATGGAAAAAGTTTTGAGTACAAATAAAAATAAAAAATATTAAAAGGAAACAAATAACTATGGTTTCGTAGCCGCCTCTTTACAGAAGATCTTAGTGAAGTAGGTAATTCCACACCATGGCCTATTCCTTATCCTATTAAGCTTGCAAAACCACTTGTGACTAACTGGCGTTGCTTGTGTTTAGCAACGGTATTCACTCATCAGCCTACAAACAACTATCAGCCTACCTGGCCTAGTTAAAAAATAGACCATAATTAGTATTTCTTAATAAACAGACACAGTATAGTACTGTGTGTATTTTCTGTTTTAGAAAAGCATATAATATGCTCTATATTTCGTATCTCACTTGACCTATATTCACTTAACGGGTAGTCAAAGTGAGAAATCCTTAGAAATTTCTCTACACAACTCGACAGGCTTTCGTGACTCGCAACGAATGACCATTGAAAGAATTTCATGAAAGTCAACTGAAAATACTGAGCAATTTATGCTGCACCATGAACTTCTAGTTTTACTTGACTTTTACAAGCTTTTAGTGCCGCTCCACTTTCCCATTTTCTAAACTTTCACTATAAAACAAATGAATCTAATAAAACTTTAATTTCAAAACGTCACGACAGATAGGTACATAATATAAATGATTCATTAAATTTTGAATACTAAACAATAAAATGAATATAAGTCTTTCAATTCTCCTGCCTCTACTTTTTTAATGAGCCCCTTGGGTAAGTGGCTAGGGTGCTTGACTTAACTCTCCGTCTCAGGGGTCCCGAGTTCGATTCCCGGCAGGGTCAACTTTGGAAATCAACTTGACAAAACTTTGCGGCAGTAACTTCATTGAAATTTAACTTTTCTTCGCATTCTGTTTTTCTTATTAATAGACAGAGCCTGAGTATCCTGAGTTTCTTTCGGGGTTTCTTCTCAGGATCTTTTTTTCTTGGCTTTTTTCCGAAACCCTGGTAAATTTAAATTTATAATGACGATCAAAAGAGTTTCTTGTAGAAACCTAATTGATAAATAAATATTTTGATTTGATTTGATTTGAGCATGTAACTTAATTATATAAGTACCTAATTTCATCTTTAAAATATAGGAACACTAATATATTTTACTGTCTCTGTCTCTGGAATTTTTAATTTCTTTTAATTGTTACGCCTTCGTATTGTTCGTTCACATTTTTACTTCGTCTTCGCAGAAAAGTAAGCTCTGTCTGTCGACGGGTACGAAAATAAAAGCAATATCATTAGTGATCTGGAACATTCATGCGTTATTCATGCGGCATGGAAATACGGTGTACGTTCACACCCATATTTCTACAATGGGTCGACCGAGCTTTACGTAATGTTGAACTATAGTTCAATAAATGAGTGTCTATGGTTGCTCAGTCGGTCTCCTGACAAATGTATCCCGTATTTTCATTGTTTATGATTGGAATTTCTTATAGTGAATATTTTCTCAGGTGTTATATTTATTTCAATGCAGACTAAGTCAAGGGCAGCAGCTAGTTAGTTGTAAAAAAGTTTATAAAAGGTAGAGAAAATTTGACATTTTCCAATCATGTCTTAGAAACTGCTTTTGTCACAATGTGTTGTACCTATCCATTCAGAAACAGATATATTGAACAAATATATATTTACCTTAAAATAAAAAAACTGTTGTTGCATGTGAAAAAGTAATTAAATAATGGGCTAGTCGTATAAAATATTTCATTTTCTCTTCAGCGAAATTGTTTTATAACGAGAAATGTATTGATCGTGAACTTGACTCTTAAATTAATGTATATCTAGAATTTATAGACATCCTATAAAAGTTGCTTTAACACAAAGACGCTCTAAGAACAGACAATGTCTATTGGGTTTTATTTAAATCTCAACACTTCGTAATATGAACGTGATTTCGCAGATTTCTTTTATAATTAAAACATTAACAGCATTAATTTGCAATAGTAAATTTACCTAATAGTAAATATCTACCGTTTTTTGTATATTTTGAGACGATAAATTGTTTCCATGTGTTATTTTTATTCATTTATTTATTAAAATTTTAATTAATTTCTTTACAACTATAAATTATTATTTTTTCTCATATAATTTGTTATATTTATGGATACCGCTGAAGTTGTGACGGAAAATTGTACGTTTCACGGAAATATGAGAATTTAGCTCGCCCTAAAAGTGGGCTAATTGTTTTGTGCACTTCAACCGAATACACAAATTAACACAAACATAAAAAGTGTGGGTGTTGTTGTAAATTTTTATATGAAAGTAGTCCATTAAGTGTTAATAATGGTCGACTTAGACATACATTTTAGGTACGCCTAGGAACTATGGAGTTTACCCTATTAAATACTTTAAGTTCATATCTTCGCCTTTTATATAATATCCTTTTGTCTTCCCTTGTCGAATTCAAACCTACAACAGCGGGCCTATTCTCTATCTATGGTTTTTAAAAACGTGTCGACTTCAAAGTCGACATTAAATAAGAAATAGTACTTTGTCAAACTAAAAACCACACAATAACGCGCCAATAACTTCATCGACATGTATAACTATGGAAAAAACGTCGTAAACATTTTGACATGTGCTTAGTGAATACCAAAGTAGACAATTGTCGAGTCTATAACCGCATCGAGTCGATAACCACAACAAAACCACACTTAGAGAATACGGGCCCTGGTTTGAATTCGACTTAACCGCACATTTTTGTTTAAATATATGTAAGTTCTGGTTACATTTAGTAACCAAAAAGCTCAAAATAACATTTTAGTTTTTAACTAGTTACCACTCATTCAACTCGCTTGTAATTTTTTCACATCAGAGATATTTCTCTGATACATACACTTTCTTCTTTCCTATTGGAAAGAAGAAAAAGTGTATGTTAATGTTTACATATGTTTGTAATTTGACTGAGTTTCGGCGTCGGGGTACTGTCGAGCGACGCCTATCAACAAGTGTCAAGACATACATAAATCCTGACCGCAGACGGCCTTAATTCTACCGATACGGCGCGACCCAAAAAGGGCGAAATCCAACAATTTTATACGGACCACTAGAATGAAATAAGACGTCCCATTTGTTAGTATCATCACGGTCGGATTTTCTTGGAAAATATAATGCTTATCTCGTGGATAATATACGATATAATTTTATTGACAGCTTTCGTACAACACAAAGCTAAGCCTTACAATAGAGACGCGGATTGGTATTATGAAAAAAATGAAAATAAATTTGAATGGGTGTGAATAAGAGGGAAATTTATATATTACTAGCTTGTGCTTGCGACCTCGTCCGTTTTGAAAATGAAAAATACCATCTTTATCGCTGTGTCGACGATGGCGCCACCACGGCGACAGTGGCATCCAATTTGTAACATTTTCCAGGATAAAAATAAACTAACCCATTGAGCCGTTTTCTCGCATAGGTAAGACTAACTAACATCCACCCATCCTCACAAACTTTCACATTTATAACATTACTAAGATGTGAAAAATGTGGGTGCATAACCTACAGATTATACATCTATTAATATGTATCTTTCTTTGTAGTTAAATTATTGCCAATATAACTATTTGTCCCTATAACGTTTAAATCTATTACAATGAGTCAGAATTGTCGAAAGGGCCGCCCAACTGAATCACAATGGCAATTTCAAACAATCGTAGGCCGCTAATGCAGCTCTCTATAGACCGCGGGCAATGCGTGGATAATGGCCTCTTCAATTTCCTCACTGACCTATAGTTATCTCTGGAAGGCACACATACTTTGGCAACACTACTAATCCCATCGACCCAGAGACTCTTTATTTACAGATACATATTTCTGACTAGAAGTGACACTTAGAAATGTTGTTATAAACATAGTAATATATATTATATCGATGTTGTTTTGAGAAATAATAACGGATCCAGTGAACTAGGTCTTCGTTCTCATATATCTAAAGTTATCCGAGTTACAGAGAAAGTTTCAGCTAAGTATCTAAGAAGAAAAATTGACAAAGTTTGGTCTTTGACAATATTGAGGTGAATCGACAATTTATTTTTATGATAACGGATTTAGAATGAAGCTTTGCGCCGGATATTTTTCACAGGTCAACAATGTAAGATAATATACTTACTAAGGCCCTTACTAATAAACTTTTACACACAGCTTATACACTCGTTTTTACATAGAAAACTGGTGTATAAGCTGTGTGTAAAAAAATTATTATTAAGGGCCTAAGTATTTATGTTTATTATAAAGTTTTATTTAAAATTTCGGTCTGCCATATTTTATTGTACTTGAAATGAGAGCTTTTACCGATTGCCGCAATCATTTTATTCCAGTGAGGATTCATTGGGCTTCTTTCCGTAGTATTCGATTACTTTTTCAAATTACAAAATTTTTAAGCTATACATAACTAATAACGCCATGTTAAAAACACGAAGTTGGAAATTCGTTCTCTCTCTAGTAGACTTAAAAGCCTTTTTATAAACAAAACTCTAGAAAAGTACTTGTTATCAGTGTAGTTTTAACCAATAATGCAAAATGTAAGTTGTTTGCTTAGCAAGTAGAAATTGAAATCAAGTATAGGACCTATTTTGAGTCGTTGACCTATTTCGGTACTACTATCTGATTGCTGTGTTAAATTCAAGCTAATGTTTAATTTTATTTGTATTGCAGTTGGGGGAAGGGGTGGAGCTGACCCTGGGTGAGCTGCGCGCGATGGCGCTTAGACAACAGCAGCAGATCGACACCCAGCATCAGCTGCTCTGCGCGAAAGAGCAGCGGCTGAGGTATCTTAAGCAACAGGAGGCGAGGCAACATCAGGTAAACATCACACCATCTTACTTCTTCTCTTTTAATTTCTTGGCTCCATCAGATCTTCTCCGATGATTTTGCCAGTGTCATTAGTAAAAATAATAATTGTAATTAAAAAATAATAATATAAAAAAGGCAAAATTAAAATTAAAATCAAAAGTAGCAGATCCCGAGACTATAATAGTCAGTCAAGTCAAGTCTATAATTTTTCTTAGTTTTCAAAACTGGTCCGTCAAGTCCCACACTATCCTAATTCCAAAAATAAAAATATTTATGTCTCATTGCACTGTGTCAATTTTGGATCGTGTCAATTTGACAATGTGTCAAATGGTACTAAACCCTGTCAACCTCAGCAAATTAAATGCTAACTAATAGTAATACTTGTTCTATTAAGCTAAAATATTATTACTTGTAATAATTTTGTACAAGATCTTTAATGACTACGGTTTTCCTTAACATTAATTTTCATTAGTTCCCAGCCGAGAATAGGATACAATGGATCCATATATTGGTTATAATAACATGAACCGACGTTCATCCCTAGAGACTTTAATACATTAACACACCAAACCCGAATGAGTTTAAGATTTTAATATTTACCGAGAATTCGCCGCTAATGAAATTCTCGCGGAATATGGTTTTCATTAATAATCATAAACATAGTAAAGGCTAAAGCACTGGGTGGATTATTAAAGCAGTTGGCAAGAGGTAATACTATCAACTATGCATTAGTACCAGCCAGAGCTTACTCCACGTAACTATCACAATAAGCCGCTCGTACGAGGCTTATAACATTTTGATTATTTTGGTTTCTCCTGAGGAACCGCGACCTACTTTATTACCTGCTTGTTCTTCGTATTTTAAGTAGTTTATTTTGAGAAATCGTAAATTATATTAATTACTAGCTGGCGTCCGCGACTTCATCCGCGTTGAAAAATAAAAAACAGGAGCCTCTCCTGTGTCCTGTACGTCTAAATGTTTATCTACCAAGTTTCATGAAAATGAGTTAATTCGTTTAAGAGTTATAGAGGAAGGAACATACATACAACATATAATACCTACACTTACAGATTTATTATTAGTATTGATGATAAATGTAAAAGGGATACTTGTCATATTATAAACTTTTAAACCGTAACTGTAATATTAAATGCTCCTTTTACTGAGTACATTAATAATATAATTAAAGTACATAATAATATATTGAGTACATTAATAATATGATCGCTGTAAAAATTCGCATAGCAATTTCACACATTTAGTCATCGATATCGATGATGCATATGATATGCAGTATTTGATAACCTCATTTTTACCTATAATTTGATTTACATTTCGTTTGCGCTGGGGCTGGATTTTTTTTTCATGCTTCATGAGCATTCTCCTTTAGAAGAAGTTTATAAAAAGAAATATGTAAGTATTATGTTAAATTTAGACAGGGCGCTTTTCTGTACAGACATCTCAAATGTGAAAATGAGTCATAATAAGGATGTTTTATTCACTGACCCGACGTTAAGCAGATTTTTATAACGGCCACAAACGAATGAGAATTTGCATTTTTGTACCGTCCCGCGAGATTTGAACTGTTCAACCCGTGTTTAGTAATTAAAACTCAATATTATGCGCTACAGTGTAAAAAGTTATTTAAGTCAACCGGTGTCGTTGAACTAGTGCTCCTGGTTTTTAGGGAATAGTTAAATTAAAGAGTTATGGAAACATACATTAATACAATACCTACAATTACAGATTTATTATTAGGATTGATGATATTTAAGGTTTCAAGGTGCAGCCTCGACCGAAATTCAAACCCGTGGTTACTATGTCGTCAGCTGAGAGGTCTTCCCACCAAGTTATCCTTGTTATTTCTAAAACAATTCTTGTTGGTCTGTATATTTATAAATTAATTCAAACTTAGTCTAAACGAAAAATGTGTTTCGTAGTTTGAATTTCTGTTAAGCTTTACCTTCCCTTGTTAAATTTAATTACACGAATTCTTGTTTAGGTAATAAATTAAATTCGACCAATAAGATCCTATTAACCTTTTCGCACAATTACAGTACCAATGTTCATTCTGTTTCGTAATTTGTAAGTATAATGTCCGAGTTTACTATAAATATTTTAGTTCGTGCTTAAATTTTTAACGATAATATGAAATTATAAAGTGAAATGAAATTTAAAACGTGATGATTTACACATTCGATGTATGATTAAGAACTTTTAATAGTTTTATTACGAAATCAGAATTTATAAATTTTCAGTTAATTAATATAACTCGTCGTGAATATTTAATAATAAATTGGTACCAACTAAAATTACAACAATAACAAAATAACAAATATGCAATGATTTTACAATATTGCAAGGGGAACTCTAAACGTAGCCTCAAAATCACCATCATCATCATTTCAGTGTTTAGTAGATCACTTCTAATTATACTGTTGTCATCACGGTCTGGTGGGTTAGAAACATAGAATAGACTGGTGAAATTATATGCCGTTGATTTTAGGGTCATACTTAACTTTAAACCACAGCAAAAATTGTTTCTTTACAAACATCGAATGATAAAACTAGTAGCCGAAATCGCTATAGTAGGATAACACCAGATTCTCAAGATACTATCACAGGTAAATGTTATTGTTTAGGGCAGTCATTAGACGGCAGCCTTAGGCATTGATAGCATATATGAAGATCCATATAAAAACGGGTCAAGCAATGGCTGAAACTATCAACATAAAATGTCAGTTCACTATCCAATTTTTTGTATTTAGCCGCAGCGGACTTATTTCGTGCGCCTACATCAGCAACTTGTGCTAACTATTTTGACAACGATATTAACAAAGAAATATGTAATATGAAATTTTGTTTCATGTTGCCTTCTGTACACACACTACTCTGCCGTCATAACTGGCCAAGTGGGCATACCACAAACGCGAGTCCAATTACTTGGAGCTAATGCAATTTTCCAACTATTAACTTCTACTTAGTACTTAGAGAAATAGACTCCTACTTGTCTTTAGTAAGTTTATACATACGGACTACCAAATTTCACATCAATCGTACCCGTGGAAGTTATTGAGATCTCTTTATCAACTAGGAACTGTCGCCTGAACAGATTTTGAAAAATTATAGCCAAGAACTATTCCGATCATGTCAGCTTTCAAACAAAAAGAACCGAATCAAAATCGGCCCATCCGTTTAGGAGCTACCATGCCACAAACATGTCAACACACACCTTTTTAACGTCAGGCGACAAGCGTAAAAAATGACAAGTCTCCGCTCTTTAGGTATTACTTAAAACCAGAAACAAACGCTAGTAGAAAAATAGTAAGTTTTATACAAACGCTGAATACAACCATTTATTCAATATTGGTGCGAAGTATGGATCTAGTTACCGGGTCACATCTGTGTATCGACAGATCCTGCAAATAATCCTTCGTGCCTTACGGTTATAGCGACCCATTCCAACAACGAGAATCTAATAAGGATTCCACTGTTTGTTTAACACGCTTTCTCCCTTCAAGTGTTTCACTTGAAAAAATGTATATTCCTTCGATAAAACAGTCCAAGTTACATTGAATAAATAGAAAAAGTATATCCTTAATATATTTTTTATATTAGCTTTCTATCTTGGCAGTCTAAATATTAATCGTTTGGTTAATTGTGTGATCCATCTATCAATAGAGTGATTATTATATCTACATCGGAGAATTAAAAAAATTTCAAAATCCGCTCTTTCTCACTATCTCTTTCGCACAAACTCTCTCTCTCACTCTCCTTTAAAAAAAATTTTTTAAGTATGATAGTATAATTTTGCAAATATGTAGTATAAATTGCAGTCGCTTTCCGCGTCTTTCAATCTGTATATCCACTAACTCCTAAACGATGCAACGGATTTTGATGCAGTTTTCACCATCATTTAGATGTTTTTTCACGGTAGTTTTGAGTATTAAGTTTAGTATAAGTTTTTGGTATATTTTAAGTTAAAGCATACTTAGTATTAGTATAAGTTTTTTATAAGTAGAAAAGAACAATATTTTGCAACTAAGTCGCCGAAACTGTCCGCCACTGTCTATATACTTATCCGCTAATAACTTCTAAAACACCCAACGGATTTGGATACGGTTTTGGCTAATAGAAAGAGGGATAAACGAGGAACGTTTGTGTATATAAAAAAATTGCATCCCAGACGAAACCGGGTGCGGATGCTAGTTCTTAATAATCTCTTAAATTATAGTACACTAGTTGCTGCCCGCGACTTCGCCCGAGTAGTTTTGTAAATTATGTATATACTAAAACCTTTCTCGAGAACGACTCTATCCATTGGTGAAAACAGCCTGAAAATCGGTACAGTAGTTTTTGAGTTTATCGCGAACAGACAAACAGACGCGGCGGAGGACTTTGTTTTATATTATGTAAGGAATATGAAATGGAATAAAATAAAATTTTAAGCAATATTTTTGGGAGAAATTTATAAAAAGTAATTCTCAGAAAATGTAAGATGAATCCTATGCGGAAACACTCTTTACTTTGTCGCGAAAGTATCTTAATGCGATTTTTATTTCGACTTAATTGAACATAAATCTGGTTGGCAAACAAAATTGCGCACTAAAGAAAAAGTAATTGCTTTTTTGTGACTTAAAATTTTTCAAATGACCCTAATTCAACGTTTGTAAAAAAGCGCACTTTCATCTTTTTCTTTATTAGAAAAAAAAACAAATGTAATTTTATACTGTTTGTTTGTATTTCCTTGTTAGTTCCTTGTAACGTTTAATTAAATTTCTACACTATTCTACACTACAAATATTTAATTATTATCTACACCTGACTGAGTTTCAACGCATAGCCGAAACAAATAGACTAGAAAGCTGAAATTTGAATCATAAGATTATTTTCTAACGTTTTAAATAAAAATCCACTAGAAAGGGTTTTTGAAAATTTCAACCTCATGCGAAGCCGGGAGCGGGCCATAAGTCTTTGTATGTCTGTTTGGCCGGTAACTCCTCCTATACACGAACGAAGTACATAAGCGCATAAACAGGCTCCGACAGCGAGTTTATTTTGTAATCTATAGATCTCTGGTATACCAGAGTTTATATTAATTCGATGATTGTATGCGCTAATCTCAGGAATTACTGGTTCGAATTAAAAAAATATTTTTGTGTTGGATAGTCCATTTATCCAGGAAGGCTATAGAGAATGCGAATGAAGTCATCAGTATGTAATATACGTACAGACAATATATATTATAGATATTGTCTCGAAATAAAAATAAATCTTATCTTAGTAACATGCAGCACACAGTTTATGTAAATAAAACGTAAAATTTAGTTTTTATAATAAATCAATACTAATAATAAATCTGTAAGTGTAGGTATTGTATGTTCCTCCATAACTCTTAAACGAAATAACTGAATTTTCATGAAACTTAGTAGATAAACATTTAGACGTACAGGACACAGGATAGGCTACTTTTTTTCAACTCGGACGAAGTCGCGGGCGCCAGCTAGTAAAAATTAAAAAATAGTAAGTTAGAATTCGTTTGACGACAGTGGCTGTATAAGCTCGAAAAATATTTTTAATATAAACAATACTCGACGTTTTCAAGTATTTTTGCGTTTTTATGAAATGTCTCTATTATTTGGCGAAAAAAGAAACGCGGCGAATTTTTGGAGAAATTGTAAACAGATAAGAGGGAAAAAATTAAACTTTTTCCCGGTCTTAATAAATCTTGGGTTCCGAGTCGGACGAGCGGTCGTCTAATGGGATATTTATCGCCCTCCTAATGGAAATAAACCTCTTCTCACACAATAAATAAATACGCCTGTAACGTAAACAAAATTGCCGACGAGGAGATTTCTTAATTCATCAAGAATTAATTTGTTGAAAATATTATTGTTGAGAACGTACCTTCCAAGATATACTTAGATGTATGAATAGCTACTTCTCGGCAACTTTATAATTAAACTTAGACATTGATCGAATATTTTACCGCTTTACACTTTGGAGAAGAGAATATAGCTCTAAGCAAAGAGTGGTAGTAAAATGAAATTGAATAAGTTACACTTTACGTTTGTACGTTTCACTCGGAAGGATAAATGTTTTGAAACGAAGACAATTTCAATCACAGTCTTATTCCTTCACTCGAAAATATATAGATAATAATGTCAATATTGTACAAACAAATACCTACGAATACGCTCATATAATTAGAGTAAGTAATTACAAATTAGACAAACATTACCTCAAGAACAGCGAAGTAGCAATAGCCCGCGGGGGGCTTCTATGTCGAGTAATATTATTGACACAAACTTCGTATATTTGAGTACATTTGTATTAAAATTTGACTTAAATGTGTTGCGCCATGAATGAAAGAAAATTGGTTCATCGGTTTGGGAGCTATGATTCCATAGACAACAAACCCACAAATACAAAGACAACACACGTCAAACTTATAACACCACGTTTTTGCGTCTGACGCCGGGGTTAAAAGACAAAACTTGATAGATTATTTTATATTATTTCAGGTGGCGGTGGAAGGAGAGAGGCTACGAAGATTACGGGAGCGAGTGGAGGCGCAAGAGTTGAAGCTACGAAGGTTAAGAGCGTTAAGAGGGCAGCTAGACAGAAACAAACAAGCAAATATCGCTCTTAGTGAGTATTCTATATTCTACTTTCCTTATTTTATTTAATAGAAATTGTGTTCTAGGTCTAGGCATATCAAATTTTGTACTAGCGAAGAGAATACTAGGCAGAAAACTTAATTTCTTCGAACATTAGTAATCCTGTTAATCTACATTCATAATATAGTGTACTAGTGGGAAGAGGAAAGGTTTATTGGATATAGTCAAAAACAGCTAAATTGATTTTAAAAATTTCACCTGTAGAAAGCTTCATTATAGTTAAGACACAATTACTGTTTTTTATTCAAATAAGTCAATCTTCACGGTCATAATCGAAAGACATTCGTAGAAAAGCTTCATAATCAAATGCTGTGTTGTGAGCGAACAACCCGAGCTTAGTCTTAAGTCTATTAGATTAATAATATTTACCTATAATATTTGTAATTTTAAAATTTAACCCTTAAATAAAATCTAAATTAAATGGGAATTCATATCTTGCCGGAATCGTTGTATTTAATTCTCTCCCGTCAGATAAGAATGTTAATCTAAACGTGAAGCTTTTGGCTGACGCAAAAGCTTTTGCAATAGAATTGAACTGTTGCCTAAGTTTATTCAAACTTTTCCGAGGGTCGCTGTAGTTATTTTTTAAGCCATTCGTCTGGTGACCCGCTGCAAACAGGATTGGTTTTTCTCACTATAAATAACTAATAGGTACAAAATGAAACTGAGAAAAATCGTTGGGGTCATTTGGGATTTGAAGTTTTATCTTTCCTTTATGTTACACTGACAAGATACTAAGTTTGTAGGTATCCCTTTTTACATGTATACATTTTCCTTTGCAAACTTTTTAGCTGGTTAATAATATTTGACTTCTACTGTACTTTTAATACGGAAGTGATACAGAGACGTGGGTTCTAAAGAGTTTTGCTCGGATTTCAACAATGAAGAGGTCCGTTGGAAACCTATAGCACCCGACATACATATTTTCGTAGAATTCGTAGAATTAGCTTAAGAGCTACTTAGAATGGCGTCCTCTACTAGATGATTCTCATTCTGACGATGATTCTGTCGAAGTTAACAGGACAAACGAAGAATGCTATTTGTGTTGTCGTATATGTCATACCTAACTTTAAAAAAAGTAATTTTTTAGTAAATCACAACATTATTAAGGTGACGTTATATTCGTTAAAATATCATTAATGTCAGTGGTTTTTTCGTGGTATCAAAATAAGTTTAAAAACACTTTTAGGTAGCTTAATGAAACATCCCCCTACGCTGTGTTTAGTTAGAGATGTTAGACTGTATGTAGGCTTGGATTTAAGCGCATTATCGTACCTAATCGGCTTAAGCTGCTTGTTGCTTGAAACAAGTAAGTCTGTAACTACTTGTTAGACATAGTTGCGATTACCAGACTTAGAGTTCTCATGAAAAGACGCCATTCATTCTTTTTCAGTCCACATTCATAGAATAGTTATTTTCTTTATTTGTGTTTTATAAAAATAAATTTTATTTTCGCATACACAAATGTCGACAGGATCTTAATTCACATACAGCAGTTAGAGTACAAAGTATACCTGACAAGGATGTATCTATTGTATCTAGTATAAGGGTGAAATGGTTTTAATCTATACTAATATTACAAAGAGGAAAGATTTGATTGTTTGTTTGTTTGTTTGTTTGTATAGAATAGGCTCCGAAACTACTGGACCGATTTGAAAAATTCTTTTACCATTAGAAGCCGACATTATCCGTGATGAACAAAGGATACTTTTTACCGCGGGAAAATGCTTCATTCCTACGGGAAATCTAAAATAAAAGTAAATACTAGCGACTTGGCCCGGGAGATAGCGCCTTCTATCCAAAAAACGGTAGATGGAGTTTTATACTTTTCTACGCAGACGAAGTCGCGAGTACCAGCTAGTCTATTTCTATTAACTAAGTAATATGTTTGTGCTAGCCTTATTGTGATAAAGGCTGGCAGACATATATTATACTGACGATTCATTCGACGGTAGGTGGCTTTCGTCGCCTAATGTGTTCACTTTTGTGAAATATAGTTTCATCTTTGTACGCGCTCTATATTCATAAACAAAGACGTCTGCAAACGCTTCAAAAACATTGCGACATTTTATCGCGCATTCAGTTTATTCGGTTGGTGAACTAAAATGTTTCCTATGTTCGTGCAAAATCTCTTGACTTAATTCGCCGCGGTTGAAAAACCTCTCTGTTGCTTTGTGCTCCATTCACGCTATGAAGTGTGTTTTTTTTTTTTTTTTGTTGAAACTGTTGACGATAACAAGGGCATTTTGTGCAATCAAAATATGATGTCACAAAATTTTATAACTACTCGTTTAAGCAATTTTTCACATGTCTAAGATGTTCTTTCTCAGAGAGATAGACGTAAACATTAAAATATATATGTGCCCTTCTATATAAATATTAAACTATGTGTAGAAAAAATGGTTACTATAGATATGGCTATATTATAGTCACAAATGGCTTTTGTAATAAAGAATTTTACAGATTTGAAGAATTTTTTTTTTCAATACAAACATTTGTATATAATTTCAATAATTGTTAATTTTAACTAACAGTTAATATATTTTGTACGCTACTATTAATCTCTGGATGTGTTTAGTACATTACCTATTTAATTTGTAATAACTTATTTTGTACTTAGTTACTTATTATTGTTATATTTTTTTCTACATAAATTCCACACAGCACCATCTAGTGCCAAAGTAAGCAACTAATGCTTGTATTCTTGATTATGGATATTATGGATGCTTGTATATTGATATATATGTACTACATAGATAACTTTTTTTTTGTAAGCACATTAATTATTATGAATACAAATATTAATGTTCTTTCTTTCTTTTGCCATACCTACGTTGTTACCTATGTGGTGGTTTAAAAATAACAAAAATCAATTTGACGATGGGACGACACGCGACTTCAACAGTAGCGGTCGCGACAGAAAATCAATATCAATTCATACTTTATGAATTGTTCAACTCAAATGTAGATCGAATAGCGTAAAAACCCTTTTATAAACCTATTCAATTTTTTTGCTTTAAACGTCAATTAAAAATTGAATATCGTTACTCCAACCGAACCAAATTAATTTGTTTTAAATTAAATATTATTTTTAATTATTGTTATTTAGATGCAATAAATAATCGTTAATTTATAGCTATTAGTATGTGTATTAAATGTCTCATTAGTTAAAAAAATCGTAAAACAAGGTTGACTTTGAAAAATTCGTTTTCCTATTTTCCATTATCAGTAATTGAGCTTGGGTCAGAGTACTTTGAAAAGTAAATCAATAGGCATAAAAAAAATCACAGATTTTGTGCCTCAC
This sequence comes from Synanthedon vespiformis, assembly GCA_918317495.1. Lineage (NCBI taxonomy): Eukaryota > Metazoa > Arthropoda > Insecta > Lepidoptera > Sesiidae > Synanthedon > Synanthedon vespiformis. The sequence goes on from OU906958.1 coordinate 4,452,438, forward strand.
ACGACTATCAAGCACATTTGAAATGAATCTACGGAATTCGAAAAAATATGTTGTTCTGACTTGTTGACTTTTTTCAAAAAGGTTAAGCTACATGGCAATCCCTCAAATTGTAGCTGACTAAATTGTCCAGAGGAGTTTTTCTCAAATTTTTGATATCATTCTTCGTTTCCAAAATATTGAGCACCAAAATCAAATAGGGAAAAACAAAGCTTTTTTTTTTCACTATTTCGGCCATAACTTTTTTCGTTTTTGACTTTTTTGAAATTTCTTTTTGCATCTTACAGCTCTCACGTATACGCGAATTTTTGAACGTGAGCCCTTTTTAAATATCATATCTTCACACTGTCCGAGATATAAGGGGATCGCACTTTTTCGTGAAATCGGAGCCTATACTGAAGCGAACGAAAAGAGATTCCCAATGTCAAAATTATGGGAAAGACAAGTCTCCTTCAATCTACGTAATAACTTACTCTTCGGAGAGTTTATTAACATTATTATAAGTTCGTGCACTTGAAAATCTCGAGATAATGAGTTCGTTGTGCCGCCTGAACATTCAATAACTCATATGGGCGCCAGTAAAAGGAAAGGTTTATTACAAATAAGGGACCATGTGTCGAAAATATAGATATGGTATAAATGTTCCCAGTTCTATCAGTCTAATTTATGTTTTACTGGTGCACGCGACTTGAAAAATGAAACATAGCATGCCTTAAATCGCTGTGACGACGGTGGCGCCGCCACTATTACGCCCAATTTTTTTTAGTACTTTTAGACGATTTCTCAGGAACCTGAAATTGAGGAGAAAAAGTATCCTAATATGTTAAGTCAGGTAATAAACTGTGTGCTAAATTTAATCCGAATTTTTGGGCGAAGCATTAGTTAGCATTCCTACTAACCATTTTCATTTCATTTCACTACTAATAATTTTCAAGAATTTAAGGCCATAAAAGTTTTAAATTATTTACTGCGATTCAACCCAGATTCGTAATTGACATCTAGGCTTAAGCTCGTTAGCGCTGCTCTACGGAAAGTAGGAATAAAAACAAAAGTATTCATACTATATTTTTTGAAAAAGAATTTTTTTTTTCTATTTCTTTTATAATTTCTTTTATAAATGTTATACTTTCTCTCAGTACCCTATGCAATACCTACTATGCATAGCTAAGTATACTAGAATTTTGCTGTGTCTTCTTTTTAAATTTTAATCAATTTTATAAATGGTGGAACCTCGCTGACGAAGTGACGACTTAACACGTCTCCTATTGGTCCAGAGCCAGCAACAGATTTTCATGACCAATTTCCTCCCAGTCGATAACTCGTAAAATGACTGAGAGAGTTGTATCATGAAGCGTTGTGAACGTCAGCTGCGGCTCCGATGGTGGGTTGAGCAGTAGAGTGGTAGCCGCCCACGCACATAATAAAAAATTTTTTTAATAATTTATTTCCGATTAAAAAAATCATTAAATTATAGTTAGCCTAATATTTTGAAGAAACAAAATTGTCAGCTATTTATAAAATGGTGGATTATGCGTCTGCAGGTCACACGAATATATACGTGTTCAGTGATTACCTCCCAATAGAAAATTTATCAGATGATAGTTTATGTATTACTGTTAATAAATAAAAAAGTCAGCTGGCTATATCTTGGTGGAATGCTTGTCAGCTGATGCTCTGAAAGTGTAACGGGCTACCACTGCTCAACCTACTATAATAAGTTTAGTTTGGAATCGTGTGAAAAATATAACACCTAGGAAAATATATTATGAGCAATATAGGTAAAGGTTATTCAAAATTAAAACATTTATTGTTTACAAGATGAAGATTTTTGTAAAAAGACAAAATTTCAAGTCGCACTTTTGGCTTTTTGTCAGTCTCAAAGTCTCAAGTGACAGTGAGAGTTTGCCTTTATTTCTTTGGAGTCACAGACAGACACTTCAATTTTATTTACTCAGTTCCAATTTTATTTGTGTAGATAATCGAAATTACTTTAGACTATATATCTTTACTAATATTTTAAAGAGAAAAGATTTGTATTTTGGTTTTTAATGAATAAATTTAAAAACTACTGGACCGTTTTTGAAAATTCTTTCATCTATATAAATCTACTTATAACTTTATCAATATCAATCAATACTAATAATAAATATGTAAGGGTTGGTCATGGAGTAACTTACTTTGTTTTCAGAGATATCGTACATACATAGGCTCTATACATGATACTGAAACTAAATTGACTATTTTAGAATTTTTTTCTTTGTAGATAAACATTTAGTCGTACAGGACACAGGATAGGCTACTTTTTTCTTTTTCAACGTGGACGAAGTCGCGTGCAACAGCTAGGTATCAAATAAAAACAACGCAAAAAAATTATTATAGGAGTACTCTCTTAATAATGTTAGAAATTGGAACAATAAAATTGATGCAATTCGCATGGTCACCGAATGACGAGGCTTCCATTTAGCCCCTGTCGGTTAGCTGGTGAATCGATACAAGCCCAATGGACATTTCCATTAAGAACGAGAAGTGATTTTCCAATATGGCCGATGATATTACGCCATTCGCAATCGTATCGCCTATTTATCAGTAAAACTGACACGTCAATTCATTTTGTGAATGAAGCTGTGGTGTTTCTCGATTAAATGTATTTGTTAATGGAATAGTTTAAGTATACCTAGATTTATATTCTCGTTTATAAGATGCTAAATAGATTGTCAGTCAAACGGATAATAATAATAATAAAGTTACAGGAGAATGTAAGTCAGATGTTTTGTGATCAGCGAACTTTGATTCAAGTTCGCTGTTTGTGATAAAGAACTTCACAAATTTAATTTGTGCAATAACTTTGTGCCTTTGATAAGTAATCACTTTTCTTTTTATTTGTGCAATTTAATTACATAAATATAACAAAATTTTAATGAAGCTTTAAAATTGGAATCTGCAGGGATATTTTCTGACTATGAACAATCTCAGACTGAGTGAGAATTTTTAAATTAAATAAAATTAAAATTAGAATATGAAAAATAATGTAGCTACTAAAAGGGCTACTACTCCTTAAAAACTAAAGGGCTACAAATCAAAATTACACTTTTTACAGGAAAGCTAATCGAATAAAAAAAATTAAAAAAAAATGTCTATTTTTTCTTATTAGATACATATTATACATCGTTAGAAGCGTATTTTTAAGTAGCATTAAATGTTTTAAGTACTTTTATAATAAACTGAATACTCAAAGAGATATAAGCATATAAGTTACTTTTGAATATATAAAAAATGATCAAAATATATTAAATATGGAATAAAACAACCATAAGTCTTTTTGCAACATATAATATGAAGGATTGTGATTATATTTTTGCAATAAAAACATTTTGGATTTTTTGTTTTATGGCCCTTTAGTTTATAAGGAGCGATACGTTATTTAGTTTATTGCTTGCTTTATCCACAACAGGATGGTCAAAAGTGACGTGAGCCGCTTTGAGAAAAGGGCATGTACTGTAGGGCATGTACAGTACATAATATGGCTTGTACAGGTAGCTAAAGATGATAACGATAGCTCGAGTAGCCGAGTTACGTAAATATGAATTAGATATTAGTATCAAATAGTATAGATATACTATATTAGTAGGTACAAGTCCAATGTCAGTGTGTCTCTAAAATAGAACGGTCTTCGTCGAATTATGTGACCTATTTACGTCTAGCCGTAACATGAATGGCACCACCTTATTCGGTACCGTATTTTTTTTATTTTAAAGCATCTTTCTTTCACTAAAATTGTCTTCTATTTTTGTAATGGTTTATTTATTTCTGTCATATAAAACACTAAATAATAATGTTTATTTTTATATGGAAAAACGACTAAAATGCTAGAGACTGTACCTTTGGGGAGTTTGGGGGTCAAAACTTGTGGGTCCAAAGGGTCCGAAGCCAAAACATGTACGATCGAAGAAAATAATGTTATAAGTTTATTGGTCCTCCAAATTTGATATTTCACGTCATTAATTTTGTTTACTATTGTTTTATTATTAATTATTTATTAGCGGTAAAAATGTTATTTATTCATAAAATATCTCAGTGTTAAATTTTTCATTTTTGTTGAAATTTTTGCGGACATAGTCGCGGGCACTAAACACTAAACATAATTAAATTTCTTTTGCGGTATGATACTTTGCGGTAGCAAAGTTGTCTCTGCCGGGAATCGAACCCGAGACCCTGATCACTGAGTAAGTATTACAGGTGAGCTCGTTAAAAGTTGTAGTTTGTTAAAATATGCATAACGTATTTTGTTACACTGTCATCATTGATTTATTCGCTTTGAAGCAAATAGATAGTTGAATTTGAAACCTATTGAAACTGGTAGTATATTGGAATTCCTCATAGGTACAAAATTCAACAGCTACCATCGCACCTAGTGTCGAATGGAAAAAAGCAATTTTAAAATTAGTCTATAACTGAAAAGGCTTTGTACATTTTATTATTTGGTTTCATCTTCATTGTTTATTCGATTTAGAAGGGGTCGCAATCATTCGATTTTACGCTCTCATTCAAACAAATATCCAATTACTTAAGGAAAGCTTTCGCCGAATATTCCACCACTTGATGAGCGTCGTTACGTTTGCAATAAAATACGGCTTGTGTAACAATCTCTAGACTGATACCTACTATTACGAGCTACATTTCCTACTATCACCTATTACACTCTTCGCACAGACGATTCTCTTTTGTGACATGTGTGTGGTCAAAGAAAACGTAATAATGATTTCAATTTCAATTATTATGTTTCTTTGTTCCATTCTTTATACTCGTCACAATCGTAGAAATGAAATTAAGGTTGTTTCTACTGGCTATTACCATATTTGTAATATAATACGTTTTGCTAGCTGATGCCCGCGACTTCGGCCGCGTAACTTATAAAATATAGCCTATTTTACCTTCTGATAGCTTCTTAAACTGAAAGATTTTTAAAATCAGTCTAGTAGCTTTTAAGTAAAATCAGTTAATTCGTTTAAGACTTATTTATAACATCAGTATAGACTACTTGTTGCACGCGACTTCGTAACTCTATAAAATTAGTCTCTGTTACTAATTGAGATTGAGCTCGTTGTAGCTTAAAAGATGAAAGAATAATATAATATTACTGAACCGATTTAATAACCAAAAATACAAATCCTTTCTCTTTATAATATATTTTTAGTATAGACTACCTGAAATAATGTACTCTTTGTGCAAGACAAATGCACTCCGAAGTTGAAATAGCCTTGCGACTGATTAATTAATTTAACGCTAACAGTTCGAAGCTCTCTAATAAATTTTGAAGGACTTCATCAAAGCGAGTACGCTGGAGTCATCCATTAAGACCCATCTCTTCTTTTTACATCCTTATACTAGGTATAAGGAGTTTACATGAAAATGTCGGTTTTTTTACTATCATTTTATCTACTTAATCCTCACAGACCCAGGATTAAGTATAATGGCATAAAATTAGCTGAAATCGTATGATCGTATGATATAAGAATGTATCCTCACACGTGATAAAAGAATGTACCGCATTTTTCATTTTGCTTTCATCTACTATATATAATAGCAATGTATTTCCAACAGCAATATTATTTCTAGTGCTGGACGCAGTTTGAAAAATATGTTTTATTTATAAGTACGAAGTCTTTAGCTGAAGCTTGCTTAATCGATATTACCAAGACACGAGTGCCAGGCGGTGCCAAGCAAACTAACAATGAAAAACGAACCTCTTTTCACTTCAAATTAGAACGTAGTTCATCATCGATCGCGTAGACATGAGGTTTCTAGGAAATCCGTAAACTCCTATCAACTAAAAAGACTATGCATATGAGATGTTTATAATAACCCAAGTGCAACACTAATCACTATATAATGCATGATATTATTTATGCAATAATAATTAGTACTTTTAATACTTTAATACTACTTTTAATATTAAATTGTACACATTATAGATCTAGGGAGGTTTTCTATGTATTTCAACTACATCTGATTTATGATAGTGGTGATACCTAACGGAACGGTATATGTATAAATGATACTAATTTTAAATTTTTAAAACCATTAATAATAAGCAAATATTTCTACATACGTAGGCATATGTATATAATATATAACTGTGAGGGCATAAATATGTAATGAAAATTCAAAATTATTTCAATTTTTTCGGGTATTGGTCGAGATCTACCTGATCAGCGGGCCTATTCTCTATCTGTGGTTTTTAAAAACGTGTCGACTTCAAAGTCGACATTAAATAAGAAATAGTACTTTGTCAAACTAAAAACCACACAATAACGCGCCAATAACTTCATCGACATGTATAACTATGGAAAAAACGTCGTAGACATTTTGACATGTGCTTAGTCAATACCAAAGTAGACAATTCTCGAGTCTATAACCGCATCGAGTCGATAACCACAGTAAAACCACACTTAGAGAATACGGGCCCTGGGTTGACCTTGGTTGACCACGACTTTTCTTGCCTGTAGTCCACCTCAATAATATTTTACTGGAGATGTCTCTTATTGTCCGTGATCCACTTATTTTTGTTATTTAAAAATTTAAATCAGGTTAGATTGGTTGAAATAACTATTCACCCACAAATTCATTAGGAGAACATAAATTTAAGGTGCCATTGGTGGCAAATAAAGCGAGTTTCCTGGAATGTTTTGGTCAGTGCCTAAATGCGAGAAAAAATGAACCCATGTTTACAGGTGGTCATTTTTCATTTTAATCGCTGTTAGAGTTGAAAGTTCCATTTGTTCTCGACCCTAGACATCAGTCCGCGTCAGTGTGAAGGTTTTTGTGGTCGGTCCCATATTAGCTGAGACCACAGTTATTTTCTAAACAGTATTCTACTTATAAGTAAATATATTAAGATCTCTAAATCCCAGCGCTATATTGCTTCCTATTCGGAGAAATATTGCTGACTTGGGTTTTATGAAACAACAGGCTTCAAACGGGTGCAATTTTTTTCTGCAAATCCTTACATTTATAAAATAAAGTCCTCCGCCGCGTCTGTCTGTCTGTCCGCGATAAACTCAAAAACTGCCTCACCGATTTTCATGTTGTTTTCACCAATGGATAGAATGGTTCTCGAGAAAGGTTTTAGTGTATATTTACAAAGTTACGAGGGCGAAGTCGCGGGCAGCAGCTAGATAGGTATACATATATAAACTATTCTCGTTTAACGCTATTTCCATGAGTAAAAACTTATAAATATTCGTTAAGTGGTTTTTGAGATTATTAAAAATAGATAATACAGTGTCAACGGTTTTCACTTTTTAAAATTAAAGCTTCAAATACATTTTTACCACCAGTTTCCAATATACGGAAGAGTCTTTTATTTTGTGACTTCTACTGTGAGTTTCATTGAGTTTCTAAAAACCGTTTTTGTCCATTTTGCACTTAAATACGGCGTGTTAAAAGCTAAAACCCACTGCTTCCTAGTTGTACTGTGTTCAAGCTACAAATACGAATGTTAGTGAAGTGGGCCAACACTCTGTTGTGGCTAATCTTGTTACACGTTTTGCTTCATTACTCTGATGGTGACCGCTACTCTTTGATTGCTTTCCACTGTACTACCACGGACACAAGTACCTACATAATAAGCTAACATCATACATTTTCACATTTCTTTTTAACGACATAGGTAATTCCCATTATCATTGGTTCTAATATGAAATACGAGGCGACTTGTCTCGCCTTCGAACAGTTGCAATTTTTTCTGCAAATTTTATACACAAGTCTTCCTCATTCATCGTTCCTAGTGAACACCGTATCAAAATCCGTTATGTGGTTAGATAATAAGGTAATGTATAGTTGTAATGATTTGAACGTAAAGTAAAAGTTATCGATGGCAACACATTACATAAACAAACATTAAAATGAAAATATTTTTTATGATCTATTTTAATTAGCTGAAATACCTGAATCTATTTTGATGGTACACTTATTTGTAACTAGAATACTATTCAGGAAATAATCTCTTCTCTAAAGCAGATAGCAGGTTATTGAGTAAATTGCTAAAGTTTTCTCGTGTATAGTAGAAATTCTCTTTCTATGGGAACAAAATTTGTACCCACCGAATTAATAGTTTCCTTACTCGTCAATTTCACCAGACATGCACCAGTCTTTCTTTATTTATTAAAAGTGACATAAACACATATATTTTGAATTATTCTTAAAATACGAGGCAAGTTGGTTCGATTCTAACGCCAATTTCTAATCACAAAACCAGTAACGATATACAATATATCTTTACCTATTAATTTTAGACTATAGATAAAAAATGGCCATGCACTTTATCTTCCGATGTCATAAACTGGGTGAAAGCATAGAACATAATTACTCGTACAAACGTCGACAGATAATGTACAAAGCACAATTTCGTAATTCTTATACGATCGCTACAAAACATTACAGGATTTCCCTCTGGGCTAATCTGAAGATTGCCTGAAAATTTCATCTTCATCGGTTGAGCGGTTTTGGAATCCATAGGGAACATCAATCCACACATCCATTTTTATTAAAATACTAGGTTTTGCCCGCGAATTCGTCCGCGTCCGATCGCTACCAATTTCACAGGATTAATCTTAATTCCGCTGGACTAATCTGAAGATTGTGTACATATTTGTTTGCCTTTTATACCTAAATTGTATAGATTATGCTATATTTTATTCTTTTATACAATACTAGCTGGCGCCCGCGACATCGTCCGCATTGAAAAAGAAAAAAGTAGCTTATCCTGTGTCCTGTACGTCTAAATATTTATCTACCAAGTTTAATAAGAGTTAATATAACATTTAATACCTACACTTACAGATTTATTATTAGTATTGATTCTCTTCAATACAGCATCTCTTTTATAAAAATAACTCTCTCTGGGGACATTTTTGTGACAATAGTCTAAGGAAAGACAATCTAGTTATCGGTTAAATGGTTAATATTCCAATTTAAAGAGTCGATAAGAATGAAAGTCAAAAATGTAATTTCGCAGAACCCTTCTGGTATCAAGTGACGCGCCGATGATGTTGCTTTTCAGTGTCAAGGAACAAACGGAAAACCTTTACTCGTTCCGATAAAGCCTCCTTTATTGTCTTCTGTAATTGAAAGGTCAGGGGTATTTCCCTTCGCAAATGGGCCTCAGCTGGATGCCTCACACTGTGAAATGGCGTTTTTTGCAGTATAATGCTTCACAATTTCTCAATCGTTGGCTTTCTTTTCTTTTCGTTGTTTTGTTAGTAATGGGCCACTGTGCAAGACGAATTTCAGAAAAGCTTTTTATTTATTTTTATTTTATCTTTTAGAATTACTGTGAGGTTTCTTTTAAGCAAATTTGTAATACGTTAAATTATATTTTATAGACACACCTGCGACGCTTGTCTCCGTTTCTTTAAGCGGAAAATTGTGAGGATGTATGGATGTTTGTTGCTCTTTCACACAAAAACGGGTTAACCGATTTCGATGAATTTTAACACACAGACAGTTTATTGCTTGGATTAACCATAGGGTCCATAGGACATTTTATCCTTAATTATTTTTTAAATTGGTGCCACCGTCATTACAGCGATAAAGACATCAGATATTTTGTGAAGTTTTATATTGTTCATTTTTAAACGCGGACGAAGTAGCGGCCACCGGATAGTAAATATTAAATGCAGTTATTTTAGAATTCCTTAGATTTTCTGTCTTAGAAATTCTCTCGCTTTTCTGATCCAAATCTTTTAATTTCCGTCAATAAGTAAAATTGGCGTCACCATATTGTCGTCATCTGATTTTTTCGATTAAATAAGATAAAAAATATTAATAAAAAAAAATAGTCCCACGTATTTTTTATATTCGTGTCAAAGTACATAGACATAATAACGCAAACGAGGCGAAATAAAATGTTCTTGACAAAATATTGTATCACCTGGGACTCGAAGCGGAGAAACCAAATTACTGTAATAGATGTTGTTGATAATTGCGGAGGATTTCTGGATTTCTCATTCGTTTCTTATTATAAATATTTTATTATTGTACTTGTCGTGAAAGAAAGTGAGGAGGTCACGCTATTAGTAGTCGCGTTTATTTAATTACTTCTTTCTTTGTTACAGCCAGTGACTTAGAGTCTATTCGAGCGTTGTTCAATGAAAAGGAAAAAGAGCTATCTGTGGCGGTGGCGAAAGTGGAAGAGTTAACGAGGCAATTGGAAGAGTTACGGAGGGGAAGAGTTCAACCAGCACCTCCATCGGCTCATGAGCTGGACAAATTGAGACGAGAGCTTATGGTGAGTAACTAAATGTGAATATTCATAATAACAATAAATTTCAATGAAATACAGGAGTGTGGCGTTAGCAGAATTGAATATAATGATGAAGTTATTGAATATAATCTTATAGTTTATGACATATTTATTTAGGGGAAAAAATTTAATTAGCACTGACTTAGTAAAGTTTTTTAAAAGGTTATTATATGTTTCAACTTAAATAACTAAAACTGATTTAAATAAGGGAGTGCATCAAGCAATTACATATTTTAGAGGGTGTGAAGAAAATTTATAGTTTAGTTAGAAGGACAAACAGACAGAAGCAGACAGGACTTTATTTTATAAATAACTATCTAACTAAAATATAGCCTACGTTACTCGCTGATAACATAGCTTTCTATAGATAAAAAAAAATATAATAATAATATTTAAATAAATATTATTAAATATTATTATTATATATTTTTTTTATCTATAGAAAGCTATGTTATCAGCGAGTAATAACATAGATAAAAAAATATAGAATCGCTCCAGTAGTTTTTGAGTTTATTTATTACAAAGATACAAATCTTTTCTCGTCATAATAGTATAGTTAAACGTATGTATAGAATAGAAATATAGATACTGGACATCCTATTACGAAAGAAATTTCAAAGTTGTCTGGTGAACAAGTTATGTAACGCACACTTATGTAATATTGAATTCCCTTATTTAACATGTCAGAGGTTAAAATTAGTCACAGAAAGCTCTAGTAATTAATTTGTGCGCCTAAAACTATTTGTTCATTCCATCAGTATATTATTAGATGGTATTTACATTGTTGATTACGGGAATAACACTGTAGGTATAAACATTGGGTGAGGTTGTCATTACTTTTATTTAATCAAATTATTATCAATCATAGGTGATAGGTAAGCTATACTAGGTAACTGTGTGAATGATAGGTCTCATATGTTTTTTTTTCTATTTCTAATTTTGAACATTATATTAAAAGCTCTCCAAACTTCATTATTTTTTAAGAAAATCATATCAGAAATATACTAATGAAATATTATACAACAACCTATAACAATTAGTGTTTGTTACCCATGCATTTTTTTTAAACTAGCGACATTTATTTATTTTTTATTTTTATGTTAAGGTCGACAGACAGGCTGACGGTCCACTTGATGGTAGGTGACTATCGTCGCCTATAACACAAGCAACGCCATAAGTGCCAAGTGCTACAAGTGCGCTGCCGACCATAGAAGGAGTAAGGATAAGGGATAAGGAAGGGAAGGGGTAATGGGCTCTGGCATCCCTAACTCACTCACCGCAACACAACAGCACATATGCTGTTATTTCACGGTGGTATTCTGTAAGGGGGTGGTTACTGCCGCCAGACGGGCTGCCCAAATGACTGCGAAACGCAGTGTGGCCCTACCACTACTAAAAATGGATGACATAAAATGTTTTTTTTTTTTTTTTGCAAATTTAGTTATAATTTCGGACCAAGCGCTTTAAAACCCTTATACATTCTTTATAATGCACACTTTGGAATATTTTTGTTTCGGAGCTCATATAACCCAAATCTTTTCAAAGTTCGAGTGAATAGGCATCTTCTGGGTGAACTCGCTCCATCATAGGCCTCATCCTTGCTAACACAGCTGGTAGTTGGCCAAGAGCAAACCCATCCCTAATAAAAAAAAAGTATACAAAATTTCTTCCTTTATCACTCTCTTCAATAGTGAAAATTGTATAAATATCAACTGGTTGGTTTAGAATAAGTTTGTAGAGAAACAGATAGAACCGGATAGCGACTTTATTTTATAACATGTATATAAACTATAGCTGGTGCTCACGACTTCGTCCGATTGAGAAATGGGAGACCTGACACCTGAGAAAATATCTGACATCTTCCATATGAAAAGTTTAAAAAACACAATATAATTTTATCCCAGCAATGTTGTGATATAAATTAAATTCGCCCACTGGTTTACATGATGAAGGTAGAGGTTTACAATGAATACCGCAAACCGTCGAGGCCCGAAGCCTTGTTTTTACAATACATCCGCCTTTTCGTTTGTACGTTTTGTTTTCCTTAAACCTGGTGTAATATCTACGATCCGTATCTCATAACAACAACATCCATAATCAGGAGTTACCTCGTAATATAATAGAAATGAAGAATTAAATCTGTCTGTGAATTTTGTTGTCTGTAAATACGTTTATTCAAATATATTTTATCAATTCTATGAAGGTTTGTATAAGAAAGATAATAATTTTCTCATTTATTTTACGTAATTATTGGTTTAATTCTAAATTGTTATTCGTCTAAATTTTATATACTTGAAACCATTATAACCAAAGTCTCATTGTACAAATAAAATCCCGTTGCTTTTGTTAATAGAAGTCAGTAGCCAAATATTTGTCGATACTTGAGTTTTGAACTAATTAAGACCTCAAACTATCCATGAGGAATAATTCTATATAGTTTGTACAAAATTTAAACGATAAAATGAACCGAGTATAGTGTTGTGTTTATTTGTGTACTTAATCCTTATGAACTGTCAATTTCAATTTTCCTATCAACAGCACCGAATTAAATTAACATAACCGCAAACTCAAAATTCGAATTACTAAGTTTCCCTACCTGAGACTATAACCGACCACTTTAAGTTGGGAAGGCGCTTAGCTCCTTTCCATTTGAAATAAACTTATCAAAGTTCCCACATCAAACTGTTCTGATGACCCCTCGTCAATGTCCAGAAACTAGAGCGGTTAGCCCTGGTGGTCCCTTTAATTATAGTAATGCAATGTAGGACCTCACTGGGTAAGATATACTTTAGTTGCCTGATTGCCCAGTGGGAGGAAAGCTTAGCTGCCAAAAGTACAGGCTCAAATTTAATCCCAGTTGAGTCTGCAAAATTTTTACTTTGTATCCGTACTTATGAATAACAATACTATAATATTTATAGGATATTAATAGGATAATAGTATTCATAATAATGTTATAATCTCATTTTGGCTTTTGAATGGGGAGACGAGTTAAATTGAGTGAATTAATAATAATTAATTAATATTATTGAACTTATAATACATTATAATATAAATGATAACCCGAGATTAAACCTCAGTGGTTTTTAGTGTTATCATTTTACATGTTATTTTAAATATTAGCCCTTAAAATTGTTAAAATTGTAAATAAATAACTGAATAGTACATTACTCAAGACTAAACTAATCCACGTTGTCTTTAAAGATGAGCCGTTGGACCAATTTTGTAGCCTATTTGTCTGTCATTTAAGTCATAAAAATCGATGACACTGTTGGCACTATTTCAGAGGTTATAAGAACTGTTTCGTTCGTGACACCTGTAGTTAGTTCATTTGTAGTTCCAATTAAAACCAGCTGGGAAATAAATAATGCGTGTAATACCTACGCACTATAATCATTTCAAAATTAGAATATAATAATCTGTTTTTGAATATATATTTAAAAAATTATACTTAGTCTAGTTACACTTTTATTAGGTGGTTGAAGCGATATTTAAGCACTGACCCTGGTTTTGTAATATCTGTTTAAATCAATATTTGTTGTGCTTCTTATTTTTCCAATTCAATGTTTCAATATTTTACACATTGTTTAGATAGTATTTGAATAAATTTTGTTATTATTTCACTTTCTATCCATTATATTTAAGGTGAATCACATATAATAAGATTAAATGCCAGGGATAGCTGACGGTACAATATTTGTAGAGCTCAGCTCGCTGACTCCCGCCAAGTAGGTTGCGGGCAATCGGTCGAGCGAACGCTGCATGGACTTGATAATTGGGTACTATTCTAAAACACAAATCTCAATCAAATATATAATTTTATAAAAATAATTACAATATTACGGTAACTAAATGATTACTTCAAAGAAGTAGTTTCAAATTAATTATTTAATCAAAATTGGCAAGTTCTTATTAAGCCTGCGACTTCGTCCTGTGACTTCGTTATATAGCCTAAAGCTTTCGCGATAAACGGACTATCCAACACAAAAATATTTTTTAATTCGAACCAGTAGTTTCTGAGCGCGTTCAACCAAACAAACAAATTTTTCAGCTTTATATAATAGTATATATATAAATTAAATAACAATAAGTTCGTTTAATTTCACGTCACTCATTTCCATTACCTGTAGCGTTAAATTAGGGTGATAAAAATAAATTATTAATGCAAAACGCTAGTGATAATAGTATCGTTACATTTTTTTTGCATTTTCTCATAATCTTAATTATTATTTTAATTTCATTTTGATACAAAATAAATTTTCGACAGAGAGAGGTGCTGCAAGTACGCTGCTGATCATAGAAAGATTAGGATAAGGGATAAGGAAGAGATGAGTTTCAGTGAGTAAGTAAGGGGCTATGGCATCCCTTACTTAATGAAACACAACAGCACGTATGCTTTTATTACACTGTGGTCTTCTGTAAGGTTACTACCACCACACAGGCTGGCTTTTTTTTCATATCCAGCTAGTTTTTTTTTTAATAATGACAAAATAAAAATACAGAGTATCAGAACAAAAGCATTACTTTGCACTGTCTTTCTATTAGTATCTAACCATTATACTAATAATTTGCTCATTTGCTGCAGTGTAAAATACTCTTACAGAAACAACAGATCACGTAGATTTCTCTATATACTTAACATGAGACGGACGAGTATACGTTATGTTAATTGTATTGTAACTAAATGCAGGTTAATAATTTCATGTTGAATACACATTCACAGTTAGAGTGGCGTGAAACACGTCAATACTAAAACTAAAGTTGTTATAGAATAGAACAGCTCCTAGTTAGCAGATAGACGACCACGAAACTCGTGCGACTGGTTCGAAGATATCACAAACAGTATTGAAGCCACCAAACAAGAATAACTAGACGCAATCGCTACTGGGCCCTCTAAACTCTTGATAGCATATCTCTTGACTCTTAATTCTTATCAAACAGGAGATATTATATAAACCGCTTGTTAATTAGTGATGTATTTCAACACGCTGACATATCTCAGGCTTATGTTTCAATCGAAGGGTTATAATTATATAAACCGCCATGATCCCGATCGCGTGCGGTTAAGCTCATGTAATGAGCTGGTATTATAGCAAGGAAGTTTTTACCGCAATCATTATTACTTGACTATAACGAACATAAAGATGATATAATATGTGTGCAGTTTTTAACCAGAAAATGTTTTATAATATAATATTCAGGTAGTTCAGGCACCTAATACTATTGTAATATAATATGATTGCAGAAAAGCAAGTCTATATAGCCGATAATTGCTGTTCACTAAATAATGTATTTCACTCCAAATAAATTCACTAAGACATACTAGGCGATTTTTTTTTATAAATTGAATGAGAGTGTTAAAAAGACACAGCAAAATATGTAGAGAGTAATAAAAATAATCTTCGTTCTATCGAACCTTTTGAGACCTTATGTGGGACAAGACCTAAGTATATGATCACATAACTGTGACCATAACTTTTGATTTTTACCGGATATAAATGCAAATATATGTGTCGTTATATTCGGAAGATATATTAAGACATATCACGCGACCAATGCCGCATGTATACGCATAATGCCAAACCAGTTCAATTCAGAGTTCACTTTGAGAATTCAGTTACAGGTACGACATTCAAGCGAACAATTGTTTCATGCGAGTTGACCTTAGCAATCTAGTACGGTCGTGGCCGATTTATAAACAAACAGTAAAGAAATTGGTACGCAGAGGCAAAACAAATATGGAAACCTGTTCCGTGAATTGTTGACTCGATAGATATAAGAAGTGACTGAAAATATCTGTGTTTGAAGTGAATCGGGGTCGACGGGAAAGGTCGGTATCAATGTCTTTCCGAAATAGGTTTATTTTGTCTACTAAAGGATGGTGTTCGACATTCTTTTACGTCAATATGATAACGTTACAAGTTCTCTGCTTATTCATTTTAATACGATTTTCTAATATACATTTTTTTTTTTCTAATTTATTTGATTTGTAATTATTTGTTACCTTATAAATAAAATAAACAGCAATGTAAGGTTGTTCAAGAAATGTGTGAAACTATAAAACTTATGTTCTATTATGTTATTATTTATGATGTTTGTGTTCTATGGATAAGTTTTGTTGATATAATTGTCAAAAAAATTGACTTTAATTTTATAATATACGAGTAAGTAACTACTATGCTCTCTCTGTGTCGTAAATATATATAAAATATAATTTGTTAGGTACAGTTATTTATATTATACTTTTTAATTAAAAAATAATAAACTACATCTTATCTTTAAAATTCCAAGAATCATACAAAAATCTAAATGTTATATGAAGAAGACAAGTTTATCTTATTTTATTAGAACGTATGCATCAAAAATTACTTAATTAAATTTCCGAACTCTTACCAACACAGATAAAATATAGAAGAGTATTTAATTGACTTTAAAGGGCTAGTAATTTTTATGGTTCGTTTAATTCATCTAAAACGTTAAAAACATTCCCTCGAACTAAACTTATAAAACAAGAAAATAATATGTGAATTAATATAGTGGGTTTATTAATATCAAACGAAGTATTTAATGATTGTCTGTGGGATGATAATCAATAGAGGACGTCCTTTGGAAGGTTGACAAGTATCAAATGTGTACTTTGTTCAAATATGTATTGAATGAGTACTTCATACTATGCTACTAAAAATTTAACTAGAAATTACAAATATATTCGAATGTAACTAACATACGAAAAAATGAATTTACGATCATTATCTACATATTTTTAAACATTCAAGTGTAACTAAATGAGACCATATATAAAAAAGTGTATGTAATTTTTTTTTATCACAATAGAAAAATAAATGCTGGCATCTTAAGTAAAAAAAAATATATCTTAATGGAATGTGACAAAGAAATTTAAAATTTAGGTATATAAGTATTGGATAGTCTCAATTTGTTGTTATTCTAATTTGGTATTCACTCTACTCAGCTACTTACTTACTACTTACAGTGGCAAAAACTTAAAAAAAAATCTTACTCGAGCGAAGCCACAGGTGAACTGAAGTATTTTTATTTTTAATATATTGTTATCTATACTAATACTAATATTATAAAGAGGAAAGTTTTGTTTGTTTGTTTGAATTAGGCTCCGAAACTAGTGGACCGATTTGAAAAATTATTTCACTGTTGGGAAGTTACATTGTTAGGGAGTAACATAGGCTATATTTTATAAAGTTACGCGGACGAAGTCGCGTGCAACAATAAGTAAATTGAAGCGGTGCGTGAAATATAAGCGCAGCAACATAACGCTCCCAGTACACCTATGCTACTCGGCGCTTTATTCGGTTCTTTCGAGCACCCGAGGGAAGAATCGTGGCTTCAGATTAATATCAGGCAGCGTTCGGATCTTAACTGTTTAATTTTCCTCCTTGTCTAAATTTACGATGCCAATCAAATGGAATTCCGCCGAGATGAAACTCTAAAGTTTAGAGTCGCCGTCCTACAACAATGTTGTTACCGCCTGTTAACCGTAGTCAAATAAATAAGGTGTTAACAATGAGGTTTACAACATTGCTAATTAATTGGCTCCCAGTTATTCAATTATTGCGAAGTGGTATTTTAATTTGAAACTTCGGACTTTTGAAATCTTAATAGGATCCATTATATATTTAGCTATGTCTCAGAGATTTATCAGTCGAGATAATTAAATATTTTTATACTAGAAGATAAATTTTAGATTATTTTTAGATTTTAATGGGACAACACCATTAAAATCTGGATAAATATATCATTAGTAATCTATCATACGGTCAATCTGAGTTCAAATTCGTTCAACATTTCATACAAATAGAAATCTTTACAAACTTGGAGGCCATATAAGTAGTTTTCATATGGAATCATTGATATAAATCTCAAATAAGTATTCAAAACAATCCAATAACAGGTTTTCAATAACAATTTGTCATAGGTTTATAATATTATTTTATCCAATGTTTAGACAATATACTATTTCTCTAATGCAACGATAGATGGCACTGAACTATTAGAAAGTATATTTTTTGTGTTTTATTTTTTACAACTATTAATTTGTTGATTAATAATCGTTAAGCGTGAAACATTAATTTATCTTATTAACAATGTTTGTTATTTAAAAATGACACATTAGATCACTTTACTTACTTACACTTTAACTTTAAATATGTGCTTATACTTAGGTACCTTTATTAATATTATACACATATATTTATTTTCTATCTTAATTCTAAATTTTTTACAATAAATATTTAAAAAAAAACGGTTTTTGTTATCTATAAGTGGAATTTTTCATTATTAAGTAATTATACCTGTAAATTTCCCTAAAATAAAATAAAATAAAAAAACAATAAATATCGTAAAAAACCTAAAATTTGAATTCGCAGAATTATTATTATTATTATAATAGCCGCATCGCCATATCCGTTTATAAAGTGAAAAATTTCCTTCACATAAGTAAGGGTTATTTGTGATATCGCAAACGAAGAGACGTCGCGTCGCACCCTTTCCATTCCATTTCGAGTGTTTATTCAATTTTTCTTTTACCATACGCGTGTAACGAAGGAGGCTCGAATCATTTTTAATATTGTGAAGAGGACTCGGTGGCATGGAAAAAGCTATTCACATGGAATTGATTTAGTTGAAGAATAGACTTGCGGTTAGATAAACGAAAGTGTCACAAAAGTAATAGATATTATGGCGGTGCGAATGCAGAGAACAGTTCACTAAATTAGATTTATTATAGGGTAGTTTAGATAAAAATAATTAAGTTCGAGTGAATATTATTATAATAACAGAATCTTTCCCATTTAGATATATTAATATTATCTACACATGTACTTGTAATTTCTTGTACATATGTATAATAAATATAATTATGAAATGAAATTATGAAAAAAAGTAGCCTATATCCTGTGTACTTAATGCCTACACTTACAGATTTATTATTATATTAGTATTGATAATTATTTATTTATTTTCAGACAAATTAGTCCATACGGAGTAAATTACATAAAAAAATAACATAAACTAACTATATGAAACTTTAACTATTTACATTTTCAAGTTATTATGTAGTAGTCAATTTAAGCTCTAGGCAAAAATCAAATGTATTCAGACTGTGTTCTAGACAGTTTAAGACCAACCACCCCACCCTATAAAAAAAAGTCCTCCGCCGCGTCTGTGTGTCTGTTTGTCTGTTCGCGATAAATTCAAAAACTACTGCATCGATTTTCATTCTGTTTTCACCAATGGATAGAGTGGTTTTCGTCTCGAGGAAGGTTTGTTATGTTATGTAGTTATATCTATTAAAAAAGATGTACTCAAAAATATCCAATTCTGCCTATTTAATTTTCCAGGATTAGATAAGATTATATTTGATGTCAATAAAATTAAATATTTTGTCTACAATTTTATCTAAGCTGCTACAATCTGCAATCTGTAGGTAAATACTTGAGTAAATCTACTTATAGGGTTCTAAAGAAGAAATGTTTGTATCGCCATCCAATAAAGGCGCAGTGAAAAGACTTAAATGTATTTTTAAACTGTTGCAATTCGAAGGACTAAAGAATATATGTGTTGGAAAAAAATACTGTAAAATTTTATCTCGAGAATTCTGAAACAGTTTCCTTTTTAAGTCTGACATAAGAATCTACACTATCAATAAGGTTTAAAGAAGTATGTCTATAAAAGAATAATTTAAAAGTATATATGTGCTCGATTTATAGCACAGCACAGCATTTATATCTGTTAATAGCACAATTTAATTCGTCACGTTTTTCAAGCAATAAATAGCCTTTATAATGGCATTTGAAGCAAGGATGGATACCTTTTAAAATTTCTCTGCCTAAAATATCACTTTAAAATATTATTTGGAGAGTATTCGTATAGAAATGGAGTAGTAGAGCGAATTAATGTTATAATTAATTCAAACAGTCACCATAAAATAATTTTGCAGTGACTATTAACCGTAATAGGCAAGTAATAGGTGGTATTACCGTCGCCGTCAGGTGCGTAGTACCATTATGCATTTTGCGTTTGCTAATTATGCGTGTACCCGATTTTTTCGAGGCTTGGCTCCATTGCAAGCATCCCTGAAAAATTGCTAGTTTCAAAGAGACTAGTATTAATACGCCTTAGTTCTGGTTATGTAAATCGAAACCCTAGAACAGGAAAGTAAATTATTATTAAGTCTACTTTATACTACAGCGCACTATTCCAATTGATTTTAAATTTAAGTTTGTTAAGAAAGTTTATATTCGCTAGCTATGACGCCTACGCTACGATCTGTTTGCACTAACCCGTCCGTAACAAGCAAGGCCTTAGCAGAATAGGCCAACGAGCGATTCTATTTTCTCACAGGGAGAATTAAGACATTAAACGCTACAAACGGCGATACTGTACGAATAAAGGCCTTTCTAACAAACACGTTAATTTTAAATTACATTTTGTAGACTTGATTTAAACATTTTGCTTTTTGTTGCTCGTACATAACAACGTAATCGTTTTGTAATGAACCGGGAATTTATCTAAAACAATTTTCTACGTATTGAAATTGTACTAAAGCATTTTTTCCCTTTCTGTCCTTCTTTGTTATTTTATTTTATTAGAACTTTAGAAAGTTCATTTCTAAAGTTGACCCTACCGGGAATCGAACCCGGGAATCCTGGAACAGAGCGTTAAGACAAGCACTCTAACTAAATACTCGTCTCGGGCCCGTCAATGTCTTTGTATGAAGTTTTGCTTTTACAAATTTTCTGAGTCTTCGCCAAAGTAAATAAAGTTTTATTATTTTGAATTTCCAGTATCGGAACAAATTGAACGAACAGCAAAACGGCAGATTGTCGGCTCAACGGGCAGCGCTCGGAGCGCGGCAGGAAGAGATGCGTAGCATCGACCGCCGCGTTTCGGAACTTCAAGCGCGTCTGCTTAGGAAACGAGCATTGAATAGACAACTCGCCGCTGCGCATCGGCAGCCTCATCAACAAAGGTACGCATCATATTATCACTCTGTTGCTCAACATTATAAACAATCTAGAGACGTCCACTGCTGACCACATACCTCCCCAACATTAAAGCCAAAGCCGTATACCCCAACAGCTTTTGTCCAGTCATGTTAATTGATTTTTATATCATTAATCTTGTTAATGTTTGTTGCGACATCTTTTGTTTTCTAGTTGTTACTAAATTAGAGGTAAAGTTATTTCTTTTGTATGACTATTATTATTTATTACTATAGTCTGTCTTAAGTAGATTTTGGACCATATTAAACATTCATAAAAATAATCTTAAAACTCAACCAAATTATGAAAAAAAGTAATAATAATACATTATAATCATAATAGAATAAATATGTTTTTAATCATTTTTTGATGATTTTCATTTATTGAAGGCGGAGGTAGTGGACTGAAACAGAAATAAACTGTTACCTACATTCGTATCGTAGACAAAATAAATAAATGTATTCCAATGGTGCCAAGACCAACTTTTTAGTTCTAAAATTTATTAATTTATAGCGCAGAAAATCTAATACCTATATTTAATAATTTGTAACATTTAATTTCAATATTTTTTATTAATATTATTTGAAGCTAGTTCGAAACATTTATTTTTATAATTTATCCAATTAGTTTTTATTCAGCCTGATCGACACTGTTGCCACTTGTGGCAGAAGTCTAAAAACTTTTTATGACATATTTGTTTTCTAAAATTAACTTATTATTTTAGTACATTATTTATTCCGACACAATTAGAAACATGTTAAAATTATATCAAGTGGTGATGGATTAAAAGGTTGGTCGAACGAATCAGGTCAACAAACGACACATAGATGGCAAAAGTAATTTCGTATTCACATCAAACCTTTACGGGAACGTCATCTCTATCTATCAGTCTAGTGGCGGTATGCAGTCGACGTGGATTGCATTGCAATGAATTTAAATGCCACCTTAGTTTCCTTCACTACTTTAAAATTACAGCAAAAACTTGCTCAGACATAAGCCGTATCATAATAACATTTATGAGGACTACTTTTTGTATGCATTCGATCAGCGTAGTGAAAGACCTGACGTGGCCATATCAGGTAAATGTAATTTTTACATTTTTAACACGACAGAAACCACAATAGTATGAGTTTTTTTCAAATATTACTATTGTTTCTTACTATCTTATGGAACTTAAAAAAAAAGTAAATTATGAAATTTGCTTCTTTTAGTGTTTGTTGCTAAACAATGTCCAATTTCGTGGTTTGTGTGGCAAATTGCGCTATAAATCATGTCACTGTGCAAAAATAATGCTTCAACAATAAATAAACCTCGAATGCGGCATCAAATATCGGATACTGAGTTACTACGCATTTGTCATTTGCTGTCATATTTTATCTCTTATGTGTCTTCTCTTCTACTTTTACTGGAATACCGAGACTATAATAGTTAAATTTGGATTGCCCTTAAATTATCTTTTAAAAACCAAAATTTAATGTTGTATGAATTAGTTATAAACTATTGATTTTTGCAGGTTGAGTACCAATTCGCAAATGCAACAATTGCCCACCTATCCGGTCAACGCCGGTAACAGTCAACCAAAGAATCAACCTACCAGAGGCAACATCGCAGCTGTCGAGCCATATAATCACGTGCCACACGCCCAGAGTCTCAACCATAATAACAATTTCCAGGTAAATTAACAATTTTGTGATTATTAGAAGAAAAAAATAAGTGAGTGAGAGTTTCCCTAGTCACACGGGCAACACTATAGAGATGGAATTCATGCAGCTATGGACTTAATTCCGTCATCTAGCATATAGCATATCACCGGAACGGAACAACATCAATCGCAAAAGCCTTTTACTAAAGTGTGTATTTTTATGTTTACAGCCAATGAAGCAGAATGTAATACAAAATAATGTGCCATTAAAACAACTCACTCAAAGCGATAACATTCAGAGCCATCTATTACAACAGGAAGCACATTATTTACAGCAGAAACAAATGATGAATCCTTTGTACAATGGAGGTTATCCTCATTTACAAACTGAGAACAATCAGTACCAGGGACAATACCCCACCAAGCACGATATGAACAATTTCAGTCATGTACAACAGGGCATTACTAATGCATTTGATCACATAAACAAGTATTCCGATTATTCTAAACAGCCCCAATATAGTCCGAACAGCACGAGCAGTTCGAACAGCAACCAAACTGGTAAGGAGCTGAAGATAAACGAACAAGAGTTTTTGCCAGAATTCGCTGCCAGTAAGTCCGACCCTAAGTACCAAACTTTGCCATATAATACTAAATTTCCACCTGCTGCTACAGGAAAAATAAAACCCGAAGTAAACGGTAAGGATAACCAGGAAAAGAATGGAAGCAACGTGGCGAATGTGAACCATATGACGGTGCATTCGACGCCTTTGTCGGTTGTGAATAAAAGTCTAGCAACTCCTCTAAGTCAACTCGAAAGTACATATCAGCCGGAACACACATATCAGCTGCAAAAATCAGATTCTAATAGTAGATGCAATCAAGAAGGAAAGGAGAATAATGCATATCCCCAGAATTCTAGGTTAAGTCAAAGTAATAGCCAAACGAGTGATAATTCCAAGAACGGGAAAAATGTACAAGGAAATGTGATAAAAAGCAATTCTCCGAGCTTAGGAGCCAACACGACTACAGCTAGCAGTTCTGTAGGATTTGGTGTAAGTGTCAATTGCAAATTAACTGGTTATTCATCGCATTTCAAAAACACAATTAACACATGTTTTACCACACGTAAATATAATAAAATATTAACATTGTTAGATTCAGTAGTTAATTTTTCGTTAAACTTATTTGGTTAGTTGTTTTCGTTTTCGACTGCTTAATCCAAAATAACACGCTTGTATAGTAAAGCCAAGGAAACAACGCAAACAGTGTAAAGAAAGACGGCCTTTTTCCTCACACGAAGCGGCAGGCTCTATCTGTTTCATGGAATAGGAAGCCATTTTGTTAACCTTTGAAAGTTTGTTTACATTCTCTGCATTGTCTCGTTGGCTTTGCTTTAATTATCATCTTACTCTCAAATTACATTTACATCTGTAAATAGCATCATCATTCATTCATTCCAGAAACCCGTATCGAGTGTAGCCCCTACATCGGTTCAGGTGTCAAGCGGAAAACCATCACCCATTTACCAGACATCCTCCACAAAAATTCAACCAGTTCAACCGCAAACCGTTCAAACTCAAACCCTTTCATCATCAAATCATGTATCTAGTAATGTGGTCACTTCCCAACCCCAGATCGTTAGAAACACGGCATCAGGCATCTCCAATAGTACCGGAAGCTCTAACTTCGGTGGTCAGAACACGTCGTCGCAGAGCATATTACTGTCTCCTCCTCAAAGCGCCAGTACTCCGCTATCAACTCCCGACGTTAGTGGCACCGATAAGTCCCCTAAACCTGCACTACCGCCTAAGCCCACCGTAAAGGTACGCTACATCTAATTTATGTAACAACTTTTAGGATAATTCCTAAGAAATTCTAAAACTTCGTTTACGTTATGCCCTCATGTTAACTCAAGTATAGTTACTTGATACAACTTTTGATAATGCGGTCATTTACTTGGTTTTGTATTTCATATAATTATCACTCACCTGCTCGGCAGTGAGCGAGAGAGGGCAGTATAAGGTTCCTCACTCGTATTCGATGTTAAGTTCCTCATAGAGCAGACCGCATTATGAATATGAATAACTATATGAATAACTATTTATAAAGCTGTAAATACACGCAATGCCTAATATCCTTACTTGCAAGTGGACAATGCAGCCGGATAATGTAAACGAGGCATAATGTATATTTACTAGAATCCTGTAAATACTTAGTTTTATACCAAACTAATGGATGCAATATTTTTAACACAATTATTAATTTTCAGACACCACCTCGGCAGTCAATGAACAACGAAGTTGGTTTTAATCAGACCAATGAAACTACGGCAGTAATGCCGATAATACCTTTGCCAGACTCATCTAACGAAAGTGATTCACAACAAAATCAAAAGGACTCTAGCAACGGCAGTTCTAACAACGAAATGATTATCAAAGCTCGTCCACTTACTATCAGAAAACCCCCGCTAAGTGAACAACCTAAATTAAGAAATCTTAACAGCAATAAAAATGGTATAAGCGTTAGTATAAACCGACGCATTGAAATGCCTCCAGCGTTTTTATTCCCAGAAATGGATCATTTGAACATCGATACAGCACCTAGTGAAAACGGCCTAAAGAGCAAATCAAAAGATGAAATCGACAAGGCACTAAATAGTACTTCTACGAGTTCAATCGAGAGGCTAGAAGAGAGTAAGGATCACGTGGTGGATCTAACGGAGCAAATAAGTTCGGTTGATTTGAACGGTCAAGATTCTCAGGGCTCTGAGAATGTGTTGAGGCGTTCAAAGAAAGGGAACTTGAAGCAAGGTGGGAAAGCTCCACTTACAAGGCGAGTCAGCTTCGATCCCCTCGCGCTACTGTTGGATGCTAGTTTGGAAGGAGAGTTGGAGCTCGTGAAAAAAACTGCAACACAGGTATGTAAATGAAAGACCAATGATTAGGGCATGAGACCCATTCTGTTCACCAATTTTTAATCGTAACGTATTTATATAGGTGCAGAATGCGAGTGCTGCAAACGATGAGGGAATCACCGCTCTCCACAACGCCATCTGCGCGGGACATTTCGAAATTGTCAAGTAAGTAATACTACAGTAACCAACAATGTACTTAATGTAACATCATCAGGGCATATCTAAGAAAGAGTGTTATAATGATTACTACTAACTTATGCTGCTGCTATCTTCTTCATATCGGTGTTACCGGTTACTGGTCACATCTTTGTAGTTGATTATTTATTATGGCTACTCTAATTCTCTCAATGAATTCTCCATTACTTTGTTGTTTAGATGACGTCTTTGAAAACCGTGAACAAAAAAATAAGTTAATGTTGATTTGATTTACAGATTCCTTGTAGAGCTTGGATGCGATGTTAACGCTCAGGATTCAGACGGTTGGACACCACTGCATTGCGCTGCGTCTTGCAACAATCTACCCATGGTTCGATTCCTAGTCGACAACGGTCAGTTTATATTTATACTCCTCAATCATATAAGAGCAATATTCGTTTTGGATTAATACAAACTAATGTACTCGTACAGAAAAGTGTCGATTTGCAACTCTACTTTAAAATGCACACAAAACACAGCCAATAGCGAAAATACGAAAGATGTTTTTGTTTTCAGGTGCATGTATATTTGCGACTACGCTGTCTGATCACGAAACGGCCGCCGAGAAATGCGAAGAAGATGAGGAAGGTTTCGACGGTTGCTCGGAATATCTTTACAGTAAGTTTCTTTCTTCATTTATCTTTACGAATTAAGGTTTTTTTGAATTACAGTTAGCCTATTTGACAGATGGTGAAAGAGGCGCTAGAGTAATATAAAAAAATAATAATTGTAAAGTGACATATTGACTATACTAATATTATAAAGAGGAAAGATTTGATTGTTTGTTTGTATAGAATAGGTTCCGAAACTACTGGACCGATTTGAAAAATTCTTTTACCATTAGAAGCCGACATTATCCGTGATGAACATAGGCTACTTTATACCGCGGGAAAATGCTTCATTCCTACGGGAAAACGGGTAATAGGACAACGGGTAGTAAGAATTATCCTTCCGTACTTATCTTTTTCACATAACTTCTAAACGGCAATGTTTGATGGAGTGATGTGTTTGTGCAGGTGTGCAAGAGAAGCTGGGCATAATGAATAACGGGTTGGTGTACGCGGTATTCCCGTACGGGGCGATGCGCGCGGACGAGTTGTCGTTCGAGTCGGGCGCTCGGCTGCACGTGCTGCGCAAAGGCGACGACAGCGAGCGCGAGTGGTGGTGGTGTCGCGACGACAGGAACGCCGAGGGATACGTGCCTAGGAACTTGCTGGGGGTAATTATACTAACTATCACGCTTATTGCGAGCACATATAAACTCATAAAACATACATTACCTACTAGCGTGCTACTATCTGACGGCTCGAACTCATCTGTGCGTGTAGCTAAAATTCGCAATGCGCGGGAAGAGCAGTCAGTGAGATGCACAGTGATTCATACCAAAAATAAAATCACAAACAGACACTTGGGCCAACGCTTTTTTTGACAAAACTACTGCATATATCTATTTCGTGTAAAGTTATTTGAAGTCTTGAATAACTAATCAATGTTTGTAGGCAAAGTATTTTGGAGTTTTTGTACACTAGAGTGACGTATTCACCCTCAAAGTTGCATTAAAACTTGTGTTAAAATATGGATTTTTCAAGGATCATATCTCTTAAATTAATATATCTTTTTTAAGTTTTTTTATGACAAGGAACCTAGTTAACGACCACATAAATCGGTATCATGCTTACTTTTGTAAATTAAACATAAAACAGCGGACTAATAAATCATTTTACGTTTGTATGGAGGAAAAAGCTGACTTGTATCACCTTAACTGTTGTAGACAATATTGCATGCAATAAAGTAACCATTAACTCATCATAATTAATAATAATAAAGTTCGTATGATGTATAATATGATATAAGTTATGAAAAGTATCTAGACAAGCCAATAGGCATCATTTTGAAATTGAATAAAAAACAATTTTCGTCTATAATATTTTTTATTTACCTGTTTCTATATTTTTATCAATGGAGTAAAGTTAAACCACTTAAGATTTGCTGACGATATTGTAATCTTTGCTAGTGACTACATGTCATTGCAGACAATGTTGCAACAATTGGTAGAGGAAAGCAAGAAAGTAGGATTAACTATTAATAACGAAAAAACAAAAATAATGACTAACAAATGTAAAGAGAAAATAATAATAGATGGCAAAGGAATAAAATATGTAGATGAATACATCTACTTAGGGCAACTCATATCTCCTTATGATTCTATGAAGAAAGAAGTAGAAAGAAGAATCAACATTGCTTGGAATAGATACTGGTCATTTAAGAATCTTATGAAAAACAAAGACATACCGATTACTGTAAAGGGGAAACTTTATAAAACTTGTATACTACCATGTTTAACATATGGATGCCAAACATGGAGTCTTACAAAAAAATTAGAACAGAAACTGAAGGTTTGTCAAAATTCTATGCAAAGAAGTATGTTGAACATAAAATTAAAAGATAAATGCAGACTAACAGATATCCAAAAGAAAACGCAGATCCCCAACATAATAGTAAAAATAAGGCAGCTAAAATGGCGCTGGACAGGTCACATAATGAGGGAAAGAGTGGATAAGTGGACCAAGAGAGTGGTGGAATGGTATCCAAGAGAAGGAAAAAGAAAAAACGGAAGGCAACTGAGAAGATGGGACGATGATCTGCCCAAAAAATGGAGACAGCTGGCACTTGACCGCAGCGGGTGGCA
Organism: Synanthedon vespiformis; assembly: GCA_918317495.1. Taxonomy (NCBI): domain Eukaryota; kingdom Metazoa; phylum Arthropoda; class Insecta; order Lepidoptera; family Sesiidae; genus Synanthedon; species Synanthedon vespiformis. Next base: position 4,481,196 of record OU906958.1, read on the forward strand.
TAGTCTGGAGGAGGCCTATGTCTTCGGACAGCCTGATAAGGTTGCGGATGTCTAATTTAAACTTGTAATATGAATTTTGAAATTGAGATAAATTGAATAAAATTTTAATATGAAACATTGATATATATATATATATATATATATATATATATAAAACTAATATAATAAAATAAAGGTATATATAATAAAACAACTAAATTTAGTTTTAAAATCTCTTTCTTTTTCATTATATAGAAGCACATTATAGTATTATAGTATAAATTCTTGTAAAAAATTCTGTAACTTATCAGAGAATAAAGGCTTATTTTATTTTATTTTATTTTTTATTTTATTTATTTATATTTTTAACACTGTTTCTTTTTTTGTTACAGTTATATCCAAGAGTAACCCCACAGCAGGAACAATAATGAAAGTGAAGAAATATTTGAATGCCTAAAGATGTATTACTTTGTACATACCGTTCATTTATGATAGCTTATTTATGTAAACAGTAATCTAAAAGATTGTATACAATTTTAAAAGATCTGAATATTTTGTAAATATTTAACTAGTGCAAAAAGATTGAGATTATATTGTACATTTTATAAATAAAAAGTCATCGTTTTAATAATAATTGGTCTTAAAAATTTGTACTTATTTTATTGTTAAGTTGATTGCAAATACTGTGAAATAATATCATTACTTAAACTGACAATACAAAATATTATCAACAATAAGAAAAATTGGTTTTATTTAACCTTTCGTGTGCTTATCTACTACTAGCTGGTGCCCGCGACTTCGGCCGCGTTGAAAAGTATAAAACGCCATCTACCGTGGAATGGATCGCTAAAAATATCACCAAGCAGTTGTCATGTTAGTCGCTTCACCGATTCTGGATAGATGGCGCTGTCAAGTGTATCCCGGGCCAAGCCGCTAGTATTTACTTTTATTTTAGATTTCCCATAGGAATGAAGCATTTTAGCCTATGTTCATCACAGATGTCGGCTTCTAATGGTAAAAGAATTTTTCAAATCGGTCCAGTAGTTTCGGAGCCTATTCTATACAAACAAACAATCACATCTTTTCTCTTTATAATATTAGTATAGATAGATCAATGCTACACTAGCATTGATAGTTTCGGAGCCAACAACAACAAACAACAATTATATTCAAACAAACAAACATTCAAATTCTTCCTCTTTATAATATTAGTATAGACATAATATAACACCTGAGAAAATGTACGTGATAATTAACGCTTGACGATAGTAAGCTTGACGCTTGCTAGGCGATAGTAATATTTTGATTTTATTTATTTTAGATTATCCTCTCGGGAATAGTACTTTTTTCTGGATGAAAGGTACCCTATGTCCTTTCTGGTGTCCCAGACAACGTGTATGCAAAATTTCATGGTGATCGGTTCAGTAGTTTTTGCGTGAATGCATAACAAACAAACAAACTCACATTTAAATTTATAATATTAGCAAGGATATAGTTAGTTTGTATTAACACTTTATATTGGTTAATATTGAAACTATTAACACTTATCTGATTTAAAAAATCTTTCACCAATAGAATTTCAAGATGACCATAGAGTTAACGACTAACCATCTTCTAAAAATAAAGATTCAGAGTTTGGCAAAAGTAAGTAGGTATCATGTCAGGCGTTTTATTTTACCTTTTATTTTTCAACGCGGACAGAAGTCGCAGGCACCAGCTAAGTCAAGTATATGCAGAGAACGAAATCTCAAAATCTATAATAATTGTTCCATCCTATGAAATGCCTTTATGATCTTGGGGTCTGAATAAGGCATCATTATTTTTATTTTACACGTCTGTGATTAATACTCACAAGAGACTCCTTCAAAAATACCAAAAATATAGTATTACTGACAAATGACTGTAGATGGCGCTAAATGTATGCAGTAGTGTTAACATCGAAAATGGCTAATTTCAAACTTCTGCAACCAGTTTGTTTCAATGCTTTTCTTGTAAACACATTTTGTTGTTTGGTATCGCTGAGTAAGGGCCACCTATCTTGGGACTGTATTATTTACCGTTTAATACGCCACCTAGTTGTAATTTGTGGCAATATTTGATATCAGTATAAAGTAGTTGTATTTGTGTCTTATTGATAAAAGTGATGGCGCTTATAACTTTTATATTTTTATACTGTTCATCTTCTTTTCAAAGTCCACATTAATTTATCATTAAAACGAACCCCATGAGAACGAATTAGGCATAATTAATACATCTCAGTAAAATTATAAATATTTTGTATTTTTTAAAAATACTTAAACCTCGATACTATGTTCAACTTGTATACCACCATAATATAATAAAAAACAGTCCTCCGTCGCGTCTGTCTGTTCGCGATAAACTCAAAAACTACTGTATCGATTTTCATGCTGTTTTCACTATTGGATAGACTGGTTCTTGAGGAAGGTTTTTAGTATATAATTTATAAAGTTACGCGGGCTAAATCACGGGCAGCAGAGCAGCTAGTTGTAGATGAATAAGTACTGAACACTTGAGAATTACAGTGAAAATAAAAGAAGGAGATTTTTGTGTAAAAGTGTATTTTCTACAAAACAAAAAGATTACATATCGCCTTCGTCCGAGTCCTCGATGTCGGCCAACGCTTGCTTGGCGACATTCTCGGCTTCGGTGGCCACTTCACGGGGCACCAGCTCGTGGCGGCCCTTCGACTCCTTGCACACCCACGACAGCTCCAGCTCAAACTGCTTGTCTTTCAGCTCGTCGTGCACCAAGTAAATGCTGGAATCAATTCAATTCTATCAAAGTAATGGCAGCGTTCCGCTTCCGGAATCTCCGAGACACCTTCTCGTCCGAAATTCTCCAAAAACGTGGTCTCCAACTGTGGACTATGGAGAGTAGAGGTAAAGGAGGACCAACTTACATGGATGTTAAACTGAAAAAGTGGCAAGCTAAAAAGTATTAAATAGTGGTTTATAAATTGATCAGAATCCCAAGCAACACAGAATGGCTGAATATTCTTTGCCGTTATCAGCCGTTATCCAAGCAATTTGGGCACAAAATAAATTGCTTTAAGCTGTATAGTAGCAACATAATAGCTGAATAGTAGCTGAATAAGCAACAAGAAGCCCATAATAGCCTATAGTGTTATAATAGACCAAAAATCATTCAATACAGCATTTACCTCTAATACCCTTATAACAAAGCTTTAAACTGAATAATTTGTGAATTTCATACTGTTATCTGGCCTATGTGTTGCCTGGGAATGGCGCTAGTGTAGCATTGATCTATCTATACTAACATTATAAAGAGGAAAGATTTGATTGTTTGTTTGTATAGAATAGGCTCCGAAACTACTGGACCGATTTGAAAAATTCTTTTACCATTAGAAGCCGACATTATCCGTGATGAACATAGGATACTTTTTACCGCGGGAACTTCTTCTTCTTCTTTCCTATGGGAAAACGGGTAATAGGACAACGGGTAGTAAGAATTATCCTTCCGTACTTATCTTTTTCATATAACTTCTAAACGGCTGAACCGATTGGGTTGAAATTTTATATGGCTATTTCGATGATTTCCTGGATGATTTAAAAATACAATTGGACCCGGTAGGTGGCGTTGCTGTCGGTGTGACAACTACTAAACGGCTTGACCGATTGGGTTGAAATATTGTATGTTGTGTATTTCCATGGTTTCACAGACAAGAATGTATTATATTTTATAAAGTTACGCGGACGAAGTCGCGTGCAACAGCTAGTGTTTGATATGATTGGTTGGTTGTGTAGCTCATTAAATAACCGTAAATAAAATGCTACTACAGCGCCGTCGAATTGATTTCTCATATTATAGAGTTGGGCTCCTTACCTCTACTCCCCACACTTTGGACCTTGTAAGAAAACTCAAACTCGCTCAACTAGCTATTAAGAGGGGTTACACAGATTACTCTGCAAACATAACTTGACGGACGGTTCAGCAAGTTGAAGTGGCAGTGGGAAGGACACATAGTATGGAGAGCGGACAGTTTTGTCGGGTGGAGGTCATCGACCTCCATGGCTAAGATTTTAAAAATTAATTAACTTATTAATTGGGAAAAATGATGGTTTCCATTGTTATGATAAATATCTTACATGCGTGCAGCTTCCTTCACCAACTCCTTGACGGAAATATCGGCTAACTTCAGCTTCTCAATCTCTGTCTTGGCGGCTTGCTTGGCCTTTCCAACCGCGCAACCAAAGTATGACTGCAAATATTAATCATTCAATATAAAGTAGAATTTACAAATATATATTGATTGATATAAATAAACTGTCTGATAAAAGAAATATCTTAAAATTAATTTGTTTCCTAAAATACACCAATCCACCCATGAGTGCAATAGTGCTTAGTCAGTGTGACTTTTGTGTATAGGAAATTTTACATCATATATAACTAACTAACATACATCTTGATGCTGCAGCACCAGATCAAGGTTACCTACCATGTCATGGAAATACCAGCAAAGTAACAGAATACCAAATTTCACATCAATCGAAGCTGTAGAAAGTTAGTGAAATGCCTTTGTCAACTAGGAAACTGGCTGACAGTCTTCAAATGTCTGAACAGATCTTCGTAAATTATAGCTAAGAACGATCGCAATCATAATTATCAGTATTCAAACAAATTAAAAAAAAATTGGTTCAAAATCGGTTCATCTATTTGTATTGTATTTGCACAGACAGTTTTTGCGCTAGGCAGTAAAAAAAAAAGAAAGAATAATACTCACAAACGAAACTCCGCTGGGTTCCAGCATGTACATTTGAGGTCCGTCATGTTCATTCCATGTCCCCATTACTACAGAACAGCCGTAAGGACGTACGGCACTGTACAATGTATATGCATGCATATACATGGACACCCGCTCGTTCAAGTATTTCAGAGGTACTGGAACACCATACTGAGATCTGTAGTTGGATGCTTCTGAACGTGCCGTTTCAACTATTTGTCTCGCATCTGATATAAGACCAGCAACTGCCTAAAATTACAAGTAAGTGTGTGTAAAATATTAAATCATTTTATAGTTACTATGACTACGATGTAAAAATATCAATACTAATAATAAATCTGTACTTAATGACCGACCTGGTCATCAAGTAATTTACTTTGTTTTCAGAAATACTGAAACAAAATTGACCATTTTTAGAATTTTTTTCTGTATGTATGTATGTTCCTCCATCACTCTTAAACGAATTAACAGATTTTCATGAAACTTGGTAGATAAACATTTAGAAGTACGGGACACATAATAGGCTACTTTTTATCTTTTTTAAAGTGGACGAAGCCACGGGTAACAGCTAGTATATATTAATAAAACAGGAGCATGCTTTCACAGGATGTTAAGGCATAATGTGTCCATAGACAATCACTACATTTATTTGCTTTAATGTAGATCTTTATTTTTCTGCGGTCAACTTTGACCATTTCTTATTTCGACCATTTAATCCCTCTAATTCCCTTCCTATTTCGTAAATCCATTTTTTTAATTTCGTACATAATATAAACTTTCAAATGATTCTTTGAACTTATGTGACGAAACCAAATTTGAATGCAAATTAATTTTAACTGAGACTTGTTCAAGTATGAAATTTGGTCTAGTTAGTTAAAAGAACTAAAATTGCCATTAATTAAATACAAAAAATAAATTACCATTCCAACATGTTCATCAATATGAAATATTCTCTTATTAGCACCAGGTTCATAGAGCTTTGAAGTGACTAATTTTTCTACGGCAAACACAACTCCATCCTTCCCTCTTAGTCCAATAACAGTGCCAGAGTTCTCAACAGCTTTGGCTGCGTACTCTACTTGAAATACGCGTCCGTCAGGAGAAAATTGCGAAGCCGAAAGGTCATACTGAAATAAACGAAATGTTATGTTAGGAACATGATTAGGCACTTTCGAGTAGACAGGTTGCCAAGTATGGCCTGCAATATGTTGTATTTTTTTGTTTGTGATTAAAGAACTACGAGTAATGATATAATAAGAAACTTAAAAGGTGAAGAGGTTTGTTACAATAAGTTATATGATCACAGTTTTAACCTAACTGAAGCAGAAGTAAATAGTTTTTACTTACACCAGTTCCAATAGAACTCATTGTTGTTTACGTAAATTAAAGTGATATTAATAATCTTATTGTAAATAGACACATATATTTTTAAATTAACTATTTAATTTATGAATTTGATGTGAACAAACTACAATCAACAATTAAATCGGCAGTCGGCGGCGATGACAAGCAAAAGCATCTCCATCGATGACATAAACCACAGTCCACAGAAAAAAAATACAATTGAAGAACCACAGACTATAGTCTATTTTCTCATTTTGTTTTATAATAAATAAAATTTCAATTTGTTTCTGTTCTCACTGTCACATAATATGGTTTTGGATTCGTTTTAATAAAATCTGATTAAAATATTGATGGATGGATGATGCGCCATCTTGTGGTTATCTGTAGCTACATTTAGTATTCTAGATATAATGCTTTATTAGTAAATAATAAGTAATGTAGATGGCGCTTATATTGTCATAAACATATCTACTAATATTATAATTTTATTGTAGTAGCTGTATTTTCTGTCTGTTCGTTACTTTTTCATGTTTTAACTTCTCAACCGATCATCATGAAATTTTGCATACACACACACTGTCGGCGATACAGAAAATTGCATAGGGTACCTTTCACGCATAGTGCAATAAAATCGAAAGAACTTATTTGGTCTACAAAATTAAAGAACACAGCGACAGAATAAATTCTTGCAATTTCTGGTAATCTTCTGGTAAGAAAGAAAGAAGAACTTGCAACTGGTAACTGACAAAATAAAATTTCTTGCTGCTGCAGCAGTTGACAACGACTGCTGCAGCAGTTCCCAAATTAACTAAGACTGCTCAAGCGGTCTGTGTATAGAATAACCAAAAAACTACTGTTGAGCCCCCTGTGGTGTTTTATTAATGTGATACTGTGTACCTTCGAAACACAAGTCGCTATAATAAAGTACTAGTAGATTTTTCGACGTTTATGGGCAGGGCTCGGGCGGCGAAAACGTGTAAACAGGGGTACGATCGTAAATTCTTTTGACATTGTAATATGCTACTTGCTTTACGAAATGTAGTGTTTTTCTTTCACGTACTTGTAATCAACATAAAATGTTTGATGCATTGCCAGTATATGTATTTCTAGTTTTATACCTGACAAGTTATTACATTATTTACATGTTTTTTTTTTATAAACCAAACCAATCCAATCAAGCACTAGCAAGTTTTGTTGTTGGTTAATCGTAAAATGGAAGACGTAAAATGGATACAAAAATGCAATTGCAGCGATTGACCAACACGCGCATACCCTACACATATATATGCATACTAATCCTCTGAGTATGTCGCTATAATACAAACAACAAAGATTGTAAGTAATTAATTAGAAAACACAGCGACAGAATATATTGTAACTGGTAATTTTCGTGCTGCTCCAGTTAAAAACGACCGCGGCAGCATTTGCAAGTGTCCGCTCAAGCAGTTGACTATGACTGTTAGGCTGGCCATACACGGGCAGCTTGAAGCAGTTGACCATGATGCTCGAGCGGTCCGTGTATATCCAGCCTTAGAGCGGTCATTGTTTGATGTTCAATGTTTGAGCTGCCACTGTATGCCCTTCCTGTTGGCGAGAAGCTTTTTTTTTTTATTAAATCAAGGCAGCGCTTGGTCGCGATCTCACTTGATGTAAGGTGTAGTGCAGATGCGGCCAAAGGTGGACCACGCTTACTTAGTAAGTGCCCATTGACCCTGGATTTGAAGACCCCGAGGTTGTAATTTTGAGGAAACACGCTCTAAACATGCTAACTTATGTTAAGTTAAGCTGCTCTAAACAGTGTTTTGTCCGAGTATATTCAACCATCTCAAAAGTATTATGAATTCGTAATACAGGTCACGGACAATGTAGAAGTTTCAACCGTACACGTTTACAATACGCATTCATTTTAATCAAAAAATAATATTTTCTATTCACATTTACCTAAAACCTAGATAGATAGTAGATAGTAAAAACCACTTTGGTTGTTTGTTTCAACCAATATAATTGCCGCCTTTCCCGCATTCGAATGTAAGTAAACAGAGCCCTTGAAAGGGTTCGAGTCATGGAGTGCTCCCTTCAGAGTGGAGGAATAAAACAAAATGAGCTTTGCTATTGATCCAAGAGAAACGTGCAGTTTATGTTTGGGCGAACCTGCGAATACGTATCAGGTTTCACAGTTAAGTAGTTCGATATGTGTAGAGAGTGTCGGCAAAATTTCTTAAAAAAGAAAGACATTGTATATTTGGAAAATATAATATAAGTGGCGATTTCAGAGCTGGCTATACATTGGCCAACAAATTAGGCTTGCCATACAACGACATGTAGTACAGCCAGCATGCTTGGGACTCTGCCTAGGGGACCGAAGCTAAATTTTATTTTACAATTAGATGTAGATACATAATTTAATTTTACATATATATCAGTTGTTATACCTAATACGTTAATTAGTTAATTAATGTTACAAACCAAACATAATTACTTAACATATTTACTAAAGTAGAAGTAAGTAGTAAGTATGAACATAATATTTTCTCAGTAATACTAACATACTAGCTGGCGCCCGCGCCTTCGTCCGCGTTGAAATAAAAAGTAGCCTATCCTGTGTCCAGTACGTCTAAATGTATATCTACCAAGTTTCATGAAAATCGGTTAATTCGCTTAAGAGTTATGGAAAAATATACATACATACATACATACAGAAAAAAATCCAAAAATCGTCAATTTAGTTCAGTATCATGTATAGCGTATAAACAGGATATTATGATCTCTGAAAACAAAGTAACTTACAGATTTATTATTAGTATTCATGATTGATGATGCGATACCCTGTACCTACACATTTTTTTGGTCTAATAAGGATTTTTAGGTAAAAATTTAATATACAATTTTGTCTGTTTTGTTATACCCGAAAAGATTATTTTAACGTATTAAAAACGCTGTCGGACATGTTTTTTTTTCAGTGGAATGTGGACCGACATTAAGTAAATATTCCTGTAATTGCGTTGTCTAAAAATGGGAAGATAAATTTTCGGCCTCGAGCCGAGGCCCGCATACGAAATGAGCCACACTGGGATTATTATTTGCGTAGCTGACATCCTAATTAACGTGACTTTTTTCATTTTTTTTTTTACCTTTGTCCGCCTAGCAAAATTACACTCTTTTGGATAATAGACCGAGTAGCAAAGATGAATAAATAAATATGGCTAGGATAGCTTAATACAATGGTCAAATTAAGCAGACTCGGAAAGACAAAATCCGCATTTCTGTACATAATTGAGAGCAGAGCTATGTAGAAGTTTTTTTTTAAATCAAGGAACCACGTAAACTTGATACTTAGCTTATATGTAGGCACTAGAATCTTTTACACTTGAGGGTTCCTTAAAAAGGCGGACACTAGTTTCAGGAATCGTTTACCATCAGCTTAGATAAATGCAAAATAAAAATAATTAGTAAAAATTGCAAAGTGCACACTAACACTTAGGCAAACGCGGAAATCAACTTTGTTGTATATTTTCTTTAGCGATATTATAGCTATATTTATAGTATCTGCTGGAAAAATGTAAGTAATTTGCAGGCGAACCGCCAACACGTATTGTCGTAAAAGAGAGCTACGCGAAAATCACTTTTATTATATTTGTGAGGCAATATTTTGCCGCGTCCTGACGTGTATTAACGAGTTCGTGTAACGCCCCGCCGAGTAAACAGATTGCTAATATATCGAGGGCCGCATTCACCAACCGACGTTAAGATTTCAACTAACCGCTGATTACATAACTTACCGTATAGAATCTTCCAATGGTTACGTGACAAATTTGTGCTAATTGACGTATGTCCAATGAATTAATTAGAACATAGATTATTTAAGAATGTTTTCATATGAAAATAAACATTGTTTTGATTATAGAAATTAAATTAAATTTTATGTATATTTTATAAGAAAATTGGAAAATATTGGATGGATCTAATATTAGTGTTTTTTCTATAATAATATTATAAAGTGGAAAGATTTGATTGTTTGTTTGTTTGTATAGAATAGGCTTCGAAACTACCTGACCGATTTGAAAAATATTTTACCATTAGAAGCCGACATTATCCGTGATGAACATAGGATACTTTTTACCGCGGGAAAATGCTTCATTCCTACGGGAAATCTAAAATAAAAGTAAATACTAGCGGCTCAGGAGATAGCGCCATATTTCCAAAATACGGTAGATGGCGTTTTATACTTCTCTACGCGGATGAAGTCGCGAGCACCAGCTAGTTATATATACAAAGGTCGTCAGAAAAACAGACGGTCCAATTGATTGTAGGTGGCTACCGTCGCCTATAAAACAAGCGACGTCTCAGTGTTACATAGTACGATTAAGGATTAAGGATGACCGAGAGAGGAAATATTTTAAAATTAACTTTAACCAACGCATAGTGGTGAAAGTTGATCCAACCTTTGTCTTTGCGTATAGAATCGTGCACTGAGCTATCGACATATAGGTGTAGTCCAATTGTACTATGATCAATAGCGTAATAAAGATACGTCTTAAATAAACGTTAACCTTCTTAATATATATTTAAAGAGAATGAAATCTTCAAAAGGTATGAAAAGAAATCCTCTAGAGTTTTACATTACATATATTAATTTAATTTTGTTCTCATGTTCGTTGGAACATGTTTTAGGCTATTTTAGTAAAAAAGGCCTCACATCTTGAGGATCCTAACGACTTGATTTATTTTGTGATTGTGGTTGAAACATAAGCGCATTAGGTACAGACAGACATACATGTCCACTAAATAAGTAGTCTTCAGTAACATTTGTTGTTACATACTTGTATAATTGTGTATACTTTTTGTCAGAGAACTCGTTAGACAAGCTGAAGGTCCACTTGGTTGTAGGTGGTTACCGTAGCCATATTGAAATGGACTCTGGCACTCCTTACTCTCTTACCGAACATTCACGCAGCACACATGCTGTTATTTCACGGTAGTATTCTGTAAATATATGGCTACTGCCATCAGAACTGACGCCCAAATCACTGATATTTTTCTGATCTAAAAGTAGAGCACAAAGCTCGATAACGTCGATTAAGTTTCTTATTCGCTTTCCAAAGCCCGCATAGGTATATGGTCTTTCACATTAATATGCAGTTATAGAGCAAAGTCTAACAATAAATTACCAATCACGTGGTACAATGCCGCGCACTTGCCGTGCTCCGAGCCCAAGTTTGTTGAGTTTGAGCCAAGTTGCACGCCACTATGAAATATTCCACTGTTTCCATTCATCTCAGTTGAAAAGCTTCTGCTAATTTTAACTCAAGGGAAAAATCACTGTTTGCTTTCGATACTTTAATTTATAAATTAATTTTAAATTTAAACTACGTTGTTATTTAATTGTTTTTTGTATACTTATCCAGTGGCGTAGCTAGGTAACCAAGGGCCCTGGGGCAAATTAAAAAATGGGGCCCCACTGCTATGTAAGCTGATCAGGTTTTATCAAATAAAAATATGAAATATACAATACAATACAATAAATATGAAAAAAAAAAATCTTAACTCGAATTCATAAAGCATAATAAAATTAGAGATTAAGTATAGATAAGTAACTTATCTATACTTCTATACTAATATTATAAAGAGAGAAGATTCGTATTATAATGAATAAACCCAAAAACTTATCAGCGAGTAACATGTAGGCTATAAGTAATTTATATAATTGCACGGGCGAAGTCGCGCGCAACAGTTAGTAAGTAATAACCGAGTCCCGCGGTTTCATAAGTATATTCCTGGAAAGAGCAAGAAACTTCTATATAATATCCATCCTCACATTTTTATTCATTTAAAACTTATTATTCAACTTTAGCCGGCTACTTCGTCCGCATATTTATTAATCCGATTCAAAAACTACATTTATGTAAAGTTTCATCATAATGAGTGTAGTTATTTTATTGAAAGAGTAAGAAATCTTTACAAAGTTTCTCTTTTATAATATTAGTAAGATACATAGTAAAAAATACAATCTTTCGATAAAATATAACATATTTCAAAAGAAATTCCTATGAAATCTGTCGTAAAGACGAAGGAACATCAAATTGAAATTGGAGATTAGTTGAAACGAGTGAACATAAAATTTTATATGAGAACTTCACATACATTGTGGACAAAAGGGGACATTAGGGATAATCTATGTGTCGTGAAATCCGAACTTTTCTTTTCATTACTTTGCTACTGCATGGAGTGCTGCAAAGTTAAGGCAATTTAAATTCTTCAAATTCTATTTTCAAATTCTTATAGAAACTTTTAAATATAATGACAATAATATAGGATTTTGTAAAAGAAACTGTACGATTATTGTACACTAGCTGGTGCCTGCATCTTCGTCCGCGTTCTCTATAGACGCCTATAGAGAATCCTATCTATCTATGCCTATCTATATCTATCTATATAGAATCTATCTATGCCTTCCTTGATAAATGGACTATTCAACACAAAAATATTTTTTCAATTCGAACCAGTAATTCCTGAGATTAGCGCGAACCTACAACTAAATAAACAAACTCCTAAGCTTTATATAATAGTATAGATATAGATATGGGTCTAGTTACCTGAAAATAAATGAATTTGAATTTGAAGTGTTCCCTCTTTTTTGTATGTGTAAAAATTTAAACATTAGAAAAACTGCCTTTTTTATTATCATAAAACTGCTCTAGATATTTAGCATGCAGTTAAACATAATTTTTTTCAATTTTCACAGGTATACATTTTTAATTTTAGAATACCATATACATATTAATTACATTTACTGAACTGTGAATTTGTACAACAATACAACTGGCTGAAACTTAAAATTAATTCGTATACCATAACCATACTATAACAATAAAATTGAATATAAAGTTAATAGCAACTCGGGAATAAAAAGGTCTTTTGTTAAGGAAGAATAACCGATCCTTAACAAATGGTACCTGGACCGTTATTATTCCTAAAAGTTGATTGATATTTAGTAGGTTGGAATAAAAGCGTTTATAGAGGTGTAAAAAATAATTTCAAATCAGTTTCCCCTTGAGTAAGGGAGGGAAAGAAATATTGCTTTATCTCATTGAATGAGGACGAACAATTTGCGATCGCTCCCGATTCATTCCGCGTCGCGACATTGTAAATGGACACGTCAGAATAATCGTAAAAGCCTTTTAGTTCCTAAAGTGTACTTTTTCGGAATATTTCGCATTCACGCATTATTTAACTCGTAAACGCAATAAAATATCCATTAACTTTGGAGATGGGCATTTTCCGGCACGATGAACGCAGAGCCGTTTAAATATTTCGGAATTTTCGAAGACTTTTAAAGGTAACTTCTGCATTTCAATGGTCGTTTTATTTTATAATGGATATATTTACCGTAGACCAAAGGAGGATCCCGATTTTAATACAGAATACTCTGGACCATTTGGAACTAGACGCCATAACTACTTGGTTATTATAGGCCATAATAACACCAAAATAATTTGTTTTCATCGAATTACTACAACTATAGAATTTGCGTCACAAATGCCATAAAAAGCGGCACATAAAAAGTACACCTAAAACGGAGTCGTGGCAGAGTCTTCTCTTCGCGTGTCAATGGTAAAAGGTAGCAAACCAAGTTCTACAATTTATTTTAAACTCCAATGTGTTTATTTAAAGTCACATTTTCTTTAAATGACAGATGACCATAGATATTTGGAAATGCGCGCAGCCGGGCGTCCCGCTAGAGATATGGCATATTAGATCAAACCACCATCTCACTAAAATTACGCACACTCGCGTACAAATAGCACACAATGACAACTGACTCGGCGTACCCACGGTCGCGCACACAACTGCCGGACCAATAGCATTTGTTCGTTCGTTTGTTGTTCGTGACGAAACACGTGTTTGAATTGTCGATTTAGACAATTCCGTGGCACGCTTTGATAAGTTGGCGAGTATCTACGCTCATCTCTAGCGGCGCCGAGCGCATTTCCGAAATCTGTGCAGATGACAGAGTTCGTAGTGTTTTGTATGGTGTGCGAAATCCATATAAGTAGTTGTAGTACATTGATGTCTGTTTAGCTAAAAAATAGCTATCCAACAGTATGTTAACTATAGCTACTGGAGGGAGGTACCAGAGTTCATAAATTTCCTAGCATCCATCCTCCTTTGTTTGATTAATTATTACGTTAATGAAATTAAAGGAATCGTATACCTTATGTTTGTTTAAATGAAATATAGCGCGAACCACTCAAGTAAAGCACTTTTTTCAGAAACTAATATCAGTGTTTGCCAAGCAGTTCGCATTTGGAGAATTGGGGTGACAGCGTAGACAATATAATCGCTAGAGGTGTCTCAAAAATGTGTCTTCAAATGCAATAGAGACTTTAAAATACAATATTTGTGTACACAAGCTGACAGTTGGGCTTTTGTTATTTGGTAAGAATGTGTACAGACCCGACATACTATTATGTAGTTGAAGTAGACATAATAGCAACGCCACAGATGTTGCAAGTACGCTGCTGACCTGCCGACCACAGCTGTGGTTTAAGTATAATGAGGTTAGAAAGTGGTATAGGGCTTTGGAATCCTTTATTTACTGACTAGAACACAACAGCACACATGCTATTATTTCACGGTGGCTGCCCAAATGACTGACCACTTGAATCTAGTCTAGAGTCAACTTTGTAAAGTGGCTTTGAAGTTTATTTTCAAATTCGTCCTGCCGGGGATAGAACCTGGGACTCCTGAGACATTTTAATAACTCGATCAGTGGGCTCGTCAGAATGGAAATGTATTGACATTGTTATAATATTCATGTACACATTTTAGTTAAGTAATTTAATATGAAATAACATGAAAAAAAAAATCTGAGTAATTGGCTTTACTCTATACAGACAAGATTTACTTTTGTCTTGTAAAGGTAAATTTATGCACGAGAGTCTAACGTTCGTATTTTTCTTATGTCCTTGTTCTTTTACTATGTTATTTTAATAATGGTTACTTTAATAGAACACTAACTCTGCCGGATTCACACAATACTGGCGTTTATCGGGACGGAGCACCATCGCTATTAAATAAACAGGCAGCTTGCAAACGAACCCTACGCTCTTGTACTATGCGGATAGTTCAAGCACGTATACTGCAACCATTGAGAATCATAAAATTTGCTACCTTGAATCCTTAAAATCGCACAATTCTTAAATAGGTATTATGAATATCGAGTTTAAGAATTTATGTACCTACTTGGAAAGTAAGGGTCATTAAACTATCTAAATAAAATGCTTTTTACTACTCAATATTTGTAACTTTGTAGTTGACTCCCTGCTGATGTTTTTGTCCTAAGAGAAAGCCTGAGGCTAGCAGTTGACATTCTTGGTCAGTTAACATTTATGGTGTCGCCTTTGCTAGTTTTTTATTGAACTGAAGTTCAAGCCGGGCCGGGTAACTAGTCTGAAATAGGCACTAACCAAAAGTCTTGGGAAGATAAGACGAATGGCGAAATTGAGTTTTACAAAGCAGTGAATCCGGAAAGATTCAATCTTTAGCTTCATTTGAAAGAAAGAAAGGTGCATTGAACTATGCGAAAATGCTTCAATAGTGGCAAATGAGGCACGCTCACCGCTTGCAGAGTTTTAAGAAAATTTCTTTAAGAAAGCTTTAATTCAGCGTCTTTAGAAAATGCAGCCGGATTTACTTTTAATGACTTTGAAGAGTGCAACTTGGGGTTTACTTTGTGAATGAATGGTGAAGTTAGTCCTCGGAGTGTCTCGATTTACGTGCCTAACGTTTATTAATTATTTCTATCGCATTGATTGAGTCCAATTTTATTTTATTTTTATAGCAGTATTATAATATTACAAACTAGCAAACCTGTGTTACTGCATTCTACTTTGACTAGTTTTCCCAACAAAAAATCTTCAAGATTTAACTTTTTTAGATATACCTAGATCTTAAAAATCTTACAAACGTAGACACAAAAATAAATACTACAAAATTCTATAGAAAAATCTATATTCTGAGTATAGTTATCAAAAGGAGGAGATAGCGGAATCCTCCGGGATCCGCAAAATCTGCAATCCTGCAAAATGGCGATGCTTTGCCGTAGATAATTTAATCAATAATTTCGTGTACCTACTTATTATTGTTTTAGTTTATAATATTTATTTATTTAAGGCCTTTTTTTATACAAAATAATCTTCAACTTAATTAAACACAAAAACAAATGCTAACGAAATTTCAACGTCATTTAAATTTCCATTTCGTTCCTTATTAAATTTCAACTAAATTACGTCTTTTAAAAGCGTTGTCAAAATAGACGAGCGCTTATCTTGAACGAAACAAATTTTCTAAAACAATGGGATTGGTTTGTTTATCTACATCTATTGTGATAAATAAAAAGCAACTTAAGCCAATAGGCTCAAGTTCAATATTCTTTTATTTTGTCTTTGTATTTCTTTGAAAGAAGTGGTGACAAGTTGATTGAAGTTCCACGTTTATATATAAAAACGAAACAAAAGAGGGCTGTGCTTTGAGGACAGAACACACAGTCCAGATAGCCGACGTCTCCTGGGGCCGAAAGGGCCACAAGGTGGACAACGACCAGATAACGACCTGATGCGGGTTGCTTCGATCGGTCCTATTGAAACATTATGAGGAAGGCCTATGTCCAGCACTGGACAAGATGATGATGATGATAATGATGATGAAGGTTCGCACTGGATGGGTTAAACCTTAAAAGAATTTATAAAAAAGTTAAAAAAAAAATCACAATCGTCTTACGTTGAGCCCATTAAACATACAGTTATCACAATTTAGCAAAGTTTAGAAGACTCGAAGCGAATTCCAGTAGGACGAGTGAACAGTTGACTTGCAAAAAGTTACTTGTAAGTAGGATCAAGTTAGATGAGAGGCGTTTCATCTCAACCATTTTGTGTCTGAAGGAGATGCGAAGGAATATGTGCCGTATGGCTGAGATACAAGGAACATACGGGTATGCAACGAGTAGGTTGCGTTCCTAAACGACAATTTTAAGATTGACAGGAGCCTACGTTTGACGTGTAAGTACGAGGGTTAATTCAGAACGCACCCATAAATCTTCATCTCGATGAGGTTTACATGCGATTCTCTTATTAATTGACAAATCGACATTTTTGTTTTTGTTTCACAAATGTAATATTGCAATCATTTAAGTGATTGTAATCTTCTACAATGATTTACTCGGTCAGAACGTCTAATATACATACTGTTTGTCTGTACGTTTGTAGACACTAATCCTAGAAATGACAACGAATTTGGATGTAATTTGGCACACAGATCTTATTCTAGAAAAAATTCCTGTAGAATTTTCAAAAAATGAACTGCAGCGTACGTAGTATAATATACTTTTATTGACAGCATAATATGTAGGTAAATCTCGCTTTTTTTCCCCCAGGATTAACCATGGAATTGTTTTAATTTTCTATTAAAAGCTTCATCAAACATACTTCTAATATCTTCTAACAAATCTTTCTAACAAACAGCTAAATACACTCAAAAACTCACCTGGAATAGAATGGAGCTGTGACAATTGTCTAAAAAATATCTCGCACAGATCTTCCTTTGTGATCCCTGAGGAGACTGATGAAGAGGAGAATTACGAAACACCTGATCAAGCAAATATGGCACACATCATTGATGCCAAGAAATTGGTGCTAGAAATCAGTCGAGAGATAAAGAAAACTTTCCGTGAGGAAATCAGAGGTCTTGAAAACTCTCTTGAATTTCTCAATGAACAACTAACATCGATGGAACAGGCGATAAAAAAACAAGACAACAAAATTAAAGACCTTGAAAATAAAAATTATGATCTACAAAATAAAAACAAGAATCTGGAGTTGCGAGTTAATACACTGGAACAAGGACTAAAAGAAATTGAACAACAGTCTCTTACATCATCCCTAGAAATAGCTGGCTTACCTGAAATACAACCCAAAGATATAGGAACAATGGTAAATACTGTGGCTTTAAAATTGAATATCGAGAATAAAGAAGTCCAATCATTACGACAACTACCAGGAACCAAAGATAAGCCGGGACCCATACTTGTAGAACTTAAGTCGAAGGTACTCCAGGAAAAATGGATCGATGCTAGCAAACAGCAATGTATTACTGTGGGTCAAATTGTGCCGAATATCCAGAAGGAAAAAGCTGAAACACGTATTTACATACGAGAGGCCTTAACTAAGTACCAAAAAACTTTACTGTATAATTCAAAAGCCCAGTTGTTAAACAAATCTTGTAAATATGTATGGTGTAAAAATGGAAAAGTATGTGCAAGAAAATCCAGTAATAGCAAAATTTATTATATACGTACATTACAAGACATAAAACAGATCGAAAAATTATGTTCAACTAACTCTGAAGAACAATCAGAATGGTCTACACCAATGTAAATTAGTTAATATATATATATCATAATTTATATATATTATAGCGTATCAATAGTAACATAATTATGGATATAAAAATCAAAGAAATTTTTCATTGTAATAACACTAATAATTTCTTCAAGCAATTGCCATCAAAAACAAATGTAAGTATATCATGTTTACATTTTAACATAAGATCACTTATAAAAAACTTTACATTATTGCAACAAACTATTCATAATTGTAAATTTCCACTTGACCTTATAATTTTAACCGAAGTTGGTATCTCAGATAAAATAATTAAACTATATAATTTACCTGGCTATAGAATGTACTCACAACTACGAAAGAACCAACGTGGTGGAGGAATTATTATTTATGTACGGAACCATATAAAATTTACATTAATTGAACAAAAAACTAAAACCTTTGAAAATATTACAGGAACTATGAAATTACATTCAGACTGTGACATAGTTGTGTGTGCTGTCTATAGGCCGCCATCGACAAATATAAACCTATATATTAAAGAATTATGTAATCTCATTAGTAAGTTTGATAATAAGCAAAACTTCCTTCTTATTGGTGATACTAACATTGATGTGAAGGTTGGCTCAACACATAAAAATTCATACTTAACAGCACTTAGTGAACTAGGATTAATGTGTGGAATAACAGATTACACACGAATTGAAACTACAAAAGATCGCCTTACTAAATCATGCATTGACCACATATTTGCACGTTTTCCCGGATTACACCAATTCACAGCGGTACTCGATACCGTATTAGCTGACCATCGAGGAATTATTTTTGCTTGTACTAACGAAGCATCGGACATTCAGCAGTATAAAAAAAGTGTTACAAAAAACATTATTAACTACGACACTTTCTATAATGAACTAAATAAGGTTGAATGGACAAAAACTACAAGTATGAATTCTTCCTCTGAAATCTTAGGATTCATTTATAATTCTTTTGAAAATGCCAAAAATCTTGCGAAAACGAATAAAACATACAAAATGTATAATAAACGTTCAAAACCATTCAATCTGCCCTGGATCGATAATAATATTGTCCAACTATGTGATAAGAGAGATAAAATATTTCATAATTGGAAAAATAATTTATATGACACAAAATTAAAATTAGAATACAATAAAATACGAAATAAGATCCACAAAATTTTAAAAGATAAGAAGAATAAATACTATATTAAATATATTAATGAAAATTTTAAAAATATAAAAAAAATATATCAAATTGTAAATGAAATGCTAGGAAGAGTTACGTTGTCAGTAGATATGGCCATACTCAGAGCATTTGATGCACAAGGAATCTCTGCAAAATACATTGCTGATAACTTTGCAAAATGTTTTGATAAAACAGTAAAGAATATAATTCCTAACTGCAATATAAAATTAACAGACTCAAATGTTACACGTAAGCCATTAGACTCGAGCATTTTGTTTAAAAAAGCCACTGCTAGCAGTGTTAATAAAATCATTAAAGAACTCAACTCTAAAAAAGCTCCAGGTTCGGATAATATTACAATTACCGAAATTAAAATGATAGGTGACATTATATCTAACCCACTGGCCGATTTAATTAATCAGGCTGTTGAAAGTGGTCACTACCCAGATGAACTAAAAAAGGGATGCGTAAGACCAATCTATAAAAAGGGTAAGAAAAACGATTATTCAAATTATCGTCCAATAACATTACTGTCATCTATAAACAAAATAGTAGAAAAATATATATGCCATCAAATATCCGCATTCTATAAAAAGCACGATGTAATAAACCGAAATCAATTTGGTTTTCAGTCTGGTAAAGGAACTTCGATTCTCTTATCAGAGTTCACTAATGAAGTTAATAAACAATTAAACGAAAAAAAGTATGTTTTTACTCTCTTTATTGACTTCTCACGAGCATTTGACACATTAGTGCATAACCAGCTCATTGAAAAATTGGATGATTGCGGAGTACGTGGCCCATTACTAACTTGGTGTAAGAATTATCTAAAAAATCGAACATTTACGGTAAAAATTAATAACACATATAGTGAGCTCATGTCTGTAACTGAAGGAACAGCTCAAGGATCCGTGATAGGCCCACTTCACTTCTTATCCTATGTTAATGACATGAGCAACTGCATCAGATATAGCAAATGTTTTCAATTTGCAGATGACACGTGCCTTGTAATTTCTCATAGTAATCCTGACACGGCATGTGAACGCTTACAATCGGATCTGAATGCCTTAACAAGATGGTGTCATGATTCCGGCCTTGTACTTAACGCAAACAAAACAAAATTGTTAATTATTAAATCACCGTATATTAGAGAATCCCATATACAGAACTTAATAGCTCATGAACATGATTGTTTACACACTGTCAATGTAAAATACTGCAAGTGTCAATCTATAGATATTGTCAAAACCCAAACATACCTCGGATTAACTATAGACGACAAATTTAACTGGAACCCTCATATCGAACTAGTTTGCGATAAATTAAGGATTTTCCTTGCAAATATTACAATATTAAAAAATCGCATACCATTCAAGGTGAAACTTATGCTTTACTATGCACTAGCAGAACCCTATATACAGTATGGACTTAGTAGTTATGGTCGAACGTACAAAACTTATCTAAACAAAATCTACAAACTACAAGTAAAAATTCTAAAAACATTAGTCTCGCCTAAAATTAAAAATAAATACTACGACGATGAGAACGGTCTTTTTAAGCACTGTAAGATTTTACCTATAAACAATCAGTTTTCCTTTTCACTACTGAAAGAAAATTTTTTTAACGAATCCTTAAAAAAATTAATGGAACACCCTGTACACACTAGAGCTATTTCAAAAAAACGGTTACGTACACAGCGCGCAAATAATACATATGGCGAAAGAACTACTGCTTACATCGTCCCACATCTTATCAACAGCCTACCTTCAGATCTATGTAACAATATATCAATTAAAAATATTAAATCAAAATTAAAGCATTATTTTTTAAATTGTAATTAGTATTAGTATCTATTAATGTAATGATAATACGAGTCTAAACCTCAGTGGTTTTTAGTATTATCATTTAAATGTTATCTTATATATTAGCCCTTAAAATTGTAAATAAATAAATAATAATAATAATAATAATAAATCTGTAAGTGTAGGTTTTATGTATATATGTATGTTCCTCCATAACTCTTAAACAAATTAAATGATTTTCATGAAACTTGGTAGATAAACATTTAGACGTACAGGGCACAGGATAGGCTACTTTTTTCTTTTTCAACGCGGACGAAGTCGCGGGCGCCAGCTAGTTACTTAATAAAAAGATAAAAAAATACTTCTCTCAGAAAAGAAAACTGAAAAAGAGCATCTAATTTAATTCTGAATTAGTTAATATCATATCATAATTTTAATTTCCCGTTTACCAAGTAAAAGCCCATATTTTTCTGCAATAAATTGATTTCTGCAAGTAGTTTAATGTAATTGACTGTGACGACGTTTACCTAGACGTTACTGTCAGCTGCAGTTGATTTAGAAATAAAGCAAGAGCTTTAATAATTTATATCTGTCTATTTCAATGTAGGCACATCTAAGCCTTGACAAGACTTTTATTGACAGGTAGGTACAGGTATTTTTAGATGCTTTAACTTTTTAATTTTTCTTATTGATTTTCACTATTGAACTATTGAACTCCACTATTGCTAAAATATTTTTTTTAAATCCGATGAGCAGTTTAGAAGATTACTTCCTACATACTCGTACTAATAAACATATAGACTTTGCCTTTTAATTAGTATAGATAAAAAATATTGAGAGATTCCACTTTCTATCATGTCAGACAAGCTTAATTCTGGGGTTGAGTGTTGACGTCCATGTCAATTGAGTAGGCACAGTGATGGATGGGTGACAGGAGTCAGGGGTTGATTCAACCCCTTACATTAACCGTTTCATGATTATACTCCTATTTCTTTAATTTTTAACTATTTGCAAATTGTGAATGACTATGTGATTGGTTTATAATTTTTGTTATATAAATGTATTTTATAATATATTGACAACCCATTGGTCGAGTGGTTAAGGGGCTTGCTTTAACAATCTATCTCAGGAATCCCGGGTTCTCGATTACTGTCTAAATCCCTGTGATTTGGAAAGTAATGGCAAGGGAACACTGTGTCCTTGTATAAGTCCAGTCCAGTAAACAGAGAAATAAATGGAAATTGTGTTTCGGTGAGTAAGTGAGTGAGGGATGGCAGCTAGAGCCCATTACCATGAATGTCAGCCTGAACAAGATGAACAAAGAACAAAGAGGTCGACCTTAACATTAAAAAAAAAAAACAAACATATAATATTAATATAGATACTTATTTTGATTTCATGTATAAAGTAAATACATGGGCAGATACGTACAAGTATAGTGTAGGAATATGTACAGAGTTACCCACACGTAAACACCGCAATCACCAAACCTTTCTAATCAAAATGCGACCCGAGGCACGACGTCATTAAACTAGTTATTTCGTTACCTGTCACAATACGCTCTAAGTACACAGCGTGATAATTGAGTTACTCGAATCAGCCGTACGAGGCCCATTTGTGTCTTATTGAACCAAATGCGGGAATCGTGAAAGGACAAGGCGGGTAGGCACGCAAAAGTTAGATAAACACAGTGCTCCAGTGTTCTAGTCAACTTCCGATGAAAACGTCCTTTGAATAATGCTCAGATATTGGGATCTCTGTTGAAGTTTGAACAGAATTTGCATTTGTATTTGTGATTAGTATTTATGCAATATTGAGTGTTGTTTCTGAAATATAAATTACATTAACATCACAAAGTAATAACCATTTCATTATTTAAATTAATAATTCTGAGGTACACTCACTATAATTTTTAAAATATTTTATTATGAATTCAAGGATATCTTTCGTAAAACTGATGACTTACTGAAAAAAATAACGGATCAGCTTATCTTTTTTGAAAAATGTATATACAACTAAATTAATAATGGTCTGATTTAGGTATAATGTGTATTTTAAAGTAGTTGGCTTGTGTGCTAAGTTTTATGCAAATTTCTTCAAAACAAGAATACCAAACAAATTTTTATTTGTTTGGTATTCTTGTTTTGACCTTCTTTTGTGTTATAGAGTTCAAGAATTAGCTGTAAATATGAATAAACTGTCTCTATTCTTACTTAAGTATGACAAAAAGTGGCGTTAATTCATTCCAACGATGGCTTTGTTGCAAATAAAAAATTCAGGGTTCTTATATTTACAAAGTTTCTAGTTTAGGTGATTTCTGAATGTTGTCTCAGCTTGCGTAACGTAATGTCTGCCTTCCCTCGTCGGGTATGATTTTGTATTCCTCCTCCGTTCTCAAACTGGTGTTGGCGAGCTAATATCGGTAAACCTTGGTTCCCCCTTCCACCTTGTTTTAAGTCAACATAAGTGCACATCCCAACGCCCCATTGTAACTTCAAGGATTATTTTGTTTGGAAAAATAAGAAAACTTTTAGGACACACATGAGACTGGTCTGTAGCAATTTCCAGACGTAGTCTATTTTTTCTTACTTCCCCAACGAAAGTTAGTAAGAATTTCTCCATTAGTGGCAACCCAACCGTGTGCGTTACGAGAAAAAGTTGCCTGCTAATGCCTAAGTTTCTGAAAAGCTTCAAATACAATTTCTCGGTGTTTTGTGTTCGGCTAGTGTGGAACACATTAGGACTTATTATTATAGGGACTAAATTTTATTTCAATAGTTCATAATTTAAGATACATATATTCAAGCAATATTTGGTAAACTGCATCACTAAAATTCACGGGTGTACCAATTATTTTTATTTATTTATTATGTACATAAAAAGTAATCTTAACAATTACATTGCCCCATAAAACTGGAAAGCAGATTGTCTTGTTAGTAATATCAAAGTACTTTTACTGCTCTCCCTGCTATAAGTTCTACCATGTTCTACATTTATCCTTCACTAATTAAGTAAGTAATTAAGTTCCAGTAATATAGAAAACGCGATATTCACTAATTTATTTTACTGTCATTCACAACTACAAACAGTGCTTCTCCATATAAGACGTTCACGTATTTAAACTCTGAAACAGGTACTTCCGAGTGGACCCGAAGTTACTTGTCTTTAATTAACGGTACAGCCTCAAGAACTCATTTGCTCAGAGTGAAGTATCCTTCGAATATCTGTGATTGTTTTGTCACTTTGCGAGCTAATTACCAGCGGTAGCGACTTTCGAACTTTTTTCGTGAAGTGCATGAAACTTTAAAATAGGGTCAAGAAAAATATTAATAGAATTACATTCGAATTATATTGCCGAATAAAGTGGGAAACACAATTTAATACCGACGGAGTTTACCCAAATCGCTGTTGTTGAGTAAATCGAAATTGCTTCTCTTGTCGTATCGAAAGGTAATTGCTTTCCTTCAATGTAGCAATCCAATTATTTTTCTAAACCCTGAAAAGATTTACCCCGAGTAATATGGACCAAAGTTTCCGTTTTGAACGGAAAACGATATTATATTGTGCCCAGCCAATCGTTGATCCGACGCAGATCCTGTGTAGAGTGGCGAAATAAAAAGTATTATGTACTTACTTCGTATCCCATTACTTGACCCGAAACTAATAAATATAATATTATTTTATCTAAAGATTATTTCCTATGGTGAAATACCTGTGGTATAATCAAAAGAGTATAAATAAATATATGTTACCTATATAATATCATATTTATAATTTACAGAGTACATGAGTACACAGTGACAGCTTTTAGAATCGGCCAGATGTACTTACAATTGGGTTCATGTACTTTTTTTAATATTTAACAGACAGGCAGAAGGCCAAATTACATAAGGCCTTGCTAGAAGACTTTGTGCATAGCTAAGGATTCCATCAGTCACATAGCTACATAGGTTGATCAAAAAATACGGTGAACGAATAAATGAATTAAAAAACCAGCTACAGTCTGGTATGCTATATCCATTTGAAGTAATACGTTGAACATTCTGATTAGTTGAGATAGTCAGTGTCAAATTTGAACAAGTTGTGACTTTTCTATCTGCCTCCAGAACAGGAAGAGTGAAGTCATATGTTTCCGGCATCTGCTTCCCATCATGTCACACCTCGCCTCTCATTCGTGAATTTTTGGCCACAAAAAAAGTTTCTGTCTGTCCACATTCACCTTATTCTCTGGATTTAGCACCATGCGATTTCTGGCTGTTCCCAAAAATAAAAACCGTGTTAAAAAGAAAACGTTTTGACACCATTTGACGAGATTGAAAGAGCCACGACAGAGCAGCTGAAGGCCCTTCCGAAAGAAGCCTTCCAGAAAATTTTCAATCATGGAAACAACGTTGATATCAGTGCATCGCGAGCCAAGGAGAGTATTTTGAAGGGGATTAAATAAAATTTGATGTAAGCTTGTTACTTTGTTCATAATAAATTTTTTTTACTGTATTACATGTTTTGATCAACCCTCGTAAAAGGCATCATCAGAACATGTTATTTTGTAATGATGGTTACTATAGGTAGAGAAATGGCGATAGTAAATAAGGAGTGGACTTTGACACATCTCAATCACAGATTGATACACAACAGCACACGTATTTTTATTTCATGTTAGTCTTCCGGAAACGACCACTCATCACCATAAAGAATGAGTAAAGTTTAGTACTATGCACAGACTATGTTTGAAAAAGACGTTGTGTCGAGCTAAATCCAGTACTTTGAATTGAGTACGCATTTCAGAATTTTTCCTATTTAAACTAACAAAATAGAATTTAGGTACTTTAAATTCAATGGCGATGGTCGAGACGTCAGACTTTCCACTTCCAATATTGATCTCGGAGGAGTGAAGTTTTTGCAATTCTAACGAACCGTGAAAACCAATGGGAGTGTAATGAACCACGGTTGCCTTAAACGATGAATACAAGCAGAGTGATGAAGCAACTCGACAACGGAATACACAAGAGGGTTGAGAATTAGTAATTAAGTAATTAGTACAGAGGCATTTTATAGATGCATATAATCAGTTTTTTTTAATTGTTTGTAAGACTAATATTAAGTATTTTCAGACTGTGTTTTTAATGCTTTTTGAATAATCTCCATGTTTACAGAGGAGCGCTCTATTCTATGCAATTTGTAAAATGTGTCTTCTGCAACTCAGAAAAGGCGATGTAAAATATCGCCCTATTACTGTCTAGCACGTTATTGATCAAAAATGTGACTTACCTTTACCTATATTGACGTACTATATTTACGTGACGTAGAGATATTTCCATATAATTTATGTGAGAAAGCTCTTTAAAACTTTGGTCTTTGGTCTTTGGTCCATAAAAAGAAAAACAATTTGTACAGGTTATTGAATAGTTATCTCGTCATTAAGAATATAGTTTCAATTTCTAAAATTATTTTTTTCCTTTTATTTGAAAATTTAATATAGAAAAATGTATGGCTCGGTTTAATACTGTGCCACTGCAAATGTGACTAAAATGCGCTTAACAGTTTAGCGTCGGTGTTTACACAGAAATGAAATGCAAGGAACTTGGGAAATAAAGGAGGACCGTGGAACGCTCTGCCGAGACAAAGGTGAAGTTTATTGCAAATTCCTTCGCTCACCTTGCCTCGCTATTAAACTTCCTTTGCGATACTATGCAATATAATGTTTATAAATCTGCACAGTTTCATTTGAAGCAAACGCATCTCTAATGTGATTATTTGTTTGTTATTTACATCCGACAATACGAGACCAAGTAAGTCTAAGATCCGAGTAGGAAACAACCTTTTACACATCTAAATTATTTTATACTAAATTAAATATACGAAGGAATGTATCGCGAACTAGGCTTTCGATTGGTATGTAAGTATGTAACTATAACTTGTCTATTAAAGAAATAAGTGCAATGTTTAAAAAAATATTTAATTATTCATATCCTCGATTGAAAATTTTCAGCAGCTATATATAATCAATTTTTTTTTATGTTAAAGTCGACAGACAGGCTGACGGTCCACTTGATGGTAGGTGGCTACCGTCGCCTATAACACAAGCAACGCCATAAGTGCTACAAGTGCGCTGCTGACCATAGAAGGATTAAGGATAAGGGATAAGGGAGGAATGGGGGATATGGGCTCTGGCATCCCTTACTCACTCACCGAAACACAACAGCACGTAATGCTGTTATTTCACGGTGGTATTCTTAAGGTGGTGGTTACTGCCGCTAGACGGGCTGCCCAAATGACTGCGAAACGCAGTGTGCCCTACCACTACTAACTTATAAAGGTTATAATCAATGTAAACTTATAAAGGTATGAGGCTTATAAGGTGTAGTAAGGTGTAGGGGCTTCCAAAAAACACTGTTTTTGTTAAAAAAATCAATATAAAAGTTTTGGCTAACGAAAGGCACACAGATAGTTTATTAACTGGAGTTTATAGGATACTATCTTAGGTTCCCAAGGGATCATCTAAAATTTAGATTCTAAACATTTTAAAAATTGGGCGCAACTGTCACGTGTCACAGCGATAAAGATGTCAGATATTTTTTCATGTGATATTTTTTTATTTCCAACGCGGACGAAGTCCCGGGCAGCGGTTATTTGTTTTCAATCAATACTAATAATAAATCTGTAAGTGTAGGTATTCTACTGTATGTACTTATGTATGTATGTTCCTCCCTTAGACCTTTTAAACAAATTAACTGATTTTCATGAAAGTGGACATTTAGACATACGGGACACAGGATACGCTACTTTTTTCTTTTTCAACGCGGACGAAGTCGCGGGCGCCAGCTAGTATTATAATGAAACAATTTATTTCTCGATTTTTTTTCGTTTAACTTTGTTAGCCTTTCCAATGAAAAACCGTTTTATATCCTAAAATATCCGTATAAAGTATGGAATTTTTTTTGGCAATCCGGGAAAACATTCCCTTGCGGCACATTGTCGTACACAGTTTTCATTAAACAAGGAACCTAATTTTTTGTCAAACATGCTGAAAACGCCTGAGGTGCCGTATACCCACATAAAGAATGTTAGTGACGGCAAATAAAAGTTCGTCCAATTATCTACCAAATTTAAGGAGAAATTCCCCTTTTTCATAACAACAAACGAAATTGAAACCGAAATTTCAACAACACATTGACTTTTATTCAACAATTTTCAGCACGCTTCTTTTAACTACAAGTAGGTAAATGTATTATATGTGAAAATTAATTTACAGAATAGATAGATAAAGTCGTCTTCTTCTTTGCTGAAGGTCGTTTCCGCTCTAAAATGCCTTGGTGGCATCGATAATCAGCTGTTTCCATTCCACCCTGTCCTCAGTATTTCTCATGGCAACTGTAAGGCCTGTAAGATTCACAACTTGGTCTGTCCATCGACTAGGAGACCGCCCCCAAGACCTTTTGCCATCCACTTTTCCAACCACCACCAGCTTCTCCAAGTTTCCTGGTTCTCTGCGGGCCATTATTTACGGAATTTGTTATTACAAATTATATTTTATAGTAAGTACTCTAAGTACTATAACACATCTCTATCAATCATCAATACTCAATACTAATCATACTATCAATACTAATAATAAATCTGTAGGGGTCGGTCATGGAGTAATTTACTTTGTTTTCAGAAATATCGTGTATATAGGCTCGTATCGTGTATACATGATACTGAAACTAAATTGACTATTTTTAGAATTTTTTTCTCTATGTATGTATGTTCCTCCATCACTCTTAAACGAATTAACTGATTTTCATGAAACTTGGTACATAAACATTTAGAAGTACTGACGGATTGAGTTTTCTATAGATAAATGTATTTTTTTTTTAATTAAAGTAATTAAATTTATTTCATGAATTTATTACAAATAATACATTATATAAAAAGGGGTGTAGCCTTGCAACTTAGCTGAGCAATACGTACGAATAACACAGGACACTTACGAAAATTGCTTACACAGAAAACTAATATCAGTGTTTGCCAGCCGGCCTAGTTCGGAGGCGGTGCAAAATAAATTATTCAACAAAATATTTGGGGCGTATGTTAACTTAAAACGGTTTTAGGGGTTTTAGGGTATATCGACGAACCAATGATATTAAAAGTATGACGAACATTAAATTTCTATGTAGAGCGTGCACTAAAATGTTGTTTGTATAATTTTTTATTACGTATCATTGTCATAATTTTAACAGCTCGTTTGGTGACAGTAACCACCCCCCTACAGAAGACCACCGTGAAATAACAACATGTGTGCTGTTGTGTTTCAGTGAGTGAGTAAGGGATGTCAGA
The DNA here is from genome assembly GCA_918317495.1 of Synanthedon vespiformis. Lineage (NCBI taxonomy): Eukaryota > Metazoa > Arthropoda > Insecta > Lepidoptera > Sesiidae > Synanthedon > Synanthedon vespiformis. Next base: position 4,511,000 of record OU906958.1, read on the forward strand.
ATCCATTTCCCTGTCCCTTCTATATCCTTTCCCAAACTTTTATCCTTAACCCTACTATGGTCGGTACCTACTTAGTGCACTATGTTTGTTTTATAGGCGACAGTAGCCAACTACTATTAAGACGTGGACCGTCAGCCTATCTGTCGACCTTGACATAAAAAAGTGGAATAGTAAAATATCACACCAATCTGTGAGTGCGGTGATATTCTACTATGCCACTTTTTTATGTCAAGGTCGACAGACAGGCTGACTTCATGGCTTCATAGTCCAGGCGACGGTAGGTGGTTACCCTCACCTATAACACAAGCAACGCCATAAGTGCTACAAGTGGGTTGCCGACCATAGAAGTAGTAAGGATAAGGGATAAGGGAGATATGGGGTATGGGACTCTGGCATCCCTTACTCACTCACCGAAACACAACAGCACATAATGCTGTTATTTCACGGTGGTATTCTGTAAGGTGGTGGTCACTGCCGCCAGACGGGCTGCCAAATGACTGCGAAACGCAGTGTGCTCTACCACTACTATAGTGAAGCAACCCAGAATCTAGTGTATCCTTTATCAAAGGATAAAACGCATCAGCTTTTATTTTGCACCAGCCAATCGTAACAATAGATTGGCGTACCTTGTAAGTACGATTGCCAGATATACGACTGAACCCAACAAGAAGGTTTCAATAAGATATAACTTTCTTTGATATAAGTCATTTCTTTAAACATTTTATTAAGGTCCCTTAATTGATTTCTTTTTGATATGATATATATATGATATGTTAAATACCTACAATCAAATCTATATGTAACATGTTGACCACGGCATAAATGAAGCTAGGCACCTCGAAGTTTACATCAGTAATTTGTATTTGATCTATGGTCAGGTCGTGATTGTATCTGTCCGTGTAAATAACCCGTGTGAATGACTGTGGTTGTACTTAAGCGGTTTATTAAAGGCGTTTTATATATATATTCTGTGTATGTTTGTATTACGAGATTCTTATCTCGTACAGACATACTGTTAATCAAACCCAACCCTTAATGGGATGGTGTAATATTTGTACAAATATAGGGCTGTACAGTCAGATTTATCATTTTTACCCCCTTACGGAATACCACCGTGAAATAACAGCACATGTGCTGTTGTGTTCCGGTGAATAAGTAAGGGATGCCAGGGTCCATTTTGATATCCCTTATCGAACTTAGCGCACTTGATACACTTGTAGCGTAGCTTGTGTTACTTGACTAACTACCATCAAGTGGACCGTAGGCCTGTGATAAAAAAAAGCAAAGAATTTATCAGAAATGTATTTTATGAAATCCAATTTCCAAGAATAGCTGCGAGGCACAGTTAGAAAAGGTTTAACTAAATATATTTTCTACATAACTACATAGGTTTTCCTCAATAGAAATACTCAGTCGCCAGTGATTATAATGCCTACATGTGAAACTATTTAGAAAGTTCCTCACGTTTTTCCAGTTTCAATTAAGGATGTGAGTCCAGCGTAGAGGAATTTAATCAGTGTTCCGGGGATAATCTTCTTTATGGATTACGTTCTACACGTGCGAATAATAACGCCTCGAGACTCTTTATGTAGACTGTAGTCTGTAGCAATGCAGTGGAAAGCACAATGTCATGTAATGTTCATTGTTAACGGAGTGTCCAGTCTTGATACAATGCTGGTAATTGCAATCAAGTTGGTGGTTGCACAGACTCTAATTGTACCTACATTGGTAAACTGGTTAGTATAAGTTTTATTATATTTGTAAACTGAATGATAAAAACTATATTAAGTCCTGTGTGATATACGACAGTTTCGGAATGCGGCATCAAAAAATATATTACACGTTGGATGAGTGGTAAAGGTGCTTGCCTAAGGTCTCAGGCCTAAGGCTCTGGTCTGGATTTGGAAAGTAGTGGCCGGGCACACTGCATTTCGCAGTCATTTGGGCAGCCCGTCTTATACGCCATTACTTATGTTGCTATCTCTACCCGAAGCCTTATCAATAACCCTATTGTAGTCGGCAGCGCACTTGTAGCACCTGTAAATGTTGCTTGTGTTATAGGCGACAGTAGCCGGCTACTATCAAGAGCTAAAATCATTAAAAAAAAAATAGAAACATACAAAGTACAAATCTTATGCTTATACCTTCTCATAATTTTAATGATTCGCTTTAAGAAAAAAGAAAACAATTAAGTTGGAAATTTTTCTCAGTCAAATCCAGACGTGTGCGGACTTTTTGTTTTATCGTCGAGATCAAAGAGGACGTTTCTTCAAAGGGAATTATGAACAAAGTTTACTTCGAGTTAGTGGTTTGTTGTTAAACTTGCTTCCAGTGTCCGTTGTTCGTGGAGCTTACTTACCGTGTTATGGAGACTTTAATTAAGTTCTGTTTAATTACTCGGCTGCCTGTACTTTGTCCCCATGTAGTGGCACACAATTCCGAGACTTACATATTAGATTTATTGTTATAAACTAAAATACACCCACTCAATATATCTACTATTCATTTTACACGAACATTCCACTTGTTTGTATCATTATATCCCCTGGTAAATACATGTCATATTTGTTAGTACACTTTTCTGTACCGGTTGGTTGCGACAAGGGAAAAAAAAAATCCGATCCACTTGTCGCTACTATATATGACGTTTTAGTAAGGATGTACATTTATGTGCAAAACAAAATGTTATATTATTACCTACTACATATCTTATATCTGTAGAAAATAAAAGCCTTTGTTTTTTCTTTTTATGAATTATTTGCACATTACAATGTAAAATAAAATGTTCCTGCGACAACTGTGGCTTTTTTATTATTGCGTACTGCATTTAATAATATATTCAAATACTTTTTGAAAAAAGCAAGAACCGGTGAAAAATCGGCCTTAAGTAGGCTCTTAAGTTTGATTTTTTTAGTACGAGTATCATTTCTTTATAATGATACATATATGTATATGGAAAGATGGAATAACAATGTCCCTTTTTCCACAATGTGAAAACCAAATTAAAATCGGTCTACCCATTCTCGAGTTCTTGAAGCGATCATAAGCTTTTTTATATTATATATAACTAAACATTTTTATATTATATAAATAGAAAGGTATACGTAGCTCTAAATACAACGATACTTTTCATAGATCAGTTTGTACTTCTTTAGCAAGAAGACGTAAAAGAGGAAAAGTTTAGAGGCAATTCATTTTTCCGTAACAACGAAAGGCAAAATAAAAATTTATAACATTCGTAAACTTTGACGCTACTCCAGTAACTTATATTAAAAATTTATCCGGAAAATTGTGATGACTTTCCTTTTACCTCTTGGAAATCTTCCAGTCGTATATTGTTATTTACATGTCTGTTTTGTTTATTTAATGAACAAGAATAATATGATAGAAGATATAAATACAAATATGTATATGCGTCTCCTCAAATTTTGAATAAGAAAAACCAAAAATACAGTTTCATTAGCAGAATTAATCAAATTTTTTATAGATTTTGGTGTAAATTAGAAACAGGTTCAACTGGCTGGTGTACGCGACTTCGTCTGCGTACTTTTATAAAGTATAACCACGTATAACCTTTGTTACTCGTTTATATAGGTAAAAGAATTTGTAAAATCGGTCCAGTAGTTTTTTAGTTTATTCATTACAAAAAAATCTTTTATATAATACTTTTATATAAGACTATAATTTTGATTTTGACCATTTTACTGTAACTTTATTACTCTCCATTTTGAAAATACTGAACAAGTTTCTATAAAACGAAATTATTTGAAACAATGAAGTGCTTTAATCCGTTAAAATGGAGATTTGTTGCTTGCGGCGGATTTTCTTTATTTCTTACTTTGCGTTAGTTACGTCTAGAAAATTTATTCAGTTCTCTTAAAATAATATTGAAGTGGATTTTCATGCAAAAAATATAACCTCGCACTTGTTAACTTCGGACAAGAAAATTGTTTATTTTCCATTTCATTTAAGGTACGCCGTTTCTAACCAAACGAACTGCTACAATATAAATAGCGGAGGGGTTCATAATGAAAATTAATTATGATGTTAAAAGACAACAAGAAATTTAAAGTACACACTTGAATTTTTTTATATAGCTGGTTTTAAAAAATGGTTATGAATGAAGGAGGTTTTGTGATATGGCTTCAAGGTTATATTTCGTACTAGCTGTAGCACGCCTATGTTACTTGCGGTAAAATAATTTTTAAAATCGATCTAGTAATTTTAAATCACTAATAACACTATCTCAATTGTAATCTGTTTTTTTTTACCTTGTTTACAAAATTATTGCTATGGTCAGTGTAGTGTACGCGTCTGGATTTGTTCACTACCATACGTTCACTATTTATATAGACAGCACCATAGAGTTACAAACTGTTACTATGGACAGCACACTCTCAAAACGTCCCATGTGACAACGCGAGCGATTTGGTGGGATAAGCCGAGTTAGTTGCGTGTCGGGACTTATTGTCTAAATGCCTCTGCTAAGCGACAGGCGAAAAATGCGAAAAATTTGTGCAATATCATCGTAAATTTTTACGCAAACCACACTAGTTTTATGAGCTACGTGATACGATTTAGTGTGATATTAGCCTGCGGTAGGCTTATTATCTAAATGCCTCTGCTGAGCGACAGGCGAAAAATGCGAAAAATTTGTGCAATATCACACTAAATAGTTAATTTTTACGCAAACCACACTAGTTTAATGAGCTATACGTGATAACGATTTAGTGTGATATTGCACTAATTTTTCGCCTGTCGTTCAGCAGAGGCATTTAGATAATGAGCCTGCCGGAGTCTGTCCGTTACAAAAACAATAGTATTCTGAAATTCTTTCGGGATTTCTTCTCAGTATCGACATTTTGGTTTTTTTCCGAAACCCTGGTAAATTTAAATTTATAATGACGATCATAAGAGTTTCTTGTAGAAACTTAATTGATAAATAAATATTTTGAATTTGATTTGGTTTTGATTTAATTGCGTATATGAGCCTGTGAGACAACAAGTACTTAAAGGCAAGTCAGTAATGTTATGTGAATAATATAATATATCTCAACTCTTCCATTAGCTGCTTCATTCTTTGCATCAATGTCGGTCGTGCTTCATTATTGTGTACTTTAATAATTTATTCTTCATTATTTTATTCTTAAAAAAAGAAAACTGAAGCCAAGTTTAATCTTAGGAAGCAGGCAATAAAATAAGGGCGCGAATTTTGTGAGAAGTCGGCGCCAAACCTGCCAGTTGCAGACAGCTATTGATAGGGTTTAGGACGTTACATTATTTCTATAGAGTTGTTAAATAAACACATTTTTGAAATTGAAAACTATAGTTTTCCGAATAAAAAATCAACAATAAATTCACGTAATTGTTAATATCCTTGGAGGGGTAAGAATGGAAGAAAAGTTTCTTTTTCCAATGACGTCAAGGAGTGCTTAATATTAGTAGTATAAAGAGGTAAAGTTTGTTTATCTGTTTGCATGTAGGAGGTGTACTTCGAAACTACACTTATCCGATTTAATAAATTCTTTCACCAATAGAGTAAGAATAGAATTTTAGGATGGTAATACGCTAAATATTTCATACGGAAGAAGGCGCGGGCACCAGCTATCTAAAAATAAATATCCAACGTTTGGCAAAAGTATAATGTCAGGCGTCAATATAACTTCAGAATAATTCTATGTAGTTACATTGTACGTAATTTATACTTCCGAACATATTTATACAATTAAGATAAATTTAAAGAATATAAGAAGTCAGTTTCACTTATTATATTTACTGTTTATAAAATAATTTTGTCATTAATAATATAAACATTCTATAACATTGTTTATATTACGCCTCCATTGCTTGTAGCTTATCATATCATAATTATCTTACACGCGAGTTCAACTTGATCGAGGCTTAACTTTTTTTGTCTATTTCAAGAAAATTCTAAGTTTCCAATAATATAGATCTTTAAGGGTTGGTCATGGAGTAAGTTACTTTGTTTTCTGAGATATCCAGTTTATAGGTTCTATACATGATACTTAAACTAAATTGACGTTTTTTAGAATATTTTTCTGTATGTATGTATGTTCCTTAACAATAACAAATAAAATTGTGTTCAGAATTTGGTGATATCAACTCTATGTAATGTATAGAACGTTCCTCTCTGTCATAAATTTGAATAGAATCGATTGCTGTCTGCGCCTCTGGGAAAGTTAGATTTCCCCGGGGATTTCCACGACACCTGACCGGATGTAAAATATATTCTTCATTTTTTCAACCCCAAAAATGACAAATCCATATACAGGAGTTGTGAGATATTTTATTATGCAATTGACACCACTTTTGATTTACATATAACCTGTTTACGTAAGTTATCTACATTTTTATGGAATAAAATATAAAGAGCTAACCCAATATAGTTTTAATTATAATTAACTTTTTTAATATTGTACCCACAGTTAAATAGGTTTAATAAGTGCACTGTAGTTGCTTCTAATAATTCTTCGTCTTCCAGCAAAAATATCTGAGTATACCATATATTTTCCATAAAAAAACTTCCCATTTGTTAGAATGTGCACAAATTCATCGAAATCCGATATAGTAAAGTTGTAGTAGCCCTGAAATAAATGATATTCTGTTATAATATGACTAAAATATAGAGACGGACATATAATATAGCTGCTTCCCGCGACTTCGCCCGCGCAACGTTGTAAATTACTTATATACTAAAATCTTGCTCAAGAACCACTCTATCCATTGGCGAAAACAGCATGAAAATCGGTGCAGTAGTTTTTGAGTTTATCGCGAACAGGTAGTAGACAGACGTGGCGGAGGACTTTGTTTTATAATATGTAAGGATAATGTGAATTACTAATTACTCGGTGTCAAAATAGAGAGAATTTCTGGGATAATGTCTGTCTGTCTACATGTTTTTTTTTTAATCCACAGAACAAAACAGACAGACATGCTGACGATCCATTTGATGGTAGGTGGCTACCGTCGTCACAGGTGGTGCATATTCAATAAGTTGCTTTTAGAATATTACGAGTTAAATATCACATTGACGAAACATTTATAAAAAAACAAGGACAATAAAAATAGTAATAAAAGTAAAATATGTTCCTTATTTTTGTTACTAACAGGTTTTACACTGCAGTCATTATTGAGCCCTGGTATCAGATAAAGAATTTCTTTCGCCAACTGCTTGTTGCAAACATTTTTCATAGACATCGTAATAACTGGTGTGAACTTCTTTAAGTCTTCTTTCCATATAAAAAGACGTATTTTTAACTACAAAAAAATAATATATTATTAACAAACCATCCATCCATCCTCACAAACTTTCACATTTATTTATAATATTAGTAGAATTAGGATCTTTACTTACACCAATTACTCCTAAAGCCTTTGTAACCTTAGAGTGTACTATAAATGACATGGTACCATTTGCGTGTTTGTCAAACAAGTAATCAAAATAGAGAAATTCCTTCACATTTTTGTCTAATTCCACGTAGCAGTATAAGACCTCCGTTTTATAATAGCCCTGAAAAAGCAAACTTGCTTGCAAAGATATATTATTTCGAAGCTCTGAAAACATTAAAAAATATATCTTGTCTATTATTTACACAGAAAAAAATTCCGCAAATTTTGATTTAATCTATTGTATTTTGATAGAATCTGGAAGTGATTTAGTAGATTATTTGTAAAGCAGAAATTATTTGGATTGTAATTTCTTTAATCTATACTATTGATATAAAAACTGGAACTGGAAAACTGGAAAAACCGGAACCGGAAGACTATCGTTTGAATAAGACTATGATCAGATTATATATAACGCTTATCTATACACTCATTATGGAGCACTAAAGCGAATGGACCTTTTTCTAATTTCATTATTTGGTATTAATTGACGATGAAATCGATCATGTATTATAATTGAAGTATAAAATTAAACTGATACAACCGACATAATTCAATCTGTATGACGCATTCACATATTATTATTTAAGTAATATATGTATAACATTTCAAAATAAATACAAACATATTCTTTCACTGAAACTGAAGTCACCAAAGAGTTAAAAAAGAACAATACAATAACTGATCCAAACGACATTATAACTCAATAAATAACTCTCACTGGTATGTTTTCAAAACTAAATTGCTGCGATCGTGATTATGTTAATGTTATTATAATCGTGAAAATCGTAGTAGGTATTATAAATAGATTTGGTACATAAAGTTGATTTTGTAATAATACTTTATCACTTACTATTATTATTGCAATTTTTATGGAAATTGTTATCTTTTTTTAATTTTCGGGTTGCGCATTTTAAAAAAGAGGTGAAGCTTTTGTGATCGCTTTCTTGTCTGCCCGATTCTTTGAAGGGAAAATTTCTATTTAGATAAACATTTAGACGTACAAGACACGTAGGAGAGGCTACTTTTTTCTTTTTCAACGCGGACGAAGTCGCGGGCGTCATCTAGTAAATATATATTTTAAAAATTCTTCTAACGAACAGTATGAAAAAGTATTAATAATGTTGCCAAAATAAAAAATAGTATTATTCCGTATATTCTCGGCGACCGCACAGAATCCCTAATAAGAGAGGCTTATGGCGAATAACATCTGGGCCCCGAGGATGGCAAACACTTCTAGTAAACAGGAGGTTACAGTGAGAAAAATGTTCGTTACAATATTTTCTTATATTTTGTTGCATCTTGAGTTTATGTGAATTAGTTATATCATGAATTTTTTTTAAATTCTATACAAGTCTACTAGCTGATGCCCGTGACTTCGTCCTTGTTGAACAATATAACATCTGAGAAAATATTATATGAGTAATTATTATGTCTTTATTGTTGTAACGACGGTGGCGCCGATTTTTTTTTTATAATTATACGATTCCTCCGAAACCTAACATTTTTTTAGAATAAAAAATTATAATGCTATATGCTAATCTAGGTTGTTAACTATATTTTTGGCCAATTTTATCCAAATCCGTTAGCGCTTTATTGAGTATAGGTAATATTAACAAACATCCAATTAAAATCATTGGGTTCTGTAGTTAAAATAGGCATCTCTCAAGGCTCAATGTATGTAATGAAATAAGCAGATGTGTATTCTTACATCTGTATACATAATAATATAATTTCTTATGCCGTATCTTTTATTACTATAGGTATTTTCTCAATCTGATACAACTAGACAATTATATTGGCATTATCTTACAACAGGGCTAAATTACGAAATACCTTTTCCCCTATAAATCAATAGGCGTGTAATATAATGTTATCACGGAAGGGGTGGATATTCGCTTGTTCTGCACCCTGCTGCATTTCTATTCTGATCACGCCCGCGCCGAGGGGGTCTAATTCTTCTCCTAATTTTGCACCTTATTGTCGGAGAGCGGCAAGAAAATGAGAATTTTTGATAAAAATTCGAGGCATGACTCCGCCATGAGAGTGAATTGGGGGTATGTAGTAAGATATTATATTTTTTAATGGGATACATTGTAAATAAATAATGCATTTTTATCGTCTCTACATTAACAAGTTTCTGTTTCTTTAAGCAATTTCTAACAATTTTTTAGGCACCAATATCAGCAAGTGCTGTGTGTGCTGCAAGCCACAGCGCTAATCTTCAAAATAAGTTAACAAAATAAGTTATTCCAATAACACTGACAATACTAACGAAGTTTGCATGTTCGGATGTTTGTTACTCAATCACGCAAATACTGACACAACGGATTTAGATGAAATTTGGCACACAGTAGTTAACATTAACATTAGCACCTGGATTAACATATAGAATACCTTTTATTCTCATAGTTCTCAGTTCTCCCGTCTTAAAATTTATAAAAATTGCCACTGTCGCTGTGGCGGCGGTACCGTCGTCACAGATATTTTCTAAGGGGTATTTTTTTCATTTTTCAACGCGGACGAAGTCTCGTACACAAACTATTTAGTAAGACATAAAGGAAGTACTTTATTATACCCATTTAACTATTTTATTTGATCCTCTTTCCCAAATATTGAGAAGCAACACTGAAACCATGTTCAACCGCAGCGAACTTTTGCAATTAACCTAAGGTATTTGTAAACACGTATCCATTATAATATACATATGTTTCAGTAAAGTCAATGTTTGTTTTAATCAAGAGTACAATTTTTGCATAAAAACTCTCTCGTTGTAAAAAAGGCCAATGCATATATAAATCGTTCGGTGAAAGAAAAAAATTTTTTTTTCCCATTTATGTAATAGTGAATACATTAGCGCTGGCTTTACTCGTACGTTCTCCTTTATTTATATAAAAAAATGGTACATCACTATTTGTGGCATCCACAAAATGAAGTCGGTAAAATATCTGAGACATTTGTCAGTCGATTACCTGAGAGGGTGGCTCCCCTGATAATATTCCAAATTTTACCATCCCCTGCAAAGTCTTATTGTACTTATGAATATAAATTTTCATTTTGTTCCCTCACCTTGTATTTTTAGTGAGCTGAGAGGAGAAAAATGTACTTCTATATATAATAATATGTACATACAAGTAAGAATAAATAAATCCAGATTAAGTTCCAGGTAAATTATAGGTATATATATTATTTTAGTGCCGGGTTATATGCGAATATAACCTAATTAAAATAATTTTGATACAAATGTTGCCCAATTCTTTACCATCTATAAGAGTCGAACAGTTTGCATTGGTTTATGTTTTATGATATTCTTATGTACAGTCGGCCGCATAAGTCGATTAACATATTTTAAACTGCAATACAACTGAACACTCAACTTACTTACTTACTGAAGCTTTTTACGATCGTTTGTACGTGAAGTTCATTTTGTTTTCTAGTCGTGACAACGACTTATGGCGCGTTAAGTGTTTAGTTGTTTTGCACTTATGAATGTGCTAATTGACTTATGCGGCCGACTGTACCCTTACCAAGCAAACCCTGTTGAGTCATAAGGATGCAAATGACGTAGTCGAAGATGTTCATTATGTAAATCATAATAGTGAAAGTACAGTAGACGAAAGCTGGGTTGTCGATACTGCAGTCACATGTTTTGGATTGGATTGAATACTTTTGAATCTTTACAACTTCAAGAGTTTCAGAGAAATTATGGTCATTTTCTCGAAGCAAAATATAACGAGGAAACCTGAAAAAACCTATAGGTAATTCGTAGTAGGCTCGCGTGGAAAATTAGACTAGAAACTGTTCCCAATGTTAAAGACTACGTTAGTTCAAGTCATCGAATCATCAAATTCCGAATACATATTTTTTTTTTCCATACTTAATGTGTTCTCAATCTTATCAAAACTCCTCATTAAGCTTTTTACAAGGGTCAGAGATATGTTTTGGCATTTTGCTTGTACATGGGCCTTTCTGTAGCAGTTAACTATGTCAGCTAACAGTATTCATTAATGACAAAATAGCTAAACGAACTCTCTAAAAACTTTTGAAGTTCTGAAGAAAAAAAGTTCGCCGTAACAATATTTAGAAGAGTTCGAATAAATTACCCTTCATAAAATTGAACAAAAACTCTAACTTGATAAATAAATAATTGGAAAACTTAGATGAATAAAAAATGAGGTTATGTAACAATTCAGAGGGGCCCTTGGGAATTTTTAAACATTCATTTAATTATAGACTGCAGAGCCCTTTCCTTTATCTTTGTTATTTAGATGAAGGAAGGTTTTATTTCGATACAAACTTTTACGGAGTTGGGGGAAGGAATTTTTATTCTGAAGTTCAATAGTCGTGTTATAAAGGTGAGCCCTTATCTTATATTGTTTTCACATACTTCTCATTTAATATAATTAGGTATTATTATAATATATATAACAGATTTCTCTTGCATTTTAAAATTATATTAAGCCATGCTTTTAAACACTAGGTACTTTTAAGTGTCTCTGAATTCCCAGAATCTTATTCATTCCAGGTGTATGTATATATATTGCTACCATCTACATATATATATCTACATATATATATACTTTAGAATATACCTATACCCTGTTTGTATACATGAAATATGATGGGGTACCGGTAAGCTCTTCAAAGCCTAGCGAGAAGTACTAAAAAGACAATTATCTTTTTCGTTCTTTACATATTATGATTTGAAAATAAACAAATGTTGTGTAAAAACTTAGCTCATAAATATCTTAGAAAATTTCCTTAGGAACACGCGTTTTGAGAACTATGAAGTTCTTAGAGCGAGTACACACTGAGCGCTTGGTGTTGCGCTTCAAAACGCCTAGTGTGTACCAGCTCTATAACATTTCACTAAGGTTGTTGAAAAGGCCTATTTGTAGTAGCTAGAACTGGGTATAAATGATTACAGTTAGTTTCGAATACTGTTTCCTTATCGGCTTATCTGCATTAATTTTCAAGACGCGTTCTAAATTACAGGTGTGGTGAATGCGGGTATGTATTATATGTTACAGATACATGAATATAATAGTCGGATGGTTGACGCTTCCGACCGCAGGCACCGCTTAGAAAGCTTGTATCCGAAATTTCCAACTCTCAAAGGATGTGGGTAGCCCATAAGGAGAAACCGCTGGCTGAGAGAGGCGTATATCTTTTCATAACTTATGTTACTATACTACTAGTATGCAGCTCACACCGTTACTCTAACGTTGGTATTACTTGGAGTGTTTCTAAGATTTTCAAATTTGTCAGTAAGTGTAATAAACAACATTTCATAAAAAAATATTCGGATTGATTTGGATTAAGTGTATCGCCACGAAATGAGAGCACTTGTGCTGTTTCTGAACCCATTATACTCTACTCCCACCTTCTCTCTGTTTTGATATGCAACGATATTCACCTATCATCAATCAAATCGACTTTCAGCCTCCCAACCTTTACGTAAAAAAACTTTAGATATACATATTATAATTTAAAATATGTAATGGCAAGTGTTAACGTTATGCCTTGTGAATATTACTTTAAAAAAATATATTTTTTAAACGTAAAAGAACAAATTTTAAATGTCGAACAAACAAAAGAAAGTGAAAAGGCAAAGAGCACGGTAGCAAAACAATTTTAACGAAATCACAAGTCGGCTTACAACACACAGCGCTTACAAACGAGAAAGCAACACGAAATATTTCGTAGAGATACCAAAGAGATCAACTCGTGATCCTGTAATAAAAGTCCTTACGCGTCGCGCCTTTCGCTCGTCGAATGTTTTACTAAATTGACGTTGAACACGGGATCATGCGTTCTTTTGATATGGTAATCCGGCCTACCCTTGAGCAATAATCGATATTAAATAGGCAGAATTCGGCAAGATCAGTGGAGCCCTTCGAATATCCACTGTAAGGATACTTAAGCGGATTCTTTATGACGGTGGTGGAGGCCGATTGTTGAGAAGATACGGTTTGGCGTAGTAAGTATTATTTCGAGTGACCAATATGGTCTGGTCCGAATATTTAAGTATTTCGCACATATACAAATCTATAGGTTCATATATGTAGATCATTCGCATATAACTCTTATGGCAAACGATATTATGATAATTACGAGTATGTATCACAAACAATAAAACTATTATAGGCCTTTAAATAAAGGCCTATTCATTCATAACAGCTAAAAATTATCGATAATGTTGATTTGCTTCTTAATTTGTAGACCAAATACTACAAATATAAGTATAAGTATAAGTATAAGTATAAGTATAAGTATAAGTATAAGTATAAGTATAAGTATAAGTATAAGTATAAGTATAAGTATAAGTATAAGTATAAGTATAAGTATAAGTATAAGTATAAGTATAAGTATAAGTATAAGTATAAGTATAAGTATAAGTATAAGTATAAGTATAAGTATAAGTATAAGTATAAGTATAAGTATAAGTATAAGTATAAGTATAAGTATAAGTATAAGTATAAGTATAAGTATAAGTATAAGTATAAGTATAAGTATAAGTATAAGTATAAGTATAAGTATAAGTATAAGTATAAGTATAAGTATAAGTATAAGTATAAGTATAAGTATAAGTATAAGTATAAGTATAAGTATAAGTATAAGTATAAGTATAAGTATAAGTATAAGTATAAGTATAAGTATAAGATAAATATAAGTATTTTTATTTTATTTTATTTATAATTAATTAATGGATTTATAAATAACTAGCTGTTACTTCGTCCGCATTAAAAAGATAAAAAGTAGCCTATCACGTGTCCCGTACTTCTAAATGTTTATTTTCCAAGTTTCATGAAAATTAGTTAATTCGTTTAAGAGTGATGGAGGAACATATATATGTACATACATACATACAGAAAAAAATTCTAATAATCGTCAATTTAGTTTCAGTATCATGTATAGAGCCTAATATACACGATATTTCTGAAAACAAAGTAAATTACTCCATGACCGAACTCTACAGATTTATTATTAGTATTGATTAATAATTTTGTGAAGAGATTGAACAATTTTTCATTAGTATATTCATAAACTCTGGATCACGTTATAGGTATATCTATATACATAAAAATTAATCGGTAAATGTGTTGTTAACCGCAAATCTCGAAAATAGCTGGATTTTGTCTAATTTTTCTTTTCAAATATTCGTTAAAGTCCAAAGTCCAAGAAATTTACATTACATTGGGTTATAAACATTAAATAAACAAGTAACAAAAACCGTTTTCTTGTATAAGATATGGGCCCTCAATTTCTTTTTAAGCAGTTAGGAAGGGTTTTATATTATCGGAATTAAGGAAGTTTTCAGCATCGACTTTAATTATTTATTTTTTCAACGAGTCTTCCTGAATGAACTTGACAGTTGATTTCTACACTTAACTAGTTCGAGCTCAATCTTATTTTTATTATAAAATAGACGACCGCTATTGGCAATGATATTCACAGTATAAATTCATATTTTTATCTTAGCATAAATATTTATATGTATAATTAAAAAAATAATTAAAATGAAACGGGTACCGTATATATATAAAAATAACTATTTTAATTTTTCAGTACGAAACTGTATTTTTATACATTACTTATTAATAAGTGCAAGTGTCACTGTGTTAAAAATAAGTATAATAAAATAATATTATCATCACGAGATATTATATATCTTATATGATACATACATGACCAACTCTTACAGATTTATTATTAGTATTACCAGATATATTGATTTTATCAGGACATACGGCGCGGTCGCATTTTCCTATGGTAATATACAAGGTCTCCCATCTTCTTAAGTGAACTTCTTAACCAACCGTTACCATAAAAAAGTTCTATCGCTACTTGTGACTTTTATTATAACTTAGGTATACTTTTACAAAGTAGATAGGAGGCACTGAAGTTACTAAGTTAGTTGAAACTTTTATAAGAATAAACGTTCTAAGTGCGATAGTGTTAGTGATATCACAATAATATTTTTAAATAAACTTCATCAAAGATTTTTCTAATAAAAATAAGCGAGAAAAATACAATTTCTTTCCAAGAGTGTTCCTTATAAATGCCGTTAAGAGATAAAACGAAGTCAGCTCAATAAGGCTCAGAATAAATACTCTAAGTGCCGACTGGAGAAACAAACAGACCTTTAATTTCCTTCAACAAATTGGAAAAAATAAGCGCCGAGAAAAATATTTAAGGGGACCTTATCTCTGCGGAAATATTTGACGAGATTACGCGTAACCTTATTTACTTCCACGTAATTGTAAATGTTTATGTATTATTTGTTGTTGCCTGCGACTTCGTCCGAGTTTGAAAAATAAAGAAATGTAACGCCTGACCAAAATATATGGACAATAATTTATTCAATATTTATTGCTGTTATTGTTTTTTGACAGGCGTCGTATTTTTATTTTTATATTACATGATTCCTCGGGAACAAGCCTTTTCTCTAGATTAAACGTACCCTATGTCCTTTTCTGTATCCTCAACAAATGATGATGGGTTTAGTAGTTGAAACGTGAAAAGGTAATAGACATTACCTTCACATAATAATTAAGTATGTTAAAAAATAAGTTATATTATTCATTCTATCTAACCGTCGATCAATACTTGCTGCGTTTCTTGTTTTTATTAATATGTAATTGATATGTATGCAGGCGACAGGTCACTGGCCACTTGAGACGAGTCAGTCAGATCGTATCGCGAGACTGGTACAGCGGATTTGACAACTTTACTTTTTGCAAAACCTCCGAAAGACGTCTGAAGAGCGCCGCTTGGAGGCGAGCTGCAAAAAGAAGTGCATAACGATCCTTTAACACGAAAGTTAACGATGGTTTTGGCAGCTTTCGTCTCGCGCAGAAAACCTACTTGTCTATAATGCTATACGTTTTGAGAATGAAAGTCGTTAATTCAGAATTGAAAACACTGAGAGAAAGCCGTCTGGAGTCGGTGAAAGCAAAAATAAAAAATTTAAAACTTCAGTTGCGTTTTCTGTTTCATACAAAGACCGAACAACGGCTGTAGATTATCGCCTTAAAATAGGTAACGTATCGATGTTTACGGTAGCAAAATAAACGTGTTTCTGGCGAAGGTTCGGAAGAAGCATGCCTGATCGGGAATTCTGTTATCCGCAGAGGGAATACACTATTGGCACCGCATTCGGTCCGTTTGAACTTCGAAGAGTTTGCCGTGGTTCCTGTACTTCACAGACCAAACACGATTGGATTCCGGATAAAAGTTTACATTTAAAGTGGATAGTTTTCGTACATGTAGGCTATGTTTTAAAGCTGATATCCACCTATAAGAGCTTGTAAGTGCTTGATGTGTAGGAATATTAAAGTCAGGTATTTGAATTGAATATTGAGTAGCAAACTTATTCAAAAAATGAGTAATTCAGGAATAAACGGCTTGAAAAACTGTAGAGAAAAGAAAAAAATTAATAGTTTTTAAATATAGGAAAAGTGTCGTGGCTTGTTGTTGAAGTTAACATGTTAATCTAACCATGTTATCGAGGGAGGTGCTCGAAGAAAATTGCTCAATCAAAGGCTCGAGTTTAGGTCAAGCGTGACTTACTCATACACAACCAGTCAAATTATAACCCCAAGCAGTTGATTTAGTCATTATTGCAAATATTAAACTTCCAGGACTGGTCGACTGTTACTAGCGTCTGCAATTTATAACTTTCTGTCATGAATGTGTCGTTCAATTTGAATGGGTAATTTAAATTCATAATGATAGACCACAAAACGTGATTAGCTTTATTCTATACTAGCTTTTGCACGCGACTTTACAATTCGCAGTTAGTTACGAGTTAGTTACGACCACCGTGAAATAACATTTTTGCTGCTTGTGTTTTGGTGAGTGAGTAAGGAATGCCAGAGCCCATTTCCCTTTCCTTCCCCAATCCCATATTAATCCTACTGTAGTCGGCAGAGCACTTACAGCATATGTGGTGTTACTTGTGTTATAGGCGACGGTAGCCACCTACTACCATCAAGTGGGCCGTCAGCTCGTCTGCGGACTTTAACATAAAAAAAGAGATATTAAATTTGCTTACTTGGAATCTCTGAAGACAGGGGCGCTAACGGATTCTGTAACACTTAAAGGATATCATTTAAAACCTATTCTTACTTAATTTATGAAATTACAGTTTATTTTTTAAATTCAAAATATAAATTTTACAGATTTCATAAATAAATATAAAAATGACGACTTGTATTTATAACTTTTACTTAAACCCTATAACAAAATATTTTCCCGGAAAAACAATAATTTCTTCATAAAAAACTGATCGATTTCCTTCACATTTAACAAAAGTTATTTATAATAACCTACGCTGTTTATGTATTTAGAACTTAGAACAAGGGAATATGTTTGCTTTTTGTTAAAAAATTTGGCCCAAAAAATAAGTATAAATGTATACCCAATGTATTTTTTTGATTTTTAAAAGCGATATTGTAGCTCGCGTCTTCAATAAAGTAGTTACCTTAATGACATGTAATGTGTAGTTATAAAACATTAAGTGTCGTTTCATTATCCATGTTCTCTACTTAGCCGAACGGAGAAGTTGAGTAATATGGGAGCCCCTTCTACGTAACAATTACGGCACTCGGAAGTAATAAAAGTTCTCTTTTCTGCGTACGTGAGGTAGAAATCAGCCGACTCTTATAGACGTGTTCGGCATAGCTTTCTCGATTTACTCACTATTTTTTTACTATATATTTTTTTCCATACTTTCAGAGCTCTGTTTCTAATATAAGCATTGTTGTTACAATATAATGAATACAGCTTGTTATAGTAAAGTATCTACAATAGTAAATTATGTAGTTCTATTGAGCAGAAATGAAAATATTGAAATTGGTAGAAAATTTATGATATATATTCTTTTTGGACATTTTTGTCAGAAGTAATCATAAAACCTGATAGAGAAGGTAATTTAAGCAATCTCTGTAAGTAATCTTCAATGAAATGTGTATAAATTCTATAACAATTTTGATTGTTATAGAATTTTCACGATCATGAAAACACAACGAGTTTCCCCTTCCTGCCTGCACGTGCAAATCGGATTTGTTTAATTTATTGTTGTCTCGAGGCATTGGGAGGTGCTACGGTTACTTAGCTCTCGACACCTTACTGTAAATAATAGGATCTCTACGAGGATTTAAATTGAATCCCAACGCTGCAGGCTCAAATGTATTTAAGTCTACGCAATGGAAAACTTGTCGCACAAATTCCGTTCATTTCGATGGATTTTATAAGCACGAAATTTACAAAACATACCTTTATTATTGTCAGAAGTCATATCAATACAAATGTTTAAGAAGATATACAAGTGTTTACTTTTATTTGGTAAGTTTTGCGAAAATAATTTTCTTTCTTAAGATTTATATGTCAGAAATTGGTTTTTTATGTATTTTAAATATGATGAAAAATAATATTCAAATTCAAACTAATTTATTTGCTGAATAAAGTTATACAACAGTTTCGTAAATTTTACTAATGTCCACATATTCAACCGACAATTCGGTGTGCAAATTTAAAAAACAGCTAAAAACATCTACCAAGGTAATTTAAATATTATTCATACTAAAAAAAATACAGTCGCCTATAAATACAGACACCTGGTGTTATATGCCACAGACCAAGTGCGCTAGTTTAAGAAGCGTTAGTGGCATTAAGGATAAAAAAGGAAGGTATAGGAAAATGAGTTTTGACATCCTCACTCACTCACCGAAACATAACAGCACACATGCTGAAACTATAGAGACTATAGAGCCAACTTTGAAAAGTTTCTTTCCAAAGTTTGCCTCCCCCAGCCCTCCCGGTAATCGAACCCTGGACCCATCCGGCACCTCTGAGCCAAAGCTAAGACAAGTGCCTTCCTATGTTACATTTAATTTAAAATTTGGTTAATATACTCAACGAAAACTGTATTGAAACAATGGATCACAAGAGAGTACCTATGCTGTTTTTATTATAAAAAAAAACAGTAACGCAGAGTATATTTCATTTACTTTTCAACAATGTATCAAGAGAAGACAAGGGTGCAAAAGGGTCAAGTCCGAAATGAAAATAAACGTTCAACGATCATTTAGACCCTTCACTTTGGCCTGACGTGTTAAACAAAGGAAAATATAGGTAGACGGGCAAACCTGATGTGCACTAAACTACTTACCTACAATATATATTGTATTTATTTCATAATTTTATTTAATAACTAGCTGTTAAATAGCTGTTTTAAAAAGATAAAAAGTAGCCTATCACGTGTCCCGTACTTCTAAATGTTTATCTACCAAGTTTCATGCATACATACATACATACATACAGAAAAAAAATTCTAAAAATCGTCAATTTAGTTTCAGTATCATGTATAGAGCCTATATACACGATATTTCTGAAAACAAAGTAAATTACTCCAGGACCGACCCCTATAGATGTATTATTAGTATTGATTGATGTTAAATAGATTAAGTATCTTTTTAAGTATCTCTATTAGGAATAAATAAAAGAGTTATTAAAACTAGTTAGGCCCTTAAATTATTTCGTATTGTATAGCTATTATGTAAAATGTTGTGAATTGCATTTACAAACGTCAAGAGTAGACTCGCAGGAAAGTTCTAGTAGATATTATAAATGTAAAAGTTTATGAAGATTTGTGGTCGTTTGTTACAAAAATAATAAGATTGAACAATTCTCAAGCAGAGATCACATTTAGACTAACATAAGTTCTATCGGAGCTGCTAGAAGCATGCCATTGCCTTGACCAGCAGTTTTATGTTTACTGGTACCTAGATCAATATTAAAAGGTAAATGATGACTGATGATGAAGACATTGTTTGTGTTGCGATACAATTTATTGTATATTCAGCTTTTCTACTTTCAACTCCCAAATATATCGCAAACAACAACTGGGATCGTTCAAAACTGCAGTTTGTAGCAGTAAACGCGTCGCACACAATCTCAAGTGGCCATTCTATGCGTCGTCAAGACGTAATAGCTGCGGACAAATGGCCTTATTTATCGTAAAATCGACACTAAAAACAACCTAACACATCGTTTCAGCCAAACACGCAGTAAATTTTATATACGTACTGTTCGAATAAAGGACTGTTAACTTAAGGGTGCAGTGGGAGTAATTGAAAAAGACACAATGTCAACGACACATTAAAAATTTATGATCAAATAAATAACAAATTGAAACAATTTGCGAAATTGGGAATTTTGCAAATAGATTGCTTAAATCCTTAGTAATATTAAGTACACAATAATTCTTTAAGAACCACTATTTTTATGGTGTTGCAAGTTAGAAACTAAATAACTCAGCCCAAGTTAATCCAAGTTTTGTCGCGCTTTTGTTTGTCGTTTATAGGTAAATATTTTTCCAAACGAAAAATTGTATAGTAAGTGGTAGCTTATAGTCCAATTAAATAAGCCTTTAAATCAAAATGTGAGGTAACTACTTGAATTTTTGATATAAGTTTCTTTGAAAGATTAGAAAACGACATGTGAAAGTATTTTTTAAAATAATCCCCCAGAAGTTGTGAAAAAAAAGTATAAAGTGTGATTTTCAAATTTTGGGGAAACCGTAAGGACTAGAAAAAAAAGTCTAAATAAAAGTTGTAGAGCATCAAAGTACTGCGTTCCATAGTCATAAACTGCGCATAGATTAAGTAGGTACTCATGATAATCATTAGAACGGACCTTTAACAAATCATAAACTGACCTCTGACAGTAATGAGAGCAGCAACACTTGACCAATTACCACCGTGAAATATAACATCTATTATCCACTTCTCCCATTTCAACGCGTGACTTATTAGATATTGCGTCACGTGGTATGTGTTAAATGGCGACAGTAGCCACCTACCATTATGTGTACCGTCACAGTGCCTATATAACTTAGTTATTAAAAACTAACTGTAACAAGCGACTTTATCCGCATAACTTTATAAATTACTACGACTTCGTCTACGTGTACGACTACGCGCCAGCGACTTCGTCCGCGTTGAAAAAGGAAAAAGTAGCCTATCCTGTGTCCTGTACGTCTAAATGTTTATCTACCAAGTTTCTTTAAGAATTATGGAGAAACATACATACATATTATAAGATGCTAAGATGCTAATAAGATGACAACATTTTGTTAGTGCTATTTATCAAACATTCTATTTTGACGTACACATTTAGAGAACCAGAAGTAATTATCAAAGGGAATTATAAACCGGTTGAATTTTAAATGTCTCCGTATAGAATTTGAATAACAAATCAGTAACTCCAAAAGGTATCTTAAGGGTTGAAAAGGAGCGGGTAATGCAAGGTACTATAATAAATAAAGAAGACGATAATAAAATATTTACTGGCGCATTAATAAACATGTGTAAACTCATCGGGTGTATTACGCTTCAAAACAAGCCAAAAATGGCATAAAAGCCCCAAAATTTATGTCCAAGGCTCATCGTGAGCCATTAACACGTAGTAGCGCTGTGCATAAAACATTAAAACGTCACGATCCCCAGCCTGCAGTATTATTTATTGTGCGACCTGGTATCAACAATTTTCAATTATTTCATGGTCTTACCGGTATCAGGTGTGCGCAACTTGGAACTCTACGGATACTGCCACGTTATTTATTTCTGTCATTTATTGTAGAGAAAGATTAGCTTTTGCAATAACAATTTTAGAATTTCAAAGAAACTGTTCAGTAACGAAATTGGCAACGAAATTAGGATGTGTAATTAGGATGATTCAGTAAAGCTGAATGTGTGCAGCAAATTGATATCACTTTAATAGATAAAAACGGCTCTAAATTATTGACCTATCGACAGTTATAAATATAGTATCGACTGTCAATATATATAATTTTATTGTTATATGTTGTATGACGAACGTTCTATTCGTCATTATAACAATATATTGATAAAATAACGACTGTATACTGATTGTATGTACCTATGCTATTTGATGTAGTCGTTAAATCATACTAATATTTAGGCAAAACCTGTCAAAGGAGACTTTGTTTGTTGAATAGATTAATGACGAAATAATGATTGTTACAATGATGATATCATAATGTAAAGTAGTAAATGACCTATACAAGTTAATGTTTTTGAAACAGTTGATAACTGTTCGACACAACATAGAAATTGTACATTTAACTTTCTATTGAGCTCAAAGATATAGCTGCTGTAAGTTGCCAATAAGTTGGGTATCTCGAAGACCACTTGACGTTGCAGCACCAAGTCGTGTCCATGTCCATGAAGTAACAGTAATCAAATTTCACATCAATTGAACAAGTTATTGAAATCCCTTCGTCAACTTTAAATAATGGGCTGATGATCTGGTCTTCAAACGCTTGAACAGACCTTCATAAACCAATAGCTAAGAACAGTCCCGATCACGTCAGATTTCAAACAAAAAAAGAGAACGGTTCATCCATTTGGGAGCTACAACGGAGCTACGGTTCATCCACAGGCAGACACTCAGATACACAGACCTACACGTAAAACTTGTAACAACCCGTTTTTGCGCCGGGGGCTAAAAAGGGACCTTTGTAGGAACAGAGTCAGGTAAGTTAAGTTAGTATTATATCTCTGTAAATGGAACATTTCTTCTGTAATCTTCTTAATATTATATATAAAAGGCAATGTGTGTTTCTATGTCTCCGTATGTCTCCTATAAACTCCAAAACCGCTGAACCGGTTTTGACGAAACTTTCAGACAATCCTCAGATTAGTGTAGCGGGTGTTCCTGTGAAGTTTGGTAGCGATCGGACGCAGACGAAGTCGCGGGCAAAAACACTAGTTGAAGATAAAATTGACATTGAGTATGCACTCTAAACCCATTTTCAAACATATGAGCCCAAAATATTCTCGCTAGTGTAGAGGAAAATCTAATAAATTTGAATACTGTAATCTGAACTTCAGTAGCACACGGTGGTCGTAAAATAAAATAATAAGTGGTAGTTTTCAAGCGCAGAGAGCTTGAATACTAGTCGCTGTGTCGGACACGGACGGCCGTATAGTTATTATATCTATAAGGCAGGTATTACAATGTGATGTGATAGAATTTTTGTATTTTTGTTATAAAAACCAGCATTATTTTATGTTGCTTTTTAAAATACGACAAATGCAATCAAGTCAATGCGTAATAATGCTACTAATTATTACTACTAACACCACCACGGCAACAGTGGATTTTTTTATATTTTAGACGATCCCTCGGGAACCTACCATTTTTCCAACATAAAAAGTATCCTATATATTAGCCCAGACAATAAACTATATGTGTGCCAAAGTTCATACAAATCCTTTCAGTAGTTTTTAAGTGAAAGAGTAACAAACATCATAACCTTTCGCATTCATAATATTATATTATTAGTAAGGGTATTGTACTAGCTGGTGCACGCGACTTGGTCCACATTCTCTATAGCCGACAGCCTTCCTCGATAAATGGACTATCCAACAGATAGTTCCTGAGATTAGCGTGTACAATCAAAGAAACCAATTCTTCAGCTTTATATAATAGTATAGATTAGTAGAATTAGCTGAAAAGGCACATTGGAGGCTGCAACTAACGTCAGAAGATCACCGAAGTCTAAAGTAATATAGATCTTTTATTGTTATAGAAATAATAAATCGCACTTATAACGTATAAACGAGTTAAACATTTTTTTTATTTAAGACATTAATCTTGTGTTAAATGTGAAATGCCCCTAAGGTACACCTGGCGAACGGGTCACGACCCACCCTCGGGACCAGATCGAAATAGTGTTAAGATCAATTTGATATTGCAAAATCGACGGGATCGGTTGGTGTTTCCTTTTCGTGGATTTTTTTATTAAAAAATAAAAAATATATATGTAAATATTAAAAAGAAAAAGATGAGAGCAGCAGCGAATTTAATCAATACAGCTAATGTGGAGCTATTTATAATAGGTATCTATTTAATACTTACAATTAAAATTAAAAAATATTAACACGTCAGTATTTGCCCTACTGTTTAGGTTTTTATACAAGTACAATGATTATTTTAAGAATATTATTATTTCTAGCTTCGACTGAAAATCTCACTGAAAAATATTTCATGTTTTGAAAATCTCACAGGAACCTAACATTTTTCCAGGAAAAAAGTATTCTAATTGTGATCCAGACAAATTTGAAGTAATCTGTCCTATGAGGTACCTATATTTATTTATCTTTTAATACAGTATACAATTTTATTGTTATATAACCGTTACCAAAATCGAGTTTAATATAAGAGCTTTACTTTTTATTGAAGCCCTCAGAGGAATATCCAACAGAGCCTTTCACCTCAAATTGTATTTGAAATATCTAAAACACGAGATGAAAGCGAGCTGCCTGAATCTGGATAATGCAAATACACGGCTTGCACCGGCCAATGCTTCCGGAACTCTTTTGATGTCCCGCGAGGCTCAAATAACAGAAATGTTACAGGGGTAAGGAGTGGTAAAAATATTACATTTTGAAATTAAATGATTTATTTTGTTCTATGGATTCTTTTCCAATTAACATTTCGTACCATGTTAAGGGTATAATGTCACTAAATATTCGCTTGAGAATTATGAGCGGTTCATTGATTTACACGTTTTGAAATGGTTTTACCCATATCTATCTATCCGCTTCTTACCCGTGGTACTACCGGTGGTACTACTGGTAGTACAAAGGGGATTATCTATATAAATAAATGAATCCCAAAATATGTTGCTAAGCGCAAAACTCGAGAACGGCTCGGCCGATTTTTATTCTGTCTTCACTCATGGATAGAGGGATAATCAGGGAAGGTTTTTACTTAAAAAAAAAAGCGGGTCGCTAGTTTAGAATAAATTGCTTTAAAAAAAATTACGTCACGCGTCAGTCAGTAGGTACAGTCTCTTGTTGTTGTTGTTTGTACCACAAGCGTTGTTTGATTACAATTTGTCAATCTGTCCACTAAATGATAATAACTAATAAATGAGTCGTGCAAAAATACTCATACAGACTCCCTTTCATTTAATTGTGATTACAGACAAACATTCAAACAATGTTGTCTCTCAGGTTGTATTGGTACTAGTATTAGATATGTTGTATTTTTATTAAAAATAATTTTCTAATTAATTTCATTTGAAATTAATAGCAACATACATTTACATTCGAACTAATACTTACTACCAAATATTTATTTATTTTTTAAATGAGGTGAGACTGTGTGTCGTGAACACGGCCGTGTGTTTTACGTGTATACGTGTATACGTATACGTTATTTCGAGCGTATTATATGTATATCTAACGAATTTAAATATACCATATATATATATATATATATATATATATATATATATATATATATATATATATATATATATATATATATATATATATATATATATATATATATATATGTTTTTTTTGTTGGTATATATATATATATATATATACCAACAAAAAAATATCATTTTGCTATCGACTGGTGTTAAATGTTGCATGAAGGTGATATATATTTAGCTACAACATCAAACTTTATATCAGTTTTTTTGATTTGAATTGCCACCCACCATGGAAACTAATTCTAAGAAGTAGTCACGTCAAAAGTATAATTAAACATACAAAAATATTTGAAAAGCATATAAGTAGTCTACAAAATTTCCGAATATGATAATTTGTTTTTGGTGGCTGGAATCTTCTTCCCTTCGTCTCTGCTGAAGCTCTGAAAGCAACAATCCCATTCAATAAAAACATTACACAGGTCTATATAAGAAGGCTGAATTGCCATTTAAGCTATATTAGTCATAAAATTTACATAGCAATAAATAACACGCCAATTTCAGACACCTTTATGTATTATTCAAGCGATCGCTGCGTGTAAACGGTCCCTATGAAACTCAATATAAATTTAGCTGCTTTCTTTCTGTAACTGCGAAATATTACTTACTAAAAGTTATTTACACATATTGAGGCTTTTATGAATATATAGAAATATGAATGTTATAATTTTACTCTTGGAATTATTTATATTTATTTCTTTTAATAGCTGGTGCCCGCGACTTCGTCCGCGTTGAAAAAGAAAAGGTAGCCATAGTATTAACGGTCCCATTTAGAAGTATTCTCACGTCACTACAATATTTCTGTAATAAAATTGTTAGTAACAATGTTATAAATAATAAACTTGAGTGAAAAACATGTCAGTATATCATATGAAACTATTCTCCACACAATAGCGCAGTTGGCCTATAACGACAAATTTGAGAGAATACATGGTGAGGGATTTAAATAAAAAAAAGACGGCAAAAAATAAAGGAGTTCTTTGTACCTTTTGTTCATATTAAAATAATCATCGTGACGTTCTCGTTCTCAGGACGTTCTCTGCCGAAAATAGGTTCATAAGTAACCTGGATCCAATGAAATTAATGAATGAAAGAAAAATATTTTCAGAATAAATTATTGTCATTATAACTTATTTTTATTTGACAACCTTTAACGTAACGCTTTAACATGTTTTGTTTTAACATAAAATAGCCTTATTTTACAAGATAAATTTATAGATTTTGAAATTTTAACGCGTTTTTTACCTCACCCGAGTACAATGCGAATAACGAATAACAATCGACTCGTGTCAGTGCACAAAAGCAATATCGCAAATGAAAGCTACTATTTCGTTAAACGTCTCTTTGTAGATGAAAATATTGCGGAATATTTCATTATTCCTTTAAGCAAATAAACATTTCACTGTCCTACTTTGTGAAAATTACTTTATTTACATAAAATGTGGTAAAAATTGTAAAAAAAATACATTTATTTGAATTGAATCCAAAATTGAATCGATTCCAAAAAAATTTTGATGGTTGTCATGTTCATAAGCTTTTAATTTTCAGGCCTTTTAATTTTAAACATTTCCTTTATTAATATTTAGTAAAACACAATAAAAATTTAAACCACATACTTTCACGTTGTTTTTGTTGCATACAATGCTGAAAAGGTATTTAAAAGTAGCTGAAACATCTTATATTAATGACTTGTTTCAACAGTCGCCTCACTAGAAGTGTAGTAGAAGTGAGTGTATGTAAGCTCACGAGTGGCCAATAAATAACAAATCAGTCACAAGCATAATGGGACCATTCCTCAGCGCCAAGAAGTTAAAGTTGGCCGTAGTTCAAGCAAAGTTCCTGGACGAGCTCGGCTGCCAGTAGGTATGTAGTTGGCTGGAATTTTAAACAAAAAAGATACTTATGACGCAACGCGTAGCCTGCGTAAGTGAATGCTATGTCTTTACTAAATGACTTCGTTTCTTTTCTTTTATTTGTACAGTCGGCCGCAAAAGTAGATTAAGTCGATCGTAAAAAGCTTTAGAAAGTAAGTAAGTTGAGTATTCAGTTGTTTTGCACTTTTGTATGTGTTAATCGACTTATGCGGCCGACTGTACTGCTATAAGAATCCTACTAATAATAAAAGCGAAAGTTTGTGAAAATGGATGCATGACTGACACACAGATACTTTATTACCAGGATTAACATAGGATAACATAGGATAGTTTTATACTGGTAATATGTTAGGTTCCCGAGGTATCCCTCGGGTTTCAAACTCTTGAACTTATTCATTGAAAATAATCGGTAATTTAAATACTAACAAAATTTGCAAATCATTCTCGACTTAAGGTAAATTTATTAATAAGTTTTGCAGTGTTAAGGTAAATTACATATGATAAAAAACCAATTAGGCCTTAGGACTCGCAACACAAACCTAAGAGCACAGTTTCAAAATCATAACTACTTACAATGTAGTAACTAAAGCGCGCATTCACAGATGAAATATTCAACCGAATACATCGAGGCCGTAGCCTCGTAGCGTTCTGCCGAAATACGAATAAAACTGAAAATTGTTTCAGTGGACGCTTGGCGGAAATAAAAAGACGAATATGATTTTTTTTAAACCGTAATATCCCGTTTTTTAAAGCGTTCCTCATTTTGTTTTTCCCAATATGAATGTAAATTGAAATGAACGTAATGTTAACAAAATGCTTCACTGAATTTTGTAAACTTATAGAGAGTATAAAAACGATTATCAACTTTCTCATTGAATTAAGTTTTTGTTACTAAGAGCGAACTAATTGTGTTATTTATTTACTTATTTAGCAGCTAACCTTACAGCGTGTAACAGTTCAAATACATAAAATAATATATTATAGCCTATAACAAGGTTAGGCACATTAAAATTAATATTTTTATTATTACATATTACTTTAATAATAATAAATAAATCTGTTTGAATGAATGATCTGTTTCATATAACTGATTGTTTCCCTTTCCATCTGCATATAGTGCATAAGGCTAATTTGTTTTAGTATCGTCATAATAAATTGTATTTTACATGTTTTAGTATAAAATTAAAAATGTCTAAACGTCGAGAATTTTTTAAATTATAAAGTGTAAAATGTTGCGCTTCTATGTTTTCTGCAACGGCTCGAGTATAAAACTCAACCGCAAAAGCAATTTAGCGACCTTGTTACCCATTTAATATTAATTGAAAGTGTATAAAGGAAGGATTAAAGCTCCTCAAAATGTAAAGGCTAGACACGAGACCGGTATTGTCTGGGAATTTTCTACATGATCCAGTAAAATTGAAATTTAAGACCTCCTGAAAGCTTCCTTCCTTGTGTTGAACTTCTCGCACACCCGGCCGTTCTACTGTGTGGCTTGTTAAGTTATCTACGAGATGTATGACTGGATTCCTAAAACTAAAAACGTAATTTATTGTAAACCTATATGTCTACTTTTAATCTAAATTCACTCCAACTCATCGTTATCATCATCTCAGCCACTGACTATTAGGATTGCAGGATTGAATGCCATTTACTGCAGGACCTTCACTGTAGGACATAGGCCTCACCCATTTTCCAAAAGGACCGGTTAGAAGCAGCTTGAATCCACTGTCGTTCCGAGGCTCTTATCAGATTTTCTGTCCACCTTGTGGGTGGACGTCTTACGTTGCCCTTGCAGGTTCCTGTTCTCCACTCGAAAACCTTCCGGCCCCAGTGGCCCAAGGTTCTCCGTACTATATGCCCTGCGCGCTGCCACTTCAACTAATCCACCGGTTTATGTCGGAATCTTTTCTTTGTCTACGGATTTCCTCATTTCTTATTCGATCTCGCAGTGTAACCCCGAACATATTAGCTCAATGAGAGACATAAGTGCCACATATCATCACTGGCAACACACATTGGTCGAAAACTTTCGTTTTAAGACGCTGAGCAATTAATTTCCCAAAAATTATTTTATAAAAAAAAACTAAATTCAAAAATCTCTACAACCCTTAAGTCGTTTTAACTAGTTGGGTATTATATGAGTGAAACAAAGAGTAACTCGCTTCATTCAACTCCAGACAACAATGAAAATGGTTGCCACCTTGGAGCAGAATTTCTACACAAAGTGTGCACTATCGTTATGTACCCGTTTGTGCTTAGTGGAAGCATGTACACTAGTAAACAAGGGTAGGGAAGTGACGTCATTGGTTCATCGCGCACCCCACTACCACTTTCCCGTAAGCCCGAGTGGAAACATGAGTGAGTACGCATCACACAGCATATAAGCTTCAGTTAGTGCTTCCATAGTTTCGTTTGACTTTAATTGAAAAGAGTCACAAGTGACTCACAAATTAATGGATGGAATTTTATAAAAGTATATTTTTTATTAAGACACTTTTTTTGGAGTTACGTCATTTTGAGTTGCACTATTTATATTTACTACAATATATAAAAATACATTTTATGTTGTTCACAAAACATAATAAAAAGTTCTAAGTACACGTCGAGTTGATATTTTTGTTAAATTTCTGCGGGGTGATAGTGTGACTTCGTACGCGTTAGTTTTCTTAATCTTAGATGATCCCTCGGGAACAGTACTTTTTTGTGGATGCCCTATGTATTCAGCATTCTTGACAAAGTGTACCTATGCAAAATTATTGATGATCGGTTGAGTAGTTAACGCATGAAAAGGTAGCAGACAGACAGAGAAACAGACAGACTGAGAGTTACTTTTACATTTATTATGTTTGTATGGGCTAGTACGGATAATGCATTATCTATAGTGTGCACTATTGTGATAGTGTTAATGTGATATCAGTGGGTATGGATTTGGTTTTATTAGACCAAGAGCTGGAAAAGAAAAGAGCGTTGAAAAAGAAAATATATACGATGAGATATCACAAAAACATTTGCTGCTTTTGTTATTTGCGATGCTATTTGCGCCATCTGATGGTTGAAAATAAGACTTTTTGTCACTGCCGTAACGTCTGCTAGTATTATAATTATATAATGTCACTTTTCACTGACAGATGGCGCTAATTGACGCAATTCGAAATTATACTGAAATCCCCTCGGGAACAGTATTTTTTTCTGGATGAAAGGTACCCTATGTTCTTTCTGGTGTATTAGACAACGTGTATGCAAAATTTCATGGTGATCGGTTCAGTAGTTTTTGCGTGAAAACGTAACAAGTAAACTCACATTCACATTTTAGAATATTAGTAAGGAAGTAAGGATAATAGAACGGGCTTTTATTAACTCAAGAAACTTATCTTTCACAGTTAAGTTTCCGAATGTTCTATTTATTCAGGAGGTTGACTATTGGGACCGGTTTGAAGGTTGAAACCTGGTTGGTTAATTCATGAATCGGTATGCAAAGCGTGAGACAGTAATCCAACGGCAAGGATCACCTGAGCCACTATAATTGAATCAGTGCGGTTGCCCGCAACTAGGCTCAGAGGAGACCCGCTGCCCGAGGACGTTCAGTTTCAATCTCTATCTTAATTGCATAACTCTACTATTTATTATAATACACCTGACGCTGACGCTATATTTTACCGATGACGCTCCAAACGTTTATAAAATACTATTTGTGTCCTCGACCACGTACTCGCTGTAGTTCGTTTTTTTTTATAAATGCCGTAGGATTCTTACTTTATTCTAGGTCCAGGTAATAAAACTGTGTACCAAATTTCATCCAAATTTGTTCAGCCGTTTTTGCGTGATTAGGAAAAACAAATTCAAACATACAAGCTTTCGTTTTTATATATTATTATTACTAGCTGTTGACAGCGACTTCATCCGCGTAGAAAAATAAAAATTTAGCAATATAACGTTTGACACCTGCATTGCTATTACACTTTTGCCAGGCGTTAGTTTTCTAAATTTTACGACGAAGTCGCGGGCATCAGCTAGTGTTATAATATTTATAATACCTATTAGTATAGAAGTATGGATGTTATATACAAAACAATGTTCGCTAAGAAATCTTCTGTAAAGAGCCCTACTTAAACTGCGCTGCGCAGCTTCGTAAAGAACAGGCAAGGAATAAGTGATAAAAAACACGACACTTGATGTGCGAGGCAGACGGCCCTTCAGACAATAGGGGGGCTCTTAATGCCCGTATCAGGAACACTCCCCGCCGCCGTGTGATACAGATGTTCCCATAATTAGTCACCGACTTTTGTTTTATCGCTTATTTTTAATGCAAACATTTTAAAGCTTCATTAAGGCGATTCGGTGCCTAAGCAAAAACTTGAAAAAATCAGTCAACTGCTAAAAGACCCTGATTAAGTTAGGGGTGCTAAACCATCCTTCCAGCTCTAAGTATTGGTAGAAATCACTTTTTTAAATTATTAAATTTGTACAAAGATTAATGTTAAATTTTAATAATAGTAATTTAAAGAAATTTGCAAATAAAAATGGGAAGTATATTATGTTAAAAAATAAAAGGGTGGTGTTACATTCTGGAGAAAATAATAAAAAAAATCCTATTGAAGGTACACGAAATGGAAAAAATCGTTCGTAGTTTAATAACTAGTTATGAAACAGTGAAGAATTTTTCCGTTTTCGTATCTGGTTAGTGAGCTTTTTCTTTCATTTGATTTTATAAAATAACATACTTTCTTATAATAAAATTACTTAAATAACAATGAAATCTTAAAACTTATAAACGTCTCGAATGTTTTCCAACTTGCAAATATATATTATTTCGATGTTTTCCAGCGATTGATGTAAAATAATATCTCTGCTTCTAAATTTTCAAAGGAAAATTGGTTGTTTAAAAAATTCTTTCTCATATAGGATTTATTTTAATAAGGTTATTTCTTCTTTAAATATATATCTTCATATATGACAGGATTCCCTCTATATTATTGAACTGAACGATTTTGAACTAGTATAAATATTAGATTAAACATCTACGTATCTCATAATAAAAATCTCCAAGTGCTCATATTAAAATAATGAAAAAAATCTAAAACTTAAAACGACGTTAATGAAGAAAAGCAAATCATGTAACACTTAATAACTTTTAAAAACTTTCTATAAAATTTCCTCAAAGTTGAGTTGAACTCAAACTTTTGAACTTTCCAATAATGTTTTAAGTGCAAAAGTTAAATTAAAATAGAAAAAAAATGTTCTTTAATCCTTTTATTATGAAAAATAACTGGAGTGATAAAGATTACAGATCGCTTTACATAATTTGAAGTCGCTTTCCGCATATATGTCCTTCGCATATCCTCCTAAAACACGAATTGGAGTTGAAGTGACAGTATGCAGAGCTCACAGTACATAGTATCCTTTGCACATAGTATACGGGGAGCTGACGGCCGCCGCTAGGGCTGCAAGGTTCTCAAGTGGTGGCCATGGAGGCCTGGTTGATTTTCCCATGCAAAAAAAGGACGTCCACCTTACAAGGGTCCGTTACCGTCGGCGGTGGATACAAGCTGCTTTTGACGTGGTCATATAAGAAAATTATGTGGAAGGACTATCTCCATCAGTGCACGACATGCGGCTAAGATGATGGGTAAGCTGTAAATAATTTAGGTAACATTAATTTTATCTATATTCCACTAATAGTGAAAAATAAATTCTGAACTTAAAAAAGAAGAAATAAGAATAAGATATACTGAACTGAATGTGAATAAGATATATGATAACATAGATAACTATGAGTGCTTGCCCTGTTCAAGTACTCCAACCAAATTACATTAGACATTGTTTAGGATAGTATGCAAGCAACAGTTTATAATACAAACATAATTACCGAAAACTGTTATTGTTGAGACCGGCATTAATTGAATTTGTGAGAAAGTTTATTCAGACGAGGTTAGTGAAGGCAATCAGGGTCTTGATTAAACTAAACAATATTGTTGCTTTACAATTAATGATACGACCTCTCGTGTTTATATAAAGCGTTATACTCTGTAAAGTATTCAATTTGTATTTATAGTTTCTGAAAATATATAATTCTTTTATCATCTTATAGTCAATAAATTAATAAATAGTGGGTTTTTAGAAGACAATAATGTTCCTGAAGGGACGCAGAAAACGTTATTTTTTTATACTTTTATAATTATAAAAACTATGCGCATTTTTTTGTAACAAAATTTATATAAATCACGATTTTCGATTCTATAACTCTACATTTGAATGTGTTTCTAAACACAAAATTGGATAACGGATTTTTTATATTCTTTAAATTCCGTGAAAGTTTTTATGAAGAGAAAAATTGGAAAAATTTCCGGAATTTCTTTTTGTTTAACTATCACTTCAACTGCCACAGTCCAAAAGAGTTTTTGACTAAAAGACGTCTGTCTGTTCATCTGGTTTCATATTAAAAAAGCTGCAATGCCGTTTTTTTAAACAATAATTCCAAGAATTTCATTTTTTTTTTGTTATATTTTCTCTAAAACGTTGAATACTAAAATTCAAAGTATCTTTGTTGAATAATTTAGATACTTTTTTACATACAATCATACTTTGGCGTCCTTAATAAGCGTAGTCTACAAGCCTCAGGCGCTTTCCATTTTTTTAGACACATGAAAGGTCGTCTCAACGACATGTAATAAAACGTGCAGAGAAATTGTATATTTTACAAGAAAAACAAAGGATTTTTTTGTCATTTATGGAACACTGGCTGTGCCCGCCGGCTTCTCTTGCGTCAAATTTATTTTATGAAACAAAGACATTGTCTAGATGCAATTTTATATTATGAGTTAAATAAAGCTCCCCTAACGCATAGACTAAAATAACTAAAATATATTTCCTAGAAATAATTTTTTTTCCGTATAATTTTTGGTTTCTTTTTGAGTATAGTTTGGCAATGACAAGATAGACAGACAAAATTTAAAAATATTTTTTATAAATTATAAAATACTTTACAATGTACAATGTACCAAATTGTTTCTTTTCTTTCTTACTTTCTTTTTCTTTTTTTTACTTAAATCAAGTATGTACTCGTGTTATTGCTTTCAATGTACGATGATAGGTATGCACCTTTTAGTACAGAACAAACACGCATTGTTTTGAGAGAGCACAGTTGCTTAATAGCATTGTCCAAACTCGTGTACCGCTATTTCTTAAATTTCAATTTTGGCTCTGAACAAGGGTTGAGTGGCGAGCAGACGGTTCATAATGCCGCTCTCGACACGAGAGTCTGACCACGGCTACTTCGACAACTTAACATCTAAAGTGTGTGGTTCAAGTTAGAACATTGTAGCTTTACTTTAGCTTATTTTTGCTGCGAGGCTACGAAACGCGTTACGTTATTCGATACGTCGCTATTTGCTCTTTGGTTTATGTCAATCGTCTACTACCTCTCTTGCGTCTACTGTCACACTCAAGACCTTTGGCCCCAAAAATACGACCAGCTACTTCAACTTGTTCATTTTAATGAACAATATGTGAAGGTTTGACATTGTTTTTGAGCTGGTTATCATTATGCCATTCGTTTGAGAATATTAAGCTATCATTTAAAAAAAAATAGTACTAAGATAATATATAAGATACTTTGTAGCAACAAGAAGACAAAAGAAGACGTAATTTCTTTTTATATAAACCAAAGATGTACATTTATAGACAGGAGAGAATAACTTCAAAGAACAGGCTCATTAAATTAGAATTACAATCCCTTTAGCTTCTCCCTTGGGGCATGGGCAGAGTTATACTCATTCAACCTCTTACCACTGACCAGTGAATGAAACGTCAATTTTAAGCCTCAAAATAGCCTTTTAAAAATGTGTAGTGCGTTTAATATGTGTTCACTGTGTTGTTAGTCGTGAAGTACGGCGGTAGATAAGCATCGTTTCATTAAGATCACTTGAATTTAAGCCTTTTATATTTATACAAAATTTACTACTAAATAGGGAGCCATCTTGTATGATGAATATTTTAGTGTGAGTTACTTACAAGCCAATCATGTGGCCTTACAATTTTGGCCACATGATTTAAACTGTTCTGTAGGCTGTTCTTAATTAATGTTCAGCGGACCTTCTTATTACACCCTTAACTTTTCTAGAATTTTTTTCTGATCATGCGATCGGTCTTCCAGACAATGAGCAAATGTGTTGGTTACGTTAGTTTTAGGGAATCATATATCCCTTGAAAAAAGGCTCTTGTTGCCAACGGCTGCGGCAACAATTAGGCCAGGTTGTCTAATCTTGCCCTAGGGGTGGATCGGAGTTGTTGCCTCGGCAGAGCCCGGTCCACCCCCGTACAAAGGGCAAGGAGGCACCGGGGAGTTTTAGTGGGTATTGGCCGGGCCCGCTATGACTAGGCATAGCGCAGAGCGCCAGCTGACCCCCACATACCCCTATATTTACGAATCTGTAAACGGATTTATCTTCGAAAAAAAAACAAGGTTGTCGAATGTGGGTATTTTGCGCCTTTTGAGACAGTTCATGGTATCAGGTAGTGTCAGCTGTACGGCTAGATCATTTGGGTTGTATATTATTAGCCTCCCAAGCAACACAGAATGGCTGAATATTCTTTGCCGTTATCAGCCGTTATCCAAGCAATTTGGGCACAAAATAAATTGCTTTAAGCTGTATAGTAGCAACATAATAGCTGAATAAGCAACAAGAAGCCCATAATAGCCCAAAAATCATTCAATACAGCATTTGCCTATCTTGTCAGCTCTAATACCCTTATAACAAAGCTTTAAACTGAATAATTTGTGAATTTCATACTGTTATCTGGCCTATGTGTTGCCTGGGCTACCCTTATATTTTTGCAGCGAGATGAGATTTCCTGTTTGACTCTAGGCATACTAAGGCACTCATCAAGCTCCGAGTTTTTAGTGAACCACGCTGAGTTGGAAATCTTTTTTAGCGTGTAGTTTTGAGCTCTTTCTATTTTTGCTACATTGATGTCACTGACAAATCTCCAGAACTGAAGTCCAAGCAGGGTTATAATGACTTTTGACATTCTTTTGACAAGAATTTATATTTATATTATTATATATTTTATACAATGAGCTGGCAATTGTACATTGAATATTTGCGGCTATAGGTAACTAACGGTGTAGTGTGACATCAGAGTTTATTTCAAGCCTTTCATTAGTAGCCAGTTTCATTAGTAATACCATTAATGGTAATAGCGTTCTACTTAAATGTTTCACTAACTCCTTTGACGGCACTAATCAATGGTACTAGAGCAATAACGGGATTTTAGCAGTTAGGATTTAAGTATTTATGTGTGAAAGTACCTTAATATAAACATTACATATTCTTGTTACAATATTTTATCGTTAAACTCACAATAGCTCTCGTTATCTGTACCTATGAGAAAATTATTATTATTGTATAGAGTTTCTTTCGCCGTATATTCCTTTTCTTTAACCCTTTATGGGTCGGCATCACATAACGGAGTTGAATGAACCCAGAATCTTCAAAAGGGTTTACCTTATCTATTTTGAGGTTTCTTTTATGTAAATTGTATTAAAATTGATATTTATTTAGAGGAAGGTTTTCGTAAATGGTTACGAACTGTATTAAAAACCCAATATTTTTGAATGTAACAAAAATATGATGTTCTGAAACTGTTTATATTCCTTCATAAAATAAAATTGAATTCATATCCACTTTTGTTCATCCAACTAAATTAAACGAAATAAAACATTTACATATATAATATTCTTTCTTAGAAATATTCGGGTGTGTTTTCTTTATATAAAATTTCTCAGTAAATTCAAATTTAAGTTATAATCAATAGAGAAAAAGTAAATCTTGTTTTTTTTTTTTTTAATTTCAATTCATTTTAATTTCTTTTTGTCAACCGAATAATATTGATTTTTGGTAAAAAATACGAAAAACTGCATTAGGACATGACGATGTTAAAGAAGCTGTCGAGTGTTTATGTGAAATATAAAAATGATATTTTCATCTTGTAAGAATATAAAACACAACATAAAATATCTATCTCATCTCCGCTTTTTATGGTTTTGAATACAAGCGTTCGTTCTAGGTGTGTCTTTCTATCTACCAATATTTATTTATTATTTGATTGAAAAACACTAATAGTTTTAAAGGACTGTTTTTGTAATGGCGAAATATAAACACGGACAAATTAAAATTACTCTCACGCAAAAACATATGAATGGATTTCGATGAAATTTGGGATACAGATAATAAATACCTTTTATTCTAAGAAATCTAATTTGCTTCTAAAAAATATAAAAAAATTGGCACAGTGGCGCCGCCACTGTCGTTACAGCGATAAACATGACAGATATTTTCTGTGCTAAATTTTTAATTTTTCAACGCGACGAAGTCGTGGGTGGGCACCAGATAGTATACAATATAGTTCACAATGTAATATTAGCAGTAACAATATGAATTAGTTGTTCATAAATTAATTAAACTTAAACGCCAATTTAAATGCTCTAACGAAGAGCAAACCCGAGACAGACATACATACATTTACCACAAGCTTACCCTTTCATGAGATATTAACATCTAAGATACCATTAACACGTAATCCTAAGATGACCCGTTCATATGCTAATTTGGACCCATTAAAATGTCATACGCCTTGAGCGGGAGTCACATTTAAATGCTTTCAAATTCGGATTTCGTGGGTAAAGAAACTAGTGGTTATGGCAATATTCTTAAATGGCAGTAAACTTCAATAAACTGTATTAACTTTACTTAGTGTCAATGTAATTTTGTTTGAGTTTAGTATTTTTTGTCTTTCTCTTTGCTAAGTATCTAAGAACCCTTTCTGGTGAACTGGATGAAGAATTGTGTTAAGAAATGTAAAAAGAAGTTTTCAAATCCGCATGCTAGTTCCAGAGATTAGCGTCTTCAAACAAAAAAGAAAATTCTTTGGCATTTTATTAAAAGAAATTCTAAGAATATTCTTAGATATCTTCTATGATAAGATTTGTTTGTGCAATGGATAAAACTAAAGCAACGCCACTAGTGCTGCTAGTTCGTGCAACCGACCATACAGTAGAATGTGACTATTTTGCTGACCAACTAAATAAGACTATTTTATTTACCAGAGAGCAATATTTTCTTAAAATGTCTTTACATTCAGTTTTATATTCTCTTTAGTTTTTAATTTGTACTCTAATTGCCATACTGGTCTAATAAAGAGTTCAAATTGCATACGATAATTTTGTCACTAGAAATTGAAGGTAGTTGTACGGTCAGTTGGTTCGTAGTTGGTGTTCATATCCAGGTTGCAAATGTTGCTCCGAGCGTAGAACGTGTCAAATTAGTCGGTCCAGCGTCCGGTTACATTTGCGCCCCACGTAAAACTTGGGTTTAATTTGTTCATACCTTTCGGGATTTTACTGAACCTGTCTAAAAATATACAGCGTCCAAAATACACGAGAGAATACAAAGAGTTTTCATTGTGTGAACAGTACATTTCGTATAATATATCTACCTAGATTTGTAATCCATATTTTTTTAAAACCAAATAATTTGACTGGATATTCGATAAGACAAGTAAATTGTACTTTATATGTCACACATCTCTGATTCTTTTTATTGTCGTTTGGTAATATATCGCCTTTCAAAATCCGTTCATCGGGAGTTTGTGATATCTATTGGCATGATTTTTGAAATTAATGCCTTTCTTTAAAAGTCATATTAGCTGGTGTAAATTAGCTACATAAAACTGTTAAAACATGGTAACTTTTACTACTTCATAAAGAATTTCTATTTCATAAAGGTTTTTGCCCGCGACTTCGTCCGCGTTTGGTTGCTAATCATACTTCATAGGATTACCCGCTGGACTAATCTGAAGATTGTCTGAAAATTTCATCAAAATCGGTTCAGCAGTTTTGGAAGCTATAGGGACACACACACATCGTCTTTTATATATTAAGATAAAGGTATCAAAAATTTGAATAATCGCCATAATACCAACACTATTAAAATAGCATTGAGATCTGAATTACAGTCAGTTATCAGTGTTTTCTTGTGACGCCTTATAAGAAATATCGTTATAAAATGCCATGTGATTCAAAGTTATAATTCCGGAGTTTTTTGAAGATATTTTTGACAGTTTAATTTAAACAATAATAAATTTGCACAAAGTAATTAAATAACAATTTAATAATTAACATAATTAAGTATGCTATATTTTATCAACACTTTTGATACCCAAAAGTTGTATAGCGACTACAGAGTATGGTTATATCTAAATGAATTCCATCAGAGATTTAATCCTTTCGTATAAAGTGAACGCATTCATTGTTGAAAACTAATTGAATCAGACAAAATCATAAACAGTTGGTAATTCGTCAACGGTGACCAAACAGTTAAGCCGGATTACAAACGTCGACTCAATCCCACAAACGCGTTCAGGGCTTATGCTGTTACAGAAAAGCGCATCAACAACGCGACATCACAATTGATGAAACATTAAGCTACGAAATTTGTGGAAATTCCAAATTTTCTTGATGATAATAGTATTCTGTTTTTTATTTTATACTTGATGGATAGATTAGTATTTACACGTTTTAATCGTTCTGTACCTTCAACATGATTTTCGATGAATTTGGGAAGAATTATGCCGATAATTATGTAAAAAGGTTGCAGCGCGCCTTGTAAATGTGAAAATATGACCCTGAATCGTCACTGAAACTATGGTTTTCTCGCACCATCATCCCCGATGACCGGTGATTTTAAATGTTGGTTAGCCTACTTGACACACTGTGAAAGAGGCCTTTAGTCTCGCAAAAACTCAAGAATGACTAGACCGATTTTAATTCGGCTTTCACTTATGGAAAGAGGGATAAACGGGGAAGGTTTGTATATATAAAAATTTCATATCGGTTGAAGCCGAGATATGTAAAAATAAAATGAAAGTAAATTATTTTAACATTGTTCATAGATCCATGTTACTGTCCATTATACAAAATGGAAGCACAGGATTTCAAGTTCATTAGACTCGCATCTCGTTAGCGCATAGTCGAGTGCTTTTCCAATATTGGTTTTCTGGACAATGCATAGGTATTGTATATGAGTAATTCAAATCTCCTTATGTATACCGGTATATAATACGAAGCGATCAAACCAATTTGCAGAGACTATAAATTAATAGGTGTTGCAATTAGTGTGTGATGAGGTTTATGCAGTATAATGGATTAGTTATGTTAGTCTGGTTATGTACTCATATGTGCATACCTTATGTTTAAGATCTTTTAATTAATATAAGCCTATACCTGGTCACATCAACACCATCATCAGTTCTATAGCTTCATTTTTCATTTAGAAAGTATTCAATTCAAATTCAAATTTAAATCATTAACTCATTATATACATATACTTAATTATTGATAACAATAATCTAAATACATTAATAATATTAACTCATAACTGTGAAATAAGATAAAATGTGGCGAAGTGATTACCAGTGAATAAATATATCTACTGACCTAAATAATACAGAAAATGGGTTTAAATATAAGGGAATTATATTTGTTTAATTTTATTTTTGGAATAAAGAGTGTTTTGAATTGATTTGTATTGAAAATTGCGCAAATAACATCCCTCTAGCTATCTACAGTCTACCATAGTTCCCTGCCGAAAAAACACAAAAACATAAAAATGTTAGTCATCTATTTTACGTAGTCCCATTTACTTAATCAGTTCTCTTTGAATAACAGGTGATGATCGGTAAGAGATTGTATTACTTTATAACGAAAAAGATGATTCCACAAGTTGGTTGGCGTTTTACAAGTTTAGTTCAAAGTAAATTCAAATTGTTTGTGTAAATATAAGAGTTTTCCGTTGCCTCTAATGAGAATCTTTGCGATGTTTACGGGCCACGGGTCAAAGTGGCCTCGAATAGCTTGAAACAATCTCAACAACGCTCGTTATCTCACAAGAAAATTGAAGTTCCCAACATTGTCATCGTAATGAAATTCTTGCAGGATAACGCCGCAGCTCTCTACTGATTTCACTACATTATTTTAATCTGAAATTAAATAACATTTAATTCGTTCTTTGTGAACTATTTTACCATTTAATACTTCTGCTTTCATAGAAAATTAAGTTATACAAATGCTACATATACACACACGTAAGATAAATATTATTAGAAAGGTGAATGCTCATGAATTATGAAAAAAAAAAAGACCCAGCCCCGGCGCAAACGAAATGTAACTCAAATTATAGGTAAAAATGAGGTAATTAAAATCGATCGTTAAATGTGTGAAAATGCTATTCGAATTTTTACAGCGATCATATTAATGTACTCAATATACTTATTTTAATAATATACCCAGTAAAAGGAGCATTTAATATTACAGTTAGGATTTAAAAGTTTATAATATGACAAGTATCCCTTTTACATCCATACTATCCATACTAATATTATAAATGCGAAAGTAACTCTGTCTGTCTGTCTGTCACGCAAAAACTACTGAACCGATCACAATGAAATTTCGCATACACGTTGTCTGGGACACCAGAAAGGACATAGGGTACCTTTCATTCAGAAAAAAGGACTAAGTATTCCCAAGGGATCATATAAAAACATAAATAATTGGGCGCTACTGTCGCATGGCGGCGCCATCGTCGTCACAGCGATATAAGATGACATGAGATGACATTACACAAAATGTTCCTATAAAAAGCTGTGAAACATTATTGATGTATTTTGTCTAAAATTGTCACTTGGTTGTCAAATATTTATAGGTGCGTTCAGAATTTTGTTGTAGTAGGTAAGTGATAGTTGCAAAATAACGTTTGCCCGGGTCAAGCTAGCATATATTATTTTCTTTTTCAACGCGAACGAAGTCGCGGGCACCCACTAGTTTATAATAAAAGTAAAAAGTAAAAGTGCGCGCGAATGTTTTAGCACCATACGTCATTACTGGCAGGACGAGGTAAACATTAGGTAACATAGGTAACATAACCTAATATGTAACATAGGCTGTTGACGTATTCTTTACACTAAAACTAAACTCAGAATGTAGGTATTACATTATAAACACATTCGCATTTGATCCTTAGAGTGTAGAAAGTTCTGTAGATGTTGAGCCGCAATAAACTTGCGGTCAAGTACGGTGAAACTTATGTCCTAGACTTAGACTCCAAACATCACTTGCAGAAGGAGATATTTGTTACATCATTTAGAACTGTGACATTCTATCTGAACGAATCGTTTTACACTCTGTTAGGTCACTTCACCGAGCTACTTCTCTATCAAGATGATATTATGTATTGTAAAGTTGTTTCTTATATATTTTTGTGTCCAAAAATTATTACCCCATAGTAAAAATACAATTTAGCTTACACAAACATAATGGCTTGTATGGGAATCCATCAATCACAATTTAGATTCACTGTTACATCAAATTAAATAATACATGAAATGTTACTACTGTTCAACAAGACAAGGAAACAATGAATGTTGCCTTTCATCTCCTGTAGAGACGCTCGCTTCCAATTGGCAATGGAATCCAGAAGTGATAATAATCACAGTATAACAAAATCATTTCAAACTTAATCCCCAAGCAACAGAGGAGTGGCATTTCGCGAGGAGTTCATTTGTTCTAGGGCAAACTTTATTCGTATATAAGGTTATGCATGTGTCTGTGAGTAATATTGTGTGATTGATGACCGAAGTGACTGTGAGGGGTCGCTAAATTCATTTGTGAGTCGATTCGTCATTTAATATTTGAGCATTGAAATGTTAATTGAATCTTGGTCCTATGATGGGAATCTATTAAAGAAATTGTCATTCTCCATTATAAGGGAATTTAAAACTTTTATTGATTACTCGTTAGCTCTAGGTTCCATGGTGTAATTTTTATACATACAAGCCTTCTCCGTTTGTCCCTCTTTCCACAAATAAAAGCTGAATTAAAATCGATCTAGCCGTTCTTGAGTTCTTGCAAGACTAACGCACGACGATTGATTTTTATATTTCACTTCGCATTTTTCTCTTCATACCTTTTAACGAATTTTTGAACGAATTTTTGAAAAAATAAATAACCGAATTGTTCCAACCATTTTCTAGAATTGGGCTTAGTAACAAATTTAGAAATACATTTTTATTTTTTATAGATTTTTGTTTATCGCAGTCATAAACTGGGC
Organism: Synanthedon vespiformis; assembly: GCA_918317495.1. Classification (NCBI taxonomy): domain Eukaryota; kingdom Metazoa; phylum Arthropoda; class Insecta; order Lepidoptera; family Sesiidae; genus Synanthedon; species Synanthedon vespiformis. Next base: position 4,554,757 of record OU906958.1, read on the forward strand.
TGCCAATTTGGCTACAGAAACTACATTTTAAATTAGTGGGTTTTGGTGCGTGGGATGCCTTTACTCCGTTTTCCTTTACTCTTTCTTTATCCTGTCATGATCGACAGCGCTCATGAACTCTCTTTTGTTTGTTGTAAATAAACTATTTGTTGCTTTTCTATAAATCCTTTCAAATACAACTTTTTTTCAAGTCTTAACATAACACACGTGATGGAATGTATATATAATTACTGTTGTAAGTAGCTTAACTTCGTAATTATAATGTATGTAAGCTCAAAGTACATTAATGAATATAAATGCCAGTTATTAAGGTCCAAATGTTAGACGATTATCCTAGATATGGCAGGGGAGGATTAAAATTAATATAAATTGCGTTACACTTTAATTGTATTTCGGGGTAATTTTCCGTTCTCCTGAATTCTAGAGTTACTACCTGACGGTATGAAGACGCCAAGAAATGGATTTGAATGGAGATGGTATTTTTTTAACAAAATTACCATAAATCTTGTGTCTCTTCTAGACATATAATTAAATGTTAAAAAAAGTGTTACACGTTGTACTTACTCAATATGTTACCGAGGTTAAAAAATAGTTTTTAGAATTTTTGTCCGACTGTCTGTGGGTTTCTGTATCAAAATTGGTATTCAAAAATAGTAAATATGCATCAAAACTGAGGCAGTCATGAGGACTGCCGACAGAAGTGAAAACTTAAAACTCGCGTCCAACGCACAAACATACAATCGGATATATGCAATGTGTTGGCGTGATCGCGTATACGTAGACAGCTGCGCGAGGCTAATTGTGAGCATTAGCATGTTGCTGACGCGAACCGATACATTTTTTCCCTACCCAAAGTCGTATAACGCGGCTATAGAAGTTTTCACTTTAAAAAAAATGTCATCGTTATGCGATACATAGATGTCTAAATTAAATAATCTGTGGAGTGAGTACCTATCTACATATTATATTGCTTTTAAGAAATATAAACGGGGCGTCTCTATAGATGTCGCTTTCTATTCGTTATACTCTAAATTTCATTAGGCGTTAAGACGAGCCACCGTCGTCGTATAATTGCTCATCTCGCCTGTCTGCTCTGAAAAAATTATTCGCAGACTAATAACTCAGGTTTTAATTTCTAGTTAATTATTAATCTTCTTGTTTCTATAGCAGTCAATTGATACGTTTGTCAATTGCCTACAGAATACCAGCAGAATACACATCAAAATGGGTTATGGGTTATGGGCAATACTCAAATGTTTAAAAATCCTAACATTTGTATCAAGAGTACTAAAATTGTCTGTTGACTAAAATGTACTATATAGAATAATAGTATATTAATAATACAAGAAATGATGGGTTCTTTGTTAGAGCTCGCCCGCCCGCACCCGCCTAAAACGAGTGATGTACATTTAATGGGTAAAGTAGTGGTTAAAGTTTAAATTAAATTACAAAAAAATCCTCATTAATACTCGTAGCCTACAGAGGTCACAAGTTATTGAAAAAGAAAATAAATAAGAGAGATTTTTCATTAGCTTATTGCCATAGATTGTAGGATTATGAAATAATGGTGTCACTTCTTTTCACTGAAGGATTACGAGAATAGTGTGTAGGGCACTTATTTAATAGGTTGAATGAGTAGAACGGCCTCTTAATACTGTTGTTGAATAAGGCTTAGAATATTTAAGTAACGGAGCGGGACTAAAAAACACATTACTTTAAAGCGATATCAATGAAGTGCATTCCAGCTTTGCCGTAGCCGACAGGAATTGAATTAAAAAAAGTGCACTTGCAATTACGCCATTGAAATGCCCCTCTCACGTTTCAATCTTTTATGGCGGCCTCTATGAATCCAAATAGAGTGCAATATGAGATGAGAGGGCCAATAATGAAATATAAAAACAGAAAATAAGTACTCCTTTCCCCAGCTTTGGCCCGTCGAGTATGCTCCATTATTTCCATTCAACAGATTTGCTTTGACGAGTGTCCTTAGTGAGCGTTTAAATTATTTTCTTTTACTTTTTCAGTTATGCAAAACGATTATTTACAGTGAACTTGCAATTTTTAATCTTACATAGTTTACATGTAAGTTGTGCAACTACATGGCTATCAAAGTATAGATTCCCATCTATTTATCTTCTATTACGTGTATATCGGAGTCGGCAACGCACTAGAATTGGCTGGTATTGGTGGTTATATTATTATCCTAATGTTGTCGGCAGCGCACTTACAGTACCTTACCTAACTTTAGCGAGTCTATTGGGCGTCTTTCTAATTATCGGGGAATCCCCGCAAGTTGATGATAATTTCGTCATCAAATTTTCGCGACTCGCTGCAAATGACGCAATGATCGAGTCATTGAAATTTTGCTCTTTAATAGCCATTTATAACACGGTTATAATTGTTAGCTATATTCAAATTATCGTGAATGTAGATACACTAATGGAGTCATTAAAATAGTATGACAATAATAGTGCTGCGATACACTTGGTAATATAGTGCACGCATATACCTACATCCTACATATGCGGCAAAAACGTGTTTGCCATTTTCGTAGCGTTCTTTTTCGACCTAGTGGCAACATTTGTGTAAACGTTCAGCATACTTCAACTTACACCTGAGAGGTGCAGGAGAAAGTTGCAGAATTTTTAGCTTTCAAGTAGTTTATGTGTATATTTGTAGCGCGGTGAAGAAACCGTACCGTTCCACTGGGAAAACATTAGAGAAAAGACAATTTGACTACAAGAAAACACATAAGTCACACGGACAACATTATAAGTACTTTTCTTCAAAGTATCGTATTAAACGTCCAGTATCACGTCTCGTGCTTGGTCAACTGCCAATAACAAATTGATTGTACGAACCGTCAAACACTCAATGTGTACGTGCTTGGGTTCGCCTCTCAAAAATGGGTGGGTATTAGAATTTTGATGCAAAGAGATCGATAAAAACAAGAAATCATTATTTAAGTGGTACCCACTTACCCACGTAATGATTTCTTGTTGTTTCTTTGCCAGAAATGTATGTTTCAAGGTCAAATTTGTGCAAATTAGATTAGATTAGATTCTTGAAACGCACTTTCCAGTTACCTAAAACTAAACCTCCCCGTTATATGTTTACATTATAATGTTTCAAATTCAGCTTTCTAGACTTAGTAGTTTTGTGTACGTTGATCATCAGTCAGGACAAACAATTCTGGATGACTTCGCTAAATTTTAACGATATAATTTAGCTTAAGTTATTGTACCTGGAATATTGAAGTGTTGATAAAAAATAACAAAAACGTTTTTACAGACTATTATGGTAATATTACTTCTATTCTTATTATTATTGGTATTCTTGGGAACTATTGATGTCTTTTGATTTTGATATCACAAAGAGGTGTCATAACACTCGTAACTTTAATGACATAACTAAAATAATTTTGGTTGAGAAATAATGTGATTTTAGATCTCAACAAATTTGAAATTGAAATCCCTATTCTAAACGAACGAAAATGAATGAACGAAATTACCATTCAGTGTTCCAATGATCGGAACGCAACACATGAATCCCGTTTAAATGAGAATAAAAAACATCATTACATTGTTGGGGCGAACAAATAAAACTGTTTCCTGTACCAGAACTTTCTATAATGGTTACAAATATATGTAACTTATATACATTTCATCTCTGCTGTTATTATAATTTAGCGGCCGTGATAATTTTTTTCTGCACTTTATACCTATAGATACCTATGTTTGCATGCTCATTGCATAGAAAATGATTATACTTATGCTTTAAAAGAAAAACGTCTTGTAATGTATCTAATAGCGTCTTTACCTATACACTTACTCGTAGTAGAATATGGTATGGTCGATTTGTGAATAAAAAAAAATGATTTTTATTATTATTATTTATTCGTATACCTAAATGACATTCATCTACGATAGGTAACGGGTTCTAATTATAATGCAAAATGAATATAAACATAATGTTTCCACAAGAGAAGCAATAAGTTATTACTTGCCCATCTCTCGTACAACGCAAAGCGATTATCGAGACGGTAACTTAGATGCTTGTGACACTTGTTTAGTAACTGTGTGTGCACAAAGTTCAACAAATTCATTAGTGTTAGTCATTCGAACTATAAGAGCAACAACTACACAGTACTGGAAGTACTATGTACTATGATGAATATAGTTCGAGAAGTCGCTACTTAGCCTAAGCTTGAGACAATTATAGGCCCTTAGAAACAAATTTGTAATGTACAATAACGTCAAAACAGCTAATTAAGAATCGACAAATCCAAAAAATAATTTTGCATTTATATAAAAGTTTATTGTGGGTATGGATTTTTGGATGTTCATTAGTCTTTCACGCAAAAAATACTTAACGGAATTTGATGAAACTTTATTATAAGTACATAAAAAACATATTCGTATATGTGAAATTGCGATACATAGTTTATTTCCAATGAACAAACGATTCCAATGATTTGTAGAAGATTGTATTATTATTATGTTAGGAGTATAATAATAATATTATTTCAGTCTATATAACTTAAATTTGCCTCCACTGTAGAACTAAACGGACTGAAAAGCAATCGTTAAGCGAACATTAGACAACGCGCATGCAATAAACGCAAAACAATTCCAACACGCCGTCACTGCTCGCCTTTGTGGAGATATCGGGATAAGTAACATTGTCCGATGTACAGTTAACCCAGCCAATGAAAATGAATGCACTATAGAACCAACATACCTAATAATTTTAATTTAACAACTGGCTGTTTTATGTGACTTCGTTCTCGTAACATTATAAAATACTAGGTTTTACCCGCGACTTCGTTCGCGATCGCCATCAAACTTCACAGGATTACCAGCTGGACTAATCTGAATATTGTCTGAAAATTTCATCAAAACCGGTTCAGCGGTTTTGAAGTCCATAGGGAAGTCCATAGCAATTAAACATTTGTATTATTAAATAAAAAAAAAGTTGACATTAACAAAAGTAAACTTTTCTAACACCTTTTTCAACTTTTTATTTTCCAAAAATGTCTTAAAGTGACGATTATATGGTCTGTAATCATTCATACGGACATATTAACTTCATCAACGCAAAAAAAAATACAAAAAAACCCAAAAATGCGAAACACCTTGAATTCCACTCACGTCTTGAATTATTGGTATAGACGTATAGATTATTATATTATGCTACATATGAAATATATTTTATGTATAGAACAAAAATAAAAAGAGGTTTCACAATTGGTATGTCATATGGATTTTATACAAATATTTGGATAAGTTACATTAGTGAATATTTTTTGGGAATGAAAAAGAGAGATAAAGGATATTATAAGCCTATTCGATGAAAGCTATCTTCGTCTTATAAGACCTCCGCTGACATTCCAATCATTCACGGTGGATATAAATCTTTCAGTACTCTAGGCCGACAATAGGTCAATCTCGAATTCTCCTTTTTGTTGAGGGTCAAGTGACTCGTCGCAAAAAGGAAGACGTTTCTTCACCGCCAGTAATAATGAGCCTTATATTCTTAGAAACGATCTGAGGGTAAATTATTGTCCGGATTCCGATAGTTTTGTAATAAATTTACTGAACGTAAAGACAAATAATTGAATTTACAACAGAGGTTAAATCGTCCTTTCTAGCGATGACCATCTCAATTAAGGTTGATTCTACGAATCTGTATAATTTCAAACAAAGTATTCTTACAAGTAAGAGTATTTCAATATTGTGAATAATGTTAAGATAAGAATTTAAAAAAATAAAGAAATTTTATTTATATTAATATTACACAGTTATAATACCGTCTTGCGGTAGAAAAGGTGGTAAAGGTAAGAGATGCCTCACTTAGTAGTCTAGTGAGTAAAACTTATTTAGACGGTATATTATTATATATTATGAAGTATTTATATTAAGAAAGGAAGACAGACAGCAACAAGATAATAGAGAGACGTCAGTGCGTTATAGACCTTGATAGCATGAAGAGTTTATCGTATACCTTTACGTAAATTACGCATACAATGAGAACTGGAAAATGGCTATTATTCATGTAAAAGACAGAAAACAAACTGATTATATAATAAACTTATTATGTAAAAAATATAAGCGTAGAAAAAAAAAATCATATTTATCTACGCTTGATTGTCAACTGTTATCTACTATATTATATTTAAAATTCCATCACTTTAATTTGATAACGTTGATAAGAACATTTCAAAATTATGTACGTGATACGACTTATTAGAACGTATTAATTAACTTCTGAATTTACTTTCATAAGAACAAACTTTGCGTATTCCCATTTTGAGAAGAGCGAATTTGTAACTCAATTACCTAATTAGACTGTTTTGAAACAATGTCATAGAGAAACGAAAATTTAAGGGAATTTCAGATAAAATTTAAACCTAGGTATACATACAGTATACACATGATAAAGTAAAAATACGGATACCTATATTTAGGTATCTATCTAATTACTAACCTAGTACGTAGTTAGGTACTAACTATAACCTAGTAGTGTCAAGACACAATCTAGCGACGGTATTAAGCCCCTTAATAATATGTGAGCTTTTGTATTTCAGATATCGAGCAAGTGATGCTAGAGCCCATTTCGTGCTTGCTGTAATTTCAAATCAAATCGAAATCGTTTTCTTCATTGATGAAGGTCTTCCTTGCTTAAACTACTTCTAAACCATCCAACGGATTTTAATATTTATTATAGAAAAGGGATTTGTGTATAAAAAATGCAACCTGGGCCCTATTTCTCAAAATTTATTAGACTAAGCGCCTGTTTCACCAACGTCAAGTAAAGTGTTGATTAGTTACTTTTAGAAATCATTTTCTGTTTTATTGAATTATGCACTCGTTTTACTGCATCATTCGATAGGCGAATTTATTTTATTATTTTCTATTCAATATTTGGGACGTTTACCGTACAAATAAAGGTATACCAGCTCCATAATCCCCGGTTACCGGTGACTTTAAATGATAGTTACGTCAAGTAGGCCATACTTGACGTTTGTGAAACAGGTGCTAATAATATTAGTCCACGAACTAATATTTTTTTCAAGTTTACTAGTTAGTGGTTATTAGTTACCAACTAATAAATTAGCTAATATTATTAGAGTCAATTAGGTTTTGGTTTCATGAATATAAAGAGAAAAAAATACACTAGTAAAATTCACAAATAAAGCTATTAGTCTCGGAAGGCTTGTAAAAAAATATCAGTCGAAACTATTAGTTCACATTTTAACAAAGGTCGAACCCTGGTCGAAGGTAGGACTAGGAGCGGAGTAAATACTAAAAATACTTTGTACAAATATAAATACTTTGCACATTTCTGTCACAAATTTAATAAGATGAAACGACGACAGGGGATCCCTACAAAATCATCTTATTATCGCTTATTAAATTTCCCCGATACACGTAGCTTTTCTGTTGTTGAGTCAATTTAACGTTGGCAAGTTAGCAGACGAGGGGACGGTGGAGCGTTCACTCAATTAGTTAATTTTGTTAAATATCCTTGATTGAGCAACGGACGGCAATCAGCCATGCAAATTCACCCCCGTCATTTCCGAGACTTCATCGAAATAGAATTCTGCTAAACGCTGGTTGGGGTATTTAAGCAATGTAACAAATTATCCGTGTCGAACGAGTGCTTGCTTAATGTAACAAAATTTAAATTTGGCGCACCACTGAGGTCTAGAGTGTGATTAAATTTTATCCTACGTCAACGAATTCAATTTTCATAAGTCATTGCACACTGTCGAGTCGTTGAGTATTGTAAAGAGAAAATATTTGTATTTTTGTTTGTAATGAATAATTCTTTCACTAATTAGAACTACATTAACATACATTAACATAGGCAAGTAACATAGGCTGTATTTAATCATCAATCAATACTAATAATAAATCTGTAAGTGTTGGTATGGTATGAATGTATGTACTTCCATTACTCTTAAACGAATTGACTGATTTTCATGAAACTTGGTAGATAAACATTTAGACGTACAGGACAAAGGATAGGCTACTTATCTCTTTTTCAACGCCGACGAAGTCGCGGGCGCCAGCTAGTATTTTATAAAGTTATGCGGACTACGTCGCGTGCAACAGCTAGTCTACTATATAGATAACTAATATATACTATATATACTATACCTTTTCATTCTGAGATCTAGGTCATACAATCTCGTCATCCTGCAACCTTGGCATTCTGGGATCTTCGCATAATAGGACGGACAGTATTATTTGTTGTTATATATGATACATTTTTTATCAACAAGTAAATATAAACCAAAACATTGACAAGGGTGATAGAACCTAGCAGCAACTGTTAGTATATTAGGGAGGTACTGGTTTTAATACCGCCAAGGGAGTCCCTTTTCATTAATTAGAAACTTCACCGTGACGCCGCAGAATTCATTCCCAAAGCAACATAATAGAGTGTTATAAATTTGCTTATCTGCATCGCATCAGCGACATTTTATTGTGACAAAAGTTGTCCTTACCAAAATTACATTTTGCTACGGTTTGTTTGGTTTTGTTTTTTTTTACTGTTATGTTTTCGAGTTTATACTACATAATGTTAACTGATACTGATTTGTAATAATTGCTACTGATTTAGATGATTCACTATGTAGGTATGTTACACAGTTGTTGGATCAGATAAAACATATTATCGTAATTCCGAAGCGCTAAACATTTATGAGTACCCAAAACTTCAATATTGCGTAAAATTTTATGAGGCCTTATTAGTACTGAATTTTACGATACGCGAGCACAAAGCCTGGTAGTTATAACTTTGTCGTTATCTACGGTATTTCCGCAATTAATCCTATCTCAGCGATAAGGCTGTTTCAAGTTAAGGGCAGTCACTGGGGATCTAAGCAATCTTCACGGGTGACTTGTCAAAGTGAGAAAGGGTCGGAAGCTCAAGAGACTTTCAACAATGCTTGTTATCTTAGAAGAAAGCTAAGAATATAATGACATCATTTGAAATAAATAGGGTTCGGAATTCGGCGGAAACCTGAACTTATAACTCTTTGGTAACTGAAAGGATTGGCAATGAAAATATCTTCACCTTTTTTTTTATTTTAAGCTCAAGAAATGGGGCAAATGTAAAGTTTATTATTTCAAAAATCGTTTAAGAGATTTTTGCAATTTTTGTTAGTATCGTTTTAATAATCATAATCGTTTTAATATTTAACAGTAATTGTGTTTTTTTATTGTATATATTTTTTAATGACACTTTGAGAACTGGTTAAAGAACCTCTTATTTACAAAACAGCGTAATAACTTTCTTTAAAAAACTGTGCTTACATAATTATCATACACAAAACACATAAGTTTTAATAGTTGCTGAGTAACATTCGGTCCGAATTAAAACTAGGCAATCACAGAGGATCAGAAGGCTATCCAACATTGTCTACATTCCTTTATCTTCAAATTTAATATCTGTTATTTTTTAATCTTATCTACACCCCTGATATTATAATACGCATCTCCCATCAAATGTTCCGTCAGTATGCCTTGTAGCCTTTATCATGATATAACATCGTGTGTGCTATTATGTGAGAAGGAGGTGCCAGAATCTATTCTCCTATCTCTTCTCCTTATATTTTATTCTATCAAGTTCAGTGTATTTGCAACCCCCGAGACGTTAAGCGACTAATAAGTAGCGCCGGCTTGTTTGCCCATCTTTAAATAAATATACAGTAAGAAATATAGTGGATATATAGTGTTTAGAATTTCGCATCGTTCAAAAAAACTTTTAATCATGTGTGCCCTAATTACATGAAATTACATGGCTTTCTTCGCAAAGTAAAACTTTCTATGAGGATGTTATATAATGTATCTACTAGTGCCCGACGTTTGATACAAATAAACTTTGTAAGTAGCATGAAGTATGACACTCGAGCGTGTCACCAAAAGTTAATATGGTCGCAGCGGAGTTCAATAAAACGATTGGTGACGGATGTCGACAGGGGTTGAGAACATTTGCTTTTATTTCGTCGTGCAACTCGTTTAGCACATGCCGCCTGACGATCAATCTCAGTCAATATATGGGACAAAGGATCGTTGTTTTTCTGTTGTCGCTGCCTAATGAAATTTTTTCCAACGACTTTTTGAGACAATGCATGAGCACAATATTCGTGCGTGTCCCGCAGAGAGAAATTCTCTGCGGCGCTGAATTAAGTAATTTTTGATAATCGTTTTAACTTTATTTAGTTTTACTCAGTATTGAGTTTTAATGTTTATGATTTTTTTAAAAGATAAATTCTTCTATAATGCTGTAGGGGAGGGTGACTTAGTATCCTACACATTAGATGTAAAACCAAGTCCCTCCTCTGAGTCTATCTGTTCGCGATGATACCAAAATATACTGGACGGATTTTCATGCGGTTTTCAATAATAGAAAGAGCATCAAACAACATCATCAATTTTTTAATTGGTCTACATGCCAGTGAATCTATCAGAAGAGTAATTTTTATGCGACGAAACGCATGAAAAAATAGCAAGCTCACCTAAATTTTTGAAACCCTGTGCCCTTCACAAGTTATATCGGTAGAAAAGCACAGAAAGGTACCATGGTTAGAGTATGGCCAGTATGAAAATGGGGACTTCGTTTCAGATATCTGCATTGTTTCTGCACAAATATACACATGAATTCTATGAAGGTATTGTTGCACCTTGCATACATTGGATCGTGAAGCATTGGCGTTGCCAGTTGGGAAATAAAACAGAACTTTTCACGAATTTCCCAGAGGAGCAGAATGTAAAATCACCTCTGACTGCCGGGAAAATTATTCCTCCTGACATTGATTTTCGTTGTCCAGTTATTACTTAATTTGTTCATTAGTTTACACAGTGATAAGTTTACACAAGCGAGGTATGAAATAAGTTTATACTCGTGATTAACACTACCACCAGTAATTTGTGTAAGTCACGAGTGTAATTTTAATCTTTACATAGTATAATAATAAAGTCGCTTCCCGCCGCCTGTCTCTCTGTTTTGTATGTACGCTTAGATTTTTTGGAACTACTCTACGAATTTTAATGTGGTTTTTACTAATGGAAATACGTTAAGCGAGTAATATTTAAGCGTAGGTGTAAGTTCAATATGTGAATACATGTACAAATACGTCAATATTTTCAATGTTCAGGTATTTTTTTATAGGTGAAATTATAAGTAGGTATACAAAAGTGTCCTAGAATTTTCAATATTCGTGCAGTTTTCATAATCCAGTTGGATACCTCGATTTCGAGAGCAGTAGTTAATAATTGACGGGCTGATGATCAAAGTTACTTTGACATGTTAACATATGAGAATGAACTTCCATTTTTCATTCCAAATCAGTTCAACTAAAAGAACCACTCAATTCATGTGTTCCATAAGTCAGTGGCGTCCAGTACCGCTTTGACGAGCAAACGAATGGTTCCCTAGATTCTGAGAGCACTCAGAATAAACCCAATGTTCAATAAAATAACATGTATGTCCGTCTATGTCCATCAATTTCTATATCAAAGTTAAAGCTAACAATTTTGTTTTAAGCCTTACGTCGGTTGGATATAACTCAATTTACAATGTGATCTTTTTATAAAATCGAATATTCTTGTTGTGTACTTGAAGTGAACACTTTTTAGGCACGTTGGGCACTTATAGTATGACGAAAAACAGTGAACTCACGTGACACCCTCAGTTACGTTTAATTATATGAAATAAGCGCCACCTATCCGAATTAGTACGTACTTCTTGGTTTATAATAACCTAAACTTCGTTAAAAGTTTGTGCAGTCCTATGACTGAAAGTTTTTTTTATTACAATGAAATGTCATAATATCTGCTAAGCAGTGAGACTCGCGATTTCTTTGTCTTCTAAAATTTTTTTATGTAAAAATAAATATTCACATTGACCCTGTCTATGTAGTTGGCGATATGTGGTTACCGTAATTAATATTTTTTTATATTTTTACATTGGATCAGTAGTGGATTTTATAATACATAAACCGATGTTGTATATTTTAAGTTTTTGAGTAAGTTTTGCGAGTCTTGCTTGCATAGAAAGTACGTGGTACCTTTATCCAAAACGTATAAGGTAAGTAGGTAAAGAGTAGACTAGACTTTTAGAGTTCTATAAGTGTCTATTAATTCTGAATTTCTGCACGATTCCGAAGTCCGGAATTCTGGTTATTGTAATTCATTTTGAAAAGACTTGCGAAACGCAATGTGTTCTGGATAATGTCAAATCAAGTTCTTGATAATATATAGGTATGTTCTTCGCGAATGAAACCGCGAGTTACATCAAGTATCAAACTCGAACGAAATATTTCGAAAACAATCTCATTAATGATGGTGGAAGTTTATCTTCAAAACACGTTTTGTCTCTAACTTCGTTAACGCACACATTCATAAGGGAATTTCAACTTAGCGACAGATAACCGTGTTAACTACTGAGTTATTACGTGACTCTATTATTGTGCCTTTACAAAATATTATTATATTTACCCTCACAGTACATGTAGATACCTAACTAACTATAACTGCAACTAATAAGACAATCTGTTTTCAGTTTAATGTTTAATAAACTACAACAGAATTCTTGCTTAGATAAACCAAATAAATATTACAAGCAATGAAATCTTGCGTAAAAACATGATAAAATCTGTAAAAACATAATAAGTTTACTGTTAAAATTATCTTGTAATCAAGTCATACTAAGAAAACCGCCACTTAGTTAACAAAGTAATGAGAAACGAAAGAAAAACACGTTGAAGCTTCACAAGAAAGGTAGATGTTAACCACAGAATGAGGATACGAGCCTCAGAATCGCTCGAAGATAATTCAATTATCTGCAAACGCGTTGAACAGACGCCCAATTAGACGTCTACGAGAACGCATTGGTTGAACGTTAAAAAAACTATTTAAAATTATAAAAGGAATTCCTCTTTCACTTTTCTTCTTCTTGGTGGAGTCAAGAATTATGCCTTAATTTATGACTAGGCGCTCCATTGACGACTTGAACGACGAATTAAGAGCCAAGCACTTTTAGTAGAATATTTCAAGAGAAAGCTCAGCAGGCAAGCTGATAGTTCCTTTGGTGGATCAGATTGATCAGATGATCACTTGATGAAACACCAAAAGTACTATAGGGTCCACTGCTGACCACAGTACGATTAGACCATTAAGGGCCTATAACCACAAGCGTTCAATGTAGCAGATCTCTTCGAAACAAAACCAACTTTGAAATAGTTAATTTTTACTCCAATCGCAAATGTTTTAACTATGCTCACCTTATGGTTCGTGAGCCAGCGACAGATTTGCATGACCAATTTCCTCTCAGTCGATAACTCGTAAAATGACTGAGAGAGTTGTATCATGAAGCGTTGTGAACGTCAGCTGCGGCTCCGATGGTGGGTTGAGCAGTAGAGTGGTAGCCGCCAACGCACATAAAAAAAAAAATTTAATCATTTATTCCCGATTAAAAATTCATCAAATTATAGTTAGCCTAACATTTTGAAGAAACAAAATTGTCAGCTATTTATAAAATGGTGGATTATACGTCAGCAGGTCACACGAATATATACGTGTTCAGTGATTACCTACCAATAGAAAATTTATCAGATGATAGTTTATGTATTACTGTTAATAAATAAAAAAGTCAGCTGGCTATATCTTGGTGGAAAGCTTGTCAGCTGATGCTCTGAAAGTGTAACGGGCTACCATTGCTCAACCTACCATCGGAGCCGCAGCTGACGTTTACAACGCATCATGATACAACTCTCTCAGGCATTTTACAAAATATCGACTGAGAGGAATTCATTGACAAAATTAGTGTCTGGCTTACGGACCATTATAATTAAAGGAATAGCGGAACAATGAGCACGATATCAGTAATAATCTATATTTATATAATATAACAGCGAACATAGGTATGTATATCTTTCTGCAGTCTATAATAGACTTTAAAAACACATACTTTGCAAACACCGCCAGAGAAGATTTGAAAAAGAGCGCTGAAAGAAGTCATTTTCTTACAATGCCGAAAGCAAGAATGAGCTATGAATTTTTAAAGATATAGCTTCTCAAACATTCGTTGTTCGCGTTTTCTTTAACAAAAATCATTGTACAGAATTCACAATACAGTTTAAGAAGCGTTTCGCCTTTGTTAATAGACAATTTCTTTTTGGCAAATGATATTAAAATTTATCAATAAAAATCCTTGTGTATTGTCCCTCTATATGGACTCCAAAACCGCTAAAACGATCGTGATAAAATTTTGCATAACACGTTGTCGGGGGTCTTTTTATCCTTGACAACGTGTATGCAAAATTTCAAGAGGATTATTGAATAAGACGAAACAAAGTCTATAATAAAAAAAAAATCTGTATAGCTTAAATATTTATCTTAAGGGATTCACATACGCCAATATAGGTCTATAATATATATTATTATCAAACTATATCCTCACGAAAATCACAAACGTGGTCCACACCTCAACGCAGTCACTGAGACACTGAAGCGCCTTTTATATATAATATCTAGAGATTCCAGGCGGCGGAAGTGTGTTTTTTTTGTATTTACCATTAAAACAAAATCATTTGCGCGCAATAAGCAGTTTTCGAAATATTTTTCAATATAAGTCAAGTTATTCTTATGTTCTAACTTTTATTGTGGGGTTTCTATTATTTCGATGGAAATTCTAAACAATACAATTTGTTCTTCAAATGTTAAAGTATAACATAATATATTTTTTCAAACCAATTGCGTTGACACTTTCTTGTATTTTTTTAAACAAAGCAAATATTTAGGATGGCCTTTGTTTACATTTTAAAGGGAATATTAAACTTGGTATAGAGGTACAATATTTGAATTGTATTGTGTTAGACTCGCGTTGGTATATACGCAACTTTGTTTTACTCAAGTTCTTAGTAGAGAATTTAATAAACTAAGTATATTAATAAACCACACTTTCATGTTTCTCGAAATATTTGTACGCGTATTTCGCCTTTGAAGGTTGTATCTAGTTAAAATATGAATATTCCATTTTTCGTAAATGCCAAAATGGAATAAGTGTTTAAGGCTAGAATGCTCGACCCAAATCCTACACAATGGTCCCGATGTTTTCGGGAGCACAATGCGACGTCGTTCAAGCGGCAGTTTGTTCAGGTGCTTACAACTTTTGCAGTGAAAATCTACCTTTAGAATAACGGTCGACTTCATAACAGTATTTTAATCTTTCAATCCTCCCATTTAATGTATTGCGTATTTTTGACTGTATTGTATATGTTATAAATATGTATAAAGTTAAGTATTATTATTCTTATTTAATTCAATATCAAGTTTGACTAATAAAACTTAAATTCTAGATTCTAATCTATTATAAATAATATGTATAATATCATATCTACAAAACTATCAGATTTAGTTTTCATAATTTTAAAATATTGAGTTAAAATAGTTCAATTCTATTTAATGTAATTTTTATCATATTGAATATGAATCTTATGACAGTGCTGAACATAACCCTGCTCAAAGATAGTATAGCATTAAAGGAGCATAAAATAGCATAGCTAAAAATATCACATATTTAGCTATATTTTGCTAAATTATCTCGCTATACTATAGGCTTTATCTTTAGTATGTCAGGCCTAGGTAGAAAGGTGTTCAGAGTTTTGTTAGTTGCATCGTTGGTACGTACCTCTTTTGTATTTTATTTTAGTTTTAGTGTGAACTTGATATTTATTTTTAAACATTGTCAGTATTTGAGAGTAGGTTACCATAGATGTCAAACAAGTAGGCAAAATAATAGTTTCAAACCTAAGTAGTCATCGAATTAATATAAACTCTGCAGTAGTCCTCTTATGAAACGTCACCCCATTGTTACGAAATATTATAAAAGACCACACACCTAACAAACGGTAACAGCACAGTGAAATCTTATCATCTTCTTATTGCGGTGCGTCGTATATTACTTTAATGAATAAAATTTCACGCGCTCAATCAGAAGACTCGTAGTACGAGGGGCTCTGAGACCATAAATGATCGACGACCGTTACTCGATGCGTGGTACCTACACAACGGTACGTCGTCGTTATGCTTCATTTGCTCAGTTTGACATACTTGACAAGGACATTAATTATTATTAATATGATGCAATTTTTGTGGACTGAGTCAAATTATTCATCAACCACTTTAGAGAAGTGTATGCGAGAAGACTTCCTCATTTTAAAGGTGACTTGTGGAATTCAATTGTGAAAAATAATTGAATTTTATGGTGACTCAAAAACTCTAATTAAAAATGTTATAAAATTCGCTTCTTTAAAATTTTCTTAAATATACTTACATGGAAGTAAATTTAAAGATATATTCGCGTGACAAACTTGTGTATTTTTTTTTCCAAAACGCATTATACTTTTTTCTATAATAAAAATAATAAATACGAGTACAAATTTAAATGTTAAAAATTAATACACACTGAGCACATTAGCTAGCAAGGGCTAGAGCGATATTCCAATTTGTTACTATGAACTGTTGAGGTAATTATGACTATGAGGTATATGAAAAGCTTATATGAAGCTGCTTTGTATAATTAAAGTTTCTTTCTTCTTGAATATACATTTGGTCTTTTTATTACAAAGAACAAACACTACATGAATAAAATTTTCCTTCTAGATTTATGGTGCTTTTAAAGAGAATATATTCCGATTTTGAATATCTCTTTAAAAGCACTTTTGCTACGAGACAACAGCGAATGTGAAACCATTCAGAAAAACTGCACTCGTTGTGACAATCTGTCACTCCAACTATATATCATAGAAAATAGAAAACGACTTGAAAGGTTTAGTTGGAAAAGTATCTTTTGAAAAGAATTTTCTTGGTAAAGTCTTATTTTAAAGTGTCTTGAAGGAGTTTCATAACAATATTTCTTTATATTTTTGAAAGTTATTTACAATCACTTAACACTTGAAGTGTGTGTGTCAATAATAAAACAAATAATGTTTATTGTTTGCATATTTTCATAGATTTTAATTCTAAAACTAACATAACTTCAGTTAAAGATAATTCAGTAGATGTTCATGGTAAAGACACAAGTCGCAAGATGTTCAAACCCGGACGGAATACAGATTGTTTACTCAAGTAAATTGCTTTGTAAGGCTTGAGGCGGTTAAAAAATGTTTCTATATCTGTCACGGGAACTCGAGACACAATCACCATACGTCGGCGACTTTATTTAAACAGCGAGATGAAGGAGAGATACATATAAAGTACATGTTTTGTTTAATGATTTTTTCTGTTTGGTTATTACAATTGAATGGGGTTACTTACACACAATTTTGCTTAGGATTAACTTGATTTCATGCCAAAAGCACCTGGTTGTAGTCCTGTAGGAAAGCTCGTGTTTGAAGAATTTTTTCAGGAAAGTTTAGTAGGAGTCTTAGTAAGCATTTTAGACATCTTAGTACATTTTAAAGTTATGATGTCATATTTTTTTGTACAAAACCGAAAAAACACAATTTCCTCTGAAACGTATCGTGTGAATGAAAGGGACCCATGAGACGATTTCGCTTATTTAATTAATATTTAATACGAATGCATTTTTTTATATAATTGATAAAATTCGGATAGTAAATAAACTTCACAGCTAAAGCATATCTAAAGCATAAATCTATTCGTATATAAATACTAAATTTTGAACTGAAAATTTTTCTCCTATATAGAATTCTGCCAATAAATATATTTGTAGAATAAAGTTATAGCTATTATATATATATATATATATATATATAGATAAAAATGTTATAGTTTCCCACAGTTATTCTGATAGCGGCAGTATGATCCAAGTTTCCGATTGTCCTCAGAACTTGTTCATTCAGTTTATAATTAAACTTGACTCGACTCCTAATTGACTTCCTTGTAGTTGCTTGGCTTTTAAGAACTTTCAATGTTTGCTTTAAACTACCACTTTAATTACACTTTAATTACTTATTTTACTATATAAATAAACTAGATAATTATACTTATTTCAGCTTCTTTCATTAATATTTAATACTAGCCTCCGATTTCATTTTTTTTTTACAATTTTATGCGTACATACAATTTTTTAGCAAAATGTGCACACAAACCATCCTCATTGATCGCGTTCTTTACATTATTAAAAACCGTATCAAAATCCGTTGGTTGGTTTAGAAGTTAATGGAGAAACAGACAGACGAGAACAGTGAGATTAAAGTAAAAAAAATATATAAAGGTCTGTCTTCCTTTATAAGTCAATTGATTTATTTCTGGTCATTCTAAAAAATGATTTTCATTTCTTTCATCGCTAGACACACATAATTATTAATGACTGGATTATATTTAATAAATACGTTGGATATTAAAATTACATTTTAATTTCTAACATAACGTGATTGACTCGTGAAAATTGCATTTTGAAGTTGATTTTTTCCCCTTTTAAATATACATAGCAATTCACACGAAGATCGTCGGCAAGCAAAAAGATATTTGCAATTTAAATATCACATTTCGGCATATGCTAATGCACCCTTTACAGATGTTACCATTAATTAAACAATAACATTAATTTGCATTTCATACGCCGTATTTTTCGTTTCATGTGGTGAATCAAAGCCCTCTCTTGAAAAAACAAGGTACGAAAACTCTAACATCGAAATGGGAGCTTCGAAAAGCGGGCAGAGAAATAGATTTTAATTTTAGATTTGGCCTATATCAGTTCATAAAGGGAATTATGTTTTGTGCTACACTTCAAATGTTATTATTAAGGGCTTACATAAAAATATGAAAATTTAATATCAACGCAGAATTTGCTCCCTTGGTCAGTTATTTTACTGAACTAAATAATTATAAATGAATTTGTAGATTAAAAAGCGAAATTCTTTTGTTTTTTAGAGCAATACTTTTTTTTTCTAAGCTGGCTATTTAGTATAAAATCTAACAATGACTGTCGCGTTTATTATTTTGAGTTTCGAGTTAGTTTATTTTGTTTTGTTACGTAAATATCCAAATATTATTAAGAGGAACTCCTTAACAAAGTGGGAGAAGTCAGTTATTTTTAGTTTCAGCTTATTCTTCGCCCACCCTTAGTAATTCCATTATACCTTTAGTATTAAATTGCTATACAATATTTCTATATGAAAACAATAATTGAGTTTTATTCAGAAAACGATGAATCTTTTTTTTTCTTAACAAGACTCTAAACACAATGGAAGCTTTGTAAAAGGATCCATCAACTCTAAATACCTATCTTAATAGATCCATAATTATATTTATGTATAGACAAATAGACGTATAAACCTTCACATAAATCATAACATAATGACAATAATTAATCAATCATCAATACTATTGTATGTATGTTCCTCCATAACTCACTGATTTCATGATTCTTGGTAGATAAACAATTAAACATTTAGACGTACAAGATACAGGATAGGCTACTTTTTTCTTTTTCAACGCGGACGAAGTCGCGGGAGCCAGCTAGTAACAAATGTAAATCATAATTATCATAATAATTTGTAATACATATTATAGAGGCCGTATTGTGAAACAGTACACAAGAAACACCATAGGTGCTGCAAGTGCGCTGCCGACTATATTAGGATCAAGGATAAGGGATTGAAAGGGGATGGGGTAATGGGTTCAAGCATCCCTTACTTACTGAAACACAGCAGCACATGTGCTGTTATTTCACGGTGGTATTCTCCGTATTCTGTAAGGGCTGTTTTCCCTGTCACTACTTTTCAGATTCTGGCCAGAGCCACCTTTGTAAAATTATTTTCAAAGTTGACGGTGATGCGGAATCGAACCCGGGACTCCTATAACACAGTGTTAAGGTAACTGCCTCAACCACTCATGAAACGGGCTCCTCAAAGTGAGAGTGTCAGTAGTCCGATCAGTAGTCCAATGATCGGACTGATGAGACTTTTTCATATCAGTATTCCGATCGATAATATAGAACATCGGACTATGACCTTTAGTCCGGTTATATTTTTGTTAAATCATACACTTTCTAAATATAATATTTTAACATAAAATATTACAATATCCTCACTGAAAATCGTCGCATGTAAACTGCGCTTAAAACAAGCACCCCAGACAGAATGTATTAAAATTTCCAGAGTTTAACTTTGGGGAGAGCTCGGAGATGCGTTTCGGTATGCGCATACAATATCTATCGCATCTATATCTATCTTTACATTGGTTTTCTCCGTGTACCGAGCAAATAATAGAAAATGAACTCTAACAGCAAAGAAACAAAAACTGTCCTCGTTCAACCGCATTTTCCCCGTTAATCGCTAGGAAGTTGTTGAAATATTAATGGGCGCGTTATGCTCAATTTCCTGGCTTTCAACGAAAGCTATCGGTAACTTTGTCCTGTAAAATGTTAATCACGTAGTGTATTTTAAATTAAGATTATTATTGACTGCGTGATATTGCCATTTGATGTTATGTTAAAGTAAACAGACATGATGACGGTCCACCTGATGGTAGATGGCTACCGTTGCCTATAACACAAGCAAAACCACGGGTGCTGTAAGTGCGCTGCCGACAATAAAATCGACATAAAATATTTTCACATAAGCTGGTAACAAATGTAGGATAATAATATTATAAAGTGTAATATTAATTGTAAATAAAGAAGTGGCCGTTTCTAAATTATTAGAAAAAAATATATTTCAAAAAATTCTAGTACAGGTACAGGTACAGGTTTGTTTGAAAAAAAAAAAAAAAAAAACGGTATCAACACTTAAAATATTTATCTACTTACGCTTACGCGACAAATTATGGAATCACCAAATCAGATCGTATCTGAAATTGTCCACTTTTTGTATAAAATTGCGTAATTAATAAGTCAAGACCAATAAATTTAAATATTTATGTAAAACAACTTTTTTATTCCAGCAATAAATTATTTTATAATATTAAACAGAAGTTCACTTTACGAGTTTTCTATAGGTCGAACATCTTATCAAACGTGTACTGGATTTAAATAATGCATTAGAAACAGATTAAACTACCAAATACACATTTCATGAGTTCCTTTTTTAGAAGAATACTATGCAGTCGACTCTCGGCTGTGAGGTGAGATTGTTCAGGGAGGAGCTCCAAGCCGTGAGACGGGAACTCCGGGAATTCCGCAAGGAGTTTCGGGACGTAAGCGCACATATAGCGGAGTTTAACAACAGGATTGACGCGTTGGACGGTCGCGTCGAGGCCGTTGAGAAAGCTGTCGCCGAAAGTGCCGCATCGGTGGCCACCGAGGCACTGGAGAAGACTATCGCAGCCCTTCAATTTCAATTGCACGAGAGGGACCAGGAGCTCCTATCTAACGACATACAAGTTTCCAATGTGCCGGAGGAACCCGGGGAGAGCGCAATCGGCCTTGCGACGCAGATCTGCGCCAGGCTGGGCGTGGAGTTGGACGCGCGCGACGTAGTGCTCGCGCACAGGGCGGGGTCTAGGCGCGAAACTGGCCGTCCGCGCCCTCTCATGCTTCGCCTGGCGCGCCGCGCCGTCCGAGACGACCTGATACGGGCTGCCCGAGTGCGCCGTGGCACCACCACCGCCGACCTGGGCCTAACTGCTGCTCCTCAAAAGTTCTACGTGAACGAACGGCTGACGAGCGCCAACCGGCAGCTCTTTCAGCGGACAAGGGAGACGGCACGCGCCGCGGCCTGGCGCTTCGTATGGACCAAAGATGGCAAGATCTTCGCCCGGAAGGCTGACGGCCTGCCGAGATATAGAGTGACCAGCTTGTCTGACTTTCATATTTTTAGGGCCGGCGAGACAACTCATGCTGCGCTTTAGTTGCTCATATTTATTTGTCTTGTTATGTTATGACAAGACATGTATGTTAGTTTGTGTTCATATTTGTTGTAAAGTTATGAAAATTCATGTTTTATCGTTTCTCTCTTCTGTCTTGTATAGTAGCTTAAACAAACATACTTATTGTACATTTTTAACCTTTTTGTATATCATGTATAATACATTTATTATTACACTCTTCTATAATAGTATAAATATAGTCCTTTATAATATATATGAATGTATTTACACAATTTCAAAGCACGTCATTTTATTATTGATCATAAGTAACTGTTCTCGCTTCTCTTTCCGATGCCTCGATTAAAAAACTTTAAAGTTGGTTTATTTAATGCTGGATCTCTCGGTACGGGACACGATGAGTTGATTACGACTTTGACTGATAGTGACGTGGATGTTGTGGGGATATGCGAGACATGGCTCAAACCGGGACAAGAAGGTCGCGCTCCTCGTATAGCCGGCTATCGTCTGCGTCACGTCCCGCGACCCGCCGGCGTGAAGGAGGGACGTGGAGGTGGTGTTGGTTTCTACCTGCGCCGGGGCCTCACTGCCCGCACCCTGCCCCACCCCGAAACTGCACTCGTAGAACAAATGTGGTTAAAAATAAATGTCAACTGTAAACATCTGGTTATAGGTATTGTATACCGACCACCATGGCTGGACGTTAACGTCTTTTTTGATGCTATCACTGACTCAATTACTTCTTTCGTGAATTATGATCGTTTGATTTTACTTGGTGATTTCAATATAAATTACATTGACAAAGCGGACACGAAGTTTAAATGTTTGACACAATTTTTGACATCAGTTAACTTGACACAATACGTAAGTGAACCGACACACTTTACCGAACATAGTGAGACGACTATTGACCTTATTTGCTCTGACGCACGAGTTGTGTCTATGGACGTTAAGCACATCCCGGACTTGGGAAGACACGCCTTTATAACAGCTGAGTTTGACATAAAAAGAAGGAAACCTACACCACGACGTATTACCTACCGACCTCTAAAAGACATTGACTTAGCTAACTTTAACAAAGACGTTGAGGCTACAGATTGGGACCAAATACTTTTACTCGAGGATGTGAGTGACATGGTTCAATTACTTAACAAACTTTTACTTAGACTTTTTGATAAACATGCACCTGAAAGGACAACTGTGGTGAAGGAGGCACCTAAACCATGGCTAACAAGCAATGTGAAGCTTATGATGCGTCTCAGGAACAAAGCTTATGCTAAATATAAACGTTCAAACAGTATCGTTCATAAGCAATACTACCTGGACTTGAAACGCGTTGTGATCGAAGCCATTCACAACGAGAAGCGTGCCTTCTTCAAACACCACATTAACAACGTTACTGACTCAAGGACTCTTTGGAAAAACTTGAAGCGTACTATTCTCCCCGACTCACAGATACAAACTGACTTACCAACAAATCTAAACGATCCTGATTTAATAAACCACCACTTCCTTAATATACCCGGAAAATCGGACGTAGCAATATCTGACATGACGCGTTACGAATTTGACAGATATGGTGACCATAAATTTACTCTCTCACCCACGAATGTTAAGACTATTACAAAAATTATTACTTCAATTAAAACAACCGCGAAAGGACTCGACTTGATTGATATTGACATGATAGTACTGACTCTTCCGACAATTTCATATATACTGACTTACATAATAAACAAAAGCATAGAGACTATGACTTTCCCAACTGACTGGAAAATCGCTCAAGTGATCCCGTTACCTAAGAAACCCAATCCTACAAACCCAACCGACCTTCGTCCTATCAGTATTCTTCCTTGTGCGTCAAAGATAATAGAGAGGGTTGTTTGCGATCAGCTGTCGGAATACCTGGAGAGAAACGGCATCCTACCTGAACTGCAGTCGGGTTTTCGCAAGGGTCGGTCGACAGTTACTGCGTTACTAGATGTAGTCGACAACATCTTACAGGCTCGGGATGCCGGTAAAAGTACTATATTGGTGCTTTTAGACTTCTCCAGGGCTTTCGATTGCATTAGCGTGCCCTTGCTGTTATCCAAGATGTCCTATTACGGATTTGATGTCACTACGTTGAGGTGGTTTGACAGTTACTTGTCCGGTCGTGCGCAGATGGTTGCTTTGCGAAGGATGGATGGAGCCACTCTGCGGTCCTGCATTTGTCCTGTGACGAGGGGGGTTCCGCAGGGTTCAATCCTAGGTCCGCTGCTGTTTATATTGTATAGCGCTGACATCGTTAGCAGTGTAAGGAGTAGCGGATACCACCTGTACGCAGATGATCTGCAATTGTATCTCTCCGGCTCACCATCGGACATGTCTGCTGCAGTGGACAGCATCAACGCGGACCTGGATCGTGTTTCCTCTTGGTCGGAGAGGAACTGTTTGGCTCTCAATCCGGGCAAGTCGAGATACATAGTTTTCGGGTCTGAGCATCAAATCCGTAATAGTCTAGTAGCTCTTGCCGACAGTGATGTAGCCATCATGGGTGAACCAATAGAGCGGGTGATAGAAGCAAACAATCTCGGCCTCCTCATGGACGGCAAGTTACGCTTTGAGAGTCACATTCTCAAAGTTGTGAGCAACTGCTTCTATCGCCTTAAAGTTCTGTATAATGTACGCGATTACCTTAGTGTCGATTTGCGTGTCACGCTTTGTGAGTCGCTTATATTGTCTAGATTAAACTATTGTGATGTCGTGTATGATGGCTGCATTACGGGCCGCTCTAAGAGGTTGATACAACGAGTGCAAAACGCATGCACTCGTTTCTGCTTTCACATCCCTCCTCGGTCCCATGTCACTCCGTACTTGAGCGCCGCGGGCCTGCTGAACATGTCTGCGCGCCGGCGCCTACACCTGGCCACTCTGTTGTTTGGGGTGATACGGTACGAAACGCCGTCCTACCTATTTAGGAAACTGCAGTGGCCGAGACGTATGCGCAGGTGGGGGGCAGTGGCTGTTGTGCCTGTGCACAGGACCGCGGCCTTCCGAGGAAGTTTCAGGTTTGCGGCGTCTAAGTGCTGGAATGATCTCCCTCCTCCTATCAAAGGAGCGCCTAGCAGGTATACCTTTAGGCGTAAGCTTAGGGGTTGTTTGTTGACGCTCCAAAAATCATAATCCTTTATCCAGCATTTACCTATATCCGCATAAATGAACCAGAATTAGTAAATTTTATTTTTATTTATATTTATTTAATATTCTTTCAGTGTTCAGTTGTTAATTGAAGCTTTGCATTGTGTATATATGGGTAATTTGTTATCATATAATAGTATCCTTTATCTATGTATTATCTATCCACTATCTATTTAAGTAATTTATTAAATATGATTTCGTATAAAATATGTTTGTATAGTGTAATTATTTGCGGTATGTTTGTG
Organism: Synanthedon vespiformis; assembly: GCA_918317495.1. NCBI lineage: Eukaryota > Metazoa > Arthropoda > Insecta > Lepidoptera > Sesiidae > Synanthedon > Synanthedon vespiformis. The sequence continues at coordinate 4,579,988 of OU906958.1, forward strand.
TAGCGTCAATATTGTGTACTGGTGAGTCCCAAACGGTGCTGGCTGAAAATCAGCGCTGCAGGTGCTAATAGCATCTCAGCACAATGCTGAGCCAGTACCCGTTTCACTGCCACGAGGACACACGCATCTTTTAATTTTTTATCAATTTCTGTTCATTGTTATTGTATTATGTTTGTGTCTTTGTGTTGAGTGAATAAAATTCTTTCTTTCTTTCTTTCTTTCTTTCTTTCTTTTTTCTTTTGCTTTTTACGAGTATCGTGATAAGAATATTAAGTAGTAATACTATTTTAATATTATACTAGCTGTTGCACGCGACTTCGCCCGAGTAACTTTGTAAATTATATACTAAAACCTTCCTCGAGAACCACTCTATCAATTGGTGACAACAGTATGAAAATCGGTGCAGTAGTTTTTGACTTTTTTTATAATATGTAGTGATTTTTTGTTATTCAGAAGGTAATGCCATAAGAGACAGTCTTGTGTATACCCATTACTACAAATAACAATTTATTTTTCTTCTGAATAGGAAAAGTATTTTCTTTTTCAAACCAAACTTTCTAAAAACTCTTTCATAATACCTATATTATGCACCATAAAAAAAATTACCTAAGTATGTAACATAATGTACGTGTAAAAATTTTTACAAAATATTTTATGTACAGACTCGGCTCGTTTACGATTTTAGGTATAGATATTATGTAGGTATAGATTTTTATAGATAGATAGAGTCATTAATTGCTGAAGGTCACGCTCGCTCAGAAATGCCTTGGTGCCTTTCAAGTTTAGTACAACTGAACTTTGATTAAAATTAAGTATATATTATTATACTTGAACCATACAATATAACTGATAAGTCACCGGCACAGACTCATAAGTTACCTAGGTAACCTATAAAATTAAAAAGGGACCATAGATACTTTTTCGAAACTCTTGAAACTAAATACATGTTACGTTGAATGAGGCGAATGGCTTCGTCAAACGTGGCGACACAGACCCAATGATGCTTGGAGTCTCTCTCGTAAAAAATCGTTTCAGGCTATGTTGCAGTGTTGCATGGCAATTACGTATTTGTGACCTATTTTCTTTTATACGCGCGACATAAAAGCTTACCCTATATACCGTACATTTTACGTTGTTAGTCAGACTGTCACGAAATTTTTAGCCAAACAGTAAAAACATTGTGAATTTTGACGATTGAATGGCAAGCAGTAGAAATTCGACAATTTTTAATTTGAAAAATACTAAAAGGAATTTACTTTGACAGCTATCTTTTGTCAGGTGTGGTTACAGCCACCAAAGGTAGACCGGAACGGTAGTAATACTAGATCTATGGTTAAAACGCAATGTGCAGCAACTCATATAATATTGACAGTAAGAATCAAGTGATTGGAAAATTTACAGACTCGTACAGTCAAGCAGACATTCCCTATTGGTCAGTAAGTCAACTTTGGCATTCCGTATTGGAGGCAACGTAATGTGGCATTGATAAGTGTTATACTATTCAACGCTGTATCCGTTGATTATTCCAATTTTTCGCGTCGCCTGTTCTCGTTAATTGTTTTCCCGGGCCATCCAATTCGCTCTTCAGTTAGCTTTACAATTTCAAAGTGTCATTTGATTCGTGATGGATTTCGAAGTTTTTTGCCAATTTCACGGTCCGTAGCCGTTCCCAATGGGCTTTATTTTATTTCATCCTGCATTTGAACTGCTAAACAAAGAAGTTGACACATGAATTCGCAGTGCGCAGCATTGATTTACATCAAGCTGACTGTACTTGAATTGTGGAAAATTGAAACAATTTTTTATGTTTGTTTTCTGTTTTTTATTTAAATTCACTTATAATTTTATAAATTATAAAGTTTTAAATTCAAATCAATAAATTCAAATTGCTAAATTATCTTCATCATTTCTGATTCGGTCTTGAAATGTACCCCGAGCATTAGCCTCTATATCTGGTTTAGCGAAGTTGAGCTTTCTTACAAGGCCCATACATTTCAGCGCCATGTGTCATCACTGACAACACACATTGGCCGCAAAAGTTTTGTTTTAAGGCACTGTGGTATTTTTGACGAGAAAATATCTCCGAGCTTCCCGAACGCTGCCCGAGCTGAATTTCACGATAAATTTAGCTTAGTAATTAAGACATTTTCCCCTTATTAATAGATATAAAGGCAAAGACCCAAATCAAGAGTCATGAATCATGAAATCGTGAGCAGAAACTGCTTAGCCATCGATAAACAAATGGAAGTGTTCAACAGCTTCCACTATCGGAACCCATAAAAGTTGAAATATAAAATTAGCGTACATTACGCAGCGAAATGTCTCAATTTATTAAATGAAAGCGTGACAAAAGCTGTAAATGTAAAATGGTCACTTAAATCACAGCAACTGCCACGCCTGTGGCGACGAAAATTGTGTTTTCATGTAAAATTGTGTGTTATTACGTTTTTCATTCTACTGGAGCACAGTCAATTAAGATAAGAATCGTTTATATTACAACTAATAACGTATTTCATTCGATGTTGGGTTAGACGTGGGTTTCAGCGGGGAATATTATAACCAAATTTCTTATTCAGTTAAAAATCCTAATTAATATTTTGTTGAAAAAAAAAACTAATATATTTGTATGTTTCGTTAATACAAATTACATAACTTTACTTAACTTTTTAAGTTAACTCCATATCGACCGCTATTTACGGGACAAGAAACAAATTTTCTTATTTCAGAAAGTATTTATTTCACTGTTTATAATAAATATCTATAATATTCTTGGTTTTACTGAGGCCCACGCTGAGACCATTAATTCGTATAACTCCACTTACTTAAGTGAAATTTAGAAAATGCGTATAACGAAACAGTCATATTAATCTTCTTCTAGCTTCTTTAATAAATCCGTGCTTTAGTTAGAGCTAACATAAACGAATTATTTGTCACCCCTTTGTTGGCTCTCAAAGAGCGTTTATTAACAAAAGCTTAATCGCCTAAATGGAGCGTTTTCGTCTAAGTTAATCTCTGTAAAAGGTGTATTTACCGCTGATCATAAATCTGTTTCATTGTTGTTCTACGACTTAACTGTTAATCACTTAATTTTTCATTAAGTAAATATTAAAATAATTTAAAAGTTGTAATAGAGTTAGATAGTTGAGGCATCAATTTATTCATTGTCGACATTCTCCGAGGTGAATTCACAAAATTTCCATTCAATTTCATGTATATTCATAGGAAATCATGTTCACTTGGTGACTAGTAAAAATGAAGAAAACCTGCCTTTTCGGAAAGTAGAAATATTAAAGTAGAAAATTTATTATTTGAGAAATTAAAGCTTTAAAAAATAACTTTCTGTGATATTTTTTCTCTTTATCAGTGTGTGCACTATATGTTTATCATTATATTCATGAAGGGGATTTCCTAAAAAGGGATTCAATTTCGACAGGGTTTTAACTTACAAATTTTACCCGAAATAACCGAGATGCCATAACTCTCCACATTGTAAGAACTCATATAGTGTTTATGTATCAAACATGTTATTTTATTGAAATATTGTACAGAAGCGACCGCACCTCGGTACGCTAAAGGCCAAAATCATTTGCATATTGGGATACCCGGCAGACGGGGCGTAAGGCTCGTAATCATTACTCGCCAAGCAAAATTAGCCCCTAAGGTACTCTAGTCGACAACTACCACCACTTTATTATCCCTCAAACGTGCTCACTCATGCTAATTCATACCCTTTGATGTGGTTTACGGTATCGGCATGTATTAGATGTGGAATCAAATGAAACGCAACCCGTTAATAAGGTATCAGTGGTTTTTTGAACGTAAAAGTGGGTTCTTATTACTCATTTTCTTAGGTCTCGGCCACAGAAAAAAAGATAAAGTCTCTTCTAATATATTATTGTGAATGAAACTTCGTAACAACCATTGAAACTGATTTGCATTCAAAATGCATCTTGTCTTAAATTAATACCTATAATGTTTACTATATTTTGAAAGTAATTTAGAAGCACAAGCAGAGCTAATAGAAGAACACAAATTCATTATAAATATAATATTTTGTTGTTTTATCTTTATCTTGTGTCTAATTACTGTTAATATATAATATGTTTATTAACAGTAGAAAATTCGTATTTACACGATTGAAGGCTATATATACACACAAAAATATTCTTATTTATATGTTTTTACTTACACGGAATTGTCCAGACTAAATAGAATAACTTAATAATAATGCAACAGAGGAGAGAGAAAGAGGTAAGGAATAACATTCAAATAGGTAAGATTTGAAAAGGGAAAATCTCATTCAGGACAGAAAAGAATTTTAGGATTTTAGATATTTATTAGAATTTTATCTATCACTTAAAAGCTTCGCTTTTAGTATACTTAATGACAGTTTAATGACATGGAATATTATGTAAAATGAAAACCAAACTCACGTCGTTATAAGTATATACATTATTTATTGACGATCCATTTTCGCTTAAGTCATTTATCGTTATTGTAAAATTTCGTACGTGTTTAAGCGGCAGTGAAACGTGAAATGGTTTTCAGTAGAGCGAAAATAAATACGAGTTACCTACGTCTATTTTTTTTATAATAGTAAAGAGTATCACAACCTTTAGTTATTCATTATTTCACAGTGGTCTTCTGTAAGGGGGTGGTCAAATGGACTGTCCAAATGAATGCAAAACGCCGTGTGCCCTGTCACTACTAATATGTGTGCTCTAATTAGTGATGTGCCGGATATCCGTATCCGTATCCGTATCCGTTACTTTTTGGCAGATCGTGATTAGATAGCAATGAATCGTTTCAAGGTGACGCGCACCGACACCGATTGAGTAAGAAAGTTAAGTTTCCGCGGATCTACATTATTTAACGATCCGGCACATCACTAGTTCTAATCATAAAATACAGTATAAAAAGAGTTGTATTTAGTGTACATTATTATTAGAACTCACCGCTCATATAATCTTAAATCTAATGTCGACTTCTGAAGCTTTAAGTTTATGCACCATCTGCCCCACGGTCTACAGACTTTTTTAATCTCTCGATCAAACAGGGAAAACGGCTGACGACAAATTTATTCTTGAACACAACGATCTTAATCGCAATGTTTGCTTTGGCTGCTCGTTTTTTTCGTCTCGATCTTTCTTTGTGGAAGTTTTTAAAACTTGTAAAAGAAATATGCCACTAGTTCTCTGTAAAGTTGCCTTTACTTCGTCTTCGCTGCCATTTGTTACAGTCTACTTTAAAATTTTGCTTTCTTTATGTTAAGGTCGTGAGACAGGCTCTACTTGATGGTAGATGGCAACCGTCGCCTATAACACAAGCAGCGCCACAATTACTGCAAGTGTGCTGCCGACCATAGTACGATTTGGATAAGGGATAGGGAAATGATTTTTGAATCCCTTACTGATTGATCTCAACATAACAGCACAAATTCTGTTATTTCACGGTATTTTGTAAGGGGGTGGAACAAATGACTGTAAAACGCAGTATGTCCATCAAATTTTGCTTCATATTAAAGTGTGAAAGAAAAGTATGCAAGTTATAACTTTTATTACTTCGATTGCCTTTATTGGCAATTTATTGAAAGAAAGAAAAAATACTAGAAGTTCAAACGCCACGCAAATACAAATATTTTCAATAGAGAAGGTTATATTAGGAACGGAATATAAAGAAGCCTAGAAACACAAAGGAACCACTTATTACAACAAAAACTACACATTTGCAAATCACCCACGGAGCGTTCAGTATGTCAGGTGTGTTTCATTTTTTATATTGGCGTGCGGCCAAGGTATTGTTATTTAAAATTCGTTCACAACAGCAGCACATGTTTTATGAAAAAAATCCACAACATTAAATCGTATTCAATGCCGGGCCAGCGTGTAAATTGTAAGGCATTAAGTAAATTCGGTCAAATTAGCGAACGTATGGATATAATAACCGAATGCGTTTTCGCTGGAGGCGTTCTGGCAACAGTTGTGGAGCAGTGAAAGCTACATTATTTACATATTGGTTTGCAATAACAACTTCGACCCTCTTGCTGTTAAACAAAAAACGTTTTCAGAACAAATTGAATAGGCACTGAAATATGTGTGTTATGTTAATATTGGCTGTCTAAATGAGATCTTACTAGGGACCCGCCCCAAATTTCCAACGCATGAAATTTTGAGATGCAACTAGGGGGATGAAAAGTGTTACAGATCCTGTTAGGATAAAGGGTTCAGGTAGTTCAATATTTGCAGTAGATTAAGGGTGTAGATATAGTCATGTTGGCTTAGTTTTTATAATTTCAATCGCTGGAGAACGCATCTAACGAGATAATGTTGCCAATATGCTATGCGGTGGACACTTTGTCACCTGGATACAATTTCTGTTGAATTTTTAATTAGAACCTATTCTTAACATTTTCTGTGTATTTTTAGGATTCAATTTAAATATTTTTTGGTTGCTTTAAAAAAAATTATAAACAACTTCGCTTATCACAACCATCCTCTTACAGAAGTCACCGTGAAATAACAGCATGTGTGCTGTTGTGTTTCGGTGAATGAGTAATGGATGCCAGAGCCCATTTCCCTATACATTTCTAGTCCCTTATCCTTATTTCTATTATGGTCCGCAGCGCACTTGCAACCCCTGTTGCAATGCTTGTGCTATAGGGAACTGTAGGTGGCTACATACCGTCAAGTGGACCGTCAGCCTGTTTGTCGAACTTGACATATAAAGGCCATATTTTGAATAAGTTCTACCTACAGCTCGTAATCATTTTACAAACGAATACACATCCTTATGTAAGACGCTCATTGTATGCAGAACACATCGTTACGTCGTAAATTACATCACACATATTGGAATCCTTTTTTCGGGCCAGTTTTCGCGTGACAACCACAAATTCGAAGGAGAAGGGTCCAGCACTTAAGGGGGGGAAATGAAATAAAACAACTGTTGCCTGAACGTTCGAGTTCCATATTGACGTTCCGTTGGCATGTTCAACTAATAATGTTTGAGGGAGGTCAGATGGGAAACTTGACGATAGGCGCTCAGAAATAATATGCCATAGCCGGAGGCTTGTTATAGAGGTCGGGGGCTTGTGATGTGAGCGTCGTGCTCGTGAATTTTTTGCTTTGTTCTGCGTAAACACCACATAATTTCGCAATAAAACGCTTTTTTATAAATAGGTAAGTACTTATCCGTAATGAGATATTCCTCTAGGAATATTGACCACCCACTTTCCTCTTTCATTGTTCGAAAATCACTTAATTAACTTTTAGCAAAATGTAGGATCCTTTTCGTTAAAATTTTTACTACGAATTACTTACTAAAACTAGGAAAACATAACACTTGACTCACAATATAGTATTTTTAGACGACCTGCTATCTAAGCACCGCTGATCGACGGTGGATACATGCTGCTTTGGACCGGTCGTTATGGAAAATTAGGGAGGAGGCCTATGTCCAGCAGTGGACTCACTTACTCATTACTCAGATGATGTTGATGAATATTTTTAAAATAAACATACTCAGTTTTTTATTTATAGATATATTATGTTGCAGATCTGCATAATATGATGTTTCTACTGTCTGACGTTTCTCTGTATTCGTTTTTGATTTTTGTATTTTTTTCCAAATGACGTAATTGAAGTGTTATAAAAATTGCAAGCTGATAATGTAATTAAAAACTGAAGGTTTTGTCTGGAGCGTTTTGTGAACATTCAAATCCCCAAAATCCTTCTCTGTTTTCGGAAAGGCTTTGTAACTCGCCAGTTTTACCCACGCATACACATTTTAATCTGTGGCTTACATAGTATTATGAAAAACATGGTCGCCGACATGTTAACATGTCCAAAAAGATTGTGATTTAAGGATTCGTTACCCTTACATTTAAAAACTCATAACAGATTCACGGAATTACATTACTAGCTACGTGTAAGCTTAAACTGAGCTTAACTTGCTCCTAATACCATTTTTGATAAGTACAATTTAGATTGTAATGGTGTAAAAACTCATACTTGCTGGTAAATATAATTTCCTCCGGTAGGTTTAGGTATATATGCAGTAATTTCTAATTAAATTTATAAACAGTAAAGGTTAGCTATGCGTCCTAATGAAGTTGCTTCATGGCTATTGTTGGCCTAATCTTAATTACCCAATCTTATTAAGGGCTCAGTTCAAATAACTCAGGTAAAACGCATTAATTATTTTTTATACAACAAATACCTGCTTCAAATATTTTTTTATCTCCATAATAAAAAAATATATCACAAAAAGAGTGTTTATTTTAATCTTACGTATTATTTTCATATTTTTATTTCATTTAAGATATTAGGTTTTCCACGATGTCAAAGTAATATTTGGACAAAATATAAAAGCTATACATCGTTTTATCTACACACAAATATTTAAAAAAAATATTAAAATCGATACAATTAAGTTATAAAAATCACGCATAAGTATTTATGACTACTTACAAGCAAAATAAAATATATTTTTTTATCTTTCTTTGGTATGCTTTTTTTTATTTCAGCTTTACATTTAATATAGATTAAATTTGGAATTTGAGTAACATTAAAATTACTGTTTTTGGATAAATATGAAACTATAAGATTTTAACGTTCACTTAATAATTTACTTTTATTATAAAAAAAGTTTTTCTATTAAGTATAACAAAACAGACAAGCAATCTCCATAAAAGTTTTATTTTAATTTCCAACATGGCTTCCATTTTTAACCCTTCCTCGCGAGAAGCAGTGTTTAGTAGTACTTAAAAACTAATCCCGCTCGGGTGCTATTAGAACAAAGTACTCTAGAGGTTCTGGCATTCGCTGATTGGTTGTCAGGCCCCTTTATATAAGTCATTGTTTTAGTCTAGGCCTCCCCTAGGATATGTTCGTGCGTGTGTTTTTACTACACGGGGAAGCCGTCATTAATTAATCAAAATTAATTTAACATAGTGTTTTAATCATTCCTCAAAGGTATGTTTCATTTTGACGTGGGTTGCATTGCAAGATCGAATCAGAAATAAGGAGAACTGTAAACGTACGGAAGTTACCGACCGGCTGAACAGTTCCATTTAGCATGGACATTCTGCGGCGATGATGATGATGATGATGATAATGATTCCTCGTGTTTTTAAGTGACTGTAAGCATCTACCATCAATGGACCTGGCGAAACTAATAAAAAAATGCTACAATCATATATGGATCACAATATATTTAGTTGTTAGAACTCATAAAAATCACATAGTATCAGTATTATATTACAACGTGCACATAAATAAATATGTATATAAGTAATACTGTATTACAAAGTAGTAATAGGTCCATGTAGGTAATACAAAATAGCTTTGTATGAAATAAATATGTGCACAGCACACATGTTTTGAAATGTCTCCGGTTTCAAAAGGTATAAAGTACAATGTTGAAACGCGCTCCTATTGGCCATCATTTTAGAATAGCTGCTTTCAACCCTTCGTTGCTGTATCGGGTTGCGGTTATGGAGAACGGGTATCAATTACCCAAAATGGCCGACAACTCGGCTTATTTTACCATACGTAAATAGAACTACATAATGTATGTGAACGAGGATGCATTTAAAATACATAAATATTGTTTAATTAAATCCCAGTAATATTATAAAGGCGAAAATTTGTGAAGATGTTTGTATGGCTTAATAGATTTGGACGTTTGGCAGACAGATAGTTTATTATACGGACCATATGTTCATGGAAAAATAACGAGGGAACATAAATGTGCGTTTGTTGTTAACATCATTGTTAACATAAAATGCCTTCCTCAAATGAATAGAGTATAAATTAAATAATTAAATACCTTCATGTAACATTGGCAATAAACATTTCTATAGATCTAAACTCTTTCTGGTTGTATTGGCATTACTATTTGTGATAAGTTTCAACCACATTGGAGTTAATACGACTAATATATCTTGCCATGACATTATCACCCCATAGAATATTATAAATAATGATAAATGGCAACAAAATACTGTAAACAATAGGTTTATTGCTTCCTGTTACAGATCATTTAACTCGCACGTGACTCGATAGGGTTGTCCATAATATTTGTTATGATTTTATTTATATCAGAAATATTTGGGGAGATTGGAGAGAACATTAATAGTTGAGAAGTTACTTGTGTTACTAATAGATAATATTGAAATAATTAATGTTATAGGACTCTACAGGAAAGGAACTCTTGTATTTTCGTTTATAAATAATATACTATTTATAATACCTATGTCCCTTTCCTCTGCCCCATCTTATCCTCACTAGGGCGGCAGAACACTTATAACGCCCACTGCAACGCCTAACTAGCACAAGAAACTTCACTTCTGGTAGTTAGGAGACGGACAACTTGCTTAAAGACATTAAGAAATATGATGATCCTACAAATATTATAAAAGCGAAAGTTTGTGAGGAGGGATAAATGTATGCATCTATGTATGGATGTTTCATACTCCTTCAAGTAAAAACTACTGGATGAAATTTGTCACACATAATAGTATTTCACCTGGATTAACATAATATAGCAAACTTTTTATCCTGGAAAATGTTAGATTACCGAAAATATAAAAAAAATTGCCACTGTCGCCGTGGTAGCGCCACCACCGTCTTCACAGTGATAAATAATTATGTCAAGCGTTGTATTATTCATATTATATTTTCTTTTCCAACGTAGACGAAGTCGCGGGCACTAGCTAGTTGATTTATAAAATGTTGTTTCGCTAAACTCAAACTACGAAACGATTATCCGGTTAAAATAATGAGATCCATTCGTAGAGCAAAGGGTGGCCGATAATGAATCAATTAATTGAGTCACAGATTTACCAAATTATTTAATTGTCTACTTCTATATGAGTACCACAATTCGAGGGAGTTCGTTAATTATTCCATTGTTTACGTATCCTATGATGTTGTAAAATACCAAAACTTATTACCGGTCCGTTGGTTGTTCCGTTTAGTTGCCTCGCATTTAGTTTGTACCACTAGCGAAGGTTACCTATAGAGTGAATAAATAATTCCCTGTTCCTTGTTAAATATTAAAATTTGTTGGGTGTACAGACGAGCGACTGAAATGTCGCCAGTTATGTCGAATTCCTTTTAATATTGCTTTTTCTTTGCGTCTGAGTAAGCCTAAAGTTAATTTAAGATTAAGTCAGAATGGTTAAGCTTATCTTGACGTGAATTAGCCAGAAAGATCTAGAATTTTAGTCTAGTTGGCACGAATTCACAATTCGTCGCATTCGTCAGACTACTGAGCGTTTTTTTTTATTATGAGGCGATTTTTAAAATAATGGCGCGGTTTTAAAATAATTACCAAGAGCCTGCAACACGCAGCTGTATTTTTGAGTACCTTCCGATAGTTTACACATTTTTCTGCCCAAAATCAGAAAAATGTGCATATCAATTATGTCAATATGAAGGATAAGGATGTCCTGTCTCTGCTAATATACGATTTTGTTGTCTGCTCGTTACACATGAAAGACATTCGGTATATAAAAAGTATTTTTGTTATAAACCGCGCATGCATTTACTTTAATTGCCATGTTTTGACCAATTTAGTATCACGTTTGAAATTATATACATTCCTTGAATTAAATTTGATATATTATTGACACTTTTTATAGTTTACTAGCTGGTGCCCGCGACTTCGCCCGCGTAACTTTGTAAATTATATACTAGAACCTTCCTCGAGAACCACTCTATTCATTGGTGAAAAGAACATGAAAAGCGGTGCAGTAGTTTTTGAGTTTATCGCGAATAGACAGACAGACGCGGTGGAGGACTTTGCTTTGTTTTATAATATGTAGTGATTATCTAGGACACCCGCAGTCGCAAGTCTGCACAGCCGCTGTTAGGTGAGCACTGAGCATCCAATTGTGTATATTTGTACACTGATTACAGATTCCTTAGCCACCACCGATGCTTGCCGCCTACCGTTACGTAAATACCGCATGTTGTCGAGTTAGGGATTCCTCGCTCAGATTTAAAAGTGAAATGAACTGTTTGAGAAACACTTGAACTGAGTAAGTTTATATTTGTTTACTGTGATTTTAAATATTAACATAGGTTTGGAGTATCCTTTTTGTCGTTCTTTGAGTTTTAATATTTTTAGCAAATAGATTACTTATAACTTACCTACTAAATTGAGTCGTTGCAAGATAAGTGCCTTATCATGATTAAGATTATAAAATTCTACACACTTGAGTTTGTATTAGCATTTGACCGCGTCTTTGATTACATTGAATAGAGTGATTTTTCTATTACAAAATTACTCAAGATTTTATTCTGTTATTTAGATTTGAAAAAGTGAAATACACAAATAGCATTAATTTAGTATTCTTAATATTAGCATTGATAATATATATTGTTTTTAAGAACTCAGCTAAACGAAAAATAATGAAAAAATCTTTTGATTTTATTTTAGTTTTATAAAACATATTATTGTTTTTGATAACTTTTTAATAGGATCTTATGCAAGAACTCGAATTATGATGCCATTAATAAAAATGACCACAATTATGATACAACAATACACACTTATTTATATACAGCCTGTAGGGACTAAGGACAAGATTTAACATGAACTTTCAAGAAGTTGTACATACATAATTATATTTTATTATACATAAATATTTACTTAAATATTTTTGACTAATATTTTACCACCATTTTATTTTTAAATTTAACTTTATGGAGGAAGTATTTAAAATTGAAACTCACATTAATAAGTCACCGAGCTGTTGGTAGCACGCCAAAGAATATAAATAAAGGGAAATTTATAGCAATTTATGCCAATAACGTGAATTTTTAACATAAAACAAGAGTTGTGGAAAACTTTATATAACATTTGGCAGACAAATTTGTAGTGAAAAGTTACGTCGTATTTCATTTAGGTATTATCGCCATTTGTTGTTTTATAAATATTACAAATAAAGATTTAATAATTTAATATAATTTACGACCCAAACATTTGGTGAATAGTTATAATAAAATTTATTTTTAGTACAATATAACATTGTCTCATTACTAAAAATAATTGCTTAATGTCAGTCTTATTATTACTTATGTTTGCCTTACATTACTTTTGTTAATTCCTTCTTCTGAATATAACCGTCCTTTAACAGCTTCTGTGTGTTGACTGAAGTCTACCAGTCTAAGCTTAGTGCAAACAAAGCTTACTACTACTACTACTACTACTCGTTTATGGCTAGACCAAAAAGATTGAAAAAAAAATATAAATTACATATTAAAGTTACATTTTTTTTCGTATAACCTAAACTTTAATATTTAAAAAAATGTTAACCTAACAATGTTTTTAGCTTGAATTTCCTACTGCTCCTAAACGGGTGCGGCGATTGGAAATATTTGCACTGAAGACTCCAAGCGCGTTAATATGGCCTTCGAAGCCTTCTTCAATTGTTAATATAATATTTATAACCTATAAAATTTATCATAGTATTTGAAATCATTTTATATGTTTTTAAAAGAAACAAACACGCAGGCCTCTTAAAATCAGTTTTTTAATTAAAAATCAGCACATACAACTTGGCCTTTCTTTTTGCACTACGGAGTATTTTTTGCCCGGCCTTAGCTAAATATGTACACGAAAATTTGGGCCGCCATCCCTCTGTTTTTCGTGTATGTGCCAAAGTATGCGGTTTTGTTTCTATTTGCGCTAGTAGGATGTGTATTCGTAATTACGGGCGTTGGGACAAGTCCCGAGGCGAGGGGACCGCAATCGCAGAATTAGAATGTTTCAATTACTGGAAGAATTATGTAATATTTTTTTGGTACTATTCTGACAGCGTTTCGCAGTTAAAAACTTCGTAGCCCATTTGAGTGAACTATCTACTCTCATTTAGAAGATAAAACATAAAATGCAACAAACCCATTCCTTTCCTAGTTATTAACTTATATCAAGGCACCCGGCGGTCTTCAATGAAACCATTATCATCTATACAGAATAAGCTCATAACGAGAGATCGTATTTAACATTAAAAAATACCTATTCATTCTAAATTTTTTGATTAAATATTGCATTTAATTTGGCCAATTATAGTGGATAATATTAAGAAAAAAGAGGTAATTTACATTACATGCAGGTATATCACGTATATAAAAACCTCGCAGTCCCTTCTAGCAAGAATTAGTATCTGTGTTTACCTCTTGTCTTCTCTAAATGAACCGGGTCCATGTACATGGTAATTCTGAACCTTACTTGAATGTCGATGCAGCACTAAAGACAACAGAGGTGATAAATATTGTATAGGTATTCTCACAATCCGCAGAACAAGAACACAGTTGTAAATTCAGAGCTCTTCTCTCTTCACAATAGGTGATAAAATTGGTTAATATATTCTGTCTTGTTTTTACGACGTTTTTAGAAATTATACCCAACACCTTAAACGGCTTTGTGGATTATACATAATTCTTAGAAGGAATAAGGATAAAATATATCTAATAGATATAGACAATGTATCTGAAAGAAACTGTCTTGACGGTTGACAAGTCGTTTAGCGTCATCACCCACTCACAGAAGACCACCATAAATTAGTAGCATATGTGCTGTTATATCTAAATAATACATGTATATTATGTGCTTTTATATTTGGTTTTTGGTGAGTGGAGAAGGCATGTCATTACTCATTACTCTATCGCTTCCTAGCCACCTACCTTCAAAAATAGGTAACCCTTATATACATATAAGAAATATATAAAGTTACATAGTAGGTACATAAAGAATACATACATGTGTTAAGAGTTACACCTAAAAGAAAATTTAGGTGCGGGTTTATATTTTTTTTTTGTTTTGTCAACTTCTCTATACTAATATTATAAAGAGAAAAGAATTTTATTTTTGTTTGTTATTTTTTATACTTTTTCCGTAACACACGATATTTGAATAATCCTTAATTTATAATATTCATAAATTAGATAAATTATATTCATTAAAGAAAATTTTCCTTGAATTAAAAAGTACAACTTTATAAATAATTTAAAAACCTTCTAAAATTAATTAAATAATGTTGATAATAAAACAGTTTTAAGACATTCGCAAATCCCTCGGTCGGCGTCTGTTTGAATCGGACCTCATCAAGTTGTTACTTGTATTGAATGTTCTTGAATGTTTTTCAATTTATTAAAGCCTTTTCTTATTCGAGGTCTACTTAAAAATCAATCCTGTCTCTGAGCACTCGTTCAATCAATCAGCGTCCGATTGAAAATTCAATCTCAATAAGCGATGACTGAAGAAGGATTACGTGACTACATTACGGGATATCGCTGAAATATCTTTGGCAAAATATTTTTCTCTTTTCGCGAAAGACTCGATTTATTTATAGAATATCTGTCTACTTGTCACTCGTTTTACGTTACAGTGATTCAATGAAGCGACTGTACGTTCGAGTAAATGTGTGTTTTTGTGTAATATGTGAGAGAAAGATACTTAAATAAATGAACCTTCAATATCGTAAAAGATGGAATCAATATTTTTATAATTGCTATAACTAAAGAAATATTGCACGTGGATCCAAGAAAGCGCGTTTCCACAACACTTTATACGCGCTTATATTTTCTATAAATTTTCTATGGGACGAGACACGTCGTCTTTTTGGACAGTATGTAGACTAAATATTATGTTTTAGTCAATTGCTAAGACGCAAAATGCGATTCAAACGAGCTTACTGAGTGATGTTTGAGTGAAATTGTACGAAGGTATATAAATTATACGAGGAAAATGATTCCATACTAGTCCATACCAATATTATAAATGTGAAAGTAACTTTGTCTGTCTATCTGTTACCTTTTCACGCATTAACTTCTCAAACGATCACCATGAAATTTTTCATATACGTTGTCAGGGTTACAGGAAATAACATAGGGTACTGTTCATCTATTAAAAATGTACTGTTCTGAAGGTATAATCAACACTAATAAAAAATCTGTAAGGTTCGGTCATGGAGTAAGTTACTTTGTTTTCAGAGGTATCGTGTTTATAGGCTCTATACATGATACTGAAATTAAATAAAATAGTCTTAAATAAAATAAAAATAACTTCTGGCAAAAGTTTAATAGCAATTCAATGTTTAATTTAAAGTCAAGCGTTATATTGCGTATATATATATATATTTTAAAGCGGGCAAAGTTACGGGCGCCAGTTAGTTTATGATAAACGAAAGTAGAGATGTAAAATTTACAAATGAATTTTCCCGTGACGTACTAAATAATGGAAACGCAGCCGACGATTCCTATCTCTCTCTCACTCGAAAGCGCGTGCACGCTCGCCCGTTGTGTAGTGCATATGATAGCCATCTACGCCCGATATGCAGTTAATAATGTAACGCGATAAATAATGCAGGTTGGAATACCACTCAACTCCTACGGTTAGTTGTTTAGTGCTATTCAATGCAGCTACTTCCTAGCGATAAGGTATGCCGTGTATTAGAAATTGATTTAAGATAAATTATTGTGCACAGGCGCTGCATGTTTAACGTATTTTAATCTTTTGAGAAATATTCAATATATATTATGAACAATATCTGGCTTTAACTGTAAGATATACTCTACCATTTTAGTTTGCCTGTAAAAATAATGTGCCATTATAAACTCTCTAAAATCTGTATGTTAATAAACAAATAAATATCCAGTATTGCTATGTATTGCGAAAGAAAAAAAAAAGTAAATTATCCCGTACGTCTAAATGTTTATCTACCAAGTTTCATTAGTTTAAGAGTTATTGAGGAACATACATACATACAATACCTACACATACAGATTTATTATTAGTATTGATTGATGATGATTGATTGATTTTATACCTACTCTATAATAACATTTTGTACTTTCTTAAATATAAATAAAATAAATAAATAAATAAATATATCTTCACACATTCCACACAGCACCATCTAGTTCCAAAGTAAGCAAATAATGCTTGTATTATGGAAACCAGACAGCTGATATACTACATAAATTGCTTTTTTTTTGTAAATACATACATATTATAAATAGAAAACATCCATGACTCAGGTACAAAGGTAAAATGCTAACACATAAACATTTGCCCCTAGCGGGATTCGAACCCGCGACCGTTTGGTTTATAGTTTGGTTAAATATGTTTTTTCATTCGCCGTCAGTATTTTATTCTAAATCGTTATGTATGTACTTCACACAAAACAAACATCCTTTCCTTAATTATACTAGTTACGAGCATTAGTGACTCTCCGGAGCTGTAGAGGCATTCAATTAGCGTCACACAAGTGACCGCGACTCTTAAGTGGACTTATTTGTAACTGGATGCAACAACAGGAAGCGGTGTGGCTTTGTTTTGATGTCACGGAACGTATTTGGGGTATTAAATAAAAACAAATGGCGGTCGCAGACCGGAGACACGCCGTGTGAAAGTCACATCGGATGTGTGTAATTATTAGATATCACCAGTAATATAGATAAGTCGTATTAGTTACGCCGTTTATAACTCGAGTGACGGCTGGACCGATTTTTATGATCTTTGATTTGTTGAATTCGTCTCCGCCGCCCCGAATAGTAGCTATTAAAATATCTTAAATAAACACTTTAAAAAAATGTGAATATAATTCATTTTCTTATACATTTTGTATGTTTTTATTTTAAGGCGATACAAAGTTCGCCGGGCCAGCTAGTTTTAGGATAAAAATTTAGAGCAAGTGTCTATGCAAAACAATAAAATTCCAATTAACTTATTAAGCAGGCACCAAACTTATTGCAGCCCGTCTGGCGGCAGTAACCACCACCTTACAGAATACCACCGTGAAATAACAGCATTATGTGCTGTTGTGTTTCGGTGAGTGAGTAAGGGATGCCAGAGCCCATTACCCCATCCCTCCCTTATCCCTTATCCTTAATCCTTCTATGGTCAGCAGCGCACTTGTAGCACTTATGGCGTTGCTTGTGTTCTTAAATAAAAACGAACTCACTTTGTTATTAATAATATTGGTTAAGATGTTAAATTTGAAATTTAAATCTACGGCAAAGTTGACAAGTTTTTTATTTTGGTTACCTATAATTTTTTTTTTAATACTTTATGTAGGATGCTAGTGAAAATAGTTTTTAATGGTTATTGAAAATGTGAAAGAAATATAAATAGCTTAGTTATTTAGGTCAGTAAGTAAATCACTAAAACAAAAACCTTTCTGAAGTTTTATCTTAAATAGAAGCCTCTGAAATCTATTGTTTCTCTTAAGAGACTGATTTGCATATCAAAAGCCTTTGAAGAAATGTCTAATAAAAGTTTTCGCATTTGTTACGAACCGCGAGAATCAATAAGAATTAAACGAAGCGAATTTCAGCGGTATTCCCAAAACGAATCACAAATAGAATAGTCTTTTTATCATCAATTCTTAATTGGCATCTAGTTAGTGGACTTAGTGTGAGAAATAATCATCAATACTAATAATAAATCTGTAGGAGTCGGTCATGGAGTAATTTACTCTGTTTTCAGAAATATCGTGTATATAGGCTGTATACATGATACTACTAAATTGATGATTTTTTAGAATTTTTTCTGTATGTATGTATATTGTATGTATGTTCCTCCATAACTCTTAAACGAATTAACTGATTTTCATGAAACTTGGAAGATAAACATTTAGAAGTACGGGACACGTGATAGGCTACTTTTTATCTTTTTTAACGCAGACGAAGTCGCGGGCAACAGCTAGTAATTAATAAAATTAGAGCGAAAGCTAGTGAGCCATTGAAGTAGTGAGCCGATTAGTGTAAAATAATTACAAAAGATGGCATGTATATTATATCCATGTATTATAATGCTAGCGATACCTCCCGGCTTTGTATGATTACGATTTTTCTAAAGACAACTTACAATTTTGCATCATCCAAAGACAGGGCAGGTCCTTAAAATATAATATTTAGTTCACTAGCGACCCGTCCCCGGCTACGCACGGTTACAATTATTCTTTGCAAATAAACACAAAAGTTCCTCGTCTATTGCTTTTCCCAACAAGTGAAAATCGTATCACAAACCAGGTAGAAAACCTCGGGCAAATGCTATTGATACACGTCGATGACGACCTCCGGGCAAATGCTTATAGGTAAAAGCCATTTATGAAATAAAATATTTTGTTAGACCAATAGTAGGTCACTCGTTAATTGGGACGTCACCAAAGCGAACAAAGTTTAAATCAATTAGAAACATACTACGAGCGTCATTTGGCGCAGAAGAATTTTCGTTTATGACTGAAACAGTTTTAAAATATGCCCTCTTTGCCAACTAAAATTTAATAAACACTGAATAATTTAATTTAGTGTACCACTCGTGCATGGAGGATAGCCAATAAAGGCAATTTTATGGCGTTTTTATTATGATGCATAAACGTGAATCACCTTTAATGGGCCCATGCCGCACGAGAAAAATAACGCCTGACTCTCTGCCACTCGGCAAATATGAAATTAAACAATTTTAAAATACGAACGGTCGGAATATTTAATTATTTTAATGTTAAAGTCGTCGAACGCACTTCACCGAATTTAATTTTTCGTTTTTTTTTTTATTAAATATAGGTTTGTTCTTGGCCAGCATGATTGAGCGAGCTCGCCCAGAAGATGCTTGGAAACAGACACCGGCAGGGAGTTCCAAATCTTTGCAGTGCACATTATAAAGAACTAGTTGATGCCCGCGACTTCGTCCGCGTTGAACGATGAAAAGTATCCTATGTCCTTTCTGGTGTCCCAGACAACGTCTGTGCAAAATTTCATGGTGATCGGTTCAGTAGTTTTTGCGTGGAAGAGTAACAAGCATCCGTACAACCATCCATACAGCTATACAAACATTTGCATATATTATATAATATTCGTATGGAAGTACGGATGTTTTAAAGCTAGGTCTGAAAAAGAGGGATTTCGCCAACATGAGGATGGAAGAAAGGGGAAGGCGGTATGAGCTTTTCTATACATCTTTGAGCGATGCTGAGCTTTCTTACGAGGTCCATAGTTAGTTTACTTTAACATAATAATGTTTTAAAATTAATTTAACTCCCACTAACGATTTGACAAGTGATTGTGAAGCGATGCGGGTACACTGTTGTACAATTTTGTGGAGAAAATTTCGAACGTAAAATTTTAACTTCTTATCTGCCTCTTGTGCAAAATGTCTTTGGTAGTTGACATTTACTAATCTTTAGAAGATCAAAGCAAAGTTAGATAGAATATGAAACTGATGTCTGGAGGGGTGAGTCACTTACATATTGTGTCCAGCATTGTCTATATTATACATTACTAAGCCCGCAACTTTGTCTGCGTTGAAAAGTGAAAGAGCTGCGCCCAATTTTTTATATTTTTAGATGATCCCTCGGGAAACTAACATTTATCCAGGATAAGAAGTATCCTATATCTGTGTGTAATTTATTTCGTTATCCATTTAGCCGTTTTAAACAAAAGTATTCTTAACTTAGCTTTCGCAGTAGTTGATGAAGTATTACGGGCTGTTAATAATTTCAAACGTGGATTAAATAAATGATGCAATTAAATCTAAATTGTATATCTTTCCATAACATTTTATTGCGAAACATATCCAAGCCAATTAAAGCAGGTATTTACGTCTATTGGCAATTCCCATCTTGTTACAACTACAGATTAAAGACCACACACGATCAAAGGGAGTCTAAAAATAAAGCTATGATACGATGTGTTTTCGAGAATAGAAACATCGATTTCCGTATTTTCACGGCTGTGATAATAAATACATCGGCGGTTAACGATTCATTTATTTTTTAACTATTGACTCAGTATATAGTCAAACATTTGACGAGCATAATGGTAGAAAGTTTAGCTTACCTAACCGGGTCAGGTTAGAAGAAGCCTGGATCCATCGTCGACAAACGACCCTTATTATGAATTATATATGACCTTATTGTCGAACTAAGAAGTTAACGTACTACCAAGTTCTCATATACCTACTTACGCTTAATTATATCGGCAAAAGAACTTGTATTCAATAAATTGACCGAAATATCTTAAAACTTTGCAGTTTTATGTTCAGGTCGATAGATAGCCTGACGGTTCACTTGATGTTAGGTTGTTACCATCGCTTTAATAACACAAGCAACGTCACAGGTGCTTGTGTTATACAAAAATACCGACGGTATCTACGAACAAAGACGCATCTGCAAAATCTTAACTTTTCAGGAGAGCGAAATTGGTAAATATTTCCAAACCAAGCGATCCAATTTCTACGAAATTTAAATATGCTATTAGAAATAAGTTGATAATGTTATTTCTTCAATATAGTTTTAAAAAAATAATAATTATATAAAAAATGAGATCTTTTAATCACTTGCAACTTTGTTCTTTGTAAATATAAAGTGGTATAAAATTATGCGTCTTTATTCTTCAAAATTTTACTGGTTGTATGTGCTAATGCAATGCTTTTCTTGGGAAATATTCAAAGCGGTATGTGTTGTAAGTGAAAATAACATGAAAAATGTAGTAGTTAATTCATAACTATAATCATTGTCTAATCTACAAATAAGTTCAAAAAATGTGTTTAATTTACGTGAAAATCTAAATCGAAACTGAAACAAAAATCGTTTTCGCTATACCGTTGAAATTCGCCGCCAGTTTTGGAGATTAGTGTAGCACAAACAAACTCCATCGCCAGTTAAAAATGGAGTGCGGCTTGAATAAAGAATGGAATTCCAATCCGCTAAGCCCACGCAATCTTGTTGCTTCTATTTTGCTTTTTAACGATTTCGCAGCTAAATGCGATTTAGCCGCGAGAGACATTGCAACTACGAAAATTCATATCGAAAGAGAAAATAATCAAAAAGCGATCAAAGATTTTGTTCCAAAACTCTTGCATTGAACTGAGCTCGAATTTCAGGAATAAAATTTTAAGTCAAATATATTAAAATACTAACTGGCGCCTGCGACTTCGTCCGCGTTGAAATAGAAAAAAGTAGCCTATCCGGTGTCCCAAATGTTTACCAATTTTCATGAAAATCAGTTAATTCGTTTAACAGTTATGGAGGAACATACATATATACAATACCTATACTTACAGATTTATTATTAGTATTGATTGATGAGAAATTGTTGGGTGATACAATTTTTATTGTTATTTTCTTATTTATTTTCTTAAACAGCACACAAAATAACGCAGGAATTAGCTAAAATTATTGCGTAGGTCTGTGTAATTTTGTAAATAATCATGATTGAAATAGTTACTCATACAAAGTTTGGCACCAATTTAATAAGACTAAATTATTCATTTGAACTTCAAATAAATAGTTTTCACGCAGTATCTACTTTAACAGTGACAATAATAATCTTTTATTTGATTATAAAAATATACGAATTTACTGTTGTTTTAAATTAATCGTGGTCATTATCTCAGTACAAAAAAATCTTTCCTCTGCATAATATAGATGACAATATAATGTTTTGTGTGCCTTTTTCAAATACATAATTAGAATTTCTTAGTGAGTGACTGTTTAAACACATGTGATTAAATGTTTTTTTAACAATTCTTAACCACAACCTTAACAAGACCCCAAACATGATTTTAAATTTCTAATTCCATTTCTGATACCTATGTTTCACTTGTAATTTTATACAAAACATCAAATCCCTCTAAACGTTTATCGACATATGTTGATCTCGACCTGTGGACACCTGTCATGTTGCAACCACATACATTCATACATAAATAAATACTAATTTAAAATAACCATATAAGGGTGCATCTAAGCAGCGCTGGGTATCCTCATTAACTTTCTCAAAGACGTATGTGTATCGATTCCACCAACGGAAATAGCTTATTTATAAATTAACTTAATAAGGAGGGACTGTCATCAATATATTTATGGAATAATTTTCGTGAAATATTTCTGTGACCAATTGTTTTTTATTGTTTTTTCAATAAAAGTACATATTTTTAAATGTAAAATATATTATTAATATTAAAAACACAATTTTTTAATGAAAAAATAGTGTTTTTAATAAACTTAAATGAATGTTTTTAAATTAGTATTGGAGAACAATCACTTTTGTATGGACATCACACCATCAGTTTTTTATTATTTTCGTTTTAACGGTTGAAACTTGTAGCAATGGGTAAGAAGAAATTATTGATTTTACTGGGAATATATCATGTAATTTGGTGAAAGGGTTTTATAGATATTTAAATTTAAGAGTATTAAAAAAAGTCTTTATAATTTTCGAATGTTTTCCCTTTTTTTTTCATAATCTGAAATATTCACAAGAAATAACTGAAATCAAGAAAGATACTTGTATTAATTGCTGAATTCTCCAAAGGTTTTAAATGATGTTCTAATGAGATAAATAAGAACTTCAGATGTTTTTATTTCTTTACGATTAAAAGTTTATAAATATTTTTTTGCAATTTCCACACAATGTTAATTGGATAACTGTAGGTATGTGTACATATATTTCCACACGAATCCTTCAAGAATTCCGCAAGAGAAAGGTATTGAAAGGCTCATTTTACTGTCATTATTGTCCAATGCAATCTTTCTCTCAATAAAATTAATAATTGTATAATAATAGGTATGCTTTATATGATAAAGCGATAAAATAGGTTTGTGTACTTAATTGTCCCAATAAATATGTACTTCAATTTTTATATAATAGTAATTACAATATATATTATTATATTTTTCAATCATTATAAAAACAAAATGCCAATGAAAAAATTATAACGTTCAAAAAAAATAAAGAAATATTGAAATACTTTATTTGTAGTGAGATACTGTAGCACTAAGTAAGTATATACTTTACAATATATTAATGTGATTATAATTTGGGGTTTTATTACCTGATTATATATAATACTTATTTTCTTTTAATGAGTTATGGTACCATTTCTATAATGATTCTAGCATTATCTCATAGCGTTACTTTACTTACGTTGATGATAAGATGTAAACATAAAAACAAAAATATATTTAAAAAAATACTAAAAAAATATTCTAGGTACAAATGTATTTTTTAAGATTTAAATATTAAAAAAAAAACAAGACTTCTTTAGTTAAATCTATTGAATACTCGCGATAGTATTAACAACTATGTGTTCTGTAAAGAGTACTGTAATCAGAGGAGAGACATTACCAAGGAATGTTCGTTTGTCAAGTCGACTGGCTTACTTTTATCAGTGTGTCCAGTCGAGAAACGTTGGTATCTCGTTGAGGTGACAGGAAACAAGGGCCCTGCCCCAACCCCGGCTATGGTGAGATTAATTCACTGAATAAATAAAAGTCAGCGGATTAGGCCAAAGTCGTTTCCTCCCTCTTAAGCTGACCTCGCGTGCTTTTGTGGAAAAATGCCCTCCACATAAATAAAGTCCGGACGACACCAAATCAAAGTGAAACAGACGCATTTGTGGCTCTCCGAATAATTATGTGTAATAAATAACTAGTTGATGTACTGTTTCCCAATGGATTTATTCCTTGTGACTCTCTTTTTCATTTATATGTTCAAATTTATGGTCAAATAGCTTATGTTTGTTGTGGATATCATACCGTTCACATATTCTAAGGTCCACGTGCTTATTTCAAGATGTTTCTTGTATTTTATAACTAGCGATGCGGTCCCGGCTTCGCATGGGTGAAATTATTTTTTGGATTACAGAAGGACAGACAGTGGTAATAAGCGTCTATTTGTTTATTTATTTAAAAAGCTTACCAAGACATACTGAATCACTATATACAACACTGAAAGGAACATCGCAAGTATGAATTTTAATTATTATAGGAAAGCAAAACATTACATATATTTGAATTTAATTAAATTATATGAAATTGTAAATGTATAATGTAATGATAATGTATTTATTTACTTCTATGTTGTAGTTATAATTCTTAGCGGATACTTATGTTATAAAACAAACCTATATTCCAAATTTTAGCTCTCTAGATTTTTCTTTCAAATCTTTTGAGCCGTTTTTGTGTGAAAGACCAAACATCCATCCATCCTCACAAACTTTCACATTTAATATTATAAGTCTACTATAATAATACTATATATTTAATTTAATATTATGTGAATTTCATTGCATTTAGGAAACAATTTCACTGTAATATAATACAGTAAAATCAGGTTATATTTTGCAAGCCTTACAGATGAATGCGTAAAATGTAACGGTTAGAATGTCGGCCAATATAACGCAAATCTCGGCTAATATTTGCAAAGAACAAATGTTTAATATGCCCAGACCAAACAAAGATACGGGAATGATGGCCCTCAACCGCCAGGGAGTGGAAAGTGGAATTATGAAATGAAAAATAAAACCTTTCAAAAATCCATGGACTCAGATGCATGGAGTCATAAAAATTTCAGCTAGCGGCTTTTGCACTTACAAAATGAAATATTGCCTTGTTTTCGGCGCTGAAAGAAAATGCATCGCATTTTAATCAATTAAGATTTAATTATTCCTTTTTTTTTACTATCGACAAATTTTGGTCGGTTTTCCGGCAGATTGTTTTCTGTTCTGAGGCTTTTCTCGTATCACTGAACTTTATCTGTATGTGAGTTATTAATATTTTCGTATTTCATAGTTTTAACTACTGAAATCCTGCTAACATTATGTATTAAATAAGTATGCAACTCAATCTGTTGCTACGTTTTCTTAGCTAAACTACTGAAACAAACAATTAAATATAAAAACAAATACTCCAAAAACGTACATAATACATATTATATTTGTATTTGATTTTGCAGTTCAGTACTCTTACTTAGCTCAGACTGTAGATACACAACTGGTTGAGTATATACTGTATAAATATATACACGTGAAAGTATTCAGATATATTCTCATTAGGCCAGGAACTGTTAGGGGATTACAATAAAATAAGGTAAGTAAATGGAAGTGCCTCTGTTTCGTGGCCGTTCTTTCAATTACATTTTCTCCAGGAGGTTATTGCCAACCCTATGTCTTCTTACGTAACTAAACGTATATGACCTTGCGAGATTCTCGTTGCTTAAGGCGATTTCGTACTTTTATATAAGATAATATAGCTCGTAGACCACATAAGTAAATGTTTTATTTACTAGATGTATTTTCAAGCATACGTACAAACATTTAGTCTTAATTTTATGAATGTGTGGCCATTATTTTACTATACCAATATATAAAGCTGAAGAGATTGTTTGTTTAGTCGTACGCGCTAATCTCAGGAACTACTGGTTGGAATTGAAAAATTCGTTTTGTTTTGGATAGTCCATTTATCGCCAGAGGCCATAGGCTATTGAGAACCCAGACAAAGTCGCGGGCACCAGCTAGTGTAATATAAAGAAAGACAGAAATACTATAATCTATATTTTTTAATTCCGTATTTTAACCAAATCGAATAGGATTATAAGTTAATTTGGCTTTAAGTGAAGATTTTGGTTTGAACCGACCGCTAAAACCGTAGTTACTTCCCATATTTCGCTGGTAATGTGTGCAAGCCGTGAATTCGCTTCGTCGTCGCGTCGTCGTTCGGTCTGCGGGCCCCACGCTACATTACCGCAAATTGCATTAAGGCTTACGTGAATATTCTGTAGTAAACGCAAAATCTAGTACACGACCGATACTCGCCGTAAATCCGATTGATTGAAAGATTTCCCATCTGCGTTTCAATTTGTTTAATCAACCAAATTAAAAGTTAAAAGAAAATGAAGCAAAATATTATTTTGCCGTTGAGTTTCAATTGTGCAATACATTACATCATTTGATCTCAAGATAGTAAGATACCTAATTTGATCACTTAAGAATAAATAATATTTTTGATTATACTGTGCAAGTTTCATTTTATTCCATAGTAAGATATGTATAAATAAATGAGTAAGAAGTCCTATAACGTATCTTACAGGTTTCTAACTCCTGTATTTTTTTAAATAAAGCATAAAAACAAAGTGGGGGGTCACATTACCACCTTTTTCTCTAAGCAGCTCAAAATTTTGAATTTTTTAATTTTATTTTATTTATATTCGGGAAACATACAATATCTCGATACACATTATACAAATACATACAAGAAAAACATAAATCAGCAAAGTTTCCACTAAATTACATCAGTAATATCTAACTTCAAAAAATAATTAATTAATTAATGATAATTCCATATAAAATTGCATAATACTTAAACATTTTTTTACGTAACATGTCTGTAGACAGTTTTACAGAGAATGTAATGTTCTCTGTAAAACTGTCTACAGACATGTTTAAGAAGGTTGAAATATTTAAAAGAAAAAACATAAAATTTCGGTAAAACTGGATATACTTTGGGCTGCGAGAAATATGCACTGCTGCTGATCTGATCTTCCAGTTCTTCCTAGATAAGAACCTCCGCGAATGGTGACCTCCGCTAATTACCAGACCGCTGTTTCATAGGATAGAATGGAGGATAGCCATGACGATATAGTTCTTCTTCTGTCTTAGTGACATCTCCGAATTCTTCTTCGACGACAAGAAGAAGACGAGAAGAAGAAGAACTTTCTAAGTAACCTTATAGATCCAAATAATTCTTTGACATTGATGCAATAAGTCGTGTAGTAGAATAGTGTCAATGCTTTCTCATGAAATATCTCTATAAATTCGTCTAGCTTAAAAATGCTCAGTGCTCAGTAGAATTAAAGTTGTAGATAGAAGATCAACAAATCTTCCACTACTTGAGAAATCGAAAGGATATTACTAAGAATTTAGTTTTTATTCTTTTCCCTTTTTCCTTATACTACACTATAATAGCAAGGAGACCGATCAAAGAAATAGGACTCATCATAAAATGCACGATGCTTGACGAGAAGTCGCTTCAATCAATCACAAACTAATCGAAAATTCCGTCTCAATAAGCGAAGAAGCGATCGAGGGAGGATTATGTGTCCCATTATTAGATATTACTCGGATTACTCGTAGCTATCGTCATTGAAGTAATTCAATTCAATTCACTTTTATTTCTTCGTGATCAAAGTCGAAGGAATGAATTAAGCGTTCCAAATGTAACGATCACTAAACCCGGCACGAGTTGGGATTGTCTTCGATTTGTTGATTGAACTGTTTGTCTAGTTAACTGGCGGTTGCACTCTTTGATGTTCTCTAAATAAGATTATTTTTTGTAAAATACTTTTTTTTATTATAAATGAAAAGTAAATTCTTATAGTGATTAATTATAAAAAATATAAGCAAACTTATTGGGTATAGGTTGTCTACGTATAAGTATATTTTCGAAAACTCGATGATGTCGAACTCATGTCGAGTTTAATATTATAATTTTAATTAAAATTGGTTCTTTAACTATGGCTGCTAACAACGCAAGCACATACAATTCAAAGTTTAATAAGAGCGCTAATGTTTTTCAATTTAATAATTTAATTTATCTTATTAGAGTGGGAAACAGACAAGTTACTGAGCGACTTTATGCATCGAAGCGTTATGAGGAGCACGCCGAAGTTGTAGTACCGCTAGCATATAAATGCTGTAGAATAGCCTTTAGTTGTATGTAAGTATTATTTATGCCTTTTTTTTAGCTAATTGTTCTATAATTCCCCATGAAAGAAGGACTGAAAACATCATTGACAGAGTCTATGAGTGCAGTGGAAGAGCTGGACATAAAATGAAGGTTACCAAGACACATGATGATTCATTATGTCTAATGAACAGCCAACTCGAATGAGTTGGTTCATATCATTCAGCAGAAGAAAGTTAGGTACTTGGGTCATGTATTACAACATGAGAAATATCAGCAGCTAAGTACACAATAATGATAGGCAAGATAGAAGGAAAGCGTAAAGTTTGAATAAGAAAGTTCTCTTGGCTGCGTATATCCAAGACTAGACTGGTATTAAAACCGTTGAATAGTGCTGGTCTATCTAATATATAAAATTCTCGTGTCACAGTGTTAGTTGCCATACTCCTCCGAAACGGCTTAACCGATTTTGATGAAATTTTATAATAAGTACACTTGGTAGGTCTGAGAATTTTATATCTACACTTGGTTTTTATCTTTTCAAGTTCACTAACAATATCTAAGAGCATTCTTTGAAACATTCTCTTTTTTTATAGCTCGGAATTTTTTTACAAATTTTGAGTAACGACTGCGTCTCCATGCATTCTCATTTCGGATGGTAGTGAAAGATATTCCGACTAATGCTCAGAAATAAGGGCGCACCCTAGCGGTGCCGAGCGCTGTTTTATTGAATAACGACCGCCGAGCGGTGGCGGAGTAGATAAGCTACGGCCGCGCTATTACGACCCTCTCTTTACACCTTTCTTTTGCAACTAGTTCCAAGCGTTGGAACCTGCGACTTTATAAAAAATCACCCTTCACTTTTGTCGCTGGATTTGGTGAAAAAAATTAGAGGTCGTGACATTTCGGATAAAAACAATTTCTAACAGAATCAGAACACTTCCAAGTTAAAATTTATGTTTTTGGAATTACTTGAGACAAATATTTCACAGATTGGGTTGGACTATATTTTAGAGTTTCCTAGCTCTTTTTCTTGAGAAAAACGATGAGCAATTTATTGTCTTTCCATCAACAAAAAAATGCTAAAAAGATTTAAAATTTTACCAATGCATTTACGATGTGACATCATTTATGAGTCATATTTTGAAATTGACAAATACAGTAGAGATCCAATGATTTTGCTTTGTGAAACATGTTAATTCTAAATATTATCTGAAAATTTGTCAAATCCTCTTTTAGATTTGTCCATTAAATTGAGGCTCCTATAATATTTATCCCTTTTTCTCCCTTTTCTTAAAGTGTTTAATCAAATGAGCAATCCGTGTGACTAACATTTAGCATTAAAGGCACCGCAAAGCCTTTAATTGGGAATCGGAAAAGTATAAAAAAATTATGCGTTCTTTTACAATTTTCTAATAATTATAATCTTCCGCTCTGGCGAGCCGAGACAAAGACAGAATTATCATATTTCTTTAATTTCAAGTCGACTATTGTCCCAGAAAATTAGACATTGAGTGAACAAATCGTTATCCAGCAATTTTGTGTAAAAATTACGGTCCGTGGGAGCCAATTAGAAGGGGTAGGCGAAGGTCTTTAAACGACCTGGCGTTTCACACGAAATACAGTTCTGAGCTAGTCAATTAATCATAATTACTTAGTCTTTTCTTGAAGGTAACAATTCAAACCTCCAGATATAAACAGTAAAAGCCAAAGTCACTTAGTATTCGTGTTGTGATTCTCAAAAATTATACAATTGTTTCATCCGCTTCGAAGTCGAGCTTTGGTGTTTCTGAATACAAAAGAAGCCGCAACGCCATTTAATTAAATATTAACCGACAATGATCCCTTTTGAATTCCACGCTGTTTTCAACGAGAACGATATCTATTTTAAGAATTTTCTTTATATAATATGTCTTTTTATAAATTTATTAGTTACAAGTGTTTTTTACATACAAACCATTCCTGATTATCTCTCTTAGTGAAGACAAAATTAAAATTGGTTCAGCCGTTTAGGAGGGAGTACAGTGACATACATACGCACAAAAGAAATATATATATAAAGATAAGATACGTCTACATCGGCCGACAATCTAATGGTGATCTACACTTGATGGTAGGTGGTTACCGTCACATATAACACAAGCAGCGCTACAGGTCCTACAAGTGGCTGCCGATGATAGACTGATCATAGTACGAATTGGATAAGGAATTTGACAAACATGACACTTTTTATATTAGTTAATAGCCGGCGCCCGCGGTATTATCTACCAAGTATTAAGATCATGAAAATCACTTAATTCGTTTAAGGGCCTCTATTATTTAGGCTAACTATTATTTAAAGTCACCGGTAACCGGGAATAGTGAAGCTGATATACGTTTTTTTGTGCGGTGAAAGTCCCAAACATTAAAAAGAAAATAATAATAAAAATTCGCCTATCGAAGGATGCACTAAACCGAGTGCATAATTTAATAAAACATAAAATTATTTCTATAATTAACTAATCAACATTTTACTTGTAGTTGGGGAAAGAGGCTCTAAGAGTTATGGCGGAACATTCATACCTACACTTACAGATTTATTATGGGTAGTATTTAAACGCATATCAAAAAAAGTACTTTTTGTATGCAAAAATAATCCGAACTCACATCAAAATTAATGATTTGCACAGCAAAAGCCATTACCCGTTACCCCATCCCTCCCTTATCCCTTATCACTTGTAGCACTTATGGCGTTGCTTGTGTTATAGGCGACGGTAGCCACCTACCATCTAGTGGACCGTCAGCCTGTCTGTCGACCTTAAAATATAAAAAGGGTACAATTTACTTAGTGACAATAAAGCGGGCGAAATCAGATAAAAAAAATATTGCTATACTTATTTTGCTGAGCATATGTTCTTAGAAATTAAGACATATATTATGAGCAAGTTTTAAGGTGCTTATTAGGATATATGATTCTCGCATAGTTATTTTGCTATGAGAATGTACTATTTAGTATTATTTATGCACGCTGTGGTTAATTTGCTGTGCAGTCAGCAATTTAACCACAGCATATTCTGATGAGATTGTATTATTTTTGTACCTAAAGGAATTTATTTGTTTCGCATTAGAGGAAAAAAGTAATATAGTGTTGATGTATATTTTCGAATTGTCTGCAGTACTAGTTTAGTTTATTTGTAGCGAAATAACTTAATATTTGATGTTCAAAGGTATATAAATGATGAAAATAAATTGATATGTGATTATTTTATTTGATGTGCAATTAATAATATCCCATTTATTATTAGTATGATGATACGACGGAGGAAATAATCAACCTTGACTCGATGACTTCGAAGTTCGATGCAATACGAAAGTTACAATGCGAGCAGGTTTACCACATTCCTTTCCTGAGTGCCTCAAACCAAAAGTTTTGGATCAATATGCGTTGCCAGTGAAAAACTATGACGCTGAAACGTCGCCTCTAACTATGGATATCGTATGAAAACTCACGTCACTCACCGAGTTATACTGCGAGATCAAATCAGGAATAAGGATATCCGTAGACGTACCAAAGTTACCGACATAAATCGATGCAACTTTTAAATGTGCGGATTGTAAAATAGCGATTAAAAGCGTCCAATATTGGGAAAATTATTAAATTTGTACAGAGGCTTCCTCGCTATGAGCATTCGCCTGTAATATAACAATCCGAAATTCGATTTCGAACATTACGTTACAATACTGCATCCCTAACTGACGAACATTCGTCGATGATGTTACAATCCAATATCTGAGTTTGAGCTTCACATTACTTGTAATATTGCAAATTGTATTACTACAAGTTGTACACTATAAAGCTTGGTTCTTCTAACATTATGGTGTAAAACTCGAACTGTTAATGACCACTAATATAATTTTTTGGATTTTATTTATTTCATAATAAAAAGAGCGATTTCTGGAGAGTTTCTTTCGCCATTTCTTCTCTTCTACGTCATTTTGTTTCCGAAAGGGCAGTAAGTCCTTCGAGATAAAAAAAATATCTATGAACATATCAAATAACCTTGGGAAAAATACATAATATTTTACACTGTGGTACTTTTCCGCAACTTTCCCGCAACTTTCCCGACATAATCCTAGTGAATCATGTCGTTAATTCATGTCATTACTTTCAATTATTCACCAAAAATTAATATGGTTAATAAGTTATTTTGATACCTTTGTTTTCCGCATGTTATACTGCAGTCATTAATGATATGCAGCCCGGTTCCGAGCGCATCAAATTTTATTTATCCCTAAGGACAATTTCCTCTTGTCAAGCCAAGCCCACCCGGCCATTCGCCATAATGAGAAAACGAGCAAATAAACTTGGCCTAAATTAGACTCACGTGAATGGTTTATATGCAGACAAATATGGAAAATTAAATGATTATTGATTTATTCAAGACAGGGCACGCAATAGAAAAGTTTATCATTTATATTATTATTACTGTATATTTTTGCCTTTATCGAAAATATATTGGAATTGTAGATTGAAAGAAATGAATCAATAAAAGGTAAAGAAAAATATGTCCGGTTTTATAGCACGATTTGTTTTCTTCATTTTATCAACAAATTCATATTAAATTTGCAAATAAACTTAATTTATTATGTTAAGATCGTCAGAGACTAACAGTCCACTGTCGCCAATTAACACAAGTACCATTGTTGCAAATGCGCTGTCGATTTTAATAGGATTAAGGAATCTTAATAGATCTTAAGAGAGGGATAAGGAAGTGGGCTCTGATATCTTTTACTCACTGACCGAAACACAACAGCACATTTGCTGTTTTTTCACTGTGGTCTTCTGTAAAAGGATGGTTACTGACATCTGACCTATGACTGCAAAATTAAGTGTGCCCACCGATGTCAGAATAAAAATTTCATTTTCAATCGAACCTGGGTCATAGTTAGAACGTTAAGGCAAGCACTTAAGCAATTGACCAACGGACTCATGAAATATATGACTGTGTGTTTAATTTTATGTATTTAGAAGTTTAATTTAGCCATAGAAGTAGGAATATTACCTGACAGTTTCTTATTCTATGAATTTAGTTAATATCGAATTTCAAAATTATAACTTCATGTAAACCTTCCAGAGAACACTTGAATGTAATGTTAAGTTTAGCGTCACGTCTAATTAAACTTGTGATCAGTATCGGTCGAACAGTTGTTTGTACGCACTCAACTTTTGTCAAACTAAAATAACCTTAGTCAGTTCAAGCCATCGGTTCAAGCTGTGTTCAAAAGAACTTTTTAAGTACCATTTAAATTGCACATATACGTACTTTGAGAAAATTTGGGCTGAATTTTGTATTGTAGTTATGTTAAACATCATAGGCCTCATCCTTGCTACTCAGCTGGTTGTTGGCCAAGAGCAAACCCATCTCTAATAATAAAAAAAAAAAAAAAAAAAAACACAAGTCGCATATGCGTGAGCACATTTAAAAACGTATTGCATTTTTAAAGGTACCTTGTATAGCCCTAAGGACGTTCACCCACGATACGGACAGACAACCTGATAAGGGCTGGAGTTGACGATAGATCCAGACAGCTTCTGACCGGTCTTACCAGAAAATTATGGGGGAAGCCTATGTCCAGGAGTGGATATACTGCGGCTGAGATGTTAATGGTGATTATGATGATAAATCATCAGTTCATCAAATTAATTTCCCTATTTTTCCTTGTCCCTTATCCTTAATTCTACTGGGGTCGGCAGCGCACTTCCAGCACCTATGGCATTGCTTGTGTTATAGGCGACGGTAGCCATCTACCATCAAGTGGACCGTCAGCATGTACGTCGACCTTAACTTAAATAAAAATCACAAATAAGTTAAGCAGCTGAACCTTTATTATACCTAAACCTTACAACAGACTGGAGGTGAATATCAGTACCTCGCACCCAGACTTAAGGACAATTTAAAAACTCGGTTTTCATAGATGAACCCATTGTAGGATTAGAACCCAATCAAACCTTAACAACTCGACAATGGGTCTAGTCAAACAGGGTTTAGAGAGAAGATTGAACATACGAGGAAAAATTCAAGATTGAAACAAATATAGCGGTGACAAATTTTGACATGAGTGCCAGATGTTTATAGCACCACAAAACATGTTTCACTTGTGACAATGTGATGATTGAGCCGGGACGCCGACAGCTGCCACTTTCATGACAGAGTTTAGCGTGGGTGATTTGTATTTTTGTATTCAAAGTTTAGTTACGATATTTGGTTCGATTCATCTGATTTACTAACTAAGTAAATATGGCGAGAAATAAAATTGGTATTAGATTTCACCTTATATATTTTACTAGCTGTTGCACGCGACTTCGCCCGCGTAACTTAATAAAATGCACCATATGTTAGTCCCTGATAACGTAGCTCTATAGGTGAAAGAATTGTTAAAATCGGCTTCGTAGTTTTTGAGTTTGTTCATTACAAATATGCAAAAATACAAATCTTCTCCTTTTATTTAGTACTAGCTGGTGCCTGCGACTTCGTCCGCGTTGAAAAAGAAAAAAGTAGCCTATCCTGTGTCCCGTACGTCTAAATGTTTATCTACCAAGTTTCATGAGAATCAGTTAATTCGTTTAAGAGTTTTGGAGGAACATACATTCATACACTTACAGATTTATTATTAGTATTGATGATGATGATGATGATGATGATGGATATATTGCTGTGTGCTACTTTACGCTTTTGTTCATTATTATTTCCACCTAAGTATTTTATTGTGGCATTTTCAGATAGGCTTGTGTTGTGTGTCAGAGTAGTTTGAAAGAAGTCGTGATTAATTCTTCAGACAGCGAAAACAGTATATTTTATATTTATTTAAACAACTAACTAGTGCTTGCAACTTCGTCTAACACAGACACAAAAAAGAAAAAACATGCCAGAACTCTGGATTCTTTCTATTTTCCATTAACCTGGGTTCAATTCTTAACGAGGCTATTTGAAATCGAATTCTACAGTTAGCATTTTTACGGGTAATTGAATGTCGCCACAAACATTCGAGCAAAAATCAATTTTTTTTTAATTTTCAGTTTATTTATGTATTTATTTTATACTAGCTGGGCACGCAACTTTTTCGTACGTTTGGTAATTTGGGTATTCGGTAAAACTGTATTGTTAGTTTTAACCTGGAACATTAAATAATATACCATTAAATAATAGTACCATTGTACCATTGTAATTTCTTTGTTTGTAACTAATTTTATTTTTGGACTATAATATTTACTTTCCATTTTGTTTTGATTTTGTATGTTTTTTTTTCTGTTTTGTTTTTGTTGGAGTTATGATGTACCAAATTGATTTACGTACTCAGCTCTAATTGGCTTGCACCGTGGACCTTGACGTAGAACGATGAAAGTTAATGTTAAGTGTGCTAGGCTGTTGCTGTTTTAAACAAATAATAAATTAATAAATATAAATAATAGTAATAAGTAATGTAAATAAACTAACAACTTTTGAATAAAACAGTGTATATTCCCGCGTTTGTAAATCTTAAAGGATGTATACGGAACGAGTTTGGAACGCGGGGCAGCACTAAACTGATTAATATGCATTTAATATCCTATGTTCGCTAACAACTCCCTCGAGTAATTTCCGACAAATTACAAATACATTATTTATATGTAAATGAAAATGTATTACGTTCCTGTGAGATTTCGTGATCAGAAAAGAGGTAATAGTGGATCATGAATAGTTTAGTTCTATGGTAGTGTAATTTACATTACACATTGTTGTATTGCACTTAATTGGATCTTTTAATACATTGTTAAATGACTACTTCTAGCTTAAATGGATAAAATTCTTTAAAGTCCATCTAAACTCGCATAAGTCGTAATCCGCGTTTGTAAGTCATTTTGTCCTCGTAAGTTTTTTAAGACTGCAAAACTGATTGCTAACTATTTAAATTTCTTGTACTTATAGAAGTTTAAATTGACATTGGCTGAACAAGCTTACTGACTAAAAGGTGAATTTTAAGTCACAATTATATTGTTTTTCTGTACTTATTAAGTATAACTTAAATAAACCACATATAGAAAAACTAAAACCGAATTAAAAAATATGTTTTAAACACATAATATATTCGTCTTGTACGGGGTTCGAACCCGTGACACAGCACTCATAGCTGTCACCACACGAAACAAAATTATGATACGTATGTCTCTCTCTAGGTTCGAAACCTAGGGTTTTATAATCGTATTCCTATAGTCGTATTCTAAAACACTTTTATTTAAAAAGGCATGTTCTATTTGCTCACTAAACGGAATGTGATACAAAATTCTAAT
The DNA here is from genome assembly GCA_918317495.1 of Synanthedon vespiformis. NCBI lineage: Eukaryota > Metazoa > Arthropoda > Insecta > Lepidoptera > Sesiidae > Synanthedon > Synanthedon vespiformis. The sequence continues at coordinate 4,616,770 of OU906958.1, forward strand.
GACGATATGAATGCTCAAACGAGCACACCTTGCCTCATCATTAAACTCGATTAATCTGAACGCTGATTGGAACACATCAGGCTTCAAATTAAAAAGCAAAAACTTGTAGCCCTATTAGACGAGGGAGGTAATCTATCAAACGAAAGTGTTATCTTTTGCTGTCTTCCTCCGATTTGTCACCAGGATTGGTCGACAGAGGGCAATTAGTGCGACCACCCAGAGTCGTTCTCGTCAGAGCCGCCGAGTATGCTATTGTCAGCTACGATGGCTAAAACAATTTGTAACCAGTGACCAAAAAAACAAAAGAAATGATGACAGCCGTCCCAGCTTTTGACAGGTTGTGTTTGGTGTTCCAATACAATTGTTTCGTGCGTGTATTGTTGACTAGTATTTGTTAGATTTAAATTGTATTTTGATTTTGGAAATCGAATGAAGCTTACTCGAAATAAATCCACACGAATGAAATTGAAAAAAAAAATTAATTAAATGAATTAGAGTAATTAAAAGGATTTTATAGTTTAATAACCGTATTTTTTTTCAGTGAAATCCCATTAATTTTCAAAGATTCAATACAAAAGCCTAGTATAGAAACTTTAATCAATTTTGTATTTTATCCGCACACAAAGTGTGTTGTGGCAGAATTGTCTTAAAAGTTTGTCTTGTCTGTAAAAGTGGTTTAATTTTCAAACTTGTGATCTTCACGTCTAACATTGTCATTCAAAATGAAATTTCATCTACTTGGTAAACAGTTTGTTCTATCACTTATTAATAATTTATTTATTTATTTATTTTATTTTAGGGAAATTTACAGGTATAATTACTTAATAATAGTGGTGAGTAACTCTTAAACGAATTAACTGATTTTCATAAAACTTGGTAGATAAGCATATAGACGTACAGGACACAGGATACGCTACTTTTTCTTTTACAACGCGGAAGAAGTCGTGGGCATAAGCTACTTATCAATATGTGGCAAAGAAAACTGAGTACTTTTGTCTAAGGACGATAAATCAAAAGTCAGTTATTCCTCACTTATACAGTTTATTCCACTTATCATTTACTTATGCTGAAATTATAAAAAACTTAACACTATGTAATACTATGATCTAAACACTTATGTAGTCTTTATAATTTATATCCACCATTTACCACCACCGTCTCACTCGCTGTTCATGAATCGATAGCCTGTCGTATATCTGATACTCGGGCGTGTTGCCAGCCCTTCCCCCCTTACCGCGCTACTTGCGACTTATAAGCTCTGCCAGCCCTTCCCCCCTCGCGCTACCCGCGACTTATAGGCTCATATCTCCACGCATGACATTAAGTTAACAGCTCGGCCATCCTGTTCGAAGCGAGTCCCTTCGCCTCCTTTTATTTTTTGTAATGTATGTATACATGAGGAAAAAAAAATAATAGATAGAAAGAGAGAGAAAAAACAAACTAATAGTAACTTATTGATTCCAATACCTTAAGTTCTTAAGCACCTACTTACTTATATTAATATTAAACATATTGAAAAACTTGTTAAAATTATTATCCTAAATACAGCGTAATCCAAATTAGAAAGAGAGAGGAAAAAAAAAACTAATAGTAACTTATTGATTCAAATAGTAGCACTACCACAGTTTCTTAAGTACCTACTTACTTATATTAATATTAAACATATTGAAAAACTTGTTAAAATTATTATCCTAAATACAGCGTAATCCAAATTAGAAAGAGAGAGGAAAAAAAAATTAATAGTAACTTATTGATTCAAATAGTAGGTAGCACTACCACAGTTTCTTAAGTACCTACTTACTTAGATTAATATTAAACATATAGAAAAACTTATTAAAATTATTATTCTAAATACAGCGTAACTCAAATTAGAAAGAGAGAGAAAAAAAAAGACTAATAGTAACTTATTGATTCATATAGTTAGTAGCACTAACACAGTTTCTTAAATACCCACTTACTTAGTTTAATATTAAACATATTGAAAAACTTGTTAAAATTATTATTCTAAATACAGGTGTAATTCTTTTTATCAGTATGTGTAATGAATTTCTTCTATTTCCTTTTTTTTTGTGTTTGTAACTATACAGTAATTATGACAGAATAAAGTAAAATAATCATATATCAACGTAAAGTAACCATTGGGAATATTAATTTATAATTGTTTAAATTGACAATTTAATTATCCGTGTCATTGTCCGATTCATCGGAGCTACTTTCAAAGTTTCTTTTGAAGTTCATCCATGGTTGTATTTTATCTATCGCTACTACGGATTCATACTTTCGGCCATTTTTACGCGTTAACGGGGTATCCTCAATAACGAACCTGTCATTAGGGAGCACTTTTATTACACGATAAGGCCCTTGATATTTACAAGCCAGTTTTTGGGATTTACCGCTGTGTGGTATTTGTCTCTCTACTCGAACAAGATCACCTTCTACGTACTTCCTTGCTGGCTTCCTATGCTTATTAAATCTCTCTGCGTCTTTTATTTGTTGTTTTTTTATTTTTTTACTAGCCTCGTGTCTTAAACTATCCAAATTTTCTTCGAGATTTATTTTCGATGTTTCGCTAATTATTGAGCTTAATATTCCCTCTGCTCTACTTATTATATTAAACCCAAATAGCAATTCCGAAGGAGTCTTTTGTGTAGTTCTATGTTTTGTAGTATTAATACCAATTTGAATATCGTGGACATGATCATCCCAGTTTTTTTCGTTCTCACCATGGGATAAGGAAGAGAGGGCATCAAGAATGGTCCTGTTGAAGCGTTCGACTTGTCCGTTTGCTCTGGGTGTTGCAACTGCATTTTCAACATGTTTGGTATCACAAGAGGATATAAAATCTTTAAACATTTTGCTTGTAAAACTTGATCCCTTATCAGTTATAAGCCGCGTTGGTACTCCAAAGTAGCTAATGTGTTCCTTTAACACTTTGATTGTGGTTGTTGATTTCGTATTTCTGACTGCGGTAATATTTATATATTTGGTAAAGCCATCAATCAGTATAAGCAAATAGCAATTCCCTCTCTTGCTCTTCACAAATGGTCCCAAATGGTCGGCGTGTACCGTGTGAAAGGGTATGTTAACTTTTTCGATTGGGTGGAGTTTGCCTTCGCGTTTTCCTCCGTAATTCTTGTGGTAAGCACATTCGAGACAAGATGTAACATACTTCTTAACAAAGCGACGCATTTTCGCGAACCAGTAATGTTGTTGTATACGGTGCAATGTTTTTTCGAACCCCATATGTCCAATGTCATCATGATTCTTTTTCAATATCTGCCACCGTACCCCTTTTGGTACTAACCATTTAATTTCTTTACCAACGATGCGGTAAACACGTCCATTTTTAAGCTTGTAGTTTTTTTGTATGTCAGATGTTTGGGTGGATTCAGGATTACTGAGGATCTCCTTGATTTTTCTGACGTCATCGTCGGCTGTTTGGACCGCGGTGATCCAATTCTGTTCAGTATCTTGTTGGACTGCTAATACATCTAACACATGTGGTATGTCCGTACATGTATCGATCGGATTCCGACTAAGCGCATCTACGTGTGACATACGTGAACCGGGTCTATACTCGATATTGAAGTCGTACTCTTGCAGCTGAATCCACCAACGAGCTATTCGAGGGACGAGATCCCGTTTTGTAAGGGTAGCTCTTAGGGCATTACAATCCGTAATTATTTTGAATGGCACGCCAACCAAATATATTCTAAATCGTTGTAATGATGCAATAACTGCCAGTGTTTCGAGTTCGTAAGAGTGAAATTTCCTTTCATCAACAGTAGTTTTTCGACTGAAATATGAAACCGGTTGTAATGCCCTTTTCGTGCTGTATTGAAGTAAGATCCCAGCTAGTCCTTCTTTGCTTGCGTCCGTGTGCAGCTCTGTTTCGGCCTTTGGATCATACAATGCTAACAAGGGTCGCCTCACAAGTATGTCTTTGATTTTGATGAACGACTCCTCTTGTTTTGCACCCCATTCCCATATCGCGTTTCCTTTGAGTAAGTCTGTTAACGGTGCGGCGATAACCGCATATCCTTTTATGAATCGCCTGAAGAATCCCGACAGGCCAAGAAATTGGCGTAATTCATGTTGATTACTAGGTCTTACAAATTTTTCAACTGCCTCAGTTTTTCTATTCCCTGGTCGTATTCCTTCTGCACTCACTTCGAAGCCCAAAAAGTCTATGTTACTTTGAAAGAAACTGCACTTGCTGAGTTTCAGGGTTAAACCTCCATTCTCTAGTAATTTTAATACTTCCTCTAACCTGTGAATTCCTTCTGTAAAGTCCTTAGCAGGAATGAGTACATCGTCCATATAAACAATGGCATACTTGATTTTTGCCTCTTTGAGTATTGTATTCATGGTCCTTTGAAATACTGACGGGGCGTTAACTAATCCAAACGGCATACGGTTATATTCGTACTGCCCATCCGGCGTGACGAATGCCGTTTTATGTCGAGATTCTTCCGTTATTGGTATTTGGTAGTATCCGGATGCTAGATCCAGTGAAGTGAACAGAGTATTTCCTGCCAGTAGATCTAGCTGGTCTTCAACACGTGGTAGGGGGTAATGTTGTTTTTTAGTTTTCCGATTGAGAGCACGATAGTCTACGCATAAGCGTTTATCACCTGTCTTCTTTTGAACTAATACGATCGGACTGGCATAAGGTGATGAAGATTCTCTAATAATTCCATTGTCCATCATGTCTTCTACCATATCTCTTACTAAATTTCTTTCGGCATGGGACATGCGATAAGGTCGGTATACCACTGGTTCTGCATCGTTTAATTCTATTGTCATTTCGCCAGCGTTTGTGAAGCCTAGGTCCTTAAGTCCGCTAGAAAAACAGTCATTGTACTTGGTTAATAGTTGTTGTAATGTACTACGTTCATATGTGCTGAGATGTGGATTACAGATGATTTCACTGGACTCATTCGTGAGATCAATTTTTAAACTAAAAGTGTTCATCATTCTCACCGGCATTGTCGTGTTTGTTGAAGATACGCGCGTCAACAAGGTGCCCTTTTTTATACAAAGTTTGTTTGGTGAAGCGTTATGTATTAATAAAGCACCACATTCATTCTTAATTTCGTAACTTCCCGGTAAGAGGTAATATTCCTCACCTTCAGGTCCTCTGAGCGATCCATTTACATAAACGTTTTTCGTTATCTTTTTCTCGGCGTCAACCTTAACTGCACGCATTGTATTTGGTAGTATATCCACATCATTGTTAGAAATCAAACATATTTTGTCTTTCACAATTCTCTGAAATATTAATTCATTGGGAGTCTTAGTGATTATGATATCAGGTTTCTCCGTAAAGGAATGGCCTAGTAGTACTGGTTTACCCAGTACATAATCGTCTACCAGGTATATATCAATAGTTTCCTTTATTCCTCGCACTTCGACTTCACATACAGCGACCCCTAGCGGAAATATCGTGTTTGCTCCCAAACCCCTGAGTATCGGCAGATTCTCTCTATGGCAGACTTGCAGATTAGTTTCCTTTGCGTTGGTGGCTCTGATCAATGTACACTCGCTCCCTAAATCTACATGGCATTGGATTGGTATGCCATTTACCTTTATTTCAATAAAATATTTGTTTTCTTGTCCATCCCTGATGTTTAGTTTCGCCACATGCTTTACGTCCTTGTTTCTGTCGCGGTTTCGGCTATCAGTGTCCATGTTTATGTTTCTGTTTCTAAAACAATCCTGAGTTTGGTGGCCTATTCTATTACACGTCGTGCATTTTATGCCAGGTTTATCACACTTAAAACTAGGGTGACCCATTTCATTGCAGTTAAAGCAACGTATTCTCGTGTTAAAAGTTCCAGGTTTAGTTATTTGCTTGTTTATCGATTCATTTTTGGCCTTAGTTGATAAGTCCCTGGATAAGTTCCTATACTGCCCAACCTTAACAGTTTTGAAATACTTCAAGACATCTTCGGGTTCACTAAATTGTGCTGCCTGAGCACCTACTTTTACGGCTCGATCCTCTACCCCGTGTAAAATACAATCAACTGCCTGCCGACCACTAATCCTACAACGGTGTAACAGGTTGACCTTCGCGTAATAATAGTGCTCCAATGACTCTCCATATTTAACCTTATACGCTAACATGTCAGTCAGAAGTTCGGCATAATCCTCGCGACAGGGAAAGGATTGTACCAACTTTGTTTTCCATTCAGTCCAACTAAGTAACAGGGACGGTAGTCCCTGATACCATGTTTTTGCAACCCCGCTGAGTTTTGGTAAAGAATAGTGTATAGTGGCCCTTTCATCCCAGCCATATATTTCGGCACATTCCTCTACTTTCGTTAACCATGTCAGGATTGTTTGTTCCTTTGACATTGGGTTAAATTCGGGTAACACATTACTATTAAAAGTTAACTTAGGTTTATCCGAACTTCTGACATCATTTAGGATACTAAGAAACTTATCTAATATTTTGTTTGTATTTGACGCTTCCTGCGTTAATTTCTCCTTGGCGTCAACCTCTGACGAGATGCTGTGATTCCTTAGCGTCCGTCTCTTCCTCTGCGTCCCCCTAAGCTCTTCATCCGAATCGTCTGATTGGTCTTGATACCGATTATTGCGCTCGTTTTGGTAAACAGTTCCTTCATGTTTTGTAAATCTTTCAAACATCGGTTCTGACCTCGAACACGACGCACCATGATCCTCAAACCTGGATCTTCCATATTCCGTGTGTGACATCGGTTCTAACCTCGAACCGGACGTCCCATGATCCTCAAACCTGGATCTTCCATATTCCGTGTGTGACATCGGTTCTAACCTCGAACCGGATGTCCCATGATCCTCAAACCTGGATCTCCTTTTCTCCGTTTGCGACATCGGTTCTAACCTTGAACCGGATGTCCCATGATCCTCAAACCTGGATCTCCTTTGTCCCGTCTGCGACATCGGTTCTAACCTCGAACCGGATGTCCCATGATCCTCAAACCTGGATCTCCTTTGTCCCGTCTGCGACATCGGTTCTAACCTCGAACCGGATGTCCCGTGATCCTCAAACCTGGATCTCCTTTGATTGTCATGCGGCGCCGGTTCTGACATTGAGCGACACGCGCGCATGCTTCACTTTCTTCAATTCCCTTAAATCTGGGTGATCGTCAACTGCCCCTCCAGGGGTCTTTCTTTTATGGGCTTTGTTGTTTTCCTGAAACTTGAAAGTGATAGGATTAGTGATAGTTTACTACCACTATTATATATATCTGGGTACGGTAATTATAAACGCAAACTAGCTTATTTGGCACGGTTGTTGCTAATCGCAAAAATTTGGGGAACTTTTTTTGGGCCTACAAAAAGAGTATAACATATAATTCATGGGGTAACGTCATTGTACTTATTCATTGAAGGTGATATAACAGAGTACAGGACCATTGCCAAAACATTCAGATTGTAAATCTATGTTTTTCTTAATCTTTGATATTATTATCAGTGAATTTATGAATACGGTTCGTAATGAATATTTTCCCACAAATCGGCAATATCCTTTTCCTCCTTTTTTAATATTTTACGATGCGTACGAATGCGGGGTTACCTAAATATTATAGATTATTCCAAGGATAGTACAAGAAAAGTTGGTTTCGACACTAGTTAGTTTAAACGATCAAGCCGTTATTATCAATACTGATAATAAATCTGTAAATGTAGGCATTGTATGCATTGTATGCTCCTCCATAACTCCCCAATGCATTAATTGATTTTCATGAAACCTGGTAGATGAACATTTAGACGTACGGGACACAGGACAGGCCACCCTTTTCTCCTTCAACGCAGACGAAGTCGCGGATGCCAGCTAGTCAGTACATAAATTTCAAATAAAATAAAAAGAAAGGGACACGTTTTACACATTGGTTCGGGATCTGTACACGCAGTGTTTATAAAAACTAAACCCGACCTTCGTCACAAGTGGTTTTTTTTTCTAATAGTTATGCACTACTATTTCTTGCATGTAGCGAGTTTTGTTTACTTTAACATGATCCTTCGCGATAAGATCGCATTCCATGCGTTCGGGACGCACGATTATGTTTAAATATCAGAAATATTAGTCACACAAATAAATTAATAAATAGGTAAATAAATTTAAATTTCAGTTTTAAGCAAGCTTCCTATGTTTATCTTACCAAGATTTTAAGCTTAAAATAAAAAAAAACTCAATTTCGGGCCCGTCTCTGTTTTTTTTTTTAACAAAGAGAAAATAAAATAAAAAATAAGTACTTCTTAACTACAATGTACTTACGTGTCTTCTCGTTGTGAGCGTGTCGAGAAAATTTTGTATATTCTCTTCGATCGCACTTCTGAACTTTTGTCTAAGGACGATAAATCAAAAGTCAGTTATTCCTCACTTATACAGTTTATTCCACTTATCATTTACTTATGCTGAAATTATAAAAAACTTAACACTATGTAATACTATGATCTAAACACTTATGTAGTCTTTATAATTTATATCCACCATTTACCACCACCGTCTCACTCGCTGTTCATGAATCGATAGCCTGTCGTATATCTGATACTCGGGCGTGTTGCCAGCCCTTCCCCCCTTACCGCGCTACTTGCGACTTATAAGCTCTGCCAGCCCTTCCCCCCTCGCGCTACCCGCGACTTATAGGCTCATATCTCCACGCATGACATTAAGTTAACAGTACTTAGTTGTATTTATTTATATGTTTCATTTCTGTAAACAAGGTCCTTTCGTATAAATCACAATGTTAGGGGAGGATCAATCGATATATGTTTATTGTCATTGCGAACCACAGAGAGTCAACATCAAAGGGAAAAAATCTCACAACTGACCGTAAAAGTTCGTAAAAGTGTGGCGTAAATCTCCTATATCCAGAGCAGATGTTATCAGTGACGCCAAGAATAATATCCCCATGAGCGATTTCCTTAATTTCGTGAGGCGAATCAAGGGATCGATCCGCCCCGATCGCTAGTTAGTGATAACGTTTATGGCCCATCGCCACAGTAGAAGTGAAATACAGTAAGAAACATTCAATTCTTTGCCTGAAAACCGAAAGTTTCGATGAGAAAAACCAACTTAATATGATTTTTAACAAATACTTGATACGAAGAACCCATTTCCGTACAAACTAATTATTAAAGTCGACAGAGCACTTGCAGAGACTCTAGTTTTATTAGGCTACGGTGTAACCTTACCATCAACTGGACCTACAGCCTGCGTGCTGATGTTTACAAAGAATTAATATTACAACTTATATAATATTATGTTAATATGTATATAAGTAATGCAGGGAACACTACTTCACTTAGAAATAAATATTAGTAATTTAAATATTATAGTTAAATAAAAATTATGAAAGTCTAGTGATAATGCAGAAAATATTAATGATAGAGTCAAAAGCCAAGAGTATTATAATTGACGAAATAAACCAGCATAGTTCTATTGATCATTACCATGTCTTTGTTAGACTCCACGTGAAATCTACTTTAAAAGAGTTCTGAGTCTCAATTTGAACTTGAGTCATCAAACCGCTATCATCAGCTATTAGTTAAGTTAATAATTTTTACAAATTGACATCCCTTTTAATGTAGATTTACTACCAGCGAATTAAAACGACTGTGTAAGCGCCAACTCGCAAATAACGAAGATCTTTCTTTCTTTCGATCACGACCCAACGCGGTATTCGTGTCTGGATGTCAATTGGCTATAAGGTTGCGAACTTTTCCGAAGATACGAGTACGAGGTCGCAGTTTATATTGTTCTTGTTTTTGTAGGGGTCGGCGTAATTGTGTTTCTGACGCGAGATAAACACGTTGAGGATCATAAATCTGTTACGAGATCTAACCCAAACGATTATCATGTGAGTAAAAAGATTTTATAATGTCCATATTTTTTTCAACTTTAATTTAGATATGGATAACAAGCAATTTTTTAAACAGGCAGCTATTAATATCTGTATTGATCTGACTTGATTATAGCAGGGTTACCACCCCCAGAGGTCTCAAATTACAACATGGTACAAATGCGCTACCAACTCCGCGTTTATTTACAACAGCTTACAAAGAGTTATCTATGTTGTAGCGAGATGGAAACACCTCAGCAGACACTTTGAAACAAACTTCGCGCGTCTGCACGTTAAAGTTTCTGCCCATTCGAACCGTTTTAACAGAATCTAATACTTTTTGGTGGTAAATCCTTTCATTTTTCTCCATAAATAACTATGATTTTCAAATGATTTGCTAATATTAGAAGTCAATATTCGAATTAATTTGGGACTATGAAGTTCAAATGTAATTAAAGTTATATTAAATATTAAATTAATTATACAGGCATAAGGAAGAGACAGAGAAGTGGGCTGAAAATTATAATATATGATATTACAAATTATAATAAATTATATTAATAGTAGTGAGAAGAAGTTATTAGATACTCCTGATAGGTTAATATTTTAAACGCGGATGTTTCTGAAAATGGATATATGAATGTTTATTACTCTTTGAACTATTGAATTATTGACGCAATAACTGTTGAACAGATTTTGATGAAACTTTTCAGGAATGTAGATTAATATATCAGAATAACACAGAGATTATAATTTGTGGAATTACGATGATGAGAGTCCTTTTAGTTATTACCTTGGGGTTATAAAGGTAATTTAAAATTCCAATAACAAAAGCTTTAGTGACGGCAAGAATTAAATTAAAAAACGTAATCTGATCATTTTAAAAACAAACAATACAACTCTTAAGACAATACCAGTAGACCAGCCCATATTATAGAATTACCATTGTGATTCATTTGGTGCAGAAACCCTATAACAGAAAGAAAGCCGGCCTGTTCAACCAATCAGCAACGAGCTGGAAGGCTTATGCCGGATGGGCGAGGCTTTGTCGACGTAGGTGTCGTGTAAGGTTACATGCGATCATGGTTGCTCTTGAGACACTTATACCTTCAAACAACTGACATCAGACTTTAACAATATCCTGAACACTATTAATAACAGTTGAAAGAGTAAGGAACAATATTTTATTAAAAAATTAAATCAAAAATTTGTTTTTGCAGCTAATATTAATATTTAATTATGTAATTAACTAACTACACGTTCCCGGCTTCGCCTGGGTTCAAAAGTTATAAATGCTAAATATTATGCTAATAATAATACTAAATATTATAAATGCGAAAGTAACTCTGTCTGTCTGTCTGTCTCGCTTTCACGCCAAAACTACTGAACTGAATTTAAACGAAATTTGGTACACAGGTAGTCTAGAACCTCAGAAAGGACATAGGCTACTTTTTAATGCGGAAAAAGGGTTGCAAGGGGTTGAAAAAGGCGATAAAAGTTTGTATGGAAGTATCGTCATTTGTATGAAACTCTTTGCTCTCGGGGTTTTGAAAGATGATTAGCGTCACGGATGACATACGACTATTGTCGGCTTTAGAATATTCTTTTTAGAGTTAAGTATAATTTGTAAAATAAAAAGCCTAAATAATTAAAAATGCTACCCATAGTCACTATTTCACGCGGACGAAATAGCGGGCACAGCTAGTTTTTATATAATAAGTATAGATACCAGTATAAAGATATTTCATTTCGACGAGCCCGTTAGATGAATGGTAAGATTGCTTGCCTAACGTCCCAGGGCCTCCGGGTTCGATTCCTGGCGGGGTCAACTTTGGAAATGAACTTTTCAAAGTTGGCTCTGGTCTGAATTTGGAAAGTAGTGGCTTTTGTCAATCATTCGGGCAGCAGTTGGCAGCAGTTACCACCTCCTTACAGAAGACTACCGTAACATAACAGCATAAGTGCTGTTGTGTTTCGGTGAGTGAGTAAGGCATGCCAGAGCCCATTACCCGATCCCTTATCCTTAAACCTACTATGTCGGCAGACCTTAATAGCTTTCTTTGCTTATATTATCTTCAGATAGATTGTTGAGAAAATGTCATGGTAGGTACTTGTTTCTCTAAACTTCGGCCGCATAATATGTATAATATAAGGATTTATCTGTCTTTTCATTATTCATTCACATAAAAAAGTCATCTCAAGAACTATACTCAAATAATCAGTTTTAAAGTTACATTTAAAAAGTACACAATGAAAATGTTTCTGAACATATTGTTGCCATCAACAATTCAACGCAAGAGTAATTAGGTCTGGCTCAAACATCAAGCGGGGCTGACAGTCGCCAACTGACGATAATATCCAAAGCGCGTCATTCCCAATAATTCTGTCATCGTTTAAGAGTCAAGCAAGCCCACCCAGACAAGTCCTCAAAGCGTTATATGTTCCATTTCATAAGATTCCGGCACACAAAATAATAATAAAAATGTCTTGCAACTTTAATAATCTCAACTTTAGAGTAGGTACGTAATTAGTTTTTTCACAGCTTCTTACTTTAAATAGGTATCTCTTAGAAAGTTACCTATTACTTTTTTCAGCTATTTTACACTTTTTATGTCTCTATATATCTAATGATCAATTTTAGTAATCATGACTATCTGTTTTCCACAACTAACAAAGTTGTTTGTTTTCCATAAGGGATGATTCTTTTTATAATACAGTCGAATTGAGAACCTCCTCATTTTTTGGCAGTCGGGTGAAAAAGAAATGAATGTGTTTTCTATTGAACAAACTATTGTGAAATGTTAAATTAAAATCATTTGCTCACTAAAAACTAACTGTCCTTCTTATCAGTTAAAATCAGTATTAAATGTTAAAGGAAGAAAATATTTACAAAATAGACAATTACTATAAAAAATCGAGTGCTGTATTTATACAGTTTGAAAGTAATTGTATATGTCAACACTTTTGCTTTGAAAATAAATTTGTATATTAACAAGACGAGACGCGTGCCATTTCCAAACTGTCCCTGGAAGTACTCGATGTCTGTCACATCCAATACTACGTAGCCACTGTTTCGCAACCCCACCACATAAATTTAGATGTTATCTCAACAGAGCAACCGACTTATTTAAATGTACAACATCACAAAAGATATTAACATAAAGTAGCTGATTTGAATGATCGCAATCCGCGTGTTGTTCTAAATTAGTTTCTGCGCTGCCAGTAACTTGCTGAATTAAAATGAAATGTTTCATTTATATTGATCTGCATAAAATTACCTTGAAAATAGTATACTGCCTTGGATGGACAGGACATACTGCTGACAGCATGAACTGTTGCTTTTAAAACTTAACACTAGCAGGTTAATCTGCAAGTAAGTACTCCAAAGCAAATATAAACGGTTTTTTTAACATTCATTCCAACAAATCTGGGGAAATGGAGATCTCAGATTATACATGCTAGTATTTGAGATGTCATCTCACGTTAGAAATGGAATACATTTTTAGCACAGCCCTACCCGCGTGTTGTCAGCCCGGATAAACTTCTAAATCGATTCTGCAGCTGAGAGTGACACCCGTGGATAACATATCTCCGCAGTATTCTGGATTTGCATAAAGAATACCAAACATATACCTACATTTTTGGGAAATGTAGAGGTGTATTTTTAAATTTTCATTATATAACTGGCCATTATTTAAAGTAAATTCCTCTAAACTCATCATGTCTGTTCTGCTATAACCTGTTAGGGATGATTTATATTAGACCGTGGCGTTATATTTTATGGCGTTAATTATGTTTATTTTATGGTGTAATATAAACATCTTCATACAAATTATATGTAACGTGCCAAACGTGTGCCCCGTCCGGGCCACGTCCGAGGCACGGCCCGGACACGTCACGGTCTAATATAAATCATCCCTTAGGTTGAACAGCGAAACAGCACATCCGCCATATCCTGATGTCTTCGATAGCTGCCCAGCCGAGCTGGATTTGACTCTACCTAATAAATTAATAATATTCATAATAAATTATAATATAAGAATGTTGATGGTTTGAGTACGCTTCAAAAACTCGAGAATGGGTAGACCGATTGTAATTCGGTTTTCACATGTATAAAGAGGGATAAACAGGGAAGATTTTTATGTAAAAAAAAATTGAGCCCCGCTCCCGGCTTCGCTAGTAAATTATAATTTCATAAAGATTAATAACAGAACTATTTTTTAAATTTCATAATAATTACAGGTATTTTTCTTAACACAACGTTTGAATTTTTACTTGTGAGTTCATTAGAAAGTTTATAAAGATAACTAATAAAGAGTAACTAACTTTGTGGGAACGTGTGAGCTTATAAATAAAAGTCGATAGGAATATGACAGGGTCGGTATTGCATGTGTAAATAAATAAATATTGCGCCCTACCGATTAAATTATATTGGTGGATTTCTTCGAGCTATATCTCGTTATATGAGACCGGTGGAGTAATTATTTGAGTCAATATTGCGGTGCTTTTAGCAACATCGTCGACAATCGATCAAGCAGCTGGTCGCAAGGCCAAGTAATTTGATACACATAGCTGTATCACAACAGCAGGCGGAAATACAGTGTGTAATCTACTAAGTAGAGACTTTAAATTTACTTTATCTTGACATATGATAACAATTAAGTTAAAACCAAGTTATTAAACAAAATTATTATCATAATTATCATCATTGTTTGTGCTTGTTTTTCTATATGTTATCTATGTATGTTGCTTTGCTGCTTTGCTGCAAATAAAACATTATTCTATTCTATTCTATTCTATCATCTTACATATAATAAAATCATTGTTTATCTGTGCGTTTGTGCACGTAAAACTCAGAATCGGCTGAACCGATTTGAATGCGGTTTTCTCTGATGTATTGTACAAAACTTAACGTAACATTTAGTGTATGTTTTTTTTTCCAATCGGCTTCGAAACAAAAAAGTTACGCGCTATTCCAATACCATGCATACGAATTCGCGGGCACAGTTAATTGTAGTCAATATGTTCAACATAAATTAGTTCTGAATAGATTTCTTTGAGATTTTACTCACAAATTTTCCTTGGAAGCTCTAAATAAAGATTATCTCAAATACAGATAATTTATTTTTCAGGAAAAACCTTAGAAATCCCTACTGTATTTTGTCTTTACTTTGTAATTGTGGACACAAATAAAATCACTTAGCCGCAGAGTGGCGCCCTACTGGGCCCATCTACCGCTCACTGTGGGAAACACTGAAATAAAATGAGGCTAGAAGGGTCGGGAAACTTTATTAACTCGGACTCTGTTTTCTACTCTACACATTGGTCATTCTACTCCATTTTAAAGATGTTAACCATCGCTGAGTTATAAGACAGACAATAATAGATATTTAAAAAAATATTCAGATGTTTTTCCGTGAGTAAGACATTTTGTTGTAGCTTCTAACTTTTTTTTAGAAGTCTAGAGTTTTTTTTATAACCTATGCATTCCCTAGAACAAGATTATAATTATGATATAATATTAGAGGCCCGCTCGGATGCAATTTTTCTGCAAATGGTATATACACAAACCTTCCTCATTGATGGGTTGACTAGCTGGTGCTCGCGACTTCGTCCGCGTTAAAAAGTATAAAACGCCATCTAAAAATATAACCAAGCAGTTGTCATGTTAGTCACTTCACTTGTTGTTGGATAGATGGCGCTATCTCCCGGGCCAAGCCGCTAGTATTTACTTTTATTTTAGATTTCCCGTAGGAATGAAGCATTTTCCCGCTGTAAAAAGTAGCAAATGTTCATTACAGATAATGTCGGCTTCTAATGGTAAAAGAATTTTTCAAATCGGTCCAGTAGTTTCGGAGCCTATTCTATACAAACAAACAATCAAATCTTTCCTCTTTATAATATTAGTATAGAAAAGCGCATCAAAATCCGTTGAGTCGCTTAGAAGAACTTAGCAAAGAAACAGACAGACTCGGGCAGCGACAGTTAAAGTTTTAATTAAAGAAATATATGGTTACTGTGAGTCAACCGTAACAGATAAGAGATATGCCATCCCGGAGTTTTCTTTAGTATTTTAGAAGAACTACAATGCTCTAGTACATCATTTTAGCCTTACTTTAGCCTTGGTTGCATAATTTTGTTGGTTTATATGTCATATATGTTCAAAAATTTGAATACTAGCCTTAGGATTAACTTGAAATTTTCACACAAAATTGAATATAAACAGTGGAATAATCTTATATACTTACTTTTTTTTCCAAAATTTGTGTTTTCTATAAAAAAAAAAAATACAGCCAACAATTTTGTTCTAAATTGTAGCATGCCAATATGCCATCTAAAACGAACGACGTACAGAATCAGAATAGCAATGGAATCAGACAAGGCATTGCTCGTATCGTGAGGTGTTTGCGTGTTACTGAAGCCATTTTATCTGCATATTCAACTCTTATGGGCCTTCTACGTATTGTAAACGTACCAAAGGGAACATGCCTTGCTAAGCTTACGTTCTTGTAAACAATTTTAAATAACATTGAATTTATTTGTTTATTTATCATTTTATGCAAAATATACCAATATAATATATTATACCTAAATATTGAAACAAATTGATCCAATAATATCCATACCAAATAATCAAATATTTTTTTTATCTTAATAGAAATAGTAGCTTTCTAATTTATAATATTATTACGGAAATATTAATTTATACTAGTAGTAAGTAAGAGATACCAATTTTTTTAGTTAGTACTATTTTGCACGTTATTGTTTTGTCTCTAAAGTTCACAACTTAAGAGTCATGCAAAGATATTAATTTTTATTTCTTACTTTAGGTATATTTCAATAAGCACCTGACTTAAAAACAAACTGAAACTAATTTTCGGTTCCGTTACCCGTGAAATCTATTGGGAAATAAGATAATTAATATGCTTTTGCAGTCTCAAGCCACGCCGGTATATTTTGTTTGTCGATTTAGGCAATCCATTACTGTCAAAAATCTTCTTTAGGGAGATTAACTCTGACTTACGGGTTCGAATTTACTTATATTTCCAAAAATCTTCAAATTTAATAAAAACGGTTATACTGTTTGAAATCAAATTTGCAACCTTCGCCGTCCATCGACATAGTATATGGAGTTTGCTGACTGTAACGTCACCATCTGGCGCTCTAGCCACCTGATAGGAAATATCGTTTGCTTTTTTTGCAAAAGAAAGTCTATTCTCGAATGCTCGCAATGCTTTTGGTTTAGTTGTCATCTCGCACGATTATATTTCATACGAAAAGGCATAATAATTCTTCCCAAATTCTTCGAAAACTATGTTAAATATACCTTCTGGATGATTAAAACATTTTGTATGGGGACTGTGAACGTGCTAAGGGTTATAAAACTGAAATAGTTACAAAACCCAATTGAATTTGTTCAAAGCCAGGACGAATCCCTGTATAAATAAAACGTAATATGCGTGAATAATGAGAAACGACATCTGAGCTTATCCAAGTGTATATAATCACAGATGATGGCAAAACTTACTTGCTACAGTTATTCAGTGTTCAACATTATTTATTGTACGTAAGAATTTGCATTATTATCGTCATTTCTTTAGACATTTTTAATATAATATAGTTATTTGGATACATATTAGACATATTTAACTCTCTGCAAATTTTTTGAAGAAAAGTATATAACTACATTATTATATTTAAATAATTAAATAGGGTTTGCTCTAGGCCACCATCCAGCCGTATAGTGAAGATGAGGCCTATGATGAAGCGAACTCACCCAGAAGATGAGTTCTGTTGTCAATGTATTGTTTAATTTAATAGACATAATGTACGTAACTGAATTTAAGTTATATATTTTTTTGTTAAAGTCGGCCAGGTAGGCTGACGGTCCACTTGATGGCAAGTGTGGCTACCGTCAGCTATATCACAGGAAGACTACTTACAGGTGCAGGCATCCGTTACTCACTCATCTAAACACAACAGCACGCGTGCTGTTCACGGTGGATTTCTGTGATGTACCATAAATGAAAATCTTATAAAGAACTAATAATCGAATTTATAACAAAAAATATACGTCGATCATAGAAATGTCTAGGATAGTTTGCTATTATCTGATGTATAACTGTACTCTTCACTTTCTCTTATGTCGAATAACGCCTAGAATTAGATATATAAATTTTTTGACATTTATTTAATTTTTTTACCTTACCTTACCCATTCTTATGCTTACCAGGACCATTTCAGACTTGGTACAACCACTAGGTGATAAAGATTTTAAACATGTGTGTTTTTGTGAAGCTCTTTTAGTGAAAAGAGCTTTCTCAATCAACGTCTTTTGGTTTCTTTCATTTTCATCCAACTTAATGTGGGGCATTTGTTACATTTTGTATTTTTCACGTTCAGACCCAACGCTAGATTGAATAAAGAATGAATGTATGCCATTTGTTCACGTAAACACTAAAATAGTTTGCGACAAAAAAAAACACAAACCCACAAAAGATTTTCAATTGTGGTAGAAAATTTCGTGAGAACGAAATAACGCGTGAAATTGCTACGGAAATGGGTGATATTTGTTTGTGCTACACGGGAAGTGAAAAATTTAGGATAACTAAGTTTTTCACCGGAGTTATTACGTCATTTGCGTTAGGCTATTCTTGTATTCAGAATAATTTAGTATAAATGAATATTATTCATATAAAATTATACTCATAAATACATACAAAAAAATATTAAGTTTAGTTATAAGTCCTCACATAAGACGATCTCTCCTATCCTATACTACTTAAAATAAGTACTTAAATTTTTGCTAAATTACGTTATCACGTTGCTAAATTAGTGTCCTTATCAAGAAAGGATCCTTTATCAATGGTTTTAGTTATCACATTAGTGGTAACTGTAGCCTTAAAACTAAGTAGTTTTTTATCTATCTATGCTAATATACTAATCAATAATATTATAAAGATATGTCTCTAATAAATAAACACAAAAACCACTGGACTATCTACATTTTATCAGCGAATAACATAATAATATGCTATATTGTATTAAGAGAAAACATTTGTATTTTTGTATCTTTGTTTGTAATGAATAAATTCAAAGCTACTCAACTGATTTTAAAAAT
Organism: Synanthedon vespiformis; assembly: GCA_918317495.1. NCBI lineage: Eukaryota > Metazoa > Arthropoda > Insecta > Lepidoptera > Sesiidae > Synanthedon > Synanthedon vespiformis. The sequence continues at coordinate 4,635,724 of OU906958.1, forward strand.
CCTTTCACCCTTAGAAAGGTACCTTATCAGCGAATAACATAGCCTAAATATACCAATATATTGTTTGTTTGTTTGGTTGTACGCGCTAATATCAGGAACTGGTTCGAATTGAAAAATTATTTTGTGTTCGATAGTCCATTTATCGAGGAAAGCTAATAGTTTACAGATAACGCGGACGAAGTCGCGTGCAACAGCGTTTAATGTTTGAACTGAAGCTCTTTTTATATAATTGTTTACTCAGTTTCTAGATTTTGCCGTCAAAAGATGAACAAAAGTCACTCTCTGAATGATTAATAAGGATTGTATTATGGTTAAGGTCGTTTGCATTCACGGAATACGGTGCACTTTGACAAATAGCTGTAGTTTCTTACAAAACAAAGTGGGTTATATTTCGTTCCCACAATGCAGACGTTTATTGAATAAGAAACAGGATTGTACATACATGACATGGCTCTTACATAATCCATGGCAAAGCGTTATGTTAATTGTTTGTAACTTTTTTAAACCATTTTTGGTGAAATCCTCGCCTAACTTTTTTTTCTTCTATAAAACTCAAAGTGTGCGAGATGACTACTAAAAATATAGTTAAATTTTAAAATGATTTAAATTTACGAAATGAAATTGTGCAAGATGACTACTATAATAGGTTTAGTAGACAAATCACGCACAAAACTTCGCTTTCTTTAAAAGGGCTCTGTCTATCTTTTTTGTTGGTCTGAGAATTTAACATTCACTTCTGTACTCCACATGAAACTGTGACTCAATAACACAATAACTAGTCCCTGAAGAAAATTAAGTAAGTCGAGGCAAACTTTTGTTTCAATTATGATTGTCACAAACTTTTATCGATTGCTTCGACATTGCTGTCACGAATGACAGTCAATACTGTCTTCACGAAGGACCCATTAAAAAGTTTGAACTGTCTCCAAATTGATTGTGAAACCCAGTGGCCTCGTGTTGGTTTTGTGTAGTAAAATTTATGTTATTTTATTCCTAATGAAAAGCTTTGAAACAACAAAATGCTAGAAAAAAATTTTAGTTAAATTTTGCTATCACTATTCACTATTAAAATTTCATGTACAGTATGTATCCTTTTAAATAAAGTAATGAAGGATGACCATCTTTATTTGATTACCTACCCTTACCCCCATTTATAATTAAATTCATTGTAGTAATTAATTCTGAAATACAAATGCGAACAAACCCTTATAATAAAATACGGGTTATGTACATCCTAATCCTAATCCTAATAATATTATAAATGGAATAGTATGTATGTTTGTATTCTTATATGCTTAGATTCTTCAATAATGCTAAAAACGGATGAACAGAGTTGGATGAAATTTAGGCACACAGATAGTTTATGAACCTGAATTAATATATTCGACAAAAAGTAGGACACTTTTTATCCTGAAAAATGTTAGGATCTCAAGGAATCGCCTAAAAATATTTAAAAAAAATTGGTGGTGTCGTCATCACCATCGCATCGTCACAATGATAAAGGTGTCCGGCGTTATAACTCATATGTTTTATTTTTTCAATGCATACGAAGTGGCGGGCGTCGGCTAGTATACACAATAAATCGTTGGTTCTATCCATTCAAACCATTAACAGTTCTGTTAGGAATGTCATTTTATATTTTCAAAAATATATCTCAGAAATAAAACACAACTAGGAACGCTTTGTTCTAAATACATAAAAATCTAACATGTACTCATCTTCGTGTCACGGCTTACTTTAACAATATTGCAGCAGTTTTTATCAACATAATAATCGAATATGTATTCAAGTGCAGCGCTATAGCGTTACCACTTTAACTTTGCTTACATCTGTGTGATTATAACCCTTATAGCGCTTGACATAAGGGCTACATGGAATGTAGTTACAAAGCATTTTATGGATTTAGACCAGTCTCACGTTCTAGTGGTGCCTCTTAGTGACTTATAGATACAACAGTGAGTTCTTTGCCTTTATTACCACTTATGTGGAGAGTAAAAGTATAATAATTGTTAAGGTTACTAGCTAATTTAATGACGCTGTTAGGTTAAACTCATTTGGTGTTTGTGTAGGATTTGCTGTAAACTAAATTAACGACACCCTGCAAGAGCGACTAAAATCAGTAATATAGGTTTTATTCGCATTATATCCTTTATAAGGCACACTGCCAATGTTTGGAACTCTCTGCTGGCGTCTGTGTTTGCGAGCTCATATAACCCAAATCTTTTCAAAATTCGAGTGAATAGGCATCTTCTGGGTGAGCCCGCTCCATGCTGGATGCTGGTCAAAAGCAAACCAAGGTCAAGAGCAAGAGCAAAAAATAAATAAAAAAATAGTATTTGTGAGAATATATTGTTTCAACTTTCAATATAGGTACAATAATGCGCATAAACGAAAACAGAATGCGACGCAACACATTCGCAGTATATAATTATTGAACTCGCAAAAATATTCGAATTTATTTAGTACATAATTAAATTACAAGAATTCAACCCCCGAAAATGTTACAAATGCTGCACATTTTAGAAATTAATTACTCGTATTTTTTTTTTTTTATGTTAAGGTCGACAGACAGGCTGACGGTCCACTTGATGGAAGGTGGCTACCGTCGCCTATAACACAAGCAACGCCATAAGTGCTACACGTGCGCTGCTGACCATAGAAGGATTAAGGATAAGGGATAAGGAAGGGAAGGGGGTAATGGGCTCTGGCATCCCTTACTCACTCACCGAAATACAACAGCACATATGCTGTTATTTCACGGTGGTATTCTGTAAGGGGGTGGTTACTGCCACCAGACGGGCTGCCCAAATGACTGCGAAACGCAGTGTGCCCTACCACTACTATACTTACTTAGATTATCGTATACTTAGATTTAGGTAATTAATTTTCTTCCATCTATCCATTCCAAGCTAACATGCTCATAATGCTCGAGTTGAAAAGTATGGTTACTCAGGGACATAAAAAACATGTAATTTTTCTAGATATCATATTATTATGAAGGTTTGGATTGAAAAAAAAACTGAAATTAATTTCTATTTACTATAATTAATTTCAATAAGTGCATGTTCAATAAGTGTCGCGAATGTCTAGCGCTTCTGCTTGCTGTTATTCACATTGTATGTAAGCTCAGTGATGTAAGTATAGTAAGTTGAGACAACGATTTTTCCCAAATACTCTTTACTGACGTCACTCGCTCGTACAGGGTGGTGCCCTTAAATATTTTATTAGCGAAGTGGACGCTTTTGTGGGGAACAAAAAGAATTAAAGAAAACATTGAATGAAAAAAACAGTAAAGAAAAAACATCAAATACAAAATTTCTGCACATGTAAAGTGACAAGCATTAAATGAATCGTCTTTCCATTTGGTTATTCCGTTTATCAGTTGGCATTATCTCCTTCAGTGTACAATGAGAGACAACCCGTTAAATGCTCGCCGCAGTCTAACATCTTAATAATCCGTTGAAGGGTCTTGTCTGCTCAGCGTGGCGCAATCCCAACGGACTATAATTATTTTTCGCGGAGTGACATCTTACGTGGAACGCAACACTAACCAATAAATTATACTCACATTAATTTCAATTATGGCCTCAATAATTCCGGCACTCGTGAAAATTTAATTAATTCACATCAGACTGCATTGTCGTACGATACGTTTCGTTAATTAATTTACCGAATCCGTTAATGAAGATCCAACTTGCAAAGAGTCGCTTGCAAGTCTGTTCGGAATTTTGGTATTAATCATGATGCCAAGCTCTTATTACATTATTATCTCATGCTATCTTCTATATTTATTTCATCCATATTCCACTAATATTATAATGCAAAAGTTCGTGAGGATGGATGGATGTTTGTTACTCTTTCACGCAAAAACAACTGAAAGGATTTTGATAAATTTTGACGGATAGTTTACCCTTATTTTCCAGAGTTATTTGATGTACTTTTTTTTAATTATTGTGGGAATGTCAACAGAAAGGCGTTCCAATAGATGGCGAAGTAACTGGCTACCATCGCAACGCCACAGAGGTCTTGCAAGTGCGCTGCCGAATTAGAGACAAGGGACTAGGAAAGAGTAGGGATTAGGAAATGTACTAATATTTTCAAATATTTGGTATAGGACTTATAGGAGGTCATTATGAAGAGAGAAATTGGAAAAACGGTTCGTGCGATACTGGGAACGGGTCGTTAATAACTTACAAACCTTATTTTAGTGCTAAGTAATATAATGTTTATTTAGTTTCTGCGGTGCTTATATCATTGCTCTCACAAGTAATAAAATATTAATCTTTCTTAACTCAACGCGAAATTTTCTAACATTGTTTACCCAAGTGGCTATAATAGACCGCCCGTGTACTATTTCTCCAACACAACACTGAATTTATTGTTCATGACTTTTAACGGTCCAACAGTATGTCGAGATGACAACTGACAAGTGTCTCGTATAAAGTTTAACGAAATCCAACCGAGCGGGGACGGCCCGTCGATGCGCGTAGAAAGTCAACCTTTACGATGCTCGACTGAACAAAACAAAACAAGTTGAACATGTCAATGCCCACGCCTTTGGTACGGTAACCCGATACAAGCAAGCGGATACATTTAACACCACTGAGAGGTTTGCAAGCGGCGAAGGTATCGCGTGAGAACTGGGCATTAGGAGTAGCGATGAGCGCAGCGGCGTGCTCTTTCCCGAAGGACATTGCAGATAGTTTAGCACAAGTAAGCGCTACTGTCGCGACCATAATCTAACCAAAGACTACCAGGTGTCACGCACCCTCGGCTCTCTACCGTAAACATTGTATCTAGCAAATACTTAATGCAAAATAGAAGACCGTAGTTGCAAAACTCACAACATAGCCAAACGATAATTATGCTCGCACACGCAATGTTTCAATATTTCTGTACTCCATCACTATAACCAAAGCCTTACGTGGAATCCGCTCGCCCGTGTCATGAAAGAAGATACTTTAATATCCGATTCATTGTTCTGTTACAAATTTGTCAGTGATCTTTACATTAAACTTTTTCTTCTTTAAAATTTGAGATGGGTCCATAATCCCCGTGCGGCCGGCACTTGTAAGTAAATCTTCATCGTATGACGTGTAGACCACACAAAGAAAAATAATGTTGTGTATGTGTGAGGAAATAGATAATCAATAACCAGAGGTATTAACGTTTCAACCGCACAGTACTAGTTCGATTACATATAGCAACATCGCGTTTTCACTTTTCGATATTTATGTGACAAGCTAAATGAAAGATATGAAATAGGTATCTTTTATTTTATTTCACACTAGCTCGTAACCGCGACTTCGCCCGCGTAACTTTGTAAATTATATACTAAAACTTTGATCGAGAACCAATTTGAAAACAGCATGAAAATCGGTGCAGTAGTTTTTGAGTATATCGCGAACAGACAGACAGTCGCGACGGAGGACTTTGTTTTATAATAAGTAGTGATAATATTTTTTTTCTTCGCTTGTTCCAACCATATTGAAAATGTACAAAGATTTTGTAGGAAAGAAATATTTAAAAACGATTATTTTATTATAACCTATATGTTTTTATTTCCGATAATTATACAAAAACTTTTATCGCTCTTTCAATTAGTAAAAACCATATTAATTACCTTATTAGGTGGTTTAGACTTTATTTTATCATAATATGTATGGATAGATGTACAAGATAATAGATTAGATGTAGATATACGAGTAAGAAGCTGTTTCAGCAGTCGACTAGAATTTACTGATCACTTTAAAAGACGATCGTTAAATGCACATTTTTACTGTCATTAAATTTGCTAATCTATTGTCTCAATCAACCATAAACGTGTTATAATGTGATGTCAAAAATAAATGACTAAAGCTTTGACCAACTACGCAGTTAAAAAAAATACCTATTTTAAAATGTGCGTAACTTGATACACATTTTGATCGTCTTGCTCACATAATATAGTAATCTCATCTGATTTTAACACTTTCGAACATTCAGGTAAGCCGTTTGAAGCCATCGAAATAAGGCAGTTATAAGTATAGGTCGTGCAGCGAATAAAGACTTCTCGGCAAATGTGCGCAGAACTCTATTTTTAGGTCTTTGAGAGGGCAGAGGAAAGTGAGGGGCGGGTGTGCGTCGGTGTGCCGACACGTTATTGGTAGACTCTCGCTCTTCTCCTCCCGCACTTCGTTCGCGCATCTCGAGTCTCTTAGGTACTGTTGTGTATAGATTGTTTTATCGTATTAGTAAATACGTCATGGTGAATAAATGCCTAAAAAAACGTTGTCCTTCAACATCGCACGGTGATTTTATGGAAGGAATATCAAACATTGCCTGTAATGTTAAGTTAGTGAGGTGAAAAATTACGAAATAAGAAAAACAATTTTCATTTTCCTTAGCAATTTTGTGCGCAATTGTACACATGCGCCGATTCCCCCACAAGTGTCGCCTAAAAACCTTAATATAATAATTCTCCTATACATGGTATCACTTAAGGTAACATATGAGTTACCTTATACTTATTGATATAGAAGAGTTTCTGGTGTGTATTCTTACTAATATTATAAATGTGAATGTGAGTTTGTTTGTTACGCTTTCACGCAAAAACTATTGGACCGACCACCATGAAATTTTGCATACTATACACGAAATTTTGACAATTTTTACATTTCATCGTTCAACGCGGACGAAGTCACGGGCACCAGCTAGTATAGTGTTTTTTAAATATGTTTAGAACAGTACTTTTATTCTGGATGAAAGATAATATTATTTCTTTTCTGTATCCCTAACAAAGTGCATGCAAAATTTCATGATCATCATCATCATCAAACATTTCGCATTAATTTATAACATTAGTTAGGATTATCATTTTATCTAAGATATATTTTTTTTAAACTGATTACATATTAAATAATAATAAACGGCAAATTAAGTCATAACTCTATTGAATTATATTATGAAATTGTTGTTATATCCAGCGAACATGAATATTTAATATTACGAGGATAATATCATAATTATTTCTTGGAATAAAAGCGTTTCTATTACCTCAGATATACAAATGTAATTTCTATATAAAACCTGACAATGTCTACTATTATTATAGCAAAACTTTGTGAGTTCTAAGAAATATTTTATTATCTCACGAATGAATCTTTAAAGCGGTTCTCCCAAAAAAAATTTTGGCTTCTCTTCATTATTTTGGCAAATTAGCGTGTATTTGCATAAAATATTGTATACGTTGTAATGTTTATCGACCGTAATCACTGATTATAATTATTAATATTACATTTGGCTGCTGTCACGCAACCGTGTTTACCTCGGGGCAGACCTTAATGTTGAAGCATGATAGCCACTTCACGGTTACCGTCCGAGATGATAATTTGAGCTAATTTTACTTAATTCAGCATAATTTTCATTCGAAGTGCATGTTGCTCAAAGTCATTATAAAAGTTTACAGAAACGCTCCCGATCTAATTCTAAGTGCCCGCAAGCGAGGTTCATATAATTGGAATTTAGATATATTTTTCTCGACAGAACATTTTTATTAAAAAGAAAATTGTGTGTTCATTGCAAAGAAAAAGAATTGTTTTAGGCATAAGGAAAAATGGAAATAATAAATCAAAGCACAAAGTATCTACATGCGAACAAGGTCTATTTTTTTTCGTAAAATCGTCAAAAATGTGTTTTGGATTCGAGCATAGAAAAGCTATGATGTAATTTCGAAATTGAAAACTTCAAATTAAAATTCAAAATTGGAAATGAATTTATGCAGAGATAAAATAATATCACAAATTATTTGATAAATTTCATAATTTATCAACTAAATTATTCATGCGGTTTTCTTAAATTATTCTTGATTATGAATTCTTATCACTATTACAGAATATACATGCAACAAATCTAAGCATAAATCATTGTTAATGAAATTATAATATTATGTCAATATTATTTAATATTAACACCTATATGTATATTTTTCGTATTCTGTCATATTAAATTTATTATAGTCCAGTATCCTTCAAAGGATTTTTTTGATTACTAACAGCCTGAATCTTTGTAAGTAGCTTCAGTTTGAGGAGACGAACACCCTTTTCCTCTGCGAAAATTCTCGATAGAGCTTCCAAGCGTAATAGGACTGGAAAAACGTGTCACCCAATTTGTAGAACTATGCGGCCATTTTATTATACAAATGTTTACTAAGCTGCAGACAAAAAATCAGCTGGTTAGTAATAATTTTTATGACCTAATTATTAAAAAAAATCCTTTGAGGGATACTGCAATTGACCATTAGTGCAATATTTGATTTCTCTACAGGGCCCGTATTCTCTATGTGTGGTTTTGCTGTAGTTATCGACTCGATGCGGTTATAGACTCGACAATTGTCTACTTTGGCATTCACTAAGCACATGTAAAAATGTCTACGACGTTTTTTCCGTGGTTTTACTTGTCGATGAAGTTATTGGCGCGTTATTGTGTGGCTTTTAGTTTGACAAAGTATTATTTACAATTTAATGTCGACATTGAGTCGACACGTTTTAAAAACCACAGTTAGAGAATAGGCCCGCTGCATAGAAAGTGTTTAATACTGTGAACGCTTATCTAATTAACGATAATTGTACCACATTGTGCAATAGGTATCGTGTTTAGAACTAATGGCATCTGTGGAAGAGGAAATTTCGCCGTCCAAGCTCTCATCCATTGGTGATGTCGATCGCGGAATCGTATTGCGACGCCACGCATTCAACAAAGACATACATACTTACAGAAACGCCACATTTTAGGTATTTATCAATATCAACCATCAATACTAATAATAAGTCTGTAAGTGTAGGTATTGTATGTATGTAAGTTCCCCCTTAAACTCTTAAATGAATTATCTGATTTTCATGAAACTTGGTAGATAAACATTTCGACATTTTCCTTTTTCAACGCGAACGAAGTTTCAGGCACTAGCTAATTTAAAATATTTTAATTTGAAATGACTATTTTTCTGAAGTCACCATGTAAAATTAGGCTAAAAAATACAATTCTACAGTTTGGTTTGAATTTAATTCGTGCCTTACGTTTTATTTCCATTATTTCTAAATATAGCTGCTGCCCGCCACTTCGCCCGCGTATCTTTGTAAATTATATACTAAAACCTTCCTTGAGAACCACTCTATTTGTGGAAACAGCATGAAAATCAGTGCAGTAGTTTTTCTTTTATCGCGAACAGACAGACAGTCAGACAGACGCGGCGGAGGACTTTGATTTATAATATGTAAGGATGTGCGCTAATGGGGATGAATCAGACGATTTCTAATCAGAATCATCATTGATGTTATCTATTATAATTTATAGTTTATTTATTCAAACCTACTATGGTCGGCAGCGCACTTGCAGCACCTATGGCGTTGCTTATTGTTATAGGCGATGGTAGCCACCTACAAGCAAGTGGACCGTCAGCCTTTCTAACAAACTTTGTTGTTATTTAAAAATTACTTGGTTTCATTACACCTTCAAAAAAATTCAAAAAACTAACAAAAATATATATTATTTTTTTTAAGTGACTCGGTAACATTATTCTCATTATGAACAGACATTAAAATTGAATATTTCTAGGTAGGTAAAATAACACAGCCACCTCTATTTATTTTACATCTTCATTAAACCAACGCGCGCTCGAAAGTTCATCAGATAATGAGTACATTTGTTGCGTGCGAAACTAGAATTCCATTTTGCACGAACTAACAGCGTTCGCGTAAGCATCAAAGGCGAATTCTCCCTTAAACCCGAACTCGATAAATCATGCTTCGTTTAAAACATTGTATTGTAACGTTTCATTTTGCAGATTCAGCACTTCGATGCCTTCGCAAAATACATTCTTAACTGCTCTTTTGTAATAAATCCTTCGGAATGTTGCGTTATGTCTGTAATAACAACAATCAGATTCGCAGCACGCAGTGCATTGTGTTTAGTTCTCGTTTGTGCCTATTATTATTTTGTAATTGCATAATTATTAATTAATGTTTTAGCATTTTAACATATACAAACACATAATAGGTAAAACTCTTAAGTCGACTTCGCTTTTATGAAAAATGCAAAGAGAAATATAATATGTCTCCATTTTTTTTTCACTTTGCCAATTATATTTTCATACAGGCTCAATTCCCCTAGAAATCCCCTAGAAAGAGTGATTTCTAGTTTCCATACATACTATCTCATGGAAATATTGTTACGTATTTTACAGTGATCTTCTGTAAGACCATAAAAAAATCCTTTCCATACTTTTTATAAAAGTGTATTTTTTTAGAGAAAGATGCTATCACAATTTTTCAGGTGTCTTATCTCGTGAGACATAATGCCACTCTAAGAAAATAAACAAGGATAGATGAAGCAAGCACTTTGGTACTCATCGCAGGTTACCTAAGATATCTGACATATAAAACGCCAGGTGGGTTATATAACTTGCATGTGTTCGGAATAAAATCAATAGAATTTACATAAGAATCTTTCGTTGTGTAATATCGCTTTCGTGAGACAGAAGTTATCTTGGAGGGAAAGCCATGCTGTAAAATGTTTCAATAACCACAATGCAACATACTATGCAATGCATGCTATGATATTTCGAAACATATATCTGTAATGTTTTTATATTTGTGTAATTATATATTTTCATTGTAATTGAAACTTTATCAGTTGATTTCTTTCACGAATTATTCACGTCCATTAGACCACTATGCGACAATTTGCTTTGAGGTGTGTTTACTACGTAGTAGGTACAGTACAGTAAGGGTAAGAAAAAGGGTTTGTCACTTTAATGTCGACATTTGCTTGCACCACAGCAATCATCAATTTTATCAGTCATGTCAAAATGTCATTTGATTTTTTGACGTTCTGTCAGTTGTTTGCTTAGTGTTTCCGTTTCAAAAGGTACTAAGAGTCTATGACTTGATAAAGGAATGCATTTGAAAACTGATTTTCGTTACCTCAAATGATATGACAAACCACCTAAATCAAAATATGAGATTTTCAAGTAAATCTGTCATGAAATCGTACAAATTAATCAATCATCATCAATACTAATAATGAATCTGTTAGTGTATTGTATGTATGTATGTTCCTCCATAACTCTTAAACGAATTAACTGATTTTCATGAGACTTAATAGATAAACATTTAGACGTACAGGACACAGGATAGGCTACTTTTTCTCTTTTTCAACGCGAACGAAGTCGCGGGCGCCAGTTAGTAAATAAATAAATCATTTAAAAAAATTATTTTCCTCTTTTAGGAACAAGGAAAAATGAAAATTCATTCATTACATATATTTTATTCGCATACCTACGCGAGAACCAGAAGAACAGAAGTTCTGAGAACTTTTAAAGAAAAATTCAATACTTTAAGATTCGAATTTAAGATGTAAATCTAAAGAAACAACAGTCTGACTGAACCTTTCGTTAGAATTCTTAGATTTAGTATTATTTCTTGGTATGGACCTAACCGTGAAATGAGCAGAGTTCGAACTACATTTATTTTAGCCATTTGGTTGCTCACAAGCTTTGCTCACAAATGTTATTTGTGTAAATATCACGAACGTGTTTTGTGTAAATTATGATTTAAAAAGGAACGAGACATCATCTTAAAACTAATTACCTACATCATTACATCACAATAATACTCGCGCATACCGCATACATTAGTCGCCGGGTTATCAAAGCCGGGTTAGCAGTTCATGGTCAACAACATTGGCGTCAGGTCCTGAGCTACATAATACAATGTGTCCCAAAATTCGCCGATAAGCGGGCACCAGGGGATGGACATGCTTATTATGACTACTCTAAAAAAATAATGAAAATTATTTCAAATTTTTTGTTATTAATTTTTTTTTTAATGTTAATGAAATTACTGAAAGATCTTAAAGAAATGACTATGATCACAGATAAACAATGGATTTTGTTTAGATAAAAAGTAATTATTTTATTTTAACATATTCTTTATCTATCAGCAAAATTATTTTACAAATAATTTTCAAAAATATACTAATAAAATAATAAACAGTTTTATTATAACAATCCATCGAATTAATATAACTCTGCGAGCATAAGAATCAGTATAAGTACATTCATTGCATAAGATCAACATTAAAGGCGCCTGTGTCCATAGTTCATAGTAACCATAGTTCATGTACATCTAACATTAATAAAATATACATAAACAAAAAAAATGATATCTTTCAAGCAACGGTGTGACTAAAGGAATTTGTTAAGATTACAATCATTATAATAGCAATATTTCACCGTTATCTAATAAAATTTTATTGAACACATTGCTAGCTATATATATACATAGATAGTATTCATAAGAGAGATATATAAAAAATTATCATCTCTCGCTAATTATACTTTGGTAGTGTTAATAAAAAAACTAGCTCGAGCCATAAAAGTGTAAACGGACACCTAAAGAAGGCGATAGAAACAAATTTATGCTTACAAATATTAGTCACATATTTTCAACAACAAATTAGTTGACGCGTTGAGTTACTGAATGGGCGATAGCGACAAATAGTATAGTAATTCCAAAGAGTTTTGAATAGAGTCCAATACTATTTTGGGCTTCGAACGCTGATCTTTGGTTTGTTTTGTTTTGTTCTCGAATTGTTAGACATAGAGCTGCGTTTCAGTGATTATAATCAACTATTGTACCTATGTAATACTAAACTATTGCTATTTGCTTCAGAAATTACTGTAAATAGAAATTTTATAAAGATGTGAAGCTTCTGATGATTTTTTTTATATTTTTCTATAGTTGTACTTGTCGAATTAGCGAATTGTGTATTGTAAGTATTTAGGGATATTCATTATATTTTATTATGTGTTTTAAAACTGAGTAATAAAATAAAATTTTTACACAACAAAAATTTTCCCTTTTTTTGAAATGTTTTAGAGGACGAAAAAAGTTTAACAATATATAAAAAAAACTAATTACATTAACAGAAGTTTGTAAATATTCAATCAAGCTGAAAATTTCAAAGAATACTTAACAATTGAAGGCATTTGCACAGATAGAGATAATTTTGAAATTCAACTTTTTTTTATTTAAAATTAAGTATTTACCTAAAAATATTATAAAAAATGTTTGTTGTCAGTTTGTTATGAAGGTTCAGTGACCGGTTCGAAGATTACAAGACTTATAGCAAAATTTATACATACATACAATATGTAGCTACTTAAATTAAATACCAGTACGGAAATAACATCGAATTAAGAGAATACAACCAGACTCCACGAATCTCTTAACAAGGACTCTCACTTAAACTTCGAAGTCTGCAGTACATTGTGTTTCAATCTAACAAATAGGAAGTTCTCTAATGTAGGTACATATTATACATAACATTGAACAAGATGATGGAAATCAGTGAAATATTTATTGAAATGCATTGAATTTATTTATTTCTGAATAAAATTTTATACTCTTCTATCGCCTTTTAATCCTTACATATTATAAAACAAAGTCTTCCGACGTGTCTGTCTGTCTATTCGCGATAAACTCAAAAATTACTGCACCGATTTTCATGCTGTTTTCACCAATAGATAGAGTGGTTCTCGAGGAAGGTTTTAGTATATAATCTACAAATTTATGCGGACGAAGTTGTTTATGATTTCATCAATATACTTAGGTACACACAACTAAAAAGTTTTATGGAATACTAGCGACCCGCTTCCTGGTTTGAACGGATGTAGATTTTTACTGCAAGTTATGTACAAAAAACCTTCTTCGTTTGTCGTCCTTTCCACGAGTGAAAACCACATCAACCGTTCCAATCACAAACCACCTGCAACTCCTGGGTGTAGACCTTACTGCCGGTCTGAAGTTTGGTAGGCATATCGAGTCCATTGCCAAAACAGCTGCCACAAAATTGGGCATCCTTTCCAAGGTTAGGCGGTACTTCACTGCGAGACAGCTCCTTGACTTAAACAGATCTTGCATGGAGTGCTGCTTCCACCTCTGGGATGTTGGCTGCACTGGACTCGATTGAAAGGCGGGGGATTTCATCTCTTCGTGGTTGATATTCCTCGGTCACGCACGAACGTTACAGTTCCATCTTCCTTGTCTGAACTCCTAAAGAGTTGAACTCACTGCCTACGTCTATGTTTTCTCAAAATCACAATCTTGGGGTTTTCAAATCGAGGGTAAATGGGCACTTACTAGGTAAGCGTGGTCCACCTTTTGCCGCATCTGCACCTTACATCAAGTGAGATAGCAGCCAAGAGCTACCAACTCAATAAAAAAAAAGAAAAAAAAGACATCAAAATTAGTTGTGTGGTTTAGAAGTTAGCGGAGAAGAAGTTAGCGAGAAACAAAGGCGGACCCCGCGCCGTACAGCAACTTTGTTTGTATATGTATAGATATAGAAAAGAAAGTCGACTTGGCCTAGTCCCAAGCTACTTGTCATTCTTTTTCATTAAAGAAAAAGGTAAATTAAACTTTAAAATCATTAATGTATATTATAATAGTATGATAATAGTAGGTAAAGATTAATCTTTATAATATTAAGTATACTAAACCTTTTATGCAACAAGGAAATATATATTTCTATAGCGTATACGCTATAACGAATCTATTTTCTAACGACTTATAAAGAAAGAACGTTAATGTCGTGGTGGATTTATTTTTAATCTATGGCTCTTTTATCTTTGTTGCCACAAAGCACCGTTTTCGCGTACGATTGCGTCTACCAGTTCTAACAGATACGACGAGCGGCGCTTGCATCTCAATAATGAATGCTTTGTCTGTCCATACATACTCGTCGGTAGCTTCAGCTACTATTTTTGTTCGAACATGTCTACTTTTGCTATAGAGTATCCGTGGAGCTGTTATTGTTGCTTGCTTGGCCATTATTTAAATGGAAAATAAAGCAAAAAATCCAGCAGTAAATCTAGTAATGAAAAACAGTCTAACTAAATTCAACACCTAACAATCTATACGCAAAATTGGTTCAGAATATATTTAAAAATAAATGTATTCTAGACTAATGAACAAAAATTTTGAAAATTGTAATACTTTGGTAATTAAGACGCTTTTGTTACCAAACCAGCGATCCGCTCCCGGCTTCACACGTATAATTTTTAGGTAAATACTTTTTATATATTTTTCCCTGAAAAAAAAACATGTACATATATAAAAAAAACGCTCTTTCCGTTAATGAAAACCGTAGTTTAAAAGGCACAGACGGCGGGAAACGACTTTGTTTTATATTATGTCCAAACTGTAAGTTAAAACAAACAATGGGCTTTTTTAATGATGTCCTTTCTAAACAAATCTTTTTTTGACATTTTATACATTCACTCCTTAAAAATAGCATCTAGCTAAACAAGGATTAATTTAAAATATATAAAGAAGCAACTTCGCGTCATTCGTGTTCTCCCTTCTGTGCGCCATGAATGAAGACACATTTGCTAACGACAGCGAATCCAGCCAAGTCACTTGATTTATTCGAACCGAGTCTATTGAATGCATCCATCAAGGAATATTTATTGCTAGCACCATCTAGTACTAATAAATTAATAACCACGCAGTTCTTTAATTATAAGATTCATCAGGGTTTGTAGGTGTCCAGGTTTGTAACAATTTGAAAGCTTTTCCTTAGGAGCGCGTATAAAACATTGTACAAAGGTACACTAGCGCCACTTCTTTAAAAAAAAATATCTCGTGACTAAGAAGGATTTATTAATAACGACTCAATCAGCAAGTGTGTCTAGAATTTTCTAATACCTTTTATAAAGTTGAATATTGAGACACGAAGCAACAATATTCGATTTAAAAAAAGTGACCACATTTCTCTAGCTACAAATTACAAGGATTGTAGTATAATAATAATAATAATAAATCATTTATTCGACGTAAGTTTTTACAAAACATTTATCTTCGTCAACATTCTTTACAAGCTACCACCGATTCGGAAAGCTGTTTCTAGGGGGAAGAACTCGGCAAGAAACCCCCTAGTTGCTCTTTTCATAAATTAATTACAAAGTAATACGTAACAATACATAGCAATCTACATAACACAATAATCAACTATATTTGACTCCAAGGACAGTCATCATTTATATAATCTAATATCCTATAATAACCCTTTTTGCACAGGGTTTTCTTAATATAAACTTTAAATTTATTTATAGATAATTGTTGTATATTAGCTGGAAGCCTGTTGTAGAAGCGCACACATTGTCCCATAAAGGAGTTGCTAACCCTGTGGAGACGAGTTTTATTTGGTTGAAGTCTATGCTTGTTTCTAGTATTTAAATTATGAACATCACTATTTCTACTAAAAGTGCTAATATTTTTGTGAGTTACAAAGGATAACATTTTTGTTATTATTCTTATCCTACCCCTTCCCAATCCCCTGCTATGGTCGGCAGCGCACTAGCATTGCCAACACCTGTGGCGTTGCTTGTGTTATAGACGACGGTAGCTATCTACCATCAAGTGAACCGTCAGCCTATCAACTATGACATAGGAAAATTGGCTATGGCATCCTTTACTCACTCACCGAAACACAACAGCACACATGCCATTATTTCACAGTGGTCTTCTGCAACAACGCAGTGTGCCCTGCCACTACTTAAAAAAAAAATATATATAAGTAAAAATATTATGTGTTAGAACCTTGTCTTCACTAGTAATGTTTTGGTCGTGTCAATACTTCAAATCAAGTGTAACTGGCATCTCCCACAATTTGTCGATGATGCATGTCGTGATGTCGCATCCAACGATCTTGCAATTTGTAAAATATTTAGAATAATTCAGTTGCCGGCCCACCAACGAACAACAAGGCCACACACTGGAAATGCCACCGGCCAACCTATTTTTTGTACTCAAATAGAGTGTAGTTATTTTTAACAAAATTTCAAATATTTTTGATGGGTACACGGTTTTCATGGAATTGGAATAGTTCTTTTTATTTCTTTGGTTTTTGTCAATAAAATGATTCCGCAAGTTTTTTTCGAAAACCGAAGACATTTTGCGATGCATAAATTATAATATGAAGGGAATAAATCCAGACTGATTTGTCTGTGACCGTATATAAATGTAATCTCTAAGTTAATCTTAAACATAATATTAGACTTATTAAATGACGAAATGGACCAATAGTGTAACGTCTCCCACTTGTAAATTTGTGGATTCTTATTACTGACATATAGGTATGTATAAGGTGATTATTAAATATATTGGAAACAAATAGAATCTCTATGAAATATTTAAAAAAATTAAATATTTAATTAATCGAATTCGAAATTAAATATGTAACTAATCGAAAAGAAAAAAGAGATCATATCATAAGTTAAAGTTAAAAAAAAACTACTTAAACATGTGGTTCAATATAAGAATCTGTGTGTCCCGGGGTGGTCGGCCAGACGTTTCAATAATGACAGCGCGTTGACGTAATGCGGACTGCTCGCTACGGAATTGGCTTCAGACAAGACACGCAAAAACACAGATGTAATTCAAAAGTCAACACAGCCAGGTATGCCCTTTATGTTCGTAAAAGTAGACGCTTCTTTGAAATAGTGTTGCACAACACAATATGTAATAAACTTTTATTATCGTGGACTAATATTTGAACCTGATATGTCACGGATATCACCGTGACGCTCTTAACAAAACACGCAAAAAAAAATTGGTTCAAAGAGGCCGCTGAATTCCATTGTCGGTAGGTACCTACATGTTTACGAAAGAAAAAAGCAAGTAAGCAAGTTAATGGGAACTATTAAACGTATACAAAATCTTTTTGATGTTTATGTTTTACTACTAGCCCACAAGTTCGTAGAATGTAGATGCTGTAATTCGTTTTACAAAAATCCCACAGGACCCTACAATTTTTCCAGGACAAAGGGTATCCTATATTTTAATCCAGGTAATAAACAATCTCTATGCCAAATTTCATATTCATTCTTTTAGCAATTTTTGAGTGATTGAGTAACAAACCTCCATACCATAAAAATTGTACAATGTAGGAACATTAAAAATACTTATTTCTGCAATTTCCATTTGCAACAAATTGAGACTTTTCTTGTGGAACATGATAGTAATAGACGCAACGATGGCCACTTACTATTCTGTCTGGAGTCAGTCTATCTAACGACTTTTACGTAAGATAAAATCTTTTTAACAAAAAATTAAACAGCCAAAAAAACTGAAAAGTAAAAAATAATTTTATTTAACCTTAATAACTAAGTTCTTAAACTAATGTAAGTACACCTAAGTAATTTTGAGTCGGACTGCGGACTCGTGACTGCGTCGCCGCCGGGCATCATTTGCTTTGCTTTGCTTGTTTAGCGCCGACTCAAA
Organism: Synanthedon vespiformis; assembly: GCA_918317495.1. Classification (NCBI taxonomy): domain Eukaryota; kingdom Metazoa; phylum Arthropoda; class Insecta; order Lepidoptera; family Sesiidae; genus Synanthedon; species Synanthedon vespiformis. The sequence goes on from OU906958.1 coordinate 4,654,044, forward strand.
ATTACTTAGGCGTACTTACATTAGTTTAAGTTATTAAGGTTAAATAAAATTATTTTTTGCTTTTCAGTTTTTTCGGCGGTTTAATTTTTTGTTAAAAAGTTTTTATTTTATATTTTTTGTGGCTATAATCTACTAATAACTACATGGTTAATTTTTAATTACTTTTTTAATTGTAATACACAACTCTGCATTAAAATCTGTGAGTGAACAATAAATTACCCCTATTCCCCCTGTTTTCCTACCCTTAGGGTTGGATTTTTTTTCCAAATTTATATGGGACCACCCTCGGGGTCTTTCCCTTTCCAATAAAAAAGAAACATCAAAATCAGTTCATAAACTACGAAGTTATCCGCGAACACAAATAAAAAAGAAGTAACCTCTACCAATCGTGATTTCAATTATGTGTTTCAATTTAAAATACATTAAAATTTTGTTTAAATTCCATTTTAAACGCTGTCAAGCCTTTTAAATGGCAAAATTAATACCTTACCTTTTTCAATTTCAGTGGTCTAAAAATATTAAATAATGAATAAAGGCAGTTTTTCCTGTTTTCATAATAAATAACACCGTGCTGGTTTCGTCCCCTTGAGGGGCCTACAGGCAAATTTGTGCTTTAATAACTTAATCAGATTTCGCTTTCTTTAATTTTGTTCCAGAATTAATATCACTGCCAGCGTGAAATTAGTTTGTGACATCACAATGATATGACACAGATATGACACATTACATAAATAAGCCACAGTTAGATACAGGTGATAATGCCACACATGTAGATAAGCCACAATTGCTGCAAGTGGGCTACCGAAACTTTTTTTAGGAACTCTATGTATAATACGTGATTTATTTTATTAATATTATAAACACAAAAGTTTGAGAGGACAGACGTATGGATTTGGATGAAATTTGGCACACAGTTAGCATACAGGATACTTTTTATCCTGGGAAAATGTTAGGTTCCCGAAGGATCTTCTAAATATATAAAAATTTGGCGCCACCGTCGTCCGATATTTTCTCATATTTTTCATGTTTCAAGGCGAACGAAGTTGTTAATGTTGTTTTGTCATATTATAATGATTGTTTTCATCAACTTCTGAATATTATTAGAAGTTTATTTGTTAAATTTTTATAAAGATATCCACTCTTACATAAGGATTTGTTTAAATTGTTTATTTCCTTAAGATTACCGCCCAGCACTGATTTAATTAATCGAGACCTTTTTAATCATTATTCTTTTTTGGAATTTACCTTCAGACGCTGTGGTTGATTGATTTGTAATTTGTTTTCAAATTGATTCGAAATGTTCGCGACCCAATTACAAACCTTTGTTATTACTCGGCTGTAACTTTGGTTTATTATTTTGTACATCTGTCAATTTCACGGAACAACGCTTTCCGTCGAAGGAACAGTAACGACGCGTCTTTGTTCGTCGCTAGTTAAGCGGAAGAAAATAATTATATTGAAAAACGGAAGACTTCAATTTTAAATATGGCTTAGAATAACGATTGGCGTCTAGCAGACATTGTAGGTATAAAAAGCCAGTCTGACGATCTTTACAGAATACCATCATGAAATAACAGCATATGTGCTGTTGTGTGACGATGGAGAGGATGCTAGAACCCACTACCCCATCCATTCCTTAATCCTTCTACTGTGCGCACTGTGACCACCCTTTTTTTTACGAGGAGTGATCCGCTTACAGATTCCCTACCGCTGGCTAGGATTGCCCGGAGACACCGAGGCAATCCCCAGACGGGGAGGACCTTGTGCAGGCACACACAGCTAGCCAACTATGTGCGCAGGTCCCCTAGGACATTTGAAAACGGGCTAGATATGCCCGCCTTCTCCTGCCCAACCGCCTACGGCTGAGGGAAGCGAAACCGGCCTCTTCCTCTCGCTCCCTCTCAGCTGCCTCCTTCTGCGACATTACGGATTCGCAGAAGGAAGCAACCGCTTTCCAGGTGGTCTCACTGTCAAGCATGGCTTCACCCATGCTTGACAGCGAGACGTCTCCACCACCCAGCGCTGCCCTCAACTCCCGGCGCTGGGGACTCCAGGCCGAGCATACCTGGAGCGTATGCTCGGCCGTATCATCCGCGTTGACCGAAGCAATGATAATGATAATGACCGAAGCGCCCGTGTCCGGTCATTATCTGCACCATACGGAAGGTGAGGCCACCTCCTCGGCGCCTCACCCATTCTTCCAACACCGGTCGAACCGCGAGGATCGTCCGGTGGCCAGCGATAGGCTCGCGAAGAGCCGCACTGTGACCACCCTATGACGTTGCTTGTGTTTTAGGCCCACGGTACCCACCTACTATAAAGTGGACCGACAGCTTGTACGTCGACTTTAAAACCTTAAAAGTCTGCGTTATAACAGTCCTATTTTGTCTACTAGCTGGCGCCCGCAATTTCGTCCGCGTTGCAAAAGAAAAAAGTTGCCTATGCATGCAGTGTCCTGTACGTCTAAATGTTTATCTACCAATTTTCATGAAAATCAGTTAATTCGTTTAAGAGTTATGGAGGAAAATACATACATACATACAATACCTACACTTACAGATTTATTATTAGTGTTACACCTTTTTACGGCTGTACGACCGAGAATGTTTGACAATAGACCCCTAAATATATATATACGACATTAGTATAACCATATAATGATTGCACCCGTGCGAAGCAGGGTTGGGACGCTAGTATGTAAGTGATGAGAGAATTTACTTCGACATGTAATAAAGTTTTTTATTTGCAATTTAAAGCCATAAGACATGCCCTCGTCTGAGCGAAGATCAAAGTGCACTACATAAAATAACGCGTGCTTATGTTTGTTCTGTCTTGGAAATGGATGTTGAGAGTTTTGTTTACTGCAATTTTCCCATTACACCGGATCGCTTATTAAGTAATCAAAATAATTTAACCGGGTGCCTTACGAAGAACGTGAATAGCATTTTAAAATGTTTAAAATGTTGGTAATTTGCAGTTATTTACTATCGTAAAATCCGGATTTTAAAGTCATGTTGAAATAAGTAAATTGTCTAAAGATTATTTTGAAATAATTAACTTTTATAATATAACGAAATGTTATTTGAATGACAATTCGTTAACCGCTGATGGTCTTTTCAGTTTTTCAATTTAGTGTAAGGTACCTGTTATATCTATACCTAGTTTTTATTTAGTAACACTTCGCTGTATTTCGCTTTGTAACTTCTTAATTATTTTTCTAAAATTAAAGTTATCTGAGTTAGTCTTTATCAGCTATCTGCCAGTTAAAGTCCCGTCAAAATCGGTCTATTATTTTCGGAGATTAGCCGAAACAAACAGACAAACAACAAATAAAAAAAAAGTACCATAAATAAATTCTATAAAAACTTGTTAGAGTGCTAAAAGTATTTAAAACGTAAAAAAAATGTAACACTAATATCTGATGCCTAGTCAAACACACACACACTTTCCGCGGAACAAATACTGGCCTGGGTAAAACAACTTTTATTACGCCAGCCTGGAAATCCCACTTGCTATTGACATTGTTTGGGTACACTCCGTTTATTTGGTCAATAATTGTATTGTTAAAAAATTTCCAAAGAAAATCCTACTAAAATTATAAAAGCTAAAGCTGAGTATGCATGTGCGGACGTTTCTTACTCTTTTATGCAACGGCAGTAACCACCCAAGCAACACAGAATGGCTGAATATTCTTTGCCGTTATCAGCCGTTATCCAAGCAATTTGGGCACAAAATAAATTGCTTTAAGCTGTATAGTAGCAACATAATAGCTGAATAGCAGCTGAATAAGCATCAAGAAACCCATAATAGCCCATAGTGTTATAATAGCCCAAAAATCATTCAATACAGCATTTGCCTATCTTGTCAGCTCTAATACCCTTATAACAAAGCTTTAAACTGAATAATTTCTGAATTTCATACTGTTATCTGGCCTATGTGTTGCCTGGGCACTCTTATAATAATAATAATAATAATAATAAAGCCTTTATTCAGATCTACAATTAACAATTATGTAAAATTTAAAAGTCCACTATATATTTCTTGCTTGTTGCCTGTAAATCCGTTTGCCAATCGGCATAGGCCTCCTCCAACCTTTTCCATTCGCGTCTGTCTTGAGCCACTCTAGTCCATGTCGTTCCAGCTACTTGTTTGATGTCATCATCCCATCTTTTCTCTGGTCTGCCTCTCTTCCTTTTTCCCTCTCTGGGGTACCATCCTGTAACAATTTTACTCCATTTGTCTTTGCCCCTCATCATGTGTCCCGCCCATCGCCACTTCAGTCTTTTAATTATGTATTTTATGTCTTGGATCTTTGTTTTATTTCTGATCACACGGTTGCTCAATCTGTCGGACTTCTTCACGTTCAACATACTCCTTTCCATTGCACGTTGGCAAGTTGCTAGTCTATTCACCGTGTTCTGTGTTAAAGCCCATGTTTGGCTGCCGTACATGAGAACAGGAAGTATGCAGGTGTTAAAGACTTTACTTTTTATGTTTATATTTAGTTTTCTATCCTTCATAACTTCTCTCAAGCCCCAATAACTCTTCCAAGCATTAGTTACTCTTCTTTCTACTTCTTTGCGTATTGAATCCCTTTGTGTTATTAGCTGTCCTAAGTAGATATATTCATCTGTGTATTCGATTTGGTTGTTTCCTAGCTTAATGGTTATTTCGTCCCCATTTGTCATTACTTTTGTTTTCTCCGGGTTCAGTTTCAACCCTGCCTTCTCGCTTTCCACTGCCAGTTCACATAGCATACTATTTAGATCTTCAGATGTTTTAGCGAATAACACAATGTCATCCGCGAACCTCAAGTGCGACAGCAAGACACCGTTCACATTGATCCCCCTTTCTTCCCAGCCGAGACCTCTAAATATAGATTCCAGTACTGCCGAGAATATTTTTGGAGATAAGGGGTCTCCTTGTCTGACACCTCGCCCTATTTTGAATTGATTGCCTTTTTTTTCTAGTTGTATTCTCGCAGTACTGTGACTGTATATATTTTTTAGTACCCGAATGTACTTGTGTTCAATACATTGTTCTCTTAATGCTTCCCATATCTTCTCATGAATCAAAGAGTCAAACGCTTTACTGTAGTCGACAAATGCAACATAATAAGTAAGCTGATACTCGTTGTATTTCTCCAAAACTTGACGTACTACGTGGATGTGGTCGATTACCGAGTAGTTTTTGCGGAACCCTGCTTGCTCTATAGGTTGGTGTTCATCTAATTTTCCTTCAATCCGATTTAACAGTGTCTTAGCAAATAGCTTGTACACGTTGGACATAAGACTAATAGGGCGGTAGTTTCCGATGTTGTGTTTGTCTCCTTTCTTATATAGAAGAATAATGTTGGATTCTGTCCATTGCTGTGGAATTATTTCTGATTTCATTATGTCATTAAACATTTCAGTAAGGACCGGTGCTAAAGTTTCTTTGTTTAGTTTTAAAGTTTCATTACTTATTCGATCAGGGCCCGGTGCCTTTTCCCTTCCCAGAGCATCCATAGCTTTTACAACTTCGTCCCGGAGAAAGTCAGGAATGCCCGAATCATCCGCCAAATCAACCTCGCCCTGTGAAGCACCGCATTCATACAACTTCCTGTAATAGGATGTAGCTATTTCTAATAACCCCTTCCTTTCGTGTTTCCACTGTTCACTATCGTTTTTCATTTTTACAATCCAGTCCTTCGAATTGGCTAGTTCTTTGTAGGCTTTTTTAACACCTCCTGTCTTGCTTATATGCTTTTCGATAGTTTCCATTCTTTTTCTCTCCTTATCTTTTCTTATGCTTTCTTTGATTTCTTTGCTAGTTTCCGCTATCTGCTTTCTTCTGTCTTTTACGTTTCTTGTGTTTATTAATATGCTTCTTTGTTCTAATAATTTTAAAGTTTTAGTTGATAGCCTCAGGTCTGTTCTAATTTTTGTAATTGTTTTTGTCTTAGTTTTCAGTTTATTCTCTATCCAATTGTACTTTTCCTGTGTTCCTAAACTCTTTGTGTTTTCTTGGAAGTTTGTGAATTCGATTCTCAAGGTGTTTCTTACTTGATCAATTTGATGTTTTCCGAAGTTAGCATATCCTGGTTCTATTCTTGGTCTGGTTTTCTTTTGTTGTTTTGTACTCAGTTCGGCTCTAATCAGTCTATGATTGGTGTTAAAATTAAATTTGTTGATGACACTGAAGTTTGTGAAGTAGTTACTTCTATTAGTCATAATGAAGTCAATTTCATTTTTTGTTTTTCCATCCGGTGAAGTCCAGGTCCACATCTTCTTCTTATTTTTCTTATAAATAGTATTTAGGATAGTTAGATTTTCCTCTAGAATAAAGTCAATGATTTTGTCGCCATTTCTACTTCTGCGTTTATTACTATATGTGAATGGTCCCAGTATCGTGTTTTCCCCTGGGCATCTCTCTCCAATTTGGCCATTGAAATCTCCCATTACTATTAGATTTTTGTGGGCGTGCTCTTGAATAGCTTTATTTAGATCAAGGTAAAATGTATCAATTGTTTCTGAATCCGATTGTTCTGTAGGCGAGTATATTTGAACAATAGACCATGAGTCCTTATATCCTGGTAACTTAAGATTCATTATTGCTATACGTTCAGAAATTCCTATAAATCCTTCTATATGATTTGTGAGGTATTTTTTAACAATAAAACCAACACCATGATGGCCTGGAGTCGTTCCTATGTGGTATAGGAGGAAGTCTGGATGAGAGATAATTCTTTCTCCCATTCGTCTGACTTCACTTAAACCAATGATGTCCCATTTGATTTGATCTAATGCATATGTTAGTTCTGTAAGGTTTTCATCGTTTCTAAGTGTAAGTACATTGAGGGCTGCAATATAAATCTTAGATTTGTGTAATTTGCGCGGTTTATTTTCTTGTATGGTTGGTTACTCTTATACCTGAGTGAAATAACAGCAAATGTCTTCTGTGTTTCAATACCAGATCCCATATCTTCTTCACATTCCTTAAATCCATGTCCTTGTTAATTAATTAATTGACAAGAGCTTTCAATGAAGATTCTGTTTAACAAGTTTTAAAAGAAATAGGCACCTATTCACAGGGAACATTAAACAAACTTTAAACCGAAGCCGGATAAGTATTAATAGCAACTAATTACAACGCAAACTATTTCCTTTCTTTAGATGGTTAGTGGATATTAGCAGTTTCCCTGTGAAAATAACGGAGTGGCACGACGAAACACACTATTGTAGAATGCAAGAACACAGCGACTTGAAGATTATATTATTTCAATGAAAGAACAGAAATATGCATTTATTTTGTTCTAGCTGGTAACATATGCAATAAAGACGCCTGACATCTTTATTGCTATTAATTACACTTTTGCCAGGCATTTTTTCCCTCGCGAACAGTATTTTTTTCTGGATGAAAAGTACCCCATATCCTTTATCCATCATTTATGTCCTTTGAGTAGTTAAGGCGTGAAATAGTAACAGACAAACAAACAGACAGAATGTTTCACATTTCACATCAGATAGATTCACATTTATAATATTAGTATGGATAGTATTGAATATTATGGAAGTATGTTAACACAAATATATTTTCAATTAAAAACCTAAATTCAGTATAATATCTTACTAGATACTTCCAATTAATTAATAAATCCGTGTCATGAATCTATAATCAAACAGAAGTTTTATTGAAGTAAAAAAAAATAGATGGTATCAAACCAAACATTAGAAAAGTCTGCTATGATTTTCAAATAGTCAGTGGTAAATTGAATAGAAATTCAATAGAGAGAAAATAATGTTGTATTTCAATACAATGAGGGCCTGCTCATGAAATCTTTTCATTGGAGCGGAAATGCACTTTTGGCAGAAGGTAAAACGTAACACTGCCAAGTAAACTGTGTAGGTTTTGTACTTACCTACACAGTGAATGAAATAAGGTCAAACCTACAAATAAGCTTATTATTAAACTTGGCATGAAAAGTTGGTTTTTCTCTGCAAACGGATTAAATCACAACAAATGAAAGAGCAGTAACATAACTAGAAGCCAGTACTATAAAAAGTGCTCAAGCAAAGACACAAAGTGAGATTTGATTTTTTGTGGAATGTTAGTCTAATTTTCTTATAAAAGTAGTTAATAATATCTGAAAAAATATTGCTTAAAATCAATATTTGTGTATCAACATTAAAGATTCTTCACCGTTTCACATGTACTGTGTGATTAAAGTGTGGAAGCTAGGGACCATAAATCTGTGGATTAAACTAACCTATCGGGAGATTACAATCTCGCCGTCTGCGAGTTCCCGCCCTTGGTAATTGTGCCAATATCGATGTTGACGGTTTTCAAAATGAACGACTAGTTTTTATTGTAGTGTTCGCCTGATTTTGTATTAAAAAAACTTGAAAAGGTATCAACTATGCTGCGATGTGACCACACTTTTAGAAAATGTGCCGTTATGCTTCATTGCGTGAGTAAGTGATGTTAGAGCCGATTCCTCTGTCCTCACATTCGCGCTTATATTTTATTTCAACATAGTCGGCAACCCATGTTTATCTTTAATAGGCGATGGCAGCCGCTTACACTCAAGTAGAGCCTATGTCATTAATAACCGATGACTGTTTTGTATGATTTTTAATTAACCATTTATGTGATAAAAGTTACGAAATTTGTACTAGAAAAATTCTAGCCTGTATCCTGACAGTAAAATACCCTTAAAACAAGACTCATTAGTAATTCTCATTCTAACACGGTCGGCTTTTTTAAACGGTCCAAAACTTACGTATGCTTCCATAAAAAAATATAATGGCAACCTGAGCTAACATTTTGCAGTTTCGCTTGTTATCCATCCGGCCAAAGCATACAAATAAAGTAAAATATTGGTTATGCTATAAAATGCTCTCGTTAAACATGCTGTGTGCCTTTCGATTGGCATATTGAAATAAATTGCTTGTAATCTTATATGCAAACAGCCAGAAAACAACTGAATGAGCAATATCGGGTTACTCAAGAGGAAAGAATGGCCTCAGTTTTTTGTCCTTTTATAAAGTTTGTCATACGATTTACATCAAAAGGAAAGCGATTTAATTCAAAATTTAATACAACTAAGGTCATTCTAATACGTCAATAATATATATTATAAAAATATAATTATATAACTAGCTGGAGGCCGCGACTTCGTCTGAATATAACCACCTGAGAAACGCCTGGCATCTTTATCAATGTGTGGACTGAAACAGCGCCAATGTTGCGCTGTTTACTCTTTTTTTTTAAGACCATCCCTCGGGAACTTAACATTTTTTCAGGATAAAAAATCCTATGTATACTTGTTAATCCAGATAATACCTGTGTGCCAAATTTCATCCAAATAGCTGATTTTTTTATTAAATTTTAAAAAACGTAAGAAGTTGCAGGCGATAAATCAATACTAATAATATAATCAATACTTACTAATAATAAATCTGTAAGTATATGTATGTATGTTCCTCCATAACTCTTAAACGAATTAACTGATAGGATAGCCAACTTTTTACTTTTTCAACGCGGACGAAGTCGCGGGTGCTAGCTAGTGTAAACTAAGATTTAAAATTATTTTAACTTGTAGAATTGAAAATTAGTTATGTTCTGGTTGTTAAAAACTTAGAGAAAAAAAAAACCTTTTACGATTTAATAGATGCATGCAAGTGGATTAGGTTTCACTAATTACTGACATTTTATGACTACAATTCACTTTTATGAGCTTCGAACATTTTCTATAAGGAAACTGTACTACAGACACTACGGAGGACCGGTGAACCATAAAAAAATTATTACAGTATCCCATAATTTTATGCTGTAAAACACTTAATTGCATGTATATTTCGCAAAAATTATATAGTTAATTTGTAGTAACTAATATGTAATGAACGCAGGTAAGTAGACACTAGAAAATTGCTTAAACATACAACTCACTAATAAATCTTTCAATTTATGTTTCTGTTAATTATTTAATCTTTTTTTTTTTAATATAAGTACCTATACATACGGGTAAACTCACCGAACTACTTGACTTAGCTCTTGCAATCTATAGGCACAATTGGCTATTTGACAAGAATTACAATATACTTTTAAATATTAAAATATAATTGTGGTTATCGTATCAGAAAATAGCGTAAATAAACATGTCACTTCATTTTAAACTAAATTATGTATATTTTTGCAAATTATATGAAAAAAATCATAATTTTTGAAATTTTATCTGCGATCGAAACGCCCTGTGATAGGTTGCAACTCTGATGACGTCATACATTGCTTCCGCGACTTATTGTAGTCACAGATTAAATAATAGTTACTGTCGTATTGTAGTTCTTTATATTACTAAAGTAGGGCCATCGAGAAGCGACACAAAAGTTTGTTCACCTCATAATCTATTATCTCTTTCTATGTTGTATCTATTTGACACAAGATAGCATACGAGCTTACGTTTGATAATAATATTCAAGGACCACCCGTACATCGCCGCGCTAAAGCTCTGCATAAAAATATGACCTTGCGGTAACTTTGTTTACATTTGGTATCGCTTGTCAATGGCTCTAGTTTAGTTGTAGTTGTCTACTAGCGTGTGACGTCACACATTTCACAGACCAGCGCCATTACAGAAACAGCGTTTTTGGCATTTTTATTAATAATAGAGTAGATCTCTGTGTAGTGTTCTTATTATGTAATAAATAATAATTTAAAACGATTTTCTAAAATTAGTCAAATAGCGGATCAAAGAAAAATCCTTACTTTTGCAACCATCGCCTATATCTTTTACAGTGCAAAAGAACTAATAAGACGATGGCAACGATTTAATTATAATCACAGCAATGTAATTACACACTGCAAGCAAATAGTGGAACATTTATTATCAGGTAACTGAACACGCAATAAAAAGTAAAAAGTTCCGAGTACTTTGAATAAGGCAAACCGTGGGCGATCTAACAATGAGCCCGTCAGCGACTGGCTTTTGAGCTGTCAGCCTGTTGAAGGAACCGGGGCAATTACACTGAAATCCCAAGCAGTGCTATCTTAAGAAAAATAATACTAACTTTGAGATGGCTGACGTAAAGAGCTTATTAGCACTGCTGTTGCTCTGAAGTCTAGTAGGCGTTAACATTGGAATTGTTCGCAGGCTTACAAAGTTTCATAATAACTATTAATAAAAAATAGTTTGTGTGAAATAACGTCGCCTTTACTATGGCCACTGCCTTCTAATTTCGGCCTTAGTTGATATAATATTTGGCAGACAATTAAAATATGCAACTTAGAATTTTGTTCTAGACCAGAATTCTACCTATTGTATTGTACCCACAAATATAGTAAGTATCTATAGATTGAAATATATTTTAAAGTAGGTAACATATAATAATATGGATAAAATGGATTCATATTAATTGTCATTTGTATAGCATTACCTAATAAACAAGTCAGGAAACCTTTTAAATTCAATTAATTTAATTTTTCTTGTTATTCTGACATCAGAGAAATCTTAGCAATTTCTGACGTGAACAGATAAATAAGATTGACTTACACTAGCAGAGTGGGAATCTCCCAAAGTGTTAAATCACAACGACGACCATCATTTAAGCCATACAAAAGTGGAGGCTACGTATGTGATTGGTCATCGCAAAATTGGAGGCATAAGAGCCGAGCCTTAATACCATCAAGATCTCAAATTACGAAGCACGCCCAAACCTCGTATCGTGTGACTAATTGGAATTAAAGGTGCTGTTATGTCTTAATTAAATTATTCCCATAATTCCCTGGTAATTTTGTTGCGGTTGAAGAATTTTACTACGTTACAAATTTTGTACAATGGAGCAATTTCTGTGGCGAATGGTAGAACGAATGTGATAATTAACTAAGTTATTCACGAAAATGTGTTTTTTTATTACATACCTTATTTATGTTAAGGTAATCTTTTTATATAAACTCTTTAGACTAGACGTATGACAATACTAAAAATATATACATATATACATAAATGCAGATTCAGTGGTGCAGTAGCAAAATCAAACGTCCTCATGACTTTAAGGATTATTAAACTTGATTGCCAAATGTTATCCATATGAGTTCAGCATTTGTGACTTTGACGATACAAATGTGACATTTATATTTAATAAACCAATAGAAAATATTAAACTGAGTCATAAAAATCAGAATAAACTTAATGCAACGTAAACTTTGGGGAGAGGAAATTTCTATTGGCCATAAATAGAGATAGTGTTGCTAGCTCAACCACGTGAATAGTCGAGGGAAATAAGGAGTCCTTCGACCGTTAAATTTACGACTTGTCCCAAAGAAAGCCGTGTCTCCTCTCCAAGATCTCTTTTTATAATTTATTTAGTTAGTTACGTGCGCACGTTTTCTTCAACAAATACATATGTATGAAAAATCATAATGTATTTTAAGTTTGTGTATTCTGATTTCGTTTACTATAGCTTTTTGTTACAAAACTTGTGTGCGTTAAACTTGGTAGATACTATAGTTGCTTACTGATTTTTTTAATGTCCGTCTCCAGAGAAATCCAGAGATCACTCTGAATTAAGTGATATTCTCTGATTTTCGGAAATCTCTGATAAAAAATTAATTATGACCATCTAATAATGAGTAAAAACCTCACACTATCGGCCTCTTGACAGACCTTTTAAATTCTTTTGACTTTTAAAAGATTTTACTACTCTCAATTAAAAATAACTCCTTTTAACAAAAAATAAACAGACTTCAAACCGTTTTCTCGTGGATGCCTTTGTCAGAACTGGACCAATTTGAAATGGGACCACACGGGAAGCACCAACTTCAAATAAAAAATTGTTTCACCCAGTCGAAAGTTATGAGGTAACAAACATATAAAAAAATACAGTCGAATTTGAATCTCCTCCTTTTTTTTGGAAATCAGTTGAAAATCCATCAAGAGTACCTTTACCCTCTCTGAGGACTTAAAAAAGTAATTATTAATTTCTATGTATTTATTAATGTAAATTTTTAATATTTTTTTTTTTATAATTTGAAAATATATTAATTATAGTTAATTATTTAATTACTTAAACATTCACTTTGCTACCGATTCTAAGAACTGGTATAATATTAATGTGCTATTGTTGTTCAGTATTTATTATATGCAAAGTTATTAAATGTTGGTGTTGCTACATGCGTTCAATGTGAAATTACTGTCTATAAATCAAAGCCGTCAAGTGAGTGGAGACCTTCATATCATGCGGTCACGTCCAATCTTTTCGGCCGGGACTTTGCTCACAACGTGTAAAATTTATGGAAATTGCATTTCCGCATTATGTCCAATAGGAGGGGGGTGAAATGTAAGACCGTAAAAATATACTTTTTAAAACAAAATTATATGTAAGTACGCAAAATTATATGTAAATATGTACCTACGCTGTTCTAAAAACTATCTATCTATCAATCATCATCAATACTAATAATAAATCTGTAGGGGTCTGTCATGGAGTAATTTACTTTGTTTTCAGAAATATCGTTTATAAGGCTCTCTATACATGATACTGAAACTAAATTGACGATTTTTAGAATTTCTTTCTGTATGTATATGTATGTATGTATGTATGTATGTATGTATGTATGTATGTATGTATGTATGTATGTATGTATGTATGTATGTATGTATGTATGTATGTTCATCTATCCTTCTTAAATGAATTAACTGATAAACATTTAGAAGTACGGGACACGTGATAGGCTACTTTTTATCTTTTTTAACGCGGACGAAGTCGCGGGCAACAGCTAGTTCTATATAAAACTATATATGTATACTATTTCTTTTTTATTTTTTATAATAATTTTTATATTATCTATATAAAAATATTTTTATTAACATAAATAAGTTAAGTTTATTATCAACATTAATAAAATTAATTGATATTAGAAATTCTTATATTTTTATATCACTCGTTTGTAAACTTACCTTACAATCAAAGCAGACGGGTCATAAAGATGTAAAATGTTTTATGAGTATGTTTTAATACTTTATAATTTCACACGTAATATTAATTACGAACCAAACGCGAAATAGATACTAAAAATTAACTTCACGGTAGTAAATTATTCGTGTGGATCGTAAAGTGAGAAAAAATATTTGCTACTACGCTCGCTGTTGCAGTTTCTTTTTAAAGTTATAAAAGGATCATAAACAGAGTGTATCCTTGGAGTGAAGGCGCTGTGGTAATAAAAGAAAACTTCATTTAAGTTGCCCAAAGAAATTGACCAACTATTCTGAACGGCAAGAGCTACGAACCGCACAGTCGTATATATCGCTTCGAACATACAATTTCTAAAGGTTCAATGTACTGTGTAATGCGAGGATATTTTCCGAGTTAACAGAACTTCGCTAAGAAAAATCTAACTAGAACGTTAACTACCTGCGCGGAAAATTCTAACGAACTTGTAACCAAACTTTTGCTGTATTGAAAGTTGAAAGTATAATTGATCGTACAATAATAATATTATGACGACAATATTCAGAAGAAAGTTAGAACTTCTTAAGAAATCGGAATATTTTTACATTCTGTTTATAAATTTATTCAGATACTAACTGGCGCCCGCGTTAAAAAAATTAGTTTCATGAAAATCAATTAATTCATTTAAGAGTTATGGAGGACCATATACATACATACATAAATACAGAAAAAAATTCTAAAAATCGTCAATTTAGTTTCAGTATCATGTATAGAGCCTATAAACACGATATCTCTGAAAACAAAGTAATTAACTCCATGACCAACCCAACCAGATTTATTATTAGCATTGATGATGATGATGATTATGATTATGAATTTTAATAATATTCTTATGCTTCTGCTGACACAGATTATTTTATGTGAAGGTCGACTGACAAGCTGACGGACTTGTTGCTACTACCGTCGCTTATAACCATCTTATACAACGACCATAGTAGGATTAAGACTAAGCGAATGGGGCTGCCCAAATGACTGCGAAACGCAGTGTGTCCTGCCACTACTTTCCAAATACAGACCAGAGCCAACTTTGAAAAGTTCATTTCCAAATTGGGCGCGTCAGATATCGAACCTGGGACTCCGGAGACTGACTCTTTCAATATCAGGCTCCATGGATCCTTAAAAAGGGTTCTATTTAGGTAATAAAACATAATTATATATTTATTAACATTTCTTTATGTGCACGAATGTATTTAATAAGATCGGTAGCTCTAGCCTCAACTGTGAGAAAGTTAATACACAAGAAAGTTACTATGTGAGACTGAACACGTCGTTTCCCAGGAGACCAACTCTTTTATGTCTTGAATGGTTCTTAAAAGAATGACAGAAAAACGGAGTTATATCGAACATTTGAAAGGCAATTCTTTTCTTTTATCAAAAAAGCTAAGATCTTCTATCCAGATAAGCTTTAAAATACCTAAATATAATTTTGTTTTATCACATATTTTAGTGTACTAAATTCCTAAATTTCTCACGTTGAACTATTTAAAAATTAAATTTAAGTTGAAACTTATTATTAAAGTTTAAACTATTTAAACTAGGTATTTAATTAAAAATTAAACTATTTAAAACTAGCTGACCACATTTAGTGATTTTTTTTATTTATATAAAATAGATAGATAGATATATAGAGATGTCATTATTGTTGCCATAGAATGAGGAATTGCTTGTAAATTTATTCTATAATGCAGTTAATTGTTACACAAATATTTACTTAAACAAAATTACAAGCAGTAATGGACTCACTTAAAAACAAAATTAATATTGATAATCATTTTAAATCCTTTTCCTTATAATAAAATTCACAAAACCCTCTCTACTGTGAAAACAATGCCATAAAAATCTTAAATAGAGAACGATGGTACTGCTTGATACTGTTCTTTTTTCAGTGGCGTTACAGTTTCATCTTCTCAACTGTACAAGGTACAGGTTAACCTTCAAATTCAGAGAACTTATGCTAAAGAAAAATATACCAACATATTTTTCTTTAGCATTTAATTTAGTTTTTTTTTTCTTAGTATAAAATCAAATACCAAATACTTTATGTTTGATTGTATTCTGACGTAATGGAACTCTGACATTATAGGACCCAAACCAAGATTTAGACAGTGTTTCAAATTAATTAGCTAAAAAGAAATCATTGGTGAGTATTTTATAAATAATGTAAAGCTTTTAAACGAAACTCATTTAAAAGTTCCCAATTGTTTTTCTTAAAGCGGCGCACCTAATTGTTATCTTCGAGAATGGATTAAATAAGACGTTTGACTTAAATAACAACTATATTAAACCTTGTTTGACCGTTAACGTGTTGAATTAAACAGCAAGAAAAGTTTCAATTAGAATCAAACTAAAATAAACATTCTCTACCATTTTGATTGAAATACAATTTGACATAAAAGTGAAGGTGTTTTAAACTTAAAAAGTTTAGTTAGCCGGCTCCATGCTTCATTAACTTATTTTAATTGTTTGTACTGAATGACTGTCAATGCTCAACTAAAACTACTAAGTCTAGACTAGTCTAGTCTAACATCGATTTATTTTATAACGTACTAGTGAACGTCTTTCCACTGATGAAAACTGCATTAAAAACGGTGGCGTAGTTTAAAAGATCTGCTCATACATAGGGAAGGACAGACGGTGGAGAGCCACTTTATTTTATACTATTTTAAAGAATTGCAACCAGCCCACGGCTTTGCACGTACTTTAAACGCATTTTTTACAAACATTCCTCATTTACAGTTTTGTTATGTACTAGCTGTTGCACGCGACTTCACCCGCGTTAATTTCTAAAATATAGCCTGTGTTACTCACTGATAACGTAGCTTACCAGTGGTCCAGTAGTTTTTGTGTTTCTTCATTATAAACATTCAAATCTTCTGTCTTTATAATATTAGTATAGATATAATAGATGTAAATACACACTAACTTCTAACAATAGTACGTACCTTTCTAATTGTCTGAACCATAATTTTTTTTATTTTATTATTATGTTATTAAAAAAAAGAGAATGTAATGTTTTGTGTAAGTATTCAATAATTAACACTAGGTACTAATTTTATTTATAGTTGTGTTAAAAAAATTATCTGAATCTGCACTGTACCTCTATATTTTCGTAGCGAACAGAACGAGTAAAATAAAAACGTCGGAAGTGAAGAAATAAACGAAAGTATGCATTATTATGATGACGATTTAGAACAGGGTCCTTGGAGAATCCTTTTGCGTTCAAATATTAAAGAATCAAAAGCTACGTTTATTAACTGTATTGTTACTATGCTAACCTGAACTGATTGACTTTCTTTGAGACAAAGACAGTTTTCCGATAGAATATGAATATTGTTCGTTCATTCCACGATCTAAGAATAGATTGTTGAATACATTAATCTACGAAAAGGAAAATACAGATACCTTTTATATTATGATAAAGAGTGTGGGCACACAAAATAATATACGCCCAGTGTATATTTGAAGACCGAAACAAAATTGTCTTCATTTGAATGAGAATCGCTAACAATCTTTTTTTGTATCTAAGTGTATTTAATTATATTATTATTTATTTGACATTACAAACGTAATAAAATTGCAGATAAAAGTAGGTATAGAATATAACATTTTAGTTTACCGATTAAAAATCTTGGTAATATTATCACATTTGTTTTATTTTTATTTTTGTGCAGTTACAATAAAATGTGAGATAAAAATATGTTTAGAATAAATCATACTCTTCTAGTAATAAAAATCTAACAAAATTCGTTTAGACCATATTTTTATTTTTTATATATTTAAGGTATGAACCTTGAGGTAGTATGAACTAACAAACGTTTGAAACAGCTTTTTAGAAAGACACAGCAATATGACATTGTGAAAACCTTTTAATTTAAAATGAATAAGAGAAATCTTAATTTCATTTACTTTTTCATATATTATGTGGTGTATGGAGATCTTTTTTTAAAGTTATCCACAAATTAGTTTTGTTTATAACGCATTGTCAACTCTAACTCTTCCGCAGTGCTCACAAAATCAATGAAGGAGGAAGGCTGCGGTCTCCAACCACCCCAACCCGCCCAGGTTTTATGCATACTAGATGACGCCCAAACACATACACATCTGTCCTTATTTTTATGTCTCGAGCGATTCCCGTAAAATACTTGCGCTTATTTTCACACATATTAACTTTAAGCGAATTTAAATATTAAAATTTTTTGGCAAAACAATATTTAGGAACAGTATTTGACAACAAAACAAATATTTCCTTGTGTTAATTGGCGACGGTAGCCGTCCCTCAAGTGGGCCGTCAGTCTGACTGCAGATATTTATAAAAAAATAGCTTTTGCACGCGAATTCGTCCCCGTAGCCTTTAAATGAAATACTAGCTGGTGCTCGCGACTTCGTCCGCGTTGAAAAGTATAAAACGCCATCTACCGTAGCGGATCGCTAAAAATATCACCAAACAGTTGTTATGTTAGTCGCTTCACCTGATTTGGATAGATGGCGCTATCTCCCGGCCAACTTTACTCCTTATTATAGAGTTTTTGCTTTACTTTTATTATAGATTTTCCGTAGGAATGAAGCATTTTCCCGCGATAAAAAGTAGCCTATGTTCACCACGGATAATGTCGGCTTCTAATGGTAAAAGAATTTTTCAAATTTGAAAAGAAAAAAGTAACCTATCCTGTGTCCCGTACGTCTAAATATTTATCTACCAAGTTTCATGAAAATCAGTTAATTCGTTTAAGAGTGATGGAGGAACATATATACATACAGAAAAAAAAAACTAAAAATGGTCAATTTAGTTTCAGTATCATGTATAGAGCCTATAGAGTACACGATATTTCTGAAAACAAAGTAAATTACTCCATGACCGACCCCTACAGATTTATTATTATAGTATTAGTATTCATTGATAAATACTTTTATATACATAACAGCATTGGAATGCAGCGTTAGGCACTAAGTAGTAATTTTGTTTCAAGAAACAAGAGAACTAATTACTACAAGTGAAGTATAGCTTCAGTAACACTCTTAGTACTTTTAACGCTTCAAGTTAGAGCTTCATTGAGGGAGATGGTTATAAAATTTATAATCTTGCCATGATTTAAACTAATTAAGCAAGAAAGCGTACTGTGCTTTAAAAATGAGCAAGATGTTCATGAAAAAAATGGCTAGTTCAAAAGGTTAAAGTATTTTCTTTGGAGCTTTCTGAAAGAGGAAATCCGGGCACTATTCCCAGGAGTTTTTGCTTTTGTTGCTTGGTTTAGATAGATGTACCACTTTAGTTCCAACTCCAAGTGGCTTATGTAATTAAAGGTATTGTTGAGCTTAGTTTGCAGAAAAATGAGTGATTTTATATTATTTAGTGTATAATATATATGTTAAATGGTAATAAGGTGGTTTTGTACAAGTTTTGCACAGATTTTATATGCAAATTATATATTATAAAAAGCGTCCGGTCCATTACAACCAATTCCCAAATTGCCTGATTCCCATTTCGCCTGATTCCCATTTCGCCTGAAATGCAAATTGCCTTTCCCATTACAACCAAATCTCAAATTGCCTGATTCCCATTTCGCCTGAAATCCTAAATGCCTTAGTACCAAATTGCCTGAAAATTTGAAAATTGAAAATATTATTAGATATTATGCATGTTTATTGTTTATTATAAAAACTTCCTTCTTTAACGTTCTTTCCGTTAGTGAAAAGAGCATTTAAATACGTTGCGTAGTTTAATAAGAGATCTATTCACACAGGGTCAAACGGAGGATAGCGACATTGTTTTACATTTACCTATACTAAGTAAAGATTAGACGCAGTTGTTATAAATATTTAGACGTATTTAGACCTATATTTATTTATGTCATTCATTTAATATAATATTAAATAAATAAATTACTAAAAATGTCATTATTTTAGTCATTCCGACTGGTTATTTATGTCTAATAATAATAAATAAATATATTATTTTCATTTCTAATTTCTATTATTTACGAAAACACAAATTGAAATGAACACATGCTATACGAGTAGATAATAATATAATGATACGTATGTAATGTATGTAAATAAGTACACATTCAGCATAGAAGTATTAGAAGTATGTAGTTTCCCTACAATTTCAGTTGACTTGAATGCCATAAAAGGAAGGATCGAAAATTCTAACCGTGAGTTCACGAAAAGTGTACACTTGTTTTACGATTCCGTAGTAAAAACCCTTCAATGTCGACAATGCGTCGGCTTCACATTGCGCCGTAAACTGCCGTCGGCTCGGCTCATGTTTGTCAACAAAACCTATAAACTTTGTATCAAATAAGTATACCTACCTACTTGCCATGTGAATCAACAAGGAGATAAGTTATTTTCTAGAATTTTTTTTTTCCAAAATAATACTCAACTATGTTGGGATTAAATTTAATTATTAGAGAATAGTATAGATATTCTAAAAACTTTATCTCAGATATTTTTTTCTTGTTATGTTTCTATGGGATTTTCTAAAACTATATATATACAGTGCGTACGAAGTCGCGGGCACAGCTAGTTAAGTTAGTCATATATTTGCTTAGGTGTTATATATATATTTTTATTTTTCAAGACGGACGAAGTCGCGGGCACCAGTTAGTTGAGGATAAAATAAATGTAAGACCTTTCTATATTATCTATAGATAGACGTTCGGGTGGACAGTATCGGAATTGTGCAGTGGGAACGCTGGTCGCGTCTAGACAAAGTCTGGCCAGACACTGGAAGATTAAAGACGGCGAGATGAATAGCGGGCCTAGAGATTCTGGAGAAAGAAAAGGAAAAACGCCTTTGCGAAAGGCTTGTGCGCTGTCACGTACATCGTATTCTTTCTTATTAATCTTTTTGTAGTGAGGTTTTGTGGACGTTCGTGTGCCTCTCGCAAAAATACTGTTCCTTGTTCTCTGCAACAATGAATGCCGAGATGTACATTATTAAACTAGATCTGCCTGCCTACCTATCTTGCTATTTTAAATTCAGCATTTTGTTTGTTAAAATCTTTTATTTTAAACCTTGCTTTATAAATAAATACTATTTTATTTATTTATATTCTTAGTTACTTCATTTATGATTTCGATATCTTTATAAGTACTTATATGTGATGTAACAATTTTAAGTTGGTCTGGCCTCCACTATGCGTAGATTTGTTTATATCTAGTTAGTAATACATTATAATATTGATACCTTTACTTGTGTACTCTTTTATCTAGATGTCGCTAGGTAGGCATAGTTTATTTTTTAAACTTATTAGGTAGATATTTATATAGGTGCTGTTGCGTGCGTTATACAATACCTAATCGCGAAATTTCGATATTAAATTTTGATCACCTAGGTATATGTAGGTAATGGTTTTCAATTATCACATACCTAAATACAGCTGAAGCTGAAACCATTTGAAATTGCGGGAATCCGAGTAGAAATGCTAGTTTATTCTAAATGATAATTTGAAAACTATTATAGTGTATACGATTAATATTGAAAAGGGAGATTTGACTAAATTAAGTGGACGTAAACCCTTTTATATTATAAAAAAAATTGATGCGGCAGCCATTAATATTATTAATATGGCTTCGCGACGCGAGAACCATAAAGTTGAACAAACGAGAGAGGCGGGATATTTTTTTACCGCCTGAGCTCCCATAAAAACGCAAGCCCTGAATTAGCTCGATTCCTTGTCACCCCTTTTGAGCAACCCTAAAAATTGTACAACCTCCCGTCTTTGTCTAACAATAACCACTACATTCCTATCCGTTAAACTGCATCAAGGAAAAACAACGTAAAACCGCCCGAGATGAAACGAGATAGAATAAAATATATGCACTAGTAGAGAGGACAGAGAGCGGCATACATAGTAGTAGCCATGCACGTATATTTTTCACTGTGCTAGAAAGAGACAACGAAGAACCCTCTTGTGCGAGCGAGACGGCAATAGAAATTAACCAACAGCGGGGAGAGGAAGAGCTTCTTCAGGCGGGGTGGTTTTTTAGTCCGCATTTGACCGTGCGCGGCGGTGGTCGTATTATTGCTGTCGGGTTTTAACTAACGAACATTTCGAATTATGAAAATGATAAATTTCTCTATCCTCTTACAATCAAGTTTCGCGTTATTTCTAATGTTTTTATAGACATGCTGTAAGTTTTTTTTATGAATTGGGACTACAATTTTACCAGTGACGTTTACAATTAGTAATTACAATCGAAGTAACGTGCAATTATAGATAGTGTTGTGACAACAGAATAGACCTGATTGATTGAACATTTGGGATAGATACGTCGGATTATGATGACTGTCTCTTTGATAGCCGAATTCATGTGCCAGTTATTATGATAGTTAAGGATCTCTGACCGGAACATTTGTACTGCAGTAAGAGGATTACCAAAGAAAAATGTGTGCCAAAATTGTAATTTATAGTTTCTCCCTGTTCTCTGCCTTGACATGGATTGTAGTGTTAGCTGAGGAAGAAGTTTCTTCGCCGCTACGAGTAGCGCAATGCAGAGCTACATGTTTGCAAAAGGTGAGGAATATTGAAAAAAATATTATTATGAATTTCCATTTAATTAGATATTAAAACTCAATATTCTTATTAGATTTTTAGGTTTATCTTTGGATATATTATTGCATTAATCGTTGGCTGTTAAATGTATCGTATCTGCGTTTACCGGCGCGTCGGAAAAGCCGTAGAAAAACATAAAATACTGGACTAACGCGCTCACGGCCACTGACTTCGTCAAGAGGAATAGGGTGGGATTAGCATACAAATTATATACCCTATGTCCATTTAGAATAATTCGCCTTTGAAATAGTGAAAGAATTTTTGAAATAGCAGTGGTTCCAGACCATCCACATATAAACAAATCCACTCTCTTTTTATTTTATAAAATATTTTATAATAAACAACGTTCATAAACTATAATGGGATTTAAGCTTCAACTTTTAGTTAAGTCTAACAAGAATCGTAAAAAGTAAAAAACACTAAAATGATATTACATAGTGTATAGGTATAGGTAATGATATAGGTACATACTTATCAATCAATCATCAATACTAATAATAAATCTGTAAGTGTAGGTATTGTATGTATGTATGACTATATGTATGTTTCTCCATAACTCTTAAACGAATTAACTGTTTTTCATGAAACTTGGTAGATAAACATTTAGACGTACAGGACACAGAATAGGCTACTTTTTTTTCTTTTTCAAAGCGGACGAAGTGGCGGGCGCCAGCTAGTTATAAAATAAAGTCGCTATCCTCATAGGTACTTATGTCTGTTTCTTTGCTAAACCAACTAATGGAGTTTGATTCGGTTTTCACTAATAAAAAGAGCGTTAAGGGGTTTATTTAATTTGCAGGATAAAACGTGTATTCGTGCGAAAATTGGAGAACATCTCAAGTTCTTCAGAACTAAAATTTTGATTTAAAAACACGATTTTCCACTAAAATTTAGGCCTATCAGAAAGACTGAATAGACTAACCTAACATAAAGATATTTATTATAATCATCACTGACTGGTCACATTAATTATAGCTAGGTCTACAAAGTAAAGTTGTTATGGACAAATTGCTATCTGTACAGTATAAGTTAATGTTCTGTACACTAAGTGAAACAAATCTACATGAGGCCTATCGATCAGGCGCGAAACGCAATTATGTGACTGGAAAATGTTTATCTGAGCTCTCTAAAACGATAAGCACAATTTATATCGACCAATATTTACAGATACAATTTATCTAAACTGGTTATGTTATTTATTTGAACCATTCCGAGCAGGTTGCCCGCTGGTTATCGACACTGGACCTGTGCCTCCTATAAGATATATATTTTGTGGCGGCAATCCCTTTTAAATTGCTATAACTTATTTGTTCCAACCTCTTAAATAAAAGATTAAACGTTGAATTTATTGTAAACAGATTTCTTCTTTAGTTAAATTTTAATTAACATGTTCATTACGGATGTAAATTCGGTGCCACGGATTTATTTGATGGAAGATTTTAATCTCGCGCTTTATGAAGTAAATGGACCTAACAATTTTGAAAATAAATTGGAAATTTAAATCTAAAATATACCACATGTTGTTAGGAAAAAAATTCGAGGCAACAACGCAACAACGCAAATGCGTTGTTCTTTTGTTGTTAATAGGTACCTACTTTAATAACATCCGTGAATGGAAAAATGTTATAAGCTGTTTCGAATCTAGAGGATAGTCAGAGCATAGTAGGTTCTCAAGTTTGGTGACTAGTCTAAATCAAAGGATATACCTAAATAACTAATTAGTTATTGATGATCATTAATAAGGATAAGTATTAATATCCGAAGTAACTCCTTGAGATTTGGCCTAATAAAATATAACTTGCTGCTGTCCGCGACTTCGTCCGCTTTGAAAAAGAAAAAAAGTAGCCTATCATATTATGTCCTGTAGGTCTAAATGTTATCTACCAAGTTTCATCAAAAACAGTTAATTCGTTTAAGAGTTATGGAGGAACATACATACACATACAATACCTACACTTACAGATTTATTATTAGTATTGATGATTGATTGATAAGTATGTACCTATATCATTACCTATACCTATACACTATGTAATATCATTTTAGTGTTGCTTATAAAAAAAATAGATAATAACCTATTCTCAGACCTACCAAGTGTACATATAAAATTTCATCAAAATCGCTTAAGCAGTTTCGGAGGAGTAACACTGTGGACTCGAGAATTTTATATATTACTTAATATTCCCTTCTTACCCTTGGTAGGTATAGGTACTACCGGTGATACTACTGGTAGTACTACTACCAAGGGGATTATTTTTTGCCCGTAGTACTATCACACTACTATGCTGTCTGGCAGTATAGGTACCTACCACGGGGATTTATTTTTACCTGTGGTAGGTACTAGTTACTTATGAATTTAATTGTACATTGAACTATTGAAAAATTGTTCATGTGCTATTCAGCTTTCGTGTCCAGGTAACCATTGAAGGAACCCATATCATGCACATGATTAAAGTTTCAAAATCGACATCTGTTTATAATCTCGAGGCATTAGCTATGATCACGCTTCATCCATTTTTTGCGTAATTCTCTGGTTTTAGTGGGCTCATTTTTTGCTATTCTACCTGCCCGAGGCTGTACACAATAAGCCGTCGTTTTAAGCATTTTTTTTTATTTTGTTTGCGAAGGGATGTGCGTGTTCCAAGGGCGGAAGGATAGTTAGATCGATGTTATTTCTTTGTTGACGTTATTAGGCTGGCAATGGCTAGGAAATGCGCAAATTATACCAACCTATTAGTTGTCACGATTTACACAATATGTTTATCTTTATACCTATATCATGTATGATATATTTATGCTCAATTCGACACTTTTTTCATATAAGATTGGATTTAGTTAATACAGATCTGCACATTGACTAGTATCCTATAGCTTCTGACTGGTCCTAATATTGGAAAGTTATGGGGGAGGCATAATAGGTATGTCCCACAGTGGACGTCCTGCGGCTATGATGAAGACGATGACATGTATCATCTGACTCCGAGTATGTTAGTTATATGAAACTCCGAGTTCAAAGCAAATTATGCTAATAACATAATTTGTTGATTTCAGTACTTTACCCAGAACACAAAAATGAGACAGGAATGCGGCCTTGGTTTCCATTTACCTACTTGGTCTTGTCTTATTTTACTGAACAAAGCAACAAAAAAGACCATTTTTTCGCTTGTCAACAAGTCGCAGTTTTTTTCTTACAACTACATGTTGCAAATTTTTTACAATAAAAATACACCATTATTGAACATTTACAATAAAAAAAACATTCTTTCTGAGAAGCAATATATTCAATAGACTTTAAAAAAGAAGCTTATTACGGAAACAAATGAATCCTAAAAAAGCTCCTAGACATTCAAATTGGACACAGCTTTGCTTTGTAGTGTTGCCAGAACTAATATTTCTTAATATTCTATTGTGTGTCATTTAAACAAGAATCTTTTGTAGACATTGTACCTATTGGCTTCATTTTGTTTTAGCATATCTTTTAAAGTTTCCAAGGAATCTTTTGAAAGCGTGCCTCGTCTCAATGGGGATAGGTACTGGACTGTAATATGAGCTGCATTTTAATTATTATTTTTTTAATTTCTTTTTCTTTAAGTGTATGTACTTACATACATAATGACTACGTTTACTGAGTTAAGTTTTCTAGTGTAATTTATAAAGAAACGCTGAACAAACGCCGAAGAACTCGTATCAAAATACGAAGTAGGTACATTTTTGAATAGGAATTTACATAATCAATCTTGGGATAGTATAATAAAACTGTTTTTTTTTTCTATAGAATTTACGAAACCATAAAATGGTGGGACAGTGGCGGGCTTCGCTAAGTAATTCTATGGTTTTTTAAACAATTAATCAATTTAATTTTTTAGGTAAAACTTAGCTTGTTGCTTATGAACATTGTTGCTAAAAAAAAGACATCAACAACAATAACCGTTTCACCTTGAAACCTTATGAATTGCAAAAAAGAAAAAGAACCAAAGAGGCATCGCTAAAATAAAATCTCGATTAGAAATTTAGGAACGCTCCTGCCTTCCATTACGGTCCATTTTGAACATCCACTCGGTCTGAGCATTATTATTTTATTTTATCGCTGCTCAACCGAGCACGAGAGGTAGAAGGAAAAAAAATATTCGCTGGAAATGATAAAAAAAAACCTCTCAAGGTTTCGGATGCACGTCCTCAGGCCACGCAACGATTAGAAAAAATAAACGAGAAAGTCCACGTTGAAATGACCCGCTTTTTTGTTCACGATTTGTTTTCGTTTTTGTGACGTTTTGAGTTCATTTGGAAGTAGCCATGTCTGTTGCTTACCGAATTAACTTAAATTGACTTCGGTTTTTGTGTATTAGAATAGCAGCCCATTGCTTTAATGTTCTTTTGTAGTCGTAATTTAAATCCTTTTGGCGCCCACTCACCTGATGTAATTGAAAAAATGTTATTACATACCTACTTCGCTTCGAGTTTTGGCTGGCAACTTTTCATGCTTGACTGGCTTTGCTGTGTTGCCATGCTATTTATGAAAAGATCGTAAAGTTTCCTCGAATGATATCTATACATGCCGCCTTAGATAATTATTATATCTATTGAACAAAAGCTTATTGAAATCTGTAGAAGAATATCTGAGAATATTTAGCTCTTAGCTGGTTTACTGTGCCCGCTACTTCGGTATTTAAAATATACGTCCAGAAGTTGACTTTCAGGACACTTTTATTTTAGGAAAATATTTTCACTAAAAATACATTTAACTATAGATGGAGTTTTACCCTTGCCTTGGAATTAACATCCTTAATCCTCTAAAAGTCGGTCCTCTAACACAGTCTCGCGAAGGAGGCCTATCGGGCGAGCAGTCGTAATAGAGCCATAGAGGAGAGTCGAGGATTAATGATTCATGACCCCTCGGAGCGCAGTGTCATCAATATTATTCTGTTTGTATCGCGCGCGTTCGGCCCACCCTCGCCCGCGCCCCGTTCATACATAAATAAGCGCGACACGTCGTCTTCTCTGATTACATCGCGCCGATGCTATGCGATGTACTGAGAAATAGTGTAGTCGGATGCTGAGCTCGTCTTTTGTTCAATATATTCACTAGAGACAGAGAATGAATAGTTAACACTGTATGGGCGACGTGCATGTTTACGGTTTCGGGTTTCCCTTTAAAGATTCTAGATAAGGCGAAGGAATTTATTTGTTTGGTGGCAATAAGCTGATGTTACAATCGGCTTTAGTGTGAACTTATTGGTTTCTTATAACAGAATGCTATATATCGGTTCTCTCGCTAACGACACACGAACGAGCGCCCATTAACAACTCCGACAAACGTTTGTAAAGGGTTTTTCGAAACAGTAAAGCATAAAGTTCCCCGCCTGGTGTCTTTTATGAGATCTTGTGCGAATTTTAAATGTCTTTACAACGTCTTTCAGTAATTACTTCTATTTAAAATAAAATAATTGGTTTTCTTCCTTTAACATTTAAACTTGAAAGGAACTGTAGAGTTATAAAATAGTTTTCACTTCATATAAAATCTGAATTATTTAAATTATAAATGTATATTTTGTATATTATATACCTAACCACTCAGCTACCCAGCGAACTTCGTACCGTCTCAGAATAAA
This sequence comes from Synanthedon vespiformis, assembly GCA_918317495.1. NCBI lineage: Eukaryota > Metazoa > Arthropoda > Insecta > Lepidoptera > Sesiidae > Synanthedon > Synanthedon vespiformis. The sequence continues at coordinate 4,682,199 of OU906958.1, forward strand.
AACCCGTCCCATAAAAAAATGTATTTGAAAATGAATTTTATTCACCTTTTTTTTTTATGAAATGAGAATACCTATATCTTAGCGTTAACTCCTACACAAGTCTCCTCTGTAGCTGTTCTCAGTAAGAAAATATTGATATATTTTTACGATTGCCTTAAATGACATTAAAATAATCACACCGTTGTTAGAAATAACATGACATTTGTTATCCAAAAGTTGATACAAAAGTATGTTGTCACGCGATCCAACGATAAAGCCCGTTTCAGGCTTAATCCAAGCAAAATGTGTACACGACTTGGAAACCAAGACAAACAGAGAGTGATACCTTCTGGACGTTGGTGATAGTCCGTTGATTGATGTCACCATCCTCACTGTTATTAAATAAACAGACCTAAGCCATACGTACAGTCGGCCGCATAAGTCGATTAACACGTTCAAAAGTGCAATACAACTGAACACTCAACTCTTACGACTAGAGAACAAAATAAACTTTACGTACAAACGATCGTAATAAGCTTCAATAAGTAAGTAGGTAAGTAAATAAGTAAGTTAAGTGTTCAGTTGTTTTGCACTTTTGAATGTGTTAATCGACTTATACGGCCGACTGTACAAACAAAAGACTAATGGCTCTTATTACATTAATAATAATATCAGTGTGTCAAAGAAGACACACAAAAATATTTATTACTAGCGGTTGCACGCGGCTTCATCCGCCTAACTTTAAAAAATATGGCCTATGTTACCCGATAAAAATGTAGCTTTCTATAGGTAAAAGAATTTTTAAAATCGTTCCAGTAGTTTTTGAGTTTTCATTACAATCAAAAATATAAAAATACAAATCTTTATAATATTTATAGATAGCAGACACTTTTAAATTAGGTATAAGTACTTTATAACATATTTTATAAATTTGCCCAAAATGACAAATTGTAAATGATTTAAATCAATTTGAAGGCATTTTAATTAATTGCGCAATAAAACTGTCGAAAGAATGTAGAAGATATTATTCGGATCTAAATTTATTGATGTTTAATTTGTTATCGCTGATCTCGTAGATTTGTCTTTTTTTGTCGTAAGCATTTTTTTATGAAAGAAGTTAAAAATGAATGCCATAAAAATCTGCCAGTAACAAAACAACTACAGAGGCAGTAGTCTCGAAGGATCTGCTTGTCGAAACAGCAGTCGCAGGTTCGGATCTCAGTCGGGCCGGTCAGTGTTTTTAAATTTCCTTTGTGGATTAGAAATATAACTTTAATATCCTTTCTCTAAAGATAAAAAAAAACATAAACGGGGTTATGGAAGTTATGCAATACATCTTTGAGTCAGTTCTGCACTATATATAGCATAGGCACTTTACACTGGGGCCCTACCCTATGCGCTTGGATGATGCTTGTATATACATACATAATAATAGATGCATATATTTTTAATAGCTCCACAACAACTTAATATTAGGTGAGATCAGTTTCAGTAGTCTTTGTTTTTAGTCCTTGTATCAGAATTAACGAAGAATCTTATTATATCTGTAATTCCGTGCTTGACAAACGACATTTTAAATTTTATCGAACGTTCGTTCATGGGTAAGTGTTTTAAATTATTGAAATGCTTTCAGAAAAACACTTAAAGCCGTGTAGAGGAGCGTTGTAGTAATTTAGTCGGAGGCAAACATATTTTTCCTTACCGGTCGTATCAGAGGCTAAAGCGCGGAAGAGCGAGTTCTACTGATAAATGATGCGTCCGCTACTGCTACAACGGTTCGCTTTTAATCCTCCAGCCACTATTGTGTCTCCGTCCGATTTTTGACATTAACCGTTTTCTTTCTACAACCGACGCCCACGTTGCTTAGGCCGATGCCTAAATAACAAATTAATGGACCTTTCTCCCGTATCTCTCTTTGTAATCACTCACCCATCTTATGTGTGCACGCTATCTAAGGTTAGGTAGTCAAATCAGATTACTATTAATAAGTATTATTTTTAACGCCCGACGCAAAACGGGGTTTTATTAGTTTGACATTTAATATGTCGGTCTATGGAATTGTAGCTCCTAACCGGATGTAACTACCGATTTTGATCCGATTTTGTAAGCTGACGTGATCGAAATAGTTCGTAGCTATAGTTTGCGGAGATCTCTTCAGGATTTTGAAGATCATCAGCCCATTTCCATATATAACTTACTGACTCGGCGAACTTCGTACCGTCTCAGAATAAAAACCCGTTCCATATACACAATATGTGAAAAAGTTTATTTCATATGTATTTTTTTCGTATATTTCCGTTGTTTTGATAATTATTCTGCTATTCAGGGCAGCGAAAAATTAAAAAATCAGAGATCATAAAAATCAGTTCAGCCGGTTTCGAGTTATAAATTTAATGTTTTAACTAACACGACATTCTTTTGTATAGAAGACTAGCTATTTAACGTAGATATAGTCTATCTTACTATCCGATAATTAGCTTACCAACAGAAATTTTCAAATCCGTCCAGTAGTTTTCGGAGTCTATTCAATGCAAACAAACAAACAAATCTTTCCTCTTTATACCTAATATTGGTATGTATAATATGCAGCTTAAGTAGCTATATATGCATCTTCAACAATGGAAGAATTTTTCTAATAACTAGTTAGACCTTTTAAAAAAATAGTATATTATTAATTTTCCTCAACATGTTTCCATTAAATGCTTAATGAAAATTCTATAATATCTAAAATATGAATAGGTAAACTATTTTACATAATTTAGAAGTTGATCGGGATTCGATTAAAGGCAGCTGCCCTCGCTAAAGTTGGTTGGTTGCAACTAAGCCCCGCAGCCTGCGATGAAATGGAGATAGTTTTAATGCTCGTAAATTTCGTTCCATCACTCCTAACCATCAATCGTTCCGGTTCAGCTATTTGATGAACTTTTGAAACTCAAATGCATAAAAAACTTGTTATTGTAATAAATTCGCTGAGATAACTAAATCGCTTGCGGTGCAGTATTGTTAGAAAAAAATAATGACCATAAATAAATACAGTTAAAATTAATTTCTTGTAGATAGATATTAGTTACCCTACTTATCTAATTTTGTTTTATAATTACTTACAACATTATTATTATTATTTTTATATTAAATCGACAGACAGGCTGACGGTCCATTTGATGGTAGGTGGCTACCGTCGCCTATAACACAAGCAACGCCATAAGTGCTACAGGTGCGCTGCCGACCATAGAAGGATTAAGGATAAGGGGGATAAGGGTGGGATGGGGTAATGGGCTCTGGCATCCCTTACTTACCGAAACACAACCTACATTGATGTAGGTATGTAATTTAGAGTTATTCAAGTGAGAAAGGTACCTAACTTTCCTTATTTTCTAAAGGTTAATTTTTATTTATCTTTTGTAGAGTATTATTATAACCACACATTTTTGTTGCACTTGAAAAATAAGACATTCGAATATTATAAATGTAAAAGTAACTCTGTCTGTCTGTCTGTCTGTTACCTTTTACACGCCTTAATCAATCATAAATTTTGTATATAGTTAGGGTACATTTCATCTAGATATTGCCGATGGAACACCTAAAAACAGAAATCCAACGCCTGGCAAAAGTATAACAGCAACTAAATGTCACGCGTTGTATTGCTCATATATTTTGTCAGTTACATATATTTTTTATTTTACAAGTACGAAGTCGTGGGCACCAGTTACAAATAAATATGATCATGTTCACGCGTCAGTGAATTAGTAAGTTGAACAATGCGCAGTAGGATGTCCGCGATGGGTGGAGCCAAGACATTCCGCTGCGTACGCGCAACCAAACATATGGTGAGCACTGGGCGGGGGAAAGCAAAAAAGCGGGGAGATTCATTACTTTATGCCTAATTAAAATGTTTCTTGAAGCTTGCTACAAAAACTTAAACCAACAAATCATCCAATTGTGACCGAGCTTGTGTTGTTTGTTGCCTTTGGTTTTTTTTAAGCATTCAAAATTAAGTGTTAAAATTTATTGTCCCCCAAAATTCCTTTTCATATAAGTAAATCGGCCCAAATCCTTTTTATCTTAACATTAATCTTTTAAAACCCATAAAAACGAATCTTGGGATCTCACTAAATATTTTGTACGAAATTGATGGAGGGACCGTCACTTATCTGGAGCTCAAATCTAAGACGATCAAAATTCCTAGAGGTGTCGATACAAGGTAAAAGTATGTTTGGAGCGCTTGATGAAATTTATTACTGATTATTTTTGTAATATCTTTAGACACTTGATCTGTTAAGGTATTTTGTTTTAGGGAATCAGTACTAATAAGAAATCTGTAAGTGTACCTACAATACCTACAATGAAATTTCATACAAGGTATTGTATGAAATTTCATTCTAACTATTGGTTCATACAAACAATCGAAGTTTACCTCTTTGTAATATCATTTGTGTATAGATTCAATTACCTATACTTAAAAAAATCTTTATTGAAGTTCTAGCTTAAAATAATTTTGAACAAGAATTAAATATATATACCTATGTAGGTATTTCAATACTAACTTCGCTGCCACTTAAAGTGTGAAACTATCGCTGGGGGCTCGCGTGGGTTGCTACACAGTTGGCATTCATGTCACAAAAACACACGGCACCCTGTTGTTTTAGTGGAAAAAAATATAATGAAATATGCCTTTTTATAATGTTTTTTTATGTAAAACGTTGAGAGTTTAAGTGTCGTATTTTATATCGAACAACAACCCGCGGCGAACAGTTAAATTTAGATTCAAAACACTAAATTTCGTAGTTTCGAACTCGTTATAAACGAGTGAAAAAACGATTTTGTAGGGAATATAAAACAATGTGTTCGATCATAACTGTTTTATCATAAACCAGAATCAGATATCTGTCCTGTCTTCTCATGGATACAATAATAATTCAATGAAGTTCAACTTTAACTAGGTAAAATCTAATTTACTCGTATGTTAAATGGCTGAAGTAATTTTGATTTACCGTCAAATTTTCTTTACCATACGGACCATCCTACTTACTTACTACTTAATCTTTTATTGAGCTTGAAGTTGGGTTGAAAATCTCTAAATTATTTCTTAACTAAGTAGTAGTATCAAAGGACAAAAATTCATTAAATAGCTTGGAATAACTAAGTTTATTATTTTTTATGTTAAGATCGTTAGATAAGCAACGTCACAAGTGCACCATTTTCTCGCTGCATTAAAATATTACTGTCTATTTTGTATTTTCAGATTTAATGTTTTCTTTGATTTTTTTTTTAATTTGTTCAGAAATAGACAGTAGTAAATCACACACCTAATTTTGAATTTGGAATCATCTGAGTAAACACGAGCGATGGGTCGACAGACGGGAGTCTGACAAAAATACCAATTGGGGTGTACAACGATCTGTCTCGTGTAGCTGTGCTGTCATGGCCAATAACACAGATCAATGTTGCGTGCAGTTGGCGACGCCACTCCGAACACTAATTTTGGAATGCTCTACTGAGACAATGTTCTTCGCTATTGAAGCCTGGAAGCGTTCGAGATTAAAAATACCAAGCATTCTTTCTATCATTTATCACTGTAAGGCATTTGTAATCTATCAAGAAGCTACTTAATGATACTGTCGGGAAATATCACAAAACACAATACAATGTACATACGGTACCTACCGATTTTGTTTTATGTACTAATTGTAGGTAGGTACTTTTAATTAGTAGTTTCATATTTTATATGAAATATAAAACCGTATGTTTGGTACCGCAATTAGTTAAGAGTCGCTATAACTAGTTACGCGCATAGTTATCTGTTCGTTTATTCCTTCTAAGTTATTAGAATTTAGAACACGTAATTTAGAAGAAATAAACGAACAATCGATTTTTATGTTGTTAACTAATTACCATTGCTTGAATTTCGCAGTCCGTATTATTTAGGTACCTATGTACATGTAAAAAAAAATATTAACTGTATACAAAAATATCAAGTTAGACGCTTTATTTACGAAAGTTAAGTCTGGCTAAATTTTTACTTTAGGGCATTTATTATAAAAACAATTGCTACAGCACAAAGCCCAGGCGATACTTAGATCTATTTTTCAATACAATATTAAAAGAAAAAATAGTAAACTGTAAATTCGCGGTTAATTAATAAATGTGGCCATTTAAAAACATGCTGGCCAGTTGTAATATTAATCAAACATAGATGTCACAGTTTGACTACCTTTATTATTGTAAATATGTATGTTTCATGTTTATCTTCTTTTCCCCGTAATCCTTCAGGTTATGAGCCCAGTTCAGCACGCTTCCATTGCCAATTTTATGTACATATTCTTAAAATCCATAAAAGTATAAGTAACTAATACTTTGTCACGTTAAATTCTTCTAAGAATTCGTTATTTACACAGTACACACGTGACTGTACCCAAGGTCATTGAAGATTGTTATCGCCTCAATATCTGTGGTTTCGATACACGGAGATAGTTAGTGACTTTTGGATGAAATGTCGTAATTCGTCGATTTCATTACTATGTTCAACTGACAGATGCACAGACAGTTTTATTATCGCTGGTAAGATATTTTAACGAACTCAACGCACGTCTAAAATAAAAGAGGAATATGTGGGGACATTTTTTTGTTCATCGGACACGCCATTTAAGTCACAATCGTAAATTTTATTGAAATGTCGCAACAAGCGATCGCCGTTGTCTTCGGGACGAATTTATATTTAATTCGTAAACAAATTGACACGTTCCGGATATTCTTTGAAGGGAAATGCGGAATGGGAGACAAGTTACCATAAATAAAGATTTATTTTAAGCGACATAAAGTTCATTTTACTCTTAAATGATTTTTAAGTATACATTTATTTAATCACAAGCTGTTACATTTACTTCAATGTAACAATACTTAACTTTTATTTTATTCTTAACTAGCGACCAGCTCCCGGGTTCGCACAGGGGCAAAATTTTCTGCAAATTATATCAATACTAATAATAAATCTGTAAGTGTAGGCATTGTAATATATATGTATGTTCCTCCATAGTTAATTCTCAAACGAATTAACTGATTTCCATGAAACTTGGTAGAAAACATTTAGACGTACAAGACACAGGATAGGCTACTTTTTTTCCTTTTCAACGCGGACGAAGTCGCGGGCCCCAGTTAGTACCTAATATATAAAAACCTTCCTCGTTTAACGCTCTCTCGATTATTGAAAAGCGCAGTAAAATCCGTTGCACAGTTAAATGATCTATTAGTTAATACTTAGTTAGGACAGAAGCGACTTTATTTTATACTATGTAAATATATATTTTCTTTGACAGATCTCGTGTTACTTAGTGCACTATTAAATGCAGTAATAGATAGATAAGCCTAAATATCGCCCCTTCGTCAAAGCTTGCAACGAGTTTCCTAGAAATAGTTCTAAACTTTTAGTATTACTTAGGGCGAGCTAGCTGCGCTAGGTATTTTTTACGGCGATGTTTACTTTAGAAAGTTGCAAGTGCAAACGACACCGGTTTAACAGAATAACTGCGTTTTAGGTGTAAGCCCAACATATTCATCTACAAAATTTTGACGTAACAGTTGATAACCATACATCGGCAACAATAAAATTTAACATAATTAATTTAAGAGACGGTGTAAGTTATAAAAATGTGTGTGAAATTGCGTTTGTAACTATAGTAATTACTAATTAGAATAACTTAAAAGTGTAAAATTCTTATTTGAGGACTTACATACACACACACAGAGTAAGTACAGTAAAAATCACATCTATTCAGACGAAGCCACGCGCAAGAGTTAGTAATTATAATAATAAATTGATTTCAGAATAACTGCATTTTAGGTGTAACCCAACATATTCATCTACAAAATTTTGAGGTAAAAGTTGATAACCATACATCGGCAACAATAAAATTTAACATAATTAATTTAAGAGACGGTGATAGTTATAAAAATGTGTGTGAAATTGCGTTTGTAACTATAGTAATTACTTAGACTACCTTAAAAGTGTAAAATTCTAAATTTCTCAGATTTGAGAACTTACATAGAGCACACAAGAGCACACGCGCAAGAGTTAGTAATTATAATAATAAATTGATTTCACAATAAATAACAAAGTAAACGTATTGGCTGCACTTTAAAAATGACACCTCAATACGTCGCCGCTCGGTTGGGTTCATAAGGCTTCGTAAGTCGTAAAATGATATCACATTACACAATAGCGACTATTGTCTTTTATAAGAATTTCTTTCTTTTTCATTGGGTTCATGCATTCCTTTGACTTCTGTCGCTGCTTTTCTACTTATTCCCATTACAAAAATATATTTAGCTTCGCATTATCAGAAATAATTTTGTGCATATTCGTCAAATTAAATCTGTTTTGTAGTCAATACATGATATTTTTAAATTTCATGTTTATAGTTAAATAATGATAACGTGGCATAACAGTGAAAAACTTAAACAAATTTTAACATTAATTTTTATTGCATATTTGACACAACGAAATGAGAAGTGTATGCCAAACCAGGTTTTGAACTTTCGTTAGCATATTTCTTCGCATCCAGTCGCTTCCTGCGAAACTTCACAGGTTATCTGTCCACCATATTTTTAGACGATCCTGGTTACGGGAGCCTAACTTTTTTTTCAGGTTAATGAGTATTCTATATGTAAATCCAGGTCATAAACTGCATGTGTGCCAAATTTCATCCAAATCTGATAAGCCTTTTTTGCGCAAAAGAGTAATAAACATTCATACATCCGCACAAACTTTCGCATTATAATATTATAATACCCATTAGTAGCCAAAATTATATTCCAAAATCTTAGATTTGTAAGACATCCTAATAATTAATGAGTCCATAACGTATACATTTTTCATTTTACATTCCATTGAGTTCGATATTTTTTAAGTAAATCGCATTAATTAGAGTTGTTTATTCGATGACACCAAAGCGCAGTTTTAAATGAGCCATTCGTATTAAGGAACGCTTCGATACAGTTCCGTTCTTTGTTAATTAAGGAGCGGTGGTCCAAATTTATGGCGGACGAATAGTCTCAACAATAATACGACGCTTCGTACGGCCACGTTTCCTTTCTCAGTTACTCGAGAACGTTTTCAGTTTATCTGATGTCGTAAGGAGTATCGTCGGTACTATCGCGACTGCGTCAGACATCCGCTGTGTCGTTCCTATCCTACTTATCTCGCACGGTAAATAAAAAGCTTTTCAGCCGATCGTCTTGCGGCCTCGAATACCCAGCTCATTCTTCCCGTGACCGGAGCCTCGTTTATCGCACGTGACGTGACAATTCTTTTATCCCTGACACTTTGTTTCCACATAAATTACTCCGATGTTCGGCTACTGAGGATCGCTTCGGCGAGTCACACTCGCTCGTAGTGGGGCTTCTCTCTCTTTATTCAACTTCGTTTTTGCATTCCGCCAGATGTGTTTGCTCATTGTCTCTTCGGTTTGAATTGAAAAAAAAAAAAAAAAAAAAACTTATTTGTTGTGTCCTCGTCGCCCACGACTTTATGTGACGTTAAGTTTGGAATGAAGTATTCTTATTGTTGCCTCGTGCAGTCTTTACGCAACGTTGCATAAATTATTTAGTGATTTTATTTTAATTAAAAGGATAAAGACTTGAAGTTTATGTTCGCTGAACGCTGTTGGTTCTTCTTATTGTATTTTTTTATTATTTACAACATGCTTTAACATAATATGTAAATGCTATAATCATTGTTTTAACGCTTGGAAGGAAACATACATGTCTTTCAAACATTATACTCTTTTGTAGTCACGCGCTTTGGACACGGATGGTTAACTAATGAAATTCTATTGTTGCGATGCGTTTTCCATTTTTTTAATTTTTTTTTACTAAACTAACCATGTGTATTCAGCTAACAGTCTGGATACAATCAATTGTCAATACTTTTACTTTACTAAAATAAAATCTTTTACTATTTAAAATGTTATTATTATGGTAACATACTAACACTAATTTGAAAAGTATAAGTTTTCCAAAACTTGAATCAAATTGGAGTATCAAAAACTTCAACCATTAATAATTATAAATGTTATAATTACCACCGGCTAGTTAATTTGTAATGCTAACTTCATAGTTACTCATGTATGGATTCTATAATTGATTGCTATAAAAATTAATATAACACTATAAATGAATCCAGTAAGAAGTGAAACGCTCTAAATATATAATTAGAAATGGAGTTAATCGTGAAAGTTAGGATATAAAAGTAATTATTTTAATTTCTTTGAATTTAATGAGCATGTAATTATAAACTCTTAATTGGGGCATAATATCAAGTAACTTTTACCCAATGTTACCCGAAAACCGAAGACCCTTGTTGACAATGCTTAGCCGACATTTTAATCAGTATGAAAGGCACTTAACGTTAAGTAGCACACGTAATTGATACTGGTAAGGCTGAAGGTCGCTTACCTAACACATTATTAAGAGATTCCACCCGACGTCGAAGTAACAAGTGCCTAATCTCCTTAGTGGTCACATCACGGGGCGATGTTGCATGAAAATTAGATCCTTCAGAGTTCCAACGAACCTGGATAGAGTTACAACGAAGTTTCTCATACAATTAATCGTTACAAGCTTTCGTATTGTTGCCCTTTGACCTTTGGGGTTCTCTTTACAAAGCGTCAGGTCAAATCAAATATTTTCGCTCCGGGTATCCAGTAACTGTATAGTTTGTGGCCCTGATTTCAAGCTTTCAAGGACATTAAATGAAGAGTCATCTTTTAGTAAAAGAAAAACTTCTTTTACTAAAAGACAACCCTAAAACAGATAACGGTGCAGTTCATTGACCGACTCTATTAGCACTGTAAATGACTAGTTCGTTATTTAATATGCATAATAAGCAAGTGTATTGGATAGTAGACGCAAAATATAGCGTGTAACGACTTCCTAAGTAGTCACATTGCCCACATACTGATTAGGCGTCCCACATTCGTTTTAAAATAAGCATGTGGGTAGGACTACGTGTGTAATATACTAAAGTTATCATTAAGCGTGTTTAGAATGTGCCGGTCGTTGGTAATGAGTGTATGGTACCATCTTTTTGTGTTATGCTACAAACTTCGTCATAAAATCTCACAACAAAAAACTGTATAGGATGTCTAGTTCCCATTATTCCAGTTAAAATAGGTACTTGAATCTTGTATTTTCTAAGTACAAATTGTACTGGGCTATTTTGTAACTGAAAATTGAATTATTCTACAAGGACGGCTTTGCCTTCATGCAAGTAGAAAAATGCTTCTAATACATAAATATAAATTAATCTATACTTACTATATTATAAAGAGGAAAGATTTGTTTGTTTGAATTGAATAGTCCCCGAAACTACTGGACCGATTTAATAAATTATTTTACTGTTGGGAAGCTATATTATCAGCGAGTAACATAGGCTATATTTTATAAAGGTACGCAGGTGAAGTCACGTGTAACATTATAATATTTATAACATTTATAACGTTGTAACAAAATTTATGAAACCCGACTGAATAAAAAATTGTTATAAAACCACTCTATAAAGACCCCGCATAGATTTTTTTCGCTCACCTAATATAGATCAGAATAGATTTTGCAATCCAATGTACCATTGTGACCATTAAATCTATCGCGTAATGTGTTACTCGTTTTAATGTAATAAAGTCTAATGTATCTGCCCCTATAACACGATTTTATTGTTACAGGTAATTTCTACGACGGATGACTTCCTTCATTTTGTAAAGAATGTATTAATGTAATTGTACGGTAAGTTTATTGTAACCGCATACTTCTATTGTATCTATCACACGTCTCGCTTCTTTCACACATCGTGACTTAAATTTGTCGTAAATAACAAATCGTCATAATAGAAGCCTTTATCTCCCGAAACTTCGCAAACATTTCGTGAACATCCGAACCATTCTTTTCATATAGAACGGAAATCGCTGGAATTGAAATTGGCTGCGCCCATAACAATGTCGTTCACAAATAAAATCTACCCGCCTTCCCATTCAGTTGGCAGCCTAGGATCATTTCAATAAAAGTTATTGTATTGAAAACTGACAATGGATGGCACAGGAAGTGATGTGAGCGCGTGTATCGAAGCAAGTGGACTGTTTATAATTTGTGCATTGTGTTTTGTATGGAACACGTCCAGTGTTCGCGTTTTTGTAACCGAATCGTGGCAGAATCACCAATGATACTCTTCTAATTGGCTTTTTCACATATCCAACTGGATAATGGTACAAATAAATCCAATAGTCACATTTTAAATAAAATTCTAATTTGATGACAATTACTAACGCTTCTGTGTTGTGTTTTATTAGTATTCGCAATCAATCATGTGACACTCTTTAGTGTCGAAAGTTATAACACACTTAACATTGATAGATATATTAATCAAAGTAACATTTTGTAAAAGGCTATCGCAAAGCAAAGTCTGCATATTATGTAAATTAATACTCAATCCTTGCATTGTTTTAATAGGGCGCAATGCAAAAGTCAAAACATTTTCACTCATCAACAATAGCTTCTTCAACAATCTTAGTGCTCGCACGGATTACAAAGGCTACCGCGAGAACGCGCGATAAGTAATCGCATTACGTCTGTTAGTAATTAATTCTCAGATATTTCTTAACGTGATGGACGTTATCTTAAGACCGATCTGTATCCGATACAGAAACCGATACACTGTAAACGATATATGAACCAGTTTAACGAGACCTTTCTTCCGCGACTGCTGAAGGAAAGAAAGTAAAGCGCTCTATTCTATTTTGGTCCATTTACAATGGTTGAATTTTACTATAAAGTCAGAAGTAAGACCTCCTAGTGGGTCAATCGTTAAACTGTTTATTAGAATTTTATTACCGTTTGTGAACTTCATTAAAACGGCTTATTAGGATTCCTTGACACGTGACAAGTAAGTTTATGAGTTGTAAAGAACACTTCGGAATAATAAAGCGACCACTTTGTTTCTCCCATCAACTTACAGCGTTCATAAAATGCAACGTATCAGCCAACAACAATATGTAATAAAAATAACACACGTTTCTATTTTATATTTATTTTATGTGTTGAGGTTTGCTTTCATATTAATAGATTTTTATATTAAACTCTATACTGTAATAAATTGATATAACACGTGCATTGAATTTCTAAGCCTGTTTTTTTAACGTCCGCCCCAATAATGGGTTGTTATAAGTTGGACGTGTATGTGTTATCTGTTTGTCTGTCTATGTATCGAAGCTTCCAAACGTATATTTTTTTTATGTTTGAAAGTTGATGTGATCAAGATGGTTCTATTCAGTCGTTTGAAGATTCTCAGTTGATGAAGGGATTTACCTCTTTATAATATTAGTATATAGTATATACACACACACGCACATATATATATTCGCAATTGTTTCACTGTATTTTGTTAATCCATTACGAACTACACTCCATTGTGTAAATACATTCAAGGCTCGCAAAATGACTTACTGTTACCGTGAAGCCGCAGCGAGCTTTAATATAATATGTTACTCTGTATTAGAATCCATACAAAATATTTCTATCCATGAAGCTTATGTTACGTTGTGACGTCACACCGGACCATTTGTCAGACTGAGCCGCCATGAACCTTATCTTAGAAAAGGCTTACGCCATCGTATCACTGAATAAGCTAACTCGATATACCTCGAGCGATGCATGGGCAGATTTATTGAATGCAACCTAACTCGGCCACATAGTAATTGAAACTGCATATCGAATTCGTGCATTCTCTTTTGGACTTTAATGTATAAGTACGTAAGACTTAAATTCCTTTGATTGTAAAATGTGTTGTCTATAAAATGAATCTTAAGTATAGACTTTTTTTAAAGTCAATCTATCTTTTATCTTAAGAAAAATTAATTATTTACTATTTAGTAAAAATAGAAGTAAAAATGGTTATTTTCATAATTAAAATATTGTGGTCTATTTTATAATAAGATAAAGTAAAAAAAAAATAAAAAAATCTTGATGAAAAGAAATTGTTTAGTCCAAACATCAGGAACTTATTGAGGTCGTATGCCGAGGCTTTGTATAATGAAACTGGAATAATTTAACATTGCACTAAGTGTTAGCTGGCCAGTAATTGTGGAAAACATTTACTTGGTTGGCTTTTGTTTTTGTTGAATTAAGTTAAGTAGTTTTGTTCTATCTACTCTGATTTAGTTAGCAGATAAACTTTTTGCATTATGCAGATTCGCAGTTTGCAGATATACTAACGTTATTACAGGCAGTGGATTTGATATGATCTTCTATATATGTATTACAAATATAGTTAATATAATAATCTATATCAAGAGCAGTCGTGAACTAAGGACATGTTTATCAGAATTTGAATGATGTAAATAGGTTTTATTGAACTAATTTTGACCTGATATATATACTCGTATATTCCCCTGACATACCTGACTGTAACTGTTCGCATATAAGAGATGTTATTAAGTGTTGTAATCAAATGGCCTATTCATGATAGTTACTTTCTTATTTGTAAGTTAAGAAGTTCTCAACGTAATTTATTTCTAAGTCATTACGCTTTTTTGTAATTCACGATATCGTCTTTATATTATTTTAATTAGAAAGTACACAAATAGAAGCTATTACGTTCACAAACGAATTGAGTGATGCGGGCGTGACCACGCGACAAAGAATCAGGTAGCTCGCCGGACGGCGGTCGCCGCTCCAGCCAAGTAAATTGGATACCGATCGAAGCGTGACGATTTTATCTGACAAAAAATACTAACCCTTTATTTGGTACCTTTACGTAATTCTGAACACACAATGAAATAAGCTCAACCGGTTCTGGACGGATATTTTTAAACAATAACCCAATAATATCCCTGAACCTTATAAATACTACTACATAGCATAAAACAAAGTCGCTTTCCGCGTCTGTCTGTATATCCTCTAACTCCTCCAATGGATTTTGATGAGGTTTAAACCATCATTTAATTTTTCACGGAAGGTTTGTTATTTATAAACTAAGTAAACCTAATTAAGTTTTATGTAGGTAAAAAACAACATATTGCCGAAAAATAAATTTACATGGCTTACATACGTAGGTTAGACTTTAAGAGATACGTAAAAAATATGTAAAAATGATTGATGATCTCTGTGATGGCATATATAAAATAACGTGACGACAGCCTTATTCTTTTTTACAAAATACTTTTTCCGAATAAAGCTTATTAGAAGTTAAATTCTATAAATCAGTATTGTCACTTTACATTTCAGTAGCGTTAGAAAATGTGGTTCCATCAACTGGGTGATTAGCGCCATCATAAAATCCACTACAAAGCGAGGCGTCCAGAGATTTATCGCGAAGAGCACTTGCACCATCACCGTAAATATCCGTCTTATACTTCCACTTCCCCTGAACTTCTCTATTGATTTATTACCACGGGTTTTAAAAGCTAACTTTTTACAAAGCAACTCGGGCAGACAGTTGTTTTCAACTGTCTGCCGCATCTGGCTCCTTAGCTCAGTTTTTGCTTGGCGTTTTAACTTTGTCATTTTAAACTTAGCCTTCAAGACGAATTTAAGGATATTCGCAATTGTCTTTCACTTCACTATGACCTCTTTTTAATACTCAATAACTTCTCGATCGCTTTTATAAACATTTAATTCATAAGTTCATAACATTGCGTAGCTAAATATTATCCAATAATAAAAAACTTAAAATATATTTAAATTTAAAGATATTTCGTACGAAGAGAAAAGTAGCTTATCCTGGTCTAAATGTTTATCTACCAAGTTTCATGAAAATCAGTTAATTCGTTTAAGAGTTATGGACATCAATGATTATGGAGAAACTAATAATAATAAGATTTATTATTAGTATTGATAATAGTGAGAAATAAAAACTAAAATATAAATATTACTGGAATCACGAAACCTAATAAGGATAGTTCCATTTCACTTATAAATACATAAATCCCCATTAATCCTCATTTAGAAATCAATTTAATAAGCATAGTGGAAGGCAAACACAGAACTAATAATTCTAAGGTGCGCTTTCCTAGATAGTAGTTAATATTATAAATCAAATACTCGTGTTCTTGTCATCGTTGGGGCAGTATCAAAGCTCGTTGGTAGATAAACCGGGTTAGTTAAAAAGGTTCAACCGCGGATAGGGCTCGGGCGTTTTGCATGCGCCCACTCAAACTAGGCGGCTCGACTCTGGCAGTTGCATTACGGTTGCCCGTGCTATCTTCGCGTCAGTTTATTTAGCTTAACACTAACTTAATTGGCTATAAATTAAATGCTAGCGAGTTAGCCAGTTACGAAGCCTGCGATACGCTTTCTCGCGTTGTTAGATCTGTTTATCATGATCAAGTAAATGCAGAATGTAATTTATGTGTTATAAGCTTCAGTGAGTTCTGTTTATTTTTGTTACCATTCGCTATCTGTTTTGCCAATAATAAAAAGAGTAAATGGAACTGGTTTTGATTCGCAGAGGAAGTCGAGTATAACCGCGATGTCAGTATCCACGATTCCATATACTGAAGTCGTACGATTTAGTGGAAGATGAATAGTGTTTGATAGCAAAGTTAGATACGTGTGTGACAGTTTTTCTCGTAACGTTTTCCTGATTTTTCTCATTCATACTTGTCTGTAGTTACTGAAGTGTACTACAGCAGGTGGAGTCACAATTAGCCCTAGAAAAGTGAGCGTCTGAGAAGCACGCCTACTTTCACAACTCACTGGGGACGTACAATAGTTGTTAAGGCAACATCTGTCTTAGAAGTTTTTTTTGTATCTTTTTCAAATATTATAATTTTTTCTGTTTGATGGTCGAAACGCAGTGTGCCCTGTCATTACTTTCAAATTCAAAATGTCTTAAAGTCTTTAGAAAATTCATGAAAATAAACAGAAATTACATAGCAGTTACACGGCGTAAAATGTGATCTCAATGTCTTATTCTGCTAGTGCATTTCGTACATAGAATTTGTATTAAGTTATAGATTTGTCACAAGTAATACATGATAAGTATCTTCGCTTATTTCCATATCTCGTCTTTATCTAACTTTAAATGATTGCTAGGTGTTAAGAACTAGTGTCATAAAGTAAACAATTTATTGTAACTGTTTATGAGTTCTTCGTTTATGCATATGCTGATCGCATGTTAATCCATATGAAAATTCCTAAGTGAGTTGTTTGCATTTTGAGTGGAAGTACCACGCCTTAACGAGCGAGTGTAGTGTTCGCCGACTAGCAGGGATTACCTCACTTTACGTACAACCGTGCTCTCCTGTTTACTCTCAAGGAAAGAGAGGCCTTTATGTTGTTTGTGTCCCGCTCTTGTAATTCTTTCAGCCTGTTTGTCTTGGATTAAACGCATGTCTTTGCTTTTAGCGCTACTGTTTACTTGGCCTCCTATATCAATATTTCTAAGAGAATGCGCCCGTTTACATTCTCGACCACGGTACCCTTTAATTGCTCTTCTTATTTATGCTCTTCAAATACAGTTCTGATAAATTTGTACCGCACCGCGATCGTAAACGCACTCGTAAAACGTACCCGTGTACGCTCCAGATTTAAAAATAAAACTGTGGCATAGCTTGATCTCATTAGAAACTATGACCTTTCAGATTCGGTCCATGATCGATTTCAATCAAAAGTAAGTATCTAACGCCACGATATTTGAACCGAAGTGTTTCATGCAACTGTACCTCCACCTAATGATATCTCCATTGTTCACGTTTCAGATCGATATGTACTATCGCCGTTAAAAGTTTTTACGATACAACTCGCACATTGAATTTGTGTAGACAACGTATTTAGCTATTGCGGAGAGTATATTACCTGATTGTTCTATCAAGTGAGGGCATGTAAGCAAACAACACCCACTTTTTGTCATGACGCTATCGACAAAACACAACTCCCAATAACCATAAAGAGAAATAAGCAAGTTAAATCTTAACACCAAATAAAGATAGTCTAAGCAGTTTAAACGACAGTTCACGGTTTAAATCAGATACATAGCAAAACATAACCATTTCTAAGGCGTCTTTACGCCTTCACTGTACTTGGACACAATACCGGTTGCGGATAATTTTCGCATTGCACCAATCGGATTCGGTGTCGATATCGTTCGTAACGGTCCTTGCACTGGGAATGCATTCTACATTAGACTCTTGCTTCTTATTGTATTTAAGTTACTTTATGTATGACTAGCTGTTGCACACGACTTCGTCCTCATTACTTTATTGGTTTTGTAAGGATTTAAAAATTAACATTATATAAGTAGAGGAATATGGAACACGAAAATAATTGTTATGTAAATCCGACTCTGGCTGCTAAAGGTTCATCATCATCATCATCATCATCATCTCCGCCGTAGGGCGTCCACTGCTGGACGTAGGCCTCCTCCAATTGGACCGGTCAGAAGCAGCCTGGATCCACCGTTGACCCGCGGCCTTTATTTTGTCGTCTGTCCATCTTGCGGGTGGACGTCCTACCCTGCGCTTGCTGGTCCGTGGTCTCCACTCGAGATCCTTCCGCCTCCAGCGGCTGTCGGCTCTTCGTACTATGTGCCCTGATATGACGCCTACTGCCACTTCAACTTACTGATCCGCCGGCTTATGACGGTAACTTTCGTACGTCTACGGATCTCCTCACTTCTAAATAATAAATAATGGCTGATAATGTAGCTTTCTATAGATGAAAGAATTTTAAAAATCATATTGTCATTTATCAATACGGACGAAGTCGCGGTCACCAGGTAATGATTTAATAAATACTTTAAAAAATTATTACCTTTTTATCTAACCACAAAACACTATACTTAAAAATGTAGAAGTTCTGAATAGCATAACGATAACGCAATAATAAAAAGTTACATCAGACAAGTTGGAAAAAGTAATTCGAGAGGTCACACAGAAGTATCAAGTTAATTGTACGATATATTCGAAATCAAAGAGTCGTTCATTGCTCGAACAAAGATGTGATTGATTATTTGAATTGAAACATGCGTCGTTGGCAACCGCAACCAAGCGCACATCTGTCGCATGGTCCAGGGAACTTCTGATACTTACAAAAACAGACAGGGTCTGATCTGAAAGAGATAAAGAATGGGACGTTGTCACAAGAAAGAAAGGGATAAAGTTGAATAAAATTATCCTTAACGGATATCAGAATGTCCTTCGCGTTCGATGGACTTTACCAAAAATTGTTTACTGACAAAAAGATTTTTAATGTTTAAGAGCTGTCATAAAAGATAATTGTCAATTGAACCAGCACTGTTCATTTTTTTATACTTATCTCTATCTTTAAAGTAAAATTTGTTATTTGAGTTCTTTATTGAATAAAATAATAAATGGTGTTTTCAACCGCGTTGAAAAATATTAAAATATTATATTATTATGTTTTTTTATCATATAACGCCTGATTTAATAAGTATTGGATCTTTATTTTTAAACAGCTAGTGCCCGCAGCTTCGCCCGCGTGGATATATTAGCCTATATCTATACTGTATATAAATTCTAACTATTGCTGAAATATTTTTTTAATATATTTTTATAAACAAACTTTATCTCTTTATAATACCTATTAGTGTAGACATTTTCACGAGCATTATTCGTTCGATGTATCCAAAACGGTATTTTAAATTACGAAGAAGGAGTGATACATAAATGGAATTCCTCGAAACTAAATAGAACATAATAGTTTCCCGTAATCCTTCACACGTTTCACTCAGTTGTAAAGGGTAACAGATTTGTGACTGGGATTTAATACAAAATAGACTTGGCGTGTGGCAACTTTCAAAGGATTACGAAATTTTGGGGTTCGAAGTTTGTTCTCGATGTGAATCACTGGTGAAGCGGTGAAGTTTCAAAAACTATCTATACTAATATTATAAAGAGGGAAGACTTTGTATTTGAGGGAAACTCAAAAACTACTAGACCGATTTTAAAAATTCTTTCACCTATAGAAAGCTACATTATCTCTGAGTAACATATTAAGTGTTATTGTTAATCAAGTTAACAAGGCATCCCTACGAAAACTCCAAAAATTACTAACCAATTTGAAAAATTCTTTCACCGAGTAACTCAGTCTATTTATACTAATATTATAAAGAGGAAAGATTTGATTGTTTGTTTGAATAGAATAGGCTCCGAAACTACTGGACCGATTTGAAAAATTCTTTTACCATTAGAAGCCGACATTATCTGTGATGATCATAGGCTACTTTTTACCGCGGGAAAATGCTTCATTCCTACGGGAAATCTAAAATAAAAGTAAATACTAGCGGCTTGGCCCAGGAAACAGTTGACTATCTATCCACGGTAGATGGCGTTTTATACTTTTCAACGCAGACGAAGTCGCGTGCAACAGCTATCTTTTAAGATTTTACTCCTTCTCCTTTGATTATGTTTTAATGTTTTCTCTTTGATTAGTTTTATTGGAGCTGTTTAATAGAGGTCGCCTAATAACAACTTAAACACCGGACCCCGCCTCGTCGAGAATCAAGACACGATATAAATTGGAAATTTTATGACGCAAACAAAATATTGTTTTTGTGCGTTTCCAAGTTTTTATACGTTTCTTAAAACGATAAAAGTAGCTGTTTTATTTTACATGAAGTCGTTGTTTCTACAGTGTTCGGTGTCGTCTATAAAATGTGATTTGAAACCGAATCTTTTATATAAATGTATTGTTATTTTTTTAACTTTAAGCCAAGCTGTGCCTGCGACTTCGTACGCGCTGTAGTTATTTTTTGAAAATCTCACAGGAACCTATTTCTTTTTGTATTTTATGTATTTATAAATATTAATACTTTATACTTTTACTAGCTGCCCCCATTCGTTTAAGAGTTATGGAGGAACATACATAGATACAGAAAAATATTTCTAGAAATCGTCAATTTAGTTTTAGTATCATGTATAGAGCCTATAAACACGATATCTCTGAAAACAAAGTAACTTAGTACTCCATGACCATCCCTTACATATTTATTATTTGTATTCATTAATATATTAATTCACACTATACTATTATAGTTATTATATGCTCGTTTATTATATGTATTTATAAATATTATCTAAATTCAGAACATAATTAGAAACACAGGTTCGATTATATGAAGCTTAATAAATCTATTTTTAATCTTCTTTATAAAAGAAGTTATAAAGAAAGTTATAAAATGATTTAACTAAGTAATGTTAGAATCGAATGTGTTTGCAATTGCTGTGTTAGAGCGAATATTGAAATGCAATTCCATAACCACTTAACATACAGAGCCAGTTTTCTTGTTGGAAATGTATGCTATTGTCTCCGGCGCGATATAAAATACCGATATGACCCTACGTCTTCGTTGCAAGAAATATTCAAGGGATACGGCCCACACTTTTAATAGCGGTTACATCATTTCCACACAATGAGAGCGGCGTCCACACCCATTCTCTGTCCGTATGATTTGAAATTATAGCACCGTTTTATTTGCTCTCAGCGCATTTATATGCGGTCGCCAAGCGGCACAATGTGCCACAATATTATATGTTAAGGCACCTACATACATAACACCAGAGCGGGACGATTGCGGCCTAGTTGCGGGATGAGTGTCGCACATACTCGTATGTCCCAACTCTCGCACGTGTGGGAGGCACAGTAAGGCAGTAATTTAATCCACGATTGTATATCCATTTAATTTATTCCCTGCATGATCAAATTTGGTATGTGTTTGTGACCATTTATATCATTGTTAGGTGGAAGGAGTGGAGGTCTGAGTTGATTCAGCTTTCGTGCCGTAAGCGGTTATGTAGGTCCTTATACGAACGGAGAGATGGACAATGAAGCCTACTAATTAAAAAATAAACGTAACTACAGTCTAAAAGCAGATTAATTCACTGAATTTTATATTTACAAAAGTAAATATAAAATTCATCAATGCTCAAAATCAAAAGTGCTGTTGTATTGCGCTTACGCTAGAATTAAGCTAAAAAATATCATTAATATGTACCTATTCTTAAACATTTTAAATCTCCGAGCTGGAATGATCGTATTCCAAATTACTAGATAAAATATATACTTTGTTACCTACATTTTAATTTCGTTTCATATTTTTAAATACTTGAACGAAACACCATTTATCAGTTATTAAATTGATGGATTGGATGGTTTAAAGATTATCATATTTTTTGCTCAAATTTATAGCATCGAAGGTATCAATTAAGCAATTTCGCTCTTAATACACGGACGTTATCCTCATAGGATAAGGGTTTTAGGCCTTCGCGGTATAATTTTAAAAATAGTACAGACTACGGCGTCGTATCATCTAATTATAGTCGGTCCGTCAGAGGTAATGGTTATAAAAAGTTAATGATCCCATAATATAATAACTTCAATAAAGTAAATTGGCAGGTCGTCCGTTTAGAGTAAATGGGTCACTATTATTTTTACTTCTTTTAATCAATTGTACTGAATGTTTATGGGATGAATACAAGCACAAAAGAAAAGTTGATAAATGAGAGATGTGTAAAATTAAACACAGTAGTTATAAGCTATAATTAAAACTATAAACCAACTCCCGACTTTCTATTGTGCCCAAACATACTATATCTGCTGTAAGTTGGCAAGGAGTTTTGTATACCGCAGCAGACTACTTGATGCTGCAGCATCAGATCAGAGTTGCCATGTCATCGAAATACCATCGAAGTAACATAGTATCAAATTTTACATCAATCTTACTTGTGCAAGTTAGTGAAATCTCTTCCGTATTCTAGAAAATGGGCTGAGATGGTCTGAGAACGCCTGAACGTCCGGCTTCAAACAAAAAAATCCGTTTGGCAGCTAATACGATTCTACAGACAGACAGACAGACACAAACGTGAAACTTATAACCTTTTTCGTTTCGGGCATCGGGGTTTAATTCCTTCCTATTCTCTTCCCATATTTTCTTATAGTTACTTTATTCAAGTTATTCAATTTCAGTTTATTCAAGTTTCAGACTTTGGATTTATGTTTTAGGTCAATTTCGCTTGATTTTTGGTTACTGTTAATTATTTTGTATTATTCAATTCGTCTACGCTATCTCATTTAACAAATAAACCGAAAAAGGAAACATAAAACTTAATGGAGCTTATAAGTTCAATAAGTTGACAAGAGCCATTAATTTTAAAGTGTTCTTTTATGTACTTATTACAAAGATGGCCTAATGAATTCCTGATCACGTCTACAATAAGTTGAACGAGCTTTTATGGTCTTCGTCTAAAGTCGAGATAAAATTGTTCACGTATGTCAACTAAGCAAAAAACTCGTATAAGAATTGATGAAAATACAGATAGCTTGAGTATCTACTTGACGCAATAAAGGTGAGCTATATTGAGTCCCATATTTCATGAAAAATTCATATCTTGGCAGCAGCCTAATGACGTCGAAGTCGTCTTTTATTGCCAACGAGGACATACATTAATCGTTTGTATTAATGTTAATACAATTCATAAATATAAAAAAAACTCCAATAATTAAACTTTTTGAAGCGTAGGACAATATTAAAAATGGAATACTGGTATGCATAAATATGACTAGAAAATATTCATTAATTAAATAAACAATTTGTTGGCATTTGTTGAGTGTTATTTCAGGTTTAAAAACTCCGCGATGACAAATATTTATATGACTCACAGTAACAATTTCTTTCATTTTTGTAATCTACGTATTATAAAACAATCATGTCTGTTTTTCCGCTAACTACTTCTAAACTTACCAACGGATTTTAATAGGTTTTCACTTATGGAGAGAGTTATAAAGCGGGTCGCTAGTAAATTATATAAATAACATTAACATAGTTGAGCGTTATTTCAGTGTTTAATCATACAGGCATCTTTGTCCTAATATAAAATAAAGTGGAAGAATTATTTCCGGCGAATTATAAACCCCTTTTGCACTGCAATTTGGTCGTTACCCGCATAAGGCGGTGATGTACCCCTGTTTCTTGTCCCGCTCTTCAAGAAACGCTCTCTGTTCTTCCAAGAAAATTACGTTTTTTCTTCACCATTTGCCGCGCGGGCTTAGATTGTATTTTATCTTTATGCGAAATCATAATTCATGCTGTTTTTGCTTCTCTCTCCAATGGAGGTTGTTAGGTGTTTAATGCTTCAAGCTTCTATCTCTGTTACATGTAAATGTCGCACTCACCATTGTTTATTGTGCCCGATAAGATCACAATATTTGATAACGTTTAATTGATGGAATTTGTCGTTTGTTTCTGCCTTATCGGTTTGTCCTCTTTACTCTATTCAAAATGAATGACGTCAGCTCGCTTCATCCATACCATAATTCTAAATTCGAAAGTAATAAACTTTTTAATGGTTAAATCGTTGAAACATTTTGATAAAATTTGGTTTGAAGGTAGCTTGAACCCTGAGTAAGGACACAGGATACTGTTTTAAATGAATATCCACCTCCTACTAACGCTAAATGGCATAGATTCCCATTTTACGATTTCCGTAGTTTTACTTACAACAAGTAGAAACATTAAATTTTTTCACACACCCTGATCTGGCAAAGACGCCATCACAGCTAGTTAATAAACAAAATGAATACCGTAATTAAATACAATTTATTTTGTTCATCGCGGAACCAATAACAATTTGACTTTGATTTAACATTTAGTGAGTAAAAAAGCTGTTTACATATCGTATTTCGTGAAGCCGTGGCATTTATACTTTACGGACCTCTGGTATGACCCCCAAGAGTGTCCGGTCGCTACCCACAAAACAAAATGATAAATGAAGATCATCGGTAGTTACGCGTTACATAAACGCTGATGGATTGATTGTAAATGGCTATATGTGTGCCCATCGATCGATTAGTTCCTGCCCAGGCGCTGCCCCGGGCCCTGACTTATGGACGATTATCTTTAATGGATTTTGTAAACTTAAGTGTTGGAATGTGGGGATCCCTTTACCTTTAAAAAAGTAATCCATCTTTAAAACCCTAATTTTCCATTTAACATATGACTCGGAATAATAAGTTGAATATAAAAGTTGAGATCGTTTGATTTTTTTTTATTATTATTTCTAAACAACTCTCAAAGTTCATTCCCCTTCCCAAACTGGATTTCGATCAAAGTTCTTCTACACAATTCATTTTTGTTACTTTCCACTTAACAGCGTTCAAAGTCAAATACGAAAGATTAATTAAATAATATTCAATAAGCGTTGTTTGATTAACAAAAGGGTAATCTGTGGCGGCATCTAACATAAATACGCGACCACTCGACGAGTTGTGTTTTCAATCACCATCATTCATTATTCACTCACTTCCTTTGCAGTTGCCGAACTGAACTCTACCTACTTCGTTTTGTTTTGTTTAACTTTCAAATTTCAAAACTCTTCACGCCAATGCCTCACGATACAATACTAATGTATAATTGCATTTGTTACCAATCTTTTTGTAGAGTACGATCGGGTCAGCGAAAGTTAAGTACAATTCCTTTTGCTTATCTTACCGAGGAACCACAACTTCTAAACTAAACACCTAAGTACCTGCTTATTGGTTGAGAAGCAATGCTACTATGAATATAACGGTCTTACTTTAGTTCAAATATTGTTATGGAAGAGGAATTTAGTGAAATGTTGATTGCTCTATAAGCAACTTATACAGAAGTACTATAGTGCGTAGTAATGGCGTTCGAGAATGTTTTTTGTTATCATTAGTTGACGTGAAATAACACTTCTGAGCGTAGTATCGTGGACCAAAAAAATAAATTGTGTGAAAAATTACGATGATTACATCTAATAACGGGTGGATGGTCGGAGTCGTTTGATGGCCTCTGCCACAGATTGGCATCATTAGACACAATGATAGTGACCCAAAAGAGTACACTGTATTTGTTTTCTTTGGCACTCTTCGTTTTATTGCTTACTTTCTAATGAACTTTAATTGTTGCTTATTAAGATCGATTTATACAGTTCCTTTTCAAGTTTTAAGACATAATAAAATAACATTCCAAGCAGTGCTAGAACCGCTTACAAACTTAATATTTTGTACACGTCTACTTTTGTTTCAATGAGTACTTTTATGTTGTATTTTATGGACTAGTATTTAGAAAGTACTTGAAAATAAAATACTTTTAATAGATCTAATATTATATTATAATATTTTAAGATGATTGTGTTGCTTTGGCTTACTTGATGTGATCGTGGGGGCGAACATACATAAACTTGCTTTTCTTTGCTTCGCATCTCTAAATACCTCTTGTGAGGTACTCATAGTGTTGTCAGCGTCAATAAATGGCATCTGTTCAATATAATCTTAATAAAATAACTCCAAAACTTTCTCTAAACTCTTAATCACGAATACATTTGACATTTAAGCCACCGCACTGTAACCGCGTCCCCAGCTCCATGTCCCCATTGGCGTATCAGGCAATTAAACCAACCTACCGAGCGACGGTAAGCAGATGCCTGTCACTTTTATCAAATACATTAAACTGGCTGTTCGATTCGAACATTTATTTCTCTTCTTTTTTTCGTTCGGGCATAAAACCCTCTCTCAACTCAGATAACGTGTAATGTATTGGTGCTCCGGCAAATAATTAAACGTTCCTTTTTATATTGAGTTTTGCTGGATATTAACATGCGATGTTATGGCCTTAATTAACGCTCCTTTGTGCGTTTTTTTTTTAAATTTTGCGTGGTCGTAATTGAAATTAATAGTCGTAGATAAATTATCACCTTTAGAGAAAAAGTATTTGGAATTAATGTTCTGTCTATGGGGACAGTGCCCATTGCGTTTAGTATTTTATTGAATTAAGGATTATTTTTGTAAGTACCTAGTATTTACTTTAATTTATTTATTGTAAATGCGAAGCTATCTGTCTGTCTTTATGTATGCACAGGCGAGCAGATTTTGATTATTATTGATTTTTGAATCAGATTTTATGGTGGTCATTTTTATATGTGATATTCAAATAGATTCATAACCTATATTTTTTTCCGTACGCTTACGAAGAAAAGATTGTCAGAATTATTATTTCAAGCATATATATGACAAAATAATCGATGTACATTACACAATAGGCATCGTGGTTTTGGACAATAAGACCAATTCGTATGTTTTTTCAATTATTATTTAAAAAACACTTTGGCCCTCAGGCTTCAATTCTGCGTTGCTCTTTCCTCAAAAACTCCATTTACTAAAAGTTGGTTCAATAAACATTATCTCTGATTTGAGCACCTAAATAAGAAGCCAAGGTTGTGTTGGTCCAATTTGATTTGCCTGTGTATACACATTTCATAAAAAGTCAATGGAATGACATTTTCGATGTTTGCTTGCAGTTCGCGGCGCCTCGTCCCGGCGGGGAGTCATCGTGTTTGCAAGGCCCCGACTGTTTTATGGTGAGTACACGTGAAAATTATTTCTGACTCGAGATGATGATTTAAATTCAATTAAAATTACAGTATATTATGAAACAAACATTGAAAGTTGCATAGAATCGAAAACCTGGTAACAAAATTATACCAAAGAAATTTATATTATTAGTGTTAAGATACGGACTATTGTTAAATTAATTAAACTTAAAGTTCATTTAACTAAAGTTTTTTTTTATAAGACAGGCTGAGACGGTCTACCTGATGGTATCTCCCCATGGTCGGTGGGGATCTGATTCGCAGATTTCCTCGCGTTATAAAAAAAAAGCCACTTTTTTTTTCTGTCGCTATAACACAAGCAAAACTACAAGTGTTGTAATTGCGTTGCCGACTACAGTAGGATTAAGGATAAGAGATTGGGTAGGGATAAGAAAATGAGGAATAACATATACTCACACAACAGCAAGCGTGCGGTTATTCCCCGTTGGTCTTCTTTACTTTCTTTGGTTCTTCTTCTTTCGTTGGTTACTGCTATCCAAATGACTTCGAAACGCAGTGTGCCCTGCCACTTTGAAAAGTCTAGATCCAGGCCAGAGGCAACTTTAAAAAGTTCATTTCCATAGTTGACCCTACCGGAAATCGAATCCAGGAACCCTAGAATACAGAATTAAGGGAAATACCCCAACCACTTATCCAACAGGCTCGTCCACATCTACATTGTTAGTATTCAAATTTGGACT
Organism: Synanthedon vespiformis; assembly: GCA_918317495.1. Classification (NCBI taxonomy): domain Eukaryota; kingdom Metazoa; phylum Arthropoda; class Insecta; order Lepidoptera; family Sesiidae; genus Synanthedon; species Synanthedon vespiformis. The sequence continues at coordinate 4,710,268 of OU906958.1, forward strand.
TCATTTAATTAATGTTGAGAGTTACTGTTTTATTTTAGTCTATGTGACAAATTCAATTTGCATTGATGCTTGCAAATAACCCATTACCTAAACATTCGTGCAACATGTCTGCGTTGTTTACAGTAAAACCAATAAAATTGTCACTTCAAAGCTCCTTGAAATCGTGGCGAGACGACGTTTTGTCAATACGAGCAATTAATAATCGCGCCTGGCGCTCGTTCTTATAATTATTAAAGCTCACCGAGCCGAGAGCGGGCATCAAGTTAACGTCAACTCCAACTAATGAGTGTTTCCCAATGACAAATGTTGCATTTGAGTCCTATGAAATTTGGTTAGATGTGGCTTCATTCCCACTTTCCCTAATTGAATCGTGCCGCGCAAATTCCCGTGAACTGGTGCCAAACTGTTTTTGTGTTATGAATTGAAATTATTGCATTAAAGTTATGCAATCTATTAGTTAATTGGTTTTACTATATTGGCTTGCCTGTGGCTTGCAGCTCCGTATACGCTCGTTGGGTATCCTACCCGTTGGATAACTCGGGGATAAGACCGAGATAAAAGTGTCCGACATTAGCTTATCTTCAGAATCTATTTAGCAGGTTATGCGTGATCCAACAGTAAACGTCCAAATAACTTTACAAACTTTTACATTTATGATATTAAAAGCTATAAAATGGTGTAGAATGATGGTAGTTAAAACGCCTCGGGCATATCAATGTTCCATAAACGCAACTTGTATGTTCTTTCTTTCATTTTTCCCCCTGAGAGAAAACAAGGCATAAAAACGCATTCTTTTACAAATTAAAATTCATTAAATAATATATATTTTCTTCTCTTAGTGCCATCCCTATTGGTGGTCGGTTATCATCGTGCCTATCCTAAACCTCGAGATGGTACTTCGGTCCATACTATTCGTGGAGATTCTGAAGCCAAGGACTAAGTCTATATTAATTATATAATATTTAAAAATATTACTTTTGTTGCAGTGTTGGGAAAACTGCGAACTTCTACAATCAAATTATCCAGTTTGGGGAGCTGTCTGCGATGAGAAGGACATTTGCGTAAGTTAATATCTATGCTATTAATTAAATGCGTGTGCAAAGAAAGAAACTAATGGACAGTGTGTTTATTTTACAGTTTCCCGGCTGCAAAATAGCATGTGAATTTCACACGGAGGCTGCGCGAACCTCACAGACGCAACCCGTAATTCACACTAAAGGCGAGGGTGTAATGCGAGTGAGTGGGGCGTTGGCGCGTTGGCCTCCCCCTGCTCCGAGGACTGCATCGCGTCCAACACCCTTCGTGTATGTCGTCATGCGTCGCGCTGCTGACGGTCCTTGGCGTCAAATAATACAAACACAAGCGTTAGCAACAAGAGTACCTTCTAACAATGAAGGAGCTCTTCTTCGTGTTCTCGTCGTAGATCCGCAAGGTCTTGTCACCATATACAGTCCGGATGAAACATGGGTAGCACATGACACAAATACGTCAAACCATGATGAACACGTGTGGACCCTTAAGGAAATATCGCTTATTCACCAGAAAGTTTTAGTTATTGGAGAAATTGCCTGGGAGCCACGCATAGCTCGTGGCGTTTATCTTGTTACGTGGGAGGTTGATGGCGGAGGTCTGAAGGGAAATTTGTTCACCGATTCAACGCGTGTCACTTTGTCGCTGTGGCCGGACACGGTTTACCACATTCAGGTGGAGCTTGTGTCTCATACGCCTGGAGTGGAGAACGAAAGATCTGAAACTATGACCATAGACACGAGTCGTGCTCAACGGGTGTCCACTGAAAGCGTCCAAGATGTTCAAGTCGGCGAAGGAGACCGCCTTATGTCGGTGCTAGTAAGTTCAATGAGAGGGGAACGAGTTTCGGAACGTTCTCCTGATTCAGAATTAGTTTTAGGCTGCCTTTCAGCCATGATTGCCTTCGGACTGGCTGTACTCGCTGCCGTTTTGTGGCGGCGGAGACGGCGTGGCACTTTCCCAGGGACCAATGTGTACGTAGGATCGTCTTCGGTGCTCAAACGAAAATTAGTCGAAGATTTTGTTCCGGCGTCTCATTGTTTCCAGCCAGTTCTGGCTCCAGACACAACGTCAAGCGAAGTCGCGTCGCGTGACGTGGTTGTGTGACGTCACAGCTTTGACATGTTGTCGATAGAAGAGCGCGCCTTCAGTTCCTAAACATTTGGACGATATTTCGCGAAAAGACTTGTGGTGTCAGTGAGTAAATATTTAAAAATCATGTGATACTGGTTAAAAATTTATTAGAACGTGTGAACTTTGTGAAACGCTATAATAATATTCTATCGTTCGATTTTGTTTGTGATTTACTACGTATTTTGTGTTACGAGAAACTCTTTTGTAAATGCTACTGTAATAAATTATGTGAAAATGTTGTAAGTAGAGTTAGGCCTTTGTAAATTGAACAAAATATAACTATAAAATGTATTTATAAAACACAGTAAGATTAACACCAGGAAAATTTAGCAGTGTATATAAATGTTAAGGGAAATAGAAAAGGTTTTATGGTTTCTTTGAAATAAAATTATTTGTACCGCTTGTAAATAAATTACTATACTTACTGTTTACTTGACGTTGATTCGTTTCGTAAAATCTTATCGTGAATATTCAATAAAGATTCATGTTTTGTAGAATTGTCAATGAATGAATTATCTTACACAATTAGAACTATTTTTACAACTAGTCCCTATTATTGTTTAAATATAGTTATTAGATTTTATTGATAGTTTGAAAAGAAACTATCAATATTCATTCTAGTGGACTTTACTACGTCTCTTTCAGCAATAAATACATGTATGAATTTGTAAATAAAAAGAACTTAATGTAAAGAAAACAACAGAGAAATATTTTTCTTGTCTGTCGACAGAAATATTTATGTAACGAGTGATTTATGGTATCGAGATGTTTATCGATGTTTTTTAAAATAAATTTCATTTCAATCATGTTTTTTAAAATTAAGTACTCAGTCTTTGAGATCTAAATGACATTATAACTGTTTACTATAATGTATAAACATCTAGTTGTATATGTTTAAAGTTGATGTTAGCTTTAAACAAAAGTACTTAAATCATAATTTAGTTCATCACGTAGTGAAAAGACACTAATAGGCCAAAATTGTTTTGTGATCTGAACAAAAATTTTGGTCCTTCGAGACCAAAACCTGAATAGAGTTGTTTGTAAGTTAAGCGCTTAAATATTATTATTAACTTATTTTTGTGATTAATTTCGTACCTTCACTCGGATTTGTAAATAAATTACTTGCTATAAATGATCAAGCTGAACTTTAACAAGTATAAATAAATATGTCTGCCAAATCTAAACGACTTTTAATTTTTCACGCCTATATATAGCAAATTTATTTCGATTAACTTCGGATGTAAAAAAAGTAACCTAAGGATGCATCGAAGCAAATAAGAGAATGTTAGTTTCCTTAAACTGGACTTAACGCTTAACGAACCGCTTGACACCTTGAGCGAGATAACCAAAATTCTTCTTTGCATTCTTGATCTCTTGGCGGTCTCCTTGAACAACTAAACACAATTATCTTTTTTTCATTGATTGATTCCTTTTATTTGAAAATAAAAAAATAACAAAATTTTAAAAGGTTTTAATGCTAGCTTCTAATAATTTCTAATACATATACTAATTTCATATAGAATTTTATATAGTAAGCATTCACAAATGATTTCATCTTTTCGGTCCCATTTTTGTCGAATTACATACGAAGAATAATGCGAAGGACAGTGTGCTCTGTCACTACTTTTGAAGGTATATTCTAGCTAGACGTTGATCCAATTTTTCTTTTAAACGCATTAGGGGTTTTGCAAAAGTAATACCATCTTATTACAATTGACATACCGGTAGGTTTTTAAGAATACTACCTGAATCACAGTATACCTACTATTCAAATGTTTTCAAAATCTCAGTCCCTTTTTTATTGCATTTGAATCTGTAACTAACAATTTCATGTATGATTAGATTTGAAAGCAGCAATTTTAACAAATCCTTTAAACAAACAGAGTCGCAAATCTAAAAATGTTTCAATAGTACCATCAACCGAGCTGTCACTTTTGGTTCTGTATTTTTTTTTTTGGATTATAACGGTACTATTGTATAAGGATTAACGTCAACGAAGTTGTTGTCAACAAACGCCCGATCAAACAAAAAGGTTTGAGCTTCAGAGTCAGAGACCCTGAGGTACCCTTCATTTCGTCCATTGTCGTTAGTCCGAGCGTGCTGGCTTAAATACTTAGCAAGAGTTTTTTTTTTGTTAAAGAGAATTTCTTTATTGTAATTACGAAGACCGAGAAAACTTAAACCGACATAAAAATTGAAGTAACTAATCTTGAATTCGGTCGTATCTTTTTAAAAGCCAATTACCAAGTTTGGGGTTCATTAAATTGAGAAATCCATTAAGCTAATCGCTAAGTTGGGAGCCACCGACGTGACGATTATGAAAAGGTTATTCGAACATGCAAATGCGGAGGCATCTTAATGTAAATTACGTGTAAATGGAAGACAGGAGACGCATTTCGAACCAAATGGATAGCTACATTCATGTGTTCTAATAAATCACAAAATCTGATTAGATAGAACTGTGAGACTTTATTTCCATGTTATTTTTTTAATTTTATTTTAACCATAAACATGTTTATTAATTATCTATACCTACTTATAAAATCGTTTGGCCTGACTAGAAATTTTAATTTTTTAAATTAAAAACATAGTTGTATTTTATAATAAGCATCTAAGGATTTTTTTAAAATTTAACTCCATGTGAAGTCGGGGTGAGGTCGCTAGTTAAATATAAAAAATTAAACCAAGCAACGTAGCGATTTTTTTCAAGCTTTCAAATAGTTTAAAAAAAATGAGCTTTATAATATTATCAATTATAATTATATATTTACTAACGACACACCTCATTTTTTCAATGCATTTTTACTTCAAATATCGCTTGTATAAACATATCAAAATCCGTTAGGTTTTATAGAAACAGACAGCGACTTATTTTTTTTTAATAGTTACTATATGTAGATATTATATTCAAACAATTTAATACATGTTTGTAGTATTAAAAATGGAATCCAAGTGTTTGCTTTTTTGGCGCTGTTTGCAAGAATCTTATTAAATTGTTATTAGCCATAACTGGACTAAGAATGGAAGTACGTATAATTAAGAATCGCCGACATTTATTTATGAAAGTTGTACTTATGTTGGCATGAAGATAGATTTCCCGTTACATCACAAACTTTCATTAATAAAAGCAATCTACGATTATGGTAACATACTACCATTTATTTTAGTTACCCATTTTATTCTTGGCTCGCGGTTCTAGTATAAAGCATAGGCTCATAAATAACAGGGAAAATAGAAGGTGAACGCTTCCACGAGTATCCTTTTGGGAGCGGCCAAAGCATTCTTTTAAGATTTATTACAGAACTTGAGCACATTACTTATTCCTTATGTGCCTTCGAATCAGATAGTCCCTTAAATGTAGACATTTTTTCGGTTGCTTTTCTTTCGATTAAATGTTTTTACTTAACTTTTATTTTTAACAAATAAATCTTTTTCCGAGTTTTTTTATAGACAAAAACAGACATCTCAGACAGAACCTATATTGAGTATTCCCAAGGGTAATCGCACACTTTATTTCTCCAATAGGACTTACAATTCACCACTACTTAAATATGTAACAACGACAGGAAGTCTATGTGTAAGTATGTTATCAAATCAATATTGTTTAAATTTTGTAATAAAGTTAATTGGATACCTGATGAAGGACAAGTAGATTTTACGTGAGATTCACAAACTATTAAGATTCCCCCATAGGTAGGTATTGCTTTTGTACGGTACTGCACTGCACTTTTATTTCAAGTTTCTTAAGAAAATAAGTGTGCGATATGACTTAAAAATATATTTAAATTTAAAATTTGCTTTTCGCACGAAATAAAATCGCGCGAGATGACAACTAAGTACCTACATCCTATAGCCATCCATTATCACAAACTTTTGCATCTATAACACCAAATGAATGAACAGTAGATACTCGTATTACAATGAAAAATTATACTTACTAGCAAAATTTATTTGAAGAAAGAAATGATTTTTTCACGCAACACAAAGACACAAACTTAATACAAAAATCACAAGACAGAAATTAATAAAAAATAAGTAAAATATGTGGCAGTAAATCAGATACTGACTCAGCATTGTGCTGAGATGCTAGACATTCTAGACAAGAACCTGCAGCGCTCATTTTCAGCCAGCACCGTTAGGGACTCTCTACACGAACATATTTTATACAAACATCAATACTAATAATAAATCTGTAAGTGTAGGTATTGTATGTATGTTCCTCCATAACTCTTAACGAAGTAACTGATTTTCTTAAAACTTGGTAGAATAACATTAGACGTACGGGACACTTATAGGCTACTTTTTTCTTTTTCAACGCGTACGAAGTCGCGTTCGCCAGCTAGTACCTACACTATAATACAATGTAATATTTAATACCAGTATTATATTCATGCTGCGAAATATGACTGTCGATTCTCAATAACACACACATGTTTATGGACCGTGAACGGGATTATCCAACGATTACAGACCCTTATCCAACGAGGAGGGATAACGTACAGATAGCACAATCGAGATATTTTAAGGCGATTCTATCTAAACTGCCGATGCAGAGAGAATGTGTGGGACAGTCTTTCTTGTTAACGTCCTCAGCAGATAAGCCTTTTACAAAGTACTTGTACCAAGAGTATTGTGAACTTAATAGTTGTTTATTTGCAAATATCGCTTATTTTGGATTGCATTTACCCACGCTACTGTATCGTTTGCAATCTCAACTGCTTTCAGTTGAGTTCGTAATAAGGATTAAGGAAGTTATGCTTAAGGAATAGTACAGTCCTATTATAGAAATTTGGCTTGAACCTATTCTTACGAAATCACTGTAAATTTACACTGATTTTTACTTAAAAATATATATTTGTCACATAAACCAAATAAAGGAATGTAATAACAACCTCCCTTTTCTCTATTCCCAATCGATTTCAATATTGCTATGTAAAAATACCTAAGTTACATAGTACCCCAACTTATTAAAATATAGTGTTCTGACAATAATCCTATATTCTTTCCATTTTACAGTGGAATAAAATTTTTCACCTATCCCTACTGGTAGGGATTCGTTAGCTATGTAAAATTAAAAATATAACACCTGAGAAAATTCTGTAACGCTGTGCTGTGACGACAATGGCTTCAATTTTTTTAAATATTTTTAAACGAACTTAACATTTTTCCAGGATAAAAAGTATCCTATACTAGCGACCTGCTCGCGGGTTCGCTCGAGATGCAAGCGAATCAAAATCCGTTGTGTGGTTTAGAAGTACTTAATTAACGCAGAAACAGACATGGATGGATTTCTTCCAGTTTTTGTGTGAAACAAACATCCATACACATAATACATCCTGGCAAACTTTTGTAGTAAGATGATTTTAAATAAAACTTACGATTCAGAATGAGGCGAAAAAGAAAAGGAAATATATTAAGCATCACGGAGCTTCTTTGCCAGATAATATAATAAAGAAGAAACATGAAAATATACTCGTGCCAGCCACGAGTCGACCTCGGAAACCCCGCTTCACTCGCTCGGCGAGTTTGTCAAAGTAGACGATCAAGTTAATATGAGGAGATTACACTCAAAGATATCGTCTCATAATTATTTTTATACATTATCCTAGCGATAATTTATGAAGTACAGGTGTGCGTCGCAATGCAACTTATATTATAAAATATGTAATTTGTTTTTTTTATTATTAAGTAGCTATCGCCGGTGGCTTAATAGCACGTGCGGAGAAAATAAAATATTCACTTGAAATATTACACGTTAGCGAATAGTTTTAAATCATTTTATAACTCTACTAATGAAACTTTAGTACATATCCTTTAGCATTTGAATTGAATTACTTACCTAAAGTCCATGCATCGTCATGATTTAATTCTTTGGGATAAGTATTTTCAAAGATAACCTACTACATACAAACAAACATGCAAATTTTACCTCTTTATATTATAGTATTAGTAAAGAATTGAGATTTATCGTTATACATAAAAATTTAGCTTCATATGTTAATGTCTACAAAACTCGAAAACTAGCTGATGGATTGATTTGAAATTTTTATACAACATCTAATTTTAACAGAAGTGTTTTTATATACTTTTTATTCCGATGTTCCAACGGAAACAAAAAAAAAAACGAACCACAGTGAAGCGTGAACGGGTTCAGCTAGTATTATTATAAATATTAGCGACCAGCCACGGCTTCGCGTTTTCTTTTCAACCGACGAAAACGAAAAAACAAAAACGGAGGAGGTACTCAATTCGACGCGTATATATATTTTTTTATTTTTTTTTATAAGAACCTTCTTCGGACTTTGAAACAAATACCTAGAAAAAAATTATTAGAAAAAATATTTTTTTTCTAACAGCTGTTCTCGAGTTTTGCAACACATTCGTTTTTCTTTATATATACTCGTATATTACAAAATTGGGATTTCTTTAAAATATTTAAAATATAATTTAGTTGTTGTAATTTACACTTCTTCTTAACGTGCCGCTTCTCTATGAAGATTTTTGACCATCATGACGAAAATCTTGGCTTTGTAAGCTACTGTGCTAAAGAGGTAGCGAATGCCTAAAACGGACTACAATATGTGCCAAATTGTGTGTAATTTACACACAATTAATTAACATTATAATAACTTTATAAAAACAACTAACAAGAGGAATATTTAAAATAAAATCTAATCCTAAATTATTTATATTTACACATTATATATTATACGAGTAAAGCAGCGGTGCTGTCCCTTTGGCAGGGTCCCAAGCATGCTGGCTGCATTACTACGTTGTATGGCAATAATAATATTAATAAATAATAATATTTAAAAGTGTTGTTATTACTACACTTAGTTACATTAGCGTAAAGGATTGGTGTTTGAACGTCGGAAATTCACGTTACGCAATTACCAGTGGAGTTAGTAATGTCAGATGGACATTTCAAGAACCGGCGGAGGATGTCTGCTTATCTGCATTGGCGGCTATGCATTTATCAAGTGTTATAAGTGCCTCGCGCCGACCCCAAGCGGTTACAAAACCGGTAGGACTCTTATTGATATTGGAATAGCATAACTTTGAGATTTCATTTATCACTATTTTGTAAGCTAATCTAAGTTTTTTATAAATAAAAAGTATAGGTAGGTTATATTTAATCTGTATTTATTTAATTAATAACATTGTTTTGTATTTTGATATGAAAAGCTAATGTTCCAGTATCCCTCAAAGGATTTTTTTTCTGATTACTAACAGGTTGAATCTTCGTGAGTAGCTTCAGTTTGCCGAGACGAACAACTTTTTCCTCTGCGAAAATTCTTGATACAGGTAACTAAAGGAAAACTAAGCAGCCGTAAAAAACTTCCAAGCGTAGGACTGGGAAAACGTACCACTCTATTTGTAGGACTATGCGGCCATTTTATTATACAAATGTTTACTGAGTTGCAGACAAAAAATCAGCTGGTTAGTAATAATTTTTATGACCTCATTGTTATGATTTATTGGGAGTAGTTTTTTGGGAGGGGTGGGTATACTAACTAGCTGAGTTTCCTTTGAGGGATACTGGACTATAACTAGGCTGTTAGTTAAGGTATGAATAGAATCAACGTAGAGACTACGTAGGTATAAGGTACACGTATAAAGAGTTAGTTTACTTATAAAAAATATTTTGTACCCATATGTATGCTCGTGTGTATTATTAGTAAAAATAATAGGACAGTCCACACTATCAAATTGACACTGCGATTTAAAAATAAAATACTGTTTCAACTAAACTAATTCAAGGTAGATGTGAAAGGGCTGCCGCAGGGGGCTGCGCTAGCGCAACTTAATGGTCGGCTGTCATCGCGTGGGCGATAGACTAAACATCACTTGTCTTGCAACACGGTCAATATTTGTCTTCACCATAATTACACTAATTGTCCGAGAGACAACAGACGTAGGCTGAAGCACTCTTCAATTAATTAATTTATACCTAGTGATGACTTGCTTCTTACGAAATTACGCTGTCCTAGAATAGAAATAGTCGAGATATAAGTTTTTTTGTTACGTTTTCACGCCTTAGCCGATCGTTATAAAATTTTGCATACACTTTGTCATGGATACAGAAAAGAAAATAGGGTACCTTTCGTTCCCAAAAAAGAACTATTCGCGTGCTGTATAACGATCTTTACTTTGAAGAAACTCAAATGTTTTGAAAGTTCAATACAGTGTGATAGTTTATTTATACTTGAGCAATTCAATAAAATTAGACTACTCCGTAACTAATTTCCTACAATCTAATATTTTGACCTCAAACGAGTAGCACATTTTGCAGGGTTCAAACGTAAATGCTATGCGTTTGCTTTACCTCTATTGTGCAATCAATCAGTAATTCGAGGTAGTGGAATTACCACAAAGTTGCTTTTAGCAATTATGGCATTATCCACGCGTTCTCTCGACATTAATTATTTACAAAATATGTGGTTATCAAGCTACGATTACAAACACTAAAGCACGGTAATGAAACAATTTATTAACTCGGAAGATACAAAACGTCAAAGATAGGTTTGCCTTGATAAATTAATTATTATGAAATAAATTAATTATTTATATCTAAATAAAACGTCTATAGAAATAGACGTTTTATTTAGAATTTAAATTGTTAGTATGAAATCTCACTGTTAAATTTAAATGTTAGCCTATTAATTAGCCGACCGTGCTGTGTTACAGAATAGACTACCGTGTAAATAAGAGTATTGTGGTGTGTTGTTACATGAGTTAGATGCTAGAATATTTTATCCTTATCTCGCCCAGAACTACACCTAGAACACCTTTATAACCGAATTGAGAATTGTTAATAACGCCCGACGTAAAACAGGGTGTTATAATTTTGTAGATTATGGGTATATCTGTCTGTCTATAGCATCGTAGCTACCAAATGTTGGAACCATTTTGATCTCTTTTATTTATTTGAAGGTTCGATTGATGTGAAATTTAGTATTAATGTCCCTTTGATGGTATTTCCATGATGCCGCAGCATCAAGTAGTCTTCAGGATACCCAACTCTTCAGCATTTTTCAGCAGATATAGGCTTTATAGGAAATCGGGGGTTAGTTTATAACATTAATTACATCTTGTCTTTTGTTTGCGTACTTATGCTTAGAAGAGTGTTCGTATAGTAAAAACGGGTTATGCCTGCAACTATCCCATCGAATATGCAGTACAATGAGTACAACAGGTGGCGCTGTCGGTCACTCATTAATTACTACAAACAACCGGTTATAATAATTAGCAGGGGGCGTTGTGGGCGGCAACTCGTCCGCGTGTCTTGAGGCGTGGTCGAGTTTCGGCTCCAACTCGAACTCATGTTTAATTTAACACGTGACGAAGTGCCGGGCCATGTCTCTTCCTTTTCGGTGTAATTGGCGTTAAAATCTGGTCGCGAAACTGGTTTTCTAAAGCGTTAGATTGCGTAATAAATTTGGGCACTTTTATGTTCGTTATATTTTTAGTATTATAGTGTAGAGTGAGGTAAGATGCTTGGTTCAAACAATGCAACAAAAAAATACAAAGAAAAGATTTATTTACAGGTTAGTGGAATATGCACAGAAATTCGTGCTTCAGCGAAGAAATACTGTGATCATTGATAGAAAATTACAATTACGTACCTTTATGGAAGCTTTATTCCTGGGCCTAATAAGATTGGTTAAATTATTAAAAATTATGAAATAAATGTATTATGCCTCGTTTCATAACATAATCTACAATCACAGATAAATAGTTAAAATATTACAGATAAAAAATACATAACAGAACACATTTATTGGTGAAAATTCACACAAATTCTTACACTTCAGTGACGAAATCCTTTGTGCATTAAAAAAATTACTTAGTAATTACTTAGTAATCTTGGTAACAGAATTAAATTAAATTTTATTTATAAGCTCAGGTAAGATTTTTTAAAAGAAGGTCTATTTAAGAATTTTAGGAGATTTGTCAACTTCATAGCTTATTTTACTTACGTTATACCTACATACCTACAAAGGCTACTCCATCTGCAATCAAGTGGTAAATGGTATCAAATACAGCATTCTTGAAGTAGCTCATGTTACTCGGTAACACTTCAGAACTGAGTTTGATACGACGCTGTCACCTCTGTGGGATGAAGTTTCTACAAATCAGACCCTATGCAATTACACGCAATTACCACGCAAATGCCCACGCAGTAGCCTGGTTTAAACTCTAGCTAGGCAGACATCAATTAGAACAACTCATCAGAGCTGTCACAATTGTAAAACTTAAGTATAATATGCTTCAGATAAGCACAACATAAAACAAAAAATAGTATTTTTAACTCCCGACGCCCGACGCAAAACTAAACGAATAGGCTTTGATTTTGTTTAAAAGGTGATGCTGAGATGGTTCTTAGCTGCTAACAGGGATCTCACTAACGATTGTTTCATTAATAGTAATAGATTCGATTACTTAATTTTAAATTTGGTGTAGGTCTTACTTTTGCGATATTTCCATGACATGGTAACCTTGGCCTGATGCTGCAGCATCAAAAAGTGTGAAAGATACCAAACTTCTCAGCAACTTACAGCACATATCTAAGTATAGCATGTTTGGGCTCATTAGAATCGTTTCTATAGAATGTAGGAGGTTAGTTTATAATTTTCAGTTATAGCTTGTTATTTATCTATTTGGGTTTGATTGTTCAAGTTAAATAAGTGTAGCCAGAATAGTAAACTTAAATAATACACTGCGGCGCGGACCCATTACCTTAATAACATTAATATAGAGGCATATCACGTCGTTAATCACTGTACAATTTAAGTACAAATCTACAAAAATCTTCTTAGTTTTCTATGCGCGTGCATCGTTCGTGCATACTGCGCGTGACTGCGACACAACATTTACTACTCGGTTTGAATTTTTAAACAAAAGTTAGAAAAAGTTAAAAAAAAAAGACTTTTATTATTACCTTCTATACTTAACTGTGCCCGCGACTTAGTACCCGCTGTAGAGATTTTTAAAAAAAATCTTTCCAGGATAAAAAGTAGCATATATGATAATCCAGGTAATAAGCTATCAGTGAGTAAAATTTCATACAAATCCATTTAGCTGTTTTTACGTGTATACCTACAAAGTGGCTTTGATCGGTTCTCGATTTTTGCATTTAGCAACACATTTAACGATTGATTTTTATTTATATATGTATTTTTTTTATATCGTCACCGTGGCTCGGGTAGAAGAATGTTATAAAGTATCGAACTAAAATAGACTCCTCCAATGTCTGTGTGTGAGAATTAATGTATTTTTCTGACAGTCAAAGCAAGTTTATCCACCAATTTATGGAATCTATAGCTAGCATAAAAAAGCTCAACGAGGTAAAGGAAGCGTGTGAAAGCCAAGCCATTAATGTAGTAAGTAAATAAATTGTACACTAATTCACTTGCAGGCCACAGACCAACTTTTTGTCACAAGACACAGAATGCAGTGATGTTATTCTACGTTTATGCACTACATGAGCAGTTTTCGATAGTTACTGACATGCAACCTGCATTCTACTATTCGCTTAACCGCTTAAAACAAATTGTACTTCCATGTAGGTATTGAATTCTCTCTATTCAATTCAAATCGCAAACGAAAAAAGTAATTCTCTTGTCGATCCTAGAAGTATAGAAGTTATACAACTGTTCGAAATATTTTTATTGGTAAATATTGCTGGTAAACTAAGAAAACATATGAGTATCTATTGTAAAGCCAGAAGTCATGTGTGACGATAGCGCCAAATGTTTTATATTCTTAGACGATCCCTAAAGGTTAATTTAATAAACTATCTGCGTGCCAAATTTCATATAAATTCTTACAGCCGATTTTGAAACATGCAAACAAATACAAATATACAACCTTTCGCATTTATAATATTACTAGCTATTGCCTAAATAACTTAATAAAATATAACCTATGTACTCGCTGATAACGTAGCTTTAACATACAAATATTCTCTCTTTATAATATTAGCATATTAGGACAACATTTATTAGAATACACTGAACGTCAATTTTTGAAAAATCATAATTAGGTTTAATTATGTACTTACGCTCTTGTACTTTTGTCCTGTTTGAAGTAAATTTAATTAAAGCAAATACTCAGACACCAACTGCGAAGAGGCAGTGAATCAATTACCATTAGTTTAAAAGCTAGACGGGAATAAGATAAAACACATAACTAAATAACAACATGCAACTTTAGCTGCCTACACATTTTTCACTGACACTGCCCCTAGAGATCGTATCAATAATTGGCATATCTGTGAAGCACATGGTAGATCATTTAATTTTCTTAATAATTTTCTATCGGAGACCGCCTTAGGCACTGCTCGCCGGTCTAGCCTGCTTCTCGATTTATACTTTTTAGTATTACAGCACAATCAATCTCCCTGTACAGATGGTTAGGCCTAGATATAGTATATGGAATAATTTTACATAAATACTTACGACTTTATTTTAAGAACTAGCTGTTGCCCGCGACTTCGTCCGCGTTAAAAAAGATAAAAAATAGCCTATCACGTGTCCCGTACTTCTAAATGTTTATCTACTAAGTTTCATGAAAATCAGTTAATTCGTTTAAGAGTGATGGAGGAACATATATATGTACATAGTTACATATATATGTACATACAAAAAAATCTAAAAATGGTCAATTTAGTTCGATATTTCTGAAAACAAAGTAAATTACTCCATGACCGACCCCTACAGATTTATTATTAGTATTTATTAGTATTGATAATGAAACTTTAAATACCACTCGAACTGTTCAAAGTTATTGTGCTCAATAACGTGAAAACACTGGGATATTTATTTCCCTATCCCTTTTAATTTCTTATCCTAAATCGTAGTGTAAGCAGCACACTTACACCTACGGCATCATAGGATATCATCAAGTAGACTGTCGTAGACATGTGTAAAAATATAAGCGTATTTCATTAAGGAAAGATACAGGAAAACTCAAGTTATAGTTTTAAATTAAAAATAAATTTTATCACCAAACATGTTTTCTTAAATTTTCTTAAACATGCCTTCTATTTAAGTTAATTAAAAAAAACCTAAGAACCTAACAGATTAAAGCTTTTTACAATGCCTAGCAACTCTAGTTCTAATAGACTTGTTAGCAATTTAGACTGTTGGTACGTACATAAAACATTCAATTTAACACTAGTAGACAAGGGAAGGCCAGCAACAAACTAGACATCCTGTAAGCATCTCTACTTCGTGTTTACTGTGTCGGTAATCTGAATCGGTTGCGGCTACAGTGATTTATAGGACGTGGCCAACGTCCTGACTAACATTCCGCCTTGTCTTGTGGACCGGTAATAAAGGCAATTTTGTTACAAACTACGGGGGTGTACTTCGTTATACTATTCTGTTAGCATGACTTTAATGAGACAAGACTTCGGCTATTGAAGGCGTGAAAACAAGATTGTATTTTCACTTCGACATCTTTGCCTAAATTCTTGCACGTAGCCACTTTTCTAAGTGTTTTGACTAATGATCCTGAGTTCTTTTCCTGGCAGGGGCAACTTTTGAAATGAACTTTTCAAAGTTGGCTCTAGTCTGGTCTAAGTCTGCAAAATATCCTATTCCAATAGGATGATGGGTATCTAATTATCTATACAACAATATGTCTAAGTATGTGTCTTTTATAAGATGCACTTCGGAGAGTGTGCTCAGGAGATGCATGAGCTCATACCATCTTCCCCTTTCTTCCATCAGACGTATAGACGTACGGCTGGTTACCATCCTGATCTTGTCGAAATCCCTCGTTTTCGGACCAAGCGCTTTGAACAACTTGAACTGCAGGCGTCAATATTTCCGAGCTCATATAACCCTAATCTTTTCTAAGTTCGAGTAAATAGGCACCTCCTGGGTGAGCTCGCTCCACCATAGGCCTCATCCTTGCAACACAGCTGGTTGTTGCCCAAGAGCAAACTCACCTATAATAAAAACAAAAAAAAATATGTTGGTACTGTTGTGTAGATATTGTTCTGTAGATTCCTTACATAAATAAATGTATAATAATATAAGATGAAACACATAACTAAAAATAGCTGCTACATACTATATTAATTTATACAATAGATAAATTAGTATAGTATGTAGTTAGTAATTAAAGAGACTAATTTATTATTGCATTATTGGAATAAAAGTCATTAATACTGTATTATAATAACAAAAATCAGATTATATTTCGTTCTAAGATTTCTTGTATAATGCAAGACACTTCATAGAAGTGTGATTAAATAATAAATCCTTCTATTTCCACGCCTCTGGGCAACGCTTGCTATTAAAATTCATAAAATCGTAAACGCAAAACAACCAAATTACAATACTGACACACAATTATGTTCAATTATAATTTACGTAGCGAACTAACATAATAATTTGTATTGAGTATTGTATGTAAAGTTCAAAATTTAATTCCACTAATTCAATGCTTGGCAGAAATGACGTTTTGAGATTTATCTGCGCTTACCGACCGACCAGCAGTAGTTATTAGCCTAGTGTTATCTAAAACGAGGTTGTGATATGTTTAGCATATTTACTTATCTAAAGCTATCCATTAGCGCATATCTTGTTATGTGAATATTGTTTTATAGTCGTCCGACACCACTTAACACCTACTCTCTTAATCTTTGACTCGCCAGTGTAGGTGGATCTTCGTGATTTCCTTTCCCAGTTCTAGTTTCGTTACGACAAGCATTAGTTACATCCTATACAGGTGCCAATTGTAACTAGTCAACTATTAACCGTTTCTAAAGGACCAACGAAATTTGAATTGCTTATTGAGTTGATTGACATGTGCCTTAATCCCTAGCATAAAACTATAATCGAATTAAGTGGTATAAAAGGAGCGGTCGCTTTAGAGTATTTTACGGTTAGAATTTTAATCGTGGTTCGCATCTAATCTGATACATCTAAGCTAGATGTAGTTGGAGTGACGGCCTGTTTGTTGCCTACTTATTACGGGCCATTCTAATTTATTCACTTGTGTCGTATCGTATTGCTGAGCTCGAGAAGGCTTTTAGAGAATGGCATGCAATGAAACAAGTAGTTTAATATTTTGTACACGAATAGTAGGTACCTACATCAAGTGCCACTTTGTACTAATTTAATTATACTTTATATTGATATAATCTAAATATAACAGCATGTGTGCTGTTGTGTTTCGATGAGTGAGTAAGGCATTACAGACATTGTCTATAGATAACACTATAGTTAATGGAAGATAATTTAGTTAACACTATAGGGAGAGGGACTTTCCTAATAATAATAAGTTCGTGTGAGCATTTTGAAGGCAAAGCCACAGAAATTATTTGGTTTTGTAATAAAGGAGTTATTTCTATTCAGTTCTAAATTACCTTTTTATGTTCAATAAGAAATAGGCACTATGTTCAAATTAAAATAAAAAAAAGATTATGTGGTGCCGAAAAATAAATGAAAATTTTGTATATGAAAAGTGATCAATATTCTTTTGGAGATAATCTGAGTTGTGTATGAATCTTTTCTGAACAGATTAAGTAAATATTTCAATAGGATTATTCTGTATAAAATATTAAGTACAGATTCTAATGCTGAAATGAATTCACTAAAAGCTGGAAGGATATCGAGAAAATTGAGAACTGCCCAGCGAGTTAATTGTGAGCTTTGAAAGCTTTGAAACCTGTATTGAATTAAATTGAATTCTAAATATTATATTGAAGATTTCTAAAACATTTCTAATAAAAATTTTGTTCGTATACCCATACAAATATTCTTATGCAATTAACCAATAAAGTTCCAACCTTATACTAAATGAAGCATACAGAATTATTATTTACTTTTAACGATGAATCTTTGTTTGAAAATATTTACTTAATAAAAAATTAAATGAAATCAAGTGAAATCTATACACAAATATACTATGTACCTTAACTTGGATGGATTGGATAATTGAAACTAAAGTAACTTTTAACCCTTTTTACGCCTACAAAATAGTAAGTATAGTGTTTGAATGTAACGACAACATATTTTTTATCATCAAATGACTCCCAGATATGCATGTTTCCCCCCCTCGGTGGGTCATGACCGTGCAGTGGTGGGGGGGCTTAACCCACGGCAATCCGAACGGTTGCAGGGGCCGGTGGGGTCACCGGTCTTTGCTTGGCTGATCGGATTGTCGCGGGGAACAAAGAAGACCCACGTGCGTGTGCTCCGAGCGGGCTCCGACCATCGGAGCTCGTGACGGAGCAACAGTTTGGAGGCTCCAACTGTCCGTTGGAGCTTCACCGGTCACCGCTCGCTGGGCCGAGGAACCGTACTCGGCCCACGCGGGTGTAGGCCGGTGAGAGATGGCACCCCCGGTCCTTGTGCGTCGGACCGAGGTATGGGTCTCGGTTCTGCGTACGAAGACCGGCGCGGGTCGCAGCGGGCGGATTCTCTCGGATAGCTCTGTCGCTTAGTGGTAGTTGGGCAACGCACGCGAAAACGGAGCTCTACGGTAGGGAAGGACCGTCTGACAGAGTACTGCAATCGCGGCTTTGTGGAGGGTGGTGAAGACCCGGTAGCGCGGCCGGCCTAGTAACCACCCTCTGCAGTCGTTCGGAAGAGTGAACACCCGGACTCGCCACCCGGCCTAGTAACTCTTCCGACGACACGAGGTGAAGCCTGTCTCGGGCTGCCGCGATTAATGTGGAAATGTCAGGCGGAAACCCCCTTTGGGCCGCCCACCCTTAATGCCGTAGAGATGAGCGGCCACACGAGCAGGGGTTTTCCGAGAGTTTCAGGTGGAAGCGGTCTCTATCTCTGCGGTAGGTTGTGCCGCAGAGAAGAGGTTATGGGGTGCTTCATGAGTGAAGCCCCTCGCTGACTGCCCGCTGCGAGAGTTGAGAATTGGCGGCTTGTGCCGCTTCGCCCCGGGGCGGCGGACATGGGGTCGTCCGCCGTCATCACAACACCGGGCAACGAGGAGAGACGTGCTGTGTGTTTCCGGTACGTCTCTTCACGGCGCGGAGGTCACACTCCGCGCCTAACCGAGGTGGAGCCCGCGTGCGGGCCTCGTCTGGCGGGGGGACAACGTAGCGTGTCCAAACGTCCCTTGACCCCCCGCCCATAGACGGCGCGAAGAAACACCGCGGGGTTTTAGTGGGTAGAAGTCCCACATACCCCACCGATCTCCCCATGGTCGGTGGGGATCTGATTCGCAGATTTCCTCGCGTAATAAAAAAAAAAAAAAAAAAAAAAAAAAAAAGATAATATGCATGTTTTCTTTTACATCAAAAATTTCCTACATGATTTTGTTATCACAACAACCAACAACAATCTCGAAAATACAGGTCCACAGGGATTAGAACTAGCAGTTGTCAGTAGGTTGGCTAAAAGCAGGAGGAATGTCCACTTATAAAGCTTTGTCAAAGCACAGGATAAGGAGAAATTGACAAAATAAGGATAGAGGATTGTTTTCCATATCTGAATCAAACTCAGAAGTAATGGGGGGTGCACCGAGTGACTTTAAAATAGCCAAATAGTATTTCTACCGGTTATTTGTTGGGAGCACGTGATCCGACGACAAAAGATCGGCCGACAGGTATTCCGGCGAGCACGAAATTGGAAAGTAATCCATGCGTGAAACTCCGCTTACACCTGAGACATATTGCTCCATATTGTTAAGCGCAAATATCCCAACTACACAACAAATTCGATAAGTTCCGTAACATTTCACTGAACTTGTCTTCAACTCCCGTGAGCCTAATATCTTTGTTAACTATTATAATTTAGAATTAAGCTCGGGACTTAACTTAAATTGCCACACAATGTAGCAACAGTTAACTACAGATACGGCAGTTAGGAATAATTACAGTAACATTTGCTATCAACGCATCTAATAGTCCGAAATAACTATTCTGTTTGATATAGGAATCTGTCACTCTTTTACTCGTATTATCCATTGTATATAGATCTTTACACTTGTGATGAAGAGCAATCGAAAACAAACAAATAAAAATGTACAAATCAATAAAATAACTAGTAGTTTAGTGCATTTTCTTATCTAATTCGGTGTAATGACGAATCTTTTTGACTTTGATATAATTCTAGAAGTTAAGAACTTTCCTTGCTCACGTTTTTGTTTCGGACAATCAATAATAGAGTTCGCGGTCTGCATAACTGACCTGCTTTCACAAGTGCCTCTACAATTAGAGAATTTTCCTTCACTCTCCGCAAATACGAGATGCTGTTATGTCGCTCTAAAAGAATCGACCCTTGGACATTAGTAAAATATTAGCTTTATATAAGTAGGAGACATAGAAATAGCAATGAACCAGTGAGATTAACATAGACATAAACAAATCTGCGAGTCTAATCTCATACATTACTCAAATATATATATATATATACCTAATGTAAGACATACAAATAGCGATGGATGTCAAAATCAGCCTTTAAGAAGTAAGGGAAGTTAGAACTAGGTTTTTTTACTTACCTTTCTTACCTGATAGCTCTAAATGGGCCATCTACCCAAGTTAGCAGATACTCATACGTTGAAAGTACATACTTACTCAATTCTTCATATTTTGTCATTTAGAAAAAGTTCGAGTGAATAGGCTTCTTCTGGGTGAGCTCGTTCCACCATAGACCTCATCCTTGCTACACGGCTGGTTGTTGGCCAAGAGCAAGAGCAATATCTCTAATGAAAAGAAAGTTATGGTTGGTGGCCCATTTTTTTTTAACCAAATAAGTAATTATCACCATCATCTAAGTCTTAGGTCGTCCAATACTGAACATTCAAAAGCAGTCTGATTGCAGTCTCGACCCGCTAAATAATATAAAATGTTGTTCATTCATAAGGGCAGTGTGTGTACGTATGAGGCAATAAGAAGTCAACCAGCACCCGACTTCGAACGGGCCTTTATGCACAAACGAAGGTCTTTATGATTGGATATTCAATTTACCATTGTGCTGAATCAACTATAATTTACTTTTCAATCGAATGCGGTTTCTATATTTAGAATAATAATTTTAACATTTTTATTAGAAACGTAACCACTGTTTGCTCCTCTGTTTTAATAAAAGACATATATATAAACGAGGTGTTTCCAGTTACAGAAAGTGCCATAAATCTACAAATTTTACGACGTTGCTCCAATGAACATCGTCCGTTCTCTATTCAACTAATATTAATTGCCTATCAATTTTTACACCGTGCGAATCGCGGCTCTATATTTCACACAAAATTTATTGTTTTAAAACCAGCGTACGATGATTCACAATACACTAAAGCTCGATGCGGGCAGTAAATAAACACGAATTTAATGTACAGTCCACTTAATGCAGTCGGTGGAGATATTATTGTTATTTTGCATTGAAGCTAACAAATCGTTTTTTAAAGATAAAACGTAAGATTTTTCTAATTATTATGACTTTTTTTTAATATGTGTAAATAAATTCAAAATAATATTTCAATTAGCTATAATGATAGCTACAAAGGTTCAGATTAAGAAAACACCATGTTGTTTACTCTGCCAGTCATATAAGAACTCTGACATGACTGTGTCAGAAGACATTAAAAAAAATTACAGCAGTTATTTCAGTTCGAATTCTCTATCTAAATATACTCCGATGATAAGAGATAAGGATGTGGGATAGAGGCTTTATAATACCTCAATTAATAACCGAAGTACAATAACACAAGAACTGTTATTTCACTATGGTCTTCTATAAGATGTAACTATTGCCGCAATGCGGTCATTAATAATAGCGCCATAATAAGGCACAATGAGGACTTCATACGATTTTATGTTACAGTAAATGTTACATTAGCAGTAATTTCCAATAACAAGGCAAACATTGTTACCGCGTCTAGTATATTTCTATGGGTTCCTCACACTAATGGGTTTACAGTCGATCGCGTCTAATGCGTAAGCTTTAACGTAAGCATTGTGGCTAAGCAGATAATGAACGTGTTGTGTTCACACTTAAAACCGTCATCAGCTAATTCTAATAATATTAAAACTGCGTCTATCGCGTGTACCTATTTTTCCAATTTTACTAAGGGAAATCAAAACACAAAAAAATGTAAAGATAGGCAGACACGTTAACGCTTCATAATATGACGGGTGCTCTGTTTTGATAGGATCAAAGATAAAAGACAATGTGGAGATATTAGATGGGGCCCTGCCATTTTTATTTGCAAAAACGTATTGCAAGAAAATCCTAAAAACTACTCGTGTTTTACGGTATGAAGATAAAAATGAGTATAATGTACGTGATCAAGATAGAGTGAGAAACTAAATTCACCAGTAAATATGGAAATTACTAGTAGAGCGGTCAACTATAGAAGAGAAGACATTCTCTTGCTATTTGAAGGAGCTTTGATGAGAGAAGAAGTCTTCGACAAGGCAAAAGAGACGAGGGAAGTTAGCGTCTTGGAGACAATTATAAATATATCTACTTAATATATTCCTAAACATTTTAAAGTTATTAAACACTAAAATTAAAAATATTAAACAGATTGAATCGGGGATTTGATTTTTTTAATTTTGATTTTGCAATTTCACCTCACTTTAATTGGCGTTTGACTTTTGAAAAATTACACCGTTTAGCTCTGAGTTGCTTTTGAATAAGAATAATAACTATGAATTTAATTCAGTGCAGCGGCTAGGCGTCTTGTAGGTGTGGCCAATGCGCGATAAAGAATCGACCGGTAAAGCTTTGATATGACAAATTCAAAGGAGTATTCATATTTTATGCATTAGGCATGTTCGATATGCGCTCGTTTTGTATCGCAATCGATGGTCTTATTCTGAAAACAATCAGATTATATAATTCGGTAGTATATCCATAACATGATAACTTTGATTTGATAATACTTTTCAAACTCGATTTTTGGGATAGCCTATAGCTTTTTCAGCGGTGCGCTTTTAATGTCATCTATGCTTGTAAAAAGATGGCCCTTTAAGGTTCTCTTTATTTTTGGAAATAGGAAAAAGTCACACTGAGCCATGTCTGGTGAATATGGAGGCGTTGACTTCATTTAGTGACTCCTGAGCAACTTCCATTCGCCGCTGTTTTTGTTCAAAATTCAACAATTTCGGAACAAATTTGGTTGCCAATGCCAATAAAACTTCCTGGATAACTGCGGTAGGTATGCCTAAGAAGCATTCGATTTATACGGAACTAAAAATATTGTCATCATAAATAACGATTTGATATTTACGAACGGTCTAAAGAATAACTCCGCAAGAACACACGGATGCGTCTACGTGTTTAAAATGCGGCTTACGGATCTCTGTTTTGATTCGAGACCTTTATAAATTGTTGCATTGCCGAGATATATTGTTTTGAAAGAAAAGACGTGAGCACGGGATTTGTTTTTCTTTATCATATTTTATAAGCTGATTGTTCAAAAGATAATGGATAGTTAAATATGATTTGCTGTTATCTCGTGGCATCGGATATTATTTGAGTATAAAAATTCCTCCGGCGAAACTCTCAACAAAGCCTCCAGTTTTTTTGTTCGTTGTGAAGTTTAATATTATTTATGATCACAATGATAGTTTTCATATTTCCATAGCAACTCTTGCATGAAACTTCTCGGTGTTGGATAACTGATATGTAGTGATATATGATATTTTCTCTGCAGCTTCAATAGTGGGCTCTTTGTGTGTTCCTTGTCGAAGTCATCATTTATCATTGATTTATCGTAAGATCGACGCTTCTGGTGTCGGATGGAGAAGTCAATCTTGCTTAGGAAGTAGGCGCCAAAAATAACCGTTCATCTTCTTGTGACCTTTTATGTTATAAAGATAATAGATATTATATCGACAATGGTTTAAGAGGTGATTTCACAATTTTAAGTTGTTTTTAATTTGCATACTTACATTGCTTATGTGTATAATAAAAAAAATTGTTTTATAAATTTTATAAAACTTAAACCTTATCGTGATTGGTCATGTTTATAACTGAGATACTCTTGTGTTTTAAATTTTTATTGTAATGTAGTTAATCTAATTAGAGTTAGTGTGGACATAAATAATTCAATCGTCAATAGTAAAAAATCAATTCTACGAAAGTTAAAAAATCGCTGCCACGCAAACTAAATAGTGCAGTGCGAGACATCATAGACAAACGTTTACGTGAGGAATTCGTTCCCCTCTATAATTCTTAAAAAATCGATTTAGATGGCGTGGTTTACATCTATTAAGGACTATTATTGAATGCGACGATCGTATGAATGAAACTTCTGTTAAAATTATGTCAAAAAATATTTGAGTACAATAAAAAATACGATGTAACAGATCTATACATGGCTGAAGAGTTTGTTTGGTTGTACGCGCTAATCTCAGGAACTACTAGTTCAAATTGAAAAAATCTTTTTGTGTTGAATAATCCATTTATCGAGGAGGCTATAGAGAACGCGGACGAAGTCCCGGGAACAGCTAGTTATGTATACATAGCAGCAAACTAACAGCGCCTTTTTTAGGGGGGTAAGACATATACGCACTATTCCCCGGATTCCACCATCAACGGTGATATGTGGATCCGAGATCACACATCGGATCCACACACACACCGCTCTACGTCCACTCCGGATTCGACATGTGACGAGTGTTCGCCTCACTATTTTTTATGTGGTGAAACTAGAAGCTCCTGTGATAGAAGCTGTGAAGCTTGTGTCTCATAGATTACGATAGTCACCTATCATAAAAAAGATCGTCGCGTCAGCCTCTTCTCCACATTCTACTAAAAACTTTAATAAAACTGTATTAAATTAGAATGTTGCTTACAGTATTATACATAAAAAGTAAGAACAAAATGGAGTCTTTTGGGAGCACCTCAATATCAATACCTCCAAGTAATTGCAATAAGTCTCTATCGGATCGGATCGGTGCAATTTTAAAATTGCTCAGAGACTTCGGTCTCTTTTTTAACTTCCGTTCGTACTTGAAAATCCTTTGTCACATTTTTCGATTACTATTTTTAAAGTTAGGGGAGGTTCACATTAAAAATCGTTTTATTTTCAATGAGTCTACCTCTGAAAGAAGGTATACATTATTATTATTAATTAAATAGCTACTTTAAAATCAAATCGATTTTGGCTGTGAATCTAGAATTTGATCTAATTTTTGATCCTCAGACGTGATTTCTCAACTTATGTAATTCTTGTCGAGAATTACATACATATTTTTAAGTACGACGATTTCTTTAGTTTACTTATGATTACTATTTGTATGTTTTTCAATTAGGACCTGAAAGTCAAAAATTTTCAGCCTTAATTCGGAGAACGCTTTTTTGTATAGTGTTTTAGTTTTACGAAATAAATATTAAATTTGTATATTTATTCAACTTATTTACTTAATATACAATATCATGAAACACGTTGGATAATTATGTAAAAAATATATAAAAAAATGTCTATTAAACTTCAAAAAAGGAATCACAAAAAGCATTACTGCAAGCGAATGTGAACTTGCGTCTTTGTCTCATGTAGAGAAAGCCGCCCCCTTTGACCCATCACTTAACGTTGCAAGCTTTTATGTTACCAAAACTTAACCGGCGTTACACAATTCGCTTCGAAAGTTACTAAATGTTTTTTTTTTATAATATCCGCAGCAATCAAAGTGGGATAATTTGACAAAAGATTGTAATTCTGCTGGACTCGTGAGCAATAAGTGGCAATAAGGTCCTACTCACGTAGGGTTAAGTTGGCGAACGGCACGTATTTTTCGCATTATCGGGCTAAATTATTATAAAAGTAACAGACTTTTGTGGCTGCCAGTAATTCTAGGTAAAGCTGTCGCCGTGCGAAACAATTGCGGACGTTTTATATTTGAAAATAAGTCAGTAGAATGTTAGCTTCAAGCATACAAAAAGTCTAAGGAAAGCATGCAGATTACGACAATTATCGCCCCATAACAATACTGCCTGTGATTGATAAAATAGCCGAGAAATATATATGTAATGAAATACACAATTTTTTCAAAACAAATAACATACTAACTAATAAACGGTATGGCTTCCAGCAACACAAAAATACCACTCAGTTACTGACTAAATTCACTGATAAAATATACGAACAACTAGATGCTAAAAAACACGTGATGGTTGTATTTGTGGACTATAGTAAGGCATTTGATACCTTAAAACATAACATCCTATTGGAGAGACTAAATGAAAGTGGTATCAGAGGGAACATTCTAAACTGGTGCAAAAACTACCTAGAAGACAGAAAATTTGTAGTAAAGATCAATAACTCGAGTAGTGAGCCGGTAAAGGTCACCGAGGGTACGGCACAAGGATCTGTGTTAGGACCCTTACACTACCTTACTTATGTTAATAGCCTACCGAATTTAATGACAGAATGTGACATTTATCAATTCGCCGACGATACATGTTTATTGGCCTACGCTGATAATCCAAAAGAGGCCATTGACAGGCTCCAGATGGACTTTAATAAACTAATTGCATGGTCCCACGACGCTGGTTTGGTCCTCAATGTAAATAAAACTAAACTAATTTACATCAGCACTAGTCAGAACAGAATTAAACATCGGGTACAATTAATAGCACACAACCATGACTGTCTCCACAAAAATTTTATATGTAATAGTCCATTTACGTGTGACTGTGATCCAATTGAGGAAGTAAATAAACAGGTCTATCTGGGGCTTGTTATTGATAACCGGCTAAATTGGAAGGACCACATCAATAGTGTTTGTGATAAACTGAGAGCCATGCTTGCCAAATTTGCTATTATTAAATGGAAAATTCCCTATCATACCTTATTGATGCTGTATAAATCACTGGCTGAGTCGGTGATTAATTATGGACTATCTAGTTATGGTAGAACTTACAAAACGCATCTAGACAAAATATATACTCTGCAACTAAGAATTCTAAAAACAATTATACCACACAACATTAAAAGACAACTTAATGACGATGATAAATCAATATTTGAATTTTGTAAAATAATCCCGGTCCATAGTAAGGTACAGCTAACACTATTACTAGAAGAATACTTCAACAATGAATTGAAAAACGTTAAAATAGCTAATCCCAACAAAATAAATACACGAAGCAGCAAATATGAAAAACTAGAACTACCAAAATATAATAACTTATATGGTAAACGTAGATTGAGTTTTTTAGTACCTTACCTTATTAATAATTTACCAACAGATTTAAAAAATAATTTAAACATAAAAAATATTAAATACAAATTAAGGAAATACTTTCTCCAAACTAAGTAGTGTAGCGCAAGTAGGTATATATTCATGTGTTTGTATGTGTATGTTGGTGTATGTATATGTGTGTGTATGTATATATGTATGTGTATGTATGTATGTGTATGTGCATGTGTGTATATATTTATATATAAGTGATAGCAATAAATAAAATAAATATTAAGAATAAAAAAATAAAAAAAATTACATCACCTGTAGAAAGTGTGCAAAGTCAACAAGGATGCACTTATGCGAGCGGGCTGAAGGTTGGAGTGGGACAAGCGGGTGCGTTGGATGTATTAAAGATGTAATAATATTAATAGCCGCCAACAAATTATGTACTTATTGTTTTTGTAGTATTTCTGTGTTATGTTTGTAATTATATATGATGTATTTTCTATTATTAAGGACAACTCAGGTGTACGCTAGAAACTTAACCGAGTTTATAGTGCACCTTATCTGTATACCATTTATTGTTTTGTGTAAATAAATAAATAAAAAAAAATAAATAAAAACTTCATTTCATTTTACTACAGCAGATCTTATTCATTGATCGCTATGTAACATTATTTTTAATTGGAGCTCGTAACATAAGAGAAGAAAGAAATTCAAATACTTATCGTAAACTTAGATCCATTACATATGTGAACGATGAAGGTTTTTTTACGAGACCGTTGGATGGGGGTTAGGGTGCTTACCTTATCGCTCTGTTCCAGGGTTCCCGGGTTCGATTCCCAGCAGGATCAACTTTGAAAGTTTGCTTTGGTCTGGATATGGAAAGTAGTGGCGTTTCGCAGTCATGTTTATGGGTAGCCCATCTAGCAGTAAACACAGTCTGCCGACCTTAACATACTTCTTAATTACTACTAACTTCTTATTTAATACTAACTGGTAAAATCAGTTAATTCGTTTAAGAGGACGGAAGAACATACACACATACATACATATAGAAAAAAAATCTATAAATCAATTTAGTTTCAGTATCATGTATAGTGCCTATAAACACGATATAACTGAATACAAAGTAACTTACTCCATCACCAATCCTTACAGATTTATTATTAGTATTGAATAATACGGATACATTTATGTTTTATTTTTGAGATGAGAACAAAGTTAAAATTTGTATTACACAATCTAAAACGCAACACTGTCCTATCGCGGAGTGCAGGGCGTAAGGTCAGCACGGCTATCATGTAACCAATATGGTTAAATGTCACTTCATAAACCGCATACTATACATCAGTTACTAAACACAGAGAGACAAAGAAAAGATCTCCGCGGAAACATTTAATTAAAATAATGCTATCTCATTCAAACACCGAGATATTTTTGAGGGCTATGTTATGGGAATATTAAAATCGAATTTACATAATATAACATCAACGTGACAAGATTGAATTAACATTTCATGTTCACCGTCACATAACACGAACGTTGATGTAGTGACTGACACGTCCAAATCTTGTGGGTCATCGGAGAACAATGACTGTTGAGATTCGAATGATTTGTTTTGATACAAGCATAAATCTTTATTCAATCTCAAATAAGTTTTTGTAAATATTTTTATCGTTGTAATATTGTTAACTTAGATAAGGATCACAACCGTAGACCATATTAGGTATTGCAATTTGAATCTTTTGCACACTAAGATTTAGGGTGCAAAGAGTTTAGTTTTGCATCTTATGAATGTCTGTGTCATTATAAGTACTTTTTGTTAAGTAATGAAAAAAAATATATCGATATTCTGATATAAAGTTGAGCGATTTGGGTTTAATCTCTCTCTCACTCCTACTAGATAGAAAAATGCGAATACGTTGTCGACTTCCATAGAATAAAGTGACTGGGATATTTTGAAGATAGAGCAATGAGTTCTGGCATCCCATACATATTTGTTGTAATACACGTATGGTAATTTATCGTTGTTCTTCATTAAGAAGAAAGTTATTGGTGGTAAGTAAACGCAATGACCACAAATACACAAATAGTTTATTTTGGACATAAATCTGATTTTTTTTTAAATGTCAACATCTTTAGTTTCTTCAGAACATCGAATTAATTCCTCATATTATTATGCCACTAATTTAACATTAACATGCAATCATTTTGTTTACACGACATTTTATCCCCAGTGAATATAAAGTTATCGTGTACATTTTCACCTCAAGATGCTCCATCAATATTTATGTTGGAACAAACAAAACCTAAAGACATTAGTATTCGATCGCGTTTTAAATTTTAGATTCGTTTAAACCGCTTTATCAAAAGCAATATCATCCATGTATTAAACATCAGGCGAGTTTTAAATGCGACCGGGGTTGGAACATTTTCCTTCAAAACTTTAGAAGAAGGGAGGGATTCTCGGAATTTTTGAGACTAATAAGTGTCGTCGTGAGGGCCGCATACTAAAGAGACATTCTCGTGCATGGTAATAAGAGGAACGCAGAATGAATATAAAAATTGCAAAGTACCTTCACCTATCATTTCAAGGAGAGCCGCTATCTGCCGTGAAAGATATTGTAAAGGTGTGACATGCAAAGAAGTTGCCGCAACCGTGGGATGATATGATATCAGTTGAGTTATTCTTAACATCAGTCATCGGATCGTTAATATTTTATCTCTTATTGCTATTATCTAAGTTTAATTTTGAATTACGTATCCTTTTTAGTAACAGAAATGTTTCCTTATTACTGTTGTATTAGAGGTAATTTCAAAATAATTTTCTAAATTCAACATCGTACTCAGAATCTTCCAATTGTACATCGACAAAAAAACGTCCTGGCGTAACGGGGATCTTATCATTTGCGTTGATTACACCCTCTCTCACGACAGGAGGCGATGCTATTAAAATGTCATTAAAGTCACCTCGGTGTCATCTGGGGCCGTCCATTTTCGTGGGACCACCTTTTTGTTGCAGTTTTTAGTTTTACAACCGCACCAAAATGTGCTTTGCTTCTGCTTGTTTCTTCATCAGAGGCAATAAGACCTTTTTTGTTCACGCCCGTGGGCAAATAAAAGTCTGCTGAATTCTGTTAATGACACTCGACGTAATTTGATGTAAATTGACCGGCCGGGCCGTCCGACGGGAGTGAACACGCAACATGTCAACTATGAAATTGTTACCTAACTATAGTTTAATTTCGGTGTGATTGATGCTTGAGACATTTATTACCTCTTAATGTATACCAATTATATTGTAACTATTGAAACCGTCATAGAACGGTGGAAAGAACAATCTAATGCAACTATGACAGATGCTCATTCAATCTCGGTCGGGTTTGCTCAAATGGATAGTAGAAAAAACTCAGTTTCCAATTTTATGTGTGGATTAAATATTTTTAAATTATTATTATTAATTAATATTCACTTGCTTCAAAACAGCTTCAAAAAAGTCGTTCAACAGTGGAAGGTTTGTAAGGTTTTATTATTTTGATGAATATATAAGGCAGTATTATGAAATGAAACAAGTAAATATCATAAAAAAGCGGTGTAGTATGATTATAGGTAGAAGTATAAGTTATCTTCACTCAATCAGTTAAAATAAGTATCGATGATCTCTTTGTTCCCGAAACATGGACGTACGGTAAAATTTTATTGAAGGCTGTCATGGTAATTCTCAGACCAGGAATTACAGAGTACGGAAATTCACCGAGCCAACCTCCTTTATTGCGTAATGGGTTGATGTGACCGCTATATCTTTAATAAGTGGTTCCTGATCAAGTTCCTTCATTCAAAGAGGCCTCGAGCTTTGCATAATTGTTAAACATCTCTTAGAATAGCCTTTTCAGATGCGCAAATTTATTTCGCGGTAACACTATTATTATTTCTTCGAGAAAAGGCCGATTTTAATAACACTATCCTTGTATATTTTTTTAGCATAATTTAATTTATCTATATCGCTGTCAAATAAAAAGAGATTTTCTAACCAATAAATAAATACGTTAATTTTATACTTTGTTATTAGCGAACTATAGCCAACTATTATCGGAGTACTTACTATTAACTATACTAATAGATTTAAAAAGATAATCTAAGACACTATTTTGACTGTACATACATAATTTCATTGCACGTTTTATCTGAGGCAAATAGCTTCAGGTTCAGCCCAAATCATTATCCTAATCTTGTCGTTTTATCCTAATTGCTTTGTTAATCTTAATTCTCGTGATTGACGATCACTTATTTTAATCACGTAATTTTAATTCCCTAATATTGCAACATAACATGACATGCATATGATGTATGAGTTATATCTCTTCACTCTCAACTCTCTTTACACTCATTAACTCTCTCTCTCTCTCTGCTTTTTACCAACTCTATTTTCTCTCTATTTCTCGACTGTCCTCAACTATCAAAGCCTCATCTAACTGAATAACTGCACACATTCATATAAAAGATAAACTAATTTGAAATTATACTGTCATCAGCCAAATTGCGCTTCTAATGGAAATTCATAAAAATCTTGTGTTCATTGAGTTGAGCGCACACCGAAATTGTACGTCTATTTTATAATATCAGTAATTTTAAATCATAACTGGTTACTTTAAAACGAAGCTTCCGTTCTATATAAAATTTCAAACTCAGTCGGAGCATTAGCCATGAACATGATTTACACTCGTGCATGACCAAGTTTTTGCTCATTACCTTACAAAGCAGAATAAACAATGCCTTTGCCTTTATGTGTGCAACTTAATAAAAAAATAAATAGATAGCATTAAATAAGTGCATTACAATAATGACGATGAACAAAGAGTTGAAGCCGCTCTGTGGTCATTAATGTCAGCAGAAGCGGACTAAAAAGTTATTCGATTTAGTTTTAACAATCCATTTGTGGTTATTAGGGTTTTATAGTGATTAATAGCAGGCGCAAAAACAATGCTGCCTTGATTTTTGCAATAAAGTTTGATGTTTTATATTGATCCTTACACTGACCGTATCTCGTGGAATAGCTAGTGGACTATAAAGTAATACCTATAAAAATAGAATCGTCGAAGATATTACATATTGAAGACGAAACAGATAATTGAAGCCATTGAAAGAGCGATCGAAATCGATCTCTCGATCTGTTATCAAATAAACGACGAGCTTCCAGCTTCTAGATCAGTAATGACAGCAATTCGGTTTTGCCCGAAGACACAACTTCTACGGTTGAGGTAGCTGTAACTTCACCGATAGTATGCCATTAGCGGTCAACTTAACTGCTATTTAAACATCGTTTTAAACTTACTGTAAATCGGGACTGATTGGAAGTTGCCCTTCATATAGATGAATTTGGTAATTTGGTAAATTTGGTAAATAGGTTTTTCTGGCAGCTAATCACAGTTTTATTGAGAAAATTGATTATAATTAAGATTATAATTGTTTGTTCAACATGCTTGGTATATGCGTTGTTATCCGCTTTGTAATATATTGAGATAAAACAGCCCATAAGCTCTCTTTAAAACGGATTTAGAGTCTCTGATACTCTGATTAATATGAAAATATTTCCATGCGAGCTTAATAACAGAATAAAACAATATAAAAAATTAGATATTACTTCTAAGGATTTTCGTTGTATATTGTAGTAACATAATAGATTTTGGAATTAATTTAAGTAGCTATTTTTATGGTAACCCACAAAACATCGCCTAAGGAAAAAAATGCGCTGCGGAGTTTAATAGGATAAAAGATAAGCAAAAATGATGAGTATAAAATATGTTAGCCCCAGTTTTAACAATAATATTGATTTGTTGTACATTAATTCTAAAAAAACTTCTATTTTTTTAGAATTACTTATTTTAAACTAGCTGCTGCCCGCGACTTCGCCCGTGTAACTTATAAATTATAATACTAAATCTTCCTCGAGAATCACTCTAACCATTGGCGAAAACAGCATGAAAATTGGCGCAGTAGTTTTTGAGTTTATCTCGAACAGACAAACAGACAGACGCGGTGGAGAACTTTGTTTTATAATGGCAATTTATGGCAATTTTACGCATACAAAGATAATCTTTTCTATAACGAACCCAACATATGTAAGGACCACCATATTTACGTCTTAATACTGTTTGTATACTTTTGTTAAACACTTCTTTAAATAAACACGAAAGAGTTATAATGAATGGGGTTTGGAAGTTTCATTTAAAAACCTCTCATAAAGGCACATAAAAGGTGACATTGATGCACCCTGCTGTTTCTTTATGTTTAATGTTATTGGCCCGAAATATGTCTCCTTTGAACCGGATCAGAACAGGCTTTTCATTGTGAGGCAAATGATAATGGTAATGTTCGGACACCATGTTGCGTTTTGTTGCCGAATGCCGATATAACATAACAGCGGATAAGCGACGCAAGATATGTGATCTTACAAATTTAGTATGTCGTTAAACAATGATGACAATCTCCCTTTCATTTTCAATAGTTCCTCTGAATTATTGCTGTGACTTTTTTATGATGTCATGTCAATAAACAGTTCTCGGGAAGATATTGGTAAAAAACTAATGTTAATAATAATAATAATAATTATGTTGCAACATGAATCTGTAGTGGAATTTGATGCGACAACGTGTCGCCTTCTATTGTCACCTGCCTGTAGAATAATACCTTTAATTGAATAATAGCTGGCGCCCGCGACTTGGTCCGCGTTGAAAAAGAAAAAATGTCTATCATGTGTCCTGTGCGTCTAAATGTTTATCTACCAAGTTTCATGAAAATCTGTTAATTCGTTTAAGAGTTATGGAGGAACATACATACATACAATACCTACACTTACAGATTTATTATTAGTATTGAGTATTGATTGATATATTTGACCAATTATGGTTTTTATCAGTATTCTATTTATTAAACGGGTTTCATGGAAACATTTTTAAGTTAGACTATTTTTATCAGAGGTTTTTAAACTAGCTAAGGTGATGACGTCACTGAGAAGAAGTCTTGAAAGAAACTCAAGATTTCATTATTTTTGTCAGCTTTTAAGGAAAATAAATATCATTACAACTATAAAATAGTATTCACAAATCATATTAGGTTAGTATACTCACTGTAATAATATAACACTAGCATGCTTCTTTATTATGGCTTGATTAAATAAATAGCAATTATATAACCTTTCAAGAAAAGTATTGTTTTGATAACACTTTTTATTGTCTTTAGAGGTATTTCTCTAATTATCTCCGCGATTATAAAACCGCACCCTTTCAGACATAAAATGTTACTTACCTGTTTTAAGGACACAGGTTTTATGTTACAACAAAGGAATTCAATTATAATTGCTTTCGTAAAAATGTATAATTTGATATTCATAATATATATATGAATATATATAATATATGTAATATGTAATACTCGTACGATAGGTTTTTATTTACCAAATAGTGTGGCTGAAGTTTTTAATTAACAAGTAGTGTATTTAAGACAAGGACTAATGTCAGACCGAACACAACCTACCGACCTATGAATTAAGGTCTAAAATTGTACCACAATTTTTTCTAGCTTCTTAACCGAACAGATATAAAATTGTAAAGTTTTTCTCAAACATTGTGTAACATATGAAAATTCAAACTTTAGTATAGAGTCGATAGTAATTAATCTTAAAAACAAATGGAGTTATCGCTTTAAACTGTTTATTACTGTGAAACGAAAGATTTTTTTTTGGGCAATAATTTACTAATTTTTTTGTCAGAAAATAGAATTTTCTTGTAAAAAAACCCACCGTAAAAAAACTTTTCTAATATTTAAAATAACATGTGTAAATGATAACACTAAAAACCACTGAGGTTTAATCTATATAATATTTTAATAGTTATAATTTTTTAATATGCACATAATTCTTAATATTTTTTTTTTTTAAGTTTTGTTTTTACCATTTTTTTTACAATAAGAAACACTCGTTGTCAACAAAAACATCTATCTCCCAAACAATACCAACGAATTTGGTGTAATCGAGAAAAGCGTTAAAAAAAAACAATAAGATGTAAAATTTAATACAAATTAAAAGCGTACGCTCGAACATTTCAACAAAGCATTAACTGAAAATAATTTCACAGTACATTAAATTACTTGCAATAATATTGTTATTGCTTAAATTGTAAAGAGGCATGTCGCCCGCAGGTCAGTTGCGGTTAACCGATGCGGGCAGACGGAATGTTGGATTCCGACAACTGACATTACGAAACTTACCAATAATACATACTCTATTAATAGAACTATAAATATAGCTACGTGTTAATACATGGAATAATCGCTACACATAAACTAAATTGTTAGAATTCCAACTGTTAATGGTAATCGCTATACTTGTAAGGTGTAGGTAGGTATATCATGGATATACGAATCATATTTAAGACAAGATTGATAAAGATGCAATTTAATATAGCCACCATAGATAAAAATGATTGGTCTCGCTACGCTCGACTAGATACGGCCCTACCTAAAAGCAATAGCCCCGTGAATGCGGCAACTTTTTATTGTAGTGTGTGTAAAACATCGTCACTATTTATCACTTTTTACACAGTTTAATTATATTTTTAGACAGTTTCACTACGCAAGTTAGCATTTTATCATGCCCAAAATTTAATAAAACATTCGGGACGTACATACCACAGACAGTTTGCAGTGTGACTCGTTGCCGCATTTGTCAAGTACGGCGGCTGTATCTAGTCGAGCGCTGCGAGTTCAATCAAACACTTTTGATAGCCAAGTTAGGTAGTCTGACAATACGTGTCCACAAACGTCATTAACAATAGAATCCCTTATCTTACAAAATATATGTACGCAGATAAAAAAGGAACAAAAAAAGGAAAGGTTGTCATAGGTTACAAAAATATGTCCCCATTGCTGGCAGTGAATCAGGATCGCTGATTTCCCTACGTTAAAAAAAAAAAAAAGCTTACAAAAATATGTTTAAAAAAAAGAGTGTAGATATTCATTATTTTCAGGCAAAAAAGTGGTCGTTCAGTAGGTACTCTACTTCCATTGTAAAGCAGTACCAAAACTCTATAGATAGAGCAAGTGAACTCAACTATAAGCTACATAAGGTCTCCAGTGAACTTAAGGTCTCTGACCCATGTCAGAGGAACATAACGAAAAAAAAAA
This sequence comes from Synanthedon vespiformis, assembly GCA_918317495.1. Taxonomy (NCBI): domain Eukaryota; kingdom Metazoa; phylum Arthropoda; class Insecta; order Lepidoptera; family Sesiidae; genus Synanthedon; species Synanthedon vespiformis. The sequence goes on from OU906958.1 coordinate 4,746,728, forward strand.
ATACGGCCACGTTAGTTGTCCAACAGTCATCATTAACAATGACAATGAACCTCTTATCTATTGTTAATTAAGTTTGTGTCCGTACGCAATTGTACATTTCAGTTTGCACAACACTTTGGTGGGCCAAGTGTAGTGCAACTGCTTTGATACTCATGTCCTTTCATACCTTTATGAGGTATACACAATATACCTTGAGTCTTTGGGTATACATAGTTATTACCTTATGATTGACAATATCAAATTAATTAAATCGCAATGCGTTGTTAATTGGAAACACAGTACACAGGAATATATACACAGTAAATAAAGAATAAAACTTAATTTATGACTCATCATCATCATCATTATCGTCATAATCACCACATCAGTGTGTGTCTTTTCCGCTGTTGGATATAGGCCTTTCCCAAGGCTCGCCAGCACACACGGTTCTTTGTTCTTCGCATTCAGCTGCTTTCTGAGATTCCTTTCAGATCGTTCGTACAGCTGGCCGCAGGGCGTCCCACGCTGCTTCTTCTAATACAGTCATGACCTTCATTCGAGGGATCTATTCCATTTCCCATTTTGACTTTAGAGTTTACTACACATATGTGTAGTAAACGACGTTATAGAATACCTAGACCACAGAATTAAAATTATGAGTTTAACTGAATCTTCCTTATATATAAAAATGAATCACTAAATGTGTTGCTAAGCGCAAAACTCGAAAACGACTGAACCGATTTTAATTCTGTCTTTTCACTCATGGATAGAAGGATAATCAGGAAAGGTTTTTACGTAAAAAAATGCACACCGGGCGAAGCCGGGCTAGCTAGTAATTAATATAAGCCTTAAAAGGTAACAGCTACAGTTTCGTATCAAACTATTTGTGTATTAATTAACGACATTTGTTAAAATTTTACAAATCTCAAATTCTACTACAGTAAGAATATTGACAGATCACCGATTAAACGTGCACCACTGCCAGTTGCATTCCTAGCACGTTATGAAATTCAAAGTCTAAAATTGAAGAAAATTAATTAACAAAGTGCTTGGAATGCAAATTGAGTGTTGATAATTTGAATCTATTGTTCAATTTTATTTAAAATTGAATAAAACGGCTCTTATTAATTACTAGCTGGTGCCCGCGACTTCGTCCGCGTTGAAAAAGAAAAAAAGTACATTGAAAAAGAAAACATTTAGACGTACAGGATAGGCATCCATACCGAAAAATATTGTGTAAAATCGTCAATTTAGTCTAAGTATCATGTATAGAGCCTATAAACACGATATCTCTGAAAACAAAGAAACTTACTCCATCACCAACCCTTACAGATTTATTATTAGTATTAGTATTGATTGATACTGAATTAAATTTAAAAGACTAATTCAAAAATAAAAATAAACTGCAACATTGCTAGGAAATAACTGTATGCAATACAGGTAAATAGGAAATAACCGAAAATCTGTTCGACGGACGTCAGTTGCGGCTAACCGATGCGCTTTCAACGTGATGTCACGTGCAGTCTATGCCATGACCGTTGCCTTCCCCTCAGCTCAGATTAGCACTTTGGAATACTGATAAATGTAAAACTACTTTAAACTGTTTTATTTGCAAACAATGACATTTAAAGTTAAATAGATTATTTTAAAACTGACAACTGTAGACTACACACTGAATGTTCGAAGGGCACTGTGAAAAATGTCTAAGGTAAAATAACTTTTTCCATTGTTAGCCCTTTTATGATTTCATGCATTTCATGGAACTAAGTAAATTCATTGTCGAAATCGAATATATTACGAGTTTTCTTCTCACTGCGAAATATTATATTTTTTTCATTTTGAATGTCAATACATAGAAACTTTTATACATTTGTTTTATCAAATTTATGATCCTGAACTAAGCTCCAGTTAAATAAATAACCGCAAAATTCAATTTAACAAACCGTTATAAAATAAGCTGGAGGCAGCAGAGTCAAATCGTTTTGCGCGGTTAACCACAACGCTTTCTGTCAGGTAAACCGTGGATTTGAAAGTTTATGTTTAGTTGTCCGTTTCAATCCCTTCAATATTTCAAATAGAACATCAGGGCGAATGTTTTTAAACTACTATTTGCATACCTGTTGAACTTTGGCTGTGAATGCTCACACCATGCAGCCTCGCAACCGTAAAACAATTTTATTCCACATTAAGTACACCATATTCGGAATAGGCTGTCGAACCGTCACTTCCAAATTCAATTGAATGAAGTCTGATTGAATTCCACTGAGTTTCCTTTATCTCGATAAGGTTTGGACTGATTCACACAACGGTATTACAACCGTTTTTGTATTTTAGCATACAAAAACAGGAGCCCATTGGATGAGTAGTTAGACAGCTTGCCTTAAACTGTGTCCTAAGGTTCCTGGGTTTGAATCCCGGCAGCAGGTTTGGAAATTCAAAGTTTGCTCTGGTTTGGATCTGAAAAGCGTTTTGCAGTCTGGCAGCGGTAACCAAACAGACACAGACCAACAACAGACAGACACCAACAGACCAGAGCCCATTTCCCCAGTCCTTTCCAGTCCCTTATCCTTAATCCTAATATAGTCGACAGCGCACTTGCGCATCTGTGGTGTTGCTTGTGTTATAGGCGACGGTAGCCATCTACCATTAAGTGGACCGTCAGCCTATCTACTTAACAAAAAAAATGTACGTATCATATACCTATGATACCCATGATGTGTAAGTGCAGCCGAAAATTTATTATTAAACCATAATAAGCTTAGTGTAACAATAAAATGCTTACGTCTCCGGTTTCATTGTGTTTTGTGTTTTTATTCAATCACGTCTATAGGTTTTGTCTGGGCCACCGGGCTGTCGCTTTCTGACAAAAAGTTGCTTTAAATTATTGCCACGCTATACATTTCTCTACGCGTCTTGAAAAATTCCCCCGGCTGTCCCTAATACCCGACGAAACCAATTTGAATTCAATTTAGCTTTTTTCGAGCAAGCTTTTGTTGGCTCTCAGTTTTGTTTACCTTATTCGATTTCTGTAATTTCATTCATAACAAACTGGATTTGGGGTTCGAAAAGCCCATCGGGGTTGACAGGGGCGTTTGAAATAATATTCTCTTTGATAAGAGCCGGTTTAGCGGTGCCATAAGTGGTAGGGTCTGTGCTATCTCGCCGCGTTTGAACGGGATTTGTCAATGTGAAGTGACAAAAACTAATTATGCCTCACATTGGATTGTATGGGAAAAGGGTGACGAGAATCGAAACGATATCGATTTCAGCAGTTCCCTGGATTATGTCAATACCAGTCACAACCACGTCAAAAACAGGACCAATTGCGTCACCAAACGAATACGATAATAAAATAATTATATATTAATTACGCAACCGCTTCTATAATCGACAAACTCGAATTGAGACTAGATTTTGTAATATTTTTTTATGGTAAGACCAATAGAGTTTTTATTACGACATTGTTATTTTATGGCTCAGCTATTAAACACGTTGAAGCGCGCATATAAATCTATATCTTATTCTAAACTGGTGCGTGAACATTTGTCAATTTGTCTGTTTCCACAAGAAAGATGTCCTGCTGGGAGAATATATGAAGACAAACAATAACACGGCTCCCCACAGCTCCTTATTGTTTCACGACTTCATCGATTATATCTTGTTTTGGTGTTAATGGATCTTTGACTAACATCTCTTTAACTATACTCTGGACTTGTTTCAGGTCTTTAAATTGCTGCTTGATTATTAAAAAAAACATGTTAATATATTCGACCCCATTTATTTCTAACAAGTTCGCATATTCTATTTTTAATTACTTAGGGATTCATTTTATTCATTTCGTTCGTCTAATTTGGGGCTAATCCGACCGTAACTCTGGACCCTATTGCCCTCAGCGTCGTTTGCCCTTTCTCTATTATTCTCTTTGTTATTAAATACCCCACGATATATTCGTCTGGCGTCTTAGTTTGGTACAAATGAGCTAAATCGAAAATTAACAGCACCATTCGTACCTACTGGAAATTTAATTTAGTTTCTAAGCATCGATACACCCACACAATATAAAAGTAAAATGTATTCCCAGTTATTAAGCAAACATTATAAATCATAAAATGATCGAGCTTTGTCTCGCCCGAGGTCATTGTAATCAGGCTTTGATGTTCTTTATTTTTATTCAAAGTTAAAATGTAATCAAACAGAATACAAATTTGTACCGTATAAATTTTATGTGTTTCTAACATCGAAAATAACTGTGCTTTAACGATAGTGATCTACTGTGTATTGAAATTGGTAATATTTTAAAGTCAATCGATTTGATGGCTCTTAACTCGGTAGTTGGCTTGGAAAAGTAATTTGTACTTGACAACACAGTGTTTTAATCACATTACTTTGTTAGCTTCGTATACAATATTTTTATTTATGAAAAAGTATAGGAAAACCTGTTTGTGCACGTATGTATTAGGTAGTTAGTGTAGCAACAATTTTCTAGCAATCTTTTGAAGCGTTACATTCTCATGCAGGAACGTTAATTAATTCCTAGCTAATCCGGCTCGTTGATCGACATTATCCGTTCCATGATCTGTGCTACGTCTCCAGATCCGATATAGAGATTGTTAATATTGTGTAACAAAGTAAGTATCTCAGAAATTTAACGGACCTCTTGCTGTATCATTTGTCATTGAAAGAGTGATCTAAATGATTTCAGATTACTCTAAAATCTCTTGTTAAAATTTTGATGTACTTTTCCTTAGACGATATATCATCCACATTATATCTTTTTTCTTTTCTATAATTAGCTGCTTTTCACAAATTCACACCTCACCTTACGTTAAAGACTTAAATTTACCTTAATACTTTTGTTCAGTAAATGGTAATTTATTTATACTTATTAAGAGGCAAGTTAATTGGCCATGAATTAAGTGCTGACTTAAAGCCTCGCAAACTCACCTCGTTGGTTCACTCACGGTTGAATTTAAAGGACAACCCGGTGTTCTAATTACGCTCATGTTTTCTATTTGTTTTATTTGTGTCTGGAGTTAGACGATTTCGTAGAATTTTCTCTATGGCTATGTTTTCAAATAGCTATATAATAGCTAGCTATATTGTTAAAGTGAAATAAATTATAATTTATTTTACTTAACAATAAAGATATTTAAAGATACTTATTTCTGTAATAAAAAAATTGAGTTATAAAAAAAATTGTAATTTTAAGTAAAGATTAGTTAACAAAAATTTCAAAAATTAAACTCAATTCTTCAAGAAATATTATTAGAGCTACAGATTTTTTGTATTATTTTAGATTATTTCCTTCTCTTACTTACTATCACTTTCATAAATCAAGTAGTGTTTGCACCTTGATAGACATAATCAGTAGGTATGTATGTCAGTTTGTGTTTTATTTTGTGAAACAAATAAAAAAAGAAGTTAATAGCATCTGCATCTCTTTGAAACTTGTTTAGTTGATGCTAAACAATAACATATAAAGGGATAAAATATGTAGGTTATATTTCCGTCCAAAATAATTCATGTAAATTAATTACTCACGTCCCATTCGAGGTAGTAAATCAAACGAGATGGCGTCGAGAAGAAAAGAATAACAAACAATTTTGGCATTGCAGCGTCCCAAAGGAATTATGATTTGATTAATGTTTATCTGCTTTTGATTGATAAAAATTTCCTTGTATTTATTTTTAACCTGAAGAGCGTTGTACAGTTTTTTAGAGATGAGACTTTTGTACCCACAAATTGTTTTTATTTAGCTTTTTTTTTAATACTGTTGCTAGTGATCGCATGAGTTTACATCTTCGAAATTACTCTTAGTAAAGATTGCAAAGTTTTTACAAGTACAATTGTATGTCCGGCTCTCTCTCGCTAAATAACGTTGTATATCGCTAAGACATCCTGGCTGAAAAATTCAAGAGAAAGGTTCGGATTGAGCACTCGCTCCCTCTTTCGCGCAGCAGCTTCCAATCAGAATAGCCATGATGGTCGCCAACCTTCGTAGAGAAGTGGCACACTGAGAAGAAGATCGCTAAATACATCCATTTAGCGAGAATCTCTAGGGGTAGCTCGAACTCTTAATACCGTAAAGATTAGCAACTACATGCGTCGGGGTTTTCCGAAAGTTTCAGGTGAAAGCGGCCTCCAAACAGGCCCTGTGCCGATGAGGTCCATAGGGTCGTGGGTTTATACCATATATATACCCCACCGATCTCCACATGGTCGGTAAGGGTCTGGTTCGAGGATTTTCCCAAGCAAAAAAACCTTTTTGGGGTAACTCGAGCTTCTTCGCTACATCTTCAGTCGCCGAAATTACTGTCAGACAATGACCTTGGATTCAATATTCCATTCTAGTCAGTCAAGACTTATTGAATTCATTTCATTTCATGAGATTTTCATCATGGGTAAGTCCAATCTTACGATCAATCGACCTTATTATTAGCATTATTATTATAATGCTAATAATAAGGAGCGGTTCTGGATGAAAACATTGTGAATAAATTCCCTACTACTACTTTTACAGTATTATTTTAAGTAATATATAATTTAAATGGAATTTACAGAATGATTTTTAACAAAAATTAAAGGCTTTGAAATTTGCAAATAATGATTATGTCATTTATTCAGTGAGCTCAATAAATTTTAATGAGCTTCGTATGACAAAGAGAATAAAGTTTATAATCGCACTAATGCGAAGGGGTTAAGCTTTTCTTGGAGGCTATGTGTCTTCCTTCTTCCTTGTTATCTACAAGGGCCACCTGTCGCTGAGAGACTTTGTTTGTGGGGCGTGGCATAGTAGTGAAAAGTAACAGTGAGGAATCTAGTTTAAATTAAGACAGCAGAAAGTATTAATCATAGACATAGAGAAATGAACTTAGCGTTCTCTATCCACCTGTAAACACGGGCAGAAAAGTGTGAGAGAGACGAAGCGATCGTGCGGCCAGCAGTTGTCTTTTTCTAGAACTTTGATAGGACCTCGAAGATACTACAGACCAGGAAAGAGAGTGTTCAATTTCATGCGGGTATTGTTAAACATAGATTTTACAATAATAAAATATGACATACAATTATAAAAAATAACTAATATATAATGAGCATCGTTTATCCTTTCTTTACATATTATAAATAAAGTCCTCCGCCGCGTCTGTCTGTCTATTCGCGATAAACTCAAAAAATAGTGCTCCGATTTTCATGCTGTTTTCACCAATGGATAGAGTGGTTCTCGAGGAAGCTTTTAGTTTTTAGCTTTTAGCTTTTATAGAGGAACTTACAAAGTTGCGCGGGCGAAGTCGCGGGCAGCAGCTAGTATTATAATGAATTATTGAAGTGAAGTGATCTATCATACGGGACAATATACTGTAGACCTTTGTGTATACGATGCTAAGGGGTAGTTAATTTTTTTTTGTAATGAAATAAACAACTACAACTTTCACCATTGTGGCGCTACCGACCCGTTTTTAATTAGACACTGTGATGACTTGCGAGAGTTCATTAATTATATCCCAAACCGAGATTTGATGCTTACAAACAACGTTAAAAACTCCTGCATCCTTACCACTAGAACCGAGTACCGATGGAAACTTCCAGCAACATCTGCCGATAACTCCGAAATGTTTGTACGTGCCTGAAAAATTGTTGCCTTTAAACTTTTACGTAACAATCTAGTTTTTATTTATTTATATATTTATTAAGGTACACCAACAGAATTCCAAGGATAGGTATACAAAACATTTGAAATCCCTTGACAATACAGAAAGCTCTTAATTAAACTAATTAATTATACTAAGGGCCTCTTTCACCAACTACAAGTGTTGATTAGTTACTTTTAGAAATCATTTTCTGTTTTATTGAATTATGCACTCGGTTTACTGCAACATTCGATAGACGATTTTTTTTTACTATTTTCTTTTTAATGTTTGGGACTTCCAAACAAAGGTATATTAGCTCCATTATCCCCGGTTACCGGTGACTTCTTGAAATGCTAGATATCCTACTTGACAGTCGGTGAAAGAGGCGCTAAGTTCTGCTAAATAGTGCTACTAGTTCTGCTAGTTCGCGTTGGTACATCGGATGAATTAATTTTATTTTTGTGTTATGTACATATTTTCATTTTATTTTACCAAAAATTGCGACTTATTGTTTGTGTTATATTCGCATAACACAAACACTACATAACGTGCAAGTTGATAAAACAAATTCTCCCAAATACTGACTTCCCACGCTACGCCAGTACAGCGTGTCCTTAATCGTGTACTCACATAGTGTATTTAAAGCTCTTTCTATTTATTTTCCCACATACTTAAGTAAGAAAATAGTCATATTTCCATCGGGCTCCTCGGTGTTCATTCGAATTTTATTGCGTCCAGATATATATTATCACAGTGCCTTAAAACTCTTAACACTCTTAATAAGACATGTCACTTAAGCTGGAGGTAAGCATGTATTAATAATTTTGTCCAATTAATAAGTTATCGTAATTAAATTTGACGCGAGCACAAAACATACTTGATCAGTTTATGGTTGATTCGCGCTCAATGAACCCCATCACGGTGACTCAACATAAAAGTTCCAATCAGTATAAAATTAAACTTATCGCTCTTACTGGTTACGACAAAGCTACTGCCAGTTGTCCGCTTGATTGCTGTAAATTATTTTAACTAATAAAATAATTACACATTTTAGTTAACTCTCATGGCAGAGTATTTTCAATTTTTCACTTCTATGGCATTGCTAATGTTAGGCTACGGTTACCATCAAGTGGACGGATATTTTTTCTGTTTAATCTATACTCTATAATAATATTATATACTATAATCTAAGTCTAGAAAACTATATAAACTTTTTAACATAATGGTTTTTTAATAATTTTTGAAAATATAAACACTGTGCGAATCAGGGGTCGGGTCGCTAGTTAAATATAGAAATGTTAATGCTAGTGTAAAATATAAGAAAATTAGAATAAAAATATCGAAGCATTTTCGCTGTATGCAATGTTACTTTTTTTACATTGATTTGTGATAACGTTTGACTGTATTGGCATGTGAGATATTTGGAATTTTAGATTTAAACAAAGTGCTCTTAATGGAAATCGGAGGCATTATGCGAATGTGTAAAAATATTTTACGATATCTATTTGCAGGCATGAATACGGGATGTAAAAAGAAACGAAAAAACATATAGCGTTTCAACACATACAAATTTGTTACACTTTGTGATTTACGCCCCAAACGAAATCCTATGAAATATGACTTCTTTTACAGCGCGACAGCTGCTAACAATGCTGCTTTCTCTTTGTCACCAACTGTAGGCGTATAGATTATAACGACTTAGGACCCCTAGTCATTAAATACATTTTAGATCAAGTAATAAATCTCAATTATGAGACTTATTCTTGGACTTGGATAGAAACCTAACTTATTAGACTAGGTATTAAAAGGAAACTAAATTTTATGTAATAATAATAGGTTGATTTGGTGTAAATGAATTCTGTTTTGTATAGATACCTGTTTGATACCTGTTTTGTATAAATTACCATAATATATTGTTTGCCTATTATAATATTATTACCTTCGAGAATAAGTCAATCGTCGACTATCTCTCTCTATGTGCCTCTCCAGTCTTGAAGGTTAGCCGTCAACTGGAACAGCTGCGAGCAGTTTTCCAGCTTTGGTAGAGTCCAAGGCAATCCTAGTCCACTTTCAGATATTTATGAGCCACGACTTTCTTCTTCGGTCAACGGTCGGGAAGCTCCAAGACATCTTCTTTTCCAAAATTCCTCGTTGTCTCAAAACAAAAGTAATGGACCAATGTGTATTGCCAGTAATGATGGCATATGGCGTTGAAACCTGGTCTCTAACTATGATCCTCATAAGAAAGCTTAACGAGCTATAGAGAGGGCTATACTTGGTGTTACACTGCCTTGGTGGAAATGAGGAGATCCGTTGAAGTATGAATGTTTACGACATAAGCCACCTGATCAGTAAGTTGGAGTGGCAATGGACAGGACATATAGTACGGAGAGCCGACGGTCGTTGGGGCCGGAAGGTTCTCAAGTGGAAGCCACGGACCGGCAAGTGTAGCATAGGACGTATCAGGACCGCGGATTGACTGTGGCTCCAGGCTGCTTCTGATCAGACTTTTTGGAAAATTATAGAGAAGGCCTGTGTCCAGTAATGGATGTCCTGCTAAGATGCTAAGATGATGATGATGATTTTACTTTACGAGCAACCCGAAGAAGTTAGCAAAGATTTATGAACACATTAATAGATGTTTTAGACGATACATTCGTTCTTTTTTCATAACTTTTTTAGACTTACTTATTCACCGTGTGTGTAACGCGCGGCCATGTTACTTTGTAACCGAGTTAATGTAGATTATTTTGCGATATTTTTGAGTATCATTCTCTTACAGTGTAACTTTAATGCGATACTCATCGCGCCCGTAATTATTTTATTTCTGAACTCAGACGCAATCGCATTCATCGATCAGAACAGAAACGCTCAGCGACACATCGCCTTTGACGTACCAAGTTCAAAACAATAATAAACTACTACGAGTTTTTATTTTTTATTTCTAGATAAATTATTCATATTATAATCTAGAGTGATGGGAGCGATCGCGAGACCACGTTCCGTCGACTCATCCGACAGGTCTAATTTAATGCGTGCATTTATTATTGGTAATGGAATTAACCGCGCCCGATTATCATATAATTTGATGGACACACTATCTCCCGATCGCGGCTCGATGCCGCCGGTGCACTTATAAAAAACCTCACCCGGCCCCCACAGACGACGTGGTCATTACGAGCTAATTACTGTTATCTTTATAGTAGCAATCGGTCTGCCGCATTCATTTAGTGCCCGGCTTACGATAAAACGTTACAATTTTAAAACGCGAATTCTTTGTCCCCGAAAAAATATTTTAATGAATTTACTTTTTGTTTGTAATGACAGGGGCAGTGACGGTGAATTGAATACGAAGTTTGATTACTCAAAAGGTGCCTTTGTTATTTGTGATGATATGCAGTTCTGAGCTAGTTTGTATGAATTCTTACGGGTTAGATAGGAGATGTATGATCTCCTAATCTTTTTTTATTATAAAAATGTTATGATGGTTTGTGTACTCTTGAAAAACTCTTGAATCGGTAAACCGATTTTAATTCGGTCTTCACACTTGAAAAGAGGGATAAATTTGAAATATGTCTAAATATAAACCACGGAAGAAGCCGGGCGATAGGGTCGCTAGTAATCGTTGTTTGTATTTATTATTCGACTAGCGGTCCGCCTTTTTTCTGCAAATTGTGTACAAACCTTCCACATTGATAGCTCTTCCTATTGAAATTCCTATCAAAATCCGTTGGGTGGTTTAGAAGAAGTTGGGGGAGAAACAAACAGACGCGGCCAGTGGTGAGATTAATTTTAAAAAAACCAAAATTCTCTACTATGTATGTATGTACATTAACCGTGGAAACCGACTTCAAATAATACTATGTAACGTGAATAATTATAAATAAAAAATTTGTGGTTTGTTTTACAAAGAATGTTGGTCAATTCCGCCACTCTAAAGTTATATACTCGTATATGATTGTGGAATGCCTATGCGAATGAAAAATATGGAGAAGCAGAGAAAAGTAACCAGAACAAAGCCCAATTTAGGTAGCGGGCGTAGCTAAAGTGAATGCGGCGTGGCACAGCTGCACGGGACGTGACCTGGACTTATCAACGAACAAGTTCACTGCTGTTAAAAAAATGTTGAGAACTTTTTGTATATATATATATAGGTGAAGCGACTTAATTATTATACAACAGCGGCGTCATTCAAAGACACACGAAAATATAAAAGGAAAAATAATTTTAACTTGAAACTGGATTTTAAAGTTATAAAAATTGGTGCTGTTTGAAATTTTCAAGCAAAAACCATGCAGGTAAAGATTGTAAAAAACATATTTATATATATAATATATCATACCAATATATAAAGCTGAAGAGTTTGTTTGTTTGTTTGGTTGTACGCGCTCATCTCAGGAACTACTGTTTCGAATTGAAAAATTGTTTGTATGTCTTGGATTGGATAGTCCATTTATAAAGGAAGGCTGGCTAGGTTGTAGAGAACGCGGGCTTTTTTTTAATACTCCAACAGATACCGATTTTATATATATATTTTATATATTTTATTTTTTTAACTTTTATATATTTTATATATATAAAAAAAGAAAATTCAGTGCATAAAGTTAAAAATCTGCAGATTAAAAAATCTGCGTACATAAAGAGGAAGGGACGTTGAGGCGCGACCTTGTTTTATTTATATAATAGTATATATAATTTCCGAATTATGTTTGTATGGAAACGCATCCAACAGAGCTGATGCGGACGAATTTTGTAATTTAAAATGGTTAGATATAACAGAGATAAAATTTCGCCACAGTAAACCCGCCATCGCTATATAAAAGTTAATGATTGCATTGCATGTTTTGTGTCAAGGAAGAATGTAATAGTGGACATTAGAAATATTTGTCCGAACACTCAAAGTGTGAAGTGATTAATTGACATATCGCATACGTTATGCAAATAGTATAAGAGAGAATCAGTAGTGATTCTCTTCGTGGGAACAAAAACTATACTGCAATTTTTTAATTTTTTTTAATAGTGGTTGCCACACTGACTTCTATTGCTTAATTATAGTCTGGTAGAATCCAACGTGATATTTCCCAATGGACTTGCCCTAATATCACTTTCAGTGTTGGAATTACTAGAAAATGGGACGTGAGTGATCATTCATGTCCCACTCTATACTCTTTAGCTAATAAATCTATAATCTATAGCTCATTTCTGGTAGTAAAGGTGGGAAGACAGACTGACCATAGGTACACATTGATAAGCAGATAGTCAATACATACACAAGCTAATGTCTATACCAATATATAAAGCTGAAGAGTTTGTTTGGTTGTACGTGCTAATCTCAGGAACTAATGGTTCGAATTGAAAAATTATTTTTGTGTTGGATAGTCCATTTATCAAGGAAGGCTATAGGCTATAGAGAAGGTGGACGAACGCGGGTACAAGCTAGTCTATACTAATATTATAAAGGGGAAATATTTGATTGTTTGTTTGTATAGAATAGGCTCCGAAACTACTGGACCGATTTGAAAAATTCTTTTACCATTAGAAGCCGACATTATCCCTAATGAACATAGGCTACTTTTTACCGCGGCAAAATGCTTCATTCCTACGGGAAATCTAAAATAAAAGTAAATACTAGGGGCCTGGCACGGGATACACTATCCATTTAAAATAGAATCAGGTGAAGCGACTAACATGACAACTGCTTGGTGCTCTCGGTAGATTCTGAACAACTGCTCCACGGTAGATGGCGTTTTATACTTTTCAACGCGAACGAAGTCGCGAGCACCAGCTAGTATGTTATAAAATGGTGTTCACCTGGTTGAGCAGTGTCATCGTTTTTGTGCTATTGGTAAACATTTGCGCATACATAGTTGACTGTTCCATTCCAGGTATACTGTGTGTATGCGACGGGGTGTTATTTCGGAAAGAATGTCGAGAACGTGCTTCCACGCTGACCCCCTGCGAGGAACAAATACGTCGTGCGACGGGACGGATGTCGGCCATTCGTTATGTGGGATCGCTCATTTGAATTTTGTTATTCTGTCTCAATTTTGTTAGTTTCCACTGGCCCCTCGTTTGCAAGTCGATATTGTTTTCTGGAAAAATGAAAAAGTTTCCATTTTTAAACAATGATGTCCAGTCATTGTTATTAAGTAACAACTACTTATAGTATACTACTTAAAGTAAAGAGGCTTACCTCTTTCACCAATTACAAGTAATTGTTGATTAGTAACTTTTAGAAATAATTTTATGTTTTATTAAATTATGCACTCTGTTTACTGCATCCTTCGATAGGCGATTTTTTTTATTATTTTCTTTTTAATGTTTGGAACTTTTACCGTACATACAAACAAAGGTATATCAGGTCTATTATCCCCGGTTACCTAGCCTACTTGACAGATGGTGAAAGAGTCCCTAAGTCTAAAAGTATTTATAATATGCAATATTCTAATGGATCCAAATCTTTTTTTTATTTCTTTATATACTTGCCAAATCCATATTAGAGCCAACTTTGAATAGTTCATTCCATCGCTATTTGTTGCTACTTGTGGGGGTACGGTTATTAAAATAATACATATTTAGCTTCCTATATTACGCGTCATAAGACAAGTTATACTTGTATTGTAATGCCTAAGCAAATTTAAATAATAATTCCACTGTTACGAGTTTAAAATCCAAAAAAAAGGACATAAAAAATTACCTCGCAATTATTCACGAGAAAGTTAGGTTTTTACAAAACGGATGTTAAATCTCGTCGCGGGCGAGAGCGTTCTCGTTATTTTTTAGGGAAAATGTACTACGTTTTTATACGAAGGGTTTATAATTTTCGTCTGGAGGCGGCATTGTGTTGCGGTCCGAGGAAGCAGGAAGCCATTACGGCACCATATGCTGGGATGCCGCATGGATTTCGGTGATATTTTCGCAATACGAAAGACTGCTCAGCTTATATTACGCGATGGTAAGTACACACGTAACTACAACGTGAAGTTTTCAGTTATTTCAAAATCACCCTTATGACTTTTACATTACGACTCTCATTCAATGTCAGCTCATTGTCAATGGGTTTTGGTTTTAATTAATTTAACAGTCTATTGTGTGCTTAAATAATAGAGTAAGTAATTGTTGATCGGTTACAATACGCACGAAATTATTGATATATAGAGATATTCATCAAAAGCGTAGCACTGCATTAAAATTAACCAACCTATATTGCTATATTGAATAACTAGCTGGCGCCCGCGACTTCGTCCGCATTGAAAAAGAAAAAGTGGCCTATCCTGTGTCCTGTATGTCTAAATGTTTATCTACCAAGTTTCATGAAAATCAGTTAATTCGTTTAAGAGTTATGGAAGAACATTAAGGTACATTAAGTATCATGTATGGTCCAGTAGCACCAAAGTAAATACGGTAACTTTGTGCCAGTAGTGTCGGAGCAAATTCTATACAAGCAAACAATCAAATCTTTCCTCTTTATAAAATTAGTATAGATAGTGGAGCACTAATAGTTATTTGGTAATTTTTTCGTCAATTTACCTAAATTGTTATAGTTGCTATTTCGTATTTTTAAAAACATTTTCAACCGACTTTCAAAAAAGGAGAAGGTTCTTGAGAACCTTAAAAATATAAAAAAATTTGTTACCTCATAACTTTCGACTGGGTGAAACGATTTTGATGATTCTTTTTTTATTTGAAAGCTGATGCTTCTCGTGTAGTCCCATTTCAATTTGGTCCAGTTCTGACAATGACATCCATGAGAAAATACCATGAGACGGTTTATTTTTTATTAAAAAGAGTTATTTTAAATCGAAAATAAGGGTAAATAAATTATGTATCTTGTTTCAACACAATATATTTTTAGTCCTTCATAGATATTATCTAAAAATTTTATAACATTGCCAACATAAAAGAGCTGAACAATATTATCGTTTGAACTAATCAAATTTTTATCAAAAACTTTGGCACCCTCGTCCGCTCTCACGTTATGTGTAACGATATCCGTGCTTCCGGAAACACACAATGGTGAAATATAATGACTCATTACTGTAACCCTTCACGCTTATCCACTATTTTGTAATGTAAAGGTCTATATCCAATATGCGAGTACATTGCACGCTTGAGTTATTGAGTATTTGTAATATTTGAGTTAGTATATTAGTTCATTAGTGTTGCACCTATAGAATATAAACAATTTATTTATATGATGTTAATTATTTCGTAACCTAAGTTGATTTAAAGATTAATCATAATTAATTAAAAATAAATATAAAGGTATAAGGTAATGTGTTAATTAATAAGAAATAAAACAGAGTATTTATATATTTTTACAATTTAGTATTGTTTATTTATTTACAACTAGCTGGTGCCCGCGACTTCGTCCGTTTTCTGGATGAAAGGTCCTATGTCCTTTCTGGTGTTCCAGAGAATGTGTATGCAAAATTTCATAGTGATTGGTTCATTAGTTTTTGCGTAAAAGAGTAACAAACATTCATACATACAAAGTATCGTATTTATAACATATTAGTACGGAGTAAGGAAACTGACCAGTGGTACTTTTTACTAGGGATCTCCAAATTATTTTATATTAAAATTATAAATACACTGGCTGTTTCACGCAACTTCGTCCGCGTAACTTATAAAATATAGCCTCTATGTTGAGTTTATTCATTACGAACATATAAAAAATCACTCTATATCTACTTTTTTTAATATTATATAGGTATTGATGTACATTTTTGAATTATCTCCTCATGGTTGTTTCTTATATAAACTGAAAATATAAATAAAATGAGCACTAATGTAAAAAACATACAAAAAAAGTCTTACAATCAAATATTTGTACGCGCTACTCTCGAGTCAAGTGTAGTGGTACCCTAAACAAGCGAGCGTTCAAGACTTCCGTGACCAATCGTGACGGATAAAGCTAATTTATCAAGGCGTGCTTCAATTTTATAATAACTCGCAGGTTGCGTGTGTGACTGAATATTCTATTACTAGCGCTCAACGATTAATCTTCGCAGGCTACGTTATTAGTGTCTAACTTGAATTAATAGCTGTTTGCTAAGTGACCGAATGCCCTTTTTCGCTGTAGCGTTGCGCTCAATAAAATTGTAACTATACTCTTTAGGGCTTTCGAATTAGAAAAATGTGCGAATTAGAAAAGCGTACAGTCGGCCGCATAAGTCGATTAATACATTCAAAAGTGTACCTGTACCTTCTGTCGGTCTGTCTGTGGCGTTTAAAATAAAAATTGTGTAATTAAAGTTATATTTGATAGAAAGTTTCTCTAGTAAATAAATAACAAGTGATCATTTCAAGAAATTTTTTATTTATAAAAAAAGCAATTCTGATTTTGATTATTTAAAAATATCTATTGCGTTTATTTCATTTAATTTAATTAAGTACATTATATTAAATCTACCGATATAAAGCAGATCGATTGTAACGAAGATACCAATGTGATCAAATATTTATTTTATCTGAAAAAAATAAAATTAAAAAAATGAGAATTCTGAGGATAGATAACAATTATTAGATCTAATGGTTCGGTAGCGGCCGGAGGCCTCTTTTCTTATGGCGATGTAGAGATAGCGCGTCCATCAAATTATTTGATAATCGGTCTCGGTTAATTCCATTACTTATAAGCAGACGACGCCGACTCTCTGTACAAATCACGCTACACCTCACCACAGTCCAAAATACGCTCACGTTAAACACTGTATCATATCCAGGATCTCCTTCAACATTGTACAATACTTTCTAAACTGTGGCAATTCAAATGGACCACGCATTAAAATCTGTACGAGACATTTCCGACAGTGAAACAGACAGAGAAGCATCCCGTCATCCGTAGCTACCATTACTTGGGATTATGACATAAATATTTATTAGTGCAATAAATAGATGAGAAATGTTCTCGGTTGGTCGGTTAGGGAATTATCCCTAACTTTATACCTGGTGGGCTAATAAATGTGGTAGTGTTAAGACGTAAATATCTAAGCGTTATCATATTTATAAATTCGAAGCTTATTAGCTGCAAAGTTGAAACTAACAAGTTTGAAACTGGATTTCATTGACTGTTACTTAATATATAATTTATAAGTACACACATTCGTTGCTAAAAAAAATATAAGAGTTTCAAAGGTTATATGAAACTTGGCTTTAAACAAACTTAACTGATGAGTACTTACTGGATAGATTAAGTAAGTAATTAAGTTAATTGAAATGCTGACATACCATTAATACAAGCAATACAACATTGGCAACCCTCACTCTTTTACCGATCCTTACATGCTATTATTTTACGATAATCTTCTTGCAGACGCTATTATAATCACCTTATATGCGGAACATAGGCGAGTTGTTCCCTGCTGCTATTTAACTTAGAAATTGTAAAAAAATCTACATCAAAGAAATTCTTGGACAGTAAAGCCACCGCTTAATATTCAATAATATTTTTTTTTTTTTAAGAATGCAATAGTGATCATATATGTTCACCTTGGAAATAGTTTTAAGCAGTTAATGAGGAGAGCCATAACTTGTGGCTATTTTAAGAGGCATATTAAAACTATAATATACATTCTAAGTTACTTCCTGACGTGAGCGTATTATAAGAAATGAGCTCCATATCTTTACGATATTGTAATAGCTTATAATTAATATTTTTTTAACAATTTATAGGTCGCTAACGAATACGTCAATAAATTACTGGTAAGCCCGACACGCTTCCTTAGCTTTAATTGGTTGTTCTTCTAGCTTGCCTATCCCCAAAAGTATGTTTGATATTTCGATTAATTTTAATTTCAAGTATTAGAAAATTAATACACAAATACAATTTAAGCAAGACATATTAACATTTTTTTATTTTTGTTGACATACGCTATTATTATTCAATTTATTAAATAAATTAATATTATTAATTAAAAAATTAACAACTAAATTATCGTAAATTATTAGTGATGGTAGGTGGCTAATATTATCGTCTATAACACAGGCAACGCTACAGGTATAGCATGTGTGCTGAAGACCATAGTAGGATTAAGGATAAGGGATTAGGATGGGATAGTAAAATTATTTCTGGTATCTCACTCATCGAAACACAACAGCACACATGCTATTACTTCACGGTGGTCTTTCGCCAGACGACTGGTCAAATGACTGCGAAACGCAGTGTGCCCTGCTACTACTATAGCTGTCTTAATATGGGCATACCCGAAAGTGGAGGCACGTCGGCCAAATTGGGGAACCTCACAACGGGCAGTAGTCTACCCTTGAGATGACACAAGTCGGCGGCTCGAACAGCTCATCGGTGCGTGTATCTAAAATTCATTCTGTCTCACACAGTACAATGCGCGGGAAGAGCAGTCGATTGAGATGCACAATCATTCATACCAAAAAAAAATCATAAACAGATCCTTGGGCATATACTCTTTTTGACAAAACTACTGCATATATCTATTTCGTGTAAAGTTATTTGAACTCTTGAATAACTAATCAATGTTTGCAGGCAAAGTATTTTGGAGTTTTTGTAAACTAGAGTGACCTATTCACCTTCAAAGTTGCATTAAAACTTCTGTTAAAATATGGATTTTTCAAGGATTATATCTTTTAAATTAACTCTTTTTTACTAGTTTGTATAGCAACGAACCTAGTTAACGACAAGATAAAACGGTATCATGCTTACTCTTGCAAATTAAACATATAACAGCGGAGTAATAATATTTCTAAGTTTGTATGGAGGAAAGCTGATTTGTATCATCTTAAGACCACCACCCATGTCGCGGTCAGGTCAGCGGAATTGCGCTCGAAATTCTTCCGATGCATCGGCTAGGAGAGAGGTTCCTCTTCACAACGGCCGCAAAGAGAGATCAGCACCTAAAATGAGAAATGCAGTATGATCTCCCACTACCATAAACAGAAAAAGCGTTGTATATCTCGTGAAAAACAGTGCAAGATTAATAGAGTTATAAAAAAAATATAACAACTCGTATGTAATTAAAATACAATATTAGCCTATGCATAAAATGAACATAAATACTAATAGTGAAACGACATGTATCTAGTTATATACAAGACAGTTATTGTTAGTAAACGTAAATTGTTGGCTGCCTGTTTATTCCACTTGAATAAATGTTTATTACGCGAACTCGTTTTTATGATTTTATAGCTCACTACAGCGCATAACGGGTTGCGTCAATTGATAACGGTAACTATTTTAACAACATTACTTATAGCTCTAATTAAATGGTTTTATTTGGATGATATTTTAAGATTAAATGCCACATTAAGAGCCTAAGCACACGGCGTATTTTAAACGCTTTGTAACCTAAGCACACGTGTGGACCGTGGAACGCGCGTTTACTGCGCGTATGCAGACGCGCAGTAGTCGCTCGTAGCTTCCGCGTTTTGTTTGATCCGACCCTCACCAGTTGTACAATGGCGTCGGTTGAGACAACATTGCTTACGCTGGCTTTAGTACTGCTTTTAAAAAGAAAATAAACGAAACTATTGGATAGACCCGGATTGTTAATTTATTGAGTTTGTATCGATTCAAACGCGCTAATTTGAATCGACACAAACGCAATAATCGGTATCTACGGCGCCGAAAACGTGCGTTCAATGAAACGCGCGTCGTCTGCGCGTAAAAATACGTCGTGTGCTTGCGGCCTACTGTTGCATTGTGTTTTGGTGCACGAGCCTATAACCATGTTGTACCTTTTTCTTTATACTGTCAGGATTTGGCAGTGCACTCGCATTTCTCTTTAAAAATCAAAAAACACCTACTTATCATAAAAAAAAATTAAAAAAAAGTCATAAATAACTTATTAATTACATATAACAATATAGTTTATTAAAATACTCAGTTGAGAAACTGAAATTGCGACCACTTGGATAAAATTATTAGTACTAGAATTACAATAATTTAAATGTAATTGAATTTATATTGTATTCAATTCAAATACGTAATTCTGTGTATTTTACAGTCAATGTTCCTAGGAAATTTAATGCTTATTGCGAATGTGTAAATTCATTATGCAAAATTTTCGCGTTAAAATTATTTGCTATTTAAGAAATAAATAATGGCGAAGTCGCCTGTAGTTTTGCATTAATGAACGATATTAACATAATAAATGCAGAGCGGCTAGGACATAATATTCTGTAATTATTTTAAGTGTATTAATTTATATATAATGTAAATTTTGTCTTAAAAACCTTGTGGTGTGGCCAGTAAAAATACAGATTTAAAATTAATTAAAACATAAAATGTAAAAAAGCCACGTCTCCAACGCAATTTTTCCACTATAAAAAGTTGTGAGATCTCATCTAAAACCAAGTCAAGTCTAAATTCAAAAACTTTTTTATAAATTGTTATCTAATCAACCTATCAACATTTAAAGTAATCCTTACTAATATTATAAATGTGAATGTGAGCTTATTTGTTTGTTACCCCTCCACACAAAAATTACTGAACCGATCACCATAAAATATTGCGTACACGTTGTCTGGGACACCAGAAAGGACATAGGGAGGTACCCTATGTCCTTTCTGGTGTCATCCAGAACGCAGACGAAGTCGCGGGCACCAGCTAGTATTTTATAAATATTACGACGTCTTTATTTCTATAATAAATATAATGAAAGAGAAAATCAAACTAACCTGCGTCAGTTTTCAAACAAAAATACTGTCAGTCGTAGCAAAACTCCTGACGTGAAAACTCTTTCTCTTTCAATGCTCTACAGTGCTTTTTCCCAAACCACAAGTGCCCAATGTACCTAAATAAGTTTATAAAATACATTAAAATTGGTCTATTTGTTTGGGAGCTACGATGACAGAGGAACACAGTTAAAACCCATCTTTTGCGTCGGGCGTCAAAAAACGAATGTAAAAAAATCAGTAAAAGGTGTTTAAGGAAAAGAATGCCATTGTTTAAAAAGTTAAAAGCCTAATCGGTGAATGTTTTGAAGTCTCGTGGACACCTTTGGGGAGGCGCACGACACTTAATAAATTCTATTCAAATTTCACGTGACATTGTTGCGCGCGCGTTGACAATGTGACGTTGCCGGAACATGGCGTGTTGCAATGAAGTGTTGGGATATTATAAATCGTGAATGTTTCCTAGTCGAGTTAAACCTATGAACCCAAATGAATCCTTGTACTAGGATTTTAAAATATACAGTATATAATATTTTATTTTACTAGCTGCTGCCAGTGTTGAGAAAATAAAAAATATAACACCTGAGAAAATATATGAGTACTTAACATGATGACAGCGGCGCCACCACAACTTTGTATATTTTTATTAACGTAACATTTCTTCAAGGATGTATAGTATTCTAAACAGGTAATATCTGTGTGCGACGTTACCGACAAAGAGATAAAGATGTCAGGCGTTATATTTTTATTTTTTCAACGCCAACGAAGTCGCGGGCTCCAGTTAGTAGTCTAAATTTAAATCTAAGGCTCTCCTTTAATCTCCTTTAATCTTTAATTTAATCTCTCCTGACTGTCAGGCTTGTCGATACGCACTACCGACCGCGGTAGCAATACGCGTGCGTACGGTCAGGCGAGCTCTGTAACGACTTGTGAATTTTCATACAAATGACAAGCGCGTCGATCGCACGGTCAGGAGTGCGTATCGTCAGTACTGACCGTCAGGAGAGCACTGAAACCAGCCTTATATAATCTAACTACTTACATACATCAATTGCTGTTGTATTTACTGCCCGACAGGAGGGTTGAACTTTGTTACGTGTCTGTCATACGATTATAAGTGCCATGGGGAACGAACCGTAACAGTACCATTTTATAAAACATGCGTGCCTGTTTTCGCGTGTCAACCTTGCACGCTGATTGACTGCCTATGCAAATTTATCATGGGGTTCAAGGCGGTGCGCCCAAAGCTATAAAATATAGTCACCTGTTTATGACTAATGCGTATTTTTATGAGGGATGGACGTCACCACATTTTATATTATTTCTATTTAATACTGCACGGTTGTACTGGACTGGAAGTATTTTTTTTTAAATGTTTATCTACCAAGTTTCATAAAAATCAGTTAATTCGTTTAAGAGTTATGGAGGAACATACATACATACAATACCTACACTTACAGATTTATTATTCGGCAACCTTGGCAGTGTACATTATCCCTGCTATTTTATATAACTACTTGTATTTAAATTAATATCATTTAAATCCTGATAAATTTAAATTTATAATGACGATCATAAGAGTTTCTTGTAGAATCCTAATTGATAAATAAATATTTTGATTTTGATTTTTTACTCTCGGTAACAGTACTTTTTGTACCAAATTCTGTATTTCCTATATGCAAAATTTCATAATAATCGTTAGGTGTGAAAGCGTAACAAACAAACAAACCATATCACTTTCATGTTTATAACATTGGTTCGGATAAAACTAAATGTTAGTTGTTACATCAAATTACAAAGAACTCGATATCTTTTCTATTTTAATGTCCATCAGTTCTGAATAATGTTATCACTGAGCTGAGGGTCATGTTCAATGGTGTAGAAAATCTTTACGAACGGCTTGTACATCAGGGAATAGACGGAAAATGGAAAACAAATCTACGAAAACGGAAAGCTTGACCTCACTACAACTCGCATTTACTTCAATAGTAAACCAAAAGAAATTTGAAAACTTAAGTTTTAAATGTGGTTTTTAACTGTGGTTTGCCTTAAAAAGAAAGGCGAATTGCATATTGAATAGAATCAGCCAAATCATTATAATAAAGAAATTTGTCTTGTTTTAATTTTTTTTAATATTTTTATTCGAGCGAAGTTGCATATTTATAAAATACTAGCTGGTGCTCACGACTTCGTCCGCGTAGAATAGAAAAGTATAAAACACCATCTACCATATTTTAGATAGATGGCGCTATCTCCCGGGCCAAGCCGCTAGTATTTACTTTTATTTAGATTTCCCGTAGGAATGAAGCATTTTCCCGCGGTAAAAAGTATCCTATGTTCATCACAGATAATGTCGGCTTCTAATGGTAAAAGAATTTTACAAATCGGTCCAGTAGTTTCGGAGCCTATTCTATACAAACAAACATACAAACAATCAAATCTTTCCTCTTTATAATATTAGTATAGATGTTTATCACTGTATTATTTTTTTAACTTATTACGTTACAGTTAGTATACTTTCACGAGTTTGTTGTATGAGTGCGCTCTGTCTTAGGGGCTCCTGGTTTGATTTCCGGCAGGGTCAATCTGAATCACAGTGATATAATAGCACGTGTGCTGTTGTGTTTTGGTAAGTGAGTAAGGGATAACAGAGCCCATTTCCCTATTCCTTCTTAATCTCTATTTGGCAGCACATTTGCAGCACCTATGGCGTTGCTTGTTTTCGTTGCGGACCACCTGTCATACCTATAGTATGGGTGCCACTATAGTGATGGAACAACAAGAAAAACTAACTTCAAGACGGTAGCAAACTCTACCTTCAAGAGGACAGTCAGTGTGTCTGACGACTTTCACTTAAAACAATAATTAGCCAGCAAATCTTTCGAGCTGTTGGTTGAGCTTTACTCAAAATCCTTCATTTTCTTCAAGTTCACGTATTCTTTCAAATATAGCTTGAAAATTTATTCTAAACCCTATTAAACATAGAAACTATGGCAGACAAAGAACTTTTTTTTCTCATCTAAATCGGAGATACACACTCCAAATCTATTTATTTTCCTATTTGTATAAATTCGCATTAAACATCCTCAAAATAAGTAATATTTTTAATATTTACACACAAGTCCACTACGAGTAACACTAATTAACATAATAAATGAACTAATCCGTTTCTGGTTAAAATATAAGGTAGGAACTCTATCGCGATGAATAAACAATTAGTCATGGCAATGATAAATTGTTGGGCACCTGCTACTTGTACTGCACTGTGACAAGAGCTTAAGTCTTTATCGCGTTTTTAAGTCGCTTAATGTATTTTTACTGTTCCAATAAGTAGCTAGAATTGCTTGTGATTAATATCTGTACTGAGACGGCATTTAGTTTTACTTGAAATTCTTTATCCACTCATTAAATGTTATTCTATATTAATGATACCAGTTTCCAAAGGAGCCGTTACCATTTAAAACTCTCATTAGACTAACTACGAACTGATCATGAAGATTTTCTTTTAAGATAAAAAAATATATCACAAATAACCTGCTCATCTCAAGTAATTTAGGTACTAATTGGTTTCTAATATGCATAAAAAATTAATGTCCGTAAGCATATAAATGTGCAGTTGCCGAAGGAAAATTGATGCCACCGATACGCATAACGTTGAATAATTTAAGAGTAAATTGCTGGATGTAAGTACTAATTATAATAAAAGTCAACAGTTGGCGGGCTTCAGTGTGTCTAACTGTGTACCTATATCTATTTACAAAGTGAATTTGATGCCGCTATTGAACAGTGTGGAACTTTATGTTCTGATTATTCATCGTCATCTCAGCCCTTGTCTCTCCACTGCTTCGCTTCGCATCTTGATGATATTCTTATCATTGATGAAATAAAAATAATATAGCATTTTTTATTCCTTATTATTTATATTAATTTAATTAATATTATTGGGCACTTATTAGGTAAGCGTGGTCCACCTTCGACCACATCTGCACATTACATCAAGTGCGATTGCGGTCAAGCGCTGCGCTGCCTTGATTTAATAAAAAAAAAAAATATTACACTATAAAAAGATATCCTATAAAATGTCGATCTTCATGCTTAATGCGCCTCGCAACCGTAAATTGGGCTTGATGAGTTTAAAAGTAGAAAATAAGAAAAAATGGAAAAAAGAAACTGATATAAAATATAACATATGTTTTATTAGTAAGGGCAGGGCACACTACATTCATAAATTAGTTACTCCGTATGGCGTCCATTTTTATTTGAATGTTTTTCAAAATTCGATCTAGTAAAATAAAAAACACGTTAGATCTATCATGGATCTAGTGAAATTTCTAAAAACTATCGTAAAAATATTAGCATGTGTTATATTCAGTGAGTGAGGCATATGAACCTATGGTCTTATGGCATCGAGCGTTCGTCCCATGTGGTTATTTTTTTGTGAACTTATACCTACATATAGTATGGTGGATGATATAAAACAGACTGTGTCGGTACCGGCTCTTCGAGTACACAGTCATTACAGTACACCGTTTGTTATTTTATTTGCTATGTACTCAGTAAACTCTATTACCCGTTCGATGGTTTTGATTCCAAGAAGTAAATGTTTACATTGACATGAACTTATGTCGCCGTTGTAACAATATTGTACTTGTGAGCTACGACCCATGTGAGAAAGTTTATTAAACATTCCGTTTGTTCAAAGGCCTTTATTGTCATTGTAATTAACTGTAGAAGCATTTTTATGATAAGAGACGGCTGGCAGGCTCTAGGTTAACTTGATTGAAGCTAGATAAACACTAGTGGTGATCCAAGTACATTCATATTTTTTACTTATTCTTATTTCGTTTTTTATCGGTTTAACATTCGCTTGAATTTTCTTTATGCTTTCTTATATTTTTTATTCTTAGATTTTTATTATATTTATAGCAGAATCTACCTAAATGAAAAACAGATTCTTATCCTATAATTTTTTTTCTTTATGTAAAGGTAGACAGACTTACAAGCAATAATTGCGTACTAACAAACACATTAAGGGTAGGGGATAAGGATGTGTAGTTATTTTGCGATTCTTATATATATTAATACATCTCTAATATGAAAAAAAAGACAATGTTAGTTTCGTGTTTTGAATATAATCCGTTCCGTAGTTTATTAATGAAATAACCGAAAAACTCTATATAATACAAATGTCTGGAACAAAACTGTAAAATGGTATCACACGAATACTTATTATGATATAAAAAGCTTCCATTAGCTATTAGTTTTATGTTATGAGCTAAACGGTTTATGGGTGGAAATTTCTATGTCCATAATTTATTGTTAATGCTTTTTATTGTCGACATTTGGACTTCCCATCACTATTTCATTGTTGGTTAAAACAACAAATGGACTACATTATTAGTGGGCTTGCTACCACAACGAAAAAGTGCATTAGTGTGCCGTAAGTGGGATAAAACTCGGAATACAGAGCTCAAGTAAAACGGTGTAAGTGCTCAAACCACTTTCCAGGGAGAGTTTTGCCTCAATTACAGTAATCGGTAGAGTTTTGTTATGATTTTGCTTACTGTACCAACGTTCAACGGAGCTAACAAAGATTTATATTTACCTATGTTCACAGCTTTAGATACCTGCGTGAAATTCAGTTTGTTACTAAAATCTAGGTATTCCTATTTTCAAGTCTAAGTTTCCTTAGTTAGATAAACACTAACTAATAGAATTCTATACTAAATTTCACAACTTGTTTGTCCACATTTGAAGTAGGTATTAATTCCAAAAAACGTCACATTTTTATTGCCTATTTCTTTTTGCTTATTATTCGAAAGTCTTAACTTAAATTTTAACTCCTAAAGTATGTTATTGACATAATACTTACTTCACATACAATGTTGGCTGGATTTAAAAATCTATATTTCAGTGGTTTATCAATGAAAGCACAAAACTTACACGCCCAAGCAACACAGAATGGCTGAATATTCTTTGAATAAATGCATTTATAAAGCCGTTATTCAAGCAATTTGGGCACAAAATAAATTGC
Source organism: Synanthedon vespiformis (assembly GCA_918317495.1). NCBI lineage: Eukaryota > Metazoa > Arthropoda > Insecta > Lepidoptera > Sesiidae > Synanthedon > Synanthedon vespiformis. Next base: position 4,774,013 of record OU906958.1, read on the forward strand.
TTTAAGCTAGTAGCAACATAATAGCTGAATAGTAGCTGAATAAGCAACAAGAAGCCCATAATAGCCTATAGTGTTATAATAGCCCAAAAATAATTCAATACAGCATTTGCCTATCTTGTCAGATCTAATACCCTTATAACAAAGCTTTAAACTGAATAATTTGTGAATTTCATACTGTTATCTGGCCTATGTGTTGCCTGTGCAGAGCTTCAGTTTTTAAATCGGGAAAACTGTTTAATTTACTTGCTAGCTAACGCTATTGTTCATAACCTTGCACGTGTATTTCGCAAAATTTGTTATAGTGACCAGTTTAAATTGAACTTCAAAACTGTAACTCCTTGTATTTGTATGTTACGCAGTCACCGGCGTGTCTCCGAAATAACAAGAGTGGGAGGTCTTTCTCAGTTGGACGGCGATTTAGTTTGTAGAGTTTCAGTACGTGGCCCCTCCTTTGACTCTTATCACGGTTAGTTAGGTGCGCCTCGGGAGTAGATCCGGGAGTATGAAAAGAGTTCCCTTTCTTTGAATATTGCATTTGACATGTGAGAGGTCGGCTTATCATAACTGCTACGCGAGGGATCGAGACCGTTGATCCTGTGTTTAATAAATTATTACTCCCCAGAGGCAAGATTGGTGTGATCGCGTTAGCATTCACAGAAGCATTACTTTAAATATTTCAACATGCCTCGTTATTTATACCTACAAAGCAATCTGAACGCACAGTGTTGAAACAATAATGAAGAACAACAAAATGAACATTCAACTGTTTGGTGACATTTAAGGGGCAACATAGTAATCAATTTTCAATGTTATCAAATCTAAAGAAATTTCAACTAGTTGATAAATTTTTACATCTGTTTGCGATGATTATTTAGCTAAATGACCCATTAACTATGCGAATCATAGTGTCTTGCAATTTGTGGACGAAACATGTCCTCCGTATAGGGCTGCAGAAATGACTAAATTTTTTTTGCCATTTTTTTTACAACTAAGAACTTAACTTAACATGTTCTTTTAAGTAATTACTTATGTTTCAAAGTGACGCAGTAACAGATGTGAAGATACTTGAATCCAGTTTCCGTCATTCGTAAGCGCGTGCTTATAGCACCTTAAATTAGTGCACGAAAGAAGGAACACGTAAAATTGTGTTGCGGATTGAGCTATAAAGAAAAAATGCCAAAACCGAGACGGACTAAGTCCGTATTTATGCGTCGTTAAGTGAGATTTACAATTTTCCAGACGGTTTCTCTTACATCTTTACAGTGAACCGCTCCGGTGCAGACAAAGCATTGCGCGTAATGAATTTTCGTGTCTGAATTGACAAATAAATAATTCATTGTGAACAAGTCCCGGGTTCCTAGTAATGTAAGAAAGCATATTTTAGCTCATATCGTAAAATGCAACGAATGACAACACTCGTAAAATTTTATGTTCCGTACCAAGTCCTCCCATCTCAATTACAATTACAAATGATTACAAATTTTCAAGCCGAGTCAAGTGTCATATGCAATATGCGAAAACCGATGCGTACAATGTTTGACGTTAATTTTATGTGGCTACGTTCAAAGTTATTAAAATATGACGCGCTCCATAGAAACAGTGAATAACTTATGCTTAGATTTTGCTCTCACGTAAATATTCTTGTTGTTTGTTAAATTATTCGACGGGTTCCAATGGGTGGTCGTACTTATTAAATACTAGTTGACCCGGCGAACTTCGTACCGTCTCAGAATTAATAAATTTTGCTTCAACTTTGTTAAGAACAACGTTTGTTTCGCGCGAAAACGACTAAACGGATTTCGATGAAATTTGACACTGCCTGGAATAACATATGTGTGCCAAATTTCATCCAAATCTTTTCAACCGTTTTCATCCTCACAACTTTTGATTCTTGTCTTTGTCTTAATTTTGTGGGATTTCTTGTCGCTTTAAAATTTATTTAATTTGCAGACACGATTTATTATAGTACTAGCTGTTGCGCGCGACTTCGTCCGCGTTAAAACAGATAATAAGTAGCCTATCACGTGTCCCGAACTTCTAAATGTTTATCTACCAAGTTTCATGAAAATCAGTTAATTCGTTTAAGAGGGAAGAATAGCACGCACTCGACCATACAAAAAGAGAAAACGTTTTTCCACTTCTAAATATTTTCAAATCTCCATGATTTTTTTGTATGTTATTGACACAATGAAAGACTAAGTTTATAGGTTTCCTTTTTCAAAATTTTTCATAGATTCAAACTTATTTAACCTCAAATAACTTATTTTTTGTGTTTAAAACTTTGTCTATTTTTTTAAAACAAGCGAAACCTATAAACCTAGAATATATTATGCTGAAGCGATTTGTTATGATTTAGTTAGTGGAAACTGTTTTCTCCCGAAATTAAATTTCATAAAAAAAGTACCATTGTCAGTTGCAAGCTGCAACGCTCTCTATCGCACAAATGTCCCGGGGCTAGAGCGCACAAGTGATAGCATGTGTTTTCCTAAATACCTATTTCGTTAGGATCGCAAAGCTATACTTTCCTCTTAATAGTGATAATTAATAGCTCTTAATAGTGGAGGAACATACATACATACATATACAGAAAAAAAATCTAAAAGTCGTCAATTTAGTTTTAGTATCATATATAGAGCTTATGTATATACACGATATTTCTAAAAACAAAGTAAATTACTCCATGACCATGTCCATGACATACATATTATAGTATAAAATGCCTATTTTATACATTAATATAACAATTATATATAGAAAACACACGAATGGGATTAGCTATGACATCTCATAATAACGCTTCAAGATATTTCAGCATATTATGTGCTGTTATTTCCTGGTAATTATTTTGGCTCTTGTGCAGTTGAAGTTAAGATTTACCACACGAGACGTGTTGCCTGGATTATGACGAAACGTACCGCGCCCAACCGCTCTGATATAAACACAAACACAATATGTCATAAAATAGAATTAAATCCAATTTCTTCTTTGTAGCAGGCAGAGGTTAGTGAACTTCGCAATTCAGAGTTCAAGAGAATCGGTAACATGTAAGCCTTACCGCAAACAGCCCTGCAGCTACAACTAGGGTTGTGTCCTGACCTACTATTAACGATTGTCTCAGAGTACTTTGCCCATGTGCTAGCCCCACACTCTGTAATTTGTGACAACCCGCCTACGTGATTTATTTACATAAAACAATAGGGAACAGCACGCGGAGGCAGTTATTATAGATTTGCTAAGTTATGTATGTCGTGTACACAAATATAGTGATTAGTTCGGTTAATTGTTTTAAAATTACTCCTAGATGGTAACTTTCGGAGCGAACTTAATTTTACTGACTGCACTAAATATACGAGTAAGAGAATTTTCTTCTGCATTCGTATCTTTAAGTAAGTATCTAATTTACATATTTTTTTTAAAACTTTTTTCGTACAATCAGCAATTTTTTATATAGGTTTACAGTCTTTTTTTATTATTTTATATTCGAAATAAAACAAATAGAGCACAAACATTATGAAGCGAAATTTACACGTCAAAATTAATTGCATATATTTTATCAAATTGATACCATGAATAATTTTTCACTCGTAAAATCGTCATTTACGAAATCGCATGCATGAGTTTATTAAACTGAATATATTATATTGTTAAGGTGCATTTTTTTTATTAAACTTCAGTGACGTGGCAAACTTGTGTCACGAAATTGCCTATGCTGAGCTTTCTGACGTCAGAAAAGAAAAATAAAAACTTCTCTAAATAAAATTATTAGCACTCGTACGAGAATTTTAAACAAAGAAGAAATACAAAAAAATCCTCGCGACTCATTCATACGCTGTTTAATTTTAAAAAGCCATTTTTTAGTTTTTTTTTTACTTATCTTTAAATTTTTGCTACCTTTACCTTACAAAGGTATGACAGCCCCATCATCCCCTGAGCTAAGTAACAATAAGTGATTCTCTCCTAAGCTTAGTAGTTATACTAAACGTACTTAGTAGACGGCGAAAGATTGTCTTCGACGAATAAATAACCCGGAACGATTAGTCTAAATCATAAAATGCAACGGTACAATAAAAAGGGGCCAAAATTACTATTAAAAATCTTATAAACGCATTCTATACTTTATGTTGACAGTTCGTCGTTAAGTAAACAATTTATGTGTGACAGATGAAGCGATGACATGGACACTTTTCATCGCGGTGACACTAAAATAAACTGAACGGGGAGTTCTAATGATTGCCAATCAGGAATTATTTATAGCTTCCCACGTGATTTTGTTTAACTGTATGATATAACAATAGTGAATTTTTAATATTAGGATTAACATATGGGAGGGATACTTTTTATCAATACTAATAATAAATCTGTAGGGGTCGGTCATGGAGTAATTTACTTTGTTTTCAGAAATATCGTGTATATAGGCTCTATACATGATACTGAAACTAAATTGACCATTTTTAGATTTTTTTCTGTATGAGTATGTATGTTCCTCCATCACTCTTAAACGAATTAACTGATTTTCATGAAATTTGGTGGATAAACATTTAGAAGTACGGGACGCGTGATAGGCTACTTTTTATCTTTTTTAACGCGGATGAAGTCGCGGGCAACAGCCTAGTACTAAAAAAATGTTAGGTTCATGTGGGATTTTCAAAAAAAAAAATGAAATAAAGCGCGTACAAAGTCGGGCAGTACATTTGATGTTGAAAACTAAAACGAAGCAAACCTACACGCCACTAGTAAACTGTTACAAGTAAATACTACAATAAAGACACATAGCCCACTCGGTGCACACAATAAAATTTATTTACTGTTTGTAGGTAGACACAGATACACGAACGCGGCACGCACGTCTATTTCGTCGGCAAATTTATTGTATGTCGACTCCGCATTTGGTATAGTTCGCAGAGATACGTGCATTACAAATTCAATATTATAAAATTGTGTTCATTTATTTCAATGTGCAGGAAATGTTCATTTTCAGTTAGTCATCGTAGTGGACTGAATAAAAATAAGTTTACATTTAGTCCAACCTCGAACTTCAAATATATTTATGTACGTAAAACTGAATTATTTACTCTAAAATTATAAGGATTACTTACGACTTTATAATCCGTACTAAAAATATTATTAATGTAAAAGGAACTTTCTATGCCTGTCTGTCCATTACCTTTCAGGCCCATTATTAACTACTCGAGCGATCATTATCTGTACGTGGTTTTAATAAAAATAATGTTTATCACAAATTTTATTTTTTAAAATTGTTTTTGTTTAACAGTGCTGACTGGAGCCGTATTGGATACGAATTTTAATGAATGGTCCTAATGTATGATAATAGATAAGTATCATATTATGAAACATATTTTTGTTGAATATTTTAAAAAAAGTTAAAAGTTTTGTAAAACCCAAATGAAGTATTTATTTAAAAAATATGATTTATAAAACATAAATTTGTTGGAAATAGAACTGAAGCCAGGCTGTACCTTCTTCTGGAAATACAGTGGGTATCGCATCATAAACCAGCATGATACACGCGGGCATCTAACAATAAAATTCGAACAAACGTATTGCCATTGGAAACTTTGAAAAACATTGCATTATTCCTGCTATTATTTTATTCATGCTTATGTCTCGTTTTACTAGGCATTTGTTTTTTTTTTATAAAACTAGTCTTAATTTTTCTATACCTAATAAATAAAAGTGAAGTGTCTGTGTATATTAAAGTATGTATATAATTTACTTATTTATAGAAAAAAAAAACAAATTGTCTGTCTGCTTGTTCTGTAGCACTACCATGAGTTTATGACTACCGAAATCGCTAGCGAGAGATGAGCGAGAACGTAAAATATTTGTATGAAAAATTGTACAGCGCCTCTAGCGGTCACTCAAAGAACTAAAACCAGTAACATGAGTTGCATAAGTAAAAAACCTATCGAATGTAGTCGCTAACGACCATTACCGACTAACGTTTAACTTGACATTTCTATACAAAATCGGTACCATGAGTTACAAATGTGACTGATGCTCTCGAGAAATACCGTAACGTTAGTAGTAAAATCATTCACTAGCACATTGAAGGGTGAAAGGTTCGTTATCGACAGAAGTAAACTAACGTAAGATTTCGATAGCAACTCATGGTAGTGCTACTGGTTAATCTCCGAAACGTCTGCATCGATTTTGACGCACCATCGGAACATGCGGAGCGTGTAGTCCGATTATAAGGCAACGGTTACATGTGCAGTATTTATTGTGATCCATTAATAAATAATTATATATCGTGGTATTTTTTGAACGTGTAGTTTAGCATATTGATGGATGTCACTATTTTTTTCTATGGATTTCTAAAAATACTGACATGCAACAATAAATATTGAATTTATCGATCACAATAAATTATGTACGTGTAAACGTCGCCAAACTTAATGGCGGCTCGGAAGTTAGCTGCGAGCGCTGGTGTGCGCAGGTATAGCCCCTGTACACCCCCGCGGATATCTAATATTGCGTTCTCCGCATCATGTTGAACTATATTCAGAGCCGCCATTAAGTTTGATTCGGACTATACCGGTCTATTGAGGCCGTACTGGTGTTGGCTGGAGTAATTCCAATTGAGTTGTTGTCGGAGGAAAGGAGGCATCAGCATTACAGGCCCGACAGGAAAACTCAGACAGAACAACTATATTTTTCTTTATTGAATAAACAAGTTTCTTATATATTTTAAGAAAGTACACTGCTATTATGCATGCAACACACAAAAATTCTCGTATTAAACGTAGAAATTACATTTAAATTTTTTAAAGTGTTTATTATATCTTATGTAGATTTAATCAAAAATAATCCACAACCCTCGATCTCATCAATATTTTTTTTGTGTCTTAGCTATAATATTAAAAAATATTAATTCTCAATCATACTCAAATAACAATTGAATTGAATTGAGATGAGATTAAGGTGAGATCGAAGGTTAAAAATTCAATAAAAATATAAATATCAACTATTTTTGCTTTAAAATTGTAGACCCAAATTAATATACCAGCAAAAATGTACATTCAGCAAACCCAATAATAAAATTACTTGAGACTGGCTTTAGAGACTATCCAGATTTTCTACATTTGTGCAGCTTGATAATTAAGCTATCACACGATCTGGTGAGGCATCAAGTATTTTGTAGTAGTAGACACACTTAGACAGCTTGCGTAGACTGAGAAGTTGCCGCATTCGCTGGCATCGCAGCCATCCCCTTAGGCCTTATATTGGACTTTGTTATCAGCTAAGCCACGAGACGTGCCTAGAAAACTGAATTGGGCTACGTATAAAATGTGAAAACAAAGCGAGCGTATTTGTCTTTCAGACGACTTTCTTCACAAATAATTTATTTATAATAATATTATCCATGTGAGCATTAGTTCTCTTGTAAATATTAAAGTTATGTGTCTTATAGAATTCACTTATAAGTAATAGTGTAAACGAGTTAAACCAAGTCTCATAAACTTGTTTCACATTTCATTAATTTTTTTTTGCTATTCTATGATGTTAAAATCCAAACGCCTAGTCAATAAAACATTTAAAATCAACATGTAAGAACTATTTTAAATTATGAGATATAATTATTTCGATTTAAATTATTCATTTTTACAACATATACCAACAAGTTTAAACCTAAGTAAACCGAAAGCAGTGAAACAAATTTTTGTAAAAACATTTTTTTAAAGAATATTTTAGAAAGGTTATAAAATTTGTTTATAAAATAATTTAATTTGAATTTTAGATAATATTTTAACAAAACTTTATGACATTCATCATTAGGTGGCATAAGCACCCCCCCCCCCCCCCTAGGTGGGCCATGACCTTGTCGTGGTGGGGGGGCTTACCCTTGATCCGAAGGGTCGCAGGGGCCGGTGGTGGACAGAACCACCGAACTTTGCTCGTCCCATCGGATTGTTGGGGACCAACAAGGCCCACACACGTGTGCTCCGAGCGGGCTCTGTTCAGCGGAGCTCGCGGCGGAGCACACTTTGATGAAGTCACCCCGGCGGCTGGGGCGGGACGTGTAGCCCTCCATGCATGTTCTCGTTAGCTGTCGTCGGGGTGTTTTGGTGGAGTTCAGGGGAACAGGGAGGCCTGGGGGGGTGGCCCCTGGTCCCCTGCTCAGACGAGCGGCGGGGGGGAGCCAATGGACACTGTTGGTGTCCATTGAGTCCTCCCTTTTAACATCCTTGGTAGATGGCTGGGCAGGAGAAGGCGGGTATCAGCCCGTCTTCAAATGCCCTCGGGGACCTGCGCACACGGCTGGCTGGTTGTGTGTGCCTGCACGGGTCTCCTCCGTCTGGGGATTGCTCGGGTGTCTCCGGGCAATCCCCCCGTTGGCGTCAGCCTAGCCAGCAAAATGGCTAGGCCGCCCGAGGAGGGTGGGTCGGAGCAGTTGTCTCGGCAGAGCCCGTCCACCTCCCACTCTAAGGGCAAGGAGACACCGGGGAGTTTTAGTGGGTAGGGGCCAGTTCTGCTGGTCGACCCCCACATACCCCTGCCGCCTAGCCAGCGGTAGGGAATCAATAAAAGGATTTCTCCTCGATAAAAAAAAAAAAGGTGACATAAGCAAGGCGGTCGGCAATAACTAGTATATTAGTTATATATTTATTTAATAACAATCTATTAAATATTAAAACTTGAAATAAAGTAGAACGACATTTTTATAAATATATCGCAAAGACTAAACCCACCAATTGGCCCACACACTAATATGGCCTCCAAAGTAAGCAAAAGTTTGTGTTATGGGTTAACATACATAACCAATATGTTATTGGAATTATAAAATCTCGTCCCATCGGACGGAGTTCTGTGTGGGACATTTCATGAAAACAAGAGTAGATGCCGATTTTTTTATAGTTTTTATAATGTTTCTTAGAATTCATGTATAATTATAGTCTCGTTGCATGGAAAACCAGTGCCTTCCAAAACACGGGAAATAATTATGCATTCACAGACTCCTACCACATTACAATTTTTGGGGTGTAATAACCGAGCAAGGCTTGCAGACGGCATGCTGATGAGCTCAACATACTGGGAATATTAAATGTGCTGTCTCAGACGTTTTCCAACTGAAATTTTTCAGTATTCTAAGTAATATTTCGCAAATGCAGCGACACATAATATAGTGTTTTAGCATTTCTAAACAAAGCGTAAAAAAACTATGTAAAGGACCGCAAATACAAGACATTACGAGATACTTTATTTGAAATGTTATCAAATAAAGATTACTGCTTCAAATTTCATTTTTTTTATATATAGTAAACTAGCTATACCTACCTGGAACTGCGTGCGCGCTGTAGTTCGTTTTTTTTTAAATGTTCCTGTAGAACCCAACATTTTTACAGGATAAAAAGTATCATATAAAATAATATGCTATATATAAATTAATAAATCCAGGTCTAAACAAACTTTCGCAGTTATAATATTAAAAGGAGTAGGATATTATAATTTTTTTCGATCGAAATCAAGAATATTTAATTGTTTAAAGTTGAATCAAAAAGAATAGCCTTAATAAAATAACTTCGATATATAAGTTTATAAATATAGCATATATAGATAATACTAAACGTAAGCTAAGTTGCTATTTACAATTCAATTCATGCAAAATTATCAACACTCTGCACCGAAACATTCAAGGTATCCGTAGCTTTGTAAAATGTAAATACATATAACCACCTACCTAATTCCTTGGAATACCAGATCAGAAGCACACTTAGTTCCATATAGTCTGCCTTAGGCTATGAAGGCTCTGAGGTTAGGTTCTTAATTAGCCATCGCTCGCAGCTGACCGCTTAGAAGTGAGATGACCGTGTACCAAGTGAAGCAATTAGTTGCCTAGCTTAGACGAATTTGATTCCTATTCAGTTGTAACAAGAATCAGTGTTACAGAAATGGGAAAGTAAGTTGGTATCGTGCTTAAACGATGGGTGACAAGCGCACGGAGCATGTCGAATAAAGGCATTCCGCTAGTTTAGGATGAAGGTGAGTACTTTACAAAAATATAGCAACTCTATAATGAGATTAATGTGATAGAGAAAGCTTCACAAATATTTCCATGGAAAAATTTTGATCAAACGCGCTGAGATATGTGACCGAAAAATGTGAAGATACAAGCCTGAAATAGGGATGACAAACGTTGCCTGACAATGCCGCTGAGTTAGTACGGATCTCCACTCGTGACACCAATCTCTTCCAGCACCACGACTTTAAATATATAAAAGTTTGATATTTGATGATGTGAAAATTATTGTAAAATAAGACCTATTAGGCGGACCTTAAATTTCATAATGACAGACACTACAATTATTATTTTATTTATTCGCATTCAATCATAGATGTAGATATAGAAAAGATACTTTCTTTATAATTACATAAATCATTACATAAGTTTTAAAGATGAACATAAAAATAACCTGGTATTAAGTTTTAACGTCCATTAATGACAGTTTTAAAAACTTTTTATTTCTAAAGTTTATCAAATTGTTCTTCTTAGCAACTGTTTTCTAGGAAGCCTTGAGCTTCTACACATTTTTATGGCTGGCAATTATTTGTGAATTTTGCTGTTCCTATAGACTATCCTATTGTGAATTAATGTTTACTTTTAACTGTATTATCGGCTTAAAGTTCATAATAGGGATATCATTTAATTTTCAGCAGAGCAAATTCCGTTCGGGTCATGAACCAGAATAATGACCTGCCTGTTTGGCTGCAGTAACTATGTCTTTAAAATACCATTGTGAAGTAATAGCACGTGTTTTATTAATAATTAATGGATGTCAAAACCATTTCTAATCCTCCCTTGCTTATCACTTTTTCTCTCTTTACATTTTCAGGGCATTTTCAACACCTTTGACCTTTTATGTTATAATCAAATCACCTAACCGACTTTTACAAAAAATACATTGATGAACCCTTTGGATGAGTGGTTAGGTTGATTGCCTTAACGCTCCATCTCAGGAGTCCCGGGATAAATTCCTAGAGGTCTCAACTTTTGCTCTAATCTGGATTTGGATAGTAGTTGCATTCACACTGGATTTAGCAGTCATTGAGCAAACTCAGACCGTCTCACAGAAGACCTCCTCCTTACAGAAGACCACCGTGAAATAGCAGCATGTATGCAGTTTTCGGTGAGATCCCTTCTTATCCCTTCCTAAACCCTTATTCCTATTAAGGACTGCAGCATTATTGCAGCACCTCTAGCGATGATTAGGACCCAATTTCATTTACTCACTTGAAAATGTTACTCTTTAAGGATTAGCAGTTGGTGTATTTTTCCAGACTATACAATTTTGTCCCCTAGCATTTTCAGTAACCGCTAAAATTATGGAGAAGTAAAATTAAATGAAGTTCAACAAACTGGTAATATAACGTCAACTAACATGCAAAATTTATTTTGTACTATGCACAAAATTGTAAATTCACTTTGAAATATAATTACAAAGCAATGCCAGTGAAATTTATGCGTTAACCAAATCTCTGTGAGTTACTCTATACCGTACACAGTATTGTCAAACGGTAGGTAAAGGAAACCGGTATGAAATCTTATTTAAAATTTAATTTAATTTATTAACCTAGGTTAGGCCATTGAGCTTTATATAAAAAAATCCTAAACGTAGGTAACGTTTAAATTTTTATCTTTTTTGGAATAAGCAAATATACAACATAAGATCATAACCGTAAAATTAAAAATATATATATGTATATTTCTTTCATCCCCTCAAAGGGATACAATTCAAAGGGTAAAAAATTACCCTTTGGGGAAAAAATTAAATAGAGAGTCAATGCAGACTTCAAATACTTATATAAATATAAAAAAAATATCGCCAATATATTCGGGGTCCTTGTGTGGAAAATTTCAATAATTAAGATGATATTAGGAATATTAGGATTCGTGACAATTACCATAAAACTCTTTATTATTAATACTGTTGTCACTGTTATTATTTCTGGTCAGTATTACAAATTTAATTTGATTTAATGCAATTTGAATCAATTTGAAATCATGCCAGAATTATCTGTGAATTCGTTTGTTTATATTTGAAGATTATTTTAATATTAGTATCAGTTAGCGCCTGTTTCACAAACGTCAAGTATGGCCTACTTGACGTAACTGTCATTTAAAGTCATCGGTAACCCGGAATAATTTAGCTGATATACGTTTGTTTGTACGGTAAACGTCCCAAATATTAAATAGAAAATAATAAAAAAAATTCGCCCATCGTGCATAATTCAATAAAACAGAAAATGATTTCTAAAATTAACTAATCAACACCTTACTTGACGTTGGTGAAACAGGCGCTTAGAGTCCGTACTATAACTGAGTACGTTAGAGTACTCAGTTAGAGTATTCTTTTTTTTATTAGAGATGGGTTTACTCTTGGCCAACAACCAGCTGGGTAGTAAGGGAGAGGCCTAAGATGGAGCGAGCTCACCCAGAAGATGCCTATTCACTCGAACTTTGAAAAGATTAGGGTTATATGAGCTCGGAAACACAGACGCAGGCAGGGAGTTCCAAACCTTGGCGGTGCGCATTATAAAGAATGTTTCAAAGCGCTTGGTTCGAAAAGGGGGGATATCGACAAGATGAGGATGATAGCCAGCCGTACGTCTGTATGTCCGATGGAAGAACGGGGAAGGCGGTATGAGCTCATGCAGCCCCTGAGTACACTCACCGAAGTATATCTTATAAAAGACATATAGACTTCGATGCACAATATACATATTAATAATACATCCTACTAGTAATATAGATGTATGAATGTTTGTTACCGTTTCACGCATAAACGGTTCTTTGATTTTGATGAAATTTGGCGCACAGATAGTTTATTACCTGGATTAACATATAGGATACTTTTTATAATGGAAAATTCAACTCAATTTTAACCACGGTTGTCCAAAATGTAATATTTTGCCAATGTAATATTTTGGGAATATAATATTTTGAGAATATAATAATTTGCGAATATAATATTATGCTCACAAGCGGTCGAGGTATCAAAATAATAAATGCGAAGGTTTTCAAAGAGAATTTTATTAACAACAGACACAGCTTTTGTCCGCGACTTCATCCGCTTGATTTGATTGCTAATATTTTTGTCGAGCGTCAATTTTTTATTTTAGATGAAGACATGAAAGGTACTCGGGAACAGTATTTTGTTTTGAGATGGAAACTGTTTTATGACGATCGGTTGAGTAGTTAAGGCGTGAAAGAATAACATACAAAGAAACAAACTATTATTATTAGAATATGTAATGTAATGTAAGGACATATTCTTGTAAGTAATTAACTAAAGTATAATAATTTTTAAATCATTCCTGTGATGACATAACCTACGGTTTGACAAACACACGGAATGAGTGATGAATGGCTTTACTAGCTTGATAATTGCGTTTTTTTACATCCTCAAACAGGTTTCGAGTTGCGTGCTTACACGTTTTTTTATTTGCATTATAGAGCCCCGTGGCTTTGTATGTAATAGTTAATGACTACATAAAAACATGTCGCAATTTGGTAAAAAGTCTCTCATGTTACCAGTCAGCATCAATCATTTTTTTCTACGCAAGGTGATGGAAGTGAATTAAAGCTCTAAGTGCGTACGGTCTCCGTTGAAAAAATGTGAGAAAAATTGCGTCGATTACCTCTAATGACGGAGTGATGCTTGGCGCCTATATATTCGGCAGTCGTTAGATAAAGCGGCATTACTTCGACCTTTGTCTTCATTTCTTCTCACTTTATTGTCGCAGTTTTATTATCAAATCTCCTTGTACAATATTATATTTGAAATAAAAAAAAAACTAAAGATATGTGAGTAAGCAGGTATGAGGTTTTTCTTAGTTCGCTAAAAGAGCAAAATAAAATATGTAAAAATCGGTAAAAATATATAATGTACATCAACATATATGACAAAGTCCTCCGCCGCGTCTGTCTGACTGTCTGTTTGCGATAAACTCAAAAACTATTGCACCGATTTTCATGCAGTTTTCACCAATTGATAGAGTGGTTCTCGAGGAAAGTTTTAGTATATAATTAACAAAGTTACGCGGGCAAGGTCACGGACAGCAGCTAGTTTTATATATAAACGTCCTTGTTGCTCTATGGTAGATATAAACTTTTCGATGTCTTAAAAGTTAACACATTAAGTTAAGTTTGCACACAGAGGTTACGTATTACCATCATATTACTCTATGTTGTGTCTTATGACATGATTGATTATCATGGCATGTCACATTTCTTGCGTAACTAATTATTATGATTTGACAATTAAGTAATAGACTGTGATGGCTCAGCGGTCTTTCAATTAAAATTAAAAAAGAAAATGATTTGATCTGCAAAATAGGTTTAAAAGGAACTTACCTATAGTTGAAAGTGTAAGCTATTCGGGATTTCAATTTACACACACCGATTTTTACTATCCCATTCACCATCATCATCTGCCTTAGGTCACCAAAGAGCAAGACTAAATGCAATCCGCATATAATACAAAGTTATTCCACAACTTTTTACCATATGAGGAGCTATCAAGTGAGCGCTACGCTGATATTAATTAAAAATGTAAAAGCAGTAGGTAATTAAATCGAAAATGTTAAATACTCTGTACTTTAAGTTTAAAATACAAACACCGATGCTTACTCGGAGACATTAAATTGGTATAATTGAAAACGTATGCTACTTTGACCGCTAAGGAAGCCGGGCCAATAATATAAACAAGACTCAAGATTAAAGGGCGGCCTATAAAACTTCACAAATAAATATTGGATCGCACTAATTATCATAAAAGTATCTTCGTGCGTTAGTCGTGAGCCCATTACCAAATAGCTGTCATTAAGGACCGTGCATGATAAGCGCAGAGCGAGTAAACGCCACCCACGGTGAATGCGTCGAAGGGACGAGCTGGGAACTGGTATCTGCCATTACACTATTGCAAATGTCTAAAGGATGCTAGGGCAATAATTATCAAGACGTTTAAAGACAGTAGCGAAACTATTCGTTCCCAGAGGGAAAAAAAAGTATGGAACTGTCAGTGGAGCTTCTGACTGCACTAAAGTTTATTCATGGTTTTTGCTTTATTGTAATATCTTCACATTTCTTTCGCTATTTACACATAGCTTTATTTTTTTATATATAAGAATATTTTCAGCTTATGATCTTAATACGTTTGATTTAATTAATTATATTTTAACCATGTAGTACTATTATTACTTATGCTGTGGTTCAATCAACCTAATATTTGTCCTAAATTAAAATAAATCTATCCTGGAGAATTAAGTATATCTGGGTATAACAAATTAAATCGTGGATATGTGGATCTAATCCCCAGAGTCACTGCATTAGGGAAATTCTTCCATTATTTGAATTCCCCCATTTCAAATGGACGTAGGCTTTGTTGATATACTTACTTACCTTTATTGTAAAGAAAGCGGGGACGAAATGTTCTATCTTTAAAAAAAGGATTATTGCTAACTAGCGACCCGCTCCCGGCTTCGCCCGCGTCCGATAGCTACCAAACTTCACAGGATTACCCGTTGGACAAATCTGAAGATGTCTGAAAGTCTGAAAGTTCAGTCCATAGGGAACATACACACACACACACACACACGCACACACACACACACACATCGCCTTTTATATAAATATAATTAAGATATCTCAACTATATTTTTAATGATTTATCATTAGGTTTAATGATTTATTCTACCCTTTGCACACTGTCTATAATATTATATTTTTAAATATTTTTAACAAATAAATAAAAATAACAAATATTTTTAAATTATTTGTTTAAAAATTACAGCTTATAGTAAAAATGTTAAACTATCGTTTCATATCATTATTAATGAATATTTGTAAAATAAAAAACTTATATACATATAACTTTTTTTTAATAACAGCTATCACAGTGTTACAATTTAATTTTTAAGGCATCATTCCTGTTAAAAATCCTTTTCTAAAAGGCCATACATTACCGAGGATTACACATTCAAAGATAAGAAAAGTAACGTGTGAAAGTTAGAGCATAAATTTCGTCTTCATTCTCTGCTTGCGTTTCGATCGACACGATTGGCAATGTCAGATTATTCCGTTTCGACAGTTCCACGGTTTTTTTTACATTATCTTATAGCTTTGAAACTTTTTATTCCACTTTTATTATAAGATATTTTTAATTTGATATAGATAGGCAATTCTAGATAGGTCTTTATATTGACAATAATACAAATTTATTTTAATATAACTTTTTTTCCGCTATTTCGCTCGATGATATTTAAATAAGTCTAGTGTAATCCGCTCGGTAGTAAAAGTTTAATTAAAAAAATGTAATAAAGTTTAATCCATTCTCGCAAATTTTCAAATTTCTAAAATTATCAGCTGTTGGTTTCTAACTAGTTTTGCTAATTGCTAACAAAAAAAACCCTGCCTCTAGTAGCCATTTTTTTCTCCAACTTTTATCAATTTTCAAACTAATTAAATATGAAATTTTTTTGGTTCCCCTAACAAACTTTCACGCCCTATTTCATCCCCTTCAAGTTTTATTTTCGCGACAAAATGTAGCTGTAACTCTACAATACTAAAATTCACCAAAATTGGTTTGCAACAGAAACAGTTATTTATTTAGTAAATAAGTTTCGAAGAGTTACTTTTGTATTATATCGTATGAACATTATTAAATTTTTGTATTCGCAATTTTACACCAGTAAATATTGTTTTCTTTGAGGGCTAGTACTTACATGAGTAGACGGCTACTGGACCATAAATTTACTTGACCATAACATCAAGTTCCTTATCCTTTTCCTTATATGAATAACTAGCTGCTACCTGCGACTTCGCCCGCGTAACTTTGTAAATTGTATACTAAAATCTTCCTCGAGACCACTCCACCCACTGGTGAAAAGAGCATGAAAATCGGTGCAGTAGTTTTTGAGTTTATCGCGAAAAGACAGACAGACGTGGCGGAGGTCTTGTTTTATTTTATTTCAACTAGGTATAATTACGACGCGCGACAAGTATTTCAAAAAATTTCAACTGTTTTTAAAATGTGTTTATTTTATAATTTATTCAACATTATAACTGCATTCCAATTAATTTCCAGACTTGTTTAGCCTTTAAATTAATTCTTACTGATTCTATCTCAACTTTAATTGATCAGTTACTATTATTCAATAATTCAAAGAACGAAGAGCTGCAGGTAAAAATTATATTTAATTACACTCTATGCAGCGTTACATATTATTTTCATCGGTCGAGTTTAGTAATAATGTCGTCACGATAAAAATCAATTGCAGAAGTCGCTCACCTCGGGAGCTGGTGGTAATAACAGTGATCTGAGGTGGCCGCAGGCGGCGCCTGAGTTTGTACTTAGCTGGGTTATTCCAGATTTAATCTTATGTCCGAATCAAATCACCTTCGTATCGGAAAGACTTTTAAGTAAAAAACCCTATGAGCAGAACGTCATAAAAGCAAAACCAAAACGTCATATAAGCATCTCGTCCTAATAGCAAATGGTCCCAATATCTAAGGAGCATAGTAGCAAAATGCATTTACAATACAGTTCAATACACAAGCTAATTAACATGAAAATATATTCTCCCTAATAAATTATGGGTCAGCGAATTTATTTTTAAATTTTTTATGTAAAGATCAGTAGACAGGCTGACAAACTACTATTTATAGTAGGTGGCTACCGTCCTCTATTAACATGACTCTATAATACACTTTTCTCTATATAAGTGTTAGGTACTATATTTTGTTTCATTACACTAATTTAAATAGGTATTTTATAAAATCAACCTTTAAAACTCATATTTTACTTTTAGTGTATTTCAAAAGATTGGCAAATAAAAGTTTGCAGCCATTGTAAGCTTTTCGAGGAATGGTATTAAACTGATAAGTGTTTTTATTTGAAACGAAATCTTTAATAGCTCCTAAGCTTGTTGTAGAATAACCCCAGAGCGAGATTAAATCGCTCCGCAATTCGACTTAAACATTGATCCAACGACAATTAAGATTGTGCAGGTAGGAATTTTAACTTTAGCGCATTTTAAAAACCATTCTCACAAACGCTTTTAGTGTTCAAAATTGTTATTGTCAAAATGAATTTTTGTCGAATAGTGTTCTTTATTTTAAGCCATATCCATTGTTTTGCGGTTCTGTTTTGCGCTTGTATTCATTTTCTAAATTCCATCAACATTCCGTTTCAACACAAAGTATGAAGCAAAAAATACTCCGCGGTCCTGTTTCACTAAAATATTGTTTAAAACGATCTTGCTATTGCAATGCAATATAAATTTTAAATCAACTTTTTGTAAACAGTTGTTTCGTATTCATATTTTTTTAACTTAGTTACTTTATTTTAATTTTTTTTTATAAATTATAGAAAGAATTTTATAGAAATTCGAAATAAAATTTTATCAAATTTTTGTTATTTGAAATCAAATGGTTATAATATAATAAATATTTAACAGTGCAAATACCAGAGTTACCGCAGACATAGAGAGTTACTTTGGCCGTTTACAATAATCACCTAATACTGAAGCTAATAATAACTTTTAATATTTGTAGATGTAGTCCAAATTGACGAAAAAGATAATTAATACAATTTGAGTAAAATAGTTTAAATTTGGAATCTATGATCCCTTTGATGTTAAATCAATAAATTATTAGTTAAATCTTTAAAATCACCTCTTCCTTTCATTATGACGTCATATAATTGGGCACAGACTTCCTTTTTTCTAATCCACAAGCAATTTATAATAATAATAACTTCCCAGCAACTTCCGGACCATTTTATGTCTTCGGTATAAACAGTCTCTAATGAAAGTTGCTTAGTATAAGTTAGTTTGTAAGTTTTTGTTTATATGGTATCGCTTGGAAGGCTCTAGTACTAATACCTTGGATAAAAAAGAACAAATAAAGCAATTAAAATCTGTTATTGAAATTTCATAATTGCTAGCCTTTCTGGCTTTATTTATTAACTGGATTTATTAGTCTTTCAAAATTTCCGATCGGATGGTTAGCCGGGTATTTACTTTAACAATTCTCGAGGTCTTAGTCGAGGTTAGTACCTAAAATCTATATCCATATGTGAATATAGGTAATTGTTAATAAGATCGCTTATATCGCAAACCACTCAACGAAGTTATTTTAACAAATCTCAGTGTTGA
Source organism: Synanthedon vespiformis (assembly GCA_918317495.1). NCBI lineage: Eukaryota > Metazoa > Arthropoda > Insecta > Lepidoptera > Sesiidae > Synanthedon > Synanthedon vespiformis. Next base: position 4,793,189 of record OU906958.1, read on the forward strand.
AATTTTAACGAATTAATTCTCATATCGACATTCATCGTAATGCATAAGTAGGGGGGCGTGAGTGCATAATTCTGTCTGATATATGTATATCTTGTACGCAACGTCGAGTCTTGCCTCATTACAGGTTGACGTTGAATGATGATCAGTGTTGAGAGAAAAATGCCGTGTTTAACCCTCGACGCTTATGATTTAATTCCTATTGGCAAAAAGTGCGACGAATCGGGGACCATTCACCTCGGGGCTATGAAGTTTTTTGCACCACACAATTAAAATAATACGTTGCAATTTGGTATCGTAACGTAACACGCTGATCTAATTGCTCTCATGTGAAATTAATTGCTATAATATGGTAACGTAAATATCACGATGTAATGCGAATTTGTTTATGATAAACTTTGATGACGCTTTTGTATTTAAACATGTGTATTTTTGTGTATATTATTCTTATTTCGTCCATTACATTACAGAGTGTCATAGCTTCAAATTGTTCGAATTGTCGACAATCCATCGCTCATAGAACAAAGCTAGCTTAGAACCGAATCAAGAAGCTTTATTGATATTACGAGTTAGAAGACGAATTAACTTCTCACGCTTATCTTATCGCAAAGTTGTCTAGTTTAATGGTGAAAGCTGTACGTTAAATTGGAACAAAATTTAGTCCCTTATCAGGTCGTCTGTCCTCCTTGTGTGTGGACGTCCTAGGCTGTCCTAGACTGGCCTACAGTCGAGAACCTTCCAGCTCCAGCGGTAGGTAGTCGGCTCGGTAAGTTGGTACATCTACAGATATACTGATTTTCGGTTTCGATCTCGCAACATTGCCCAGTCCAACTGTCCGTAGCTCGTTAAGCGACGTATAGCTTCCAAATATATCCAAACAAATAATCAAAGAGTAATAATGATCCAAGAAATAAATATAACCAAGACAAACTAAATATATATCCAATATATCCAAGATATATTTAGTAGCTTCATTAAACAATGAAAGCTTTTCTAACCGCACGGCATTGTTACAAGATCACCCCCGATCACGTACGTTTCTCGATTCTAACTTTTTCGGGAGACGAAAACAATAAAAGTGTGTCGTTTGCAGTGTCTGGTGTCCCGGAAACGGACGTTAGTCGGCATTTCCGATGTAGCCTCGCATAGGCGTCAGGCAGTATGCCAAACTCTTGCGTGACGAAATGTAACATCAGATAATATAGAAATTATTAATTACATCTTTCATAACATCAATATTATATATTGTCAGGCGATATATTGATTTACACATTTAGTCAGGCGCTATACATCCCTTAATTTTAACGCGGGCAAAGTCGCGGGTACCAGCTTGTTTTATAATATGTAATTATATAAGTCTGAAGAGTTTGTTTGTTTGTTTGGTTGTACGCGCTAATCTCAGGAACTACTGGTTCGAATTGAAAAAAACTTTTTGTGATAGTCCATTTATAGTGGAAGGCTTTAGGCTAATACATAAATATATTACATTTTGAACGCGGACGAAGTCGCGGGCACCAGCTAGTATATAATATAATATAGTGTACAATACTATACGGTTCAAGAAACGGTAAAATATGATGAATCTTGTCCGCGCAGCGTACTGAGATGCCAATCCGTACCCAAGGCGCTCTCTCATCGGTAATAAACGAACCACAAATTGACACCGGCTTGCAAAAGTGATAAACTCAAGGGAATTAATGAATATGACAAAAATAATGTTACTTAAAATAATAGCTTCTCGAGCAGTTTTTCAACGCGAACGAAGTCGACGGCACCAGCTAGTTTAAAATATTTTTCTCATTGTCTATTTATTTGTTTTTAGCTCGCAGATATACTTGGCAGCGGTGGAAAATATTCAAATTGTTCTTCGAGTCGAGGATGAACAGGGCTCTACTTTCTCTGGAAGTTTAGAGTGCTATGGAGTTTCTGCTTTAATGCGGTTAATTAAATAAAAATTTGATTAGTTTTACTATCTGAGATTTCAAGAGTTTTTTTGTGTTTTCTATACTTTTATGTGTATCGCAACGAGTTAGCGTAACACTGGGTCAGTTTCCTTACTCATCAATTTCACTAATTCCACCAGTTTACTCATCAGACAGTTTCGGTAGGTTGACAATTTTGCTAGTTTGACATTTTCCTTATTCGTCAGTTTCCTCCTTTACTTCGCTAGTTTTGCTAAAACGTTAATTCGCTAGTTTCCTTGTGTACTAGTTTTAATTTTCCATCGGTAGATAGGTAGGTAGGTTAGGTTGTCATCTGCACTAGTTTACATATTCATGTAAACTAGGTTCATGCATCTGTTTCACTGGTTTTGATGTAAGGCTTTGAACTTTGTCTTAAAATAACTTGTTCCATTCTCATTAATTTCGATCGAAATACAACTACTAATATACTAAAAAAACTAACTTTATTTTGATAGTTTTTTTTTTTATGTTAAGGTCGGCAGACAGGCTGACGGTCTACATGACGGTAGGTCGCCTAGCACAAGGGATAGGGAAAATGAGCACTCGCATTCCTTACTCACTCACTACAACACAACAGCACACGTGCTGTTATTCCACGGTGGTCTTCTGTAAGGGTGGTTAGTGCCTCTAAACAGGCTGCCCAAAATTACTGCGAAACTGCTACTGCTAAACATTGTTCTGACACATATTGTGAACCTTATATAACTTTCAATTCACTTCACAATATCGATGGACCTGAAGGCTTTCTATTTCGGTAAATAGGAAAACAACATTAATCGCGGAGAAAAAATGTATGATAGATAAAGGCATTTCCATCTATCGTGATACTCATATCGTGTGGGATATTTTCACAAAACAAGTCACGTATTAAATGAGAATATTCGGGCGAGCCTCCGACTTATTTATCATTCTACTCGGAGCTACACCCCATGAATTTTATACAAGATGGAACGATTTACTGAACAAAATTGATGGAACATCTATTGAGTGATGTCAGCGCTTGATTGAACAATGTTAGCGAATTACAGTGGAACTTCAGTATGCATAACTTAACTGGAAAACTTTGTTGAAGGAACTTTCCAAAGTCAAAGTAAAATATATATAACTATTTTAGTAGTTCGGTCAATGGATTATTTATTGGAATAATTACACTGTTAATACCAAACATAAGTTTCATTAGTACTGGTATACCAGTACTGATGAAGTATACTCATAAATTCAATTTATTTTACCTTAGCTTATTATTACGATTACTATTAAGATATTTTAATTTGGACAATAAATTTAAATTGAGTAAAAGAAAAAACCTTATGTGTCGTATACACAAGGTTATCTTTTCGACTAAAAACATAGAGTAGTATATGTAGAAAATTCACTGTTCTCGAGAGAGGCGGATAAAGTCCCGATGTAAAACCTTAGTAATGTACAGTCTGTGTACGAAAACCTTCGTCAGTTTTCCTATTTAGTCGTAGACTCTTGCCAACTAACGGACGTTTGAACTGAAATTTTGATGACATGACTGATAAATTGGCATGTTGCAAACAAATGTCGACTTTAAGGCTTTTAAGGCGACGACGAACTTTTCTCTTCTTATCTCGACTGTTATTGAAGACGGTTATGTATCAAAACTACAACTTTGGTTTTTTTTTTTAGACGTAAGTTTTTACAAAACATTTATCTTCGTCAACATTCTTTACAAACTACCACCGGTTCGGAAAGCTGTTTCTAGGGGGAAGAACTCGGCAAGAAACCCCCTAGTTGCTCTTTTCATAAATAAATTACAAAGTAATACGTAACAATACATAGCAATCTACATAACACAATAATCAACTATATTTGACTCCAAGGACAGTCATCATTTATATAATCTAATATCCTATAATAACCCTTTTTGCACAGGGTTTTCTTAATATAAACTTTAAATTTATTTATAGATAATTGTTGTATATTAGCTGGAAGCCTGTTGTAGAAGCGCAGCCTGTTGTAGGTTTTTATTAGACCTGATGTTTATGACAATGAAAGGAAGATAGGTGGTTAAATAAAGCCATAAAAGCAATAAGCAACCCCGGCTTTTCAGTCGGGACAATATGTGGAAGGACAACTGACGCCCCTCAGGTTTCTGCTATGTGCTGATAATGCTCATCTAAAGGGACCCGATCAATCCCCTCACATTGTGTACGATACAAAGTCCTTTTGATGCTTACTTATTCTTTGAGAGGGATTTTTCATACCTTAACGTTTTATTTTTAGATTGAAAGCAATACAAAGTGTATGTGGGTCAGAAAATGTTTACAGCATACAGCATATTTCTTTATTTACAATTATTAAACTTCATGTTCTGAAATATAATAAGGCTTTTAAACATCATTAGAGTTCTGAACATCTTAGATTTTTGACGTTTGTCCTATTTTTGGCGACTCAATAAAAGTTTTAATATTATAAATGCAAAATTTTGTAGGCTTTAATGATTGTTACTCAATCACATAAAAACAGATAAACGGTTTCGGATAAAATTGGGCCCACAGACGTTTTATTACTTGTATTAACATATAGGATATTCTTATCTTAAAAATTGTCGCGGGCACAACTAGTAATCTAATAGTCTAGTCCGTAAACATGTATTGCTTACCGACACTTTTGGCCCACACTTTGTATGCATTTTTTTCTGGAGCTTGATTTATTTCAACATCAATATGTACATAAATATTACTTTATTACTATGTACTTTTATTTTTTCAACTCACCTCAAGGTCTGTAGAACGTTTAGCCTGATAATTAAAACTGTATGCACACAATTTACATTAAAAATTGCAACAAAATAAACATGACTGCGTTGTTTGTTGGTGGTATAACATGTTTACTCTAAAACTAGGTCTCCAGTCTTATATGAATTAAATACGTTTACAGAGAAAGGAAAGGAGACTAGAGAATAGAGAATGGTTATTGAATGCTCTGACATCACTTAGATATGCTCCGAAACAAAGAAAACACGTAATAATTGACGATGGTCTTCTGCAAAGATGTCGCTTTATAGTCGGTAGACTTTTATTATTGTGGTTGAAGTCACAACCGGGGAAGTTTAAAAATAAAAGATATAACGCCTGACAAAATATGTAAAGCAATATAACGCCGGTCTTACATTGACGCCTGATACTTTTGCTAAGCGTTGGTTTTTTAGTTTTAGGTTCCCGTGGGTTCATCCGCATGCTACATTTTAAATTGTAGCACATTATTAATGTGCCCTTTTCAATGTTTCATACTTTTCTGTTGTTACTTTAATTTGTATTGACAAAATCTAAGTACAGTTAATATAATATAGAATATTTATTCTGTCCTTATGACCATCGATAAGATCGCAAATGAAGTTGTCGTGGTATAAAAAGAGATGAGTCTTGTTGCTTCACCTGTCAAATGGATTCGCATAAATATAAGAGTGAATGATGTTCACTGCGGTGTTCTGTCAGAACTTTGAGAAGAACAATTAATTTCGATTTTAATTGAACGCCTCCAAAATATGTTGTTCTTGCATTGATTACAATATAAACGTGGTATAAATTTTAACCATGTTCATATTTGGAGATGTCATAATAATCGATTTTATTATTCACTAGTTTGTAAGCATGAAGTATTGGTTAATTAAAATGATGTCTTGTGATGAGAAAACAAATCAAATTAATTCAAAGTAAAAACGTTATTTAGCATTGTAATAACAGGTGTCGCCAGGACGCTGCCGACTGCAGTAGAATAAAGGAATAGGAATGGATAGGAAATCGGCTCTGGCATCCCTTACTCACTCACCGAAACACAACAGCACACATGTTTTTAAATAACAGTGGTCTTCCCTTCCCCCGGTAAAAAGTAGCCTATGTTCATCACAGATAATGTCGGCTTCTAATGGTAAAAGAATTTTTCAAATCGGTCCAGTAGTTTCGGAGCCTATTCTATACAAACAAACAAACAAACAAACAAACAATCAAATCTTTCCTCTTTATAACATTAGTATAGATAATAAATAGACAAAACGAAAATAAATAGAACTTATATTGAAGTTAACACCATTTCAAGCCAACTAAAATATTAATCAGAATAAAGTTTTAATAAGCCCACTAAGTTCTGTTGAAACTCGAAGAGCCGAAAATAAACGACCCAAATTATTTATAAGTTTGTCACTTGTACAAGTGGCAGTCATTCGTAAAGCATTCTCCACAGATCATTATTCAAGACTTATCTGCTTTGTATTTCCTTTAAAAAATCATTAGTGCCACATGTTTTCTGAGATGCGATGCTGTCTACGCCTTAATAATTAAGTATTCGTACATAAAAAAATACTTTGCAGATGTTTTAGAATTAGGAAATAAAAAAATCACAAAAAAAACAAAGGAGTATAGTGACAATTTCACTAAGTAGGTCTAAAAATAATATACTCACAAAACTGAAAATTATGATACCTCTTTTGTATTGTCTTCTCTTAAAACGTTCAATATATATTTTAATTTCGAATCGTATTTGAGGATATTGTTCCAAAAAAAGAAGCGTAGTTAATTTTTTATCACCAGAATTTATAGCTCAAGTAACGGAAGTCGAAAGAGTTAAAGGAAATTGAAATAAATCTACCACATATGCAGCGAGTCATTCACAGCCCATAAAAAGTACACTTTGAAAGGGTTATAAAAATTTTACATTAACAAAAATAGAATAGATAACAATTGATCACAAATCTTCAAACGTTATTACTAATTTCGATGGTAAAACCAATAAAAACGTAATTTTTGGAGGATATTCTAGTTATTGTCCGAGAATCTATTATGTTGAATACATTCAAATGTGTTCGGTCTGAGGTTAGTCCTGAAGTACTTTAAAAAATCTAAATCAAACTTAACAATATCAACCGACTGTGAATATAATATCTCATCTCGTGTTACACCAAACACCGACACTGGCTTTATAAAATTAGGGAATCTAGTTTAAACCAGAAAATCTATTTTAACATTACATAAAACTGTCACATAACTCATGTTAATTGTAAATCGGTATCACAATCATGAATCATTTGAATAATCCGAGACAGGTACAGATTTAATTGTACGTTCTAAATTTGTATGGAGAGTGTACTGAATCGACTTTACGACGTATTTGCATTATAAAACGGTGTGACATATCGTCTGTCTGACTTGTAATTTTGCTGTGTAATGGCGCGTCCGAAGCATTATGACGTACGATGTAGGAGCGTGAACGCGGGATGAGGATCGTCGACGATTTAGGAGACTGCTTTATTAGTACGTGTGTCTGTCTGTCTTTTTATTCATTTCCTATGGAATTTAATTTATATTCAACACGTTTACAGTTTAATTTTAAATGTCATATTAGTTTCTTGGCTTAATTGTCATCATTAAATTGAATAAACTCCCGTTCGTCATTTTTTATGCGACACGCAAAGATTGCATGCACCAAAGTGGACCTATTTTAACCTATTTTTAGTCGATAGTTCAAAATATAGACTTCGTCCGTGTTGAAAGACGAAAGACATAAAGCATGACATACATTGACGACTGTCGACTACTATACGTTATACTCGTTGAATCCTTATTTTCATCAATACTAATAATTAATCTGTAAGTGTAGGTATTGTATGTATATATGTTCCTCAATAACTTTTAAACAAATTTACTGATTTTCATGAAACTTGGTAGATAAACATTTAGACGTACGGGACACAGGAAGGTTACTTTTTTCTTTTTCAACGCGGACGAAGTCGCAGCCACCTGCTTGTTTTAGATATTTAACTTGTCCGCGGCTTCACTGTCATGGAATATTGACATTATACCTTTGTCAAGCGTTGGATTTTTATTTTTATTTTATAATTAGCTGGTACTCGCGGATTTGCCCGTTTGAAATATTTAGCCTAAGCATGCTGAAATTCTAGTAGTATATATCGGCACAGAATACATAATAAAGATTTTTTTTAAATCGGATTAGTTTCGAAGATTACTCTCTACATACAAACTAAACTATTTCATTGTTCAAATATATCAGCAATGAAAATAAATTTAAACTGTATTTTCATAAGAATATGTCCAATTATATGTATGTTGTTTCCGCGTGGAATGTTATTTATATTCGTCAACGTACAAACGTACAACCTTAATTGTATTATTAATGAAGGTCTATTTGTCACAATTCGTCTTGCCGATAGGTAACGCGACATGGTTCTATTACTACAATTATGTGAACTCATTGCGTGACTGGACTCCTATTCTGTGATAAAGGAGAGCGAATCAAACCATAAAAAGAAAATACATATAGGTACACAACCATAGTAGCATGACGTAAATCCAACATTTGTAATTCGATTTTTTTCTAAAAACCTATGCTCCATTCGTATAAAAAACATCTAGGATAAAATAAAATAAGAATTTCTACGAGTCATATTAATAACGTAAATAATATAATTATTAATTAATATATTGAGATAGAGAGAGACAGAGAGAGAGAATGTGTGTATTATGTATTAATATATTAATATTTACAATACAATACCTACACTTACAGATTTATTATTAGTATTGATTGATTGACTGATAATAAGTCAAGTTTTTCACCCTTATAAATCACATATCACATTTTAAGGGTGAAAAACTTGACTATGATGTATTTTAAAAATTAAGAACCAATATTTTATTGAATTTGTTGTGAACTCGTGTGAACTCACAAAATCTTGTGTGAAAAAGAATTTTTGTGTACTTTATTAAGTGAATTTGGGAATCAGAATAGGTATGCTTGAGTGTGACATTTGTTAGCGTGTAGGTAAATTCATTAATCAATGTTGGCTTGCTTAGCGGGAACATTACTCTACCTACAAATGTGTTTGATAATAATACCTACATATTTTCGTATTTTCCGTTCTCAATTCACCCTACATTACGTATATTACATACCTACAGAACGGTTCACGATTAAAGATAATAAAGATATCTTAATTAAGATGAAGATTAACTCCCGTAATGAGTTTCAAAGTAGGCTCGCGCTTGGCAAAAGTATAGTGTCTAACGCCAACGCTTGGCAATGGCCAACAACTACATAGCTGAAGTTCAGAACAGTAAAGCAATAGCATTACTTTCACACATACGCATTATTCATTAAGAAACATTAGGGACAAAAGCAAAAATCATCCTATTCCGCAAATTCTTTGCTTTTCACCAATAAAATGCGACAATTGATTTATTGACAGGACGCGTCCTATTTTGTACAGATTCTATATAATTTGTTAGCCAAATAATCCGGGATTTAGATGCGGACCCCAACGAAGCTATAAATAAAAGCATCGCAATAAAGGCACGGAGACAATTACGGAACCCTGTTAGAAACGAGCCGAATTTCACCCACATTATAGCAAATAATAGCATACAGAAGTCCGTGTGCACGTCACCCTTCGTCGCGTTCGCTTTGCATCGATATGTTACGCCCAAATCCCCTTTATGTCTAAAATGCTCAACAGGAGACCAAATAGAGAAAAAATCGTTGTACTCAAGCATTGGGGCAGGAGCCGAATACGCAATAATGTGAATATTTATGTCGTAGGCACGTGCTGATTCGCAATAATGGTTACAAGGAATACGCATATTGGTAATTACATTCCGGGGGACGTTTATCAGTATTTATTTGCTAGTGTCATTAGAGCTTTTTATTCCATTGTTTATCTTCATTTAAGGGATAACTTGTTTATAGCTTGTTTGGATTTTTACGATAAAGATGTTATATAAAAAGGTAGGCCAATAGTTTTATTTGCTGAATATAGGTTTACAAAGCTCGCTACATTCTACCTTTTCAGACTGTGAAAGAATTCTAAGTACACAAAAAATTAAATAAGAAAAGAAAGCTAATTTTACACGGTAAATATGAAAATCAAATATTTAAAATAATTTTAAATAATAATTATTATAACATGTTGTGTTGTGTAGATAATAGTACAATTAATAATTAAATATTTTATTTAAATCGGCATTTGCTCACGTGACGCGTTTAGTAATTACTATGTAATCATATACAATCTATGATCGATCAACTGGAATATTGAAAACTGTTAATGACTGTACTGGATTATGTCAACTACATCTCCAGTAAGAAAGTTAACAATGAGCTTATGTCTTAACCAAGTTTTCTATCTCAATTTTATCCAATATAATTTGTTTTGTGGTTTCTCCGCACAATTATGAGAGACAGAGTGAATAAAATAGACAAAATTTATAGTGTGAACACTTAAAATCATTACAATTTCCAAGACAGTTTACTCGTGTCTTCTATATGGATTCTTTCCTCTTCAACTGAAATGAAATTTTATTTAACTAGTAGTAGAATGTTCCATAATGTCTGTCTTTATGTCCGCTGTGGCCCGTTTACGGTTTAATCTACATCGTTAGCATATTGTTTACGAATTCGAACCGTGGTAGTCGCAAAATTGATGCACCAAACAGAATAACCTAAACACGGACATTTCCGTAAACAGAATGCGTACATTATCGAATAAATTTAAGTCTCCACGAAGCTAATGTCATTTTTTTCCCGATTATTCACAAGGGGCAGGAAGGCAGGCATGTAACCCTCGGGGGAGACAGTGTACAGTACGCTTCTAACTCTATTAAGACGACTTGCTGCGTACTCGAGGGACGCCGCATCGCTCAGGGGCAAGACGATAGAAAAACATTTTATACTGAGAAACGCCACCTGTGAGGGTAAATTGAGAAATTCTGATCAATCCGTCCATTCCTTTTGTTGGGAAATTCGATTTAGATACCTCCAGTAAGAAAATGATTAGATTCGTTCACGATATTGCCACAAAGAATCTATACGGGGACAAGGAAAACAATGGCCGTCAAGAAAATGAGACTGCAGTTTTTCAGTTGCAATTGGTCGGGACGGCCCCTAAGCTTAGCGAACGCGGGTTTAACCGCAGACGAACAAAGACACCGAATCGCCTCGCCCATCTTGATTTATTGTGCAATATCTATAAAATGAAATTGAGGATTGTAAACTATGCTACATTTTTATAGTAGACTTACCAACAGATGTACGAACATTCAACGCCTCGAGGGACGATGGGGACGGTATAATATTGTTACTGAAGTTTAGGCAAGGAGAACCATTGCTGGGCAAATTGTGATCGTAGGGTCACCGCTCGTTTATTTACACGGTCATATTACTACGAAACAAAAACTGAGTAATTTATTACTAATATCATAAATCATGTACACCCATGATACTAAAAAACTTCCTTCCGGCTCAACGGATTTTGATAAAATTTGGCACACAGATAGTTTTTTGCCTGGATTAACATATAGGATACTTTTTATTATCTAGAAAAAATATTAGGTTTCCGAGGGATGGTATAAAAAATTGAGCGCCAATATCGCCATAGACAACTCCACCGTGCGTCACTCATATTTTTTCTCAGGCGTTAAATTATCATTTTCCACCGCAAAAAAAGTCGCAGGCATCAGTTAGTGCTTAATAAGTGTAATAAAATACTTGCCTGCATTGTCGCTGAGCTATTTTTACTTAATAAAAATAGAGTAGACACGAGTTATAGATGTCATAACAGTATATATGCACCATTAACATTGAAAGTTATGGCGACGCAGAACAGTCTGTGTTAATCCATTTTATTGTAGAAATGTGTTATAAATGCAGCCCAGGATAGAGTATAAATTGATTTAGACTACCCGCAACAATAATTAGAATCGTATGATATATGGTTCGTGGTAGCGCCGCTTGGTGTCTATTTGTAATTTCATAGCAGACGGTCTCAATGAATTGCTATTTTGAATAAAAATATACTTGTAATATCGATTTTTATAGACAATTTCATATACATTACAAAAATTATCATGGTTTTAAAGTTTTCCGGATGATAACCTGGTGACAGTTAAAAACCATGATTAAGATAAAACCTGCAAATAAATAATAAAAACTGATTAGAACGGATATTATCTGCCTTCATATCAGGTGAGATTGTGGTCAAGACTTGATCTAATAAATAAAAAAAACTTAATTAGATAGATAGTCACAATTTCCATTTTTCGTCTTGTGATTTTTTCATACTATGTTTTGTCCATGACTTTTCGCACGACTTTTCGTATCATTTTTCACACGACTTTTCGAAAAATTATCTAAATCTTAGTGAAATCTCATCATAATTGTTTGTGTCTATTTATTTTAAGACACTAGGCATACAATTTTATAACAAGTTTATAGAAGTTATTTTTAAGAAATAATTTATATAAGTAATGGTTTCCGCGAAAAATATTATCCATGAAAGTTTTCCCAAATGTTTTCCATGAAAATTACATGTTTCTAAAGAGCGATGTTATCCATTTTTATGTCATTTTCCTTTATAATACGAGGTAAAGTTCACATTTTGTCGTTCCCGGCCGATACATTCGACATGGCAAGAACAATACACTATTGTGAAATTGAAGCTTCCAACCAACTACACCAGTTCTCCTCTACAAACATTATATTTTTCACAAAAATAAATTCACTCTTACCGTAATTGTCTTAAGGTCCTTTTTAAACTGCTCAACATTTATTTCATTTCCATTTATAATCGTTTTACGAATATACATACTCGTATTTAATACTTAAAATACATACGGCTTATTAAGTTCTAAAATAACTAACATAACCATTTAAAATTAGTATAGATATATGTATATGTATGTACTTAATAAGTCAACTAAATAAATGTCCATGTTAATTTAACTTTAGTTTTTTAAAACCTATTATATTCATTGTTTTAATGAAAAATCTTTCCTTTCAACCGACTTCCAAAAATTCGACTCTATATTTTTTATGTTGTTACCTCATAACTTTCGACTGTGTGAAACGATTTTTATAATTCTTTTTTTATTTGAAAGCTAGTGCTTCCCGTGTGGTCACATTTAAATTTGGTTCCGTTCTGACAATGGAATCCATGAGACAACGGTTTTGTTAAAAAGAGTTATTTATGGTAAGGTCCACTTGATGATAGGGAGCCACCGCGTCTATAACATAAGCAACGCCATAGGTGCTCCAAATGCGCTGCCGACCTTAGAAAAATTAAGGAGAACCTTAGAAAAATAGAGGTAACAGGCTCCGGCATCCCTTACTCAGTCACCGAAACACAATAGCACATAGGTATTCTTTATAGGGGTGGTTACGCCAAACGAATTTCCCAAATGCCTGCGAAACGCAGTGTGCCCTGCTAGTACTAATATCTGCTAAAAACATACTAGTTTTAATATTAAGAGACGTTAAAGTTTAAAGAAAAATGAAGGCTAAATCACCCGGCTAAAGTCGGTTTCAGTCCTCAATAAAACGTAATAAAAACATGATCGGTTAACGGAATCCGTAAGCGAGACACAATTAAAATTTAGTTCGCCTCTAGTGACGACGGTGTAATCCCGATAACAGCTCTACATAAATCAGTTAATGCTGCTCACGTCAGCATGACCCAACGTGCCACTATTCCGAAACACCCTAATTTACTATCGCATTAGATGGCCCGAGCGCCTATTATTTATACAAAACGGCGAAGCTTAAAATTAACGAACCAGCCATTTTAATTCGCAGTGAACGTCCAATTAACCCTATTAAAACGTCGATATCTCTATTTATTGAGGTGGACGATTTAATTAAAACGCAGCAGTTGACGGTTACCACTTCATATCGAATGGAAATTGTAACGATCGGCGCAAATTACAGCTGTACTACGAGTATGAGCGCTGACACTGACGATTCGCGAGCTCGCGGTATTAAAGAGAAGATTTGTCGGTATTTTGTCGTAGATGGAAGCAAAAATGAAGATACGTACATTAATGTACGTTACGTAATCGATAAATGGGCTATGTAAAACTAAATGTCTGAAAACTCATCTCCACACCACAATGATAATTCCAATTAATTGATCACGTATAATAATAGAGTCGACAAAGACGCCAAATAGTACTTAGTGTCCTCTTTGGGTAACGTAGGTATTTGAGCTTTTGTATGGGAGTGATGAATCTGGTACGAAGTAACTCTTATTTAATCTGAGCTTTGGGCTACTGAATGATACTGAGTTCATTGGACTCAGTTCATGAGGTCCATCCGCTTCACGTAAGTCACTAATCTGCTTTCTTTTCGCATCAATCTAAGTCTTTCATAAAGAAAATGTCATTATTGCGTTTGGGTTACTCGCATAATGACACATTATGTAGCCAAACGCACAATGACACGTGCTGTCTACGCAAAACGACTTACGCAAATTGACACATATTCTTAATCGCAAAATTGTCGTATGAGTTACGTGATATGTTTTATTTGCCATTAGAAAGGCGTATGCCTAAGTCATACTTCATAAACAATAGCAAATTTTATACAAAGATACTAATTGGAACAACCGGAAGAGATAGTGCCAGTAACGCATACAGAGGACAAATTTAGAGTACACATTTAGAAATTTAGAAATATGGGATATTTATAAAATTGACATTTATAAAAAAATATTTTAAAAAAATACTACTATTAGAATATTTACATTTTTTTTATTTCATTTCCATATATTATTATCAGTTAGATATATGCTACATATACAAATTAGTACGCATAGAATGTATTATACTATACATCTAATTGGCTTTTATGTATATTGCAGTAAGTCTTTTAGTAAAGCTATTGCTGACCTTGTTTAAAATAATAAAATATTATACCTATACTTTTTTAATAAATTACTTAAAATCTTAATGACATACTTGATTCATTGATTAATAAAGACATTCACTGATTTGTAGACGCATGGTAGGTTAATGTTGAAGAAAGCAAGACGATGCGTTCGAGTGGATGGCAGGACATGGGCAACAGGCGAGGCCCACACAGTTAGGCTCAATTTTAAACAATTACTGTTGAGCGAAGGGTAAATGTTTGCATTCGACTTAGAACGGCCCGGTGGATCGCCCACACGCGCGCTTGACAGGTATTCATTACAGCCACGAAGCACACGATGCAGTGCAGCCTTCACGGCGAAATGGCCCGCAAACACACGGGAATTTTTAAATTTTCAATTCCCTTTCGACAAGCGTACGGGTGATTAAAACGTTGAAATTATACAGATGAATTTGCTTTTGCGATGCAGTGGGCAAGTGAACTTTTATCGATAGCTTTTAGTATACTCGACGTTGAATTATGTTCGTTGACGACGTAAAAACAATAAAAGCGGTGATCAAATTTTTTACAGTTTTTCAACGTAATATTAGTAAATATAAATCTTATATTATTAGAAAAGAGTATTAGTAATATTAGTAATAATTAGAAAAGAATTAATATTCTAATATTAATTAGTAATATTAGAAAAGAACTACCGGGTGTTTAGAATAATGATCGAAATCCAAACTTAAAACTCGAGAATGACTGGACCAATTAAGCCTTTTTTTCAGATATTCATTGAAGTCCGAGGAAGGTTCTTATGAAGAGAAAAAACTGGAAATTCGTGCGGTTCGCTAGTTGCAAACGATTTTATCAGTAAAACAATCATTTTACTAGTACTGAATAGTATATCATTTTAAGTGTAGACTTGTGATATTGAATAAATCTATTATATTTATTAGATTCATGGCGTATCATTCAAAAAAGAAGTTATTGTGTTTTCGCTATAAATAAATGCAATTCATACTGTGGACATGTTGAAGCGTTTATAAAGTATTTGCCTACGTGACAAGGTACAAAATAATCTGAACGAGTGCAAGATAAATGTTTAACTTTGTTTTATGTTATGTTGGCTTTTATTGCCGCCCACAGTCCACTATCGTTTATCAATCTTCTCCCACGGCCCTAGATATTGCACACAAATAATAGAAACAGAAAGGCTTCTCTATTATCATCATAATATAAGTTCTGATTTATTATTAATGTTTTATGATAAAATTTATGGAATTACGAAATCGACTATAAAAAATTTAGTGATTAGGTACTTTTATATTTATAAAAAAATATGATCCGACCTACTTTATTCTGGAAAAATACATACTTTATTCTGGACTAGCTGTTGCACGCGACTTCGTCCACGTAAATTTATAAAATATAACCTATGTTACTCGCTGATACTATAGCTTCCCAACAGTAAAAGATTTTTTCAAATCGGTCCAGTTGCGGAGCCTATTCAATGTAAACAAACAAATCTTTCCTCTTTATAATATTAGTATAGTATAGATGAAAAGATTCCCTATGTCCTTTTATGTCTCCCTCAGGTTGTGAGTGCAAAGTTTCATAATAATCGGTCGAGTATTTAAAGCGTGAAAATATAATAAACAGATAGATAGTGTTGATTTCACATTTATTTTTAACATAGTATAGATATTCTAATTGTGCCACCTGCAACTGAGTGTATTTGCGTTGATAGAATAAAACATAAGGTGCAAGGTATAAAATTTAGGGAAATGGTACAATAAGCTGTGCTATCCTATTGTTCTAAACACAAAAGCACATGTGCTATAATTTCACTATAGCCTTTCTGTATGGATACGGTTAATCGGGTTAATGTGCCAGACAGTCACCAAACAATGAGTTCAAAAAATAAGTTATAATAAACTTAATAAATGGTATTTATTTATAAACGTCCAACATTTTACTTAAGGAACTAAGCATGTTTGAACATTCCATTTATCAAGTTACGGCGCGTGATTAAAAATAAGCTTTACAGATTAAAATTCCTTCAACCCTTAGCGACACGTCCCTTAAAAAAGAAACAGTATTGCAAGGGGGCGATGTCTTAGTAATTCGATACGCATTTGTGATTTATTGAAATATCCCGAATATCTTGGTGTTGTGTAAATCGTTCTTAAGGGGAGATAACCTTCGTTTGCTTTTAGAGTAAATCTCATTTTACAAACAAATGCATCATTGTGTCATCCGGTAGAAAAGTGATACTTGGGTGTTAAGTTGTGAGGATCCGGAGATAAGAAATGTATTATTAAGGATTATTATTATGTACACAACGAATCATTACTGTTGTGCGTGTCTCTTTTGAGAAGTATTATGTACTTATCAACTTACAGGCTATATATCTACATATATCTATATATAAATCACATATAATAAAAATCGAAAACGAGCCTTCTCTGTACATCATTTATGCGTACCGATAGACAGTAGAGTTTTAACTTAATATGACTATTTCGGCGTCACAGCCCTCTCAATTTCATTTAGATCGATACTTACTAATAAATAAGTCGCGGGCAACAGCTTGTATAATATAAAACAAATTTAAACAAATCCTGGGGCATAATAATAACAAATTGTATCATAAGAGATTCTACGAATTCTCACAAAGCTTTGCTAAAAAAATTTGGCAACAAAAATGTCTATAAAAAATTAATTATGACTGGGAAGCAAGCGGCTAATTATAATTGATAATTCAGCACATTTTTTGCATTTTTATTAGCTCCCTCGAATGTAGAACGCGGCCGGTCGAACACAGCACGGCCGTGCTCCCACATAATTAGCGAGGTCCGTATCGCGCTCGCCCGCACCTACTTTGCATATTTTGTTTGCGCAAACATCGCCACTGTTTGACTGTTAAAATCAAGGTTCTCCCGGCTCCCAACTCCAAGCAGGGACAAACAACTAAAGCCATAGGTCATCCCTCCACCACTGCCAGTTCCGTGCAACCGTTTAGGCACGAGTTACAGAATATATCTTACGTTTTGTATTTTAGGTAAGTCTTGTAACGCAAGGATGGGTCATATAAATTAGATATAAAGTACCCAAGAGGTCTTGATTTTAAAAGTTTGAAATTTGAATTGATTTATAATGAGAATTTATAATGATTTCTTTTTACTTTATTTTCTGATTATAAGATTTAATTTTTATTTCAAAATATCTTATTTAATGATCACGTTTTCTAACCTCGTTTAAGTATATCAATGTAAAAATAAAATTTAATATAGCATTTCTCCTCTTTAAATAACATAAAAAAGTAGATCTGTTTTTTTTTAAACTGTTTTTTTTTTGTAAAAACTTTAAATAAGAAATAAATCGTCCTACGACGATCGAAATCCTAGAAAATCGAAAAAAAAAATATTCCATAAATCTGGACGATACCTACCATGACTGCAGCTTTATTAACAGCAATTATAATGTAATTGGATAAAATAATGTACATATGCAGGTCTTAATATTTTTATAATCAATAAGTCGTGAATTGAAATAAAACACGCTTTGTTGTCATTTCCAGAATTTCTAGAATTGGAATATGTAAAATTGTACATTAAAAGTAACATCTAAATAAAAGGTATTTCTGTTAGCCATGTTTTGTGATGCTTTATTAAGTAATATATATTAGATGCCTATTAGTGATTATCTCATAATACAAGGTAGTCAGGCTCCTTCCACTTACAGCACTTTAATAAAAATACTACAAACAGTGAAAGAAGTGCTGTAGAAAAATGTAATTAACATAGTAAAGTTCTGTCGTATTTGAAATGCTGTCGTTTACGAGCAATTCGTCGGCTCTCAGCTAATGGTTCGTAAATCCGTACGAACAAAGACGGACACAATCCCTTCGTGTCCATCAAAGAGCCATGTATTAGAGCAATGAAAGGACCGGATTGCCCAATCTGAAACTCCGGCTCCGATGAGAATCGACTAAATCCACTTATATTTTCTTATTTCCCATTCCCTCAATGAAAATCTTTCTAAAAGCCTTTTTGTTGGCGCATAACAATCCAAAAACTTGTGCCGTTTCGTAGAAACATATTTCTTTTTGGCAAACATTTTTAATAATACTTAATTTTTTATCGAAGGTTGTTTTGTGAGATTAATCTCAAATAGAGGTTAATGTTGATTTCTTTTTTATGTTTGACAAAATAATTACATTTTAGTTTCGAGAAAAATTAATAATTACATAAAATTTAAGGCTAGGTTTTTGGAGAAAAGTGTTACTAGGTAATTTTCGACGAATAGTTTTTGATGTCTATGAACAGTTGAGTAAAATCATCGAAACTGATAATAAACATTAAAATTATTTATATTAACCCTTCCATATTCCATTTGAAATAGTATCAAAACTCAAATGAATTTATTTTCAAACACATTTATTTTGTTTCCGAAATGCTGTTAAAGTTTTATTCGGGTCGTTGTTTTTAGTTTCAACGGCTTATACGAAGCCCTTGTGTTGGAATGCGATATGTCTAATGCCCAGTGATTTATCGAGTGTAGTAATGCTTACTTTTTAACAGGGGACCAAGTGGGGTAGATAAAATACTAGCAATTGAGCAAAAGTTGTTGCAAGTGAAACGCGAAACTTGAACTCCCTTATCTTGACTTGAACTTGTGAGATATATTTTTGAGTTAACTCATGAATTCGGAGGGCGTTATCTGGCATAGACTTCAATGTATCTAATTCTTAAGTCCTACTCTTCGACTAATATATATTTTATGTAATGGTTAGCATCAGACTGATGGTCCAATTGATGCTATAGCTGGCTACCATCGCTATAGGCTATAGGCTATTGCATTCCTTACTTACTTCCCGAAGTATTATTTAACGACGGTCTTCTGTAGGGGATGGTAGCTGACATCAGATGAACTGTATAATTTATGGCTTCAGAGCCTTTAAATTTCATTTAACTTTTATAATCTGTACACTAATAAATAGCTCTTTGTCCTGCTGTTACTTGGTTTGGCCAAAGCCAACTTTGAAAAGTTTATTTCCAAAGTAATTATGTATATTTACTTACTAGCTGTTGCATGCGACTTTGTCCGCGGAACTTTATGAAATACTAGCTGGCGCCCGCGACTTCATACATACATATATACATACATACATACTACATAAGTACATATATACATGATAGTAGTTCCCGCTCAAAAAATGACTTGCTTTTCTCTCATTTGTCCGGTGATTATATTTACATTGTTGTAATTTGTTACGACGCTAATACCAAATAATCCTAATTAATATTATAAATGCAAAAGTCAGTTTGTTTGTTTGTTACGCTTTCACAAATTAACTACCCAACCGATTATCATGAAATTTTGATACACGTTGTCATGTGTACAGAAAAATATAATACATAGATTGCCTTTTATCTAGAAAGGAGCATTGATCCCGAAATAGAGAGGAATACTTTATTTTTAATCTATTTTGATAATTTTCATAGGAATATATTGGATCTGTTCCAATATATTCCTATGGACTGCAAGCCTTTACAGGGTCTTATGATCTTTGAAGTCTAATTACTTGTAAATAATTGTTTCAGATAACAAACTATCTCGGTAAAATGTCGTTGCAAACAAAACATTAAATAGTGCTTTAATATATTCAGATGCGCCAACACACACTCGATTATCTGAACGGAGATCGAGTACAGACGCTATTGTTGCATCAGAAAATTACTGTTCACATTATCAAGAGCGCATTTCCCTCGGGTAGGGTCGACCATTAACGCCAACTGTTCACATCGGTGTTCCTTACTATCGTAGGTAATATATGGTACGCGCGGTCCCCGCACAGTAATCGCAAATCTAAGAATACAATGTCAATGAATTTAAAAGATAAAATAAAACCACAGTATTACATAAATGAAAGAAATTCTTACAATTGACTTTTGTTCAATTGTAGCATATTATACATACTTGTGTACATATTGGTGTATAATAAAAACATTTTATTGCGGTTTTTTGGGTCCGTGGTGTTCGCCCACAGTGATGTTAGCATCCGTGGTGTTTCATTTCAATAAGAAAAAAAATCATTTCCCTTGTACACAATCGCCGATTGCGAATAGATCTTAAAATGCGCGACCTATAACGAGTTGGTAGAAGTTGAAAAATAAAATTTCCTTGCTACCGCATTTATGTTTCTTATACGTTTATCTTTCAACTTATTTACTATTTCAATTCATTTATTATTTTATTAACAAAATTCACTAACGTTTTGTGTAATTTAAACTAATAATTTAAATTGTGGTTTACTGTACTAAGTCGAAAAGCACAAAAAAGTATGAAATTTAATTTATTCAAATCGTGGGCAAACACCTCGGGTGCTAACACCACTGTGGGCGAACACCACGGACCCGGTTTTTTTACATTCTTACTTAAAATTAATGCCTAAACTAAATTTATTTTAAAATATTATTATCAATCAATCAATACTAATAATAAATCTGTAAGTGTAGGTTGTCATTCAGCTTGTCTCCCGACAAAGGTCTCCTCTAAAGATTTCCACTTAGTTCTGTCTTTTGGTGTACGAGTCCACATTGGTCCAGCCACTTTTAAAATTTCATCTTCCTATCTTTTGGTCTGTCTACCTCTGTTTCTTTTATTATCTCGTGGATACTACATATTCTGTCACTGTCCTAGTCCATTTCTCATTTGTCTCTCGCATCACAATTGTCCTGTCCATTGCCGTTTTAATTGTTTATAGCATTCTTAAAATTAGTGCGCCAGCACTTGCATATTCAGAAATGAATGAAGATTTTATTTATTTATTTATTTTATTTAAGAGAAATTTACAGGTATAATTACTTAATAATAGTGGTGAGTAAACAAACTTAACCTAATATAAAATTTCCATTTATAGATAACAAAAACAATTGAAAAAATTACTGAAAAAAAAAATTATAGGCCACTGAAATTTAAGTAAGTATTGACACAAAGTTGTTCGTGTAGGCAGAGTATCATAAAAATATTAATAAATCTGAGAACACTATAAACTTAACCAAATATGTAAAAGTATACTAACAGTTTAATATTAACAATTATATTTTTGTCCTTTCTGTCTGTCGTATAGATTACATACTATCTTTGAAAAATATGTGATCGTGCAGACTTTGAAAAGCGGATGTTGCAACCCACAATAGTTTTCATTAATTGTCTCGACCTTTTGGTAACTTTTGTTTAATTAATGTGTGTTACTTTATTTCGAACAAACTCAAAAACCGTTCTGTCATATCCACCAAACTAATTGATTATTTTTTCTTTTGACAAAGTTTATAAACGTTCACTTTTATACTCAGTTAACATGGAAACCAAAATTTTCATTTTTATTCCAAAATTAAAATAAATTATTAAGACATTTTTGTAAAGCTGGCTTCACTAAGTTACCCGCAAAATTCTGTCTTTAGTTTTTATTTGGTCAAAGCTTTTACATACATCATGTAACAATAATTACTCATGTAATAATAATTACTCAAAAGTCGTTACTTGTAACTGAATTGTTACTTATGTTTATAAACTTAATAATGAACAAAAACAGTTTTATTTCACGCGTCATTTTGGAGCTATATTAAAAATTCAATTAAGTAACATTTTATTGAAATATTAACTGACGGGATAACTGTAATTTAATTTTCTGCGAAATATTAAAAATTCGTTCATAAAATATTTTTTTAATTAAGGCGAACGACGAAGACAAAGAGACAATAACTTTTTATAGGCAATTCTACATAACGTAGGAGTTCATTAATGTCATGCAAATATTCACTTAGGGAGTAATGAAATGTTAACATAAAATAACCTGAATAAAACGCCGTAATAACAGGCTAAGGTAGCAATCACATTATATTTAGACACTAATAGTCGTAAGAAACACGAACTTTATAACTTTATAAATAAAGACAGAAGATAAAAGTTTTGAAATGACATTTTAACATTCTTAAATTAAGGTTTATTTGGGTGAAAACTTTGCAGTTATTATATCTTTATATTATAAAAGGCGACGTGTGTATGAATGTATGTTTGTTCCCTATGGACTCCGAAACCGCTGAACCGATTTCGATGAAATTTTCAGAAAACCTTCAAATTAGTCTAGCGGGTAATTCTGTGAAGTTTGGTAGCGATCGGACGCGGAAGAAGTCGCGGGCAAAACCTAGTAATACATATAACTTAAATTGACATCAACAAAAGCATGTTTTTGTTGTATGTACTCGTATGTATGTATATTGTATGTATCTAAATACTCGGCGTTTCGATGATTTCACATATACTGTTATTTTTTAAATAACCTGTTAATAACAGAGTCAAAGAGCTATGAACGCTTTTTTTTTTAAATGTGAGCGTTGCACCAAAAATGCTGTACAGTCTTTGCCCTTCTTAAACGCTCTATGTGTTTGTGGAATACACTTATGAAGAAAAAGGTTTATGTTAGTCTATACCAGTAACGTAGGTAACATGGACTCCGTCAATCCGGTGTGGAGTGTAGACTAGATTTAGGCCACGATAAGGCCGTCATCACACGAAGCGCTAAAGTATTCTTTATCAGACGCCCGGTTTTAACACCAACCACGACGCCTCCTTTGTAATGCTTTGATAAGCTTTTTCAAATGCTCTCGCTATCTTTTCGAATGCATCTTTCATATATATTTTAAGTTATTTTTTTTAAAACCTCAAACATATTGGAATAGCTGTTGTCAGCTCCTTTCAGACCGTTCAGACTGAAGTACTGTACTGAAGTAATTGTACTGAAATTGGTTCAGCTTCATACATTAAATTTATGTAGATAAAAGTTTAAATTCCAATTGATCACTAAATGCGAACATTCAATGATTTTGGTTGATAAACTTATTTTTTATCATATTAACGTAATATTGTTGTACTAAATCGGTTCTAACTAAAGGTTATTTAATATAAGGTTATTTATAAGGTAACTTAATATGATATTATAAATTTGAAAGTTTGAATGTTTATTCCCTGGATGTTGTTTATTACTTGGATTAACATAATAGAATAATTTTTAACTTGAGAAAAATGTTAGGATCCAGTGGGATTTTCAAAAAAAGAACTACAGCACGTACGAAGTCTATGAGGAATATGCTAATCCAGGTAATAAACTATTTGTGTATCAAATTTCATCCAAATCCGTTAAACAGTTTCGGAGATTAGTCTGTATCGACAGATAAAAAATCTAATACGTATTTTTGATATCGGTAATAAAAGTGCAATATTTTTTTTAATATTTAATGTAAGTACAGACACTCCTCGTTTACGATTTTTTTATATATGTAGGTACGTTTAATTTCTTTGTTATTAAAATTTAATGAATGAATAATAATGAATGGTTGAAAAACCTAAAAAAATATTAGCTCAACAAAATTGAGACCTATTCACGAAACACAAGTTGATATTCAAAGCCCGAAGCTGTGTTAAAGACCCCTGTCAATCTCATTTTATCCTTTAACCTTCGCTCAATTTGTTATGATTTGGGACTCCACAACTCAGCGTTATTTCTTTTAAGTTATTGTTCTTAAACGTTGCTGTTGGAAACCTCTTTTTTCATTGACGAATTGTTTTCAATTGACTGGCTGTTAAATTGTATTTCAAATAAGTAGAAATCGTTCGGCAAAGCACGCGTTAAATTGACTTGAGGTCAATTGGCCCAACACAATCAAAGACAAAGCATATTGAGTACAAGATGACCAATACTTTGATAAAAATATCAACACAACAAAACCTAACTAAGATTTTACTTAGCCCTAATTAAAAGACCAAAATACATATATACTAGCTGGTTCCAACATCTTCGTCCGCGTTGAAAAATGATAAATATTATATACATAACACCTGAGAAAATATCTCACGTAAAGATGTGTCGAAGGTAGCATCGCCATGGCGACAATAGAGCCCAATTAACATTAAAAGGATAAAAAGTAGATAATAAGATATATATATATATATATATATCTTAATATATTTTTACGTTATCTTAATATATACGTTTATCTTAATATATATGTTAAGAAATTAGAGTCACAACAAAGGTGGAAGACATATTAGAGAAAATAAAACAACTGAATTGGCGATGGACGGGACAAATGACAAGAGACAGCAGGACAAAGTAGACTAAAATCATAACAGAGTGGCAACCACGAGACAGCAAGAGGGAAAGAGGTAGACAGACAAAAAGGTGGACTGACGATATTAAGAAGATTGGTGGGGCAACCTGGCCAAGAAAAGCTCAAGATAGACTCAAGTGGAGGAAGCTGGAAGAGCCTATGTGTCACATGACACGCTGAATTAACTGAATCCGACCCGATGTGTGAACATGTATAATGTAAAAAAAAATGTATATATTGTTTTTATCTAGCTAATAAACCATTTGCGTGCTAAATTTTATCCAAGTGTGTTACGACGCTTTTGCGTGAAAGAGTAACAAAGAGCCCTATAATATTATTTCACCCGTATAACTTTATAAAATATTGCCCATGTAACTCGCTGATAATGTAGCTTTCTATATATGTATTTTTTTTAAGTCGGTCCAGTAGTTTTGAGTTTGTTCATTACAAACAATTAATAAAATAATCTTTTCTCTTAGACTAGGATACATAGAACACCTTAATTAACATGAAATTAGCCACATGACAAGATAAAGATTTAAAAGAGTTTGTAAATTTATTTAAAACTAGTGGGTGCCCGCGACTTCGTCCGCGTATGATCGCACTACCAAACTTCACAGGATTACCCGCTGGACTAATCTGAAGATTGTCTGAAAATTTCATCAAAATCGATTCAGCAGTTTTGGAGTCCATAGAGAACATACACACACATCGTCTTTTATATAAGATAAATTAATTAAAAGTCTACAGATTCCAATAATTCCAAAATTTCAATTTTTTTTTTATTAAATCAAGGCAGCGCTTAGCCGCGATCTCACTTGATGTAAGGTGCAGATGCGGCCGAAGGTGGACCACGCTTACCTAGTAAGTGCCCATTTACCCTTTTTTTTTTATTTTTTATTTTTTTTAACGTTGGGAAATCCTCTTGGATACCCGGCAGTAAAGGGGGACTGTGGGGTTATGCCGGATTCCTACCGGCTAAAACCCAACGACTTTCTATCTGTCGCGGCCGTTGGTGGGCGGGGTCGTGGGGACGTTATAACACGACTTCGGTGCCCCGCCACGGCTATCCAACGCGGGGAGCCTGTGCTCCCTGTCAGAACCTTGACGTACCCGAAAGTAGAGGTACGCCGGCCTACTCGGGGGACCTTATGACGGGCGGTAGTCTCCCCCAAGACTACCGCCCAGGTCCCGGTCAGGGTGGAAGGCGGCGGATATAGGCTGCCCGCCTGCGCCCGAGCCTTCTCCGGCGGATTGGCTGGGAGAGGGGATCCTCTTCCCGCTGCCTTTCCGCCGCTTCCTTGCGCGACATAACGTGCTCACAGAACGTGAGCATCGCTTGCCACGCAAGGTAAGTGCCCATTTACCCTGGATTTGAAGACCCCGAGGTTGTAATTTTGAGGAAACACGGACGCAGGCAATGAGTTCCACTCCCTAGCAGTTCGGACAAGGAAGGTGGAACTGTAAGCTTCGTGCGTAATCGAGGAACATCAACCACGAAGGGATGAAACCTCCGCCAGCGCCTCGTGTTCCGCAAGTGGAAAATACATCCAATAAAAAATACATCCAGTTAATTGACTAAATTTATTTTTATCTAAAATGAAAGGCGTATGACAGAAACGGATAAAAATAAATTATCACTAGCTGCCTCTCACATAATTCTAGTCTAATGGAGTACTAAGTAGCCATACTAAGCGGACGGATTATGGTGCGTTAATTTACACTGTCCTTACCTTACATCTTGAATACAACTTGAATTTAATCGAATTGAATATTCTTACTAAGTGGCTAAATATTAAACCTACATCTATTTTTTATAATAAATATTCTTATATTCCCCATGCATCGTATTAATAATTACATAAGTTATTAGTATTATTACTTGATTTTACTAGAATAAAAAACCACAAATTGTTTTCGTACGAAATAAAATCGTGCAGGATGGCAACTAAACCCTAACCACACTGACAATTAAGGAAATATAATTAGAGTTGTACATAGTACCACAACTTAGAAATATCAAGTTTCACAAAAGTACATATTATGATGATAGGCCATGATAACTGATATTAAATAGGAGTATAACTGGCATGAAATTTAAAATATTTCATTTAGGTATTATCAGTGTTGATAACGATCGAATTAACAATATTTTAGACTTTTAAACTCAAAAATTGGCTTAAAAATTTTGCAAGCAAGTACAAAAATATGTATGTGTATATTTTTGTCTTTCTTAGAATGAGAATGCCAAAAATATTCCTTTCATTGTTTTTTGCAAACCAACTAAAATATAAACAAAGATAACAAATAAAAATCTATTTCATTTATCATTGCATGAGTTAATGAAATTCACTTTCCCAGGTCTAATCGTTCAATTGCATGTCTTAGTTTAAACCATTTCCCGTTGCAATGGTAAAGTTACTTAGTACAAGAATAAAGTTTGCCGAAGCAAATACTGTTGGGTAAAACATCGCTAGCAAAAACAAGTAGGCTACTGTAACAGCTGGCCTTAACGACATCACGCGAGAAAGCAATATATTGGGACTGAAGACGCCATTACTATAGCACAACATGTGGGTGTACTTTGTGTGTGATGAAGCATTGTTAAAGAATTTCTAAAATATAAAAAAAAATATTTAATAGATTTTCTTTTATATCTTGCCATAGCAGTGTTGATATATTTTTTAAAAGAACAAATGAAATCAGGTATTTTTGTATTAGAACTAGAGATTTTTTGGTTTTATTTGGAAATGGCGTGAGCAACAAAATTACTACTATTGGCTATTGAATCTGTAGTGTAATGGCTATTGACTTTTATGGCTGTTTAACATATCACTGAAAAGTATATTTTTAGATATAGTTCAACAATTGCTAGATATTATTTTATGATTTTTTTAATTCTATTTATGGAACGCTGCTTTTAATGAAAATATTTCTATGGAACAAAAATTAATTCTAATATGAATTTTATAACAGTTACATTTTATGACATCTACAGCCAACATATTATGTATGTAGTTACTATAAAATTATTTTGAAGCCATGTGACACCATCCAATATAAGTGAGTAAAATCCATTAGAACGAATATGTGCGCAACACAATGTGTTCTAACGTGCAATTAGCGAAACCAGCACCATTACGTTGAAGTACAAGTTAAATTAATGTTGGGTTACAGTCACTCGAAAGTTCCATTATCATTAGGAAACACGATAATGCTTATAGGTGATACTGAGGCATTAAAATGTGGGGCGTTCCGACATTTCCCCAACGTAGGAAACGCTGTAACTAACTCCGTTTATACCGCTTCAGTTATAGATCATTGCATTATTTAAGGCCGTAAATTCTGAAATCGCGACTACAATTTCTCAAGGCGAGTACTTGTATATTAACTGCAACTGTGGATTATTTTAAAGAAGTTGTTTTTAATAAAAATAACGGTAAAATTAAATTCAACTTCAATTAATCAAAAATACTGGGGAAGAAAAATATATTTAAAAAATGCACATTTCCTTTTATATCAGATATTCGAAAATTTTCTGTATTTTCTGCAATATAATATAATATGAAAATAATTTACTCGAAATTTAAGATATACTTTTTAAATCAAAATTTTAAAACTTTATTAACGAGGTAAAATAATTGTACTATTTTAAATTTTAATTTGATTCTTTTTATATAATTAATAAAATAAAATATTTTAAATTTATTTATATGTGCTAAAGGAATAGTAATCTTATGCTCATAAGCGAGGGTTGATTTTATTTTTCAAATACATACGTTTCCATCCATCCATCCATCCATTGCAGTTATAGCTGAATTTTCGCAACCTGTTTTGTGTCGTAATTGACACAAGAATGCCTGCCTCATTTCCGATCGTTCGAAATATTCCTTTGTTATCTTCGTGTTTGCTCTAATAATAATAAGAGATAAGTGCTCTACGGAATGACCTAACCGTGTTTTTAAATTTAATCAAAATGTCTATTCAGTTAATATTAATTATTCCTTAATTTTTCATGAATTACTTGAATATAGCTGCGGTGTTATACAAATTTAATCTTTTCAGACATAGTTGATGGTAACAAACCATAAAGTAATTTTACCAGTAAAGTAAGAATTTTATTGTGGCTTATTAATCTATCAAATATAAAGTAATTTTATGGACTTGAAACAAATATGTGAGAAGTTTAGTAGTGGCAGGACACACAGCTTTTGGGTACGCTGCGGTTCTGACAGGGAGCACAGACAGGCGTTGGATAGCCGTGGCGGGGCACCGAAGACGTGTAACAACGTCCCCAAGACCCCGCCCATCAACGGCCGCTATAGATAGAAAGTCGTTGGGTTTTAGCCGGTAGGAATCCGGCATAACCCCGCAGTATCCCCTACACTGCCGGGTATCCAAGAGGATATCCCAAAAGTTAAAAAAAAAGGGCACACTGCGTTCCGCAGTCAATTCGGCAACCCGTCTAGAGCGTGAAATAACAGCATATGTGCTGTTATTTTGGTGAGTGAGTATGTCAGAGCTCATTTCCCTATTCCTTCTCAATTCCCTGCGGCAGGCCGTCGATCTCTGCCGCACAGCTCCGTCGTCGCTTGCTTTGCCCAACTGCTACCTGCGCCGGTCTTCATGCGCAGAACCGAGACGCAAATCTTAATGGGCTCTGACCTTGAGCGGATATCTTTCGGTAGCGCATATAAAATTGCGAACAATACGGCGGACCTGCTTTCTCTCGTACAAATGCTAATATTGCGTCTCGCTCATTCCGTGGATTTCCCATCCCCGCGTCGCATTACCTCACAAACAGTCCCAAAATCGGTTACGTGATATCGCCAGAGCCCATCAGGTTTTGCGCCGATAATACGTCCTACCAAGGACCGACGAGCGGTGACCAGTGAAGCTCCAACGGGCAGTTGGAGCCTCCAAACTGATCCTTCGCCACGAGCTCCGATGATCGGAGCCCGCTCGGAGCACACGCAAGTGATACCTTTTACTCAAACCACAAAAAATTCAAATAATACACTAATCACTTTTTGCAACAGTTTCATAAAAATAAGAATGGATATCTACTCTCACCGATTTCGTTTATTAAAACTAATACAACCACATCTGCGGATTATCTAGACAATTTTTTGCAACTCTCCCGCTTCAATTAGCACCGTTTCGTTTTAACACAATAAACCATCTTACACGGCCAACTGAATTTTATTTCACTGCGATCGAAAACAATAAATATTCATTGATACGGTCTCCAGTTCACAACGCCCCGGATTTGAATAATTGGCTGATTTTTATGCAGTTGAATTAATGCAATTGGTACAAAAAAAATTGTTTCCTTTTTTCACCACTCGCTCAGGCAAATTGTTGTCGCAAACTCGCTGCTCGCTAATATAGTCCTGATTTGAATATTACTTTTTAACAATGCTCAGGAATGACTAATGTTTTTATTTTTTATGTTATAGTGGAAGGGAACACTGCAATTTATAGTATATTTATAGTAATTAACAAGATAACCGTGATATATAACAGTACTTATGAGTAAGGGATTGTTTTTCCTTTCAGCCTCGGCAGCTGACTTCTATCTCCACTTATAGGACTGTCTGCTTGTTATAAAAGCTTGGAAGGTTGCTCAGTGTTTTATAAAAAAACTAGGCTAAGGTTGTCTCTTGAAAACAGAATCATTAGAAGAACTAAAATCATATAAATAAACCGTATAACCTTACGAGAAGATTAGTTACGTTGAACAGTCAACCGATAGTTTGGGGACATGGACTCAGTCTACACCTATATTGATATTAAGAAAAATATAATATGTTCAGATCCGGGGTCAAACTTGTGTTAGAAAAAAGAAAATACAAATTATAATTTTTATTGAAGTGAGGTGCACTTAAGTTACAATCTAAGTAATATCTCTTCTATTTAAGACTAAGTATGACCATCAATTATAATCATGTGTAGCCAAGCCACTGCTTGATAATGTAGACAATGTAACTTTTTTATTAAATTTAACACCGGAAAGTTCAATAGACACAATTAACACTTGAAGAACATTTAATCAACGATAGCTGAAATTATGTAAATAACTGAACGTAACGATAGTTAATTACGTTAACGGAGGCCGCTATTTGTATGCAGCGGGCAAATAACAGGAAAACTTTCAACCGCAGCATGCATTAATTCTGCTTAATGTTGAATTGAAATATTTTATTGTTTTGTAAACATTTAATGTTGCGTGCGGTAAGTAATTTATATTTCGTATTAACTGTAACTTCGTACAGATGGAGTGTGTTTATTGGCGTTTCAGCCGGGAATTTTGGTAAGAAAATTGTCCAGTGAAATGAGTCCGCAAAGATTACACTGTCACTTAAATAATTCAAGACGTGAGTGGACGAGGGCGTTATGTCACATTTTTGGGTTTTTTCGTTTTTTTTTGCGTTGATGAAGGTAATATGTCCATATGAATGATTACAGACCTTAAGATCGTCGATTTAAGACATTTTTGGAATATAAAAAATTGAAAAAGGTGTTATGTACAGTTAATTTTAAAAAGCAAAGAGTGCAGAAACGTTTACATTTGTTAATGGACGAGAGAGCTATGTTCACTTTTTTTAAATTAAATTAAATACTAGTGTTTACTGGCTATCATACCATTAATATTTTAGATTGTTTACACAACTTTTAGTACAAAAAACAGTTCCGTGGCGACTTATCTCAAAAATTCTGTTGAAAACTTTAACCTCGATTTATTCGAAATTAGAAAAATGCGACATATCACCTTCATCCATTCATGTCTTCAATTGTTTTAATACACAAATAAAAAGAAAATTTGTTTGTGTGTGATCCTATACAATTTAACTGACAAGTTCTAGAAAGTTTACTAATTATTACAAAGAACTTATCAGACAAATAATCTTTAATACTGTAACTAGCTGGCGCCCGCAACTTCGTCCGCGTTAAAAGATAAAAAGTAGCCTATCACGTGTCCCGTACGTCTAAATGTTTATCTAGCAAGTTACATGAAAATCAGTTAATTCGTTTAAAAGTTATGGAGGAACATACATACACACATACATACATATAATACCTACACTTACAGATTTATTATTAGTATTGATAACACTTAACGACAAGTAATTTCTTCATTTTCTGCTTGAACAAATTAATATTAAGTTCTTTAATAGTGTTTGGAATTTTATATACATTTTATTACGTGGACGAAGTCGCAGGCAACAGCTAGTAGATTCTAATAATGGTCAATTTAGTTTCAGTTTCACGTATAGAGCCTATATACACGATATTTCTGAAAACAAAGTAAATTACTCCATGACCGACCCCTACAGATTTATTATTAGTATTGATTGATTAAAAATACGTACTAAATGGAATTTCATTAGACAAAGTGCATAGGTATTGTAAACATAACGCAAGCTATGTATTTCAGTTGTACGGACGTCAGATCGGTCCGGAAGGGTGCATATCAAATCGGTCAGCCTGTGTCACAGCAGATGCCGCGGATGCATACCCAGATTGCCAGCTGCAAAATTAATTCGATGCTAGGATGTGGTGATTAAATTCCCTCACTAACGCTTTGTGTGGCTATATAGTTATTAAATCATAACATTGTCGGAGTAATTGTAATAATTATAATGGACTCAAGTCTAATTATTCAAGACTTATTCATTACATCTCCATTAACGGCTTAGAGCTGCGGATGGTTTGAGCTTTTGATAGTGAACTTAATGTTTAATACACATAGAGAGTGAAAGAATAATTATAAAGATAATAAAATTATCTTACCAACAAAATATTAACATATATATATACATACTATGTAGATCTAAGAGATTACCCTTGACTCGTATATTATTTACTAGCTGGTGCCTGCGATTGCATACGTGTTGAAAAATAAAAGATAAAATATATAAAGCAATATAATATAATAATACACTTTTGATTTATTTTTAAATAGCTGGTGATGAGTAGTTGCGAAGATTGCCTTCAGAAACTGTCTAATGAGTAAACTGGTGTATTGGTGAAATTGACAAGTAAGGAAATTGACCAGTGGTACGCTAACTCCCTCCTACACATGCAAACAAACAAACAAAAATACTAAGTTTATCTCTGTATAATATAATAAATAAAGATATATACATATTTTATGTAATTATTTGTTTATATATTTTTTTATTAATTTTTAAAGCCTATTACAAGCAATGACAAAATAAAATGTTAAAACATATATACTTAAATACGTTTAATCTACCATTTAATTTATTTTTAAGTGATAAATTTAGTTTTATTCGTGCTTAGAGGCAGAAACGGATAAATAAATACACGCTTTATACATTCTTTTTATATTGTTTATGTATGTTCTCTATCCTTCATCTTTGAATATTTAACAATACATGGGTTCTTACAGCGCATAGTGAATGAATTTTTCATCCTAGAGAATATAAATTTTCAACCGTCTACCTTGCTAGCTACACCCCGCCTTTCTTGTTATTTGATTTCAGTACAGACATTATATACATAGTATAGTGTAGGTAATTGAATTGCAACCCATTGCCCTAATAAAAGTATCGACAGTGGTGTAACTTTTATTCAAATTAAAAATGTCGTTTATATTAACTTAAATGTAGTTAGTTCTCAATGATATATTTTTTTTGTAAACTAGGTACGTTTGATTTATTTTGAGTGACTTAAATGTAATATTTTTTAACTGACTAAATTATGCAAGATTAATTAAAGACAGTAAATTGGCCTTATAAATAATAAGAATTTAATAGTAATAAATAATAATAATTTAAAGAGTGTCTTGTCATTATAAATAAAATTACTATTTATTTATTTTTCAAAAAACTTGTCTAAAGCTAAAGTCCGGTTAGATGACATCAAAGAGATCTTAGCAGACGCAAACCTCATTAGATTTCAGATTAAAACGTAGTCTAAGATAATTCAAAAAGCCGATTTATAGGCAAAAAAATATACATTTTTTCGCAATTCAACGTAGCCACTTGACTTATAGCGCGACAACGCATCAGCGACCCAAAACTATAATCTATATAACATCACATTATATATAGATGGGTATAATAAAACGTTGTCAATATTTGAGGACACTGTTGGGGTCGCTGGTATAGAATAGATAGATTAAAAAAAAAAAAAAAATTATTTGTATTTGTTCCAAAAATTTCCAAAAAAAGATATACAGTGTACAAAGTTAAAAACAAAATACGACAAGACAGGATATTTTGAGAATAAAATATAAATACATAAGTTTAGGATTAGCTACTGCTAGTTTAGTTTACTGTGTACACAGTGGAGGCAGCGTGTCGGCAGCACGTGCGGTGGGCTCCGGGGACCTTGCTCCTACAATATTTTGTTTTATCTATTTTTAATGGAGACTTGAGGGTTAATCATCGGTGCAGATTTGAAAGGTCGAGGTTTGTTTATGCTTTTAAAAGCAACAGGGAAGTGGTTTGAAGTGGTGCACACTGGTAATGTGATTAGTACCCTTCATATGCGTAATTGGTCACTTGAGTTTAAGTATACTGCTATGAATGTTGTTTGTACGACCCTCGAAACTTTCTACCGAGACGCGATGGCGATTGCGTTTTCCTTTTTAATTAGTAAACTATGATTATGGCTAAGCAAAGCAAAAATAAATAAATAGATCCTTATATACGGGGAAACGAAATTCGGCTCCAAACTTGAACAGTCTGATATAAAAGATTAGGAATACAATTTAAAACTAAAGTAAATGTTGTGGGGATGGAGTCTGAGAATTGAATACGTTAAAATGTGTCTCCGTGTCTCCGCTAGTCGATGAGCACTTGAAAATATTCATAAAAACTAACGAATTATTGACTAAGTGACGAGACGAACATGTGTGCGTAGCTCTTGGCTAAATAATTTCAGTTTGGGATAGGTTGCAAGTGTTTTGGGTTCATATAACAAAGTCATTTTTCGTAGGAACTAAGAATATTGTAAAATTATACAGTGTGTCCGGTCATGAACTAGCGATATTCTAGGTACGCTGTAGGTATGTATAATTAGAGAGCGAACCGACCTCGACTTTGCACAGATGACCATTTTTTCTCTTCATAAGAGCTTTATTAGGACTTCAACGACGAATTAAAAGAAAAAAATAGCCGAATTAAACAGTTTCGCTCTTTGCAACAAATTTAGCGATTCATTTTTTCCTAAATAGATTTAACAACCTATTTATTATCTATACAAATAAAAATTAATCTGATTTTAATTCTGTCTTCACTCATGAGGAATAACCAGGGAAGGTTTTTATGTAAAAAAATGCACCCGGGCGAAGCCGGGAGCGGGTCGACAGTGAGTAATAAAAATGGGTTTATTATTGAAAGCAATCAAATTGATTTACATTTATTCTTTCAAATTTCTATATTTAACATGATATTCATTGTGTCTCGTAATAAATTTGTCTAAACATTATGCAGATGGCATGCTATTTAATTATGATTTTGCACAGATAGTCAGAGTTATTGCAACAGTGGGCAACGTCACAAATTGGATAAGCCCTGTCATTAGCAATACGTAACTGGCCTGGTGCCAGGGACGCATAGCTATAATTTAGATTGTTTCGTGTATCATTTTAGCATCGAAAACGATAAAATTTTATGGTTATAACGCACCATGTGCTCAACGGTACCTTCTATATGAAATGGATTCACATATAAATGCAGCTCGTCATAGATCCAGTATTGTCATAAAGCTATGAAGATGATTAAATCAAATCAAATCGTTTAAGTATTTCTCAAAAATAGGATAAAGCGTGAAAGGGTAACAGACGGACAAATTTATTTTCACGTTTATAAAATTAATAGATATTTTTAGACATTTTTGTTAAAATTACAACCAGCAAAGATAAGTTGATGAAGTTGTAAAAAATATAATGCTAACTAGTTTCCTAACTCCAACTAAACTAATCTAACTAAGTTAGATTAAAATTTCCATTTAATTTTATTTTTATTCGAAACGAAACCCAGCGTTTTTATTTATTTTAATAAAGTGGACCAAAAAAAAGAAATGTAATACTCAAGTAAAACCTTCACATCAAATGCGTAACAAAAATCAATATTATTACAACGAATATCTTCGGGTTAGCTACAAGCAGGTAGTTAGTTTCGTCTTGGAAACTATAACAACGGGAGAAAGACAAATATTGAATCAAACTAAGTTCTTAGTAGTAGAGAAGACAAGCCCGCACCGAATGTTAATTAATTATTAACTTGCACTTAAAATTCCATTTTAGTTTTAAATTGAATTACTTAAAGATACTTCGCAGGACAAAACTAAATGAAACTAATTTTATTCCTTGCTTTTAGTTCTTTTGTACTTTTTTAGTGTTAAGTGTAAGTAATTTAGGCATTATTACATTACTTTTAACTCGTAATAATTAAAAAAGTATTTAAGTAAGTTAATTTATTCTTACTTTAAAGTGCGTTCAGACGACGAGAGAAATGCACGGTTTCAGGAAATCGTGGTTTCTTTTTTTATGTTAAACTCGACAAACAGGCTGATGTTTCACTTAATGGTTGGTGGCTACAAATGGTGGCTACAGTCGCCTATAACGCAAGCAACATCACTGGTGCCAGTGCGCTGCCGACCATGGTAAGATTAAGGCTAGGTATCCTATGGAATAGGAAGGGATAGGGAAATGGACTCTAGGATCCCTTATTCACTCACCGAAAAGCCAACTTTGAAAAGTTTATTTCCAAACTTGACCCTGCCCTGATTCGAAACCGGAACCCCCTGAGACAGAGCGTTAAGGCACCCTAACCACTTATCCAACGGGCCCGTCAAACGCCATCATCGCCTTTCTTCGCGTTTATTATTTACACTTGCGTATTTTAAACTCTTTATCATATTACATTACATTACATTTTTACATTACCAAATCAATTTATTTAGGATGTACATCCATTTATGCAATTGTTCTGTTTATTCAATAGTATGCCACCAATACTCCAACATACCAAACACGTAGGTAACTGAATATTGCGGTTGACGCCGCACGGATAGCTGTCGCGCGTTTTTCTCGGTGTCTGAACACACCCTTAAAGCATTTTCAAACAGAAAGCGAAGGAATGTTAAAATAGTTTGGAATAGCAGCTCACTCCGGTCACCCATAGACATGAAATATATTTTTTAAAATCACTTTGTTACTATTATTATTAGATACTCGTACCAGACTTCAGTCAAAACTGCTCTAAGGTTACTATAGCAGTTTTATATTTATAATCTTGCTTTTTTTTCTAAATTCGCCAAGTTTGACATATTGATTTTTTTATTACTAACTTGTAATACATAAAGTAGTTACAAACTGGATAATGATGTCTATAAAATTAAAGTATACTAGTTTTTTTTTTACAAATAAATTATGTACCTATATAGAATTTTATCAAGAAAATAAATTAACTCGTATCCGGCTCTATCAAGTTTAAGACCTCGTTTTAGATATTACTAGTTGGTGCCCGTGACTTCGTCCATATTGTAAAATGAATATTATATACACATGAGTAAAATACTTAACGCATGACATATTTAATATTTATAGCTATGACGACGGTGGCGTCGACACTGTTGTCAGTGGCGCCAAATTTTTTATATTTTTAGACGATCACTCGGGAACCTAACATTTTTTTAGGATTTAAAGTCCCTGGAATTCCATAACCCTGGAATAACATAACAGTTATGTGTTCCAAATTTCATCCAAATCGGTTCAGCAGGTTCCATTCTCACAAACTTCCGCATTTTTAATATTGGTAAGATCGTATTTATTAGATTGGTCATTATAAGACACACTATATGTTCCACATTGTTTTATTTTAGTTTGGGTGGTATGTGTGTATACTAAAATGTATTTTAGGCTTATTTTAATGTAAAATTCCTTAAAATGGTAATGTAATAAAACACTAGCAAAGATATGTTCACATTGCTGCTCGGAATTATTTGCAAGAGCGCGTTTGTACAAAGCGTTAACTAAAATTTGCATAGTTTGACGAAACTTCGGCATCAAGTTGTACGTCAGTGTCCCGATGTGCCGGCGACTTTTCGCAGTGAACAACAGAGCCTGTACAATTTAAATATTGTTCCCATTAACACAAGTTCCTGCATAGTTCCTACAAACGGGTAATATTAGGAACTGGGTATTTTCATAGTAGATTTTTTTAAATGCTGCTAAAATAATATAAATAAACTTTACAACATATTTTCTGAAGGCTGATTTTTTATGTTTATGTTTTTATATGTTTTATATATTTAATACGTTAGCCCTTTTTTTTAACGTTGGGAAATATTTTTGGATAACCGACAGCGTAGGCGTTATACTGCGGGGTTATGTCTGAATCCTACCGGCTACCGCCCAACGACTTTTTAACGCGGCCGTTGAAACATTATGGCACAACTTCGGCACGACACGACACGCACGACACGACACGACACGACACGGCACGGCACGATCTAGCGCGGAGAGGGCTAAGCTTCCCGTCAGAATCTCGGCGTACCCTAGAGTGGAGGTACGTCTCAGGTGACCTTAAGATTCATACAATCTTAGGAAAGATAACACCGTAAGAAGAATAAAAATATTGTGTTTCTTTGACTTAAGCTTACAGTAATATGTATGTACTACATACATACATTAGCACAAAGACACGAACGTAATTATGCCTTGAAGCGTCTCGAGTCTCGACGTAATAAAGGCAACGTTTAAAGATTAATGTTAATTGTGTAATATAAACTTAGTTAACACACTACATTAAAACTAAGTGGAATATTATTAAATGCATTATAGTGTCTCATCTCTCAGACTTAATTGTTTGCCTCTAGTTAGTGCATTTATTGCAATTCTCTTTAATCATAATGTGGTGCCTCTCTTAAATCGTAAGGATTGGCAATCAGTCTTCAATAGTCCTCTCTGTTTTTTGTTCTTCGGAACAGCTGATTTGCGTTAGTTCTGATTTTCCTCTGATTTTCCTCAGCCAAGACTTCTTTCTTCGCCCAACAACAACTCTTTCCAACAACTTTGCCCATCGTCACCAGATGAAGCAGATCGTATCACTCATGCCTAAAATATGACCCAGGTAGGAAACCTTACGTTTTTTCACCGTGAGCATGAGATTGTGTTTTTGGCCAATCAGTTGCAGGACGTTTACGTTGATCAATTTGTGTAATTGAATGCACTCAAATAAATTATGTATGTTATATTTAATGTTAGAAATGCTAAATATAAATATATCTTGTTATAAAAACTACTGAGAGATTCTAATAATAATTTACAGCAATACAGACTATTACACCAGAATAATAAATAGGCAATAATTCATAAAGATAAGCGAAAGAATTCGCGGACAAAAGCAAAAAAACCACTTGACACTTGACTTACAAACGATTTATATGGATTCTGATTTAATAACTTTTAATTAAAAGAAAATATTGCAAGTAAGCCTTCTGCCACATACCTCAAAATATCTTAAACCATATAATATATAAAACATAAAACAAAAGTATAAATAAGAAGCATCCACTCGGGTCGCATTTGTCAGCGTTAAAGATCGTGTGGTGTTTTGACTGTAAAACTCTGCCATTTGCAGTTAAGTGGATAATAAAACATGGAAGGTTGCTTTCATTAGCTCGGGCCTTGCGCGATATAAAACCAAGTTAAGCGGATCCAGCAACTCCTAATGTAACCTTCAGTTTTATGAGAGATATAAAATTTCAAATTTCGCTACTCACTGCTCCTGAACTCAATCCACCATTGTTGATAAGCAATGGCTAAGCAATTTGTATTGTTTATGTGTTTCTGTTCAATATCCAATTTATGAGTAATTTGTATGCATATTAACGAAATATTCTGTGAACAGAGGAAAGTTTAGAAGTGGCAGGACACACTGAGTATCGCAGTCATTTGGTCAGCCATCGTGAAATAACAGCATGTGTGCTTTTGTGTCTCGGTGAGTGAGTAAGCAATGCCAGAGCCTGTCACTTCCCTTACTATTAAGGGACCAGAACCTGTAGTGTTGCTTGTGTTACAGGTGACGGTAGAAACCTACCATCAACCATCAAGTGTGACCGTAAGCCACTTAAAAAAAGTTTTAAGATTAGTATCTCATATCTTTAAGAAGATGTAGTTCCTGAGATTAGCGCGTACAACCAAACAAACTCTGCTTAAACTGCTTTATATATTAGTATAGATATAAAGATGGTGTTCGTTAAATATTCAAAAGTGTAGATTTTAAAGTCCCATGCCCTGGTTATGGTTAGTTATATCTATGTTTTCTGTAATACATCAATCATCATCAATACTACTAATAATAAACCTGTAGGGGTCGGTCATGGAGTAATTTACTTTGTTTTCAGAACTATCG
Source organism: Synanthedon vespiformis (assembly GCA_918317495.1). Lineage (NCBI taxonomy): Eukaryota > Metazoa > Arthropoda > Insecta > Lepidoptera > Sesiidae > Synanthedon > Synanthedon vespiformis. The sequence goes on from OU906958.1 coordinate 4,833,380, forward strand.
TGTATGTAGGCTCTATACATGATACTGAAACTAAATTGACCATTTTTAGAATTTTTTCCTCCATCACTCTTAAACGAATTAACTGGTTTTCATGAAACTTGGTAGATAAACATTTAGAAGTACGGGACACGTGACAGGCTACTTTTTACCTTTTTTTTAACGCGGACGAGGTCGCGGGCAACAGCTAGTATTATATAACATTGCTTCTACTTTGTAAATGCCAAATGAACTTGTAGAAAATTACATCTCTTTTAATACGACCAACATCTTAACGACAGCTCAATCGTCGATCGTTGATCTTGGAAAGAGATGTAAAACAGTAGATAAAATGTTCTATCTTTGTTACGACGAACTTAAATGTGATGGGCGTTAATAGCACATCTTAATTACGTAGTCAAAGATTGTGAATTAGCTATTATCCTTTATGGAACATTTTCAGAGGTGTTGAATTAACAGAAAGAGGTTTAAATCACCAAGTTTGTTAAAATCAATTGATGTATTTATACCAAAATTTCGAGTCAACGAACAATGTCCATTTTTAAAATTTGCAGTAACTTTATTATATCCCTAGGCAAACTTCTTTTATCGGATGTTCCCCAGATTCAGGGTCATGTAGTGAAAGGGTATACTAATTGTAGATTCATTTCTTCTCTTTAAACTAACAAAACCCATTTTCATCCCCCGTTAGTATTTATACAATTTTTTGTATAAAAGTATATTAAATCAGAACCATTTTCATCTCTGACAATAAATATTCAAGTATCCAATATTGATGTTTACAAATCGATATAATATATTATGAGCAAATATTTTGTTGACATGTTATCGCTGTGATCCTGACCAAAATAACACAATAACTCATAGCACAATAATCTGACATGTTAGCCAGCCGCATAAACTTATAATATTTCTACGTTAGAACGTTTGAGCCATAAAAAACTTTGACAACGTATCTTGAATTTATTGGCGGTGGAAATAAAAAAGTTTCAGCGGACGAACAGGCCGGAAGGAGTTTTGTTACAGTTGTAAACGTATAAGGATGATTTACAAGACTTGTAAAAAAGTTGATAATGTGTAGAGCTGCGTGACGCGACTTGCGATAAATTCCTCTTTGAATTTTTCACTCCCATCGTAATGCATGCCCGTTTTCAAGTAGTTAATTTATTTCTAAATAATACATTGAATCTATTCAAATGCATATTTCAAGTTTATCATGATTGTATTGCAATAGTACTGGTTATAAAGTGGCAAAATGGCTGCGTCAGCGGTTTGCCGGCGCGCGACGAACGCGACATTCGTCTCATAGCAAATATTCGCAGGTCCAATTCACAAGCGGTCGTATTATTTTGAATTTATTCAACAGTTTCTAGTAGTTGACAAGTTTATACTATGTTATTGTATTTAATGTCAAATAGGATTTAACATAGTATGTAAGCAAATTTTTATTTTTATTATTTAAATAATGTAAGTTTAAAACTTCAATTTATTTAATTAATTTTCAAACATATTACATATGGCCACGCATGCAAAATTTTGATCGTTTATAGTCTTAACAATGTTAAGTAAAAATTTAATTAATTAATTTGATGAGTAATTTTAAGTTTAAACATATTAAGTAAATTTTAATTTATTGATTTCAGATTTTTCCAGTAGAATCAACAAGAATCAAAGAGATCACACGACGCGGCTTTCTTTGACAAATACTGCTCGTTTTTTCTTTTTATTTATTTTGTATGTTTCAAAATATGGTTCACTTGATGTAGGGGGCTACTGTGGCATATAAAAACACCAGAAAAACCAAGAGGGGTGGAAGTATTCTGCCTACCTTGAGACAATAATGAAAAACGATTTCACAACTACACAAATACTGTTATTTCTTGTGCCGAATTAATAATCGCGGAACACTGTACATTGCCACTACTAATAAAAATATAAAAATAATTTACTATAGTAAAGCCAACTAACTGTTGCCAACGCAAACAGTTTAAGCAAAGCCGTTACTATCTGTTTCATTGTATAGAAATCCATTTTGACAACGTTTGAAACTTTGTTTATGTTCTTTGTGTTGTCTCCTTGGCCCTGCTTTAGTTAAAACTGTTGCACTATTGCGCAATAAAAGAGAAAAAGTTGCTTAACGTTTGGACCAAACTCGCATTAAATGCGAGGGCGTGAGTATACAGCACAATGTATCACCAGATTATATGTGTGCGGGGGCCGTGATATATGTGCTGCGGTCTAAACAAATGTGCTCGAATACATAAAGCTATGGGAGTTTGATTTGATGCCAGATGAATTTGTTACATATTCCAATTAGTCTTAGAGCAAGACCGTTAAAGCTGGACAGATTATTTATTTGGTAACTAATGCTTGCTAACAGACTCTTTGCAAGATTTATCTCAGATACTTACATTAAAAACAAATTTCTATATGTGTTTTTATGAAAAAATCTTTATTTGGATGACACTTTTTTATATAAAAATCTACAGGCAGACTGACGGTCCACTTGATGGTAGGTGGCTACCGTCGCCTATAACACAAGCAACGCCATAAGTGCTACAAGTGCACTGCCGACCATAGAAGGATTAAGGATAAGGGGGATAAGGGAGGGATGGGGTAATGGGCTCTGGCATCCCTTACTCACTCACCGAAACACAACAGCACATAATGCTGTTATTTCACGGTGGTATTCTGTAAGGTGGTGGTTACTGTCGCCAGACGGGCTGCCCAAATGACTGCGAAAGTATGCCCTACCACTACTTTTCAAACCCAGACCAGAGTCAATTTTGAAAATTATATTAAAATTTCCAAAGTTGAACCCGCCGGGAATCGAACCCGGGGCCCCTGAAACGTTAGGCAAACACCCTTGTCACTCGTCCAACGGGCTCGTCAAACTTCAATGGAATGCAAGTATACTTGATAGCCTAGAGGAAATAGGAAAGTTTTCCTTACCTTTCTATTATGACCAAATTATCCCATAAATATTATGAAATTTATTACACTGTCATCGAAACAGCTCTATCAAAATCAAAAGTCATCGAAATTGTCGTAACTATTGCACTATATTTTTATAGAGCACATTATAATATTTCCAGTAAAGAAGTAAGATAGCGCAAATACGAAACTACTGGTTCTGCATAGAAGATCTATGCAGAAATTTCTATGAAAATGCATAAAGGAAAATGTTGTTCTTATAATTGAACAGGTGCAACTTAGCCGTGCATGGCGTTCCTACAGCTCGGCATTAGCATATAAATAAGCGACATCCCCTGAAAGCGTGGCGGCAAAGGGCGGTTCAGCAAGCCGCAAAATTTTTACATTTTTATGACCGGAAATCCAATTATCACGAGCTATTATCGAGTCAGCTAGAAAAAGTGTTTTAAAAAATGTCACACAATTTATATTTAAATTGTTTTGCGTTTTTAATTCAACCGAGATTGTCATCAAGTAAGTTAATGTAAAAAAAAATTACCCGAGGTAATCTATTCATGTTTGTCTCTTTTAGTTATCTATTACTAATATTATGGATATATATATATTATGTTTAGTATTTTACATTGTCAACCTTCTTCATCAGAATCTTTGAACGTAGTAACGTAAATAAAAAGTACTGTACTAAAATACTAATCCTAAAAATATCAGCTTCATCGTGTAGGTGTTATATAAATGTCAAAAATACGAAAAACCTAGAAACTTAGAACTTAAACTTAGAACACATCCGGCTTAACGGACTTAAATAGAATAAACTTCGGATGCTTGTCATCCTCCAATTAATTGTGCTGTTCATTATTATACATATATTTATATACTTTCGCCCGGGGTGTAATTAATATATTAATTCCATTTTTCCATATGTGAAACCCGGATTAAAATCGGTCTACACATTCTGATGTTTTTGAAGAGCAACACAAACCAATATAAAACTAATTTTTAAACCTAAAACAAATTATAAAAGATAGCATTTCATTATAATAGTTCAAAACTGAAAAAACTCTATCAATATCAATCAATCAATACTAATAATAATCTGTAAGTGTATGTATGTTCCTCCAAACTCTTAAACGAATAAATTGATTTTCATGAAACTTGGTAGATAAACATTTAGACGTACAGGACACAGGATAGGCTACTTTTTTCTTTTACATAGCGAACAAAGTCGCGGGCGCCAGCTAGTACTATTATAAACTTTCGTAGACGAAGTAGCAACAGCTTAGTAATTAATATAAATTTTAGGATAAACATTTTAATAAAAATTTACAATTATAAAACAACAACAAGATATAATTTTATAGTTTAGTATCCTTTGTCCTGTAGGTAAGTACGTTCATTAAAATCAGTTAATTAGTTTAAGAGTTATGGAGGAACGTACATAGTACATACATACATAAATACATACACTTACAGATTTATTATTAGTATTGTTAATCAAAGAATATTCTTAACGATACATTGTGTCAAATTCTACAGAAGACCTACAATTTAATGCCCACCTTCCTATTCCTCTGCCATTATGGATAGTGCCATTCGTGTTGCTGATATTTCTTCCCCCAAGCATTAGTATTCATGGAAGTCAGTCGATTGAGAAAAAGAATTTTCGCGCCCCAGTCCGATCTTGACGAGGGAATGGACTGAGTGGTTGCCATTTCCTGCTTCCCTTTATTTTTTCTCCAACAACTTAATGGAGTCGTAAAGAATGGGCTGGCATTTCATTATAATGTATTAACTTTATCCGGGTTGAGTGAACGTAATTACGTGTTTTGAGGCTCGTTGTGTATCACGCTGGAGCGCTTTATGGGTCAATGGGTGTCGTTATTTTAGACTAAATTTGCTGACGTTTTTAATACGTTTAATAGATAATTTATTTTTATTATTTCTTGCTAGATACGACACCAAACTCTTACTGGTCATTGTAATGTAGTATTTAGGTAATTAGAAATTCCAGAGTACCAAGCTGATGGTCTTTGCAATAAAAAAATCTCATTTTCGAATTTAACACTTAAGTATTTTTGACACCTACTTTGAGGTCTGGGGATTAGATTCAAATATCTAACAATCAATAAAATATATTCTTTTAATTGTTTTAATTTTTTAATTGTGAAAAACTTGAAAAAAAAAATGAAAAAACAAATTTATGAAGTTTCTATTTTAATTACCAAATTATTGGCGTTATATTACAATATTTTTTCTGCATTTTATTTTGTGGCAAGGTTTCTTACTATTTTTCAAGTGTCAATTATAATTTGATTATAAATTTTCGCATCATCGTTTGAATGTATGTAGTCAATTAAATGTACAATATTTTATATGAAAAGTTTATGTGAAAATAAAATCAGATTCAATATGCCACCCTTTAAACATTACAATCAACATTCAAAACTTCTGTGTTCGTGTTAAAATATGTATATTCGTGACAAAAAACATTCTTTAAGGTTGGTTGGTACTAAATTGATAACCTCCACTGAGCCAGTTGCATTAAAGCAACCCCTTGGTGTTGCTATTGTTTCTAGGTGACGGTAGCAACGAATATTACATAAATGAGACTTCACCTTAACACGAAAAATCACATCACATGAAAGTTCAAGACGCATCCACCCCGCAAGTAAGTTTCAAGCGTAAGAATTTATCTAAAGCAAATCTCATTGTTCGCGAATCCTCTGAGACGTGAGCGGAACTTGCAAGTAAGACAAATTTCCATCGACTTGATTAAACTTGTCAGGCTGGGAAAGCGAGAGATGCAATTTACCCACAACGAGCAAATATAACCAGAAAGTCGCGACCTGACGTTAGTATATTAGATGCTGAGTCACTTGCTTCTAGGTAACAACTGATTTCTCCACTGAAACCTACTTGACATACATACACTCACTACTTGGTGTTACTTTTTCAATTAACTTATCTGTTACTGTTGCTAGAAATATCGGTCTAGAACAATGCATTGCAGCCATTTCATAGTCGGCTTATTCGACGGCCATTTTACCGCCGCCTAGTTTAGTTTCTGTCCTGTCCTCCATAATTCTGAAAAAAAAAACATAATTACACATATATTGGTGTGATTCTGTATAATTATGTACGTACTGCGCATGATAAACAAAAGGTATAGGTATTAGCATAACGTTTCTAACTAAAACATTGTTAGTTATAATCCAGAAAATCCTTTGGCAAGCACAAGTATTGCACATTCAAATACCGCATGTTTCTGTTTAGAACTTGAGAATTCTGCTCGTTTAGTACACAACACGATTTTGTAGAACACAAGTTCCTTACACCAAGGAAAGTATTTGTGGCAGTGTGCCATTGTTGTTGCAGATAGATAGTAAAACAAACACAGATGAGAGGATTACATTATTATTTTATTGTGTTTCTTGTTGGTCTGTATAATATCAAGAATAAGAAAGTTCTAACAGCAGCAGCAGTATCGACATTACAGCAATATTTTGTCTATCCACTCTACATCTTCGCTGAGTTATCCTTTCTTAAGAAAAACAGCTCACCGTAGCTTAAACCGTGTATCCATCCACAAAAATAATGAAAAATTGTACTACAATTTTTATTTTATTTTTGTTTTTCATATTATTCCAATTATTGATGCTGGTTTAAGAAAATGTCACTTTCTTCTCAAGGCCGTGAGATTCCAAGGTCTAAAAGACTTTCAAATTATCTATTACTTATATAACTTTTTTCATAAAAATGTTATAAACAATAATAATCCAATTATAATTGCTCTATAAACTTTAGCAATAAACTAGGCAATGGAACAACGCGATGCAATTTAAGTCGAGAGTTAAAATTCCTCGGCGGACTTAATAAAGTTTGCAGATGCTTTATGGAATAACCCAACCCTTTGTTTTCAATGTTAAGTAAATATATTTATAATTAGGTACAAGTACTAACTATTAACTTAAAAGTAATATAATATAATAGCATAAGTATTAAGATTATAATTTAAGAATTATTTTCATAACTATTCATACGTTTATAAAAATCAGGTATAAAAAGAGTTAAGTTAAGTAAAAGCTTCAACTATCGTAGCACACTAAAGAAATCTCTGTGACGTTTCGTTTTTGTAGCACCGCTACGTTTATTATAGTCCTAACCACTCATCTGATAAAAATAATGTATCATTCTGATAACATACAAATACAACCAAAATACTTACATAGTATACATGGTACCTACATGTAAAATGTAATCATGTAAGTAAATATGCATGATATCTATATGACCTATACCAATTAGGCTCAAATTTTCCAAACAAGCTTCGTCAGCCTTTTGATACGTGCCACTGCTAGGTGCAGATTCTTGGCTGAGCCAATGGGAGCAGGATTTTAATGGCCTAACTATAGCTATCATATATCCTAAGGAATTCCACGCAAGAGAAACGATCATTATTACTTTATGTTCAATAGTTAACTTAAGTTTCTAATGAACTTAACTGAGTGAATACATATTACCTTACATATTCACAGAGTAACAGTCAAATTATACAGTTAACCCCGCAAACGTTGTTTTACCAAAAAATATAAAAAAATCAGACCTACCGAATATACACAAAAAAAATCATACAAATCGGTCAAGCCGTTTCGGTGGAGTTTGGTTAAATATATTGTGACACGAGAATTTTATATGATTATTTGTGTGCAATAGATTATATAATATGCATTACTAGGTATTCAAATATTTTCCCAAAAAAGTACTTGTTATGAATGAAATAACTTTACTATTTCTAATTTCAATCTCACTGTGTATTAATATAAGTAGTAGAGAACATAAAGCAATAATAAACTGAAATTAAAACAGTATTTTACCCTTTCTAAATATGTATGTACAAAGTATAATTCTAAACGAAGTCAAAAAGGGAAGAATGTTGCTTGGTTATTGATTGCACCCGTGTTCTAAAATGTTGGTGAACTGGAAATAAAACTGCTATTGAACGAAGATGTATGGGTATTGGCGATGTGTCTTGCATTATGTTGCGGCTACAAGAAAATGGAAACTTTGCACATGTGCATTACTTATCTGCATAAATTGTATTGGGATTTTGTATCAACTAACAGTAAGAAATGTTTCCGAGTACTCAGTGGCAATGTATACTGGAAGAATAATAGGCATATGGCATGAAGATCTGAAGGCTTTAGTTCGCTACATCTTTAGTTTTTAGGTGTAAGGTCTTTCGTCTTAGTTACCTACAGTTTTATTCAATCTTACTGTAAGATTTTGATTTAAGCAGCTGGGTAAACCTAAATTTTAATTTCAAAAAATTTAAAATATAGGTACATATTTTCTCGTGTTTTATTAATAATCTCATAATACGAAAAGGTAATCAAAAAATAAAAGGTTATAAAGGTTTAGGTCCTTACACAAAAACAAAAAAAAACAACTCACTTTTGCATTTATAATATTAGTATACGAGTAATCCTATATTAGCTACGATTACACAATCAATGGATCGTAGGGTGCATTTGATTTCCACTTGCAATTACATACGAGTATATTTATTCTCTTTAGGCTGCACGGTGATCCATCAGTCAGTCCATGGAAAAGGCAGTAGTGTATTAAAATATACGCTGTTAATGAACAGCGAACGGTTTCAGAATAATAAAACACGCAAGTCTCAGTGATTACAGTCACGTAGCAATAACTAGCAGAACGTACGTTTGAGTGACGGACCCCAATTGCACGGGTGTAATAATGTTACTGCCCCAACGCCCAATATTGTTATGAATTCGCAGGAGTGCCAGCAAGTGCTTTGCAAGATATACCTACAATTGGTACACATTCATCTGCACTGTGCAAAAATAAACAATGAACCCTATGTCTAGTCGCTCAATTTTAATTTATTTATTAAAATTATTTAATAAAATTTATTTGTTATTATAAAATTAAAATTTATTGGTTTATGTACTAAATAAATAAATGTTAACATGTTATTTCGCAATAAATAGAAAGAAAATCACCTGATATTTGACGAAGTTTACTTGTAACTTTAAAGTGAGAGTTATTTGATCAAGCCTACAAAGTTGGACATAAAATATGATTTATTAGCTAATGCCAGCGACTTCGTCCGTGATGAAAAATGTAAAATGTAATACTTGAGAAAATATCTGACATCTTCATTGCTACGACTACGGTGGCGCCGCCACGGCGACAGTGCTGCCCATTTTTTAATTTTGTTTAGGCAATCCTCGGCAACATCCCAAATTTCATCCAAATCCGTTCAATGGTGCATAATTTGGGAAGAACTTTGAGCACAAACAGACAGACGCAGGAAGCTATTACATTTTATATTATTTATAGTAAAATTGTCAGAAGCTCCTTTTAATCCCATACATTATATTCCCCCGGTTTATTTTTATGTCGCCTTTTCGTTCCTCTAGGTAGGTTATTTGCATTTGCTTTAAATACAGCTTTTAAGTCGATGTTTGCATAAAATATTTTCTTCCTGTAAAAAACTATATTCCCAAGTTACAAGTGAATGTTATATTGAAAGTTCGCTTTGTTACGTATCAAGAGTAACAACTGCACGAAAGCAACTTTAAAAATGTTAATTAAGCTTGAATAATTGAGTTTGCTTTTTAACTTCATTAGCGTGTTTCAAGTTAAATTTAACTTTTTCAGCTTTACACCTGAACCGTTATGGCACTACTTCATCACACTCTGTGAGGCAAATGTATACGTTTACACTTGACGTACCTGCGCGATGAAATTGCAAATGGCGATCACGCAATGAACGCTTGAGTGACAGTGCGACATGCCCCTCGCGAAATATTGCCTCCGTCGTCCCTGAATACTTTACGAACGTGTTGTGTTTAATAGTTCGCTGCTTGGTCGATAAACATTGTAATTATTTTGCTACGTAGTAACACGAGTTAATATTTCCTTGATAAATTTCATTATAGCTAGCTGGCGCCCGCGACTTCGTACGCATTGAAAACTAAAAAAGTATGTCTAAATGTTTATCTAACAAGTCTCATAAGAATAAGTTAATTCGTTTAAGAGTTATGGAGGAAACCCTTAAATAAAATTTATTATTAATGTTTACGTTTAGTTTATGTAATGTAAATATAAAAATATTATTATGAGCCTAAGTAAAAGGCTTTATTTTACAACCGCAAATAAATGCATACATAAAGAACTACTTACAAAAAATATAAACACCATAAGTAGGTGCTCCCGCGAAACTACGTTAAATGCGAAAACAAGGGACAATGTAATTAAAATCTGCTTTGTTATTCATGGTCGTTTTGTAAAAGCGAAAGTGATACCCGTTCGTGAAAAACCCATTCCTAAAAACAAATGTACCAACAATGTCGTGTCGTGCCGGACTCTTTCATCATAATGGCACTCTGTTGCAGACGGCGAAACATTTTGTGCATTCTAAGCGTTTCATAGCAAAAAATGAAAACAGGAACCGTGAAGAGCTTTGAAACTCGCCAATTATGTTTCACTGTATTTATGGCTTTGTCTAAAAACGTTATTCTGCCTCTTATTTCATACATTTCAAATTATACTAACAGTTTTCGAAAAAAAAAATATATAGAATTAATTAAAAATTTACTAGCTGGTGCCGGCGACTTCGTTTGCGTTAGAAAATAAGATATATAACGCCTGAGAAAATAATATGTAAAATAATACACTTAACGCCTTACATGATGCCACTTGATGCCTGACATTATGATAAAGTTCTAGGTAGTGGCTAGTGACCGCGACTTCGTCCGCGTTGAAAAACATTTCCCGTCCCGTACGTCTAAGTGTTTATCTACCAAGTTTCATGAAAATCATGAAAAGTTCATGAAGTTATGGTGGAACATACCTACGTACATACAATACCTTTAAATATTAAACTTTACAATCACGTACATACAATACCTACACTTACAGATTTATTCGATTCGAGAAATGCTTACACTTCACTATTTGCTTACAATTTCAAGTTCTGATTGATAAAGTATTGTTAAAAATATTTTCAAATATACAAACGCCCTAAGGCGTATTTGGATGAAACAAATGAAAATGAATTTTGTGAACGCGATTAAATTAAAATCTTGGGTAAACTTAAATTCTTTTATTTCCAACTCTAAATCGCAAACTATAACATATATTGACCATTTGTTTTCTCTATATCCCTGCGATTTTTTTAATTTCCGCATTCTATAAAAGTGTTTATTTATAACAGCCTGTTTTTGCGTAGTGCGTCGTGGTTAAAAAAAAAATAGACAAATAGAAATAGATTTCAATAGAAAGATGTTCAATATGCATAAATCCGAACAACATCAAGCACTATCAAGTGTACAGTCGGGTTGAATTCCGCCATTTATAAAATATTAACTGTTGCACGCGACTTTGCTCGCTTATAAAATATAGTCTCTGTCTGTTACTTCGCTGATCATAGGTGAAAGAAATTTTAAAGTCGGTGCAGTAGTTAAAACAAACAAATACAAAAATACTGTATATAGAAAGGAAAATACAACAAATGAAGATTTACAGATGAACAAGCATAAATTATTAAATATTTTTCCAGCATAATGAACTTTCTTAAGTTGCTTTAAGTTCCAATTTGCAATAGAGAAGTCCTTAACAAATTATCCAATATTACGGACACAAAAGCGAATCATTGTAATTATCTGTGTACTGATTAAGAGTGCACCAGCGAAACGGATCCATGGGGTCAACTTTAATTGGTTAGCTCCTGTATTTTAAGGTGCACCTAGACTAAAGCGAGAGATCTCTTAATGCGGCTTCGACACTGATTTATCGGCAAGCATCAATCTAGAGCTGAGGAGTAAAATTAATGCGTAAAATTTATGATCTTTGAAATAAATGCTCTGCAAAAGTAATGGTCTAACGGTGAAATTTAAAGATGTTCGCTTTTTACTCTTTGATAGTCATCGCCGTATGTGTCATAATAACTTGATTGGAAATTGTAAAAATGAATTCCAATTCAAAATAATTTATTAGCTGAATATAAAAAAATATATAAAACAATGTTTTGTAAAATAAATGACTGCATACTAGATCGAAAAAAAAAACAGAACTCTTTGATCCTAAAATAAGACGAAATAATTAATATAACGAAAAATTACTAAAAGTGACATGCTAAAGTCAAAATTACTAAAGTTTTGATTATACTGGTATTGAATGAAAATTTACAGAAATCGTATGTATCCACCAAGATAAATATTTTTATGAAGTCGCATATAATTTTTCTAATATCTCGGCGTAATCTTCCGCGTAGACAGTCGACGACTAGTTTAAAAAAAAGGCTGTTTATAAACTGTTTTAATGAGAAAATGGTCCCAATATTTTAAATTTTTATCCACCATGCTTTAGATTATAAACCTATAAATAATATGACGTTAATATCTTATCTGCAAACTAAACACATCATAGGTTTATTTTCCATCGGGAATCATAAATTTTGACTCCAGCGTGATTCTGGTAATTTGGATTATTATAGGAATCAAAATCAAAAATCAAAATCAAAATATTTATTTATCAATTAGGTTTCTACAAGAAACTCTTTTGATCGTCATTATAAGTTTAAATTTACCAGGGTTTCGGAAAAAAAAAAACCAAGATGACGATCCTGAGAAGAAACCCCGAAAGAAACTCAGGATACTATTCTTTTTGTCATCATTAAAATGTAAAATAGTACAATACACATCACTTAACACTAACAAACTTAAAGTATATATATACAAATTATAGTTTTACAATACAAAACATAGTACGAACTCCGAATAGCTTAAATCCAGGCTTCTTTGTCGCTCAAATAATCAGTGATTTTATAATAGCCTTTCGAGAGGAGTTTAGTTTTAATGACACATTTAAATTTATTTATAGATAAGGCTCTGATTATTTGAGGCAGTTTATTATAAAACCGGACACTTTGACCCATAAAAGAATTACTTATCTTATGTAGTCGTGTTTTATGAAGATTTAAATCACTTTTGGACCTAGTATTGATATTGTGTACATCACATTTTTTATTAAATTGACTAATATTTTTGTGCACATAAATTAAATTTTCATAAATATATTGACATGCAACAGTCAAAATCTTTATTTCTTTGAACTTTTCTCTGAGGGAAGACTGCGGATCTAGTTGATAGATGGCTCTAATGGCCCTTTTTTGTAAAATAAAAATAGTATTTATGTCCGCAGCGCTACCCCAAAGAAGAATCCCATAACACATTATACTGTGGAAATAACTAAAATAGACAATCCTAGCTGTATCTACGTCTGTTAGGCGTCTAATCTGCTTAACTGCATAAGCCGCAGAGCTAAGCCTTTTACTTAGTTTCTCAATATGTGGACCCCATTGTAATTTAGAATCTATGGTAATACCTAAAAATACGGTCGATTCCACGGGTTCCAATTTTTCACTACCCAAAATCACATTCGTTCCAATATTTTTAACATTAGGGGTATTGAATTTAACAAGTTTAGTTTTGGTGGCATTTAAAAGAAGATTATTTACACTAAACCAATGTACTATGTTAGAAAGTGCATAATTTACCTCATTATAGCATCCAAGTTGTCTTTTAATCTTAAATATTAATGATGTGTCATCAGCAAACAATACAATATTATGATTACTCACAGAATGAGGTAAATCATTAATATAAACCAGGAACAAAAACGGACCGAGAATCGAGCCTTGAGGGACGCCCATTTTAACTAGAGAACCCGGAGATTTCTTACCATTAACATCGACCCTCTGAATTCTATGGCTAAGATAAGAAGTTAAAAGATCGAGAGCCTTGTTCCTAATTCCATAGTGGCATAATTTCCTTATTAGAGTGTCATGCTGGACGCAGTCAAAGGCTTTAGACAAATCGCAAAAAACACCCAGAGCGTCCTGCGAGTTCTCCCATGCCTCAAAAATATTTTTCAATAGTTCCACACCAGCGTCCGTAGTAGAGCGCCCTTTCGTGAAACCAAACTGCTTATTAAAAAGTAAATTATGATTATTAAAGTGTTTAAGTAGTTGACTCAAAATAATTTTTTCAAATATTTTACTAAGGGTCGGAAGTACTGAAATTGGTCTATAATTCGCGGGATTAGTTTTATCATCCGACTTAAATAAAGGCACAACCCTACTAATTTTCATTAGATTAGGAAATTCACCACATGTAACACAGCAATTGAACACAGTTGCCAAATGAGGTGCAATTATATTTATTACAGAGGCAACTGTTTTCACCGACATGCCCCAGAGATCAGCAGTTTTTTTTATTTCAATAGTCTTAAAGAAACTCAGAATATCATCTGGGCCAACAAATGCAAATTCAAATGGCGCATCACACTCCTTTACACTCTTCTTGAGCAGACTTTCAGCAGCAACCGACGACGAGTCCAGTGACCGAGTGAGGTTAACCGGAACACTGGAAAAGAAACTCTCAAACTCCGCCGCCACATCCACATCCGACTCAAGGTCCCGACCATCTATCTTCAAACTAAAGCCGCCATCCCGAGCCCGCCCCCTTCCAGTTTCTTCGTTAATGATGCGCCATGTAGTTTGAATTTTATTTGCGGCATTCTTAATTCTGTTCTTTACATGAATGGATTTGGCCATAAAACAGACTTTTTTAAACAATTTTGAATATTTCTTAACATATTCTCTAAAGTCCAAATTATGATTGTACTGTTTCTGGCCATACAACTCATAAAGCTTATTTCTACTTGTGTAGATGCCATGAGTTGCCCATTCATTAAATAACATAAAGTTACCAACTAAACGCGACCTTATCGTAAAGACCTTACCGAATTCATCACTAATTAATTTAAATAAAGAACCATACATTTCGTTAAGACTATCAAAATATGGCAACCTAGGTAATTTATTAATTATATTAGCCCTAAATTGTTGAATGCGATTCTGAGTAATTGGAACAAAATTAATGTGCTTTCGTTGATACCGACTTATATTTGAATGAAATGACACAAGCAAACCACAGTGGTCAGAGTCTAGGACATCTAGAACTGATCTTTTATATAATTTTACATTACAAAATATGTTATCAATACAGGTGCCACTTGTGGCAGTTATCCTTGTCGGTTCAAAGAAAACGTTGTACAAGTTAAAGGACCTAAACAGATTTACAAAATCAGTTGTAATTGTAGAAGCATCTAAAATGTTGACATTAAAATCTCCACAAATTACGAGACCTTTATGGGATGTGCATACCCTTAACAATACACTTTCCATTATGTTTAAAAAGTTATCAAAAGGTGCGCTTGGAGGTCTGTATGCGCAAACTACTATAGTCTGTTCAAATTCAATACATGACAGCTCAGCAACTCCTTCAACAGATAGATGCAGAATATCTTTCCTTTCCTTACATTTAAACTGCTTCTTAGTAATAATCAAAGAACCTCCTCTCATCATATTTATTCTATTAAAAGAGCTTACAACCTTGTGTTTACTGAAACCGTACATGTACTGATGATTTTTCAACCAATGCTCTGTAATGCACAAAATATCAACATTATAATGATTCATAAATATATCTACCTCGAGTTCTTTTCCTGTTAAGCCTTGTATGTTCTGGTGAACTAGAGAAAGACTGCAAGAGGGTTCCTCCATTGTCTGAGATGTTAATTTAAATTAAGCGGATCGGAGCTACATGTATTTGTATTACAATTTATTATATTTGACTGTCTAATAGAGACAGTCCTGTCAATACATGGCTGTTCAATAGAAACTGCCATGGTTAAAGGTTGACTTAAGTCAACATATGGCTGTTCAATAGAAGCAGCAATAGTTGAAATTAAGTCCACATTATACCGTTCCACAGGAATGGTATCGTTTTTAATACAATATAGTAGCGAACTAGCTATATTACGTCTGTAATAATCAGAAATGTTAAAATTATTTATTGAAAAATTGAAAAATTTGCTGTAACTGAATGCGTTACTGTCAATTATTCTACATTTATTATTATAAACAGACAAAGTGTGTAATTTTAAATTGCACTTATGTCTGTAATTGTTTTCATTAGATGTCAATAATTTACTGTAGGGAAAGGCAAACATAATTATATTTTTAACATTTAGATTTAACAATTTGTCAAAGTATTTCTTTATATGCCTTGAATTTGCATTTCCCCTTCTCCCAATGAAAATTACCAGTGTAGTATCCGGAGTATACTTCATGCTTATAATACGATCAACAATTTGTATAAAATTTGCTCCTGGATAACAAAAACTAGTAAACTGAGCACCAGATGTTCGTAGTATGTGACTCATATTTTTTCCTATTTCATCACTAAACATTATAAAACTATTTGAATTTTTGAATAGGTATACGATCGTGTACTACAATCATCGAGTCAATTTCGTGCTGTCGGCTATTGCTGAGCCTGGTGATACGTCTGATGATGCGCACCCCGACGTATAATATTATAAATATCATAGATCTAGAATTACTACCGATAAATATAATATATTTTTTTATGTTATGTATAATCGTTATATCGTTATTGTACATGTACAAGTTCGACAAACGGTTAATGAAATCAGTGAACTCAAAACACATTTCAGGCTTGTCTTCGTATGAGTGGGCCTTTAGATGTGCGATACGCGGCCTAGGGTTAATGAATAGCAGCATTTGGACAGTTGTTATTGTTGCTCAAGTGGCGTGTTGTGCTGTAATTGCGTGATAGAGCCGGGTTTAGGGTTTGCACTACACACAATACTGGGTACAATGCACATTCATGTACATATTCAATTCTAATTAATATACAAACTATTTCACCTGGGTTCGGTTTCGTATTTTTACAATGTAGTATACAGTCAACCAGTGCGCTTATAAAACTGAACAATTATATCTGCGACGCTAATATTTTGCAA
Organism: Synanthedon vespiformis; assembly: GCA_918317495.1. Taxonomy (NCBI): domain Eukaryota; kingdom Metazoa; phylum Arthropoda; class Insecta; order Lepidoptera; family Sesiidae; genus Synanthedon; species Synanthedon vespiformis. Next base: position 4,850,228 of record OU906958.1, read on the forward strand.
AAAAAAAAAAACAGAAATAGAGTATAATAGAAAATTGAAACTCCCCCATATTTCTAATAATAAATATTACCTTAAAATCATGATATTGAAAAGAAGGACGAATTCTCGCTGTATTAATTACTCGATGTAAACTTTGATAAAAAATCAAACTATTAACGTATTGTAGTGACGTTTTTGTTACTTAACCTTTTGGCTGTTAATTGGGTTACAAAACTAAAAAGGTTGAGAAAGAATGCGCTAAGTAGATTGTATGTGACTCTATAGCCCATACACAATAGCAACACCAAATAAGGAGGCGATAGGATAGGGAAATGGGTCCTAGCATCTCTTACTTACTTACTCACCGAAAAATAATAGGGCAGATACCAGACGCTTTGCCTAATTTATTACTGAGGGACACAGAGTCCGTTGCCCCTACTAAAAATAACATTATAGGTAATTTAATATTTTCAATTAATTTTAAAATCTACACATTTTTTTTTACATAAATATAATATTCATCTTATATCATCTTATGTGTCTTTAGAGACATATTTAAGAATGACGAAAAACAAAATACGACTTAATTCTCAGTTACGTAAATAAAATAGTGTTGATACTTTACAAACAGACACGAACACTTTGCTTTTTGCATACATAGTGGTATGTAGTACAGAGAATAATAATTACAAAATAATATTTTCCTAACGTGTTATCTGTATGCAACGCGACCGACCCTTCCTCTAGCCTTAATTAAAAATTGATAAACTATTCACATTAAGCTGATTTTAACGTATGAATTAACAATCGAGCAACGAGTTTAATCTTATCATCTAAAATTCCGAAAGTGAATAACAAAAAGACAGCAATTTGTGCTCGGAATTAAATTTTAACTGAAAACACTCGAAACGAGAATGTAGGTACGCTTTTCGTCGGGTTGTGTATTTAACGCGGATGTGAATTTCGCCGCATCCGGCCAAAAATTAATGAGCTTTCTTCCGCTTACTTAATTAACTGCCAGGGCCGGAGCCGGTTTACAGTCTGAATAAATTAAAATTAATATTTCGCACTCGTTTAATGTCCCCTTTATGCCGGTATGATTTGTTAACACGGGAGCTTTTGTTGTATTAGAGAGTTTGGACGCAACATTAACCGCTGTTTTGTTGATAGCTCCTAATGACACCCGGCTTTAAGATCTAAAGTCTAAATCTAAAATATACTTAGATTGTACTTAAGTGAAAGTGGCTAAAGCTTCGTTAACATTAGTCATATAAATAATATATTTGTTGACAATTAGTTTCTTTTCAGAATAATGATTAAAACATTGCGACTGAGTGGTTTCGTATTAGAATTAAGAAATTAGCCATCGTAATGACTATATTGACAAACTAATTGGTCGAGTGGTTAAGGACACGCTGTACGAGTAAGTTAACAAATTCGAAGCTTTTCAATAAAGAAAATTATAAGTAACTCATTTCATTCATTCAAACCTAAATACTACTCTTCATGTGTAATACCTACTTAAATAAATAGGCTAAATATATATTTAATACTAGCTGTTGCACGCGACTTATGTTACCCGCTGATTAATAGATTTCTATTGCTGGAAGATGTTTTAAAAGCGGCCCAATAGTTTTTGAGATATAAACATACCAAAATACAAATCTTCTCAGTTATATTAGTATGTTAGTCACTTATATATGTATATTAGTATACATATGTGATAAAAACTATAAAATTAACGAGCAATCCTATCATTATCCACAACAGAGAGAGAGTTGGGGTAGCAATATTTTGACGTTAGCAAAATATAATACGAGGCCATTAATTCAGCTTGGTCACGTGGCGTCGCGAATGCTTACACACCCGTCGAACGAGTGAATTATGAGCGCTACGGCCCTACAGGGAACGCGCACAGAGAACGTTATAATGTAATAAAAAGTTTAATACAGAACACAGTTTAAGATATTTGATTTTCAACATAAAACAGAAGTCACTATTTTATGCGCAGACATGGATGCGATCACAATTCTCATGCAAATGGAGTTCAGTGAACCAAATTGTAGAGAAACAGTAGAATCAAGAAAAAAGTAATTTGCAAAGAGATACTTTTGTTATTTATGAAAAAAAGGAATTTAAAAATTAGTTAGGTATATTTGTTTATTTTATTAGTTTCAATAGTTATATTTATACCAGAGACCCGCTCACGGTTGCGCACATTTTTTTCTACAAATCCATGCAAACCCATAATATTATAAATGTGAAAATAACTCTCTCTGTCTGTCTATTACCTTTTCACGCCTTAACCACTTAACCGATCATCGTGAAATTTTGCATACACGTTGTCAGGGATACAAAAAAGGATATGACATAATCCTAGACTAGCACATTCAAAACAACATCCTCTATAATTACTGTCTCAGTGACCGATTTCATTCGTATCTACTTAGTCTCTTAACCCCAATATGTTAATTCAACCTGACCCAACTGCACATTAAGTCAGAACTACATTCACATATCCATTTACATGATGCGGTTTCCAACGTACCAAAGGAAGGACTATCTTACAAAAGTCTCCTCTCCAAAATTTCATTACACACGTCCCGATGAAAATGTTTTTTAAAAAACTTTGCAAGCTTCGTATTCATACTATTTCGCTGGTCCATAAAAGCTTTTCCCAAGAGACGGTCTCATAAGGCATTACGAGAATGACACTTTTTAGTATTTGTAAAGTCAAATATTTAACTGTTTTGTGAGTTCTGTTTTCAGCTTTTGTGCTGGATTGCAATGAAAGGTTCAACGATACAAAAATTAAAAATGCCAAAGAACAAAGATAAAAATGCAGTAATGCTTTATTCTCTACACCATTGTTCCACTTGCCTATCTTCACCGACAATTTTCATTCAGAAACTAAAGATACTTGAAAGATATTTATTCAAAGTGCAAATCTTAAACGACTACGAAGAAATACACACTATGTATTGTGTAATTTCAAGTTATTTATTGTTTGATTCTTGGAGTTTATTTGCATATATACACTGGACCGCAAAGATAAGGGGTCGGTTAGGTTAGTAATTTATTTAGTTTATTAAGGCTAAACTAAATAATTTATATTGTTTAATTTAATCTTCATTTCATTAAGTAAACCTAATGGTTTACTACGTGCTACGTGCCTGTTGTCTACTTTTACATAAAAAGATATTTCTTTATTGAACAGGTTCAGCTGAAACTTGTTTAGAAAATAGTTCCAATATAACTATTGTCACATATATTTTTTTGAGTCTATGGTCTTCATCGTTCACAGTAGCATAGCCGATAGGTATAGGAACTTTCTCGTAGTTCCATTCGGTATTTGCTCTGTGGCATGGTTTTTACAAGTAGCGAAAGCACCTAAACTGTATTTTATTGAATAGCGAACATTCTGGAAGAAAAATATAATAAACACAACCCACAAGGACGAAGGAGCTTCTTTTCTAGCTGGCTAATACACTGAGGAGTGCACGTCGAGAGTAGCTGAAAGTTTCTGAGCCACCCTGGAAATTTGGTTAATAAAATTAGACATATCAAATCGTGAATTTATAACCTCCAATTAGAATAATTGGTAAGTGTTTTGTTCTTCCTAATTGCTTTCCCAATTGTCTAAATTTTCACAGTATTGGTTGACGCGTGGCGTCTTAATATTACATTGTTTGTTTGTCTGGCATAGCTCAATTTTCTTACAAATCAGTAACTTCAAGCGATGGTATAGACAGAGATACATTTTCATATTTTATTTTAATTTTCCTTTGTTATTTTGCCATGTAATCGGTTGGTACATTTTTGTTTGATGGACGATGCTAGAGTAGGTCTTATTTCATATCTTATATTTTGATTCCAATCGCCATCGATTGTCCCGGTTTATCAGTATAGTATTTTTTATATATCTTGCCGATCATTCCAATTAGTAGCTAATATAATTTTGACCGGAATTAAGCGAGATAGATGCCCTATGAAGGTTTGCATGTAGCGAATAATATTCTAAGGCGTCTCTTCGACCGTTTCAGGGGTTTCTTTTATATACGCTGAAATTAATAATAAACCGAAGCAATAATTAATTTAATTATTTATTAATTTAATTTCTTTATTTAATTTCTTATTTTCATTTTTTTATTGTACGTATAGCATCAATCTTTTAGTTCAATAAATTACTTCTTGTACAAATCTTTCTTTCATTTATTTTCGTTTCTTTTTTTTGAATTATTTGTTCCCCTGTCCGCAATCACACCGCGGAAAAGGCGGAAATAACACTATTATTCAAATCGGGGAAATTAAATAAAAATATATGTATTAATTAAAAACTTACATTAAACTTAAATTTATCTGAAGTTTTATATTAAACTTAACAAAACCATTTTTTATTTTACACCACTTGTTTCACTTTATATTATTAGAGGTCCCAATGTAGGCGGTAATCATATATTACCCCAGTTTTGTGAGAGGCGATCCTAACGGTCGATGCAACCCGACTGGCATATTAAGCCGAGCTCATATATCGTGATAGAAGGGTTAATGCTTGTTTAGCACTTTATCCAACAATTATAAAGACTACTCCAATTGAACCGGCTCTATCAGTATTCCAAGTGGATCAACAGGATGCCATGTAGGTACTATGTTAGGGTTGTGTTACGAATTACGCGATTAGAGGTTAGATGTTTGAAACTCCTAATACATACTTAAATAAATATTACACATTATTTATTTCGTGCATTAAATGTTACTTAGTTACAAATTGGTGACATATTTGTTTACTAGTGTTATTACCTATAATATTTTGTGACAGCCCTGTTGCAAATACTCGCTTGTTATTGATTTAATTAAAAATCTTCAAGGCTCGTCATTAATTTTTCATACTTCTTGGGGTCCGCTTCTACGTTATATTAAATAAAAATGAGATTAATTTTTTTAAAATATTGGTAGAAATATATTTAATTGATAAGTTATAAATTTCTTCACATAAGATAATTAAGTTTTCTATAAATGAAAATTTTATCACCAATTTTAGCACCTCTTGATTGTAGGTGGCTACCGTCGCCTATAAACACCACAGGTGCAGTAAGTGCACTGCCGACCATAGATAGATATAGATAGGATAGAGATGAGGAATGGAAAGGGGAAATGAGCTAAGGAATTCTATACTCTGCTAACAAATACTATTATTTCATGGCATCTTCTAAATGGTGGTGGTTACTCCGCTAGACAGGCTGCTCAAATGACTGCGAAATGCAGCGTGCCTTGCTAAAGATTATAATTAACTAAAGCAATTGGTATGAGAAGCTGCTATACCTGTTTTATTCGTGTCACAGAACCCTCAACTCCAGTAGAATAGCGCCATTACAAAATGATCTCCCAAAGAGATGCTTAGTTAAGTTTTTATTGATATTGGAATGACGATTATCATTCATGCCGATGCTTGATGGAACGTTCATACCACGTACTTGCAACTCTCATTACAACTTTAGAAAAAAAAACTGGCAGTTGTTATTAATTTTATAAGAGGACCATTATTTATAAACAGAACCAGTTATGGTCTGACCACACAACTAGTAAAATGGCAAAGAACTTACCGAGTTGAGATCAGGTAGTGATTATTTTTTGTCACTCATAGTTTTCTTGATAAAAATATAGTTGATCGAAGTATGTCCATACAAATTGTTCTAGTGTACTGTAATTTCATGTAATGTCCATATTTTATTCATTGACGAAATTCCTTCGGTCAAATTCAAGTCCAAGACTGCACTTTAATAGCACAAATATAAATGTAGTAATTTTTCAGGCTTTGACATTTACTGTGTAACAAATTCACAATAAAAATCGAATAGTGCAGGCCAGTTGATATACAGCCCGTTTCCGCAAAACGTGCGTCATTCCTCGTTCCGGTTGTCGTTATAGTACTGTGTATTAACTAATGGCTTTTATTTAATTGTGCACCGATAAATCCTGTTTAAATTCAATAACAAAACGAAGGAAATATTGAATGAAGTTTTTTAACTTAATAACTTTAACTAAATGACGGTCGTGTGATACAAAAATCAGAGAGAAACTGTATGAAACTGGTCATTTTAGTTTTATTCATTTATTTACACATAGATCCTTGTAAGGATCATTTATGTAGACACATAGACATATAATTTTTGTTAAAATTGTGAAACTAGCTTTAGCCCGCGAATTCGTCTATCTCCTTCTAGAACAGTACCTTTTCTCTAGATAAAAGGTACCCCCTAATGTGCTTTCCTGTACCCTTGGCTATATGTTGCAAAATTTAATAATGATTGGTTCAATAAAAGCGAAGCCATTATGTGAACCGATATCATTATAGCTGTATCTCTCTATTTTGTCGTACATTTCATTATCATCAATACTAATAATAAATCTGTAAGTGTAGGTATTGTATGTATGTATGTATGTATGTTGCTCCATAAAATTTAAAATAATTTAAAAAAAATTCATGAAACTTGGTAGATAAACATTTAGACGTACAGGACACAGGATAGGCTACTTTTTTCTTTTTCAACGCGAACGAAGTCGCGAGGGGCCAGCTAGTATGTCTATAAAATATATTTTCATAACAATTTGAAAAATGAAAGAACACAAATTAACTGCCTCGGTAAGCAAAAATGTTTTACCATTTTGCAGCATTTATAATATTAATTTACCATCTCTCTTTCTGTCGTACATTTTATTAAATGACTATAATATATTTTCATATTAATTTCTAAAAATAATAGCCAAAACTGCCTCGTATAAGCAAAAATGTTTTACTATTTTGCAGCGCATAATAACATGCATTAACGAGAGCGTACAGTCGGTTAAATTCCAAATTAAATTACAATTAAATTGTTTTCCAATTTTCGATCGTGGGCAACTTTAAATAGGCGTCAATTTATTAAAATCGATAGTGAACTATTACGTAATCGACAGTGCTCCAATTAACGATCACTGGCGCACCGATTCGATATTGCTCGTAACTTAATGAGTCCCGTTGTAAGACAAACTGTTGAGCTACTGGACACAGGCGCCCATGGATGTAGAACTATCTAGATACGCCGATAATTTTAAAGTGAAAACCTAGTATAATTAATTTGAACACGCTTTATTTTTATTTTACTCACATTAGCGCATTTTTTGCCCTCCCGGACTAGTGTTAAATTCAACAGTTAGAAACTCAACTGAGTTTATAGTGCACCTAAAATGTGTACCATCAATTGTATTTTTTTTGTGTGTAAATATTTAAATAAATAAATAAAATATATATTTACCAAAACAAAGAAAATATTTATTGAGATTTAATTTCAATATGTACCTCTTAATTATAAATCACTAACTGGTTCCCGCGACTTCGTCCGCGTTGAACGATGAAAGGTAGCCTATGCCCTTTCTGATTTCCCAGACAACGTGTATGCAAAATATCATGTTCAGTAGTTTTGTCGTGAAAGAGTAACAAACATCCATACACATCCATCCATACAAACTTTCGCATTTATAATATTAATACGGATTCTTGCAAGCGCTAGGCAATAGTGGCACAGATTTGACTGTAGACAGAATAGTTCATCGTTTCCAGTAATATTTAAGTCCCGAACGAACTGGACTCGAACAAGTTTTAATTAAAGCGAATATCTCGCACGGGGCTGCAATGTGGACATTCCCTAATAGTGTTTACTTGAGGATAATGAAACTCAATATGTGACTTATTGAGCTGCCCGATATTAATTATTATAGACTTCATTGCGACCACTGAGTATTATTTTAATGCGTTAACAGGAGAACGCTTTTAATTAATGTGTATTCGGACAAAAAAATTAGTATAATTGGATGACAAAAACGGTACGAATTAATATCGTGTTTATAAAGACTTTGTATTACATCAGTACACCAATTTTCTTGCTGAATAAGTATAAAACCTAAGACCAAATAAAAGCTAAAAAATTTTGCGGACAATATATAACGCCAGTTTTATCTATTATGTGGGCTACATGTAAAAGGCAATAACAAATATATTGCTATTCATGAAACTTTTGTAATTACTTATCAAAAAATTGATTCTTTTTGGGGAATAGAAAACTTGGAATGTTTAGACGGTTAAAGGCCCCCTTTAAAAGTCCGATCGTAACTACTTAAAGTACAAGTGATAGCAGTAAGAAATCTCTTTCATCATTTTGTTGACCCTTGACAAAAACAAGAAAACTTAATTTTCATGAACCCACGATCCTACAAAAGTTGAGCTTTCCTATTTATAGTGCATTAATTATTCTTAAATCTGTTACTTGTAACTTGACCGATTTGACAAGAATTTAGCTCGCAATTTTATACTTTTATAAAAGAAGCTAAAGAGCATTTTAGTTATGGGCATTGCTTCGACTACACAGCTAAGGGCCTCTTTCACCAACTAAAAGTAAATTGTTAATTAGTTACTATTAGAAATAATTTTATGTTTTATTGAATTATGCACTCGGTTTACATCCTTCGATAGACGATTTTTTTAATGTTTGGGACTTTTACCGTACAAATAAAGGCATATCAGCTCCATTATCCCCGGTAACCGGTGACTTTAAACAACAGTTACTTACTTTACAGTTAGTTTACTTGACAGATGGTGAAAGAAGCCCTAAGGAATTGTAAGCAAAAATACTCATACATTCTGATTAAACATGAGCTTTTAACTTAGCTAGTGAACTTAAACAGTTCTGAAAAACTATTTTGCTTGAAGTTAGTAAGTATTCTACATATTTTGCCAATTTAGTATCTCTATTTAACCATACTAGTTTGTCTCTGTTATCAATTCAATTTTAAAAGAAATGATTTAATAGAATAATAAAAAGGTTTCTGAAGTACATTGAACATAGTGCAACATAGGCTTAAGTTTTACTTTGGTAAAACATAAAAAAAAATAGTTAATAAGTTTAACAAAACAGCAGAAACTGAGAGAATGTGTCGAACTGCTTTGAGTGGCATGTTAACAATTTACTAGCAATTTTTGTATTTAAAATAAATACATACTAGTTTTAATATTATACTGTGTGAGTGTCCCCCTCGTCCCTCCCTCTCGTCATTAGGAGTGGGCACGCAAAGGGAAATTATCCTCACTTAACCCTCCTGGAGGCGTTAACTGGCACCTCAGAGGAGAGGCACTCGCCGACGATTACTTTATTATACGGATTGGAACAATTTTCCTTGTGAAAATACACATCTTTTTATATAGAATATACACATAATGTACAAAATTGTGATAACCTTTTGTTGAACAAAATTTCACCAACAACCTTGGAAATTAACCTTGGAAATTTAACCAATAGGTAAGTAAATTAATTACAATTTCTGGTTTAGCCCAATAAATGAAATGATTGCACAGGTTTTTTTTGTTTTTTCAAAAAGATTAGATGTCTTAAATATAGTGAAAATTAATTATGGTGTCAGTTTTTTGTTTTTAAATCTTTGTAAATTTTATGAATGTGCTCCAGTTTTATGACAAATATCATAGTAATAGTCAAACAATGTTCGTATACATATTCGTCTATTAAAATATATTATTTCCCAGCGTCTGTTATTATTTTTATTTATAGTTCAGCACACAGGGTGACCATCCACTAACTGGTGGGTGATTTCCGTCCCGTAATGACACAAGCAGGACCATAGGGGTTGCCAGTTCTAATGGATAATAAGAGTTAGGGCTAAATGATAAGGTTTAAGTACGAGAGTATTTTAAAGGAGCCTTCTGTAAGGCCACCCTCTTATGCAGCCAATTAGGCTACCCAGTTCACGACTGTGGTATCCCATGGCACTACTAATCTACTTGCGTCAGTGAAATGAATGTAGAGTGTAGAATATTGAAGGGCATATCTTCAAAACATGGAAATAAAAATGTGGTTGATGTGTTTAAATAACTAACAACTACTTAAACGATTTATATATTTTAAGTATTTACCAAGGAAGATTAGAAATATTTTCCATTTGTTATTTATTTATTTTTTATCTTTACTCAGTTTAATTTGAAGTAGCATTCCTTGTTTCTCTGTCTGCATGGCCGCTAAGTTCTCCTAAATCACGCAACTGATTTTGATGCGGTTTTCACTATAAGTTAGGTAATTTTTCATGGAAGAAATACAAAGATTAGAGAATTGTAGTTCTTCTAAAATCCTAAAGAAAACTTTATATATTAGAAATCCGTCATGTCTGTTTCTCCGCTAACTACTTCTGCGTGTATAAAAAAATTGCATCCTGAGCGAATCCGAGAGATGGTAGCTAGTTAAAGATATTCATAATAGAAGTTTAATTTTTAAATAAATTATTTGCAACAATTACAACTGTAGATAATTTATGCTGTTAAATGTAAATCGACGATTCGGCAGACCTTCAATTTTCCCCTTTTCAATTTCCTAATGACAATTATTGTTTTTCCGAATGAACGCCTCGAAATAACAATTCGTTACGTGTCCAACCAGTCCCTTTCACCCTAGTATTGCAACCATTAATTGCATGGCAGTTTCATTGTAAATATAAATACTCTTTTGTACCTAACAAAAATTTATATAAATATACTCGACGGTAGATCCAGGGTGATTCTGACCATTCCTATTGGAAAGTTATGGCAGAGGTCTATGTCCAGAAGTGAACATACTACGGCTGATATGGTGATGATGATAGAGTTAATCATGTTTAAACGTCCAAATTGATGAAAAGGATAACATTACTCATATGGAGATTTGAAATCGCTGCGGTCAAATAAATAACACATACAAGAAAAACGTTCTAGCGTTGCAATTTGTTGTAGACGAACCTAATAACGCCGACAATCCAATAAAGCGACATTGAGTTCCTATTGTAATGAATGTGTGTGCACGCAATAAGGACTCAAATCAGCGGACCGCACATACAACAATCCTATTGACTCTGTGGTTTTGTCATTATGTGTCAGCTAATATTTGCACACTGAACAGCGCCAATCCAAAACCATACAACGTTATGTTGTGATGTTTTGTCGCCACATCCGTTTTACAGTGTAGAAATTTTGATGTAGAAGTTTTTCGTGACTGTCACAAGCAAGAGACACAAGAGTGTCAACAAGCAAGTAGGTTTTAAGGGCAGTAAGCGTGGATTGAAACGAACATTGCTGCATTCTATGTAACCGACTGTATATTATGTTAGTGGGCAAGTTGTCTATAAAAATAAAAGGTAAAATAAAACTTGACAATTCGCCTGGCTCGGGCGAGATAAATGCGGGAAATTTGTCTATTAACTCAAGAGATCGTTACACATCATTGATTAGAAGTTGTTAAATTGGTTCATGAGATTGAAGGTACCGTTTTTTTTTTAGGTTTTTGCTCATATTATCGCGAATACATATCTGTACAAAAAGTTTCTACATAAAATTTTCTACAAATACAAAATCTACTATAAATATTTAGGAGCTATAGACTGTATAAGTTAATAGAGACCACCAGCAAATTTTCCTTGTCAAGCCAGGAAAAGGAAAAGTGAAAACCAAGACATTTTCGTCATAAGAACTCCAAGCTGGGGCCGCAGCAGAGAATTACCTTATTGTGCTTATGAACTCTTAAGGATTCATTTTAAAATATTGTAAACAAAATGTCTGTTTATGTGCATGTGTGGTAAGCGTGTGAAGTATTAATGTGTGATTTATCGATTAATGTATTATATTTTAGACTTATATTATGTAATATATTTATAATTAATAATTTCGTTAATAGTGTATTCTATATTGAAGTGCACAATACAAACGATAGAATAATATTTAAACTTATATAAAAAGTTACTGAAGCAATTTGTACAAGAACACCTGTCTCTCGTAACTTTGTCGCGACTGCCTTCTCAAAGTACTTTAAGAAGTTATTCACATTTTCTAAAACGGTACAAGGTCTCTTAAATTTCTGAGCGAGTGCTGAAAACGTGCTATTTTTATGTAGGAGCCGTCATCTTGTCCATTCATCACACGTAACGTCTCAGTATCGCTGTCACGTATTTTCACGAAGAAAACTTCTATTAGGTACTTCACTTTTCTGTAATTGCTGTACATCTCGATGGATTCTATTTGAGTATATGCTTCAATATCTATTTGATTGATAAATATGTAAGTACAAAAATAATACGATAAATTTAAATGTTTTTATCAAACATATTTTGATATGGATACGACACCTAATAAGACTTATTTAGAAGTCGTAATGACTTCAGGCTCCATATATTAACCATAATAATTTCAAAAAAGACTTATAAATATTCAGCGTGTCTATTTATCATATACGTATCTGTAATAACAGAAAATGGAATTAAAAGTTATGTAAGTTTAGACTCTAATATGTGTATTGTAGCTTCAATGTTTTAGAATTTCGTAAATTTCACTGCATAATTTTATTGTAATACTTACTTATACTGCTTAACCTATCATATATTCTTATGAGATTTTCAAAGTAAAGTAAAAATATAATAAAGGTTGCGGTTATAAATGATACCCTTATACTTTATTGATAAACTTGAGAAGAGAACTCGCTTACCTGTGTTCACGTTAGAACAAGTTGTAAGGCGGAGCTCATTTTCGTGTTATGGTTAATTTTCCCTGTTTATGTGAGAACTTTTGCAGTTGTATGTAGTTAAACTGAAGCTTACGTTAAGTGATTACGTGTTATTGTATTCTTTATATAAACTTCTAAAATGGAACATAAAAATGTATACAAAATACGTTATAAGGAATTTATAGATACATCTGATCTTCATTTTTTAAGACGAATTCGCCAAGCTCTAAGTGAAAAAAAATTCAAAGTTGTCTGGTCTGGATTTCTGCGTTTCGCAGTCATTTGGGCAGCCCACTGATGGCAGTAACCAACCCCTTACAGAAGACCGACGTGAAATAACAGCACATATGCTGCTATAGGTTTCGGTGAGTGAATAAGGGATGCCAGAGTCCATCACCCTATTAAAAAAGAAATGATTATAAAATCATAAAAAAATTAAAATTTAGATTAAAAAAGTAGGTTGGCCAGAATATAATATTATGCATATATAGAACATTAACAGTCGATTCACTTTACGACAGACTCTTTTAAATGAGATGCCAAGTAATTTCGTGAAAACCCGGTTCTAAAATAAATTATTCATTGGCGACGAAACGCCTGAAGCCCGTATTCATTTCATTTCTGAATCTGAATTCTACTTTTCTCTTTCGCCTTTTTTATCAGACCTACCTTTAATAAATTTTAAATAACATCTCAGATTAAAACACACTAAAGTACACCGAAGGGGAAATTGGGAATCTCATTTGAATTCTTTTCTTAAGAATTCAGAATACGCTTTATTCTTTTTACAAGAGAATTAAGAAATTTATTATTTAAAACGAGTTACTTTTTTTATATATTATGTACTTTATAGCGTACAACCAAAACGACCATTAACTAAATTGTTCCGTTTACAAAGTTATTCACAATCTAATGATAAATTGCAATTTAAGATTTAATTTCAATGGATTATCAATATATTATAGAGTAAATACAAGTCCCAATCACAACAATTCAATTAGTTAATAAAAAAACAATAGTATCATCCGTATATTTTTTGATATGCACTTTGATGCTTACTTAAAATAAAAAGCATTATTATTAAATTTAAAACAACTATCACAAACTTTGACCGTAGCGTTATCGGCAGCCAGTAATAGCCAAGGATTGGTTTACAATTTCAAACTAAAGTCGTTGGTAAGGATCTCAAAATATTACTGGCCCATTTCATAATACATAGAGCAAACAGTAGGTTCACTCGAAATTTTCGCCACTATTTAACATTTGGTATTTTTATATTGCTAGCCAATAACATAGATATTAATATGTTTACCAAGTAAAATGAACTTTTCTACAGTCTAGTATGTTAACAATATAATTACTAACATTATTTTTAGATATATAAGTTATATAAGTTACAACCTTAGGGCGCATAATGCTACAAAATAAAGCCCTTGATATCATATTGGTATCATAATATATACAAACGTATCATATTCCTTGTATGTAAAATTTAATATAACGAGCTATGAGAGTGCGATGACGACCTAGTTAAGAGCTTTCGATCGACGGTGAATTCAGGCTGCTTTTGACTGGTTCTATTACTGGAGGTTTAGGCGTATAAACCTAAACCTATGTTTTGGACATCCTGCGGCTGTCAGCCGTTCAAGTGTTACGTAACGCAATTTGAGGGAGGGAGGATAGTCTTGTAAAACGTTACGATGCGTTACAGGGGGCGAGAGGGGAAATCCTCAAATTCTCTCAAGCTGGCAACTCTTTTTGTTGGTAAAACGTAACGTTTAGGGAGGTTACAGAAAAACGTTACAGCGCGTTACATGGGTAGGGGGTCAAAATCTTCAAAAAATGCGTTACGTAACACTTGAGATTATGATTTTTATATGTTCATTTTTTTGTTGCTATCTACGCCTGCAAGTCAATAAAACCTTGACAGTAATAATTTTATTGAAAACTAGCAGGCGCCCGCGACTTCGGCCGCGTTGAAAAAGACAAAAAGTGGCCTATCCTGTGTCCTGTACGTTTAAATGTTTATCTACCAAGTTTCATGAAATTCAGCTAATTCGTTTAAGAGCTATGGAGGAACATAATAAAAAATTCTAAAAATCATCAATTTAGTTTTAGTATCATGTATAGAGCTTATAAAAACGATATCTGAAAACAGAGTAACTTACTCCATGACCAACCCTTACAGATTTATCATTAGATTCATTAGTATTGATACTATTAAGTTACATTTAGGGGGAAAGTTTGTCTTAAGGGAAATATGTCACTGTAATCCGTCTCCTACTGTTGTTCCAATATACTGTAATAGCCTATAACGAGGGGGGGATAAGATAACGCCATGAGAAATGTAAATTGCTGTTTCGAATTGCTTTTAATATGCCGACGGCGATGAAAATACACTGTCGGTTTCAGGGGAACCCATCTGGGTTGCCCTCAATAAAGTGCAGGCTATCTAATTTTTAAACATTCAGTATTCCGGAACATACTTATATTTTATTATCTATGTGATCTGAATAATATATTATGACCAAATAACAAATATTTCTGTAAATATTTGTATACGTTTCCAATGTTTTGTTCTTTGTTTAAAATGCAACTTAGATAATAAATTATTTTTTACATTTAGCGACCCGCCCCTGGCTACGCTCGTATGATTTTTTTTTTTTTTTCAGAAAATTAAATACACAAACTTCCTTAGTTTATCTCATTTTCTATTAGTAAAAACCGTATCAAAATCCAATGGGTAGTTTAGAAGAAGTTACTGGCGATTGTAAAAATATCCAAATTAATATTCCATGATCAATATCATTTCTTTGTAAGAGTCCACTGTGACATTAGAGCCCAAACTATCTTGTTCCAAGTACAGTAGCTATGAATTTTCTTTTAACGATCTTCGCAACCCACTATAGAAACCGAAAAGAGAGTTGTTTTTAAATGGATACCTCTACCTAGTATTTGACAGTAAATACTTGTTACGCCTGAGCAAGCTTAAGTACTAACGAAACGATCAATCATGTAAGTACGGATCAGCAATATTCGGTTGCGTGTTCGCGTAACTGTGCGTGACCTGAGCAGCGTTTAGCGACAACCTTTTACAACTATTCAACCAAAGGTTCGATTTACATATACTTTACAAAGTGCTCGCTACATACAAATGAACGCATTGGCAACAGTACAATAGAATTTTACAGCGTCCTTCGCAATACCTGTTCAAGGTCTGATTATTTATTGAATTTTCCTTGTAGCGTAGTTGAAATTGTTAGAGTACTTGTTTTCCTAACGGCTACAGTAAAAATTGCCATATCAAATTTTAACAAAATCGGTACAGATTAGTTAAATATATTTTGCTTGTATATATTTGGTATTGCAATTTTTAGGTTTAGCATTTTTTATATTTTACTATTAAAGCAAAATTAAAGAATTCAGGGAGGTTCAGAAGTACGTTTCGGACTTCTACTGCTAGTAAAAATCAAATCTACCAATCTTAACTGTTACTGAGTTTAAAAGTTTATTGGCTCGGGCTAAATAGTTATTAAGTTTATAATTAGTACGCTCATGGAGTACTCTCAGCTTTCTTCTCAAGTCATTAATCAGGACAGCCTGCAAGCCAACGCTAATAAGTCAGATAAGTCAGTCCATTATATTGGACAAAATCTTTCACAAATATGCCAAGTTACAAATGTTTCATGCGTTTATGAGGTTTTCTTTTGCATAGTTCTTTGTATCGTCAAAAAGAGTATATTTTATATTATAGATATTTACTATAGCTTTTACCCGCGAACTATTCAGAGCCCCCTTAAATAATAAAAATATTAAAATTATTAAAAATTATTCAAGTATAATAAATATAAAAATAAAATTTGCTGGTGCTTACATACATACATACATACAATACCTACACTTAGAGATTTATTATTAGTATTGAGCCTTCCTCAGGAATCGCTCTGTTGATGCATGAAGCCGCATAAAAATCAGTATTTTTGAAATCTGCTGGTGCCCGCGACTTCGCCCGCGCTTAAAAGTAAGGGATGTAGCGCCTGACTAAATTTGTAAAGCAATATAATGCGCCTGACATCTTTGCTGTTATTAAATTTTCAGGGGTTGTATCTTTATTTTTAGTAGATAGCTGGTGCCCGCGACTTCGCCCGCGTTAAAAATTATACACTAAAACCTTCCTCGAGAACCACTGTGATAATAATCGTCCGACAAAAATATATGAGCAATAATTTATTCAATCTCTATTCCTCATATATTTTTGTCTAGCCTTCAATTTTTATTTTTATTTTTGATGATGATATAATATTTTTTTTTAGATGAAAGTCCTATTGTCTTTTCTGTATCCATGACAAAGTGTATGCGAAAATTTCATGAACTCGTACGCTTTCTTACCGGTGACTTTAAATGGCGGTTAGCGTACTTGACACTTTACCCAGAGATTGTGAAAGACGCGCTCGAACACATATAACTATCTGCCTAAGTGCCTCAAAGCTATCTATAAATGAAAATTGAGTTACAACGTGTGAATGCGGTTTATCCGGGATACCCACTTATTTGAGAAAACCGGAAATAAATATTCTCGAATGCGACTAATTGGTTCCCGTTGGATTCGACAGGCGTCCCGTACTCCGGGCCTGCGGTTCGCCGCATAATTTATTGGGTCTACTGTACCTCTAGATACAAGAGCGACGCTTGCTTATTTGCGTTCGTTATAGTAAATCTTATTCTGACTTACATATAAATAGTTAAGTGGTAGAGTATAGTATGAAGAAATAGCCAACTATTTTTACACAAAACAAAACTTTGACTAATTTATAGACTCGACATTATTGTCTATACATTTCGAGCTTATAATTA
This sequence comes from Synanthedon vespiformis, assembly GCA_918317495.1. Taxonomy (NCBI): domain Eukaryota; kingdom Metazoa; phylum Arthropoda; class Insecta; order Lepidoptera; family Sesiidae; genus Synanthedon; species Synanthedon vespiformis. Next base: position 4,867,627 of record OU906958.1, read on the forward strand.
AGTTTATTGACAGTGAAGCTTTGAGAAGCCAGTAAGTTTTTTTTTATTATTATATCATATCACCATAAGAGAGTTCAGTTCATAAGAGGTATAACATAGTAACGACCAAATTCTACTATTGATTTTAAACTCCGATGTGTTGAAGTAAAGTCACATTTTCTTTTAATGTTTGGTCTGTTTTAATTTTCAACCGACTTCCAAAAAAAAATTGAGAACCTAAGTCGAATTCGACTGTATTTTTTTTATGTTTGTTACCTCATAACTTTCGACTGGGAACTTTTGAACTTATGACTTTTGACTCATAAGAATCATCAAAATCATAACGATTTTGATGATTCTTTTTTTATTTGAAAGCTGGTGCTTCCCGTGTGGTCCCGTTTAAATTTGCTCCAGTTTTGACAATGGCATCCATGAGAAAACGGTTTGAAGTTTTTTTTTGTTTTTGCTAAAAATAGTAAATGACAGATGACAGAGTTCATGCATATAATTATCACTTTTAAATGTTCCATAAAGTTCGTAGTGCGTAATCCATATTAATAGTACGAGACATTCTCTTCTTAAATGTTTAACATTAAAATTGATCCAGAATAATTCTGCTCGTGGAAAAGTGTAGATCCGTTTTTCACTTGTTTATAGCTCAACGTTTTTGCCCATTTGAATTCCGGTCCGCATCCAACTGAGCCTGTTATCCTCTAACTTTGCCTTCTCGCTGAAAAACTCATGCTATTACCGTAAATATCAATTTGTATGAAACTAGAGGGCGGAGTCGTTGCCTCAGGCCAGCGCGCGACTCTGCTACAGTCAGTTACAAATTGAAGTAGCTCCTTACAAGGATTTAGGATTTTTAATGTCACACAGACTAACGACAAAACTTTAAATTGGGCGATGTTTAAGATTATTAAACTCGGCGACTGTCCTCTTTACTACTTTACTTTTTTACTCCAACTTTCTCGCAGTTATAAAAGTTCGTTTTAGTTCAGATTCATTTATTTAAAGGAATGTTCAAATAAATATGTAGCCCCTTGAACATGGCAACATGAAACTCAATATTTCATTTTTATTTCACATTTTATAATTAAGGTAATCATGGACGTTGAAAGTTTTGAAAAATAAAAATTAACAATAAAATAATCAATTTTAATTATTTTTAATAAAAAATTTGAAAAGTTGCCTATGCTTATATCTCAACTTATAGGCTACTTTTCAACTTTTACGCAACGCTTTATAAAAGAAAATAAATATGAAATTATTCTTTCTCTCTCCACTGCTGAATGTAGGTACGGTTACCGTATCTCCGGATTTGTCCTGAGATTTCAGTATTTTTAGAGTACTGACAGGATTGCGGCCGGATTTCGGAAATCGCAGGATTTTTCGATTTTCAATAAAAAACAGTAAATTTTTTTAGATTTTTTTTATTAGAAAATTTCAATCAACCAAAATAAAAACATAATCTCCTTTGGATAGTATCACAAATCAACGTAATTAACATAAACATTATTTAAAAATATAAAATAATTCACCTCCTTTAGTTTTTAAATCAACTTTCATATACCTAAGTGATTTGCAGAAATAATAAATACTTTCATTAATTAGTGAAACGAATTTTTTTTTAGAGTTGATAATTACGGTTGCGACGAAATCTCAGGAATTTTCTATGGAAATCAGGCTTTATGTCAGGACTTTACAATTTTCCATATGGTAACCCTAAATGTAGGCCATTGTAGGTCTCTCTTAAGGCTCACCACCACACACGGTCCTCTGCGATGCGCAAGCCTGAATACATTTATGATAAAATTAAGTACCCATACGAATGTATCAAAGTCTATGTAGCTTGTCTATCAAAGACAAGCTAGTTTTTAACTCACGCTGACGTAGCCAAGGGCTATAAATAAATAAAGCAAAAGCCAGTGTAAGATTGAACGATTATTTTTCTTAACTCCTTGTTCCCCGTACATAACCAGCATTGGGAGAGAACAAATAATTCCTACAATTCCTAACGTCCTTTCATTACATAAAAAGGCATTTAGAAACAGTAAATTGAAATCGTTAAGGGTAAAAGTAAAAATAATGGATTCCGATTAACAAAAAAGTCGTGTTCGAGCATTTCACACTCCTACTCCAGTCCGTTTTCATTTGTCGTGACGTCAACACAATTAGGTTAGCGTACGTTTGAGTCAATTATTTTGGGAATGTTGTACCAGTGCACAATTTGAATCCCGATCCGTCTTTGGAATTTAATTTTTACATTTCCTCGGCACAGGGAATAAAAAAATATGGGTATTATTTGACCATTCAACAAAGTTAATTCGATTTGTTGAGATGTACGTATATATACCAAGACCAGGTAAAAGGTGGTATATCGCACATGATTTTTACAGTTCGAGCAAATTGCTTGCGATTGACTAAAGTCCGAGTAATTCGTTATCACGGCTTTTACCATAATCCTGCGACATACATGTAACATTATATTATACTAGCTGGCGCCCGCGACTTCGTCCGCGTTTAAAAATAAAAAAATAGCCTATCCCATTTCCTATACGTCTAAATGTTTATCTACCAAGTTTCATGAAAATCAGTTGATTCGTTTAAGAGTTATGAAGGAACATACTTACATACAATACCTACACTTACAGATTTATTAGTATTGATGAAATGCTAGGAGACCCTGTGGATAGCATTGAAGTTAAAACTATTTTCAAGCGTCTTTTTCATTTTTTTTTAATATCAACAAAGAATAGGGAAAAAATTCAATATTCAGTCTTATTTAAAAATTCCAAATTTCTAATTCTTATATTAGCCAGACAGTATTAGAATTTTATTACGGAATCAGAGTAACTAATGTGTTATTTCAAATAAATTAAGGTATTCCGAAGCAGTAAATCTCGCGGTGAACGTGGCTTCCGAACGTTAGATAGTTTTTTGCAAAAGTACCGTCGTATCTACAAACCGCCTGACTGCCAGGAGGTGTGTCCCTGTCGCAATAAATTCTTTGCCGAGTTCGATCCCAATTTGTACTGCACTATACGTGTGTTATACACTACGCATTTCAAATTCATCCTGTCTTTTTGTAAGTTATTCTAGGTCAGATGTTAGTAAATTATTCCAAAAATGTCTGCCTACTACACCGTACTATGACTATGCTAGGAACGAAAAATATTCTTTGTCAGGCAAAAAGTATGACACTACTCCCACAGCGTTTCGACATCGATCAACATCGTCGTCAAAACCAAAACCACTGAGTGATCAAAGTCACTGGACCAAAACCATGCACACAGCATCAACAATGGTCGGTAGAAATTTCCTGGTCTTATTTTGACATTATCAGAAACGTAGCAACTTTTACTCCTATTTTGATGTTTTGGAATTGAGTATGAATTAGTAAAAAAAAAATCAAGAATAATCAATGAAAATCGAGTACATAGTACATATTCTGCTATCCGAGGCGGAGACAAATTCAACAAATAAAGATCATAAAATTCGGTCCAGCCGTTCTCGAGTTATAAATGGTGGAACTAACATGACTTCTTTTTGTTAATATACTCAGCGCCTCTTTCACCAACGTCAAGTAAAGTGTTGATTAGTTATTTTTAGAAATCATTTTCTGTTTTATTGAATTATGCACTCGGTTTATTGCATCCATCGATAGCCATTTTTTTTAAATTATTTTCTATTCAATGTATGGGACGTTTACCGTACAAACAATGGTAAATCAGCTCCATTATCCCCGATTACCGGTGACTTTAGATGACAGTTTGGCCTACTTGACGTTTGTGAAAGAGGCGCTCAGATAAATTAAGATAATTTTGAAGTAAATAAACATAAATCTCAATGATTTAATTACACATCTTAAATAACTCCAGTAGATTCTAGTAATGAAGAGGTTTTAGGATATTACAAGTGTACTGAGAAGTGGACCCTCGTCAACAAACTTTCAACATATTAAGCAACTATCTTCAAGTGCGTGCTTCTAATATGACCCACTTCCGAAGTACAATTAGCAGAGGAGTTAACGACCTTCCAAATAAACTATACGACTTAATTGCTGGTTATTACGATATATTTCAACCATATATTTCCATTAGTTTTGTAGTATAAACTAAATGATTTTATTCCAATATTTAATCTGTATAATATAACTCTGCTAGTGACAATAAGCCTTCAAGTCTATAGGATAATTTTAACTAATATTGAATCTAAATCTAACTTAGATATTAGAAACCAAATTACACTAATGATAAAGTTTAGACTTTGTATCCATTGGCAAAGTTTTAACTAAAATTAGAAATCGAAATCAACTTTTCGATGGACTTTTCAATTAAATTACAGATTCTGGAGAGAAACGAAACATATTCTGGATGAGATACTAAGAGATATTTCGTTTTTACATGGGCATTTGAGGCATATTGAAAACTACGTATAAGGCTATTTCTCAATGCGAGAAAATATTTATTAGAGAAACATGGCAAGCTTAAAAGGCTATTCAAATATCTACTTAAAAATATCCAACTTTTGGATGGTGAAGGAGATATTTTGATATATTCATTTGTAACTGGTATATGTATGATACCTAGGTTAAAAAATGTGTTATTATGAAATGTTTGTTCTCTATTTCTAAAGTCTATTTTATCTCTATCGCGTTCCTTATGCATAAAATTTACCCTTATCCTCAGCTACATTAAGTATCTGTAGCCTCTACAAATGGTAAGAATATGCAAAAATTTCATACAACGATCTGAACAAACTCTCTGTTACAGTGATTTTTAAGGGGTCTATTGTCTTTTCTTGCTATTGAAATAGTATGTAGCCTTCAAGCAGACCGTCACCATGGAAGCCGTCTTTCTTTTTAAGATATTGTTATATACATTAAAATTCTGTATCAACGGTATAATTTGTGAGATAACCAGTCTCACGTAACAATTCTATTTAAAGTTTGTGAATAAAAATTCCTGGAAAAAGTCTTCCAAAAATTATCACGCGGAATGGTGATCTCTGCCCTCGCTCGTCTGCCGGTCAACTTTTCCACTTCATTTAAGTTCTATACTTAAATTGTACATAATGGCAAAAAGTTGGGGGACTTCAAAAAGATTTAACAATGCTTATTTTGAAGGGTCTTTTCCCGCCTCCAATTTCTGTATTTATCTCGAACAAAGCTTTATAACAGCGAAACGTTTTTGAAGTAATTTAATGAAAACCTTAAACGATTTCCTCGAATATATTTGACAGGATCTTATTGCTTGGGATCTCAGACCAAAATAGAATTATAGACAGAATTTTGCAGACAACATAGTGAAGCCGGTTTTATAAACATATTATGTGTGCATAGGTCCTTTACTGTATTGCGAGATTTCGTGTTTCAAGCTTTATGGCTTAAAATCGAGGATTTCCTTGATTTTCGTCTATTTTTGTTGATAACTAGCTGCTGCTCGCGACTTCGCCCACGTCACTTTATAATACTAAAATTTTCACCAATGAGTGGTTCTCGAGGAAGGCCTTGAGAACCACTCATTGATGAAAACAGCATGAAAATCGGTGTAGTAGTTTTTGAGCTTATCTCTAATATTATTGATTATTGATTTTCAATGTGTGTAATATTTTGAAATCTGGCTTTTACACCCTGTCACTATATACGCAATTCGCCATTTTCACTATTAAATATTTTAATAAGGCCAGTCGTTATTTTGTTTGCATTTGGGTAGTCCGTCTGACGGCTGTTAACACCCTACTCTTACATAAGACCACCGTGAAATAACAGCACGTATGCTGTTGTGTTTCAGTGATTGTGTAAGGGATGCCAGAGCCCATTTCCCTATCCCTCCTTATCCTTAATCCTACTATGGTCTATGGCCAATGGTCGGTAGCACGCTTGCATCACTAATGGGATTGCTTGTGTTATAGGCAACGGTAGCCACCTACCATCAAGTGGACTGTCAGCCTGTCCCAGTTTAATATATAATAATCCATAAAAAAGTGTGTGTAACCGTGTAATCCGGCTCTATCTTTAGTTCTTATTTTATCTGAGCTTTAGATAAAATGAAATAATTGAAGAAAATCGATCAGAAGTAAATTCATACTACCGCAACTGATTTATAGCTGATACAAAGTAATGCATGAAATTTAATCAAGACGTCACCGAATGTAGTCTCAATAGAGGAATAAAACTCCCCCGGATTGCCAAGTTTAATTATCAAGTTAATTACGTCGGTTTGATGAAAAATTTAAATCCTCACTCAAGTTAATTTCCTCTGAATCTCGAGAACCGTTTCCTTATTCACATTCCACCAGTTAAATTTAATCCAGACGAAGGAAGCTTCTTATATAACGTTATTATGGAACTTGATACTGCTTTTTGTGTTTTCAAGCACAATCGAATTTGTTCATTAATCTTCGTAATATTTAAAATCACCGAAGTAATATTAAGACATTTTAAATACAAATTTTATTTATATTGCAAACTAGCTGGTGCCCGCAACTTCGTCCGCGTTGAAAAAGTGAAAAGTAGCCTATCCTGTGTCCTATAAATCTAAATGTTTATCTACCAAGTTTATCTACCAAGTTTCATGAAAATCAGTTAATTCGTTTAAGAGTTATGGAGGAACATACATACATATAATACAATACCTACACTTACAGATTTATTATTAGTATTTATGCATAACTAACACAGTGTTTTTGGTAGGTGTTTATGACATCCTCTCCTTTTTCGGACGAAGCACTTTAAAACGTCCTTTATAATGCGCACTGCCAAGGTTTGGAACTCTCTGCCGGCGTCTGTATTTCCGAGCTCATATAACCCTAATCTTTTCAAAGTTCGAGTGAATAGGCATCTTCTGGGTGAGCTCGCTCCATCATAGGCCTCATCCTTGCTACACGGTTGGTTGTTGACCAAGAGCAAACCTATCTTTATCTTCTATCTATATAATATATAAATATAATAACTCCTTTTAACAAAAAAAAACCGACTTCAAACCCTCTCATGGTCTTTTCTCATGGACGCCATTGTCAGAACCGTACCAAACCCGCAACACCCGTGAGCGGCTGGACCGATTTTAAATCTGTCTTTGCTCATGGATAGAGGGATAATCAGGGAATGTTTTCACGTAAAAAAATGCACCCCGGGCGAGCGGGTCGCTAGTCTTCTAATAAAAAAAATCAAACAAACAAAAAACAGCATTAAAATCGAAACACAGACCATACACACAAACTTATAACACCCTATTTTTGCGTCGGGCATCGGGGTTAAAAATGGCTTTAATCATATTAACAAAGATTAGCAATTTCAAAGCAAACGTTGCTATAGCAACAATTCATCACAAACAAAAGAGTAAAATTGAAACAACAATATCACATATGAAACTGTACAGCATCACTAATTTGAATACATGAGCTATTTCCTTATGTAAATACACAGTCATCACTGCAGTTAAAAGGCTTAGGTTACATATGTACCGTTCACAGAAGCACGTGGACTAAGTGCCACAGTGAATCTCGCAGTTTGCATATAAACGAGCTATTCTGCGCTTCGAGGTTGCATGGAGAGCATATTTTTGGTTTTCGCACACTGCCGGCTAGACTTTGCTTTACACTACACATACGAGGACTATTAAACTTTAAAATGACTGATAATTTATACAGTATCAACAACGCACTTTTTTTTTTATTTTGTTTACAAATGTATTGCCTAATTAACAGTTGTTTAAGTAACAATTAGCAACCTTTTTCCTCTGCGAAAATTCTCGCTTCTGCTGGGCTACCCAAATGACTGCGAACCAATACTTGAATATCGTTCGCTACTTAGTTACAAATATAAATATTCTAAAGGCTTACATTTAATACAGGTTTACAGATACAATCCAAGCTCAATTATTAAATTACGCTTTGTTTCATAAAATTAATATAGACGAGAAACCTGTGAACTAATAACACCTGCTAGTGCAAAACAAATTATCCAAATACGAATTTATTTCAATTAAAATTTAGCAATGCTCGCCGATACGCATCCTGGTTTAATTTGAACATTATTATCGAAATGGTGAACTATTCTTATTCAAGAATGAAATTATTAGCTGAAATTAATCCAGAGCCGGCTCATATTAATTCAATCTAACGACATGTTTACGAGGTGCGACACAAAGTAGGATGGGGATACGAAGAATAAATCTGTCATGAGAGTTAACGCGCGGACACAAATTGTAATTTAGCATCACGTGTGCCCAACGAATAGTTGTACAATGAATGACATACACACGCTTTCCGTTCACCGTGCTAATAAAAATATATTAAAAGAGATAATGTGATATGGAGTTACTAAAATAACTCTTTTTTTTTCTTGATCAACCATTCTTGATTCAATCATTCTTGATGATTGTTGACACCTTGACGATGAGAAGATGGAAGATAGATTGGCAATCCAGAGCGTGACCTATAGGGTCTATAATGATCTATAGAGCAAAAGATTAGAAAAGAGTGATACATAAATATACATTCCCATTTTTTATCTTTTGCTCGGTTGTGACATCACTATACAAGTAATTGTACAATATAAAGTTTAATAAGCATACAAGTATTTTAACTATGCTTTGCTAAAAGCCGAAGCCTGAAAAAATATAAATATTATAGCATTATTTTATGGCGAAAGCAATAATTTTGGAGGCAATTACAGAAAGCCTAAGTGTATTCAGTTTCAACAAATTGTCGTGGTTTCCATAATACAAGGCAAGAACCATTGTGCTCAATTTAATACCAAGCAATCGTCTAATTATGTGGCGTATACCAAACAATATTTCCAAAGAAATTGTGAACAAAATAATGCAGTCATCAAACTCGAGTAACACTATTTATGCATAAAATCAATATCTTTTAAATTTTTCCGCAATTCGCTTGTGAATAGTTGCAGGACGTAGCCGAGAGCTATGCGACAACTAATGAGCTCCCCTGAGTACAGAGGACGTTTTACATTTTTAGAGAATCATATTTTTATGTAATACCTTTTTCTTAAGCATTGAAATTTATATTGTAGATTTATTTACTCATATATATATATATTAGTAAAAAGTTAATTTAAATAAATTTTTTTAGATTTATTTCGTTACTAGCTGGTGCCCGCGACTTCGTCCGCATTTTATGTTTTATATAGCCTATGTCTTATTCTGATGCTATTGTAAAATCATCCATACAAACTTTCGCATTTTAATATTAGTACGGTATAGTAAAGACTAGTAAGGATTACTAAGACCTAGCAATATTTCGCAACTTTTATTGTAATAAATAACTTCCTTATAAAGTTACACTTTAAGTTAAAAGAAAAGAGAAACAATGCGTCACCATAAAAATAAAACCCAAGCACTATTCATCTACAGAGAGTTCTGCAATTTCTCATTTCCTTAAAGCCCCGTTTCCTACTGTTGTAGGAAGATCTCAATCAGTTTTTAATCACAATGAAAATTGCATTGAAATCAGTACAGAAAAAATGCAGGAAAAACATAAACTAAAAAAACTCAGAGTAAAATACACTGGACGAATACGACAAAAAAGTAATATAAAAATCAATAATCAAAGACATTTTGTGTTTAGATCGCATTAAAAAATATGAAAAATGTAGGTCTAGCGGTTGTGAAAATTTCATTTAAAACTTTCATTGACTGAAAACTTTTAAGTTAAAAGCACATGTCCTGTTGTATTTCTACGCATGCCTAATAAGCCAATCATCTTCCCTATAAACTAATAATTTTCTCTCATTTTATTCTTTTTCCGGATCTGTAACGTAATTAAACCCAGGTTGGTTTTGGTCCTAGACTACGTTAACCTTGGCTTTCTTCTTGGAGGTTTTAAATGAGGTTTAATTTTAATTCTCTCTGTCTTTTACCTTTTACCTTTTCACGCCTTTCATCTAGAAAAAAGACTGCTCTCGAAGAAAAATATAAAATTAAAAATACAATTGCTGGCCAAAACTGTAACAGCAATAAATATTAAATAAGTCATTTGTCATGTTTTAGTGTATTTTGTCAGGAGTAATATTTGTTACTTTTCAATGCGAACGAACGATTTAGAAAATTACTTTAGAACTTATATGTAACTTGAATAACAAGATTAAGATTAAGTATGTTTTCCATTTTAGAATAATAATGAAATCCTATGTTAAAAAATGATTGGAAATTGTTTTTCATATGGACCCAATATGAAAAGCTCAAGTAATCTCAAGAAAATCAGATAGAGTAAATAATAACTCTGCAATTTATGTGTTCTGTCTTACGGACTCTCTCCATTCTTTATCTTTAACTACCCAATTTCGTCAGCATAAAAAGCGCTTTCTTGCCATTTAGCGGTGTTTTCGTCCTTTTTACCTCAAAACCGTTGCTATAACACCTCTCAAGGGAGCTGTAATATTTGCATTTAGAACGACCGACTGATATTCTGACTTTATCGAAGGAAGATTGTGTTTGGGGGACGAATTTTGGATGATACCAATGGATAGAATTGCAGCGGATGATTCAACGTTCATTGTTTCTGAAAGCGAAGAAAAATGTTCTGCGATTTAATCATTTTTTCAGAGATGTGTATATCGCGAGTAATTTGAAAATTACTTGAACTATGTTAACATTTTAATCTTTTTTTTTTACAAAATGAGGCTTGTAACCAGCCGAATATATGATAGAAGGGAAGAAGATACACAGACAGGCAATTTTGCCCATTTATAAAAAAACAATGCAACATATATATTTGCACGCCTATGTTGGGTCTACACACTTTGTACTGTAACTGCTGTAGGTACATAATATTATGAATTAAAATCATATGTAGTCATGTGTTTATGCAAATAAAGATTTATTTATTTATAAAGCACATAACTGTGTGAAACCCATAAATTTACGTTTCAACAAATCACCATTAATTAAAGGAAGAAAGTTATTTAGCTAACAAGAAAACTGGAAACAGAACACCTATTAGCACGAAATTAATTAGTTAAACTCCTGTGAAGGGTCTAATTCTAATTTATTTGCAGATAAACGTTTGAAGGCGCCCTGTGTTTCTGTTGTACGAAGCGGGAAGACAGTTTGCATTACTTCAACAACTCTTCCATTCTCACTTATCTTAAGTAATTAACGAACTCCAGTATAATGGTATTTTAAAAAATGCTTTTACTTTCGTGTACATCAGATGATGCCATCTGATTCCATACTTATGTGACTACAACTGTGTCTGCGATTTCGTACGCACTGTTGTTTTCCACGATAAAAAGTATATAGCTATACATAGCTAGTCAAAAATGTGATCGCACACAAATTTGTTATATGTTATAAAAAAATTTCATACGAGTTGATATCGTATTTTACTTAAGCTAAATTTCTTGTTATGTATGTTTTTCTGTTGTTGTTCATATTTTGCGCATATTATTAGCAACAAAAAAGATTTGCTTAAATAAAGCTAACATTTTTCACAGAGATAAAAAGACAAGAAAAACCGACCAAAATTGTGTAGCAACAAAAACAAACATTCAAATTAACCGGGGAACAGGATGCTCGTTACATCCGCGGCCAAAAAAAACGAAAACATCATGAAACAGGTGAGTGAAATACGGTGCCGGAGTATGATAATCATATTTCAGACTGTTTCAGTCCCCTTGTGACCCGCAGAGGACGTGCTACAGATTAATTTATCTGGTATCGTTTTGTTGGTAATATTGAATCGAACAGATATTTAAAAAAAGTACTTAGAACGAGAAAGAGTATTTAAAAATGATTATTCCATGTAGTTACATATACAAGTTATATATTTTTACATATACAAGTTCTAATCCAGCGTAATTTAGGCCAGTTAAGTATTTTTTATCTTTTGTTTATTGAAAGATAAAATCTCACCTGGATCCTGAATTCTGTATTGCAATTTTGATTTCACGCTTTAGTCAGTCAGTCAGTATCACACGAGAATGCTTCAACAACGCGAAAACTAAAACGTAAGATTTGCAAAGCAACATGTTTATCTTATATTTGAATAGAATCGCTCGGACTTTCGTACATCCAAATTTCATTTAACAAAAAGTAAACAAAGACATAAAGATTCCTAACAACACTTGACCTAAATCTAGATTTTTGTTATAATTTTCCTCCGTCTCTTTTCTGCAAGGACGGCCCGCGAAGCGGTCGGAAGATTAATAGCAACATTTATCAGACTTTCGTTTGTTTTGAGTGTCGTCGGGGATAACCGGAATTAGGTTGTTCACGAAATGTGCTGTGAAAGTAAAATAATCCAATTTAAATTATTACTTCTCTAACAAGATTAAACGAAACAAGTTCAAAACCTAACTGTATATTTTGAGACGAATAAAAAAGAAGCGCATTCTTTTTTATAGTATTCGCAATGAGTGCTGCTTGTCAGTATAATTCCAACAAATTGATGTTAATAATATATTCAATGGGCAACCATAAAGGATCAGGCCATTATTTTTAACTTACACTTTGGAGAATTTGATGATAAAAGTCTTTCTTAATTTCAGTAAATTCCTGTGAAAATTTGATTTTGTAAATAAGAATAATTCAAAAAAAAAAAAAACTTTTTGTATACTTTCAAACTGAAATATCTATGAAATCTTATCACCAAATTATATGATATTTCCCAGTGAAATCTATGATTTCTTCTGACCTAACGGTACCGTTAAAACAAAAATAATAAAAAACTGATGCCCTGCTGATCTCCATACAAAACTGATATGATATTTTCTGATATATTTTTGAATGCACTTAATTAATAAATAAATCTTAAAAACGAATTGACATGTAATTACTGTCACCAAACGCGTTTAAAAAGTGACAGTAATGGAATAGTGCAGAAGTTTTTGTACATCGTTTTGTACTCTAATTAGATTGCTGTCGTGCGAGTCCCACGCAAATAATCTACATACATTTGCAATTGGGACACCATCTAAATTAAAATAAATTGCACTGCTACATGAGAAATACCGCTTTGCATTTTAACTAAGAATTTAACAAAATATGAATTTAACAAAATTTTATGTTAAAATTGATAATAACTTGGTATCTACCCAAAATATCTAGATACTTAAAGTAATGATGAATTAAGTAACTTAAGCATAATTCAAGAAACGATTAGTTTATTATTACATACTATCTTTCACATGTGCTAGATACATTTTGCTTCACTTATTGATAGGTTAAAGGAAGTTTAACTCACTGTTCACTGTACTGATTAGGGAATACTTTTCCCCGGGGTGTTTCTCGGAAGTTATAGATAGGTACTTGAAAATAAATTAGCAGAGTGAAAAAACCATAATCAGGAAAGTTATGGACTATGGTCTACGAGTATCTGCTTGCAATCTCATCTAAATCTATACTGCTCTTTTTATTATATATATGCAGTAAACATTGAAATACCTTTATTATCTATCGTTTATTTATAACATTACAATAAATGTAGTAGTTACTTATATTAATAATAATTTATAATTTGAAATATTAATAATTTCATAATAATTTGGAACAGTAACAATTAACTAGACATGAAGCAGGTGCATGAGGTCCTACAGATAGGATTAAAAAGTTAATATGTTGCATACCTTTTCTTTAGATTTTTAATCTTCAGGCAAAAAAATAAATAAGTAGGTACACATAATACGATATCTGGACTCTCATTACTCTTTCTAATATACATTCAAAATGAAAGTGTCCACCATCGCAACGATTACTTAGGTTTTTAATCATACGACTAACATGAATAGGGACTGCGGAGGACACACAGCTTAAGCTAACTGTTCTCACCGAAAACGCCTGGAAATTTGCCAAAGTAAACTCAGTTCAACTTTAATATAATTTTAGTTTAGTTGTGAAACAAATCCCGTATTCTGTGTCCGAACTAGATAACGTACAACTAAAATAATCCAGCAGCCAAACAGTGCCATTCCGGAGCTCGCGAAACGCGACAATGATTCAATTACATGCTCTGCTATTCTTTATGTATTCTTTAAGCATTTAGCGTGTTATCGGAATGACATCAGTATTATGCTTTGTGGCGATTAATCTATTAAAATGGGAATAAACAAGTTAAAATTTCATTCATATGCACTGGAACTTCTCGTTTTGACCTTACCCTTTATTTTCTTCATACTTAATAATGTATCATCTTTGTGATGATTTGTCATTTTTTATAATTTTTAGATGTTTTATAACACAGGCTGACGGTTAACTTGATGCTTGCAAATAGCAGACATTATTCAGTAGTTTACTAATATTGTTTTCATGTTATTATAAGTATTAGGAATGGGTATTATGAATTCAGAAATGTGCAGTTATATTTTTTACAATAGTTCCGCTTCTGCGACTCAAAATGATAATCCCAGTTTACCTGAGAGGTAATGTAGGGTATTTTATATGAGCGGAGTTCGGGCGAGTGAGCTCATAGAATTTACATTTTGATCGCAACGAGGGTGCTAGACTCCTCCGCTCTACTTTACTTAATGGACGTTACCTTTGTAGTTCCGCTCACCACTCACTCCGCGGACTTTGCACTGGTCTGACGTATTTACTTTCTTTCATTGTATTTTGCTATTTACCCCTAAATTACAAAATTTAATAGTGTGAAACAAGTGTTGTGTATCCGAACTACAGTTTCAGGGCGAAATTTATCAAAGATTAGTAAGACAAGAATTAAATTTATTTAAATGCATTTATTACATTGTTCCTGACTAACAGAGCAATATAGAAAGACAAACTGCGGCCACGCCCTCCAATCACGTGCGCTCATACTTTTTCGCTGGCTGCCTGTTAGACAGAAATAACAAAAATAAGAACTAAATTACAAGCCACTTGTCTAGTTGTTGAGACTTCAATTACCGATCATGAGACGACTATCGTCAGCCTAAATATAAACAAAAAAACAAACTATACAACCAAACCGGGATTGCGTATTGACTACCAGGGCCTTGACTCAACGTTCGAGAAGATAGACTTTGAGCCTGTCTTAAATAGTTTTGATGTTAATAAAGCAACGGATTTACTAGTTGATTGCATTAGTACAGCTATCAAGGAGAATTCAAAAATAGCCAAAACTTGCAATAGACACAGAACTGCTAAACCCTGGATTACTCCCGGTCTGTTACGGTGTATGAGAAATAGGGATAAGCTTTACAAAAAGTATAAAAGAGACCCGGAGAATGAAATTGCAAAGCTTACTTATAACCGATACAGGAATTTCTGTAAATCCCTACTAATAAAACGAAAAAGAGAATACGACAAGCAGGAGCTTTTAACTGCGAATAATAATAGAAGGAAACTATGGGATGCAATTAAAAACGTTACTGGTTCTACCAAGGTTTCTAGTGATCTTGCTTGCCTTATCTCCCCAAACAGTCCTCAACAAAGTGTTAATGAAATCAATGAGTACTTTGCTGGTGTGGGTAAGAGACTAGCCGAACAAATTCTAAACTCTGACCAGTCTGCTGATAACACCAATCATTACCGTTCATCTGAATCGCCATCTGTTTCGTTGGCTTTCCTTCCAACGGATAATTCAGAAATTGAAAACCTCATTCTGGGTCTAAGGGAGAATTGTGCGATAGGACTGGATGGCATCTCGAGCAAAGTAATTAAGAGATACTCGCTCCAACTTATACCCCCTATTGCTCACATATGTAATCTTTCAATTTCTAGTGGAGTATTCCCTCGGGCATTTAAGTCGGCTGTTATTAAACCAATACATAAGAGCGGTGACAGAAACTGCGTAATTAACTATAGACCCATATCCATCCTCACCACCTTGTCGAAAATTTTAGAACGTGTCATGAACAAACGTTTAATAGGTTACTTGGAATCTAATAATCTTCTCTCACCGACTCAATATGGTTTCCGCTCCGGTAGGTCAACAGATGATGCTGTTCATGAGCTAGTTAACACAGTTATAAATACCCTTGATAAAGGAAAGAAATGTTTAGCCATTTTTCTTGATTTAGCAAAGGCTTTTGATACGGTTTCTGTCCCTCTTCTGGTTTCTAAGTTAGAGAGAATTGGAATAAGAGGCCTTCCGCTGGAGCTGTTTAGCAACTATCTAACCTACAGAACCCAACGAGTAAAGGTTAATCAATGGATTAGTGGCGAACTTTCTGTAACGCACGGGGTGCCCCAAGGCAGTGTTCTCGGTCCCACATTGTTCCTCATCTATGTTAACGACTTGTGCCAACTTCAGCTCCGTGGTGGGAGGGTTTTCACTTTTGCCGACGATACAGCTCTTGTTTTCTCGGGGGATGATTGGGAGGATACGTTTCACAGCGCTCAGCGTGGGTTCTTAGACGTATGCAAATGGCTGAGAAATAATATCCTGACACTGAATATCTCTAAAACAAAATTTATTACTTTTGCTCTTAAAAACAATTTCCTTCCACCAACATCTTTCGCTATATCAGCCCATTCTCAATCATGTCCTGACCTATCCATCCCCACGTGTCCCTGTCCTGTCCTCCAAAGAGTTGAGTCTATCAAATACCTAGGGGTTTATATTGATCAAAATCTTAGTTTTAAGCAGCATGTCGATACTCTAACGACACGATTACGTAAAATGATTTATATATTCAAGATACTGAGACATATTACTGATCGTCACATAATCAAAATGGTTTATCTTGCCTTATGCCAACCGCTGATCAGTTATTGTATTGGTACTTGGGGTGGTGCTGCTAAAACGCACCTGATAGAATTGGAGAGAGCTCAGCGTGCCATCTTAAAAGTCGGAGCCGGCCTGCCTTTTCTTTTTCCCACGGTTGAATTGTACAAGGATTGGGAAGTACTAACTGTTAGACAGTCTTTCATACTCCATACTGTTCTTAAACAACATTCTCAATTACCGTATAGTCCGGATTTAGAGAGGGATAGGCGTAGGAAACGGGTTATTTGCCCCTCCCAACAATTCAACCTGAGAAATTCTTATAGATTTTACTGTTTCCTGGGAGGATATCTTTACAACAAGATAAATTCTATTATACCAATATATTCTCTTCCTCTCCCTAAATGTAAGGCGGCAGTCACAAAATGGCTTAAGAGCTTGAATTATGAAGAATCTGAAAAAGTTATTCTTCCACTCTTCAACATCTTCTAGTATATTATTGTGATATTTATCTTTATTTATAGTCTTAATAGTTGTATTTATGTATTTATTGTCATCCGATTTGTGGGTATACTTTGTGCAATCAGCGGAGTGGGACCTGGTGACCTGTAACACAGGTATTTCTCAATACCTACCACGGGCACCAGGCTCTCATACAGTTACGACCATTGTTTGTGTATATTACAATTTAGGTTAACATTGTCTGTATATTATGTGGTTTGTGATTGTGTGGAGCTAATAAATGCATTATTATTATTATTATTATTATTATTAGTTCTACTAATGCGTCGCTTAATAAACTTTGTGCTTAGACTACTCTGCAACCCAAAGAAGACGCTAAGTAGAATTTTGTTAATATTGATTTTTTTATTTAAGGTCGTCAGGAGAGCTGACCGTCATCCTTAGGACTAATCTCAGGCCGAACATAATTTTTACCAAAAATGAGCGCAACCTAAGAACCTATGAATTAAAGTGTAATATATGCACAACTTTTTGTAGCTAACCAAGTTAACCAAAGTTAACCAAACAGATTTAAAATAGTTTTTTTTACATAAATTTGCCTGATTCAAACTTTTTCAAACATAGTCTATTATGCAAGTTATTTTTTCAAAGTTTTCAATTTACTCTAAGAAATCAAATTAGATGTTGAAAATAACACTTTTCTGCTAAAGATTAATAGAATTTTTTCTTAAATGTCCTATGAGAATATTAGCTAAAGAATCACAAAAAAATGACCTCGGCAAACACAGAGGCTATCAGAATTTAAATCGGGTTGAGTACCTATGAGTATGTATGTGACAAATTGCTAAATTATTACAAGTTTGATGCTTGAAAACGAAGTTGTTAGAAGCAGCACGATAGATGCAACTCGACTTCGACGTCTCAAGTTATTTCAAACTTTACTTAATAAAATCTACATTTATGAATACGACTGCAGTGTTACTCGCACGTATTGCTTTATAGTTTGCTAAAGCTCGTTCTTGTGATGGCAGAATGCCCGCAAAGACTGCTTCACAAATACACGTCTTTCTGTATCCAATTTTATCAACATTTTTCCCGAACAGGACGTTTTTAAATATAATTTAGCCAAAGCAATCTCTCATCAAAACGAAATCAGCATTATTTAAAACGTATGTTCTGTTATTTTGCGTCTCCGCCTACTTTATTTTATTATTAGTGGCTCCGAGCGAATATGAAGCAAAATGTTCTACACAGAATTTCAGATGCTGTTTTGGCTCCATATAATCATTTTTAAAGTCTTGCTTTGAAACATTTATTCGCAGCAGAATTTCTGGAAGAACAGCATTAATTTGGCGCATCAAATAATTTTCAATTAATGTGGCATTTAAAAATATATGGTCAGTTAAAAATGAATGTCAGAAGACTTTGTGGTTTCTTATGTAATATCCAGGAATAGCCAGCGGTGCAAAGTTTATAAAGGCCTACTGTTGTACCATACAGTAACATTCATGCACATGTTGAGATTAACGCAATGCGATCACTTTATGCAGGCACTCTTGATGCATCACAATTCGCTAACGTCGGCCCATTCGATTCTGTACGGCTCTCATGCAAATTTCTATTGATTGTCTCCTGTTACGGCAAATAAGTGACCCTTGCCTTCCCGAAACAAAGCGACGGAATACGATTAGCTTCGGTGCAAGCCGATTCTCTATTTTTTAATTTTCTTTTTACCGTACTCCCACAAAATAGATTGTAAATGTCAAAGTTAATAAAATTGCAAAATTTCTCTCAAGGAACTCAAGAAAAAGAAAGTTTTCAAAGGATCTGAAGTTGGTCAAGCTGTTCTTTGGTATTATCCATTGGTGTCAAACTAAACTAAGAATGATTTTAATTTGTTTATGTGATATAATCAAAAATTTCTTCTTCTAATTAACCTTATTTCAGAGTTTCTTTTTTCTTCTAACAAATTGTGGTCATTAAGCGTCCTTAGTTAAAACGTAAAACCTTTTACTCTTTCAAAATTTTAATTGAATCTAATAGACATGGCTTGCTTATTGCTATTGCTAGCTTTTTTGAAGCCAACATTTTTAATGAGCGTGTTTAAATTTTAAAAAATAGAGCACGTAGCACATAAAGACTAAATGTACCACGCGTATTATTTTATTGGTCTCTGAAATTTTCATTTTATTTTTGTATTTTTGTCGATTTAATCCTTCTGGCGGATACGTCTTACATATAACTAGCTGCTGCCCGCGACTTCACCCGCGTAACTATGTAAATTATATACTAAAACCTTCCTCGAGAAAGACTCTATCCATTGGTGAAAACAGCATGAAAATCTGTGCACTAATTTTTCAGTTTATCGCGAACAGACAGACGCGGCGGAAGACTTTTGTTTTATAATATATATGTAGTTATTTTATATATAAAACAAATACAAGTTTCGGGCATATAATGCTTTTTACTTTTTGCGAGGAAGCAAGATCACCATGGCACTCCACGACAACTAGACTTTACAAGTATTCTAAGAGTAGAGGAATTTCCCAATATATGTGTATGCTTCTTCGCGACGTCGCGTCTCTTTTTCAACCGACGAAAACGAAAAAAACAAAATCGGAGGATGTTCTCAATTCGACGCGTATATATATTTTTTTACTTTTTTTTATGTATGATCACGCATAACTTTTGACAGGGTGATCCGATTTTGATAATTCTGTTTTTATTTGAAAGGGTGTACCCCCAAGGGGGTCTCATTTTAATTTGGAAAAATAATTCCAACCCTAAGGGTAGGAAAACAGGGGATGATTAAATGTTCACTCACCGATTTTTTGCTATTAGAGCACGTGTCATTATTTCAAAAACATTTTTTGAGAAATATTACAATATTACTTCTATTACGGTAAAATAGATGAATTCTCTCTCGTATTTTTACAAATTTTTACTAAGAATTAGGCTGCGAAGCAGAAAATACCGTATGATCGTTAGTTGCCATAAATTTAAAATGCATCTTCGCGAGCTACGTTACAAACAATGTATATTTCATTCAGAACATTGTGGTGAAACTTTCGCCTAGGTGCTTCAGTGCGGGGTAACCCAATTAAAACTGCCAAGTTAGGAGCTGGTTATCAAGCACCACGCGGTTTAACTTAGAGACCGGAAAGTTACCGTATTTAAATTATAATGTATTTTTTGTGCTAAAATTTCACTGTGATTGCTTATATACATTAGTGTCTACCAGTATGTAGCAGCTTGTCAGAAATTTTCGTGAAGGAACGCTTTTTCCCCAAAGAATAACGTGTTAAGTGTTCTCTTTGTCGGTCGACCATTGAATGTAGTCTCGGCGCTAAAATTTGAGCTACCTACTTCATTCACTTCGTTCATATCTTTTTCTTTTTCTGCTCATGAAAAGAAATGGAGTAGCCCATATTTTTATACTAAGATATCAGGTATACTAACTGTAAGCACAGATCCCTGTTGATGTGTAAGTAGGTATATGTATTCCCTTTTGGGGAAGATTCAACGTGTTATGAGATCTTTAAGACTGTGGTCTTGAGAGACAGCCAAACCTACGTCTTCAATTCGTCTTCAAACACATAAAATAATATAGTGAAAAATACACCACTACTTAAATGTACAAAAACTTAAAGTTAAACCAACTTAATTATTAATTAACTTAACAAGTATATCGATCATTAGATTTGTACTTTATGGGCATTTTTCGGATATTGTAGTTTAATTACAAAATAAGATATTATAGTTATCTGACAAAAAGCGAGATAAAATATTGAAACATGTCATTGTGAATTCTTAGCTGTAGCATAGTATTATTATTAGTACCTACCTATAATATAGGTAATTTCTAAAAACTTTCTAAATAAATTGTTTGAATAGACTGATAAATATTTGTTCAAAGTCTTTTAACTGTGACTATCTTTAATGTCTAAATAAAACACATTTAACTATATTACGTACGAACACATTTCAACAAAATCCGATATATGTTTATGACACTATAGCTTTTGAATTATGAATATTTAATACTTAGCAAATGAATGAGATTGAAATAACATAACTATTTTGATTAGGTATATAGCGAAGCAACCCTTCTAATCAGGATAGTGTACATAAAGTAGTTATTATGCGCAACAACTTAAGCCCCAACACGTGCTTGTTCGCGACACGTATCTCTTGCGAAGAGGATCGCACTTCTCCACTGTTAGCCCAAGTAAAAAGCGAAAACCAAAAAAGTTTTTATAAATGATATTTATATATTTTTATACATTAATTCAAATAACAATTTATAATATTTTATAGAATTTACCCTTTGGCTAGTAATGGGTAGTAATGGGTAGTAATGGCTAGTAGTGGCTAGTAGTGGCTAGTAGTGGCTAGTAGTGGCTAGTAGTGGCTAGTAGTGGCTAGTAGTGGCTAGTAGTGGCTAGTAGTGGCTAGTAGTGGCTAGTAGTGGCTAGTAGTGGCTAGTAGTGGCTAGTAGTAAGAGGCTAGTAACCCTAGCTGTTACATTATCTTTTCATAATGGGAAGTTATGTAAATAAAGATCAGTTCTGTATGGAGATCAGGGCATCAGTTTTGTTTATTATCAATTCATTCTCTTTTCTTTTTATTCGCTAAAAATATACACTTAGGTTTTGAACTCGTTTCTTTTAATCTTGTTAGAGCAGTAATAATTTATATTGAATGAGACTAAATTATTTTTTCTTCTTATTTTATGGATTTTACTCCATCACGTTAGGTCATTAATATAAGTAGGAATCATTTTTAAAGAAAAAAAAGAATATTACTGTTCATTAATTTCATTTTAATAATTAATTGTTCAATGTCATTCTTAATTGAGATATATTTCGTGATATTTCCAAAATGCATATAAGTCATACACAAGTCTTCTTTACATAGGTTAGATTTAATAAATAAAAATATTATGTCGCTATATTCTTGTAACTTTAACTGAAGCCTAAAGAAAATCCAGCTTAGAACGGGCTTAACCATCCTGCATTGTAGTTGAACTCATCACTCTTAATAGAATTCATAAACAAAGCCAGTTAAAGTGGAATCATGGAGCTTAATTAAATATGTATTTAGAAAGTGGAGAGTAAAACAAAATTAGCAAGAAAAAAAGAACACAGAACAAAATAACTCTTTTGAGAACTGGTTGAGAGCTGTTGAAAACAGTTTTCATATCTACAAGGACTTTCTAATAATTAATAATTTTAATGTTCTATTTTTATAAACGTTCCTTTGCACCTGACCTGATATTGCTTTCTAGACTGTTTGTAAACAAAATCCTTTTACCTTTTTTTATTATTATCGAAAATGTCTTACTTACCTAACATTAAACATTATTTTGACTAACAAGTAAGTACACACTAAAAATAATATTTTTGGTTTAGAGTAATGGTTCCTTCATAAATTTTGAATACGGATTTAATGACGTTTCTCGCGCCATTTCCGAGAGTTTGGAACTTAGTTCATAATTGGGTTTCCATAAGTGTCCACTAACGAGATCCGCGAACATGCCAAAACACGAGTCGCTCGCAGGAAACTTGCCAATGACACATTTGAGCTGTAAATACACATGTATGTAAATACATACAAGTATATTACGAGTAAGTATATAGTCTGTACACGGCAAAGTTGAATTAATCTATTCTGAGTTAATTAAAATGTCTATGTGCCCTAACATTATGATACGAATCGCTGTTTTTTCTTAGTTCAATTTTATACTAAAAAACTAAAAAAAGAGCGATTTTTTGCATAAAATTGTCAATAACAATATTATAAATAATCTCCACACAATAGCGCAGTTGGTTTTCTTCTAAGACTTTTTACACAAAATGCTCACACCAAATCTCTGCAGCTTGATCTATAATGTTATTAAGAGTAAATTCGCACACACACTGCTTTGTTTTTCTCTGCCTTTTATTCAATGTGTAAAATGGAAAAAGGTTGACTGCGAAAAAGGTTAAAAAAATACGACAATTCGACGAAACAATCGGTGTACAAACAGACGTGATAACTTCAGGATAAAGTTTCACGACAAAAAGTGTAACCATGTTATCTGTCCAAAAGTTTTAACGACTTTCCCATCGAAATATATATACAGAACTCGTGTCGTCATCGTTTTCCTTGTCAATTTGATAAAGTTTTTTTACGTGAATGTCTTCAAATTTGCTTCCATAGTGGGAGAAAATTCGGAAAAGTGATGATAACAAAATCGGGGGACCCCATTTGATGGTGTAGTTACTAGTTACATTATCTACTCGTATTATTTACTATATGCATTACCTGTTATTACCTTATTTAACATAATTATATGATACTTATTCTATTATCATGTCTGCTTTTCCAATAATAATTACGAGACATTATTATTATTTTATTTCATATAAACACAATGTTACCATAAAAATAGCTAAAATATAAAATTAAAAAAATCAAACCTCTAACTGAGTAGTGAAATAAGTACAGTTAATTTACTTTCATTAAAATAAAAAATAGTCTTCAAATTTAACATCTATATATTTTTTTAATTAATTAATGATTAATTTAATGAGAACAATAATTAAAATACATAAATCGACCAAGTTCCTTTGTTAAATACATTATATTATTTATTTACGCGTTGAAACATTGAATAGAAGCTTCAGAATTAAAAGCACTTGAAATCATTGTAGCGGACCCATGTCAGTGAAACTTTCAACAATGTTGGTGAACCCAGATCAAACCGTTTTTGTGAACGCCCTTAAGCTATACGGCCAGTGCAAATTAACACAGTCAACATTATTGCCCAATATTGGACTTATACTCTTTGAAGTGTAACATTATTTTCAAGTAAAGGGTTATTATTTTGAAGTCATGTTGGATTTATTCATAAAGTTAAACTAGATATCACATTAACTTAAAGTAGATATTTACAACAAAGAAAGTATATTAGATATGGGTGTCTCGTATCTCTATAGTTTTCTAGTATGTATATGTAGTTATTCCAAACTATGATGTTTACAAGCTATGAAATTTACAGATCATTTAAATCGGGGGCTAAAAAGGGATTTCTATTACATGGCACGGCACACATTGGCTTAAATTTAATTACAAAAAAAAAGAAGAAATACTTACGAGACGAAAATTAATTAATGTAATTAAAATTATAAACTAACTATATTTAAAATTATGAACTCACTCCAGAATTTCTGTTGAGCATAAACATTAAACATGCTACATTAGCTGTAGGTAAATCTATACCAATATATAAAGCTAAAGAGTTTATTTGTTTGGTTGGCTGTACGCGCTAATCTCAGGAACTACTGGTTCGAATTGAAAAATTCTCTTTGTGTAGGATAGTCCATTTATCGAGAAAGGCTAGAGGCTATAGAGAACGTGGACGAAATTGCGAGCACCAGCTAGTGACTAAATATCGTTGACCTAAATTGATATTTTTAAATTAGAATTTAACTACTAATAACTAAATATCTAACAAAGCCAAACATAACGAATTATGTAGTTTATTGTCACTATATAAATATCGTAACAGATGGCTGAACAAGTGATGTTGAACAAAATTTCAATTACATATTTCATTTTATATTTGTATAGTAGTATCAGCAGAACGGGGCAAACGGGGCAAACGCAGAACGGGGCAAACGGGGCAAACGGGTCGCACTTCCCTAGCCGCGCTTCCCCAGGCCACGCTCAACGCCTCAGCCTCACTTTCTGTTTACATTTTGTTAACGGAATGAGAATTTAAAGTGAAATTTCTTAGCTACAAAACGTGCGTTAAAAGCGACGTGGGAGCAAGGAAGTTGGACCGTAAAATCGTCTTCGTTGCCATTTCGGATGGAAATGTCGACTTTGTTCTAAATTCTACACAATTGAAACTTAATTTTACTAATTATACTAGTAGCTAGTTAAATTACATTTATTTACACTACAGCAGTATAATATATAGATCGATTTATAGTATGTTAATATATGTTGGTAATGAACTTGAACCGATTTTGAACACTTTCACCTATAGAAAGCTACATTACCATAACAGTATATTTTATAGAGTTACTCGGGCAAAGACGAGCTAGTATAATATACATTTGAAATTTATACTAAACTAATGACCCGTTCCTAGCTTTTCCCGGGGTGCAATTTTTTTTTATTTTAAAATTCTTCTACCCATTCTCAAGTTTTTGAAACAAACACAAACCAACTTAACATTTTTATATAATATATACCAATTAATAAAGCTGAAGAGTTTGTTTGTTTGTTTGGTTGATTGTACCCGCTAATTTCAGGAACTACTAGTTCGAATTGAAAAATTATTTTTGTGTTGGATAGTCCATTTATCGAGGAAGGTTATAGAGAACGCGGACGAAGTCGCGGGCACCAGCTAGTATAATAAAAGATAATGTTTTTGGAAACGCAACTATACAACTTATTGATTTAACAATACCATACCATATATTGGACTCCTAATAGTACATACATATTAGGAAAATATTGTATCGAGAAAAGGATGGTATGGCCTGCTGGCGTTTGGCGGTTTGTTTATTTGGCTTGGGCTTGGGGACTTGGCTTGGGAGTCCCCCAAGCCTTGTCCGCAGAAATATATATTTCTTTTTTATACATATAGCTACTTGAAACTAGTTCAACTTGAACCTTAAACTTTTTCTTACAAAGGCGATATTGTGAATAAAATATTAAATAGGGAAAACAAACTAACAACTTGAAGTATGTGAAACTTTTGCAAGTTCTTTGTTTGAAACGGTGCTTCTATCAGCGTTACACGCCAGGAAGGTAAGTAATGCTAAAATTGCTCAATTTCCTGGCCAACTTTCAACTTTGCTTAACGTTTTAATGAGAACTACATTTGAAATGAACCTTGTTTTTTACAAGTTCGCAGCGAACCTTTATTAATTACTTATTGTTAAAGGATAAGTCGAGTTCTTGTTTTGTCGAGATCTTCAAATTATTCGCTTGATGGTACTTCCAAATCCAGATCTGAGCCAACTTTGAAAAGTTCATTTCCAAAGTGTACCCTGCCGGGAATTGATCCTGGGAACCCTGAGACGGAATGTTAAGGCAAGTACCCTAACCACTCATCCAAGGGCTCCGACAAACCTAAGTAATATGTTGTACTATTACATATTCTTGGTAACATAAATAATTTGTTATTTCAATAAAAGCGCTTTCCTTTTGCATAAATTTACGTACACATAAACCATTTTATTAATTAAAACCGCAAAAAGCAACATGAATAAATGTTTTATTGAAACAAAATTTTAATCCTGAACTTTTTAACAAATTAAAACACTCATACAATACATTATTCAATCGACAAACGGGAATTTATTTGAAAGGGGAAATATTACAACCGTGATACTTCCAATTACTTAAACTAATTAATCGGTTGTTTTCCTGAATCGTAACATCAGCATACTTTTTGCTTAATGAAGCGAGCAATAAAGTACGATCTCTGACGCTAAGGGTTGTCACAATTTAATACAAAGTTTTCAACTTTCATTCTACATCTACATGTTACTGAATACTATAAAAACAAACAGCGTCTGTCGGTTTGTTCACTTGTTTCTTCTATGAGTAGAATCTAATCTGATTGTGATTCGGCTATCGTTATTTTTCGGAGAATTTTATAATATTAACAAACACATCATCCTCCAGGCGTTCATCCCTTATTTTACTCCTTTAGAAAAATCCTTCTTTGAATATTTACAACATCAACTGTCCAAATTTAAAGTTTTTATTTAAAATACTAGTTAGTAACCGAGACTTCGTCCGCGTTGGAAAATGAAAAAAATAACAACTGAGAAAATATATCAGTATAATAACGCCCCACATCTTTATCGCTGTGACGCAGTGAATTTGAATACAAAGATGTATTATTTCGATGCTGTGACGTTTTTGTATCCCTGACAACGTGTATGCAAAATTTCATGACGATCGATTGAGTAGTTAAGGCGTGAAAAGGTAACAGATAGAGTTACTTTCACATTTATAATATTTAGTATGGATAAAAACTCGAGTATTGTATTAGATATTGTATAATACCTACGAAAATTGTAAGCAGCTAAAATTTTGTTTTCAAATATCTTAACTTTAAATTGTTAAATACTTTGTCTCTCCCCAAGAAACAGTTAAAAAATTTGCGTATTATTAAACTATCGAGTTGCCAACCCTAAGCTATAAGGGAGGATTGCAATCTTCTAATGGGTCGGTCTCTCAAGTGTACGCCTAAATTATTGTTAGTTTCCGAACTGCTTCCAGCACTTGTGCGGAAAAATCGGATAATTTGCCCAATTTACGAAGCCAAATCCTTTACTAAAGTAGCCGTTTGTCTTTTGGTTCATTTTCATTCGCCGTATTAGTTATTCCGCCACTTTATGTTTACTTATGTATATTTAATAAAAGTTAGCTTCATTAAATTTATTTACAGAAACTTCACTGTAAACGCAATTTCTGGAACAATTGTTATCTATAATTTTACAGAGTTTTTTCATGTCTTGATGTATTCATGTTTTTATTTTTTACTGTACACTAACTCCGAATGAGTCCTTTATGTTATGTTTGGGAGGATTTCGTTCAAAGATAAACTCAAACCGCTATGAAATTAACAAAGGTATACGGTCTCGTTTTTCGACGGCCGACACAGCGTTTAGCGCTTGATGACAGCCCGCGGGCGATGCCTCCAAACAAAGGAGTCCTGTAACTGGACCACAAGGGACCGTATGCAAAGGCGCAAGCGATGAGATATCAACGGTTATACGTAGAACAAAAACTATTGTAAAACTTTCTATTGTTAACGTCTGCTATTTATGTCGCCTGAAGTTGGTTGTGCTCTGTGACGTTACAATTTACTCTGTGGCATGACATTGGATGGGAAGGGTATTCTGACAGTTGAACGATCGCGTCCGCGAAGTGAGGTCGTTGTCGTATATCCGCGCATCTTGGAATAGTAGTTCTGATATATCGGGCGGATATTTGAAGTATTGGGAGTAAACATAACATGGTTTAATTAATGTACCAGAAGTAGAGTGTGCTAATACTATGTTAAAATTTATAAAGTTGAATCTAATTTCCAGGGAGATCAAAGAATAAAGATTAATAAGCAGTTTAAAGTACAAGAGAGAAAGAAAAAAATGAGAAGTGGATGAAAAGATGAACTAGCTAGCGGCCTATTCGACAATATACTACAGTATACTATTTACTTGTTAGTTGCATTAAATTTAAAAATTCTAGATTTCTTAGAAATCTTCTAAGTAGTAACATAGATTATACTGCAGTTTTAATTTTTATATTTTGTATGTTATCAGAATCAACTAAACACTGTAGGATTAGTTAGCTAGTAACGGTTATACAACTGTTTTGCTATGTACGTTGTTAGATAATTTCAAACACAACATCTAGTACACATTATCGTTTAAATTCTTTTCGTTTCATTAAAATATGTATTTATGTGCTTTTTAATAGTGTCATTTAAACAATTGCATCGGTAAAATATAATCGATATAAAAACTGAGAAATATCGCTAGTCATGCTTGCCGTTTTGATATGGTGAGATATGCCTCCAACATAGTCATTATTATCAATTATGATATTATAGTAATGACGAAGATATATTATAAAAATATAATTGTTAACGAAATATAAAAAAAAAAATTAATTATCCCGCTTATCGCTCTTAACTTGCTAAGCAACATCTAAGACCGCAACAACATAGCCGTTACACCTGACAAAATTTGCAGCGGTCAGAGGAAAGTTTTAAGGGTATTTCATGTATTTGTTTGTTAAATTGAGCATTGTTAAAACAAAGCATTTTCTTTTTCATGATTACAAAAAAGGTCTAATATTTATTTTCATTTATATGATTCCATCAAACAAAAACTTTGTTTAAGAAAAGATATATTTTTATTATTGTATATTATTTTGTACTGCCACCTTTAAAATTGCGAAATGTGGCGTGCCCTGACACTAATTATATTAATATTATATTATATTATATTATATTATATTATATTATATTATATTATATTATATTATATTATATTATATTATATTATATCATATCATATCATATCATATCATATCATATCATATCATATCATATCATATCATATCATATCATATCATATCATATCATATCATATCATATCATATCATATC
Source organism: Synanthedon vespiformis (assembly GCA_918317495.1). Classification (NCBI taxonomy): domain Eukaryota; kingdom Metazoa; phylum Arthropoda; class Insecta; order Lepidoptera; family Sesiidae; genus Synanthedon; species Synanthedon vespiformis. The sequence continues at coordinate 4,896,877 of OU906958.1, forward strand.
ATATCATATCATATCATATCATATCATATCATATCATATCATATCATATCATATCATACCATACCATACCATACCATACCATACCATACCATACCATACCATACCATACCATACCATACCATACCATACCATACCATACCATACCATACCATACCATACCATACCATACCATACCATACCATACCATACCATACCATACCATACCATACCATACCATACCATACCATACCATACCATACCATACCATACCATACCATACCATACCATACCATACCATACCATACCATACCATACCATACCATACCATACCATACCATACCATACCATACCATACCATACCATACCATACCATACCATACCATACCATACCATACCATACCATACCATACCATACCATACCATACCATACCATACCATACCATACCATACCATACCATACCATACCATACCATACCATACCATACCATACCATACCATACCATACCATACCATACCATACCATACCATACCATACCATACCATACCATACCATACCATACCATACCATACCATACCATACCATACCATACCATACCATACCATACCATACCATACCATACCATACCATACCATACCATACCATACCATACCATACCATACCATACCATACCATACCATACCATACCATACCATACCATACCATACCATACCATACCATACCATACCATACCATACCATACCATACCATACCATACCATACCATACCATACCATACCATACCATACCATACCATACCATACCATACCATACCATACCATACCATACCATACCATACCATACCATACCATACCATACCATACCATACCATACCATACCATACCATACCATACCATACCATACCATACCATACCATACCATACCATACCATACCATACCATACCATACCATACCATACCATACCATACCATACCATACCATACCATACCATACCATACCATACCATACCATACCATACCATACCATACCATACCATACCATACCATACCATACCATACCATACCATACCATACCATACCATACCATACCATACCATACCATACCATACCATACCATACCATACCATACCATACCATACCATACCATACCATACCATACCATACCATACCATACCATACCATACCATACCATACCATACCATACCATACCATACCATACCATACCATACCATACCATACCATACCATACCATACCATACCATACCATACCATACCATACCATACCATACCATACCATACCATACCATACCATACCATACCATACCATACCATACCATACCATACCATACCATACCATACCATACCATACCATACCATACCATACCATACCATACCATACCATACCATACCATACCATACCATACCATACCATACCATACCATACCATACCATACCATACCATACCATACCATACCATACCATACCATACCATACCATACCATACCATACCATACCATACCATACCATACCATACCATACCATACCATACCATACCATACCATACCATACCATACCATACCATACCATACCATACCATACCATACCATACCATACCATACCATACCATACCATACCATACCATACCATACCATACCATACCATACCATACCATACCATACCATACCATACCATACCATACCATACCATACCATACCATACCATACCATACCATACCATACCATACCATACCATACCATACCATACCATACCATACCATACCATACCATACCATACCATACCATACCATACCATACCATACCATACCATACCATACCATACCATACCATACCATACCATACCATACCATACCATACCATACCATACCATACCATACCATACCATACCATACCATACCATACCATACCATACCATACCATACCATACCATACCATACCATACCATACCATACCATACCATACCATAATCAAAATCAAAATCAAATCAAAATCAAAATATTTATTTATCAATTAGGTTTCTACAAGAAACTCTTTTGATCGTCATTATAAGTTTAAATTTACCAGGGTTTCGGAAAAAAAAAAAAACCAAGATGACGATCCTGAGAAGAAACCCCGAAAGAAACTCAGGATACTATTCTTTTTGTCATCATTAAAATGTAAAATAGTACAATACACATCACTTAACACTAACAAACTTAAAGTATATATATACAAATTATAGTTTTACAATACAAAACATAGTACGAACTCCGAATAGCTTAAATCCAGGCTTCTTTGTCGCTCAAATAATCAGTGATTTTATAATAGCCTTTCGAGAGGAGTTTAGTTTTAATGACACATTTAAATTTATTTATAGATAAGGCTCTGATTATTTGAGGCAGTTTATTATAAAACCGGACACTTTGACCCATAAAAGAATTACTTATCTTATGTAGTCGTGTTTTATGAAGATTTAAATCACTTTTGGACCTAGTATTGATATTGTGTACATCACATTTTTTATTAAATTGACTAATATTTTTGTGCACATAAATTAAATTTTCATAAATATATTGACATGCAACAGTCAAAATCTTTATTTCTTTGAACTTTTCTCTGAGGGAAGACTGCGGATCTAGTTGATAGATGGCTCTAATGGCCCTTTTTTGTAAAATAAAAATAGTATTTATGTCCGCAGCGCTACCCCAAAGAAGAATCCCATAACACATTATACTGTGGAAATAACTAAAATAGACAATCCTAGCTGTATCTACGTCTGTTAGGCGTCTAATCTGCTTAACTGCATAAGCCGCAGAGCTAAGCCTTTTACTTAGTTTCTCAATATGTGGACCCCATTGTAATTTAGAATCTATGGTAATACCTAAAAATACGGTCGATTCCACGGGTTCCAATTTTTCACTACCCAAAATCACATTCGTTCCAATATTTTTAACATTAGGGGTACTGAATTTAACAAGTTTAGTTTTGGTGGCATTTAAAAGAAGATTATTTACACTAAACCAATGTACTATGTTAGAAAGTGCATAATTTACCTCATTATAGCATCCAAGTTGTCTTTTAATCTTAAATATTAATGATGTGTCATCAGCAAACAATACAATATTATGATTACTCACAGAATGAGGTAAATCATTAATATAAACCAGGAACAAAAACGGACCGAGAATCGAGCCTTGAGGGACGCCCATTTTAACTAGAGAACCCGGAGATTTCTTACCATTAACATCGACCCTCTGAATTCTATGGCTGAGATAAGAAGTTAAAAGATCGAGAGCCTTGTTCCTAATTCCATAGTGGCATAATTTCCTTATTAGAGTGTCATGCTGGACGCAGTCAAAGGCTTTAGACAAATCGCAAAAAACACCCAGAGCGTCCTGCGAGTTCTCCCATGCCTCAAAAATATTTTTCAATAGTTCCACACCAGCGTCCGTAGTAGAGCGCCCTTTCGTGAAACCAAACTGCTTATTAAAAAGTAAATTATGATTATTAAAGTGTTTAAGTAGTTGACTCAAAATAATTTTTTCAAATATTTTACTAAGGGTCGGAAGTACTGAAATTGGTCTATAATTCGCGGGATTAGTTTTATCATCCGACTTAAATAAAGGCACAACCCTACTAATTTTCATTAGATTAGGAAATTCACCACATGTAACACAGCAATTGAACACATTTGCCAAATGAGGTGCAATTATATTTATTACAGAGGCAACTGTTTTCACCGACATGCCCCAGAGATCAGCAGTTTTTTTTATTTCAATAGTCTTAAAGAAACTCAGAATATCATCTGGGCCAACAAATGCAAATTCAAATGGCGCATCACACTCCTTTACACTCTTCTTGAGCAGACTTTCAGCAGCAACCGACGACGAGTCCAGTGACCGAGTGAGGTTAACCGGAACACTGGAAAAGAAACTCTCAAACTCCGCCGCCACATCCACATCCGACTCAAGGTCCCGACCATCTATCTTCAAACTAAAGCCGCCATCCCGAGCCCGCCCCCTTCCAGTTTCTTCGTTAATGATGCGCCATGTAGTTTGAATTTTATTTGCGGCATTCTTAATTCTGTTCTTTACATGAATGGATTTGGCCATAAAACAGACTTTTTTAAACAATTTTGAATATTTCTTAACATATTCTCTAAAGTCCAAATTATGATTGTACTGTTTCTGGCCATACAACTCATAAAGCTTATTTCTACTTGTGTGTGTACATACCATACCATACCATACCATACCATACCATACCATACCATACCATACCATACCATACCATACCATACCATACCATACCATACCATACCATACCATACCATACCATACCATACCATACCATACCATACCATACCATACCATACCATACCATACCATACCATACCATACCATACCATACCATACCATACCATACCATACCATACCATACCATACCATACCATACCATACCATACCATACCATACCATACCATACCATACCATACCATACCATACCATACCATACCATACCATACCATACCATACCATACCATACCATACCATACCATACCATACCATACCATACCATACCATACCATACCATACCATACCATACCATACCATACCATACCATACCATACCATACCATACCATACCATACCATACCATACCATACCATACCATACCATACCATACCATACCATACCATACCATACCATACCATACCATACCATACCATACCATACCATACCATACCATACCATACCATACCATACCATACCATACCATACCATATCATATCATATCATATCATATCATATCATATTATATTATATTATATTAATGTAACTAAGCGCCTGTTTCACCAACGTCAAGTAAAGTGTTGATTAGTTACTTTTAGAAATAATTTTCTGTTTTATTGAATTATGCACTCGGTTTAGTGCATCCATCGATAGCCGATTATTTTCTATTCAATGTTTGGGACGTTTACCGTACAAACAAAGGTATACCAGCTCCATTATCCCCGGTTACCGGTGACTTTAAATGACAGTTACGTCAAGTAGGCCATACTTGACGTTTCTGAAACAGGCGCTTAATATCGCATTACAATAAAAATATGTATATGTATATTTTATATTAACTACCACAGTAAACAATAAACGTACATGTATTTTACATAATATTGTGACATAATATTTTACAAGTTAAAAACGAATTCAGTTGAACTGGTACAAACAAAAACATAAACACTTAAATGATTGTGACGCGCATTCGTCGAGATATCGAGTTCACAGATACAAACTGTTACGGTTCCATACTAAATAGCTTCCCACACGAAGTTAGGTAAGCGTATACGGAATATTACCCAACTAAATATTCAAAACAGTATGTCTCATACAGTTCTTTTTTTATATCGGCAGGTTTTACATCCGCATTTAAAATTAAATTCGCAAAATTTTTATAATTTCGCTAAAAATATCTAAGATGCTGCCGCCTACAGGATCCGCCTACGGTCTACGGATACCGATCTATGTATCCGATCTATGTATCTAGATGTATCCGCAGTATTGAAATAATTACTAATTCAGAACAATTAGTTCAGTACTTTAATATGTATGAAGGTTTACATTGTGTGAAAAAAAAGTACAATGTAAACCTGCTTGGATTGTAAATCAGCTTGTTTGTTAGTCTTTACGAATACGAATCATTTTGAACATGGGTATTAATGAGATTTATTAATTTTTAACATATATTTTTTTTAATTCCACTCGATTAAGTTTTAAATTGCCCACTTAACTTACTTTACTGTAATTACTTAATTTATTTTATACTAGCTGGCGCCCGCGACTTCGTCCGCGTTGAAAAAGAAAAAGTAGCCTATCCTGTGTCCTGTACGTCTAAATATTTATTTACCAAGTTTCATGAAAATCAGGGAGGACTTACACACATACATACAGAAAAAAATTATAAAAATCGTCAATTTAGTTTCAGTTTCACGTATAGAGCCTATAAACACGATATCTCTGAAAACAAAATAACTTACTCCATGACCACCCCTTACAGATTTATTATTAGTATTGATTGATAAAAATACTGTACTTCCATTACAACTAGACGTGCCAATAAACACAACCGTAAAAGTTGGAAGGTTATCCACGCCAGAAAGTTATTAATGCAAAACAACAGAACAAGGTACAATCATAACGGCTTGACATCATGACTGTCATGTTCTAAACAAAGATAAGCCATAAAGTTTTTATGGTTAATCGATAGAACCACTCAGAGGCGGTCTCTATAAGGATTATCGCTCGTTTGGAATTATACGAGAAAACGAATCGAGTCGTGTACACGATATACACAGAGACAAAAAAAGGAAAACTAAATTATTTCATGAAATCTTCATAATTTATATGTATATGTTTCACCGTCTCATGGTTTTTTGTCATGGATGCCATTGTCAGATTTGGATAAAATTGAAACGGGACCACACGGGAAGCAAATAATAAAAGAATCATCAAAATCGTTTCACCCAGTCGAAAGTTATGAGATAACAAACATAAAAAAATACAGTCGAATTGAGAACCTCCTCCTTTTTTGGAAGTCGGTTGAAAAATCATTTCCATCACGACAGATTTCAAACAAAAAAACCGCATTAAAATCGGTACATCCATTTGAGAGCTACGATGCCATACATATACACAAATCCACAGATACACAGACACACAGGTTAAACTTAAATATAATGTTAAACTTAATACTTATAAAGGTTAACTTTTGCGTCTGGCGCAAGTAAAAAAAATAAACCTTTATTTTAACTCCAATATCTGCCAATATTTGGTCCAATATTTGGTCAATGAAAACAGCCATTAATTACATACAAACTGGATGTTATTATGGTGATTAAACTGTACGGACGAGGCGGCACGCGTCGCTTTCTATGTGTCGTAAATACATCACACAGTCACAGCGAACCACATAATACGATCTATGTATCTCGTAAATACATAGGCTGAAATATATATAACTCAATGCCATATAAATTAAAGCCGGTCCTGGCTTTTGGTTTGTTAATATTATTAAATGTTATAATGTCAATTTTATATGTTTTATAATATTGAGCTGTCGCAAATTTAAATATACACATGAGATTTACAAAATCTTCCACAACTTTGTCAATATTCAATATCTGAAATTTATGGTACTATTTTAAAGAAATTTGAATTGTAGCGTATATTATATAGAATAATTATCTTATACACAAAATCAGTGAATATAAATATTAAATAATCCCAGTTATGTTTTAGTTTCTTATCTCTATTGACGCAATTTGGGAAGTTAAAGGGAAGTTAATTTGGGAAGTTATTAACTGCTTAATAGTTTTTGATGAAACTAAGCTTCCAGATATCCGGATTTTCCACAAAAGGATTCTTTCTAGTAAGATAATATGACAGAAGTTATTCTCATTTTTTTTTCTCTTAACCTTAAAGACAAATAGGGGATGTCTGGTTCTGATAGTGACAGAGCACAATGAGTTCTACACTACTTATAAGCGAACAAGATCAACTGTTTTTAAAAACCCCCATGCGTAATGCCTATCACTATATTTGGAATGCCCTGAAAAATCAAGGAATTGAAAATAAATATATAAGAATAATAAAAAATGTATACTCAAACAGCACAGCAAAAATAAAACTAGAAATCGAGGGGGAATCTTTCCCAATTCGAAGAGGAGTTAGACAAGGAGACCCACTTTCACCAAAACTTTTCTCATCGGTGCTGGAAGAAGTCTTCAGGAAAATGGAATGGGACAAGTTTGGAATTAGCGTCAATGGTACACCTCTAAACCATCTAAGGTTTGCAGATGACATAATCCTTATAGCCGATAACCCTGAAAGCCTTCAAACCATGCTTCAAGATCTATCATACGAAAGTAAAAAGGTGGGTCTAACAATGAACAAAACAAAGACCAAAATAATAACAAATAGATCCCAAAAAAAGATCAAAGTAGACGAGGGAGAAATAGAATATGTCAACACCTATATATATTTGGGTCAGCTGACAGCCTTTAGCGACCAAATGGAATTAGAGATAGAGAGACGGGTTGCCAACTCATGGAAGAGGTACTGGTCGTTAAAAGAAATAATGAAAAGTAAACAATATGGCATTGCTATGAAAAGGAAATTATTCAATACGTGTATTTTACCTATCTTAACCTATGGGTGCCAGACTTGGGCAAATACACAAAAGCAACAACAAAAACTTATCACATGTCAGAGAGCCATGGAAAGAAGCATGCTAGGCTATGTACGAAGAGATAGAAAAAGGGCCACGGAAATAAGACAAATAACAAGAGTGGAAGATATTGTGATTAAAACTAAAAGGCTCAAGTGGAAGTGGGTGGGTCACATGCTTAGGGAAAATAAAAATAAATGGACTAAAGACATAACAGAGTGGACCCCTAGATTCCAAACAAAAAGGAAAAGAGGAAGACAAAGAAAACGTTGGTCTGACGACATCAAAAAGATTGCCGGCCTGTTATGGCATCGAATAGCTCTATTGAGGGACGATTGGAAGCTGCTGGAGGAGGCCTTCGTGTCGCAAAGACACGCCGACTGATAATAATAAGAGTTATATATTGTTACCTACCTATATTATGTATAATTATTGTAAAAAGTTGGCAAATAAAGGCTAATAAATAAAAAAATAAAAATGCGTAATGTGGTTCTGTGTGCATGTGTATGGGATGTCACAATCTCCTATTATATTCTAGTAAATTTGCATCGCTCTGCAATGCTACTGTGGTTTCTTGTGTTTATTGGCAACAGTTACCACCTATTGATGAAATTGGAACGTAAGTGGACCATCAACCTACCTTTACAAATCATATAAAACATATAGAGACAAGTGAAACTGCGTGCAAAAGCTAGCTCACTATAAAAGCAGAGCTGCATAATAAATTTCACGCTTCATCTCTGCTATCTGGATTACCAATAATGGTACAATGGGGACATATTGAATGAAAACCGTATTGGCACCTGCTTTGCCCATAATCCTGATGCAAACCGACTTCGTAAATCAACTTCAATTCCTTATAGGAAATTTTGAATATAGGTATGATACGTAATATAAGGGATTAAGCCTAGAATTGACAAGGTAGAATACATAAGTTTGTTATAATTTAAATTATACAATGTCAGATATGGGTGAATAAATTTTATACAACGAATAACTGACACAGTGAGCAAGTTCAGCGTGAGAAACAGTTGTTTCATTTAAATGTTTTTTTCTGTTATTTAATGCACGAGCGTAAGTCAGTAATAGATATTTGGGAAAATTTTATTTGTTGTCTCAACTTATTAACCGAAGACATAATGAACACATTCGCGCCACTAATTGAATTCGTCAAAATAATAAAACATTTATTGTTGAACGCCAGCAATTCCAACATAATAGAAAAACCTAATAGGTACAGATAGTAGCTACTGACATCCCAATTTTAAATTTACATTATATGTTTTTATGGAAACAACATTTTGCCTTTTAGTCAGTAACTACATGAATTCAAGCCGCGAAAATATCACAAATTCTGCACATTTTAGAAACTAATTTTATTAGATATTTAATTTCAGTTTTTTTGTTTTCATTCAAACCTCAGGAATGTCGTGTTTTTTATGTTTTGCTACGGCCAGTAACTATTAGCATCAGGTAATCATGGAATTACATAGTATCTATGGATACTATGTTTCCAACTGGAGTCCAGTTGGAAAATGTGCTCTTAAAGTGGACATGCTAAACACTTTCTTGGCTGCAAAATCGTATTGGCAAGGTTATCGTGAACTGGTTCTGTACGGTACAATAACGACAGTATGAACGGATGTTAATTGGTGTTTCTTACTTTCTGAAGATAATTGAGTCGTAACTAGGATGCTAGACAATGCGAATAGCAGGCTACATTGTCGCACATTGCACACCTAGCATTTGCATACAGTGGCCCTTAACTCAGCGGAGGCGAGTAGATTCCAGCGTAATTACGTGTTCTGTGGACGTATTAAAATAGCAACGAGTTAAGCATTTGTAAGGCCGTTCGATTGTGCAAATATTTGTTTGCGTGTAGCTTGTTAAATATTTTAATGGGAATTCTCATTTCTTGGTCTTGTATGTGCATGGAGAACTGTGGTCGTGGATTGCAATTCTATTTATATATACTTTCGTTTCCCTAGAACTGGACTCTGTTGCTTGGACACAGGATGACCAATCAGTGAAACAAATCTCCAGTTTAACTTAAAGGTATTCAATATGCCTGCATTTAAGGTGAAATCCAGGTCGAAGATTAGTATTGGTAGCATCGATTACATGCACATACACTGTAGCTGCTATTAAATGTAATATTTTATATGTCTGTACTAATAATATAAAGAGAGACAAGAAGATTGTAATGAATAAAATCAAAACTACTGGGTCGATTTTAAAATTTCTTTTACCTATAGAAAGCTACATTATCAACGAGTAACATGGACTATACTTTATACAGTTATGCGGATGAAGTCGCTTGCAATAGCTAGTCAAACTGTATATTTTTGTAAATAACTGTAGCTTATTGCCTACGTATGACTCAATATACATACATAACAGTATAACGAATTCAAAACTGATACATTTCTAAAATACTCAGGATAAAAATATATCCATTATATGTTTACTGAAAACAAAATTTCAACAACTAAATGTTTGCATACCGCAGAAATGTTGGTTGTTTGATAAAGAGGAGTCGACTTTTTGCGGATTTTAGTCCCAAACAAAAGAGGGTCAAAATAAAATATCAACCACAAAGCGTGCTTGTGGTGGTTTTGTGTAGTTTTCAATATACGTTATGAAAGCTCTATGCTAGTGTTACCATCGGTCTAGCAAAGCAATATCGCTGAAAGCTGAATAAGGGTTAACTGCAGCTGTGCAGTTTGACCAACGATTAATAACAGCCTATGTGTAGTATTAATAGCAACTCGTTATAAGGCAACCGACATGTTCACAGTATTCAACAGTTCATATATTGCTTAACATTCGTTCGGCGACTAGCGATCTAGCGATACGCCCCCATCATCTTTGCATGGCTGTATATATATAGATATAGATATAGATATAGATATAGATATAGATATAGATATAGATATAGATATAGATATAGATATAGATATAGATATAGATATAGATATAGATATAGATATAGATATAGATATAGATATAGATATAGATATAGATATAGATATAGATATAGATATAGATATAGATATAGATTCTAGTGAGCATTAAAAAATATTAATATATTCTTTTTAAATTGAAATAAACAGTGTAAAAAGAAAAACACAAATTTTCTTATAAAAATTTAATAAATAAATACTTTAAAAGTTTACGCTACTCAAAATTAAAATTTAATCGACGCAACTGCGTCCATCCAGATAATATGTTACTTTTAAACATTAAAGGAATTCGTGATTAAAGAACTTCTGTAAAATAATAAGTATTATTAGAAATTGTTTTGGAGCGTTTTATAATATTTTAGCTAGTAAAACTTTTAAGACGTATTTTCTCGTTGCGAGGGTGGAATGCGAGGATAAGAAGGGCGACATCAAAGTGAATTAACGAATGTTGTCTAGGGGCGTCCGTTTGTGAACGGCCTTTGAAGTTACTCGTACTCTACCTGCAGGGAACTCCGCTGAAATAAACTCCAGGTTAAACTCAGTAAAATTAATAATAACTTAGACAAAACACCATCACACCCAACCACTTTATATGTATTTAGTGGTTTACTCGTTAAAATGCAAATTTTGTAAAGAAAATTTAACGTGAAAAGTTGCGTTTATTTTCTAGCTGACGTCGCCGAGGAGTACGGAGTTTTACAAAGGCAGGGAAAATAGATATTTCTTCTTTTAATAGACTCTGTAAAAGGGTTGCTACCGAAAAAAAAATTCGTCATATTTTCTGAAAGAGCTTTTTGTCGGCAAAGGCATAAATGCAAACTGCCAGAGGCGCTCCGATAACACGATACTACGAGCCCGTTCTAAATGCAAATCTAGCTAGAAAGAATTTCTCTAGACGGGCAAGTGACATCAAGAACTTTACACCGCTTTATTTCAAACAGATTTAATTAAATTAGGTAGTACAAATTCAAACAGACTTTAAGCTTAAAATCATAAATTTCATGCAAAAATGTAAGCGTACAATTTTAAACTAACAATAGATTTTAAATCTTGAAATCTCCTATAATTCTCCTATAAAAAGATATTATAAACTCAATAGTATTTCCCTGACTCCTTAGTTAGTTTTCTGTTTAGTGGTTTCCTTAAATAACATCTTAGTATGATCTGTAAAACCACAAAGTTATTGCCTATTTTCTTGCCCCTTGTATATCTAATTTAAAATATATATTTCAGTGCATTGTCTCCGTCTGGGGCTAGACCACTAGAAATATTCAAAATAAATAGTGTCCCGTGAGAGTTTTCAAAGACGTGTCGTCCCGTCAACCCCTCCATCCGCAATGCAAATCTGAAAAAGGAGCTCAAAACTTAAGAGGAAGCGGAAAATAAGAGGTATTTCTATCTAAAAAATAACAAACGCATCGTAACCGAACTGAGAATGCCAGAAAAGGCGAAAAATCAATTCTACTTGACAGGTTAATACTTACATCGTTTAATACTTTTGCCAGTCATATTAGACTAGGTTGAAAAAAAATCGTTTTATATATTTGTACGTTTTGCCTAGAAACACGAGTAGCACCAGGCGATACAAATACGCTGCTAACATTGGTAAGACTTTAGGCTTACCCAAGGTGACGATAAGAGAACGTATTCTGATATGCTTTACTCATGTATAGACCCAAAACAGTACACGTAGCTCATCATAATGAGCCTCATGAGCCTGTGTCTTTTCTTATAACAAACTGTGACATGTGCTAATCAGATTGTCTAGGAAAAGAAAAGTATAATACAATAACATAACTTTATTATCATCTTCGTCATCGTCAACTCTCCACTGCTGGATGCAGGTCTCTTCCAAGGCCCACTACCACACAGGCATATATAAATAGAATGCCTCACAAGTCGTCTGTCCACCTTGCCACTGGAACGTCCCATTTTGCAGTGTCCCAAATGATAATTAAAAAAAAAACTGAAACTTGCATAGAGGTAATGTGGAGTTTGAAATGTAACTGATTCAGTTAATCTAGTAATTTTTTATTCTAAAATACAAAAACATAAATGTCAAATATACAGCAGTTATCTTTACACTTAGCCCAAAAGCCCACGCCGTACAAGTCGGCGTGCGTTTGGTCTTCTCTACTCTTTCATTCGTCTCCTTTATTCTTCGCAAACAATATCTTAACGTCGTCCTTGCCATACACTTGAGCTCGAATAAAAATCTTTGAAACGTTTTGTCATCTCGGAATCCGTTTTCAATGTATCCTGTCAATATAAATTTATATTCCTTTAGAATTTATTGTACCTTAAAGGAAATTTTGAAATGCAGTTATTGATAAAATAAAATTTTACATTAAAATTGGGCTGGCCATTTCCCTTTCTCTTCATAGCGATTTACCTTAATATCTACTATTATGGTCGTAGCACTCTTGCAATAACTGTGGCATTGTTTGCCACAGTTACTGCGACGGTAACCACCTAACATCAATGCTAAGTGGACTGTCAGAAACGTCAGACTGTAAAAAAGGAAAGGTATACTTCCAACAGTATGCTGTTCAATGTTTGCTATTTACCATTGATCTATCGTTAATGAAGGATTGCATATTTACAAATATTAGCCTTTCGGACGGTCTTTACATTAAAAAAAATACTAGGTCCTCGATTTCCCAGCAGTGTTGGAGGTGGAGAGGCCATTGGTAAGCAGTAAGTAATTTATAGAATTTAGATAAATAATAGACCTTCAAAAAACCTATTGGCGGTAATGATTAGCTCATAAGGAATTGGTTAAGGAAATCTTCTACTAATGTTTACCTTAAAGTAAAAAATATTTATAGGAAAAAGCAATAGACTAGTATTTCATTTATTATACAAGAACAGATTTACTATCTAGTGCACGAAGAGTTTTCTTCCTTCAGCATGAACAAACCGATCAGAGTCGAATCGTATCATTAAAAGTTTCTGATTCGCTGATTTGTCAGCAACATACTTACTTGTTTCTTTGAGTGAAAAATACACATAAAAATAAAGTGGCAGTTTATGACTGCAGAACAGGGCAACCCGCTTTTGGCTGCAGTAACCACCTTCTTGCTAAAGACCACCTTTAAATACTACCATGTGTGATAGATATTGTGTTTGGACGCTTGAGTCGATTTGCCAGGGCCCTTCAAGATTGTCCCTTATCCTTTATAAAGTTTGGGATCGCAATTATTTTCAGTACTATCGTATAGCAACCATAGCCCCGTATACTCCTAAGTGCTGCGAGAATGCTTTTTACTTTTACTTTTATTTCTTTTACTTTTACATAAAAAAAACATATTAAATACTACACTGGACCGCAAAGAAAAAAAGGTTCGTTTAGAAAATATTCAATATTTTTTCAAATGCACCTGACCTAGCTTTTATGAAATAAATACTAAATTAAAGCTAAATTAAATAAATCTTATTTTTATGTAAGCACATTTAAATATTCTTTAATTTAGTCTTTATTTCATAATGCTAGGTCAGGTAGTTTTGAAGATATTGAAGATTTTCTAACTAACCCTTTTTCTTTGCGGTTTTAGACAGATTGTCGATTCCCTTAATGGTGGGCAGCTAACTTCGCCTATAACACAAGCAACGCCACAGGTGTTACAAGTGCGCTGCCAACCTTAGTAAGATAGGGATAAGGGATTAGGAACGGATAGGGATTATCATGTACTACGCCGTCGTATCGTTGTATCCTTTTAATATTGCTGTTATATACAATACGCTTTACAAAAGAGTAAAAGAAATGGTATCATCAATACTAATAATAAATCTGCAGGGGTCGGTCATGGAGTAATTTACGTTGTTTTCAGAAATATCGTGTATATAGGCTCTATACATGATACTGAAACTAAATTGATCATTTTTAGAATTTTTTTCTGTATATATGTATGTATGTTCCTCCATCACTCTTAAACGAATTAACTGATTGTCAAGAAACTTGGTAGATAAACATTTAAAAGTACGGGACACGTGATAGGCTACTTTTTATCTTTTTTAACGCGGACGAAGTCGCGGGAAACAGCTAGTAATAAATAAGAAAAGGAAAAAGGTAAGTAAAAATAAAATTTGTAATAGATGTAATCATCAATTTCAACATTCATTTACCGCAATCGACCCCTATTTAAACCACACCATACCTAATTAGCCCCGAAAATTACTCCATTAATGACTCGTTCATTACAACCACCGATGGACCGTCAATAAGCATAGATTTCGCGGGCAAAAGTCCGATATTTGCATTTAAACTTAACGAGTGTAGTAGAGAAAATAAATAAAGCAACAAAAGGGAGTTTAATTGAAGAGTACGATAATTAAGCATGAATGTTTAAATTAATTAATGTATTTCGTGGAATCGACGGGCGGCAGCGCTCCGATCAGGATATAGTAGTGCTCGCGAAACGTACATCCTTAATTAATGTGAACAAGAACAAACGTTTTGCTATTGTCGATTTAAATAACGTCCACCCGTTTCGAGTGGTTGATGCTTCCATTTAGAGTGGATACGACAAAAAACAATTAGTCAAATTAATTAAATGCCCTTTAGACAAATAAAGCGTTCGTGTTTTTGTATACGAGTTGAAAATATTTGAAGAGTAATTGTAATTGTGGTTGGCAGAGGCATTGTGTTGTGAAGCTGAAGCTTGGTGACTCGATCATTAGCTAAACTAAACTTAATTCGCTCACAAAAGGGGGGCTATACTATTATATTATTACTTATTATGTTACTGCAATACTATTTAATACATTCAAATACATTTTTAAGCGATAACAGAAATATTATGCAATTTAAAATTTGAATTGCAAGGCACAATCGGCACAACCAGAAAGATAAATAACACAAGAAAACATTTTTTTCATAACTGCCAGTATAGTTTTAAAAGTAACAAAAACTCTACTACAAAAAAAAATTACATAAAAATAGTTTCTTAGATTTCATACTACTTAATTTAAAAAATTATTCACTGTAGTAATTATAATGTTATTTTGAAGTTTTTTTTTATATAAAATTCTACAGACAGGCTATTTAAGCCTATATATTTAAACCTATTTAAGTTTTAAATCTATTTAGCTTCAACTTTACGATAAGCATATTTTTTTGTTTGGTAACCAATTGGTATCATAAAAAAGAGATGTGTCCAAAAAAGTAAACAATTGTAGAGCACAAATACGAGAAAAATGTTTAGTAATCCAAAGCGAGGAGTGAAAAAGAGGGCGAAGTGTGTCGGATATGCGTCAGCTGGACAACATTAGTCAGCGATGCGAGAAAATTTAATAAAAGCACTCCTTATCGCCGTGTCCCGGCGTAACTGCGCCCCTTGTGCCGTTTTTGTACCTTAACGTTACACAATCGCTTTCAAATGGCACTTCAAATATACATTAAGAAAATATTACAAGAACATTCTTATTTTACTACTTAGTTCTTGTGTCGGTGAATATTCAGATTATTTTCGCAGCAGGTGTTCTGTCGAAAGAGTCGAATATAATGATTTTCTATTAGAGTCGATATTGGGTAACAAAAACGTATATATAGATCGATATAATATGTAAACTATAATATTACGTCCTGATACTACTATAGTAGTACCTAGAATCGAATTAAAATCGATTCATCCATTTTGGTAGCTACGATTTTATGTATTGAGACATACACCTCAAACTGTAATACGCCGTTTTTCCGTCGGCCATCGGGGTTTATAAGTCTCCTGTATATAAAACAAAAATGTGTCAAAACTTCAAGAACTTATTTACTAACAAAATCATGACTCTTTACATTCAAATTGTTTTGTAATAATAAAGAAATAACATGTTTAACAAAACATAAACATACAAAACATTGGTGAGTTAAATCAATAAAAATTATTCATTATTATCATTTAATGGCGGGTACAAGTTGTCGCTGTGAGTTCACCTTGTCTTCATTAGTATTCAAAATGCAAATTGCTTGCAGTATTCAGGGCGATGCACCGTCCTCACATCTTACTTTCCAAGAAATAATTTCATTAACATTTGCATACTTGCGCTTTTCTTGCAATTTTTTCAACAATTTCGAATTCAAATGACAATATTCATTAGCGAAAAAAAGTAATAATAAGATAAGAAAAATAAAATAAAACTTTCATTACTCACTAATTTCTAAAATTTGCAAAATTCGTCGGGTTGAATTCTTGTAATTACTGACTATATAGTAAAGCTATTATTAATGTCTTTCCTTGAAAACTTCCTAGTTATAATGTATGTATATTGAAAATTGGGTTGTCAAAATGTAGCACCAGCATTTGCAAATTTCGTCGGGTTGAATTCTTGTAATTACTGACTATATAGTAAAGCCATTATTAATGTTTTTCCTTGAAAACTTCCTAGTTATAATGTATGTATATTGAAAATGGGTTGTCAAAATGTAGCACTAGCAGGTTAATCTAGAAGGTTAAAATCTTAACATTGTCAATGAAATTTTGTAGGGACATATTAAAAATAAAAATAACTGAAAAAGACTTGTAACTGTAACTGTTAAATATTCATATCGAATTACATATTCAGTTGACGGTTGACTGTAACTAACTTGGTGTTCGTTAGCATAAACCATTTGAAACCAATCGAAACGTAACACGAAACAAATAAACGCTAACGTGGTTATTTCTTATTCACAAATATAATACATAAAATTATAGAACTAAAACTAATCTTTGTCTCATTATACTTAATATGAGACAATATGTTCTCTCACCCCTAAACTAAACTTGATAATTAATTAGTGTAAAACAGACAACTTAATTAGAAAATCTAGCTTGGAAATGCTTATAAAACATTTTCCTTTTCGATTTCTTTGGAATAAAAGTACTTTTGCCTAAAAATCTAAAAATTAAAGAATTAAGAAATATTTTAATAAAATATAAAAACATTAATAAAGCTAAGAAAAAATAAATTCGTAGTTAAGATTTTAACGAATTTCTCTATAATATATTGTATGCAGGGAAAACGACATTCTATGTACATAGCAGATGTTATGTTTTTTAATAAGCAATATTTATCTTGAATTTAAAGTACTTATATTATAATATAGAACAGAACAGCTTATAGCCAAAGGTTTCCAATCCGATAGCCGACGTTCTTGGCTAAGATCCGATACTCCTGAAATTGACAATCACATGTGATATCGCTTCAAACGGATCAAGTGTAACGAACTTCTCTTCCACAAGCGAATCTCACAACTAAACGCTCAAGACTGACTTGATAAGCAAGTATGTTGTAGACAGAATCAATACTAATAAATCATAGGTCATAGAGTAGGCTAAATTGACGATTTTTAGGATTTTTTTCTATATGTATACTCTTAAAAGAATAAACTGATTTTCATGCAACTTGATACAGGACACAGGATAGGATTTTTTTTTCTTTTTCAACGCGGACTAAATCGCGGGCACCAGCTAGTCTATAGTAAAAACTTTACTCATATTATGTGCAGAACGTACATGAATATACATCAATGATGAAATATCATAAATATTCTGTTTAAGATATCTTTAATTTTTTACAATTAATTTATTAAATAATACATTTCTATAATTATCACAAGAATTACATAATTTATTTATTCTCAAATATCGACTGTATATACTGATCGATACTTTTTGCAGGCCTATAATAAAACCTCGAGTGGATTGTGTGCGTGCGCAGGGCCTATAAATATTCCTCGTGTGGTAGTTGTGGTACGAGGTGGTGGATATGCGCGGGCGCGATCACCGCTGTGAACTGATGATCGATAGGTGACAACGACGCACACCAGTTATTATTTATTACACGAACATTTCACAAAGCTGTATTCATATGATATAGAGAGCTGGTAAAAGTTCTCTTTGCTTAGCTCCTCATTATTATCTCACAGTCAAGTAAGAAGTTTAAAAATAAACCACAAATTATTATTTATTGAATAATTCATATAAAAAGTTATCTTTAGGCGGTCTCCATTTCATAGATGGGTTTTCTTTTTAATGTAATATTATTTTTAATTAAGTATTAAACGTTTTTATTATGTATATGAATAATAAATAAGATAACAAATAACTAATAATCGTTTACATCAGTAAGTTAGGAAGGATTTCAGTATTTATTTTAATTTAATCTAATTACTCGTTTATGACAGAAAGCATATTGGTATAAATTGTTATCAGAGAGGTAAAATATAAAAACTATTGGAAACTTACTATTTTCATTTAAATAAATAACTGAAATTATTGAATAAATAAATAATGAAAACTGAAATAAATAAATAATGAATATTCAAAAAATTTAAAAATTAATTCTTCCTTGCCTGGCCAGATATCTCCCCATAAAAGAATCCCGGCTCTATTAAAAATAGGACGCAATATATATCTACACGAGAGTATTAACATCGCGATTTATAAAGGCGTCTTTCAAAGGTAATTATGAGGTCATAATTTAAATAATATGAATAGAGATAGCACGTGGGACGTTCTCACATGGCCTTTATAATCGGCAATCCATTCCGTGAGTGTCTCAGTCCCAAGTGCTCAGTATGCCAGTGATCCCGACATAAATCCACCAAGGAAAGACAAATTACTCGACCTTTTTTTCCTTTTGAGTCCCGCAGGATAACGGGTTCAAACAAATCCCCACGATCGCGCCGTTTAATGGAATGATTTTATTACACATCTCTAAGAAGCGTGTGTTTATCTACTACTCTCGGAGTACTGCAATTACAATGAAACACTGAAGAAATGTTCCCTTAATCTTTCTGTGTAATGTGAGACTTATGGTTGCAACATAGATTCATCATGAGATTATATTATATTCATTTTTTATTTTTGTAAAAACGAATTGACTCTCAAAGTTAAAAGTATGTTAAGGTTAAAATATATAGACAGGCTTATGGTCCAATTTAAGGTAGATGGCTACCGTCACCTATAACACAAGAAACGCAACATTGTGCTGCAAATGCGCTGCTAAGGATAAGGGATATTGAAATGGGCTTTGGCATTCAAGTTATTCATTCACCTACGGTCTCGTCAAAATCCACTGGCCACATGGCACAATATCAAGTAATGAGGATTTTTTTAGTTTTATGTTAGGTTAAATTAATATTGTAGGTTAAGTTTGGGTTGGTTAATACCCACTTACACTCTGATACCAAAACTTAATGGGTAACTTAAGACATGATCATGATCCTGCCGGTTAAAAATTTTGTTTAGACTTATTTGTTTAGATAGCAGATATAATATACTTTGAGAGCGCAAAATAAAGTTGTAATCTTCATTGAAAGCGCAACAATGTAATGTAGCTTTAAGTTTCTCATTGAGTTGCCCATTTTGGTGCTTCGCATTCATTACAATGCGAATAAATACACATATAAATGTCGTCGCGTGTACTATTTTAGCAGTTTTGCCTCGAGATACGATCACGCGATTTATGAATCCATTGTCCAGGCCGAACTATTCTCATTAACGTCTGCAACTTGCGCGTTATGGTATACACCTGAATATAAATGTATGAATGATCACCGTTTTCATACTTACCGAACTGGAGAATTTATTTTAGTTAGCTAGTAGGTAATTGCAAACTTCGCGTAGCAAATTAAATATTTTTTTTGCATTTAACTGGCGTTTAAGAATTTCGATAAATTAAATCATCAAAAAAGTGTCTAAAAATTCTACAAAATACAAAAATCCACACAATGAAATAAATTAGTCATAGATTTTCTTATGAAAATTATTCTTTTTAAAATTAAATATTTATTTATTTTTTATGTTATAAGTTTAGTGTCTGTCTGTGGAATCGTAGCTGCCAACTGGATGGACCAATTTTGATTCGCTTATTTTCTGTTGAAAGCTAACATGATCGGGATCGTTCTTAGCTATAATTTATGAATGTCTGTTCACGCGTTTGAAGACGATCAGCACATTTCTTAGTTGACGAAGCCATTTCACTAACTTCCAAAGGTTCGATTATTGTATTTGCTTTGGTAGTATTTCCGTGACATAGTAATCTTTACTTGATACAGCATCAAATAGTATGCGGGACACCCAACAACTCAGCAACTCACAGCAGATATAGCATGCTTAGATTCCAAAGAATGTTGGGGGTTAGTTTAAAATTTTCAATTATAGGTTGTATATTGTGAAATACAACATACACTCTTATTACATAAATCCGTCACGCCAGAACAACCGCTACTGATATCACATAAACAGTCTATAATAATTTAATGATTATAATATTATGGTATAACATTATTACATATTAGAAGCACGTGTAACATCTCTCGCTGGGGGTAATTGCCGACAGGCATAAGATAGCGGAGACATATGACGTCACATAACGTGCTAATGACGTCATAACTGCATTGCCCTCCAGCGCTTCCTGACTTACGCCTCTGCAATAGATGCAATGCAATTTACTAAGCAGATTCCATTCGTGCGACATGTTTTAAACGAATTTGCACATCGCATGTGTCAGATCATACTTACTAAGTAAATATTTTAGAACAGAGAATAGTGTGCCAACTCCAATCATTGTTACCTTAAACCAGATATAAGTAAAACTCATCGCTATATTTCCTTAAACTTGTTAATCCTACTGACATTATAAACTAGTGACCCGGTCCCGGCTTCGCCCGTGGTGCAATTTTTCATACACAAACCTCTCCCGTTTATCCCTCTTTCCATAGAATTAAATTCGGATGAGCGATTTTGGGATTTATAGAGAACAATCATACTTAGTTACATTGAATTTTGAATCGTCTGTTGTAACTACCTACTGTCTGAACGTAGAGTAACTCAGTAAATACTGAATACTCTACACTTGTAGTTGTCTGAGTGTTTTTTGGAATTCAGATTTAACATAAATTTTCATATAAGTACTTACTTCACGAATAAAATAAAAAAAAATTAGATATCTTATAACCCTTTAAAACTTCGCCGAAATGTGCCCAATCGTATGGTAAAATAAGTAAATTATTTTCCTCAAGTGTGTGTAATAAATATAATAAAGATGTCAGCAAATAATAATCACTGTAATGCAACAGCAAAATGATTCTCATTGTATAAATTTTCTAAACTAGCAAACAGTTAGGGCACACGTTGCCTTCGGGTGGTGGAGCTTAGAAAACAACATCCATCGTGCAACATATTGGACGTGTAAAACCTTGTTCACATTAGTTTACCTGTGCACTTTTGCTACAGGTATATCCTTAGTTAAATATTTATTAAGTACTTGAACTATGTAATAATTGACAATTTTTCTTGGTCTAAATTATTTATATACTTTAAATCTTTCATTAATCTATGGAGGTTTTTATTGGTATAACTAGTTTAGGTATAGAGGAATTGAAAAATAGTATTGTTATTATTTAATGCTTCCATACTGAAATTAAATCAACCGCAAACATTCTATTGACACTATTTGCAAAAATGTGGAAATCAATTCCAATCAATTTTATCTCGATACAAAATTTATACCACATAAATTAAAAAAAATTAAATATTTTTTGTGAATTAAAATAAATACAAATACAAAGAAATTTTAAAATAAAATAGCAATAAATATTTTTTACCAAATGAACAGAATCGCTTGTGGAACTCATTCATTGTTGGGGCAGTTTTGTAGTTTTTAAATAATTTGATATCTCTCCTTGCACATTTATACTTTACCAAAGTTATAAGATATGTCTCAGTGTGAACAGGAACAAGATGGTGCTCCACTGAATAAACAATGAATTAAACATTCAGCTTCCACCGCATTTCCCTTTAAGGCTAGTGCATCAATATTATTTTAAAGCGTTGCACTTACTAGTTTAACTATTGTTCTGTACGTACTCTCGTGCTATTTGGCACAATAAACGTCAGATGTCAGTGGGACCGCTATAAATCTACCTCAGCGTCGCCGAGACTCCTTCATGAATCACGCCAGTGAAACGCCAACTTTTGCCCGGGCCATTCTGAATTAAACGGAACAGAAGAGACATTTTTGTACTTTGAAATTGTAAACATTGTCTTGAAATTAATTCTAAAGTCAAGATAAGTATGGTCTCTATTTCGTAGTAATAAACCAGAATTATAGTCCTTATCTATGATAAGGCTGAAGTTTGCTTGTAAAAACTCTGGAACTACCATATTAAAAAAAAATTGATAGCTCCATTCTTGAGGAAGGTTCAGGTTATATGTATAACACGCTAAGTCCTTAGGAGCCGAGCAATAGCACGTGCAGGAGATGAGATGCGACGCGTTGGGTTAGCACCATTCCTCGTACTTTCGCTTATACTTTCGGGTACATCCGTTTTTATTTTTTTGCTTCGGAATATCTGCTAACCAGATGCCCACCGACCATGAGGAGATCGGGTATGTGAGATATCTGCTGACTAAAAACCCACGGTATCCTCGCGCCGTCTATAGCATGAAATATTACCTTCACGTGTGCTGTCGTTTTTCCATGAGTGAGTGAGTAAAGGAATGCCAGAGTCCATTTCTCTATCCATCCCAAATCCCTCAAGCCTAGTATGGTGACACTGCTGCAGTGCACTTACATCACCTGTGCCTGTCAGCCAATCTGTTGACTGTAGCGTAACCAACAAATATCTCTATTTACTAATAAAACTAAAACGACACTCGGCTGTCTCTTGAATGTTGGTATTTATAATCCTAAATATTTGGCCGAAAGTACTGTTGCTTCATCGGGGGATTGTGCCAAACTTTACAGTAATATTACCATGGCGTCTTAATAACTGATTTCATAAAAGGGGAATTGACGTAATGACTATTTTTCCAATTGAAAATAAATATGAAAGCTTTTAACTTTATACCTGATGTTTACATGGAAATCAATGGTACCTACACGGTTCCCAAGTTGCCTCGACAATGTGAACGCGCAAACAAGAGCGAACAATACGCGTTGCGTGCTTTAATGACCCCTAAACTGGTTAAATCCGTTTCATGCTCGGTTTGTTTCATTCACGATATTTTGATAATGGCGTAAATTTATGCGGCAGTACCTCGAAATCCGAGACTGCATAATGACTTGGTGTCGGGCTTGTTTTATGCTAAGTGCGAGAATGAAAGAGCCTGCAAATATATGCAGATCGGTCGCGTGGGAAGTGGCAACAAGTGGCCGAGACGTTGATTTCGTTAAGCAAACAAAAAAATAATTTTCTGGGTGTTTTTGGTCAGCGACCGAGGGTTAATTAAAACATTAAGCTGCAGCTTCGAGAATTTTCGAAATCGTGTACGTTGTAATTAGTTCGCGATACAACGTCGCGTTCGGCTCCACAGAGAGAATTCTCTTAACATTCTTTGTTATTATCTTTGGACGTTTGTGAACACGAGGAATTCTCAGTGAACTACTTTTAAAAAATTGGAATTAAAAAATTACCAATTGGAAAATTTTGGGGGAGGCCTATGTCCAGCAGTGGACGTCCTACGGCTGAGATGATGATGATGATGATGAGTATAGTCCTCTCTATAGCTCCTTGGGCGACGTGAGTTACATAGCCGTTCAGGAATTTTGGACGAGAAGACGTCTCCGAAACCTGCCCATCCGAACTGGATTCGCGATTGATCTTGTCAAAGTTGACTAATTAGGTAGCTAATTGGACTATTCCCAATTCCAATTTGTATACCATATGAAATTGCTTGCCTGCCCAGCGATCTTTAAATAAAAAATACATACACTATCAAAAGAATCATTGATTACAGCCTATTTTCTAAGAGTATTAATTTTAAAGGTGTACTTTTTAAATTTTTATTAGCATAATATTATTTATTAGCATAGGTTAATCATCTATATTGTATTCTGTAAAATGAAAACTTTAAAAATCTATAATAAAAGCCAATCAGAATAAAGTTAATGAATACATACAATGTTTAGGTAACACGAATAAAATGTAACGAAGATACATTGTGTTCAAAAAATAAGAATACCATTGGCGCGGTACCATTAGTGTTCGGTGGGCGTGTCATCGTGATTGTATCAACAACCATGTAATTGCCCACCATCCACTAAATTTTCACAAACGCCCCTTATCTGATGCTCCTCGGCAATATGTTAATAGCACATATCCCGAATGCCGACCAGTCCGTTATCTTCGATACCGAAATCGAAAGGACCTCTTATAATTGACTTCACTTTCATTCTGAACTGTGATGGGAGTGTCAGATAAAAATTATTATCTATTTTATAATGGAGATAAAAAACGTTTGTCAAAACAAAAATTTATTTAAAATCTATTAAAAATTAAAAATTAAAGTTGCAGGGCAAATAATAAAATTGCAGTCCGTTTGCATTCTCCCTGATGTTGACGGTTCATAAATTACGGTAACCACTTACTCTAAAGTAGCCTGTCTGTCGCTTTAAATAAAAAAAAATGTGCAAAGCAAACATGAAATTTTTAAGATAGTCACTACAAAACGATCTTATATCTACTTTATCCGTGGCTAAATTACAAGCATATACATATACTTATAGAAATATACCACATTATGGATTCCTCATTTGACCGCAAGCATGGAAATAAAGGGCCCTCACCTCAAATATTTGGCACAATCCCTGACTGTTCAAAGGGAACGCAATGACCGTCAAAAACACTCATTGTTAATTCTCTTTGATGATACTCAACGGTAACCTTACGTACTTCTATTAAGTATTACGCCTTAGGCACCGCCACAGCCACGGTTAACAAACCAGTCAGACGTTTGCATAACAAACATGCTTTTCGTTTAAAAAAAGGAAAAATTGTTTAAAAACTCCAAAGGACTTTGACACATTTGTTTTGCACGTTTTATTTGAATTTCTGTCAAACTTAGAAAACGCAGAACTAATAAGCAACAGATATTTTTTATTTTATTTTTTAACTGAATTACCAGTCTATTGCATGCCGTCGAACATACAGACGTACGGCTGGTTACCATCCTCATCTTGTCGAAATCCCTTTTTTTGGACCAAGCGCTTTGAAACATCCTTTATAATTCGCACTGTCTGTATTTTTGCGCTCATAAACTATTCAAAGTTCGAGTGAATAGGCACCTTCTGGGTGAACTCGCTCCATCATAGGCCTCATCCTTGCTAGTCTTGCTACACAGCTGGATGTTGGCCAAGAGCAAACCCATCTCTAATAAAAAAATTAAAAAAAAGAATCCTCATCTACTCAATATCCCCTTTTTCAGATCAAACGCTTTAAAATTTCTTTATTAATACGCGAGCCAAGGATTGCAAGTCCGTTCCAGTGTCTGTGTTTTCGAGATTATTATGACCCGAATATTTTTAAAGTTCGAGTGAATACACATCAAAAAAAGTTTTTTGCATAATAACGATTGCGGGTTCAGCTAGTATTTATTCATCTATACCTAATATTTGCCGTGATATTGAAACGACAGTGTAAAGGTTTCAACTGTGACTATATAAATTAGTAGAATAATCCTTCTATATTGTTATAGGAAGTGATTCGATTGGGTTCTAATCCTATGAATATTCATGTAATGTGTATAATTGTTCCATTTGGTAAACCGAAGGCGTTAAGCCATACATATCGATCCTATACGCAAATTGGGGTCCGTCGACCAAATTAACTAACCAAAATCAATTGAAATAATTAGAATAGATTCTATTGTAATGCAAATAACTGTGTGTCAGCATATTCTATCAGTCATACGATGAATAATAAATTATAGCAAATATTTTAGATTCGCATTTTATGTAAATATAATATCAAATATGAAACAATGTCTCCATACAAATACGAATTTTGTCATATTTCTAAAAATAACATCAAAGTTAATATGGAAATTGATATTTGGATTTTTGGTTAGTTTGTTTCACGTCAATCTAATAATTATATAAAAAAATCGTGTCACGTGTTTGTGCACGATGAACTCCTAAACTACTGAACAGTTTTTGATAAAATTTCGTAACTACGTATAATTTTGTCCAACTTAAAAGATATATTTATATATATTTATATATCTATCTTTTAAGGATGCACCCCGGGAGATTTTTTTTTAGCGCAGACGAAGTCGTGGACACCAGCTTGTATGGAATTATCTTGCGTGGCCTATCTAATCTTCTCTTAATACGTAGGTAATATAAAACGAGTCATTTCGTGATAAATATGTAGGTAAGCAGTGGATAAAATTTCAAACATTTCATAATTTATTTAGTAAATGAATAGGTACCTATTTATTAATTAAAGCAGACAACTCGTCTCCACGTACAATTAATATTCGTGGGACGCATAACTTCAAATAATGTTATAATTCTCGTCGAAGACAATTTCGGCGTCTTTGTTTATGGTCTTTGTTTTGTGTCACGATTGCCAGGTGGTGACAATTCTAAACTTCTCAATGGCGCCGATGGCGGCCGCTCACTAATTAATTCTTGGTTGTAATTCACCATTCATTTTACGTCTTACCGACTCGAGCGGAGCCATAACTCATTAAAAATTTCTACTAAAGTATTCTACGAATGCCTTTATAAATTCCGCGGTTAACGGAATGTTCAGACGCGACTTCTCTTTGTTTGTTAATAACGAAATTATAGAATGTTTTCATTAAAACGAAAGTTTGTGAACAAAATATTCTGAAATTATTGCGTTAGGCACTTCAAAAGTTGAAACAATGGTCAATCTCTTAAAGTCCCCCGAAACGGCCGTCAAAAGTCAGATTTCCGTACTAATGTTATTACACGTTTTAATTTATCAACATTTCAGATCGGGATGAAACTTTGCTAAAAATTTACTTTATTACTGAGGGTCTATTATTATTTTTTGTGCGAAAATGTGATATAACGATAAAAATTGCGAGCCGCATTTTGAAAACTGTATTATTTGATAGCTGATGTCAGTAACCGCTCCGTTACAGAAGACCACGGTCTTGGTAAGAAGTGATGAGTCCATAACACGTTGAATATCTTTTGTCATCAAATAGCATGTAATAAAATTACACATAATAAATTTTATAATATACCAGCTGACGCCCGCGACTTCGTCTGCGTTGAAAAAGAAAAAAAGTAGCGTATCCTGTGTCCTGTACGTATAAATGTTTACTTTCATGAAAATCAGTTAAATTGTTTAAGAGTTATGGAACATACATACATACAATACCTACACTGTCTTACAGATTTATTAGATTTATTACTTTTAATAAGGTCGTATTACAAGTAATAATTTTACTAGACCAGTCTTGACAGTAATATTCAGAATCAAACCGCCTGGGAAATCAGTATTACAAACCTACTCGCATTATTTCACTCTCTACTCGCAATAATGCAATTTTATTACAGAAATTTCTGTATTTTCTGTAACGGTCATATCAATGATAATTGTATTGTATCGACCTCTTTAGAGTTTTGCTTGTTTAGTGGTAACGACACTAACAACGTTGAGAAACGGTGGCACATAAAGTATACGGAGTTAGATCTAGACAATCTATACTTACATTATACGGACATTCAGAGGTTGTCAAATTTACCGTTATAACCTTCTGTAACAATCACAGGGCACTCAGGTATGCAACCCGAAGTTAACTACGTTTCCTTGACGTTTACGTAGATCAAGGATCGTACACGAAGGCTCGACGGCCTTAAATTAGACGCTAGTGTACTCCCATTGTAATCTGAACCGACGATTATGCTAAAGCTATGATAAATATCTTGTCATTGTAACTATAGCGGTTAGTGTTGCTAATTTATTGAACAGCAGTTATTATAAACCTTGTAAAATAGGGTTATTGAAATTATTAACTACATATGAAACATCTTCACGAAAAACTCTATTTTTTAAGTGAAGATTATGTATATTTTCTTTTAATTTTAATCTTGCTTTTTAAGAAAGATTCTCACTACATATTTTTCCATATTTCCATACATAGTTATATCACTTTTTTAAATCCACACAAGAGAAACGACCGCCTTTAAATAATTACACTGATGTATTACCTATATTCTTTTGTTTTAACTTCCTCAAATTCTATTTTAAAATATAGCTCTAATAATTATTAGTATATTATTTTGTTAACTGAAGTAACTAATTTATTAAAATTATCTCTTATCTAAATTTAGTTGCGCTGTCTGCCGTGAAACTTCTTTCATGAAACGAACTCTAACTTATAAATTATAATAATATTATTGTTGCAAGTGCAGATTGTTGTGGAAGTAAATCAAATAAAGAAACTCCAGATTCCAAAGTTTATAAAATGGCAACCTACGAGGGCATGTTGGAACAATCATATGAGTAGCTCGACACGCGCGCCCTCGGGTGTGCGCAGTAATGACTGCGATTATTGACCACCCACTACAGGGAGCGTAGGTACACTGGGAATAGAAAGTGTACCTCACTTGCACCCATTACATATGATATTTACTGGTAAGCCTGATTTGTTCATCTAAATCACTGATCCAGTGACCAATTAATTATTACAAAGCTTGATTTTTCTAGATGTTTTTTTTTTCCTTATTCCCTTTTCATTTATAACTAGCTGGTGCCCGTGTCTTCGTCCGCGTTCTCTATAGTTCGCCGATAATTGGACTATCCAACACAAAAATAAAAATTTTCAATTCGTTCCTGAGATTAGCGCGTAAAACCAAACAAACTCTTCAGCTTTATATATTAGTAAGTATAATCTATTTATTTTTAAAGAAAACTTACAGTGATATTTATACAATTTGCCTAATAACTAAATGACAAGTACAAGTTTCAAGTACACCATTTACAAGTTTCCGCATATTTATTTATTTATTTATTTATTTATTTATTTATTTATTTATTTATTTATTTATTTTATTTTAGGGAAATTTACAGGTATAATTACTTAATAATAGTGGTGATTATTTATTTATTTTGACTTATTATTTGACTATGGAACTTAATGATTTATTTTGACTATGGAACTGTGGAACAGGTCAATATTGAATCTATATATGTAACATCTATACTAATATTATAAAGAGGAAAGATTTGATTGTTTGTTCGAAATTACTTGACCGATTTGGAAAACTCTTTTACCATTAGAAGCCGACATTATCTGTGATGAACATAGGCTACTTTTTACCGTATTAAAAATAGTACCTAGAGCTTATTAATATAGATATAGGTGAATTATTATATTAAGGTTTTTAGGCAACACTTGTGGGGGAATCGGCACATGTGTACAATTGCGCACAAAATTGCTAAGGAAAATGAAATTTGTTTTTCTTATTTCGTAATTTTTCACCTCACTAACTTAACATTACAGGCAGTGTTGATATTCCTTCCATAAAATCATCGTGCGATGTCGAAGGACAGCGTTTTCACCATGACGTATTTACTAATACGATAAAACAATCTGTACGCAACAGTACCTAAGAGACTCGAAACGCGCGAACGAAGTGCAGGAGGGGAAGAGCGACTGAGTCTACCAATAACGTGTCGGCACACCGATGCGTACCCGCCCCTCACTTTCCTCTGCCCCCTCAAAGACCTAAAAATAGAGTTCTGCGCACATTTGCCGAGAAGTCTTTATTCGCTGCACGACCTATAGAATACAGTAATTTTTTTTTTTTTTTTTTTTATGTTAAGGTCGACAGACAGGCTGACGGTCCACTTGATGGAAGGTGGCTACCGTCGCCTATAACACAAGCAATGCCATAAGTGCTACAAGTGCGCTGCTGACCATAGAAGGATTAAGGATAAGGGATAAGGAAGGGAAGGGGGTAATGGGCTCTGGCATCCCTTACTCACTCACCGAAACACAACAAAACTTTTAAAATTAAAACTTTAATTTTGACAAGCTCACTCGGCACCAGGTTCAATTCCCGTCAACGTTGAATTATTATATTTTTCAAAGTTGGCTCTGGTCATTTGGGCACTTATGATCGATATAGAAGAATTTTAAATTAAAATTTGATTTTCAAGCGGATAATGTAATTAAGAAACAATGTTTTCTTTATCTGGTATTTAGTACAAAATTACAAAGGATAGTCTGATAGATGTGTATCCGTGTCAGACGCTCTTAGTTAGGGATCATTGTAGTCCAAAGATTGATGATGGGCAATCGTCACTTGATGTACAGCGGTGGCCGGTCGACTCCCGGGCCTTAATGAATAGATTCAATCTTACATCCATAAGAGGATTAAACGCGGACAGATGTTATAATACATGGACTACCGACTTTCGGTATTGTAGTAAAAATGAATGAATTTCTTAAGCAACTTGTTTCGTCATTTGAAATCTAATCATTTTTGAGGTTGAGAATTTATTAAGGGAAAAAAGGACTAAGCTTTTAAATTGAAACATATTAATTTTAACAGTATTTTTTGTAGAAATTTAAAATAAATTTTCACACGGTTTCCTACGATTACATTTTATAAAATTTCAGGTCCTAATTTTTTTTTAATAATTAAAAATAAACAATTAAATTAATTAAATTTTCTAATATTTTTCAGATTCAGAAATGCAATTCTTCTTTTAATTAATTTCTTCATTACTTTAATTTATTAGATTCTTTTTTTCTTTTTTTTTTATTAAAAGAAATGGAAATCTCTGCAAAGCCGGAAACTACTCGCTAGTTTGTTATATTTATCACTAAGATCAGATTTAAAGTTGATAACGTCGTATGTTGCATAACAGTGTATACGATTTTATTCAGAGCACTGAACAATGTTAACAAAGGACATTTCCATTAATATTGTAATTATCCTTCCCGTCAGGCTATATTTGACATACGATGTTGTAAGGGATTAGCAAACATTTAAATTGGGCAGCGGCAAACATTCAACAAATCATAACAAGGTCTCCAAGGGAAACGCGACAAAGTTTGGTACTTTTGTGGATTGTGAAGCTTCGCAAGATTTTCCTTTCACTCATCCAATTTTATCTGTCGTATAAAATGTTAAGGAAACAGACTATTAAGAAATATTGGTGTAACAGTACCAACCAACATTTATGTGGCTATTCTCATAAATTACAAATACACTATGAATTGTTTGATTCGTTGATGATTTTAACACGTCATAATCAATATACTAACAACAAATCTGTAAGTGTAGGTATTGTATATATGTTCCTCCATAACTCTTAAACGAATTAACTGATTCTGATTTAAACATTTAGACGTACGGGACACAGGAGAGGCAACTTTTTTATTTTTCAACGCGGAAGAAGTCGCAGTTAGTAAAAAATATAATAAAAAAGCATATTTATATACTTAGTCGTTGTTAATGTCTACTACTTAATGTCTACTATACTTGCCACAAATTACTAATATTATTACAATACTTACTAATATTACTTGTTAAATTCCGATCAAAGCGACAGATTATAGTGAATAAGAAAAAAAAATTAAAATACTACTCCATAATATATGAATATGTCATAGCTATTTTGGAATAATTAATTATCATTGGTCTGAGAGGACCTATACATGAGTTCTCCAAAAATTAAACCTAGAACCTTTGTATCAAAAACACCGTTAACAGCAGAACTGGACCAGAATAAATTATTCAGTATTCTTTATTCAATTTAATTATTTTTTATTGAATTTATCTATAAAAATATTAGAGGATCCACCCACCTGGTGGGTGGATGTTGCGATAGTATAGAGGTAACAATAATCAAAACTCGATTAATTATTTGATACCTGTACATCTGTAGATACGTACCTCTCATTTATAAAAATTTCAGTGGTTCCATATACGGTGGCTGTATCGATATGAACCATCGATTTGAGTGTGCGTAATCGCTCGCCGCATGAATATTTATTGTTAATTTGTAAGCCCGATGCCCCGATAGTCCCAAGGCGTACTGAAAGCAATATTTTATAATTTCGACATTATTATATCAGTGTTTAATGGTCCCCGGTTAACCGGCCAAGTTACATTCGACTCTCAAATACGCGTCAAAGGTCACGATTTCACTTTTGCATTATATACACACTGTTAATTATTTTATTTTGACATTGGAAAAGTGCGATCCCCATATATCTCGGAGAGTTGTGAATATATGATATTCAAAAAGTGCTAAAAAGACGCGTATTAACGAGAGCTGTAAGGTGAAAAAGGATTTTTCAAAAAAGCCAAAAACGAAAAAGTTATGGCCGAAATAGTGAAAAAAAAATTGAAATTTTTCCGAATTTTTGATTTTGGCGCTTGATTATTTTGGAAACGAAGAATGATATCAAAAATTTGAGAAAAACTCCTCTGGAAAATTTAGTCAGCTACAATTTGAGCCTAAAATATGCCGATCGGGTTAAAGACTTGCCCTGTAGCTTAACCTTTCTGAAAGAAGTCAACAAGTCAGAACAACATAATTTCGAATTCTGTAGATTCATTTCCAATGTGCTCGATAGTCGTGTGAGGCACGAAATCTGTGAATTTTTTTCAAGCGTATTATGTGATTTACTTAAATTATTTATCGAAATTTTCTGGCAATATGAAATTCAACAGGAACATCGATCTATGTATATCTAATTATGTAAATTTTATTTGAATATTTTTTTACGAAAAAACTAAAAGTAATTATGTTTACAGTATTTTTTCACTGCTTCGCAGTCTGGCGGCACAACACAAAAGCCTGCTGGCTCTACAAGAATTATAATCCAGTTACAAATTGTCTAAGTTACTCCGTTGATAACAAACACAGAGTTAAAGACACTGCTTTGTTCAAACATGTTTCCTTATTACATGATACGGAAGGGACAGTTCACTATGTTCTGAATGTACTGGAATGATCTAAAGAAGCGAACCACCGCATACTACAACTTGGCTTATCGAGGTCTCTTCCAGAAATTGCCGATGCCGTAAGGGCCCTGTTAGGATTTGTGCTACAATTGGGTTGATAAGACTACAAATTGGTCCCACTGGTCGAGTACTATACAATAACTATATCACTACACAACTAAAAACCATATAACTATAATAAACCTACTTAAGGAGACGACTTTTAGAATATATAAGCTGTAAATTGGATCCCAACTATGCAGTATAACCTATCAGACATATCAAAAACAGCAGTGGTAAGCCACTACAGAAAAATACATATTTTTGCAGAGTTAATTAGGTAATATTTAGATACAGTCATATTGAACATCATGAACATGATAAAGTAATAATACTCAACATAAAGTCGAGTATTGTATAAAAAGTTACGGAACCCTTCCTCTATTGTAAAGCTACTAGTTAGTTAGTTGAGTTAACAATATAAATTTCACTTTGTTTAAAAACGTGGGCGTATAAAAAGGGGATCTAAATCACAATCATGTATTAATGGTATAAGACAGGCAGCGTGTAGGTAGAGACTTTGTCGATTCGAGTCGATTGTCTAACATCGATACATCGATATAAATTGATTAAGGCCTGATCAAAGATGTGCTTCCGCGTGAAAGCGAACGTCGAGCCCCCACTGATAGATTAACGAGTGGCCACACAAATGTGAAACATGACTGATCTCTCAAGATCGTATGCATACGTTTTGCTTCCGAATAAACCTACATATTGATAAAAGTATTTCTTTAAAAAAAATCATTTAATATAATCGGAGTTATGAAAATCAAATAAATAAAAATACAATATAAATGAAGCGTCATATTTAATTTATATGAAGTTTAATATTGTATTTCGTTTTTGATCCAATACATTTTGCTATGGTAATAAGTATTATAATTTATTTATTTTATGTAAAGGGCGGGCCGATACAGGTTGAAAATCTACTTGATGGTAGATGGTTACCGTCGCCTATAACACAAGCAACGCCATAGGTGCTGCAAGTGAGCTTCCGACTACGGGAGGTATTGAATAAGGATAGGGAAATGGGTCCTGGCATCCTTTACTCACTCACCGAAATACAACAGCTGCTATTTCATTATAGTCTTCTGTTCTTCTTCTCTCACCAGATGGCCGCGAAACGCAGTGTTTATACTTCGCCACTTGTCTTAATATTTATTATTTTTATCCCATAAAGATCAGTATTGCACGTGCAATCTCTATACCGTTGTAAGGCTTCGGTAGGTAACCATTTACCATCGAGTTAACTGTCGGCTTGCCTAATGACCTTAACATACAAAATAGTAGGTATGTACGTATATATTAATAATTACGTCAAAATACAAATAATTTGTTTTATAGTTTCCAACATTTGTCCAATTTCGTGCATATTATTAAAATTGCGCAACACAAGTGAACTTAATTTGAATACAAAATATGCTTAAACATAAAAGTGCATTAATATTCTGTGTATGCACGTATTATTATTACCCCTACGATGATTTAAACTATTGCTGGTTTGCAACCATTCTTTAATTTGTATTATTATAAGTGCCTACACTTTTTTTGCAAATATGGAAAATCTCCTAACATTCCTCCTAAGACAAACGTCTATTACTAGTATTATAAAGAGAAAAGATTTGTATGTTTGTTATGAATCAACTCAAAAACTACTGGACCGACACTGGAGCAAGTAACATAGGCTACGCTGACGTAACATAAAGTTATATTTCCCTACACACTATTATGTAAAAACTAGGAAGACATATATAATTATAAATTTTGGGCCCTTCACAATTCTGACGTTATCTTTCTAAAACTTATAGTTGGAGTCCAGTAAAATTGATTTAACTAGTAATAAACCAGTAGTCACTTCTGTTTATTTATGTTACATTTAAATGGCAATTTGCAATAAAATGGGCAGTTTCGCATTAGAAACGACGAAATGTTTACATTTGAAATCATCTGTGTTTATTTCTCTGAACTAATTACAATGTGCATATATGTATTAACGTCTACGTTTATATTCTTCTTCATATTTTTTAAATGTTCATACAAATTTGAATTGGTTATAGCTTCCAGTTAATAATTATATTTTTTTAGCAATTTTCCCGGCCAATATATTCATTAAACTGTAAAGCGTTACGTCGTCAAAAAAACATAATTATAAATTACAAAGAAAGTTTGAATAATCACAATTGATAGTTAAAATTAAAACCCTTTTTTTCTAAACAAAATAAAAAATAATTCATCATCATCATCATCATCTCAGCCGTAGGACCGATCATCATCACTGCTGGACATAGGCCTCCCCCAAAAAAATAATTAATGAAAATAAAATCCGATATGTCAGCTATTGAAAATAGCTTCTTCATTGTTATATTGAGAGTTCCTAACTTCTACCTAAGCACTAACAAAATATAGATATCTCTTCTTCCTAATACCTATATAAACAGTAAAAACAAAGTCGCTATGCCTCTATCTATACTTACTTATATGTTTTTTATTTATTTTAAAACCACGCAACAAATTTTGATAAGGTGTTTTTACTAATGAAAACAGCCTATTAATTAATAATTCTTATGACGATATTAGAAAAAGAACCCGGAAACCAAAACTTGTTCATTCATTATACCTAGTTTTTAAATTTAAACCCTAGTTTGAGCCTAATTGGTGTTAAATTGTAAGCATAATTATAGGGGGGTTTAACTGCGGCCAAGCACTTATCTCGTCGATAACATCTTAGCATCGTGACCCAATAGTTTTAATGAAAGTCAACTTGGGACCAGTAAATCGATTAGTTCGATCTCGTCAGATACCATCACTACGTAGTTAGCTATCATTGTAACAGGCAACAGTCCCGTTACCGGTAGTCTAGAGATTAATGATACATACCTCATTGTTTGAAATACAAGAAAAATCATCTATTAAAATCTACACCGTCCATCAATGACATAGGCCGTCATAGGCTAAGCCGGTGCCGGAGTTGAGTGGGCATTGTTTGCTTTCGTTGACATGCGGTTACTTAGCCAAGTGTTTATTGACGCGAATTATGACAGAGATTTATGTATTTACCATAAACAAAATATTCAATGCTCATTCTTTTGGAATCTCCGTTATCTGAACGCAAACCAATAAATCTAAGGTGATTCACTGATTCGAACGCGCATTTACTACCTACACATTACTCTGTGTCAAGAATGGGTCAATCAAATTCCTAACATACATAATTATCTTTACAAAGTATAAAACAAAGTCGCTTCCCGCCTTCTGTCCCTCTGTATGACCTTTTAAACTACGCAGTGGATTTAATAAGGTTTTAATGGAAAGAGTGTTAAATGAGGAAGGTTTTTATATATAATTTGCACAAAAAAATGGAACCAATGCGAAGCCGGGAGCGTAATTTGTAATATTAATAGGATGTAGCCAATGGATCGACAGATTTATCATCTCTATCTATATTCTATAGTAATATTATAGAGAGAGAAGATTTATGTGTTTGTAATAAAGAAACGCAAAAAGTGCTGGACCTATTTTAAAATCTCTTTCACCTATAGCACAGAAAGCTACATTATCAGTGAGTAACATAGGCTATCATCAATACTAATAATAAATCTGTAAGTGTAGGTATTGTATGTTCCTCCATAACTCTTAAACGAATTAACTGACTTTTATGAAACTTGGTAAATAATCATTTATCATAACATTTAGGACACAGTTTCTTTTTCAATGCGGACGAAGTCGCAGACACCAGCTAGTATTATATATATTTACGCGGTATCTCGCGAGTGACAGCTAGACACAACATACAACATATAAAATTTTTATACTTCCATTGAAATATCCTGATTTGTCCCACACATTTTAACATCTAACGAATCCAACTGTCCTCGGCAGAGCTCGCTCGCCTCGCGAGACCGCCTCGCTTTCACGACGGAAAACATTTTTCGATCAAACTTCGAAATTAATTTTGAAGTTACGTCTGGCCAACGACAGCGCTCAGCTTCCCAACTGTTGACCCGCCTCTCTCTCTCTTTTATACAATTTTGTTTATATACACATTCCACGGAAACCAACAGACCGAAAAACTCAATATACTCGTATTGTTAACTAGATGTAGCAAGCGACTTCGTCCGCGTAACTTTATAAAATAAAGCTGGTGCTATTGACTTCGTCATCGTTAAAATAAAACGCCATCTACCGTGGAGCGGATCGCTAAAAATATCACCAAGCAGTTGTCATGTTAGTCGCTTCACCTGATTCTGGATAGATGGCGATGTCAAGTGTATCCGGGCCAAGCCGCTAGTATTTACTTTTATTTTAGATTTCCCGTAGGAATGAAGCATTTTACCGCGGTAAAAAGTAGCCTATGTTCATCACGGATAATGTCGGCTTGTAATGATAAAAGATTTTTTCAAATCGGTCCAGCAGTTTCGGAACCTATTCAATACAAACAAACAAACAATCAAATCTTTCCTCTTTATAATATTAGTATAGATAGCCTATGTTACTCTCTGATAATATAACTTCCCAACAGTGAAAGAATTTTTCAAATCGGCCCAGTAGTTTCGGAGCCAATTCAATGCAAACAAACAAACAAATCTTTCCTCTTTATAATATTAATATAGTATAGATTAGATAGTCTACGTTGCTCGCTGATAATGTAGCTTTCTATAGGTGAAAGAATTTTCAAAATCGGTCTACTAGTTTTTGGGTTTATTTATTACAAATAAAATACAAAACTTCTCTCTTGATAATAATATTAGTATAGATGTTATGTCGACGTCGTTTAAAACATTAAACATAATCCCTGTGGGCTTAATGGTATCGAGTTATAGATTCAAATTAAATTAAATAATACCATCAATTGTACATAATTGCTTTTTAAACAATCACGTTGATGGCAAAATAGGACCGTTGAAATGAAATTAAAGTCAAACGCGACTCATTCAGTCGTTACAGCCAATG
Source organism: Synanthedon vespiformis (assembly GCA_918317495.1). Classification (NCBI taxonomy): domain Eukaryota; kingdom Metazoa; phylum Arthropoda; class Insecta; order Lepidoptera; family Sesiidae; genus Synanthedon; species Synanthedon vespiformis. The sequence continues at coordinate 4,935,750 of OU906958.1, forward strand.
TCCATTTTGCCAGTAAAATTCAGTAATTCAGTATACGAAAAATTAACTAAGGAATTTTATTTTTAGTATAATGTATGTTTAATTTTGTTTAATTATTCGTTAAGTTTTATTTAATTTTATTATTATTCATTGTGTAACTAGACTAGCTGGTACCAGCGACTTCGTATGCGCTGTAGTTTGTATCAGATATTAAACTATCTCTTTGCAAAATTTCATTCTGCATAGACGAACAGACATAAAGTACATTTACAAATTGTTTTTTTTTTTTTATTTAACTAGCTGCTGCCCGCGACTTCTCGAGAACCACTCTATCCATTGGTGAAAACAGCATAAAAATCGGTGCAGTAATATTTGAGTTTATTGCGAACAGACAGACAGACAGACGCGGCGGAGGACTTATGTTTTATAAAATATAATGTATTATGTATACAGACACGACTCATTTTCGATTTTATTGTACGTATGTAGTTTTTTATCCAATTAGCAGTGCTCTGTCAAACGTTGACATGATTATAGTTGATATGATGAAGGATTGAGAATATGAGATTATGCGCGGATTGGTTTAAAACTATTATTTTGCACAAGAATCCTGGACTTTTTTAATATGAAAAATTGTAATATACATATTATTACAATATTCAATGTTTAGCTGATTCTATTTGCAATTTAAATTCACCGCAAGGGAGACGCGCGTGTCTCGCGCATTGACTCAATGTGGAGTTGAGCACTGGATAGGATAAGAAGCTAAGAAAATTATAATGTGGCTTATTTCTTTAATTTATTATAGACTAGCTGGTGCTCGCGACTTCGTAAGCGTAGAAAAGTATAAAACGCCATCTACCGTATTTTGGATAGATGGCGCTATCTCCCGGGTCAAGCCGCTAGTATTTACTTTTATTTTAGATTTCCCCTAGAAATGAAGCATTTTCCCGCGGTAAAAAGTATAATATGTTCATCACAGATAATGTCGGCTTCTAATGGTAAAATAATTTTTCATATCGGTCCAGTAGTTTCGGAGCGGATTCTATACAAACAAACAAACAATCAAATCTTTCCTCTTTATAATATTAGTATAGACTAGCTACAGAGTAGCTGCAAGTAGCATGCAATACAACACGCGACTTCGTCTGCGTAACTTTATAAAATACTAGCTGGCGCCCGCGACTTCGACCGCGTTGAAAAAGGAAGTAGCCTATCCTATGTCCCGTACGTCTAAGTGTTTATCTACCAAGGAGTTATGGAGGAACATACATACAATAATGATGGGCATTATATAAGGTGTCTATATATTGTGTTAAAATAGGTAAATATGTTTGGATAAATTTAGTACACAGATAGCTACCTGTATTAACATATAGAATACTTTAAAAAAAAAAATGTTCTCGAGATATCGTTTAAAAATAAAAAATATATAAGGCGTTATATTTTCCATTTTTACGCGGAAAAAATCACGGGCACCAGCTAGTCATTGTATAAACAGAAATAACAGAGAGACAATGGCAATAATACTCTTTTAGATTTGAAGAACGTAAACTGCCTTTTTTATCAAATATAGAATTCGACGAAACTTGAATATTACATTGTTTTGTAGCTCCATGTAAACGAAGTCTGCAACAGACGGTCCGGAAATACATTTCGGATGTCCGCCGGCTATGCGCTGCTTTCACTATTGATAACTCGCGTCTATATAGTTCTCCCCAGAGATAATATAAAATATTCTATTAACGTAACAACTTTTCTATTGAATACAAAATACATTTTTCCAACAGAAAATTTTTAGCACGTTCGGCGGTAGAAAACACCCCCTTACAGAAGTCCACCGTGTAATAACAGCATCTGTGCTATTCCATTTCCCTATCCCTATCCCATTGACCACCTTGTGATAATACAAGATAGCTTTTGTGTTTATGTGAGTGAGTAAGGGATACCCCATTTCCCCCCTTCCATTTCTCTCCCCTTATCCTTAATCTTACTATGGCCGGTAGAGAACTAATAGCAGCAACTTGGCGTTGCTTGTGTTATAGGCGAATGTAGTAACCCACAATCATGAGACGTTAGGCAAGCACTCTTACCACTCATCCAAAGGGGTCGTGCACAATATTCGTCGTGTATGTCAATACGACATACACGACGCATAATATCAGTCAATCAATAATAATCAATAAGCTTATAATATCAGTCAATATGCATATAAGTCAATATGCGTATAAGTCAAAATGTGTATAAGTCAATATGCGTATAAGTCAATATGCGTGAAAGAAATAAGTCATTATGCTAGTAACCCAAACATTTTCATAAAAAAGAAACATTTTTAGAATCAACGAAATAAAATTAGAAATATATATATTAAAAAAAAACCTATACAATAAACATTTTATTAAATGTAATCTAACTATGTAAAGCGACCTGCATTTTCCTTCACATGACCTTTTTTAATGAAAAAAGTAAATAACATACCAAAAAAATTTTAATTACTATCCCAGATTTTTGCAAATATGTACATTCTAATTCAAAAATTCAATAAGAGTCCCAAAAGATTCAAGAGTATCCTTTATTAACACAATAAACGTCATCTTTATAACATATGCTCGGCGAATATATGAAAAAATAATACACTCTTCTTGGCGGGTGGAGATGAAAGAAAATGTATTTTATTTTAACACCGTCATAAATCTTCAGTGTTTAAAAGTCCTGGGAGCTTTTACAGGGCGTTATGGTACGAGTGTAGTCGTAATAGTATGTTCAATTTCAAAAAAGAAATATTAAAATAACTCATATCGTATAAGAAATTTTTGCTGCTTAGAAAGCTTAACAAAATGTATAGGTACACAATATAATACCTGAAATCTTCATTTCTGTTTCTCGTTTGCCAGACTTTGTATTCTTACTTTTAAATGATCTCAGATACGGTACTTTTTGCTGGGTGAAAAGTATATGTCCTTTCCTGTATTGATGATCAATAGTTAAGGTGAAACAAGTCGGCGGCCCGAACTCATCGGTCTCATGTCTAAAATGCGTCCTGTCTCACACAGCACAAAGCGCGGGAAGAACAGTCGAGTGAGATGCACAATGATTCATACCAAAAATAAAATCATAAACAGACCCTTGGGCATATACTTTTTTTGACAAAACTACTGCATATATCTATTTCGTGTAAAGTTATTTGAACTCTTGAATAACTAATCAATATTTGTATGCAAAGTATTTTGTAGTTTTTGTACACTGGATTGACCTAATCATCCTCAAAGTTGCATTAAAACTTGTGTTAAAATATGGATTTAAATTGGCATGTGGATTAAATTCAGTTAATTAAAATGGAATTAAATTGACGAGTTGAACTAGTGGCAAGGGTGCTTGCCTAACGTTTCAGGGGCCCCGGGTTCGATTCCCGGCGGGGTCAACTTTGGAAATTTTAATATAATTTTCAAAATTGACTCTGGTCTGGATTTTGAAAGTAGTGGCAGGGCACACTGCGTTTCGCAGTCATTTGGGCAGCCCGTCTGGCGGCAGTAACCACCACCTTACAGAATACCACCTTGAAATAACAGCATTATGTGCTGTTGTGTTTCGGTGAGTGAGTAAGGGATGCCAGAGCCCATTGCCCCATCCCTCCCTTATCCCTTATACTTAATCCTTCTATGGTCGGCAGCGCACTTGTAGCACTTGTAGCACTTATGGCGTTGCTTGTGTTATAGGCGACGGTAGCCACCTACCATCAAGTGGACCATCAGCCTGTCTGTCGACCTTAACATTAAAAAAAATTGGATTTTTCAAGGGTCATATCTTTTAAATTGATACTTTTTTTAAGTTCTTATGCATACAAACCTAGTTAACAACAAGATAAATCGGTATCATGCTTACTTTTCTAAATTAAACATAAAACAGCGGAGTAATTAACATTCTACGTTTGTATGGAGGAAAACTGACTTGTATTACCTTAAGGCATGAAAAGGCGGACAGAGTTTCTTTCACAGAGTATCAGTACCGCGTTGGGCGCCAACCACAGACCTCACTGTTGACGAAACTATCGCTGTCCTTGGACGACCTTGACAGCGTCGTCTTAAACCTATTTGTTTGAAACCTCTTTTAAATAAAAATTATGGATTCACTATTTTATTTATATATTTCAGATCTAACTAACTTAAGTTTTTCTATATATTTTATTCACAGCAAACGGAAAACCATAATTTAACTTTTTTAATTAATTAGCAAAGTTTCATATACTTAAAGTGTGTTAGAATTTTCATTTACATTATTAAGCAACCTTCATTCAAGATTGTGTTGTAATATACGAACATAAATTTAGACATTTCCAACAATATCGTGCACAAACCTATAAGCATGTAACAAAATACAATATCCAAAGGGAAATAACAATATGTTCGCTGTTAATAATGGCAGTAATTCCCTTATGTATCCACGGCACGGTGTTGTAGCTTAATTAATAATCTAGTTAATATTTTGCGTAACAACTCTGAGTTTTGAGGAGCTTAAGAGGTTGAACTTTATAGGCTATTTTTGGATTTAATTTATCACGTGGTTATCACGACGAATTCTGCAAAACACATAATAATATATACGGCACATAATAATTAGCTCTGACGGCGCAAATGTTATAAGTTTGACTTGTAGGTATGCCTGTGTATCTATGTATCTGTTTATAACATCATAGTTCCCAAACGGATTGACCGATTTTGATCCGGTTTTTTTTGTTTGTTTGAAAGATGTTATTATCAAGATGGATGTTGTGTTGTGATGTTACTTTGGTGAAATTTTTACCACCACATTTTTACGACATGGTAACCTTGACATGAAAATTTTGGCATAGGTACTAAGCATAGGTACTAAGCTATCTTAAATAAGCATTTTTATAAAAATAATATAATTTCAGTAAAATTATGCACTATGACGTTTTTATGCAACTTCGAAGTATTTAGATGAAATATTTATTTTAAAGTCTACTGTAAGTTAAGATTATTATTAAATTGTTAAATAATAGTACTTAATACCAAAGTTTGTTAACCCAAAAACGGCAGATCAGATTTTGATGTACCTAATTTCTCCCACAGATAGATTATTACCTGGAACATATATATAAGATACTTTACATCCTGGAAAAATGTTAGGTTCATATGGGAATTTCAAAAAACGAACTAAGTCGCGTACACAGTTAGTTAGAAATAATATTCTACATAAATGTAATTAATTCTAAATAATATTCTAATGGTTCATTTAATTACCTACATAAATTTTAATTTTAATTTAATTTTTAATACCGTAGCGAATATTGATATAATTCCCAAGTACGTACACCTACAGGCATCCGTTTGGAATTATTCAACCAAGTGAAAAGGCCCTTTAAATTTCAAGACACATCTAAAGCTCACACACGAAGGTGGATTGAAAATAATCCAAGTAGAAAATTAATCCTTGATTACATCCTCTCATCCCCTCCCTCGTAAATCTGAGGGGAACTTTGCGGATATAAAGTTGTTACGAAACATTGCAGGAAATAAGAAATTAATTAAATTTTCAAGTATTATTATATAATTTATACTAATATTATAAAGACAGAATATTTGTATGTTTGTAATAAATAAAGGAAAAAAATTACTAGTAACATAGGATATATTTTATAAAGTTATGCGGGCGAAGTCGCGTGTAACAGCTCCCCAATACTTTATCCTCAATCGTATTTAAGCACTTAATCTGTTGCGTTGCTTGTGTTTACATAAAAAACTCCATTCACGACACCTCTTGATTGAATTCTGTACCAAATTTGAACTATTAGGTATTTCATGTGTTTATCCATTGCATGATCTTAAGGTGCACTGTGCACTGTTAAATGGTACAACTTATTTCCCCATCTAGAGATGTCTAGATTACAGAAGCTGTTTTCCCATCTTCAAGTTGTTTGTGTTTAGTCGGTACCTATCATGAAATAGATCTACAAACCGCCCCATGTTCTTTATAATTTAAAAAAAAAAGCTATAATTATTAATACAGATATTTACCTCCTAAAGCCAAAAGTGTATTGAATATTAGCAGATACATGATAAATTTGTGCAAATGTTTCCATGGAGCCAATGTGTGCACAGAATCAAAATGAATTTCACAGTTGAGCGACATGACTCTTAATGTAAATATCGCACGAAATATCAATACTGTCACGTGGCAATTTAGATTTTCGTTTAGGGATCCCCTCACTAAAAGATCAATTTCGCGCTTGGACAAGTTTAATGTAAACTTAAGTGCCTTAGGGACGACACCAACAAATGAAAACCGGTTGCGTTAACAAATGTGGTCCCGTTATTGAATTTTTCCGTGTTTAGAGAGACAATGAGGGTTCATAGTAAATTCTTTCGCTTGATGTATTGCGTGGTCTATACTGAAGTGTATATATGTGTAGGCTTGTATCTTGTCAATTAAGAGCTATTCTAAATCCTACCAATATTATAATGTATCTGAAGATGGATGTTTGTGAAGATAGTACTTACTTACACGGCTCAACAAATAAGGGTGAAATTAGGCACACATTTAGTTTTAATTACCTGGATAGGATACTAAGAAAAATGTTATTTTCTTAGAATTTTCTCAATTGATCGTCTAAGAATATAAAAAAATCGGTCTTCCACAGTCAGCTACTCAGTACCTACACTTGGTCAAAGTTAAAAAAAGTAGGATCCTTTAACCGAGAATCGAACTAAGGTCTGTTGAAGGAGTGCATATGTATTAAGTATATTTATTAGTTAGGTATTATATTATAGTGATAGAATTTTAATTGGATTTTTTTTAAATTAGGCTCAACTGTTTTGCCTTTACTAATATCAGTAAAGTTATTGATATTCATTTTGATTATTTCACCACGATATTTTTTAGAAAAAAATTAAGTAATATTTTTTATCAATTTCACATAATGTATATTTCACGTTAATGTATCGCTACGATTCGATTCAATTCCGAGCTCATATAACCCAAATCTTCTGGGTGAGCTGGCTCCACCATAAGTCTCACCTTCGCTACATGGCTATAGATGCTGGCCAAGAGCAAACCCATCTCTAGTAAAACAAAAAAATCACCTGTTTTGTATTCAACCGTTTCTTCCTGTTTCTTTTTTGTCTTTACGCCATCATCATTACATGCAAATTGTTACTTTTGTACAGTCCTTTTTTCCACGCTACAGCCTCCATTAAAGTCTCTATTACCCGACCATTATGTTTCTTGAAGGAATCTGCAATATTTCTACTTGAGCCTCTGCAATATTATAGATACTACATATACTATAAGTATGTATATTTAAAATGTTATTTACGTGTGATTTATGAATTACATCAAATAGAATTTTAAAAAAATATATTAATTAGTCATTATTGTGGTTCCGATATCATCTAAAATATTTTTTTATATACATACATATATTTATACTTAATCCTAAATATGAATGTTTGAATTGTAGAGGGAATGTAAAATTAAACTAGTTTTGAACTATTCTCACATTTTATTGTGTTACAAATTCATTAATGTTTAAATATTTAGAATCGAATTTAAGATTTTTATTTTTTTAATATTGAAACAATGTTACAATTAGCATATTATTTGACCTTAATTCTCTAAATTTATAAAAAAATATTTATTAAGATTATTTTTTCATACATGTAAAAAATCTAAATGAGTCATGTCTGTAACGAGTATTTTGAAAAAAAAAAAACATTTACTGAGATAAAAAAATACTTTTTAGAATTTTTACTCGTTGTCTGTGCGCTTGTGCACGCTAATCTCAGAAACGTTTAATTGCGGTTTTAACTGATGTTTTGATTATTTCTTGCATGAACAATTTAACATACCATATTCTTATCGTTACAGTACAGAAAAAATAAAGCGCTTATGAAGTCGCGAGCACAGCTAGTTTCTTGATATATCTCCATACTCTTATAATTCCTATATATTTAAAAGAGATTGTTTAATATGCGAATGTGTATTTTAAAAGTTATTTACATATCAAAGAAACGCAAACTCTACGAAAGGAACATAGCTACAAGATAAACCGCTCTCCTCCGTCTCTTAATAGCAAATATTTTATCGATATAACGAAAGCAGTACCGGATATTTGCTGACAGATAGAAGACTTTTAACATATCTTCGGCAGTAAACTCTCACATACTCAAATCAACGATGAGATGGAAAAGTTTGATCGAAAACCACACGTAGCAAGAAACGTAGGAACTTGTGAAAATGTTCTCGCAATGCGAACTTTCATGAATTTTATCAAATATGCTGCAGTGCTGCTCTAAACCAAACAAGTTCAGAACACTTGGCGTGTTTGAACTTACAACTCTACACGGGATTTCGATAGATTTTCATATCAGACCGCAAAAAGAAAGATTAGTAACTTTTCGGGACAGCCAAGCTTATAGAATAGAATAGTGATTGAATTATGTGAGTGAAACCCAACAGTGTTAGATGGAGGTAGATATAGGATAGAGATAGATTATATTGTTATTTCGGGCGGTCGTGCCTTACCTGCGCGCATGACGCAATCGCAACTAGTTCTGTAAGCAAATAGTATAATATAGATAGGGCATTTTTTGTGTGATGTAAAATCAGTTAATCAGTCTTTTTCTTGCTCCGGCCGGGCATTGTACTAGTACAAACTTGTTTTGGAAAATACAAACCATCTCCTCCTCGACTAACCATCGAACGGCTGATCAGTGAGGCCTTCTTAGCCGGAGACCCTGCCCAGTGCCCACTCAGTAAGCCATAACAGAGCAGCCAGGCCTAATCAAATGCTACAGGCCTGTCAGTAACTATCTGCGCATGGACCTCATATACTGAATCCAATGAATATTCAGCCACTTCAAAGGACATGTACAATAATGTACATGATAATATTATATGCCTTATATAATTACATATTATGTGTACTAATCACCCCAACTGCTTCCTGGCGAAGCCCAAGCAATCGACTTGTTACTAACGGCTCAACTGTCGCCATCTATTAGTCAACTAAAGTAGTAAATTTAAAGCACAATTTTATATGATTTTTGTACCCACAACTTTAAGTATTTATATTTTACTTGGTTGTTACACATAGAAACTAAATTAATTTTGTTTTCGCCCATACTGGCTGTTATTAAGCTGATCAATATATTCGCTGAACCGAAGCATTTGCTGATACAACGTAGCAGCTACAATTTATCTCAATACAAATAACCGAACAGCAGGTGTGAGCCGTAACAGAAAGCAATTTGTTTACCGTCAGCAAACTTCACCTCGTAACCCTAAAATCTAATTGGATTTAATTCCATTAGCAGAGGTCCAAATGGGACCCCTAAAATGCGCTGACCGACGCCATTTTATTATGTGGGCCACGAACCTCAATGATTGTTTGTGCTCTACGAATGGTCATTAATAGAAAACATACAAATACAAATAAGCCAACAGAAATTAAAGTACAGATTATTAAGATGGAATAGTTTTTTATGTTAGGCTGGACAAACAGGCTGACGGTCCATTTTATGGTAAGTGGCTATCGTCGCGTTGCCTTTGACATACAGGTGCTGTAATTGCTTTTCGTGCACATTTCGTACGACATAAAATCGTGTGAGTTGACAGTAAAATTAAGGATAGAGATTAAGGAATGGATAGGTAAATGAACTCTGGAAAACTGTGAAACATTCTAAGAAACCAATGCTGGACAAGCTTTTTTTAAATTATTTTTATTTTTTAAAAGCTAATTAAGTTATTATTTTTATATCAATACCTAGCTGGTACCCGCGACTTCGTCCGCGATCTCTGTAGCCTATAGCCTTCCTCGATAAATGGACTATCCAACAGAAAAATATTTTTTCAATTCGAACCAGTAGTCCCAGAGATTAGCACGTACAACCAAACAAACTCGTCAGCTTTATTTATATATATATACGTAAATTACTAAGATTTCCTTACATATATAAAAATTACATATCACGTTGTTTGACGCCAATGAACTCCTAAACTACTAAACTAATTTTGAACTGAAAACTTCGTAACTATGTGTAATTTGGTCCAACTTAAAAGATAGGATAGTTTCTATTTTGAAGCCGTATAAGAATAACCAACGTAATCGTGTACAGATTATATAAGTTATAAAACAAGATGCATATTACAGTTTAGCTTACTAAAATATAATTTTATTAAAAAATAATAAAAATACGGCTAAATACAATTAACTAATCGATCAGTCCAAATTTGACTGATTGATGAGAAATCAATCAGCCGTGTCGAAATGTCATTTAATTAGACGATGATAAAAATAATTAATTTTGTTAGCGATAAAAAATAAGCTATATTTCTTTGTTTTTTAGGCTCTTTCTTAAGGAAATTCTGTCAATATCATCTTGTCAGCGTTGGATTGAATGCCATGCGCAAGTTTAGTTAAAAAAACCTGTATGGCAATAATAAGTTGCAATAAACTAGGTAACTGTTTGCGCCTATTTTACGAATTCGTGAAAAACTATTGGAGTGCGGAACAATCGCTTTTATTCAAGAGTCTGTTAATTTTTCTGCACTGTTATTTACCAAAATTGTTCTTCATACAACAATAAGGAATGGAAAAACAAATGCAGAATATTAATAATAAACTTACATAAAAAATAAAATTAAAATATCTAAATCAATTTCGTCGCGCTGATTAGCTGATTGATTTAACGGAACGGTATTAATACAAAATCTATGGATTTGATACATCATTTGACAATCAGAGCTTTCAAACCACATTTACGTAAAATATTATCGGGTTATTAAAATAACAATCATTGTCCATTGGATGAAGGTAACAGGGTAAAAGTAAAAACAAGTTTTACGTTACTAGGATTCAGGTTGTATTGGGTTTTCTAGATTTTTCTTTTTCATCCCCAAGCGTGAGAAAACAAAACGGAAGTTATTTTAAATAACCAACCTCGAGAATGGCTTGACCGATTTTAAATTGGTTTCATATATAGAAAGTGATCCCATCATTATATAAAAAAATTGCACCCCGGGCGAAGCCGGGGGCGGGTCGCTAGTTTTTTTTTATAAAATTTACAAAGTTTAAAAATAACTTAATAACAATCTTAATTTTATCGCCAACAAAATAAATGTCTCTACCCGATTAAGAAGTGTTTTATTGTAATCACATGAAAAATAATCTTTTTAATTGACTATTAGTGATGATAAGGTGATAAGGTAAGTCAATAATCAAGACATCTGTCGATATAAAGTACGATTCGACTCATTAAGTCACGTAGTAGGTTAGTCCTAATTTTTTCCTTACAATAATCATTCCTCTTAACATGCTCTTAACTCTTAATATATTTTGTTTAATAGCGATATACATAAGTAGGTTTATATGGTCAATTATCAAACGTATGTTGGCATATAATATTGTATATTCATTAATTGTGATAATCATTATTTTTGTGGTATATTTTTAAAATTTTCATTCAATGCGAAAAACATAAGAATGCATGATTGTAAAAACCCACCTCAGACCAAATACAAAATTTTAAGAAAATCAATAAAAACTGTATGGTGTAAAAAATAATAACTGTATGATTTGTTTTCTTTACTATTTATGTTAAGAAATATTAAAAATATGGTATATTAGAAATTTCATATAGAAATAATTAATAGCTTTTTTTATATTGATTTTTAAAGTTTTGGGATGAGGTGGTTTTTACAGTCATCTTGTACAAGGTGTGTTCTTACAATCAAAGTCTAATTAGAATACTTGAATAATAATATTTATTGCAGACAATTTTGGAAAAATTAATGTAATTCTTCATCATCGACATTTTCAGTTATAGGCCATTGCAATATTTTCCCAAAACTTCACTTTTTCACCTTCCGGTACAAACTGAACGCATTTTTTCAGATCTTCTATTTTCTTTGCATTGATGCAGAGCTTCACTTTAACTGATAAAACTGACATTAAAATCTTTAATTTTGATAGTTGAGAGTCCCAAGTGATGCCATTGCTGTGATTGTAAAAAAAAAGGGTGGATAAGGTGGGTTTTTACTCTCATTGAAATATTCGTAGGCTTATTTCTGAGGTTTTATTGTATGACCGAGGTGTAATTTTATACTCAAACTGTTAAGCTTGCCATAGAGATGAGAAATTCATCAAAAATAAGATTTTGGAAAAAGTGGTCTGAGGTGGGTTTTTACAATCATGCATTCATAAATAAAATTATATAAATAAATGATTTTTTTCCTCAAAATGCTACTATTTCAAAAATATTACTATTAGTATCGTCAAGAAGCTTACTCCCCCGAAACATGTTACTTAGTTCAGTGAAGTAAGGATTTTGCAAAAGATAACTTCTTGTTTTATTATTACAAGGAATTCATTGTGAAGGTTGTAACCGTTGTGTACTCATAAAGATGTGGAAGGAATTTCATAAAACGAAAAGGAAATATTTAAACATGGATTTAAATTTTAAATATATTATAACAAAGGTGTGGAATTGACCGCCGTCCTCTCTAATGGAAGCTCAGAATCTTAAATATTTTTAGTCCATTTTTGTCCTTTTTTTGTTAGTTTGATTGCAAAAACCTATGTTGCTTGCTGATACTACTTTTTGCATTATTAATATTGAAAAATTGTGGTTGTCAGCTCCGACCCACGACTGGAGTTTACTCCTTACGAACGATTATAAAATACCATCATTATCATAACAAACATTTATCATAATAAATTAATATCAGCGCCATCTCTGTTCGAATCATACCATATCTCTGAAACTAGAATATGGCAACATCTCTTCAGAGATTTTCTAAAATTAAAGTTAACGCGTAACGCATGTCGTGTGATAATTTTGATTTTACTCCCATAAATTTTCATACCCCGGGCTTATAAATCCAAAAAACCTGGATTATTCCTATCTCACGCGCTGTTGATATAAGATATTTAGACCCTATATCAGTAAGTGTTGTTTATAGAACTGCGTTCATCATATACGACACATTAATTGATAATTGTGCGCCTGCACGAGAAATGCACGACGCAATTTGTCACAAACTCGGCGTCGGCGCAGCTATTTATTTAAAGGCCTACGCTTACATTGTAATAAATGTTTGGCCCCATTCGTATAACCATATTGCAATAAATAATAATACATATCCTGCCCAAGATTGTAGAAACGTTTTATATTTGAGGTGAATTGCAAGTAGATTCAAATTTTATTCCCTTATCTATACTTATTAATATTATGAAGAGAGAATATTTGTATTTTGGTATGTTTGTAATGAATAAACTCGAAAGACCGATTTGTTCTATTTCACTGTTGGGAAGCTATATATTATCAGCGAGTGACGTAGGCTAAATTTTTTAAAGTTCACGGACGAAGTCGCGTACAGCAGCTAGTATATCTATAAAAATAATTATATTTCTCATAAAATACATTGTAAGATTTATAATCTTTACATATTATAAAACAAAGTCCTCCGTCGCGTCTGTCTGTCTATCTGTTCGCGATAAACTCAAAAACTATTGCACCCATTTTCATGCTGTTTTCACCAATGGATAGAGTGGTTCTCGAGGAAGGTTTTAGTATATCATTTACAAAGTTACGCGGTTGAAGTTGCAGGCAGCAGCTAGTTTTTTATATAAGAAGAATACTATAATACTCGTACTTTTAAATACCTTCTTAATAGATAAATGTAATAAAAACTATTATTAATCTATATTAGTCTTAATTCTAATAAACCATATAGATAAATGTAATACAGAATATTTTTTCATTTCTGTCACATAATTAAAAACGAATCTAACGCGTGATAGATCCGTGATAACAAATTAGTAAAAACCAGTATTTGTTAACAAAGAGATTATGGTGTGTGTAAAAAAATATATTGTGTACAGACGATCAGTTCGCAATCTCTAATAATCACTTGATGATAGTATTTTATCTACTCTCACAACTAATATAAATACTACGTTAATGTGGTACGCGCCAATTACGTATACATTGGGCAGTCGACGGCGTGGCTACTTAGTTTTAAAATTTAAAAAAAGAATGCCACCTAACGCTATAGAAATTTCCACGTATCCTGATTCGGAGAGTCATCCGGCGTCTAAAGCAGAAAATGGAACATCTGTTGTACCAGTTCCAACGGTGTCCACAGAAAACTATAAGCTTCAAATATTCCAATCAAGTTCATATCTTTTGGCGCATATTCTAATAGGAATAGTCGTGGGAATTTCTCTTATGTTTGCATTTAGAAATGGCTTGCCATTAGGCGCTACATCGCTCCACGTCGTATTGTGTGTAATTGGGGTAAGCAAATTTGAATAGAAATGCATTTCTTTTTTCTTTCATAACTGTTTGCAATTAAATATTTCTATTGTTTACTTTGCTCACATTAATGACAAATTTTTTTGATTTCATCTCAGAAGACTGCATCGTTAACTTTAACATTTATTTATTTAATTAATTAATGAAAATTGTTTTTAATAGACTAACTAACATTACATTTTTTTTAATATAATCACTTAGATAACTAACTGGAAAAATTAACTTAGTTAAGTTGGAAATAATTAAAAATAGTAAGAAACAAAAACGTAAAAATAATTATTTTATCACTGCAAGAAATAAAATTAATAAAGGTAAATTAAGAATCTTTGACCACATAGTTATGTGACAACGAACAGTTTAATTAAAAAATGAATCAATTTGGTTTAAGTTTTCAGTGTACTGTTTTCTTTTTTAGTACCAACTGTTGATGGCCGAAGCAATAATTTCTTTGTCGTCAGACAATGGGTGGTCATCGAAACTTCGCGTTGTTGATAAGCGACGAGCTCACTGGGTTCTCCAGATACTTGGGGCAGGTCTTTCTTTGGCTGGAAGTATCATAAAAATACTTGACAAAGATGTGCACTGGGACACTCTTCATGGTCGATTTGGTAAGATATAATTTTTCTACACAATCTTCTTTGGTAATATTACAGAATCATCTGGGGCCATTTTTCAATTGACAATTGTCAAAATTTAAAATAAAAATTTACACTTACTGCAAATAAAGATTTCGATAGTGAAATCATAATAAAATCGTAAACGAACCGTGTCTGTACGTTAAATATTTTTTCAAAATAATAATTTGTACACATTGTACTTATGATACCGAGGTCCAAGAAATAGTTAATAGAATTTTTGTCTGTATGTCTGTGCTTTTGTGCACGCTAATCTCAGAATCTCAGATTATTTCTTAAATAAATGATTTTGTTAATAATTAATTTAATTTAAATTAAATTTTATTTTTGATTTTGATTTTGTTTTACGTTTCAATTTTCGCTGGAAACTGACTGATCTGAGAGAGAGTCCTGTCCTGAGAGATCGTAACACAGCCCTTACTGTTTATAGCTTTACTATTATCTTAATCTTAACTTATATTAGATGAAAGATAAAAAATGATAATTAATGGGTTTTGTACACTGAGATTAAATTTTTCTTTCATCTTTTGCAGCTTTAGTTGCAATGGTGTTCACGACAGTGTGCCTCGTCAACGGATTAAGTTCACTATACGCTTACGAGTTCAGAAAGTTCCTCAATGGAAACTTGTCCAAGATCACACACATTTGTTTTGGTATTGTTGGGTTTGGTGCTTCTACTATTACACTTTGCTACGGCTTTGAGAAAAACCTTTTTGTGAACTGGGCCACCGCAGAAATGGCGTACACTTTAATGGCGTTCACTGCTGCCTACACTTTTATTATAATCATTAATCCCTTCGTGAACTTCTACAGAAAGACTCTTAATACATTTAATAAAAGTTAGAAATTAGGAAATAAGTTGGAGAAAAAACAGATTCTACTCTAAATTATAAAAGGTAATTAATCATAGGGTATAGGTATAAAAAATTTAAACTTTATAATATGTGTAACATACAAATATTTATTCTAATCATAATAGTTTAAGAGTTAAGAAAAACTGCATCCATAGATTTGAAATAACCGGATAATCGTAAACTACATGTTCAAAAATTAGCATGATATGTGGAATCTCAAAGCATTTTATGTAACTACACGATAAAATGAAAAATCACTGCCTGACTGTTGTAAAATATATTTCTTAATAAAAAATTTATATGTTTTTCTGCTATGTTTTATTTAACAAACAATTCAAGCCAAGCCAAAATACTGAATATATTTAATTTTGGTCTTTGGTTGTATAAGACCAAATTTTAGACAATTCTTTTGATTTTAATTGTAATCTTTACTAATTATACGAAGAAGTACCTACGTGATAAGAAGAGACTGGCGATCTTCTTAATTTGTAATTCATGATTTAAACATTTTATAATGAAAAATAGTTTTCAAAATCAAGCAGTTATTACAGTCAAACAATATTATAGGGGTACATTTCACACAATTTTTGTTTCATCGCTGATTTTAATTTGAATTTGAATGATTTGAATGTGTCACTTGGGATTATGTTATGGAGGCGAATGCATTGGCATCTAAAACTTTGTTTTAGTGACTCTAAACATAAATGTATTGAGTTTATGGTATAACATTAAAAATAGTCGGAAACTACATGTTCTAGAAAATATGGGCATTCTATGTGGAATGTCAAAGCATCGTAATTCTAATAATATTATAAATGCGAGTAGTAAGTTTGTATGTTTAAATGTGTGCAAAAACGCAAAAAAGTTTATTACCTGGATTAACATAATAGGATACTTTTTATCCTGGAAAATGTCAGGGTCCTGTTGTATTTTCAAAAAAACGAATTGCACTTACGAAATCGCGCTCACAGATAGTTTTATAAAATTAATATACTTTATAGGCATAAAACTCAAAACAATGAAAGATAAAGAAAATTGGTACGTAAAGATGTAAAATGTAGGAACAAATGAAATTCTTAGCTGATCTCGGGGAGAATACACAGTTATATCGTCTACAAACTTGATTGGGTACAGGTAGCGATCAGAACGGATAACGAGTCGGTGTACGCTTCCACCTATCTTTATGGCATCTGAACGTATAAAGGAAACTCAGGGGAAGAGTAATGGCCCTCGATACGCACATTCTGGAATATATAGTATTGTTGCTATTGCTAAATGTTTCAGATGAACGGCAATATCTTTTGATAAATGTGACACTGCTCGCAGAAGTGTGTAGACCTTTGACCAAGAGGCTCTCACGGCATTATTTGTATTCTATCGGCGTCTGAGGACTCCATTCAAAGAAATGTCGAGACTAGTTTGCAAAATGGAAACTAGTTTGTATTGTGTCTGATTATTTACTTTCACTTGAACAGTTTATTCTATTTCATGAGAGCACAATTTTTTATTTTTATTTATTATAAAAACATTTATCATAACCCTAATTCGATAGATTAGTTCCTTAATTACAAATTAAATTGTTAATTACAAAAACATGTGCAGTACATAATATTACAATAATAACCTAAAATTAAATATTATAGGATATCACAAATAATCAGACTGCGCAGGGCTCGCGTTAAACGAGTACTGCCAAGCAAATCCATTCTTGCCTGCGGTATGGCAAGTTTTGTTAGAGTTATAAGAATCTCTGGTGGGCTTTTTTAAAAAAAATACTGTAATTTCCTTTCTGCTACACGAAGTAGAAGCGATATCACAAAATGGCGGTACAACAGCACTCACAGGAGCTATTTCGTACCACAATTATTCCTCCCTAATTCGCGGAGCATTTATTTTAGCAATTTTAACGCTCGACGTTAACACAGCAAAAATTATTGCCTACCATTTAACCAATTTATTTGAACAGTTAATTCTCAACTTGCAGAAATTATAGCCACATTACTACTGCGACGACGCCAAGTACACAGAACTTTAGAATTATTAAATCCAAGCACTTGTTCTTAAATTGAGGGAAGCAATTTCAAAAAATTTTAATCTTTAACACTCGACCAACTTTCCTCCAGAAATTTCTACAAGGCATCAATATTATGAGGACAGTAAACGTTGATGTTATTCCTATCATAGCATAAGCGATTTCCTTTGATGCCCATTCCTTAAACGAACTTTTGTTGAATCCAGTAGCCAAACACGCTGACGACAATGCGAAAGCAGATGTGCCTAAGAGCACATGGCTGATCTTGGATAATGAAGTTGGTATGAACCGACGGAATACCTCCGCGTACATTGATGACAGTCCATTTAGAAGGCTTATGCTAGTTAAAATTAAACTAGCCAATGCTGAAAAAGAAAAACATAGTTATTTTTATTATTTTCATAATAACACAAGCAACGTCACAGGTGCTGCAAGTGCGATGCCAACTACAGTAAGATTATGGAAAGGGAAATGGTCTCTGGAATCTTTTACTTACTCATCGAAACATAACAGCACACGTGCTGTTATTTCACGATACGGTCTGCCCTTCTTTATATTAATGTTGGGAAATCCTCTTGGATATCCGGAAGTGAAGGAGACACTGCAGGGTTATGCTGGATTCCTACCGGCTAAAAGCCAACTACTTTTTATCTATCGTGGCCATTGATGGGCGGGGTCGTGGGGACGTTGTTACACGACTTCGGTGCCCCGCCACGGCTATCCAACGCGGGGACGGCTGTCAGAACCTCGGCATACCCGAAAGTGGAGGTACGGAGGCATACTCAGAGGATCTTACGATGGGCGGCAGTCTCTCCCAATACCACCGCCTTGACGGGCTGGCCTAATGACTGCGAAATACAGTGCCCTGCCAAAGTGGCAAGGAGACTTAATTCCGTCACTTGGATGATGTATTACAACAATTACCAAACAATTTTATTTATATTTGAATATACTCATTCATAGTAAACTAGCTTAAAATAGCTAATTACATTGTAATTGATTGCGGATTAGCAACGTGACGTCAATTTTTAAATACATTTGTCATCATTATTTCAGCCTACGATTTTATCAGTGATTTTGAAAATTTATATACACGCTTAAAACCGTCTGCTGATAAAATATCAGAATCTAATCTCGTTTTAAATAATTAATTGAATTTCGCACACGCAGAATTGGAAAAAAATGATTACTGCATATTTTATGTCTACGATTTTATCGGTAATTTTGTACACTTTGTAATTGATTAAGGTCATATTTTGATTAAAATCGTAAATCGTATTATTAGTGGACTGAATAAATTGTGTTTTATAAGGTTTTGAACACCAATAGTGAAATATCTTCCCAGGTAGCGTATTTCTACTTTGAGCATAAAAATATCATTGGAGGCAGAAGAAATCCCAAGAGGTTATGAATATGGGACATTTATTTTTATCAATTGACTTATCTGGTTAAATGGTTTTTCCCTTTTTATATATTTGAAGCTTCTTTCTGCAGCTATCATATATTTTTTATTCCTTTTTACTTGGAGTAAAAAGTGTCATAGTGCTCTGAGTTTTCAAAGTTTCAAAGTTGCCCTTGGTCTGGTTGGTTGTTAAAAATTAATAAATTAACTGTTCAATACCATTTTTAAAAGTTTTGACCCTATTAAAATCTTAATAATATTAGTAGATACTTATAAAAGTAGAACAAATTGCTATATTTGAATGTTTGTTACTCAATAACGTAAGAATCGCTGAACATATTTAGATGAAAATAAGAAATAGTTAACATAAAATATGATTTAAACATACACTCTAAAATTAAAACATAACAATATAGTTATCATATATTATTATATTTTCTTATATATTTGTTGTCTTTTTTTACGGTGGACGAAGTCGCGAGCATTGCTATTTCATAAAATAGGTAAGAGAGAAAATAGGAGTTATGAGTGCCAAGGGAATAGCTACCTAATAACATAGGTCATCTATTTTCCTAATGTAGATGCTTTAGAATATAATATAAGCTTACCAAGTTTTCCGTGGAGGGTATTAAAGTTAACACTTTTCTGTCTCATCATGAGGATAGAGCCGCTGATAGCAGCAACAGATCCTACCAGTTGCAGTATCCAGTGAACGCGACGTCGATGAGAAGAAGTTAGTGTTCTGGACCAACCATTAAACGGATCCAAAGAAAGGATAGCGTGTGACATTAGAAGTTGATACTGGAAAGGCAATAAGAAATTTTAAAATCCTCATCTTAAAAGATAAATGTAAAAATTAGTAGGTATAGAAGCTATTACCAAAAATTATAAACTAACTATTGACTTTCTATTGACCCCAGATACGCTACATCTGATGTAAGTTACTGATAAGTATGGTTAGTTATCTCGCTAACCAAATACCAAATTTTACATCAATCGTATTCGTATCCCTGTAGAAGTTAGTGATCCCTTCTTCAACTATTTATTTATTTTTCATTTATTTACAATAACAATACAAAACTAGCAAAGTGCTGATGGTCTTCAAACGTCTGAACAGATCTTCATAAATTATAGCAAAAAATATCAATCTATAATGGGGTAATGAATAAGCCCAAAAACTACTGGACCGATATTAAAAACCTTGTTTTCCTGTGTACCCTTTAGCTGTTCCCTTGATGGTACAATGGAAAATAAATTTACCTTGGCCGTAAAACCCAAACCAAATTAAACGAAAAGGTGCAATTTGATAAGATTAAATAAAATCTTATTAAATTAATGTTTTACTTAATGACACCTGTTCGTTTAATTTGGTTGGGTTTCGTTTAATTTGTTTAAGTATTTTGACAAATTAAATTAGTTTAATCTGTAAAGTGAGAGTTTTATTAAAAATTAAAAATCAGCCACACGAGTCGTGGTAAGTTGGTAACCGATAAATATTATATGACGTTTAATCAATATCTAACAGAATGTAATCAATACAATGGTTTCTTATCAAATACTCATAGTCATGTTTCTGCCCTTTCTCTGATATCAAAGAAAAATAAATATTTTCATAGTATGAACAATCAATGTCAAGTGCATATTGTATACATATCATTTATATCTCAAAATTCTATGTAAATAAGAGAAAAATGGATTAAATGTTGATATTTATTATTATTGAATGAGTGTCTTTTGTTTCACTATATTATTATCTTCTTTAAACACTAAAGCAGTTTGTGGTCAAAACGTAATGAGGTGTACTACAGGATTATACCGTTATTTTTAAGACTCATCTATATGTCGTGGGCAGATCGTAGAATTGGACAGATCGTAAAGTATGAAATCAAAAATCTTTCACCAAAAGTCCAAAAATAGGTGCGATGAGGAGCGGAGCGAAGCAAAGCGAGGAACAGCGTGTTAGGTTTACATGGAAATAAATTTGGGGAGCCGAGCGAAGCGGAGCTGAGTGAGGCGACCCTCTCAGTTTTAACAGAAATATGATCTGCCAAGGAATATCATGATATGCCCAATTCTACGATGTGCCGACGACATATATATAATTACATCCTACTAATGTTATAAATGCGAAAGATTGTGAGAAGTATGGAAGTATGGATTTTTTTTACTCTTGCATGAAAAAACTGCTACACAGATTTGGATAAAATTTGACACACAGAGTCATAAATTCATACCTGGATTAACATTCAAAAGAGAACGTCTAAAAATATAAGACGCTAGCTGGTGCTCGCGACTTCGTCCGCGTAGATAAGTATAAAACGCCATCTACCGTATTTTGGATAGATGGCGCTATTTCCCGGGCCAAGCCGCTGGTATTTACTTTTATTTTAGATTTCCCGTAGGAACGAAGCATTTTCCCGCGGTAAAAAGTAGACTATGTTCATCACGGATAATGTCGGCTTCTAATGGTAAAAGAATTTTTCAAATCGGTCCAGTAGTTTCGGAGCCTATTCTATACAAACAAACAAATAATCAAATCTTTCCTATTTATAATATTAGTATAGTTTGGGCGCCACCATCGTCACAACGATCCATGTCAGATATTTTCTCAGGTGTTATATTTTTCATTTTTCAACGCGGACGAGATCGCGGGTACAGCAAGCACATAATATTAAAATATGAAGCCAATTTAAAAGAATCCCGTCGGCCGTTGAATGAGTGCTTTCTTAACGCTCTGTTTCAGGGTTCCTGGGTTCGATACCCGGATGAACTTTTTAAAGTTGGCTTGGGTCTCAATCTGGAAAGTAGTTACAACAGTCAGTAACACCTCACAGAAGACATCGTGAAATAATAGCACGTGTACTTTTGTGTTTCGCCGAGTGATTTTTAAATATATGCCAGAGCTCTTGGATCCTTCACCTTTTAATAGTACCCTAGTCGGCAGTACCTACACTTTACACCACCTGTTGGCTTGCAAATTTTATATGCGACAGTAGCCACCTACCATCAAATAGACCGTCAGCCTGTTTTTCAGCCTAACATGAAAAAGTAAATTCATACTTACTCCTACAACATTAAGAGCTATGTGTATTTGAAACGTAGTTAACGGCGTTGACTTGAAAGCGAACCACAATGTCACGAAAACGCAAACACCAATTAAAGTGTGCACGAAAGAATTAATGGAAGCACGAAACACTTCCCACAAGTAATTGCTTAATCCAGAACTTGAGGCGTCAGAATTTTCAACTTCACTTCGACTATTATCACGAACAACTTCATCGTTTGCTGTTGTATCGATCAACGGCTCTACATCCATGTTACGTAAATTTTTAATCAAATATATTTATAACTCAGATCAACATTTGGCGTTTCTCTTCCCCTAAGACACTGTTAAGAACACTCTAAACTGAAGTGAAAGAAACAAACAACCAAGTTAATATATCAACATTTTGGAATTACCTTATATTTGATATGTTAGTCACGCATCTTTTATCGATGATAATTTTCTCACGTCTTCTGATAAAATGTGATAAAATGAATTAGCAATAAAAAAAATACTTGATAACCAACAGCATTGTAAATAAAAAAATAAATAAATAATAACTTCGATCGTATATTATATTATTGTTTTAAAGTGAAAGTAATGTGTTCAGAAAACATATATTAAGATTACATAAAAACAAAATATATTGACATCATAAGTATGGGTAAAAAATGCGATAAACTATTTATCTAACAACATTTGCGATATTGTTAGATAATTATGATTAGGAACATTGTTCCCTATGAGATTATTAGTTTGGTCAAATATAATGTCAATATATTTGCTCTCACAAAATAAATCACTCAAAATTAAATTATTTAAATTTTAAATCTTTTAAGATTTGTTTTAACAAAATCTTTTCATTTCAATAAAATGTTAACTAAAACCAGAGATTTTAACCACAGATGCGCTAAAACACATTGCTTAGCTAATGTTTATTTAAAAAAATAAACAATACAATACAAATATAATTGAAAATATAAGACTGTTCATTATAATTTTATAAGTATTATGTCAGGCAAATATTATTCAATAGAATATTCCAAAAGTGCATTTTCTCATATTATTATTTTTTTATTATTTATAATTTCGACATACATTTCAAAAACGCCGTCACAATAATAATAGCGGTGTAAAAAGATATGAAACCTAACATCATAAATCTCACCGACGGTTCTGACCACTTTTCAAATGGTTCTGTAAAAATACCGAAACAATAACTCATAGAAGACAATACAAAAGTTAATAAGCCAAACGTCGTATGCACTGTTTTCATCTTCTGCTTTACGTAAGCCATAACACCAAACAGTGAACTGACTACGGCTAAAATTGCAGCGATCATTCCTGTAAGAAAAAAAAAACAGTTTTAAATTAAAAAAAAAAAATACTAGCAGTATTCTAGAGTCATACCTTCTATTCTGGTATTCTAGAGAATCTTATAACTTTAACGAGAAATAATTGCAATCATACATCGCAACACAACCCTTCTGACCACTTACTTCTATCAAAAACATCTTGATTTGACCTTTCAATTTAACTTTTACTTTGAGAATATTAAGCTTTTTCATGAACAACTTTCAATGCGGGCTTCATTTCAGATACTTTTTTATTTTATTTAAAATTTCACAATTTTCTAACCATCAGATTGCCTGTCGACTTTTCGTACGTAAAAAAATTAATAAGTAGTCTAATAATTTCTAATATGAATTGATGTTTTATTTATCATCAACTTACCTGACAACCCATGTATAGAAACCGACATTCCTTTATTAACAATAACAAGAGCCGTACCAGCAATAATGCATATTATTGCACAAATTTGAAGAATTACATGGATTAATTGTCTATGGTATGCTTTTATTGGAGCCGACCAACCATTCATATAGTTTAGGGCTAATATAGCTTCTGCAGAAAAGAAGTGGAACTGTAAATGTATAAGAGCAACAGTTAGTAATGACATGATCATGATACTGTAATCGTAAGTACGATTTCCTGCCACAAAGAGTGGAAGACAGTAATCGTTATCTTAAGATGACAGTTGGTTCTGATCATTTGATATTCAACCTTTTTTTTTATTAGAGATGGGTTTGCTCTTGGCCAACTACCAGCTGTGTTAGCAAGGATGAGGCCTATGATGGAGCGAGCTCACCCAGAAGATGCCTATTCACTCGAACTTTGAAAAGATTAGGGTTATATGAGCTCGCAAATACAGACGCCGGTAGTGAGTTCCAAACCTTGGCAGTGCGCATTATAAAGAATGCTTTAAAGTGCTTGGTCCGAAAAAGAAGAATTTCGACAAGATGAGGATGAGGATGACATACTCCATCGTACGGATGGTTACCATCCTCGTCTGTATGTCCGATGGAAGAAAGGGGAAGGCGGTATGAGCTCATGCAGCTCCTGTGCATACTCTCCAAAGTACATCATATAAAAGACACATAGATATATATTTGTCCTAATGAGGTTGATGTATATATTCGAATAAGGTTGATGATGAACACTGATGTATTGATGATTACCTGGATTAAACTATAAAATACTTTTTATCCTGGAAAAATGTTAGGTTCCTGTGGGATTTTCAAAAAACGAACTACAGCACGTACGAAGTTGCGAGCACCATCTATGTAGTATCAAAATTAAGATACAATAAGATTTTGTCAAACATACCCCAATACTCAACACGATTGCATGATTGTCGCCAGTTTTAGTTGTGTATATAAAAGTCGTCATATTTGCAGCACCTATCAACAACTGAGATAATCCAAGGCATATAGAATACCATACTTTGTCGCAATAATGCCTATTATTGTCTACGACCAGAATTTTTACAGGAACATTGTATCCTAGTCGATGTTTCGTTTTCTTTTCATGTTCATCCTGGAGTACAATTCCCCCGTTTTTTATTTTAGCCTCTTGATCTAACATATAAGTAAATATTTTTCTCACTCCCTTATTATACTTCCTGTGTTTCATTTAACCGAAATTGAATAAAAGCTTAAAAAATGTTTGTAAATCTATTGCAAAAAAGCAGAAACGTCTTCGTTCATTTCATGATTAGTTATTTTTTTAATTATTCTGACAAGTGCAATAGAAT
This sequence comes from Synanthedon vespiformis, assembly GCA_918317495.1. Taxonomy (NCBI): domain Eukaryota; kingdom Metazoa; phylum Arthropoda; class Insecta; order Lepidoptera; family Sesiidae; genus Synanthedon; species Synanthedon vespiformis. Next base: position 4,961,122 of record OU906958.1, read on the forward strand.
AGTGCCATAGTGCCATTTGTGTTTGAATTAATCTGTGGTCATATTACAGGCAAATGTAGCAGTAGTGTACTGGGCCCACAACCCAGTGAATATAAAACATAACGAGATGGAATTTAGTGGAGATACATTTTACGTCTGCCTGGTTTAAGACCAGGCATTATAATTAGTTAGCAGTGGCAGGACACACTGCGTTTCACAATATTTTTGGCAACCCATTTTTTTTAAAAAAAACGAGCATGTGTACTGTTGTGTTTCAGTGAGTGAGTAAGCTGAAGGGATGCCAGAACCCATTTGCCTATTCCATCCTAATCCTTATGCTTATTTATATTCCTACTATGCTCGGCAGCGCACTTGCGACACCAGTGGCGGTGCTTGTATTATAATAATTTCACATGTTTTCATTATAATTCTTGAATGTATAAAATATGTAAAAATATTTACAGGATATAACTTACAGAAATTCGAATTTTCCACTTATAAAGATTGATAATATTCCCCCGGCGCAACATATCATTCCAAAAGTAAGCTAAACAGTGTGTTCGCATTTTCTTTCAAAAGCTTTCATAACTGCTGACGGACCGTGAAAGCTATTCGTCATTAGTATTCCTAATGGAAAACATAGTTGAAACTGCAAATAAAGATTCTAATAAATCATATTAAGTATATTTAGTGAAGCCTGATTGTAATAGAAAACAATAATTTTAAACTTAAAACTTCTTACAGAGCTACTACTGTTCCAGAAAACGTATATAAAATTTTAAAATAATTATTATGTTTTATTTTCTTGTTAATTTTATACATTTAATATTAATAAAATTGAAATCAGAACGCTCGATAGTCAACATAGGTATTTCTGGTATTCAAATATTTTTAATTCACAAACATGCTTTAAAAGCATATAAAACAGTGAAAAATTAAAAAAAAAAAATAATTAATCTTAAGTATATCATGATACTAAAAAGTACGAATCGTCACCGTAACAATTACTTATATTAACCGAAGTAAAACTTAAATAAAAACTATATCATCAAAATCATGCTGATGTTGTGGCGATATTTTTTACTTAACTTTTTGACTGTTGTTCCACATAAAAATACGTATACAAATATAAATGAAATTATCCCAAATGGATAACAAAAACAAGCACTTGTAAACTTTGCTAGGACTTTAATAGAAGAGCCTTAAGCTGTTTAACTAATTCTCGTGTAGGGTAATTAAAGTTAATGACTTATTAATGGGACGTGTTTGATTGATTAATTAACACAACATCACGAACCCCAATTACAAAACGATACATGTATTTTAAAGGCAGTGCCTACTCAAACATTCTGACTTTGCTTTGAGATTCTCATATGTATCATAATAATTATATACTTTGATTTAATAAGTGTATATCAAAGTATATGCGGTAATTTAAAGATTTTGACTGTCTATTTGTTCTAGAAAATCTCCGAAACAGACAGACCAATTTTGACGGAACTTTCACTGGCACATATCTGATGTTATAAGGACTAACATAGGCTACTTTTTATTTAGAGAAATATAAAGTACTAGCTGTTGTACGCGACTTTGTCCGCGTAAGTTTATAAAATATAATACATTCGTGTCTGTGTGACCATGGAAATACACATACAAAATTTCAACCCAATCGGTCAAGCCGTTTAGTAGTGGACATACCGACAGCAGCGCCACCTACCGAGTCCAATTGTATTTTTAAATCATCCAGGAAATTATCGAACATTTTCCCGCGGTAAAAAGTATCCTATGTTCATCACGGATAATGTCGGCTTCTAATGGTAAAAGAATTTTTCAAATCGGTCCAGTAGTTTCGGAGCCTATTCTATACAAACAAACAAATCTTTCCTCTTTATAATATTAGTATAGATTTACTTCTACTTATTATAGGCAGTGTGAAAAAGCGAAGTGAAGCCGGGTTGAGATTATTTTAAATAATATATCGGCTTGATTTAACACATACAAATCGGTTTGAAGTAAAAATTCACAAAACAAGGATAAAAAGCCATTCATATTCCAAGCGAATTCGATGTTTCGCGGGTTTGATAGATGGACAGTCTCGTGGGACGATCGGACGGGTTTCCCTTCAGATAACAATTACAAACATTTTCATTCATCGTTCAAATTAGAACTCTATTCAAAGCTGAAAAGGGCTCATTCAAATGAATTTTTACACTGTGCGTGAAATTGTAATTCAGTTAAACATGAAAAAGCGGAATCACATAGGAATGTACATATGGCACGTTCCCTTGTTGACCATATCACGCGTGAAGGCAAACTAAGTCAAATTGAAAAACAAAATTTGCACGAGTAAATAACAAAAGTTTTTTCGGTATCGCCTAATTTCTTTTTTATGTTAGTCAAGTTGACGGTCCACTTGATGGTAGGTGGCTACCGTCGTCTATAACACAAGCAACGCCATGACCAAACTCAAAAACTACTACCGATTTAAAAATTCTTTCACCTTTAGACAGCTACATTATCAGGAAGTAACATAGGTTACGTTTTCTAAAGTTATGCGGGCGAAGTCGCTTGCAACAGCTAGTTTTAATATAAATAGATTAAGCAAGGTAGAATTCGCAGTTAGTATAAGGAGCTCCCATTTCAATAAGGACGAATATTCATTTAGTGGACATCAAGCACATGGTGCAGTACCAGTAACAGACTATTATTTTGACAAAGGAATGGGGATCGCGCGAGCCCAGCCGTTATCGTAAAAAGTAATGACACTAACATCGGGTATCAATACAAATCGTTATGGTCGGTCGCACAAGGATTACCACTCATATGAGCTAATATGTCTAATATTAAATAAAGCAGGTATACGTAAAAACTTTTATATACGTTATATATTATATTATATTTTTTTGTGGAAATCTTTCTTCTGCTTCTTTCTTCTTATTTCTTCAAAGGACTTCTAATTTGCTATAACATTTTAATCTTTTCATTGTATGGCCGACCAGAAAAGTGCTTTATCAGTATCGATAACAAATTCTATTCATTTCAAAATTCGCTAAGGCTTCATAAGGCTTAGATTCGAAATAGGTATTGATTACTGATTGACATAATTGTCACTTTGAATTTTCAAAGGAAAACAGACCTACAACATACAAAGAATGTTCAATCTTAGGGTGATAAAGCACTTTATTTGTCGAGTTTACATAGCCTATATTATTATGTAAAACTATAAATATATTCATCAAAGTATCTCAATACAATATCTTAAAAACAACTGACTTAAAATTTTCCCTGTCACTTAAAATCAATTTACTTCTGTTCTCTATTTGAAATCTGCTATATCTAATACAACACTAGAAATAGAAATAAAATTGAATTGCCTAAAATTAGAACACAATATGGTAAAAAAACATATTGTATGAGGGAGCACAGATATACAATGCATTACCTGTGAGTGTAACAAATTGTAGTACCATGTCTAGCCTTTAAACACAAATTAAAAGACCAATGTCAGAAATTAGCTTAATTATCTCCGATGTATTAATTGATGTAGTTACTTAAGTGAACAAATTTTTCTTTTATGAGAATAAAATTCTTTAAACCGAAATCTACTATATTTCTAATCAGCCAGTATTCAAATATCCCCAACATATTTAACTTTATTATTATAGAAAGCCGTAGTAGAGCCTCTCTAGGGCGGGGTAACAGGAACGTTATGACAGGACAGCAGGTTGTCCAGGGCGGGGAGGGCTACGCTCCTTGTCGGAACCTCGGCATACCCCAGATGGAAGTATGCCGTAGTCTGAAGTCAAGTGGACCGTCAGCCTCAGATCTTTTTTCCATACTAGCTGTTGCCCGCCACTTCGTCCGCGTTGAAAAAGATAAAAAGTAGCCTATCACGTGTCCTCTAAACTATCTTCTAAACGTTTATCTACCAAGTTTCATGAAAATCAGTCAATTCGTTTAAGAGTGATGGAGGAACATACATACATACAGAAAAAAAATCTAAAAATCGTCAATTTAGTTTCAGTATCATGTATAGAGCCTCAACACGATATTTCTGAAAACAAAGTAAATTACTCCATGGCGGACCCCTACAGATTTATTATTAGTATTGATGATTGATAAGGTCAGATGTTTTTCTAAAGGCCTGGGGACCTTATAAAAAAAAACATATTTCGTTTATTAAGCAACTGTAGCTATACCAAAAGAAAGGACAGAGATATTAACTTTTATTGCTACAATTTCTTGTATTTATACGTCAAAAAAGCAAAACCTTGTACCTTTGGTGTAATAAAATGTAATGTTGTTAGGTGAAGCGAGGTATCGTTTGGCACAGGACGACTAAATCTCAGAGGGAAAGTAATTTCTGTGGAGGATTATGGCTTTATCCGTGAATGGGCATTAAAATAAGGTGGTCAACGCCCGGAATTTTGATATTTGCCCGCTAATTAAATGTTTATTCGCTCTTTAATGTTCACTTGTGTGTTTGTTCAGTTTATATTTACTATATTGCCAACGCCATTTCAACTGCGAATGAACACAAGCAAAGCGACTCTTTAGGGTTTAAATCAACTATTAAATGTTTGTTTTATTATAAGCTCGTGGGTATATTGTATATATTACCTATATGTAGTTACTCACATATGTTTGTATATATTGTCTAACATAATATTATATAATACTTAGCTTCTATAACTTCTATGAATTCATCATATATTATATCTGTCTGTTTCTACGTTAACTTCCTCTATACTCTATACCATATTGATACGGTTTCCACTAATAGAATTACCAAAAAAAGAATAGGCACCAAGTGTGTAAAAGTTACAGAAAAATATTGCATCCGTGTTAACTTAGTAAAATAAACCATTTTCTTTAACTTTATTATTTTGCTCTTAAGCTGTGGACAATAGTTCAACTCTTTATTATTTAGTGTTTACAATTTTTTGTATTGCTTTTATATCAACGCCATGCGTTAGTCTCGCAATAACTCATTAATGGCTAGACCGATTATAATTCAGTTTTCACTTTTAGAGACTAGGATAACAGGCGAAGCCATGAACGGGTCACTAGTCTACAACGCAAGTAAGACAGTATTCAAAATTTTCAAACATAAACAAGAGACATTTTCATTATTCCACCTTAGGTGGAGGTTTATCGCTTCACAAACTGAAATGAACCGCCTAAACAATATATTGGCCTGTAAAATCTTTACACTTTATAATCATGGTAGTAAAATAAATTCTCGAAAATATGGCTCATATAAAATGGCTTTTAAACTTATTGATATCGCGGCGGAATCAATTACAAAAACTGTACCATAAAATACTAACCGAAGAAATTAATTCGATTGGCAAAGCAATTACGTGCAGTCACGATACCTAGTGATTCATGACGTTCATTACAATATAAATCATCAGAGGCAGACGTGTGAATTTACATAGGGACTACAAGAATGCTGATAAACATGCAAATCAATATGGAGGACGATTAAGACCCTATCCCGTTTTTAACTAGAACGCACAATTTGTCTAGTTTACAAACTGTACTGTTTTGCAATTTTAATTATACGCGTATTCGAATGCAAGGCAATATTCTTCAAATCCACAGGACATTGCAATTCTATTTTATTTCAAACTAGCTGTTGCACGCGACTTCTTCCGCGAAACTTTATGAAATATAACCTATGTTACCGCTGATAACGTAGCTTTTTATATGTGAAAGAATTATTTAAATTGGTCCAGAAATCTTCTTTCTTTATTATTATTAGTATAGATGTAGCCAATGTAAAATCTATATCAAGTTTTGTTATATATCTATACGAATTCAAGTCCCGGACTATTTCTTCGCAAACATCTAACTAAACGATCGAACAGTTTTTGATACGATTTTCAATAAATTAAAAAGAGACAAACGAGGAGTTGTTGTGTTTTCGGTGAGTAAGGGATTCAAGTGTTAATTCCCCTATCCACATCTTCCTCAACCTTCCAAGGTTATGGAAACCTTTCATCTCAATGATAAAGGTGGCAATGCAGTAATGCACCTACCATTAAGTTGAACATCAGCCACCCTATAAAAAAAAACCAATAATAGGATATGGATTTCTCTATTTCAATAAAGGTATGGAAAAAATAAAAAAATTCACAATTTTGGAAATATATATTATACTAGTCTGCAATTTTTTTTACATACAAATCATTCCTGATTATCTCTCTATCCATAAGTGGAGACAGAATTAAAATCGGTCCAGCCGTTTGGGAAGATTTCAATGGCATACACACGCACAGATGAAATATATATAGAAATATATAATAAATTATATAATATTGTCCAAATATTAAACCTTTGGGTCGAATATCAAAATATTTGTTTAGGCATTTGTTGTGGTATACCCGATTGTCCCCTCTGGGATAATGAGCGTTCCTCCCTTCGTTGTTGCTTTATGAGTTTCTTCGGTAACATTTTTCTTAATAAATACTCGCTTTTTCTTATTTACTTTATCTGCATCGTGACATGTGAGTAACACGCAAAAGACAACTGCTTAACATTGAGTACTGCCATCACTAAGGATGAGAACTTTTCTCTAACCAATTCTTGAACGAGCTACCTATAGGTAGCTATAGATTGATTTATAAATCAATCATCAATCAATCAATACTAATAATATGTATGTTCCTCTATAACTCTTTAGCGAATTAACTGATTTTCATGAAACTTGGTAGGTAAACATTTAGACGTACATGACACAGGATACTTAGGCTACTTTTTTCTTTTTCAACGCGGACGAAGTCGCGGGCGCCAGCTAATTAATAATTATTATAAATTAACCCCCGACTTTCTATTAAGCTTAGCAATTGAGATTCCCGCAGACCACTTGATGCTTGCAGAAGACCTCCGTTAAATAATAACATAAGTGCTGTTATGTCTTGGTGAATAATTAAAAGATGCCAGATTGCCCATGCATTGCCCCATCTCTTCTTTACCCTCTTGCAGCACTTATGGCGTCGCTTGTGTTATAGGCGACGGTAGCCACTTACCATCAAGTGGACCGTAGCATAAAAAATGTGTCAAAATAGTTTAAAGAAACCGTTTGATTCCTTCCGTGCACACAGGACAATGAAAACAAAATATCTATACTAATATTACAAAGAGGAAAGATTTGATTGTTTGTTTGTTTATATAGAATAGGCTCCGAAACTACTGGACCGATTTGAAAAATTCTTTTACCATTAAAAGCCGACATTATCCGTGATGAACATAGGCTACTTTTTACCGCAGGAAAATGCTTCATTCCTACGGGAAATCTAAAATAAATACTTAGCGGCTTGGCCCTGGAGATAGCGGTAGATGGCGTTTTATACTTTTCTTCGCGGACGAATTCGCGAGCACCAGCTAGTTTTCTATAAAGAAAACAAAATACACGAGAAAACAGAACAGTTCACAAAGTTGGTAACATGAAATGTTCGAAGACGCCATTGCTCGCAACATCTCATTTGTGCGAAAAACAAGACAATGCTTTTAAGCGTTTCGTCTAATGCGGGAGGGTCCATGACTTATGTATTCGCGTTTTGTTGCATTAAGGGGTAAGGGGACTGTATGACTAACGTATATTTTTGTTTATTGTTTTCATTGAATATCATAAAAGTTTTTATGAATGTGAAAGTAATCTTGCAAATTTTTTTCTCTATCTTATCAATCAATATCATGAATCAAGAGTAATATTAAATATGTAAGTGTAGTAGGTAGTGTGTGTATGTATGTATTCCTCCATAACTCATAACTCTGATTTTCATGAAACTTGGTAGATAAACATTTAGACTTCAGGCATAGGCAGCATAGGATAAACATAGGATAGGCAACTTTTTTCTTTTTCAACGCGGACGAAGTCGCAGGCTCCAGCTAGATGTAAATAAGCGACAAGTTAAACTAAAAATAAGTATCACCTTAGTATTTGGTACTAAGGCCTTGGTAGATAAACATTTAGACGTACAGGACACAGGATAGGCTACTTTTTTCTTTTTCAACGCGGACGAAGTCGCGAGCGCCAGCTAGTTATTTTAATAAAAAATTTAAATCAAACCTGTGGTGTTGTTTGTATTTAGGCGACAGTACCACCTACTATCAAGTAAACCTTGTGTCTGTCTGTCGACCTTAACATAAAAAGATATAGACAGACTAAAGTAGGTAACAAAGCATCATAATAATTATCGAAGGAGCCTTTAAAAGCACGGCTTGGATTGACTTTCTTGTAGTTAAATACAAAAGAAACTGTTAGCTACTTTGTTACTGACTTCTCACTCAACAGTAGGTACACGAACAATGAATACTACTTTACCCATCAAAGGCCGATTACTGAAACAGTTTTTAAATAACCATTTTCTTTTAAAAGAAAAATATGTAAGTACAAAAGCACAAAAAGGCTACATTTGTATTCAATGATCGACTAAAATGCAATGTTTTAATCAGTAGTACTGGTTTCAGAAGTGTAAGAATATTGTAAGAATTTTGACGAGCCCATTGGACGAGTGGCAATGGTGCTTGCCTAACGTTTCAGGGGCCCCGGGTTCGATTCCCGGCGGGGTCAACTTTGGAAATTTTAATATAATTTTCAAAATTGACTCTGGTCTATTTGAAAAGTATAGGGCACACGTTTTTCAGTCATTTGGGTAGCCCGTCTGGCGGCAGTAACCACCCCTTACCAGAATACCACCGTGAAATAACAGCATATTATGTTCTGTTGTGTTTCGGCGAGTGAGTAAGGGATGCCAGAGCCCATTACCCCTTCTCTTCCTTATCCCTAATTCTTAATCATTGTATGGTCGGCAGCGCACTTGTAGCACTTATGGCGTTGCTTGTGTTATAGGTGACTGTAGCCACCTACCATCAAGTGGACCGTCAGCCTGTCTATCGACATTAACATTAAAAAAATATATATTTTTTAGTCAATTAGTTCAAACATTTTAAGTCAATCAAATAGTCCAATACAAACTGCGAGCGTTGCAGAGCAGATAACATGGGTTACATAACATGGAAGTTTCTTTGAAACTAAAATAAGTTCATGTCCTATCCCTACATCTTGTGTTTGCGTATGGGCTCTTTTTGTTTTTCCAAACAAAATCTATGTTAATGTGCGGAAAGAAATAGCAGCTCCGTTTTGATATATGAAGCGAAGTGATTATTCAAACACCATCCATCAAACACGGCGTAACACTATCCCCACTATGTCGCCAGCACGATTGTCACCATAAATCTCCCGCTCGGTTTCAGCAATAATTGCAACAATAAACTTCACGGGTGACATGCAAAATGTAATAAAAATACGTTGTACAGCTTTACGATATCAAAGGAATAGTTTATAACAGCGTTATACGTGACCTAATGCTACATTGTATTTCACATTGACACTACAATATCACGTTACGAGACTTGAAACAATAATCACAAATTTTGTAAATATTAAAGTAATAGTTACAAAGTCGTATCTTCAATCCAGAACATATCCCTTCCTGTAGGAAAAGGATAAGGATTTCCTGTAGGATAAGGAAGGGGTGGGATATGTAATCCCAATATCCCTTCCTTATCCCTTAGCCTTTAAATCTTCTATGGTCGACATCGCATTCTGCAGTACCTATGGCGTTGCTCGTGTGAAAGGTCTAGTGGACCGTCAGGACGTAAAAAAAATGTGTGTGTCAAACTCAGATACACGACTGGAGTTTACTCCTTACGAATATGAAATATAATTTTTCACAATTCAAACACGCCGTAAGAACAAAAATAATATTGTGTAGATGGCGCAATATCTCTGAAACTTGAGAGATATTCTAAAATATCAAAATATTCTGATTTTACTACAATAAATTCTCATACCACGAGCTTATAATATACTAGCTGGTGCCCGCGACTTCGTCCGCGTTGAACGTTGAAAGGTGTTTAGCTTACCCTATGTCCTTTCTGGTGTCCCAAACAACATGTATGCCAAATCTCATGGTTCAGTCGTTTTTGCGTGACAGCGTAACAAACAATCAAACTCACATTCGCATTTATAATATTATTAGTAAGGATGAAAATCGATTCTTATGGAGTAAACTCAAAAAAAGTTTTCATTTAAAAGTAAGTAATATAATATGTCGGCAGTGTTAGGTTATTCGCGTTCTCAAATAAATTGTCAGAGAAACACGAAGACCCACATACATTTAAAGCAATGTATGTCAAAGACAAATGTATGGAGAAATGCATTTCTCTTCGTTCAGCCTTTATTAAAATTCCCATTTGTTTGCGAATTTGCCAACTGTTTTTGTTTTCTACTTCAAGAGAGGTTTTGTTTCATTTAACGCCAGTCTAGGCTTCAGAATATAGGTCCTAGGGCATTGTTGTCTCGTCCCATTGTGATATTCAGTCTAGCGACAGTGAACCAGCTATTTTCTCATTCACTATTATACCGTGTTATTATACCCATTGTTGGCGGCACATACATATTGTCTTATTAACGGCCTAATGCGTCAGAAAAGCGTTGAATGTGGGGCCGCACTTAATGTCAACGTTGCATTTAATTGCAAGCTTACACTGAAATTTATTTCACCGAACATTCGTGTACATCATTATTTTATGTAGTTAGTAACACAAACATTTCAAAGTCTTCAACTTTCGAGGTATTTTCTCAACTTTTTGGAATGGAATCAAACTCTATTATATCAATTCTTATTAGAAAATAATTTGTTAAGAAAACGCTAAACTCTACAAGCTGTTATCTGTTACCAATTCGGCCATAAAATATGAGCGATATATATATATTTTCAAATATACATTGAAATCCGAGAAAGGTTTTCATGAAAAGAAATGTTTAAATTTACATCCGAATCATCCAAGGGATCATCTACATCTATACTAATAAATAAAATGGAGGCGTCTGTTTGTTATGTCAAAATAACTGCTTTTTACTAAATGTATAAAATTTATTTATTTTTAATTTTGTCTGTCTTTTTTAATGTTTGTGCCGGCTAATCTTCTAAAAGGCTGCAACAATTTTGACAAGACTTTCACTGACAGATAGCTGATGTCATAAGGTGTAATTTAGGCTACTTTTATTTTAGAAAAATAAAATAAAAATAATATATGAAAGCAGTATTCAGTAGCGCAGTCTAAAATAATTATAAGTAATAAAAATTTGGAAAAAATGCTTTGAGACGAGACGAAGTCGTGGGCAGTGGCTACTTTTTATATATTGTTTCTTCAAAGAATTGATGATAAAATTTTCGCTATCAAAATATGTTCTTGGGGCGTCGTAATTAACAAACCCTTATAATTTTCGACAACCTTTCTCCTTTGTTAGGGTATAGAAGTAAAACTTCTGTAGTCTAACGTTAGCGTGATAAACGAGGGCTACCAAATAAACCCGAAAAGCTTTCGCACAAATTCTTTTCAGAGAATTTTTCCGCTTATTATTTTTAACAGTTATTTCCCCCCTTGACCCGGTCCCTATCGTTAGTGGGCCGGCGCGACCCTCAGGTGCCATCCTTCATTAATCTTATTCCCCGCGCGGAACTCCAAGAATCTTAATTTGAAGTTTCGACGCTCCTCTTTATCAGAACTATGCGAAAAGAATTCTCCGTTGAGGAATTCATTAAAATAAAATTACGAGCGCGGACTGAACAACACTTCCTAATATTTTCATATTCAATAAAAGTTTTATTAACAACTCTTAATTTTTTTTTTGGCTATGCCCACTATAGACTAATTGTTAATCTGTACCGCATATAAATAGGCCTCGTCTGTCTGTACGTTCGCGATAATCTCAAAAACTACTGAACACATTTTAATACTGTCTTCACTATTGAAAAATTCATGTTATTGGAAAAATTTAAGGAAATATTAATGACAGTTTATATGTGTACATTTATCTTGTTTTGCGTTAGTCTCGCAAAAACTTGAGAATAGCTGGGACAATTTTATTCGGTTTTCACTTATGCGAAAAGGAATAAACGGGAAAGGTTTGTATACATATATTATGTATATAAAAAATTACCTCCAGATAAAGCCGGTAGCGGGTCATTCGTTATCATAGTGTTTATAACGTTTTATGGATCGATTCTCTAGATATATTATGTACATATAATGCACTTGACTCTAAAAAGTATACGTAGATATATATTTCAAAATAAATAATTCATCTTTCCCGGAACAAGTGTTTTCGAGATAAAAAGAATACCTAACTAATATCAAAGTGAGATCAGCACGGCGTAAACTTGCTAAGCCGGGAGAGTTAAGATATTTCTCTTCAGCTATACGAGGTTATTTCTGCAGTAGCATCAAACTGACCTCTGACTGAAGGTGCACAACCATGTCTGAGAGTAACTTCGGCCAGTGCACAAACCGTAACGTCTTAATGAAGTTTTCAAGTTTGTCTGAGCCGGGCACTACTTTACGATACTTATAGCGTATATAATAAGCTTTTAAGTCCCCTGGTGAATTCTTGGGAAGTTCTAATTGTGGCTAGTATATGGGAGGAGGTCGGGGGTGAGTCTAATGCTTTTGACGTAAATATATAATTATTTAAACTAGCTGGTGCCCGCGACTTCGTACGCGATGGTAAATTAAAAATACGATATATAAAAGCAATTGTAACGCTTGTTGACGCCTTGTTGCTATAACACATTGGCCAAGCGTTAGTTACAGTTTTATATTTTAGATAATCCCTCGGGAACAGTAGTATTTCAATTCGAACCAGAAGTTCCTGAGATTACCGCGTACAACCAAACAAACAAACTCTTCAGCTTTATATAATAGTATAGATTAGTATTCAATATTACAAAAGCGATAGTTCGTTTTCGTGTAAAGGAAATACATGCTTACCATTGCCCTAAAACTACTCGGCTAAGCAATTTCTCAGTATTATTGGGTAATATCGTTAAAATTTTATTAGTTCCACTTATAATAATGCGATATTTATGACGTAGGAGAAAAGCCCCCTGAAGTTTATTGTTTCATGCTTGAGGGAAAACTATGAATATACTGTGCAAATTTATAACAGTTGTAAAGTAAATAGTGACCCTAAAGCGAATGCAGGTACAGTACAATAATTGTTATTCGCCATTTTATTGCTGGCTGTTTAAATTGCATATGCCTATATAGATTAGCGTTTAAATTTATTAAAAATTTAAAGAGAAACTGTATCAAACATTATACTTTGTTATTTAAATATTGTCAAGCTTTCATTATAATACATTTCAGTAATCTTTTTTTGTTGTTTCTAAACATAAAGTACATTTACATACTAGGGATAGATGGAAGAAAAATTTCCACCGATCTCTACTAATGGGAATACTTTAATAATGGAATGGGCGTTAATTGTGATCTTTATTATACCATTTAAAATAATCTACACTAATATTATAAAGAGGAAAGATTTGATTTTTTGTTTGTTTGTATAGAATAGGTTCCGAAACTACGGACCGATTTGAAAAATTCATTTACCATTAGAAGCCGACATTATCTGTGATGAACATAGGATACTTTTTACCGCGGGAAAATGCTTCATTCCTACGGGAAATCTAAAATAAAAGTAAATACTAGCGGCTTGGCCCGGGAGATAGCGCCATCTATCCAAATCAGGTGAAACCTCGCAGAGATATATTATTTCGATGGGTGAAACGACTAACATGACAACTGCTTGGTGATATTCCACGGTAGATGGCGTTTTATACTTTTCAACGCGGACGAAGTCGCGAGCACCAGCTAGTAAATAATAAGCGTTTAGGGCCCTTGGCACCACCGGCATGAACCATTGGTCGTGCAAAAATATACCACCCAACGGATTGTGATACGCTAATGTAAGGTTTACGTATTTAATTTGCATAAAAAATTACATAGTAACCAGAAGTTTTTGAGTTTATTCATTACAAACAAAAATAAAAAAGTACAAATCTTTTCTCTTTACAATATTAGTTAGATACGTCGAATAGTTTTCCAAAGATATAGGATCTCTGTATTGTAATACATTTGTTGTACACATATGAACTCGTTAATGCTACATTAGACATGATTTAGTGGTCAAATGTCATTGAAATATATCATCATTACCATAATTGTAACCACAACTATAGGTAATTACTCAATTAATTTGTCTATACTGATGGGGTTGTCATAGTTTGTATGTATAGGTACAGTTGCACATAATTATATGTTTACTATAAGCTTTTATAGCTTCTTATGTTATAAAGTGGCGAGTCATTTGCATAATATTAACATGAAAATTTTTAAGCGCCAAAGGACTAGACTATCATTTCATACATAACTTTTAAAGTCATATTCTAATTAAATATTAATTTTTATTATGGTAATTTACATTGATTAATTTGATAGAAAATTGATATGTATTTATTAAAAGCTAACTGAACCAAGCCACATTTCTGGACTTGGTTTTTAATTATTAAAACGACAACTTTTATTTGAAGTGTATGTAATGTATGAAGTCGTAATTACAAACTGACACATCAATTTTATTTATTAGTATAATCCATGATTAGTATAAATTATAGTCGTTACAGAATTATAACTAATCAATACTAATAATAAATCTGTAAGGGTTGGTCATGGAGTAAGTTACTTTGTTTTCAGAGATATAGTATTTATAGGACATGATACTGAAACTAAATTGACCATTTTTACAATTTTTTTCTGTATGTATGTATGTTCCTCCATTTTCATGAAACTTAGTAGATAAACATTTAGACGTACAGGACAGGATAGGCTACTTTTTTCTTTTCCAACGCGGACGACTTCGCGGGCGCCACCTAAACAAATTTATATATTTATGAAATATATTTCAAATAACAAAGATTATATCCTGAGAAACCTGTTGACACTGTATTAACAAAAATCCTCCAAATAATCGTCAGATTATGAATCAGCACAATCAGGAATGTAAGCTGAACCGTCTGTATGAAAATCTGACGCGCTCGAGTATTTAAAAAATTGCGAATTTTATTTCACTTTCAAAAAGCTGCCACGAGCTTGCGTCACATCAAATCGAAAGTCTTTTAATTGGGAGCTCAATTTGGGTTCTGAATATCTGACGCGCTAGAATAGGATTTATATTTTTTCCATTTTTAGTCCTTCCATACGGCCGCCACTTTCTAAATCGGCAGATTAACATGTATCCGTTATCAGATACATCTTAATCTGCCGCTCTGTACATACATTACCAATTCTGACGCTCTCGAGTAAATCCCAAAATCCCCTCTTAGGTTCCTTTACTATTACAGAATCACATGGCTGAGACCAGATTATCGATCAGTCGGTCGCAACTCCGATCAGCCATTTATCAGTTGGCCAATTAATGGATTCGGTTGCCAGATGGTCTAACGTACCAATCCGAACTCACTATGCGATCGTCTGATCGACTGGTCGCCTCTTCTGTCTGTAGCAGGTAAATAAAACAGTTAGAGCGGAGCTCCGCTATGTGGGTCAATGTCATACTCATCAATCACAGACCGTTGTAAAAACTGGACCGGGCCGGCGGAGCTCTTCATACCAAAACCAATATATCACCCGCCAACTCATCAGTTGAACTTGGCAACAATATATTCACTCTCAGTATCGGGTGATTTTATTTGCTTATTTAGACAAATAGCCCATTAAATGGGATAACCCCCATGTATACGTGTATATACATAACACCTATCTTGTGTGACATCAACAGATCAATTGAGAAGTCTTATCACACAAATAAGGTCTCAGAAACAAATAAAACACTTACCTTCGTTATACAGTAAAAAGTAAGGGAACAACAGGCTCTGGGAAAATGGGAAAGGTGTGTACAGTGCAAAAATCGTTTTTGAAATTTTAAGATTCCTGTGTTATCAATCGTTGTTTCGTAGTTAGAAGTGTTCATGCATAATTTCAGCCATTTAAATTAAAGAACTATAAATTAATATATAATATAAATGTGGCGCATTAGGTTTGAATTTTAGAAAAAAAAATTTGGCTTACAAACAGAACTTTCTTTACGCCATGTTTACGGCTATATAGCAATATAGCCGTAAACACGCCGTAGATAGCAGCAACGCTATCTTTACTATAATATTAATACTTAAAATACATCGATTAACGATACTAGAGATGTAAAAATTTTTTTGCTTGTTTCGCACCACCCTAATGTACATTTAGTATAATGTACACTGGGGTAACCTACCATTTTTGCAAATCGAAAAGTATCCTATAATAGTCCAGCTAATAAACTATATCTGTGCCCTATTTCATCCAAATCCATACATTCAAACTTTAGCATTTATAATATATGATCAAACGAACTTCTCAAGTGAAGTTCGATCAATATAATATGAGTGGTTTCATTTGAAGATACAAATTAACAGGTAGTCCTTTGACCTACAAGGCAACACTCGCACGCTTTAAGAATTTTATATTTATTTATTTATTTAGTATCGATTATTTTTAACTCGATTATAAAATGAGTATTTTACCTCCCTACTATATAGGTGTGACGCCATGACAGTTCATTCTTTTAAAGTAACGATTTAATTTCACTCTTCCCGTATTTTACAAAACTGGGATTCGGGCGGGTGGGTGATTTGTATCTTCAAATGAAACCACTCATATTATATTGATCGAACTTCACTTGAGAAGTTCGTTTGATCATATATAATATTTCGTGGTTTCATTTTCGATACAAATTAACAGGTAGATGTTTAGAGATTGAGTTTTGTCAGTATTTATCGTGAATTTATATGTAGACGATAAATGAAATACGAAGTAAGAGTGAAAAATCAATTTAAACTTAATAATTTAAGTTATTTCAATACAATTGAAAATAATTTAAGTTATTTCAATACAATTGAAAACAATTTAAGTTATTTAAATATTAAATTTAATTTTAATATTAAGTTATTTATTTCAATACAATTGATCATCAAACGAAGATTAAGTTTATTCTGATTAATTATTTATTATTGGACGGCAAACAAACTGATTTTGCAAAATTTGAGTCCTATATGAGGAGTCTATGATAAAATTTGGCAAAAGTTTGGAACGATGTAGTCCGGCCCTCAGTTTTGCAGATCACGTGATCACGTAGGCTGGTCGCGCGCGCAGCCGACTGTGCGCGTCGAACACCGCCACCTCGATAGCGCTCACGCACAACGTCTGTTGATCTATCTGCTTATACTCTGCGTTGTCGCGCCCCGTAGGGACGCTTCACATTGATTAAGAGATGATCAAGTACTCGAAGGTCTCGAGTCATAGACATGTAGTTAGCAATCGTTGTGGCCGGACAAATCGCAATATTTTCGCGGAAAAAAGGCAAAAACAAAACTGGCTGATCTCGTCCTATCCCTGAAGCTTTAATCATATCTGATATTACAATCTCATCTTTATTAGTTTTTATTTTAACGTCATCTGTTTTAATCAATGAAACGTTTGGACTCTCTGTGCCGTACTTAAAGGCCAGTAAAATGACTAGTCTTTTTTTTTTTTTTTTTGTTAGTTTCACTCAACTTGATTAGTATTAGGAACCCAGTCTGAAATATGATCTAGCACTAGTTGGGGTCGCAAGGACTCTCTTCATTAGCCTTTTGATACAATCATCCGAGTTTAGATTATTGCGAAGGATTTACGGGGCTGTACGGTGACTATTAAGCGTACTTTCAAACAATTATACTAATATTAATATATCTGTAGCTAATATACCTGTAGCTTTATTTTTAATAATCTTTGGTATGCAGTTTTATAACAAAGCAAAAAGGGTAAAACTTTAAGAATTTCTCACTCCAGCTTATTGTATCCACACTATAATTAACTCTGCGTGATTCTTCATCAGCCTCGATAAAGTCCTTCGTATTTATATACGAGGCAAATATCCACAGCTGTCTCGACTCGCATCGTTGCTAAGTATCACGAGACAGTGTGTTCCAATGCTGGAATTGCTTACCGCCCATGCGGTTTATATGTGTAACTAAAGGCTGTAGTGTGTTGTCTACGCGGAGTAAAAAAGCACAAATAGACTTATCTTTTACAAAACATTTAACAGTCCAGAATATAGACAACTGTTCTTAATAATTAATATGGAACTGTAGTTCACTCTCTTTCCAAGAACCGTTTACCTTGGAACCATTACATGCGACGCATCAGTGTAAATTTACGTAGCACTATTATTATTATTATTTTTTTATAATTTTTTCTTTTTAATTATTATTTTTTATAATATTTTTATTTATTTTTTATTATTATTATTTTTTTTTTTATATATATATATATAAGAATATAGCCTTTCTATTATGTAAATATCCACCAGTGAATGTCGTTTAAGATAATTTGAACTGTACAGATTATCTTATTTCGTTTATCTAAGAGTAACGAAACGGTCATTTGATTGGTATCATATATAGATCCTAAAAATTTGCATACTTGTGGCTGTATTTGACTTGTGTCGAAATTTATTACGAAACCCAATCAAACAATGCTATCGTCTCTTGAGCATTACGAAGGCATCTAACATAACTCTTAGCTAAGCAACAAATGTCGTCAAGATAGCAGACCGATTTGCGACCACGACCTCGTTTGCGACCTGGGTGCTGTCCCTAGGTCGTAACATAAAGCACTAAACTTGTACGTTATAGTTTTCTTTGAATTTGGTGTGATGTACTGGAATCGAAGGTATTTCCGAGATTCTATATTGATCTTTGGTATAAGTAAGTATGACTCCTTTAAGTTAATAGTTGCTATAAACCACTTGTTTTGTAATAATTTGCAGGCAGTCCGATAACCCAACATTTTGAAATGGGTCTTTGGTATACTGAAAACGATTTAATAATTTTATAGATACAAAATACACCTTATAGAACCATTAGTTTAGGCTTAGGAGCTAAAATTGTGTTTGAAATAAACCGATCTTTACATTGATCGACTTGTGAAATAGCATCTAGTTTAAGTAAATTAGCCATGTACATTTCATGCTGTTCTCTTGACCACAATAGACGCGGTACATTTGATTGATGCGGCTTGGTTATAAACGGAAAAGGTACTCCATTCAGAACCCAGCTAAGGATATTAACATTAACTGTAATGAATAGAAATGATCAACAATTATAGAAAAATTTAATGCGACCCGCATGTACCTGTATTAAGGACGTGGTGGGGCACGTGACATGCTCCGGTACGCATTGGGTTGTGCCAAAAGCTGTTGTTGCTGGTCGGCATGATGACGTGGGCTGTGACGTGGGTAACTTCCTGTGGCCTCCTCGCCCCCCCCCCCCCCCCCCTTTTTTGTTGAGTATCGAGAAGACCCGGTCCAGTTTCCCTGGAATGGTTGACTGGCCGCACTTGTGCTGGGAGCAACAGGATAAGACCTCGGCGGAGGTACTGTCTTTTGATCTGCAGTCTCTGCTTGTCCATAGTCTTACAAGCTTAAATTAAATAGCCGAATACAAGCCGAACAACGTTTTGTCACGTTCACTTTCTTGAATGAGGTTCAAAAGGGTTTACGATAGCCCTGGTGTGATCATTTTGATCCTAGCCTGGGTTTCATGATGATGCATATCATACAGAGTGCGACAACCGTCACTGAGCATTTTGATTGCATATATTTTTATTGTCGCTTGTCAACAATGTCGACATACTTAGCCCAGCTGATAGTGCTGATCTCTGCGCTAAGTTGTTGTTGCATGCAGTTTTTTGTTTTTTTTGTTTTTTTTTTTTTGTATTGTGTTTACTCATTGCCGGTGACGTAGTGGCAATTAATAGCATGTTCGCAAAAAGCAGGTAATGGCACCGCTGTATCCCGATCAGGCTTGGTTGGTGCACTGTCAAAGTTTCGTCTTCTAAAGGTCAATGACCCGTAGGTTATGTAAGTCAAAATTTAAATGACAATAAACAGGAATAATAGTTCATAACTTGAATCTGTCACCTGCATAAAAACATGAATAGTTACGCCTTGTTCACTTTTGAATCTATGGCGGCTAGGTTGCATAATTTTGCCGGGTTGTATGGCCAAAATTAGAATAGTTCATAACTTGAATCTATAACGTGCATAAAGAAAACATAGATAGTTACGCCTTGTTCATTTTGAAGCTATGGCGGGTAGGTTGCATAATGTTGCCGGGTTCTAATAAGAATCTATGGCAAAATTGAAATAGTTCATAATATCTTGAATCTATGACTTGCATAAAAACACGAATTTTTACGCCTTGTTCATTTTTGAATCTATGGCGAGTAGATTGCATACTTTGCCGTGTTCTAATTAGAATCTATGGCAAATTAGAATAGTTCATAACTTGAATCAATAGTCTGCATAAAAAACCTGAATACCTACGCCTTGTTCATTTTTGAACCAATGGCTGGTATGTTATATTTTGCCGCGTTCTAATAGAATCTATGGCAAATTAGAATAGTTCATAACTTGAATCAATAGTCTGCATAAAAACCTGAATAGCTGCGCCTTGTTCATTTTTGAACCAATGGCGGATAAGTTGCATAGTTTTACCGGGTTTTAATTAGAAATTCTAATTTAGAATTTATTTCAAATCACAGAACAAAAGTAACAAAAGGTACTTTCAAATCGAACAGTATTTGTACGATTTTGTAGCGAAAATATGATTTTGGCATTGAATTAGTATATCTCTGCTAGCAATTTAGGATACACCACTTACCCAGTGCCGCATTAGCTGCGTAGCAAAATAGCAATTGCTAAGGTAAGCTAAGCTAAGCAATAAAGCGCATTGGGGCCCCCGTGTACCAGATTTCAGTATCCAAATTTTCAATATTTTGAAATGAACATTTCAGGAAAATATGTTCAAATGCAATTCTTTTTATGTACTTAAAAGTTTAAATCTTTATATTATATTAAGGAATTAAGGAAAATTAGAGAAATTACTTTCATTTTAACATTCAAAATCCACGTAATTCCTTAAACTGGAGATCCTTACACAAACCATAGGCCACTTGACAATTTGCTACGGGTTCCGCGCATATTAATCCAGCACTGCGCTTACCTTGAACATTTTTTATATTTTCTTCCTCTGAAGACGATAATGGAACTAAACGCCGACGTTTTCGTCTATGTTTATCTCTCAATTCATCAATTTTTTGCAAATAACACTTAATCTTCTCGTCGAACGAACTTTTAGACATCGTGAAAGTTGAAAAATCACAATAGTTTTACTTTTTTAACAACTCGAAGGTAGGAGAGCGTGCTCTCGTTGCCTCGCACGGAAAAAGAATGAACTGTCATGGCGTCACACCTATATAGTAGGGAGGTAAAATACTCATTTTATAATCGAGTTAAAAATAATCGATACTAAATAAATAAATAAATATAAAATTCTTAAAGCGTGCGAGTGTTGCCTTGTAGGTCAAAGGACTACCTGTTAATTTGTATCGAAAATGAAACCACGAAATATTATATTAATAGACATATTATATAAATGCAGTTTTCTCGTGACTTGTACGATAGATAGAAATTACTTGAAGCATCAAGGACTTGATGTTGAATTATGTGGCGGTGAAACTCATTAGCTGGTGTTAGAGTTAACATCATAAGTTATTAAGTAATGTGAACATACTCATAATTATGGTAGTTATTGAAGACTAATTGGTCGTGCTTGCCTGTGACGTTGTGTCCTAGAAATAGTAATACGTTGCACGAAGATTGATTGATGAGATTATTGTGTTTTGTGTTCCCGCTTTTTGGATTAGGATAGTAGATAATAGTTTCCGTAATTAATTATTCTACACAATTGTAATTTGTAACACACTGTAACTTCTCTACACATAAAAATCTTGAGTGTACGCTTCATAAACTCGAGAATGGGTAGACCAATCTTAATTCAATCTTCACATATGGAAAAAGGGATAAACAGAACAGGTTTTTACTGTCTAATTTCACATACATATAGCATACTTTAATATTTTTATTTATGTTGTTTTTACACAACATCCAAGGAATTTATTTCAACATTTCCAATTCCCAAAATCACAGAAGTATGTATTAGTAGTCTGTGTATAATATAATGTCCTTTCAATACATTAAAATTTACACAATAATCTAATCTTGCAAATAGCTTTCTGATAATGTATTTTTTATCACAAGAATATTATAATTTAAAAATTATATGTACTTTTAAGGGTTTTTATCTCTATAATTCAAAAATTTGGCAAACTATCCATACATCGTCATCTCATTCAGTCACATTTGTCGTCAAGGGGGTTCAAGTAAGAAATTGGATTAGTAACCTAATTCCATGATTGATGCTAAACCACCCTCCCACGTTGCATGCATAGTCATAGTCGCAGTAAGTCGCATAATTTTAGATCATAGAACCTAACTTTAGGTTAACTGGAAATGGCATATTCAGCGCCCCTTTCACCATCTGTCAAGTAGGCTAACTGTCATTTAAAGTCACCGGTAACAGGGGATAATGGAGCTGATATACCTTCGTTTGTAAGGTAAAAGTCCCAAACATTGCAAAGAAAATAATGAAAAAAATTCGCCTATCATTTCATAAATATATAATGAAATATATATTTATGAAATGATAGGCGAATTTTTTCGTCAAGAAACACAAGTATTTGTTCATAAAAGATTCAAGTAGCAGCAGATATCCAGATAGACTGATAGTGAAGGAGACAATCAAATTGGCAAAATTTAGAAAAAGTTGCGTATATATGAGCTTCAAGCTATTTAATAAGGTCCCTATTAATATAAAGTTATACACTTGGCTTGCTGCACAGAACTTCTATGACGTCAATGAATTTATGGATCGAAGATTTTGAAAAAGTAATTAGTTTAAGCATTAGCGTAATATATAAATTTATGTTTATATAGCTATTTTAAAATATTTGCATTCCCTTATAGGGTGGAATGTAGTGAGCATTATTGTGAATATAACCAAAACCATTGTAACCTAAGTTCAACGAATAAATAAATTATTATTATTATAATAATTATTATTATTATCGAATGATGCAGTAAACCGTGTGCATAATTCCATAAAACAGAAAATTATTTCTAAAAGTAATTAATCAACACTATATTTGTAGTTGATGAAAGAGGCCCTTTCCATAAATGTGAAAGTAACGCTGTTACCTGAATACTGCCTAGTGCCCGCAGCCCAGTGGTCAGTAATATGACAGTCAATATTGTTATAAATCTTAGTGTAATAAAATATACAGAGAATAATTGCGTAAACTATTATGTTGATTCATAGAGTCAGAAGTAAATGGCGAGTAGGTATGTTTTGCGGACTTCCAGTTATATTTTATTATTTATTTGGTGCCGACTGAGCTGGGGCGTCAAAACCGGCGTGCGGTTAATATTTCACAGGGCCGACGTTAAGTCGACGGAGATTTATGGAGCGGCAATAGCCTGTGTTCTACAATTAACTAGCTTCGAAACGCGGGATCGCTTGTTCTGGCCCTTCACGATGTTTCCGTCCTCCGGCCAATTAGATTTGTAATAAACGTCAGATTATTAGTCTAAAGAAAATCTTCTGTATTTTAGGAATTCTCCTACGTTTCCCCAAAAATTACTTTTCTAATGTCTTGATCCTTTCTTTATGTATATTAGAAATAAATACGGCCCTTTACATTGAATATAAAAATGTGTTGCTAGGATTGTATCAATATTTTTTTATGTTAAATCAAGTAAAATTTATCTGATTTAACGTTACCTGTCTGAAACATGAGGCTTGTTTAAAAACATGAAACATATTAAAGTCGTTTTAACATGTTTCATGTTTACCACTGCCTTTGAAATATAAAAGAAATTATCAAATTACTATTAGAGCAAATCACGATTATAATGAATTTTGTGGAAAATCCAATATCCGCCCCTGGTTTTTTTTTTCTAAGGATCAACAATATTTGACTTTCCTCTCATAGATCATATCGGTATATTGTTCCAAGCCCATCTTCCTTCCTGTTTTAGGGTTAAACAACCACAATTCATTTGACAAGCGCGTCATTGTGTTGCCACATTGTGATGTAATGTCACATACATCGCCTAGCCCGTAGATTACTGCAGTCTCTTGCACAATATTAACCACAACGGACGGCCAGCCGCACGGTTAAATTACAATGCGGTATTGTCACTATTCCAGCCTCGGATTACATTGATGGTGCAACAGAGCTTGACCATAATAAAATAATATTTGGCCATAAATGGCTCATAATGATCTCTTTAATCTAATTGACAAAATTTAAAAATAAACATTTTCTTTGGTTCTTTAGACAATGATTCATCTATGTTGATATAGTGTCTCTAAATCCAGAACAGTATCAAAAATATCGTTGAATGTGATCCTGTCACATTAAGAGCATAATATTATCTCATTAATGACCATAAATAAACAGCCATCTGCTAGAATTTCGTCGCCTAAAAACCTCCGTTTCAAGCAGTTGAATATGGCGAAAAATATTATTTTTGTCTTAGCCAAAAATAAAGATTCAATAAAGATTCATATCTTCCATATTCAGATCAACTTCAACCCTGCTGAAAACTGCATTTTAGCATAGAATTAATCTCTAAATATTTTGTGAATTCTTGCCTATATCAAAAATAAAATCAACATCTGAAAAGTAAGATATAAAAACATGAAATAATTACTAAAGCGTCCAAAAAATATTGGTGCATTTTTCATAAAATACCCTCTAAATAAATCTGTCATGTTTCGAGATTTGTGACGGCGTTCTATTCGTGAAATCGTTCTAAATGCAAAATCGTTTGTTGCCAGTTTTTCCTATTCCATTACGACGATAAACTTCTTAACCCTTGTTGACGTAGGGTGAATAACCTACGTTGACAGTTGTAAGGGGTCCTGCTAAAACTTTCCCCCTAACCGCTTATTGACCTGTTACCCTACGAAGAATGCATTTGCAAGGTATGATATATTGATAAAAAGATATTCTGATGGAAATTCGAAAACTGGCTGTAAAGAAATAAAATTTCGCGCTAAGCAGGGGAGAGAGTGAATGGTATAAATCATTTGGATCAACAAAGCTTTTCCGAAACATTCAAACGTTACTTAGTTACTTTTCCTTCGTCATCGGAGTTTAATACAACAAAAGTTGAATATTTTCCAAATATAATATCTATTTATGAAAATTATTAAACTTTAAACTTTCACTACTGTCTCTATAAACATGCTCAGCAGCGCACTTGCAACACCTGCTGCTTATATTATAGGCAACGGTAGCCAACTACCATCAAGTGGACCGTCAGCTTGCTTGTCGAATTTAACATAAAAAATATACTTCCACCTACGAATAATTTATTCGTAGACTTCCACTTAACAAAATTTTGAATTCTCTGAAGCAGAAATCCGCTTCTGTTAAGTATTCATAGCTAATGTACTTGGCTAATTTTGTCATATCTTAAACCATTGGAATAATCTAGTTAATTGTGAAGACCTTATTTTATATAATCTTAGCAGCCAAAACGTTCTCTGTGAACTATGGCTTCCATCGTGCACATTTTCCAATTTATTGAAGAAAATAAAACCTATTAATAGAAACCTACTGTTCCATATTATTATTGTCGAGACGAGATTGTACGATGTAGAAATTACAGTAGTTGCAACAGTTAGTGCGGTCTCTTGACCCATTTCGAGGATCAGATGTACTGTTACTTCAAATTCCGAGACGGAATGAAATAGGCTACAACTCACAGAATAGGTGCAAGACGCAATTATATATTATATAAGTAAGTAAGTAACCTAATAACTTTCGCCAAACTTATATTACCTTACCATTAAATAAATTTTAGTGTTTTAAGCGCTTTAAAACATCCTTTATAATGAGCACTGCCTAGGTTCGGAACTCCCTGCCAGCGTCTATGTTTCCGAGCTCATATAATTATCATCATCAATCAATACTAATAATAAATCTGTAAGTGTAGGTATTGTATGTTCCTCCATAACTCTTAAACGAATTAACTGATTTTCATGAAAGTACAGGACGCATGCCACTTTTTCAACGCGGACAAAGTTGTGGGCGCCAGCTATTGTAATATAAATCCTTTCAAACTTCGAGTGAATAAGCATCTTCTAGGTGAGGTCACTTCATAATGGGCCTCATCTTCGCTACACGTATGGACGCTGACCAGAAGATGCGTATTAGATAATAACACACGTGTGATTTTAAAAATATAAAAACATATTAATCTAACAATAAAGGGGAACATTATTAGGTGTCCTATGTTTAACAATTATGAATATGTATCTGATAGAACGGAATAAATAAATGTTATAAAAGTAACTGTGTCTGAAAGTTTTCTTTTCTTCTCAACCGAACTGAAATTTTGCATACACGTTGTCAGGTATACCGGAAAGAACATAAGAGTACCGTTTATTCCCACGGGGTCATCTAACATTTGGAACCCAAACGCCTCTCAAAAGTGTAATTAATAGCAATAAAGAAGTCAGACGTTATATTACTTCTGTTTTATTTGTAAGTAGACGAAGTCACAAGCACCAGCTAGTTACAAATAGTATTGATAATTCGCTACATTTAGCGTTGAAATACTATCAGTAAGAGCAGTTAGCAGTCAGAGGTCCGCTCTCAGAAGTGAGTTCCTAAGTGTTTAGTTGTGAGTCAGCTTGCATACTGCCATTTGGTAGCTCGTTACTCTACCCGCTTGACATGTGCTCTAACTTCAGTTTGTACAACTAAGCGTTTACTATAATGTGCTGGCTGTTGAGTTAATGTTGCTTTCGTGTACCAACGGATGTGCTGTTAATACTGCTGCAACATCGCTACTAGAAACACTGGGCATGTTATTCTAATGATATAATGCGGTGAACGCCGAGAGAAGACCTGCAGATCTACCCAATTCGTATCTCGTATCAATCTCGTACATTGTTAAATATTTTGAAAATATTTACACTGTCTTTTTTGATAATATAAGAAAATATTTTAACGCATATCAAGAAAGTTGTTACTTTCGAAAACTTTTGTTGCTATACTATTTGCCTTAATAGAAATAAGGGACAATAACAGACAATAATCAGTAGAAAATCACTAGTTTCGACACTAGAACCCTGCACTAAAACAGGCCTAATTAGCTATGCCGACTCTGATAACTCTGACAATCCTCACTTAATCTTGCCCCTAAGCAGCACATGTGCTGTTATTTCGCGGTGGTTTTGTAAGGCAGTGAGTGCGAGTTTCCTCTATAACAGATTCCTAAAATACCAAATGACTATTACCAGATTTTTTGTATATCCTGATCCACAATACCAGAAATAAAGTAAGAAAATAAAACAAAATAGGATTTTGACAAACAGGTAAAAGGCTTTTGAAATTTCCCCTAAAAGCTAGTAAGCCTGAAACCCAAATTAAAATTGTTACAGTCAATTTGAAGTGGCGTGCTAAAATTGACATTTTTATCATCTGCACGCATACAAATAAAGGTCGTAAAATCCAATGTCCGTTGTTTTTTTTTTCTATTTACAGATAGAATAGTAAATAAACAAAGTTACTTTGTTAGTTCTGTAACTACTTAGACTTTTCATTGGACTACACTAAAAGCACTCGTGTAAATAACGAGTTTCGCTCCAGCTAGAAACCTCGCCCCACAAAGCGAGCTTAGAAGACAGTAGCAAAACGCAAAAATAAGAAATATTTTCACACTATCTAATATTTGAGTCAGCTAAAAAACTGAAAAGCATAAAATAATCTTATTATTTTACCTAAGTAATTTTGAGTCGCCGCCGCGCATCATGACTCTTTACTTAATTTTTGCTTGTTTGGCGCCGACTCAATTACTTAGGTAAAATAATAAGATAAAATATATGCTTTTCAGTCTTTTCGGCGGTTTTATTTTTTGTTAAAAACTTTATTTTATATTTTTTTGGCTTTAATCTAATATTTACTACATGCTTAATTTTTAATTTTCCTACCCTTAGGGTTTTTTTCCAAATTTATACGAGACCAACTTCGAGGTGTACCCTATCCATTAAAAAAAGAATTATCAAAATCGGACTACTCTGTAAAAAGTTATGCGTGGTTATACGCTACAATCGGTGAGTGAACAATCAATCATCCCCTGTTTTCCTACCCTTAAGATTGAAATTTATTTTCCAAATTAAAATGGGACCCCCTTGGGGGTGCACCCTTTCAAATAAAAAAAGAATTATCAAAATCGGACCACCCTGTCAAAAGTTATGTTATGTCAAAGTTTATCATACATAAAAAAATAAATATATATACGCGTCGAATTGAGAACCTCCTTTGTTTTTGTTTTTTCGTTTTCGTCGGTTGAAAACAGACGGTCTATCTGATGTGCTGGTATGTGCATAAGCTACAAGTGCGCAGTCGACCTTAGTAAAATCCCACAGAACTGCACAGACGCACAGACGCTTTTATTTCACTGTGGTCTTCTGTAAAGTAACCACTTTAGAACCAGTAACTACTGTCTTTAGAACCGGTTAGCTCGTCGGAGCTACTCATACGCTACTCAGACGAGCTCAAACGACTATGTACAAATGATTAAACGTCTTCCATTGTTATAATATTTCCTAATTTTATGCTTATTAATTAATAACCACTTTTAAGTGTACACAAAACAAATAGTCTACCTACACTGTAATCGTACACTGTCTTCTTATATACTGTGCTGACTCGTACTAGTCGTATCGTACCTTTAGTTGGACCTGCAAATGGCACACTTTTTAATTTTAAAATGCTCTTCGCCTGATTGGTCTGTAACAACTACTGCACTAGGGTTTGCAATATATCCTAGCAACAATTTATTTGTTATCACAAACTAAATAATGTAAACTGCCACAGAATTTCAAGCTGGTGTTAGTTCTATATAAGACATGTTCTTGTCCAAAATTCCTCGAGAGTACTAAGGACCTTAAAACAAATGAGCAGTTGATTTCCTACGACAGAAATTATGTCAATTCTATTTTATATAATTGAAAATTCATTTATTTTCTTTAAAGTTTAAAGTAGCTTAAAGCCAAAAGATGAATTACAAAAGTAAAAGATGCCAAGTAAAAGATGCTTGCTAGCTAGAATTTTAAGATTTACCGATTTTTATAATTACCTACACCTGACAGGAAAAACCTGTCAGTAGCAGAAAGTCCATCAATTTTTACCTTTACTCTATCTAAAATTCGGGCGCCTACAAATAAAGGTAAGTCCAAAAATACACGGTTCGAGGAATGATATTTAAAAATAGCATTTCAAAAGTGAAAGAACGATAATCAACAAGTGGTAACACCAAAATAATCAACAGGTGTTCAAGATATTTTTAGAGAAGTCGAAAAGAAAATAGGCAATAAATTCAACGAGTTCAGTGAAGTTGAACAAGCATCGAACTGGATAAGTGAGAAGAAGTGTTTTAAAAACGACCATGCCTTTAATTCAATAGATTTCTAAATATACTATCGTCTGATTGCCGAAACGTGTGTCCGTAAGTATAATACCGTCTCATAAAACATAACAAGCTTATAAAACCGCTACATAATCGCGAAGAGTCCCCAGCGGAGGGTCCCATAGGAATCATTCTACGTGGCTCGCCCCGAAAATTACTCGCCCTACGTAATTTGAGCTTTTTTCCTTTGTTATTCTTTAAGGCCCTCCGAGATGCGCGACGTTATGATCTCATTTTGAGTTATGAGAAAAAACTCTTAGGAGGTTCCGGCTCGAAATCATTGTCCATAAGATTAGGTGCTTACTGAAAATTTCCGCTATTATTAGGATGAAATACTTTTGTCAAGCCGGTCGTGTCTCGGACAATTTTATTTAATCATTGTAAATCAAAACTACAATATAGATTTTTCTTAGGCATTTCTTTCAGGGTTAAGAAAAACTATTCAGATTGACCGCCACAGCGCAAAACTAACACCCTCGGGCTGGGTATATTATGTCCAAATTTGCGATACGTCTAGGTAAGCAAAAAATCTATTGCTATATGTAAAATATTTTTTTTGTAATTACTTCTAATAACAATGTTATACCCAATAATGGATAGATTACATTTGCATCTACCAAAAAATTAATTATTATTCGCTATGGAACATAATAGTTAAACTGAATAGTTAGCTATCACTTGATTAACTTTTTGATAAGTTTAATAAACCTAAATGCTGAGAGACCGTAAAACCTAATAAAGGTGTCTTTATTCTCGTTCTCTGGAGAAAATAAAAATAAATTCCTATATTAAGGGAAGTTTTGTCCAAGTCATTCGGGTACCGCGACACCGAACGACTCCTCTGGGTCACATTTTGACCACGTTTTGCGCGTCTTATACACATTATCTTTCTGCAAAGACTCCGTAACCTTAGCAAGTTATACTAACTTTTTTTTGAAAAAGTAATCATAGGTTTATGTGAAATTGTATTTTTGTTGTAACATTGTTCTTCGTCGCGACCATAAAAACTAGGTAGAATCCCTTGTGTATTATTTATGAAATATCGTAGATGTGAGCTTAAAGTTTATATAGCCACTATGTTTTACAAGCGACTTCATCCGCGCACCTTTTTATTTATTTTTTGTGTTTAGGACAGCATTATTACTAGCGACCGCATGAAGTTGAAATTTTCAAAAATCCTTGCTGCTTGCTTGCTCAAGTTATAAAATAAACCCACGTTTCAAATTTCAACTTTCTAGACTTAATAGTTTTGACTGTGCGTTGATACGCAGCCAAGATGAACACTTTTATAAGTAGGTATAGAACATAGCGTGAAGTCTAATTAAAGAAGTATAGATTTCACCTGCACATAACACTGTGTTTGTTATCACTCCAATTTGCTGTTACTTTGAAACATGTTCGCTCGGGTTGTCTCCACGCATCCACATTCTGGATGAAAGCGGCAAATCTGTTGTAACATGGGCTTAACAGCTCGCCCCCTGTGCACGGAGCAAGCTACAACCGACATCAAAACTTATAATACTGCCGAAATCATAAGAGATCTAACACTGCTGTACAGAAAATGGTAATTTATTTCAAGAAAATTTAGCGTTTCTGTTTGTACTCCTATCAGAGAATCATTACCATTATGAATATTTGCTTCAAATACGTTCAATCCTGCCTACATAACATCAGGAAATGGATCGTCATCTCAAATGCAGGTAAAATTTTCTGAACTGAATGAACTGCTTCAATAATAAAAGAACGGTCAACATAAAGCAGATGATTGAAAGATTCTTCTTTAAATAGTATAAAATCGTATAAAGTAGCTGCCTGCGTCTGTCTGTCTGTGTATCCGCTACGCGAACTCCTTCTAAACCACGCAGCGGATTTTGAAGCAGTTTTCACCATTAAGTAGTACCTAAGATAATTTTTAACGATAGCGAAATTATTCACGAAGCCGCAGGCGGACCCTCTAGTCTTATCTAATATTTAAAATTCTCGTGTCATAGTGTTAGTTGCCATACTCCTCCGAAACGGCTTGGCCGATTTTGATGATATTTTATATGTACACTTGGTAGGTCTGAGAATAGGTTTTTATCTATTTTTATACGCGGGCGAAGTCCCGGGCGGCAGCTAGTAAAGATATAAAATTTGTATATTTTTATGTTTGTAATGAATAAACTCAAAAACTACTGGACTGATTTTGAAAATTCTTTCACATATAGAAAGCTACATTATCAGCGAGTAACATAGGCTATATTTCATAAAGTCACGTGGACGAAGTCGCGTGCAACAGCTAGTATGTAATAATTATTATAAAAACCAATAATATCTTTACTGGATGAAGTAAATTTGAAACTCGCCCTCTTCCGTAAATTATACCACCATAGTCGGTAGGTAAAAGCACTCTGCTCTAGAGCCAACCCGCGTCCACTAAAATTACAATCCACTATAACAACAAAACTTCGTAGGGTTGCAGTAACAAATGTACTTTAAGTTTCAGCGGTGCAGTTTCATAAACAAAAAGGATGAGTTTCATTGCCGAGAACGTTTGAATTAATTAATTTATTCATTAAGTAACAAAAATAACGTAAATTATGTAATGAATTGGAGAGTCTTTCGATACTCTGTCGTCATCCTGCTTAACTGTGACCTTTCTTTATATTTCTGGAGTCACCAACACAGTTTCTGTGTTCTAGAGAGCATAGAAAAGGTAATCATTTTCTGTCCCTGAGGGTTCGTCCCAGCTTTATTTTGTGCTCTTTTATTTACTAAAGTTAGCTGGAGGTTCAAGTACTAACCTACTAGATTCTGGTCTTACTTCTATTGATACAGTAAGTGTGAAACGATATAACCCTTAAACACAAACCAGAACAATCTTTTACCGTCTGGGAAGAATAGAATACTTTGGATTGGTTCTTTCCGAGTTTCACAGTCATTTACAGTAGCTAGAAAGTCTAAGGAGGCCGTTATCTTTGGATTTACAAGAAACGAGACGTAAATCCCAATCGAACGAAACTCGTACGAGCTTGAAATAAGGAATGTCGCCGACACAAGGATCCCGTACGTCTAGATTGAACAATACGTCTTCTATTCAACCAGAAAATCAGACTGAATTCTGAGGTAACCTACATGAAATTCAACTCTAAATCCACGCTATTACAAAAGTTAAAAGAATGTAAATGCTCATATAGTTTCCCTGACAAATTGAGGCAGGGTTATTCTGAAACGTACGTTTCCGCGAACGTGTAAGAAAAATTCGTTTTCGGAATCACTCTCTCACACATGAATATGGAATATCAGTGAGATTTTAATGTAACTTATTAAACTCAAACGTGGCCCAGCAGATGGTTTCTTCGCCCAAAAGATCCCTCCGCGCATTCGCCCGCTTTATAATTCAGAGATTTGCTCACGTCGAATAAAGAGACGTCTTCGCTAAATTATTCAGGGAACACGACGTACCGGTTTTCTTGCAGGTAACTTTATTTTGTACACAAAATACATAATTAAAATAAGCCTTTCTAGATTTTTTATGGAACTAGAGTTGTGGGTGGTTGTGGTAAGCTTAGAATTAGAAGAAATTAGCACTAGAATAGAATATTTAGGAGCTGACGATCCAATTAATGGGTGGTGAATTCAGCAACACTAGAGTAGTGTAACTACGGTGCAGACAGAAAGATAATATAATGATGTTTCTGTCTGCTCAACAGAAGATAATGAACAAGTACCGCGGATCCTAGGATCTAGAAACTTAGTCGCCGAAACTCATAACACATGCTTCGAAACAAGAGCATACATCAAATCACAAACTAAATTATTCATTCAATAAAAACGA
Source organism: Synanthedon vespiformis (assembly GCA_918317495.1). Classification (NCBI taxonomy): domain Eukaryota; kingdom Metazoa; phylum Arthropoda; class Insecta; order Lepidoptera; family Sesiidae; genus Synanthedon; species Synanthedon vespiformis. Next base: position 4,994,298 of record OU906958.1, read on the forward strand.
TTAAAGTAATACTGGAAACTGGAATATTAACCAAAGCTACTTTACTTTTAGCCATGCGATTATTGCAACTTCTATGCATTGAAGGATAAATTCTGGCAATGCGACTCACAAAGAGTAATACACATTACGTCCCCGATCGAAGAATGTCGTTAGGTGTGGCATTTTCCGAAAAAGGAGCGGTGTAAACATCGACAGCCGATAAATCAGGCACTATTGTCGAGAAAAGTCGCAAATTGTAAGCAAAGCTGCCGTCGCTGAATATTGTGAGAGCGTTCGGTTCGATTCGCGCCTCGATACACTCCCACTAATAAAAACCAATTCAACAAATACGATACGACACGATGTGTTCATTATTAAATACTTACTTAATTTATGCGTACCTACATTATTTACTTTGTAATAAATTAATAATTATTGGTCAGCCCTTTTGGCGGCTTAGCCTGTGTTGTGTTTTCAGTAAGTGAGGCTGTAACGACAACCCCCTTACAAAAGACCAAAGTGAATACAGCATTATCTGAGGGCCTAATGCAAGTTTTACGATTAGGTGGCCAGATCCCATTTCCCTATACCATATACCAAATCTCTCATCCTTAATTATACTATGGGCGGCAACACCCCTGGCGTTGCTTGTGTTATAGGCGACGGTTGCCATCTATTAAACCGTCAGCCAGTGTAACGATCTTTAGAGAGAAAAAAAATCACTCACCGAAACACAAAAGTACGCATAAAAATAATAAGATATCTAAATAAAACATAACAATAATAAATAATATATATATTAAAAAATAAAAATTCCTATAAGCCAGTGGCCACTGCCGCCAAACGGGACGACTAGTCTATGACCTAGTTCTAAAATATCTATATGTCTAGATAAATTAAATACTTACCTAAAAATTGTGGAAAAAAAATTACAATGAAAGAACAGAATCAAGAAGTTTCAACGAAATATCCAGTGGAAACATCCAGTGGTTCTGTCGCAACAATATGAAATTTCAATGACATGATGCCAATATAAAATGCAGTGAGTAGTTCAATTGGCGCGCGCTGGCTTCCTTCGTGTATTTCCGCTCGCTTCGCTACCGAATGCATCGCTCCCAGTGTATGCTGCTATTGAATATTTAACGAAATTTATTCGTTTCGTTTCGTTTCTTTTCGTTACAGACAACACAATCATGTTACAATAATAAAAAAAGAAAAAAATCTCGTGGAATAAATAATAAAATAAAATGTTTAATCGACATGCGAAGTGACCATCTGCTATATTTCTTCAAAGTAATGTCCAACTCATCAACACCCTTGAGACTGTTTCCCTTGATTCTCTAGCCAAGTTATTTTTAAACTTACAAACGTTAACTAATTTATTATAAACAAGCGATCTGCTCCATGCTCCGCCCGTGATGTCATTTTTATACATTTTATTATTCCTTTCCCTTTTATCCCTCTTTCCATGTGTGAAAACCGAATCAAAACCGATCTAACCATTCTAAAGTTTTTGAAGGCTACACTATGCCAATACAATATATTTATCTATAGAGTTAGCTAAAAATTATCTACAAGAAAAGATACAGACCTATTGTTCCAACGTATTCACATTATGGGAACGCTTGAACCTGTGTCCTCATTATTCCTTATCTTTATACACAATTTTCTCGTTGTATCAGCTAACTACCAAAACAAACGTAGTATATTCTGTTAACAACATAGCAATTAGAGAGAGCCTTGTAACCAAGTTACAACAATGTAAATAAAGAAACCAAAAGAGCGTTTATTAGGTACAGTGCTTTATTCGTCTATTTTGTAAATAATATTATGTAGGTATATGAGATAATCCTGAAAGAATGAAATGTTTTTGTACCTACAAACTCTCTCTGTTAGACCCAAATAACTTTAGACGGTCACTTGTAAATACATGTAAAAAATATTTTAAATTATATCTCATTTATTTTTAAAGATAATTCTCGTTATTTTTAACGCTTTTATTATCCTTACATATTATTAAACAAAATCCAAAGTTTGTCTGTCTATCTGTTCGCGATAAACTCAAAAACTACTGCACCGATTTTCATGCTCTTTTCACCAATAGATGGATGTCACCAATGGATAGAGCGGTTCTCGAGAAGGTTTAGTAGTAGTTTAGTTTAGTATATAATTTACAAAGTTAGGCGGGCGAAATCGCGGGCAGCAGCTAGTAATATATAAAACTCTCCGAAACGGCTTGACCGATTTATATGAATTTTTTTTGTGTAATTCGGTTAGTCGAATTTTGTTTAATCTAATCGAATAGGTCCTAAACTATTTTTATGACAATTTTTATTTTATTTTTTCAAAACAACGTTTGCCGGGTCAGCTAGTGTATTTAATTTACCTATAGATTTCTTATTTTGAAGGTTGCTTCGCAACTACACTATATAGTAAGTAAGGAGTTCGTGAATAAATTCGGGCAATTCAAACCGGCGGCGTTTTACGATTTCAATGAAGTAGGTATGAAGCCGGTACGTGCTTAGCTGCTTTACTGCGTGGGAAATAAAAAATCTAATGAACGGACTTTATGAGCTTCATAAAACTGTAACGTAAACACCTAATTTGTAAAAATTTATTTCGCATCCTATTCCATATGGATTTCTTCTTTCCGTAATTATAATTTAACACAATTAGATCCTCTAAAGGCTTTGGGTCGCAGTGAAAGAATTGATATGCAGTTATGATTTTAACAGTATTTTACATTATTTACATGGATTATCCGAGTATAATCCATGTATTTTGTATTTTGTATATGGTTTCTAAAAAAGAAAAATAATTCTGTTTTCTAAACTGGTTTCGAACCTTTTGTTTCCAAAACGGTCGAAGCGTAAATATACTAATAATAAATATGGAAGTGTAGGTATGTTCCTCCATAACTCTTAAACGAATTAACTGATTTTCATGAAACTTGGTAGATAAACATTTAGACCTACAGGACACAGGATAGGCTACTTTTTTCTTTTTCAACGCGGACGAAGTCGCGGGCGCCAGCTAGTTTATAAATGTATCGACAGCTTAGAAGTTATTACGACATTAACTGACAATTTTAATTGTTTCTATCTATTCTACATGCAAACTCTCTGGTGGATATCCAACCGATCCCAAGTAATGTAAATGCGATAGTGTTTGCTTGTTATGCTTTCACGCCTTAACTACTCAATCGATCATGATGAAATTTTGCATATACGTTGTTATAGGATACAGTAAAGGACATAAGGTGCATTTCATCCGAGAAAATATGTAATACCTACTGTTCCCTAGGGATTAACTGAAAATAAAAATAAAAACTCAACGTCTGCAAAAAATATACCTACGAGTAGGTAATAATAAAGATTGAATAAATATTTAACACCTAAGAAATATGTGGGCTGACGAAGTCGCGAGAAAAACTAGTCCGACTTTAACAGCAATATGATTAAATAAATTATTGCTCATAAAAATATTTTGCCTGGTATTTTTGTCATATATATATTTTTTTATAATAAAAATACCGTTACAAATTCATTAAAACATCTCTCAAGGAAGTAGAAATACATGAAAGAACTCCCAACTATTCTTAGTAACTATAATTTTTAGTATGTTCTTTATACTAAGCCGTAAGCGATATCTGAAGACGATCCTTGAAAAACAATTTCCATTCTTCCCGTTCGACGCTGGTCGTTCGGGAAGCAAGATAGATCGCCATATAAATCTCCCGTGTGTCTAATTGACGGCTAGAAGTCCCGGCCACCCCGTCGGAGCCAGACTGCACCCTGATTTACTAACCCTACTTGAGGAAATCGCTAAATAATATTTAGGGTACCTATACCTTCATTTATTGCAATTAGTGTTCAATCATTTCGATCAAGTCGACCGCTATCATTTCGATGTTTATTGAAAATCATCCTTACTAATATTATAAATGCGAAAGTAACTCTGTCTGTCTGTCTCGCTTTCACGCCAAAACTACTGAACCGATCACCATGAAATTTTGCATACACGTTGTCTGGGACACCAGAAAGGACATAGGATACCTTTCACCCAAGAAAAAAGTAATGTTCCCGAAGGATTATCTAAAATATAAAACTGTAACTAACGCCTGACCAATGTGTTATAGCAACAAGTTGTCAAGCGTTGTAATTGCTTTTATATTTTTAAATTATAATCGCGTACGAAGTCGCGGGCACCAGCTAGTAATGTATAAGATAAATTATTTATAAAGACCAGTGTGGACCCTGTCGAGCATGCAACTTAGGGACTAGGAAAGAGGAAGGTTTTTTTTATATATTTTTAACTGTTATTTTTTTTTTAATTTTGTAATTAATAATAAATTTCTGTAACATAACTCAGAACTTGTAGTAACAACAAAGATAACTTTTCTGGATTTTGTCTGAATTTTGAAAGTGGTGGTGCCTTCGTGCATTTCGCAGTCCTATTATGGTAGACACTTGCAGCAACAGTATAGGGCCTATATTATATAGGCAACGGTAGCCACCTCACCTACCATCGAGTGGAGTGAGCCTATTTGTTGACCTTAACATAATAAATAACAATTTAAATGTATGTATATTTTAATCAGATAACTATATCATCGCGTATTATTATGCTTTGAAATTTCACAACAAATGCAGTTACCCACGAATTTATAATCTAATTGGAGATGTTCCTGTTAGTCGTAAAACGACAAAAACCGTTTTGCTTGTGCCCCGTGTCGCTTCTGTTAATTATAGGAGGTCCCATCGAAACGAAATAGCCTAATTGTAACAAACGAATACCGCCGCGAGTAAAAAGCGAACGTGAGGCCACTTCTTGCAAACCAATTAGTGTTTCGCATTCCCATATTTAAAAAGAATACCGACGTCCACATAGCTCACATGCGCCGGATTATTTCTGATTACAAATCTCATCTGGTCCCGAAGCTATCCATTACTCTCGGTCGTTTAAGCGGCCATGTTATTTAATCATTGTAAAAGGCCCATAAATCCTAATTACACAGCTTATTATTTCGAGACAGCCACGAGAATGATGCGAGTGTGACCGCGGGCAGGACAATACGGTCTGCTGAAATATTGGCTCACCGACATTCGTACTGTCGCCGCCGGAGTCGCCGGACCAGTGAACCTCCCGGGAGGATTGTTTTAGAATGCTTCACTTTATTCTCAGTACAGTTTAGCGGCCGTCGCGGGACCACGACCTCACGTTCAAACTAAAGTTTGTGATAAAACTTACACACAATATATTGCTTGGACTTAAACTGTTTGCACAGACCGAGTAAGGTTTCTCAGGCACTCTCTGCTTCACCGCAATAAATTTTACTGTGTCCGAGCTTTTATCTAAGTCCTTATAGTGGCCTTATTTATAAAATGACATGCTGGTTGCCTAAACTTTAAGAGAATCTTTCAATTTATCTATCTAAAATCGGTACTAATGTTATAAATGCGAAAGCTTGTATGCATGTATGGACGTTTGTTACTCTGTCACGCAAAAATTGCTGAATGGATTTCAATGAAACTTTACAATAATATAGCTTATACATCAGAGTAAGACTTAGGCTATATGAGACATAAAAATGATAAAAGATATAAAAAAAGATATTGTGTGGATTAGTACGGGTTGGGCGCCACCGTCGTTTGAAAATACTGATGTCTATATCTATAAGAAGAAACCTATATGTGAGTTGTTGTCGTTAAAAAAGCAACGGCCGTCAGTATTGGGGCTCGAAGAAACCGCACTGATTGCACAAAGGCATCCCGTGGGAGTGAATTATCCTCACGTGCTTGACACCCTATACTTCGTTAGTCCACCAGTGATGACTGAAATCCGCCCCTGCCTATTTGTCATTCCACTCACGATCGCTCTACCTACCACTTCAATTATATACAAATAAAATCAAGACATTGTTGTGTTTTGACAAATGTTGACAATCCCTGATAGTACCAGTATCCCTCACCTGGATTTTTTTCCGATTACTAACAGGCTGAAACTCCGTGAGCAGTTTCGGTTTGCCGAGACGTCCACCTTTTTAAACCGTTAATTATTATTAAACGTTAAAAGAAATACATTTCATCAAGCATCAAACATTTTGATATTCCTTACATATAAAACAATGTCCTCTGCCGCGTCCTTCTATCTGTCCATTCGCGATAAACTCAAAAACTACTGCACCGATTTTAATGTTGTTTTCACCAATGGATAGAGTGCTTCTCGAGGAAGGTTTTAGTATATAATTTACAAAGTTACGCGGGCGAAATAAATTCTAATCTTCCTAAATAATTATAATATTAACGGCCACTAAACAACGCTTGTGTTTTGATGAAATAACTCGACTCTCATTACCCACAACAAGGCTCTATTATCACTACAAGCCTCGTGTAGGCAGATCGATGCTATCCTCTGTTAACACACAATTGATTATTAAACTAATTAACTCTGGATTTCAAGTGATTAAATATTTGAAATGTTACTATTATAAAGGATCATATCATTACAGCAATTGAATGATGATCAGTATAGGCCGATACACCCTTTTTTTAACGTTGAGACGTATAACGTACAAGCTAAAACCCTTCTAGCTTCTCCTTCTCCGTCTCCTATCTTCTTACACTTAGATATTTTGAAGAATTAATACAAGAATTAATACAAGGAAGAAATACAAAGGAATATTATCTAATAGATAGAAAACATCTACATCTATACCATCAGAAACTTGTTAGCTTATTTAGCAAGTTAACAAAATATCTTCTTATGCATATTTCCTTATAAATGTTATTGTTATAAACAGAAAATATCGCCTAATTTTAATGAAAAATACGCTCGAAAGAATTCCGGCCGGATACGAAACGGAAATGAGGTTCGCATTTTGCTATTATTTTTATAATAAAAAACATTTGATATATATACTTATAGTAAAGTCGTACCTATTATTTCATAGTAGTGGCAGGACACATTGCATTTCGCAGCCGTTAGGGCAGGTCGTCTAGCAGCTGCAACCAAAAGACCAAAGTGAAATCACCAGGGGCGGGGGACTGGCTTAAAAGTTTTAAAGTTTTAAATAATATTGTTTTAAAAAAATAGTTTTTAATGGTGTGTATTATTGTATGAATGTGATGTTCGAAAGCGCTAAATTTAGGCCTTGTAACAAGGCTAAGAGCTTCTAACGTAGGTGTTATGGAGATATATGAGCTCCAAGTTTGTCTGTGACAGAATAATTAAGATATTCACAGCACAGTTAAAGCTTGCAGTATTAACAGTAGGTACTCTATCTAAAGGTTTATGAGTTATAAACCACATTCGCAATTGGTCACATTCTATATTTTATTTTCTTTGTCTGTCTCAATATTAATAAGAAACAATAGTAAGACCGTTACCATCTTTTTTTGACACTTGTACATTTGTATAGGTTACTCTCATGACTATAAGTACATTTTATATCTGAATTTCGAAACCAAGGGTCGCATTATCACATAGGTAAATAATATACACAAAATCTTCGTTGATCACTTTTACCACTAATTAAAACTATAATAAAATTGGTTATGTGTTGGTTATGTGGCTTAGAATAAGTTAGAGGATTACCATACAAAGGATTAATAATTTTCGATAATAAATTTCTTAATATGAAATCTTATCGGGGTGAGAAAGCACCCTCTAGTGTTGAAACAAATGATTTTCCCGACTCCTAAATTTGTATATTAAATACCGCTACTATTACTACAAATTAAATACCACGATTATAATTAAAAACTTCAACAACCGAAATTTTCAAGCGCAACTCCTTCAAAGAATTCGCTAGCACTTTCAACACGTGCATGTCGCCGACCTCACGCTGTGGTAATTAAAATTATATTTCTTAATTAAAAGCTGTGTGAATTTTAAAAGGAGCTTAATTTTGATGCTTCATCACAGTGACAAGAGAAGCAATTCTTGTGCTCCCTGTTATTGTGGATAGTGTGAAAAGAAGCGCATACAATTGCAGCTATAACGAAATGAGAGGGGATCCAAGGAAGCTTTGTGCAATCAGCGCAATTTATTCTGTGGCAGCGAGCACGACGATCCGATGAGACGTGCCACCCCTTGCCGTCAACTCCGGACAAAACTCTCGGCCGTTGGCAAGGTAATTTTGATAACGCCAAATTGCAACCGGATTCTGTCGAAGCAAACTCAACGGCTCCACTAATGCATTAAACTTTACATGCCGAATTCATCGAGATGTGTCAACGTACTAGATATGACATAATGTGCTAAGATTTTGGGCTAAGATTTGCGATCCATGAATTGCATCTGCGTCATTGTGTGAATACTATTCACCCATACGTGCTATGTGCGTATCTATGTCGCTTTATGTTGTCACTCAAAAAATTATATAACAATGGATAATGTACGTTCTTTTGAGTAGTTCACCTCAAAAGATTAACTACTCAATAGATCATCCTGAAATTTCATATACATGTTGTCGGAGGTGCAGAAAAGGAAAAAGACCTTTCATTTTTCCATTTAAAGTTACCATTTAAAGTTAACAATATAATTCTTGTCAAAGATATACAAGTGGTACACAGATTCAGTTGCAGACGTCATCTCTAGTAAATCATAACTCAATGGCTGAATTGAAATACAATTTGCAACTTCATGAAACGCTCCAGATAACAGTTGAGAGAATCGCAGACGCGGCTGGCATCGGATACAAATGGCTATATTCTCCAGAGCTCATCCGATCCCGCAGAATGCGATTCGCGGTAGAGTGACAGTTGAATAATAATTAATTTAACCTGCAATAGTCGAGGAATGGAGCGAAGTAGTTAAAAACATCGTTAAGCACATTGTCGGGGACGTTTAAGTCGGCTGAAGCGAAAGTTTTCACGTTAGGAATACTTGAAAAGTCCATTACACGGCTGACGGCGTCGACCTTACGGACGCCGAGTTGTTTGTAATTACAGAGACATAGCCCCGAGATTTCATTTAAACTTTGTTACAGCACCCGCCGCTGACAGCTCTTTCTACGACTGTTAACTTCTTAAAAATATTTACTTAGCCAAGGCCAAGGTATAAAGGTAAAACCACACTTACAAGTATTTATAAAACGCAAGCGATTTTTTGCAGTTGTTTGCATGTTTGTGGCGATCCAAAAACATGGATTTATATAACTATATATTCGTAGAATCTATTATTTAAAAAAAAATTGTTTATACCTAAACATATTGTGCAGCTGGAAGTGAACTCAAAAATTGATTCCAATTAAATTTGGTGCACCGTAAGTGGCGTCGCGGCAGCTAGCGATAAAAATCTGGCCATAATTGCTATGCCTAGGGAGCACTCCAAACTGAACCACTCTGACGGTTATATATTCGTGTTTTTACACTACAGAATTTTCTAAGCGAAATATTCCCAAAAATTCTCTCTCCTTGTTTGTCCAATTACGAGGGAATTTCAGACACCCATCAGCACTTCATTTTCATTCTTTACTTTCATTTTTAGATAACTTTTTGAATAGTCTCCATCATTATTATGATTGATGGGTGGTGCCTTAATTAGGACGACGTTAATCAATAACATTAAAACAAGTGGAAAATTTTACAAAAATGTTTTATTGTGGCAACAGTTTCTACAAATAAAGTTGTTGTGCAAATTAAGGCTTTGCAGTGTCCTTTTCCGACCCGGATCTTCAAATCGCGTCTTGCAGCAACTTTCACATTTGGGGACCGTATCTGCCCCCGATGGTTTGTTTTAATGTTAAAGTCATTCAGGCCGACGGTTTCTTTGATTGTAGGTGGCTTCCGTCGCCTATAACACAAGCAACACCACAGCATAGATGCTACAAGTGCGCTGCCGACCAGAGTCAACCTTGATTAATGCATCTCCAAAGTTGGCCTTGCCAGTAGTCTAATCTAGACAGCGAACTTCTTACAGATATATTATTTTGTTGAAGGGATCTCTGAGACAGAGCGCGTTCAATATGATCGTCAATGGTTCATCCATAAAAAGTAGAAGTGCTTTTTTACTGAAAGTTATTTATGCTTATGTAGGTTTTGTGTTTGTAAAGGCTGAGAGTTTCCACGCTCTTAAAAAAGCGATAAACGAGCAAGGTTTGTGGTAACAATTTTCAGTAAAAAACTGCAACCGCGTGAAGCCGAGGCATGGTTGCTATAGTCTAGTATATAATAGTATAAATTCGTAAAATCAAAACAGAACTTTTAAATCCATCGTACGGTAAATGCTCAATTCAATTACGGTTGTATTGGTGATTGATCTCATATGGATTATATCACTGTTCTACCATCCGTTCTACACTTTGAGCCTACACATTAATTTTGCTTTGAATCCAATAAGGCTCTCTACACACGTGCCTGATACCTTGTGAACCGCTCGCAAACAACTCTGCGTACGATATTGCGTTGTTGGTCATACAATAGATCTAATGTACGTGTTAATATTAAACAATTGATCCAATTAAGTAAGTGAATTAATGCTAAACAACATAACAATTTGGATACCTATTTTGTGCTTCAATATAAATACGAGCACATATTGTTGAAAACCTGAGAAAATACATGAGTAATAAATATAACACCTGACATCTTTATCGTTGTGACGATGGTGGAGCCTCGCTGATTTTTTTTATATTTTTAGACGATTCCTCGGGAACCTAACACTTTTACAGGATAAAATGTATCCTGTATGTTAATCCAGATTATAAACTGATAATGTGCAAAATTACATCCAAATCCGTTCAGCCGTTTTTAAGATTTTCTTCTATTGTGCTACAATAATCTTTTTTCTATTTTACTTTGTAACAACGTAGCACATTGACTTTACTGGTAGGGCGACAAGAAATAAGCACCACGATAAAATGGCCGTTGAAAATGTAATAAGAAGTTAGTTTTTATACGTTACCATTAGAGACCAAACTGATGTTTTTAGTTCTTTAATAAGAGTTCAGTTGCCCGCTGGACGACAATATTTTCAAAGTTACGCCAGGGGCTCATGCAAGTCAATCGATATAGGTAGGCATTGCAAGCCTCTTGCGAAGTAAACAGTATACTAAACTTTACAAGGTAAACACTCTACTAAACTGCCTATTGCAAGGTTGATTTTCACTTGAACATAAATAATATGGCTCATCAGATAATGTACAGGTATAAAAAAACAGTTCTCTCTATCTGTCTATCTTCATTTTTACTTGTGATCCTGAACACCGACACAATGACGATAAAGTGTTCAACGCGGACGAAGTCGTGGGCACCAGCAAGTATCATATATTTTGATAGATGCAAAAAATTAAATTCACACATCATTCCTGAGTCAAGCTTCAACATCTAAATAGGATAAGACATCTTTATAGATTATGTCCTAAAGTGTGATTGTGATGTAGTTTAGTACTATAGGAAGGCACACTTTATTTTGCAGTCATAAACTTAGCCGCCTTTCTAGTGATTGTCACCTACCATCAAATGGACCGTCCAACTGTCTGCTACCCTTTATCTTTAAAAGTATAAACACATATTAACAATTTTGTAGTATGTAGGAACGTCTTTACATAAGGGCTCCAACTTAATGCAACCAATTACTATGAACTCCGCTGTCCAGTTCCAAGAAAAAAACATAATTCAAAACAATTTATACGTATCGAACGCTTTTTGCTCGCAAAAGAAGCAGCAATATCAGTGGCTCCGTAGGACGCTGCTAGTCCGCAAAAACACTCTATTAAACGATAAGTTTTTCAATGAGCGTTTTAGTGAAAGGCTTTTTTTAACCGTCCTCCTCGTTCGCCCATAAACGAAGGCTGTCAGCCGTCGCCATTGAAATCGGTCTCCTTTAATTTTGAAGCCAATAAATTTCGTAATCCGCCAACGGAATTTATATCGGCCATTTAATGTCAATAAAGGAGAAGAGACGCCAGCGAGCGCTTTTTGCTGGTCCCGCCAAATGTCACTGAGCTCATTTTACATACAAAGGTGACGTGTCAATGATCATACCGATGGCTTTTCAAACTTCGTGCGCAGGAATTACTCCGTTGATCCCCCGCAATATTTATAATGACTCCAGTGTTGCCATATTGTTGGATGTATGTAACACACGCACACGATTGGAGATGTTGTTTGGAATATAAAATACATAATAATCTTTTTTTTTCTCTTTGTTGCACATTGTTTACCTAAGTACCTGCCTTATCAATATTGTTATCAATATCTATATTTTATTCAATACTATATATGTAGGTATGTTCCTCCATAACTCTTAAACGAATTAACTGATTTTCATGAAACTTGGTAGATAAACATTTAGACGTACAGGACACAGGATACAGCTACTTTTTCTTTTTCAACGCGGGCGAAGTCGCAGGCACCAGCTAATAGTATCTATCTATATCTATACTTTCTTTTAATGGCTGGTTCGCAGAAATTATTTTTAGCTTAACTTTGGTTCTTTATTTGATTTTTCATTATTTTTAACAGAAGTACTAATATTTTTGTCTTAACAGTTATACATAAATTTATACTCATGTTACAATTTTGTTTTATTTTCTAAGTATAAACTATAAAACAGGTAAAGTAGATATAACTGTGATTGGTTTGTGTGATCAGCGTATACCTATTTCTCTTGAATAGGTCAAAGAATACGAGAGCAGCATTCCTACCTAAGTAACTTAAATAAATTAAAACATCAAACTAAGCGTATTGTGAACCTACATATTGTGAACCTATTTCTGAATTATAATGATAAAGCAAGCTCGCCACCCAGACTGAGCGTCAATATTTGCACAGCCATACAAAGCGTAATTACATAGCCTCCCTGTTCAATTACACCTACGTATATTTAGATACATGTATACACACGTACTTGGGGAAACAACAACGCATCCGTCAGCCTCCATTAAAGTGATCGAAGCTCCATTCAGCCTCTTGGTTGCGTATGACAGTGTACTTGTTCGGATCTAATCGGTTGAACGAGCGGGGAACCGGCGAGGACACGATCGCAAATTGCACCGCTTGTTTACGACACTGTATAACTAACTCAATTTGCACACTCTGGTCGTGACTGTACCTTAGCCTACTTAAACACTTTCCGTACAACTGTTCAGAAAAGCAGTCACAAGTGTAGGTTCTTATTAAAATGTACTAGCTGGTGCCTGCGACTAAATGTTTATCTATCAAGTTTCATGAAAATTAATTAATTCGTTGAGTTATGAAGGAACATACATACATACAATACCTACACTTACAGATTTATTATTAGTATTGATTGATGATTGATTTTTTCCTGGGCGAAGCCGGGAGCAGGTCGCTAGTGTTATCTAAATAATATGCATCAAAGAGTCCCTTTAAAACGGTTATGTCTAACGGCATATCTATTGAGCCACCGTAAATGGTTGAATCGTGTCGAATTGTCGAAATCATACATTCGTCCTCGAATTGAAATGGATGTTCATTCAATTCAACGCAACCAACACTAGCTCACTGCCGCTCACTACGAATGAATGGGCAGTCAGTAACTAGGTACCTCCGTCCGTGTGTCTGTCCCGATACAAAGATTTTGAATAGCTGTCTTCCTTGTTTCTGAACAACAGAATGAGTCTTTACAACAAAATTTGGAGACGAATATGTTACCGAGAAAAACGATAATTGCAAAAAGTATTTTATGCTGTAAATAAATGACGAGTAACTGTAAAAAATCCACACTAATTAGTATTAGTAAGGTCGACAGACAGGCTGATGGTCCACTTGATGGTAGGTGGCTACCGTCGCCTATAGCACAAGCAACGCCATACGTGCTACAAGTGCGCTGCCGACTGTAGAAGTATTAAGGGTAAGGCATAAGGGAGGGATGGAGTAATGGGCTAATAATATTTCACATCTTCTCCTTAATAATAATAAAAAGTAAAACTCTGTCTGTCTCATAGAGGCAAGAACCATAATTACCTCTATATTGCTCATATAAGTATTTTATCCTAACGGAACGGTAGTGGTAGTAATACTAAATCTATGATTTTATCAGAATTTATAATTGTTACACCACCACGTGGCGACCGCGAGGTTGTGTGGTTTAGAAGAATTTTAAAACCAATAAGTGTTTTACTTGAAAACCAATAACGTGAACTTGGCTATCCATAAGAACGGAAAAGGAAATAATAATCCATAGAGAAACTTCATATTAGCTTAGGATACCTAAACACATGAAAATTGTGACGTGACGTTTAGTAAATATTTACAATTCTATTGATCTGATGACAGTATAAACAAATTATGCAATTAAAAAGGTAAAATTTTAAGTAATCGAATTCTTAATATCATATTTTACACGATTATTATACAGGTAAATAATGCACGTAAAAAGTTGCAAAAAATGTTACGAATTTACTACGAGGCAGGCGGTTCTATTTCGATCAAATGACGAGATTTCATGTCCTGATGGCTATGTTAAGTGTTTTTGGAATATGTGTGACATGCACAGGAGTGTGGAAAATTTGACGGGAAGGAATCCAGTGTCTAATGGTAAAATTACTTACTATCCACATCTATTTTAATTTGCCAGTAGTCAACGTTGAACGTTAACTGGAACTTCAAGGTTAAAGTCCTGGACACAATCTGTTCTTATAGTAGTAATTCTACATCTATTGTTCTTATCATTAATATGTAAAATTTTAAAAGGTAAGTAGGTGTGTTTTCACTTGCATAGGTATCAAGTGCGTCACTAAAGAAAGCAAAAGAGGGTGCTTAAAACACTATATAATTAATGTTTGGTTTAATCATAAATTTATGATAATTATATCCGAATGCATTTTAGTATACTTACTTGACAACAGTTGCACATTTATTTGTATTTAATTACTTAGTAGGGTTTCCTGCTAATTTCAAACGGAACAAATATATATTTTATTTAGAATGTTCAAAAATTATATAATTTTTTAACTAAAAGTTACTAAGGTTTAAAAAACATGGTTTAAATAATTCTTTAAAACAACACAATGAAACACGAAGTTGGCTCCAGTAATTTTGCTTTTAACTCGAATTACTTTTTCGGATATTTTTATAATTTATTCCATTTATTCTCTACGGACTCACATATAAGTGTTTATTTTTGAAAAATTAAAAAACTTTTTTTTTGTTCAGTTACAGTGACAACACAGCCACAGTTGATCAAGACACCACCATCTTTGACTAAGATTTAAGAGGTCGGAAATAAAACAACACATTTCTGGTGTAAAAATAGCAACAATATACATATATTTCTAAGAAAATTTGGTACATTTTAGATTACATTAAATTGTTTGTCGTTTAAATTCTTCTGGCTGTTATTTAGCACCTGCCTTACATTAATATTAATTCTCGATTCCTTTACATATTTCCCAAATTTACTCCATTCTGTGGTGTCCGCATTTTTATTCACTAGTGATACCATTTCGTTTCCATTCTTTATATATTTAAAGTGGGACAGTTCACTCCCAACAAATGGCACTTGGCCGAGATGCTCCCACGGCTCGGAGGAAGCAGGTAGAATTCTGGGCACAGCGTGATAGCACAGTCTTGCCTCCTTCGACATCACTACTATATCGCCACTATTGAGCAAAATGGCGGACGGCTCTACGGTTTTATCTGTGCCGCCCAATAGAAATATCGCCGATTGACCGAAACTGAATAATCAAAACAAAACATTGGACTCTTAGGAAGAATGTGTCGATGAAACCATGGAATTAATTACCAATTAATCTAAACAATTTAATGAACCCAACATAACTGTCCTTTGGCCTACAATGGTTGCGTGCATACCGCACAGGGATCACAGGTTAAATTGGTAATTAAACTCTTTAATACCATTTTAATATTTTTTTAGCACTAGCTACTAGCACTAGCACTAGTAAAAACCTTCCCCGATTATCCCCCCTATCCATGAGTGAAGACAGAATTAAAATCGGTCCAGGCGTTCTCGAGTTTTGCGCTTAGCAACACATTTAGTGATACATTTTTATTTATATAGAAGATTAGAATAAATACCAAGATATAAATCTCCAAGATTAAACACACCAAATGTATGGCACAAAGTAATCAAGATGACCATACAATAGACAGGGGGAGGACAAGAAAATCCTACTCACATTGATCACTTATTGGATGAGTGGAAAGGATGCTTGCCTAATGTCTCACAGATCCCGGATTCAATTCCCGGCTCCAATCAACTTGGTATATAAATATAATAAACATATGGTTTTGGAACTGCGTTTCGTAGTCTTTTACAGTAGCCATCCCTTTAGAGAAGACCACAGTGAAATAACAGCATAATAATATGTGCTGTTGTGTTTCGGCGAGTTAATAAGGGATGCCAGAGCCGATTACCCTATCCCTTCTGTGATTGGCAGTGCACTATGGCGTTGCACTTGTGTTGTAGCCACCTACCATCATGTGGCCCGTCAGCCTGTCTGCTGATCTTATCATAAAAAAAAACCTATAGAATAAGAAACTAAATTAAATATTTAAAACACCTATTTGCTCTTTACCTGAATGAAAATAAAGGAGCTTCCAAGTTGACTTCGGAGTGATCAGTGTGCGGAGAAAGAGTTGAATCCATGTGATAGTAATTAACAATGGCAGCTTCAGCTCTAAAATCGTCATAATCCAAGTATCGAGCTACAATATCAGTAAGTTCTGCTAAATCCTCGGAAAATGTATTCTTGTTTTCTTCACTGTACACCTGAAATAATTCATTAAGAGGGAGTTTGTATAAAGATCTATATATAAATAAAAATGAATCCCTAAATGTGTTGCTAAGCACAAAACTCGAGAACGGCTGGACCGATTTTAATTCTGTCTTCACTCATGGATAGAGATAATCAGGGAAGCTTTTTAAGTAAAAAAATGCACCCCAGGTGAAGCAGAGAGTGGTCGCTAGTAGATAATAAAATTCAAAGATAAGTGTGCAAGTCTCATAAATTTTTGAAACCTACTATTATAAATGTTTTGATAAGAATACATACACTAGATTCAGGGTCTCAAAGAACACTGCGAAAAAGTGTCCACTGAATTTTTTAATACATGCTATCACTTTCTCTCGTTAATTTCTGATAAAAGATGAATAATGTAAATGTTGCATGATTGATTTGAATTTTAACATTTAGTAATAATGATTCAGTTGTAAAAAGCTACCTCAGGATATTCTGAGTGTTCAATGATACTTGCCTTGGGAATGGCTTAAATTCGGGTGGCATCGCTGGATGATCCTGACTCATGTTATCGAGATGTCACTACTGTTGCTGAATGTCTATTGTGACAGATTGCAACTTTTAATGGAATCAAAAAAAAAAAAAGTTGTAACACGTGTTCACCTTAAGCACAACTTTTTGAAATATCACCCCAAGCTGTGAGCTGTCAGTGCGGTGATATTCTACTTTGCCACTTTTAGTAAAGCAACCCAGAATCTAGTGTATCCTTTATCAAAGCTTACATATTATAAAACAAAGTCCTCTGCCGTGTCTGTCTGTCTGTCTGTTCGTGATAAACTCAAAAACTACTGCAGATTTTCATGCTGTTTTCACCAATGGATAGAGTGGTTTTCAAGGAAGGTTTTAGTATAATAATTTACAAAGTTACGCAGGCAGCAGCTAGTTGTTGATAAAAGTAAAAATATTAACATTGTACTTTTGTGTCCCAGTTGTGATGGTATCCTAGGGTTGTCCATCTCAATTTCTTTAGTAAGTGCCTGTTGCGAGGTACATTGCTATGACACTCCAACCACCAGTCTTGTAAATCAATCTCTATATCAAGATTTGTAATGTTCGGCTTTCTCGGATACTCCTCTAGACATCTTCTAATCCAATACCTTTGGCCGAGATTGGTGAATGGATTCTTAATAAAAATTAAACCAGGGTGCTTTACAAATTCACAAGTTCTCCATTCTTTCAACTCCTGCAGTCCTAATACTTTTGATCTCGCGTCCTCAATACTTTTAACTGGCAGTTCTTTCACTTGAGAATCCTGGAAATCAGGAAAATTACTTATATTAACTACATATTTCTCATTTACATTTTTTATTTTAAGGATATTTAACAGACAGGTTGACAGCCCACTTGATAGATGGTTTAAAATACAACACAGTCATACCTACAAGGAATAATACAAATCAGAATAAAAGACATATTATAACAAGGCGGATAAAGGAGATTGCTCTAATAGTCTTAGATTAAATTATCTAAGGAAGTGTTTAAGTATGAATATGAACAAACAGAAAAGTTTTTGATATTTACCTGATATGATGACTTAATCGAACTTCCATCTAACTTTAACACGTTACAGTATGACGGCTTTGGCTTGTTGCATTTATAATATTTAAATTTTCGTTTAAACTTATCTTCTATTTCATTTGAATTACAATTCATTTTCTTTTTCGCAGATCTAACCTTAACATTATCAATAACAATAAAATATATGTTATCTAATAAACAGATTTCCTATCGTTATCACTCAATGATAAGATAAAAATCTACATAACTATACAATGTTGTTTATGTAGTACTTATTCCTCAGATCAAAAAAAAAATTTAATCAAATCAATTTTAAATCAAAACAAGAGTTTTTAATTGGTTTGAGTTTTGACTGTTTTGACTACTTTACGTCGCCTTAGTTATTATTCTATGGTCGTATCCTATCGGATAGATAGACACAGATCACAGAACACTATATGCTCGTGTGGTCAATATAACAAATGATAACTGTAGTAGATCGTCAGGGGCCCCATGGCCCTAGGGCCCTAGACAAAGTGACTGGACGAAGACGATAACGAAGTTCGAAAACAACAAAATGTATGGGAAATATCACGTGACTTAACGAAGGCATATGTCAATCCCATACATTTTTTTCGATTGGTTACTTTGTCTAAGGCCCCTAGACAAAGTACAATAAATCGAAAACAATAAAATGTATGGGATTGACATAAGCCTTCGCTAAATCACGTGATACTTCCCACAAACTAAATAGTAGATACTAGCGTATACTTCCCATACATTTTAACGATAACGAAGTTCGACAACAATAAAATGTATGGGATTGACATATGCCTTCGTTAAGTCACGTGATACTTCCCATACATTTTACTGTTTTCGAACTTCGTTATCGTTTTCAATTGTTAATTTGTCATCCATGAATCAATCATCAATAGGCCCATCAATGAAAACTTGTGGCCTCATAATCCTCTTGTTTGGCTTTATTAAAATATGTTTAACTATAATCGATAGTATCGATTGATATCGATAGTATAGTTCGATACATATTATGTGGATAATTTTATAGTTAAGTACAAGGAGAATAGACGCTACGCTCCTTGCTACGCTCCTTAGTTAAGTTAGTTATGTCACATTGACAGCTGGAATCGTGCTTTTATTATTTTATTGATGACATATTTATTTGACATAAATAATTAGTATTAAATTTGTTTTGTTTACAAAAACTGCGCGAACGAAGAAAAATAGCAAAATTAGCAAATCAATTTAATTTTTGAGTTAATAAAGTAAGTTAACAGGTTGTTCGTTAAACCCAAAAATAAAACATGAGTGATAATACAGAAACAGAAAATCCAATACAGGTAAGATGAAAAACATAAAATGGATTAATTAGGTTATTGAAATATATTATGTCATTTAATTATATGTTTAAAGGACGAAATAAACGTTGACGATGATACGATTAAAAAAATAGCCCTTGATGGAAAAGACAAATTAAGGAAATGGCTAAATATGAACTTCAAGATAGAAATGACAGATGGAAGAGTTTTAATTGGAGTTTTTCTTTGTACCGACAGAGATGCTAATGTTATATTAGGTAGGTGAAAAAGTAATCAATACCTAACTACACTCTGATGAGCCTGTTGGTTGATTAGTTAGGGTGCTTGCCTTAACTCTGTCTCGGGGTACCAGATTCGATTCCCACCTCCTTACAAAGGACAACAGTAAAATAACACTTTGTTGTGTGGTTCTTGATGAGTGAAACTAATCACAATCTCACATCTCAATGGGCAGCCAAATCTTTGAACGATTTATAGTTAGAAACTACACGATCACGATTGTCCGCCAACACACAATCTTGCCATAAATATTGTTATAGGGAAAAGACCATTTTCTTTGTATTGCATAAAACATTTATGAAATAGTTATAATCACACACATTTAATATTTGATAGTTTATAAATTAATATAATAGAATAGTTTTAAAAAATATTAAGCTCATTAAAAATGATTTCCATTGGCCTAACAGTCCTTTAACCTTAATTATCAATTGAAACATTTGCATACTTTCACCATAGGAAAATTCTTCAATGGCCTTTTGTTTTTTGGTCAGTCCTTTTGGAAAATTATAGGGGAAGCCGAAATTATGATGATAAAAAATATTGAATTCAACACTAAATTTACAGGAGCCTGTTCAGAGTATCTGAAAAGTAATGATGGGGAAACTGAAGAACCAAGAGTCTTGGGACTTGTCATGGTTCCGGGACGTCATATTGTATCAATACAGATAGACGACACACAATACTTTGAAGCTGTATAATAATAGGCTATTCACATTTAGGTAAAAATATTTTATTTCATATTTAATTTACAAACTGTACATAAAATAAATGAGAATTTGATTAATAAATCTTTTAAGTGTCATTAAAATTTTCAATTAATTTTTTAACCACTTCAACTTCCAAGTAAATGTTTTTAGAGCTATTTGCGAAAGGGTTGTATTGATCGCAAATATCCTGAGATGTGTTTAATAAGATAGATGATAGAGTATTGCAAATATTTATTCCAATTTCGGATTTTTTCGAGAAATCATTTAAAAATTTGCAATTTAAAATATTTTGCAAACAAATGTACGGGTGGGGAGCTTCCATTTTGCAAAAATTTTTGTAAAAATTCACACTTTCATTTCTAATGTCTTCGTCTTCATCTTGCAAAAGAATCACTGCTGTTACTATTGAGTTTATTACAATAGTATCTGGCAGAGTATTTAGCCTGTTAGCAATTTCATTATTTGCTATTGCAGCAATAAACCGCATTTCAAAATCAGTTGTCTCCGGATTACTCATTGAAAGTAATCGTTTTGTAATATTTATTAACACGTCATCATATTTAAAAGTGACACATATTTGTGTCAAAAACGGTAGTATATATCTTATTTTATATACACATTCATGGCTCTCAAAATACTGAATTAAATCTGATATATCAATAGTTTTACTAAACTTTATATTTGCCGAGATTGTGTATAAAATCTGCCATAGAATGTCACAGTTAAATTTATGTTTATACGTCAACAATAAGTCAAACATCTTTTTTAAAATATCTTCTTGAATATTTTTGTCTTTTTCTATCTTTCCCAAAAGGGATTCTCCATGTTTTTCAAAATAATTTTCATCTAACAATAATTTTAATATATCTGGAACCGATTCCCACGGGGCAAATTTTATATTTTTTTTTACAAGTGTTTCAGCCCAAACGTGTACACCTGGTGCATAAATATTAGATTTTACTTCTATTAAAACTTTCTTTAAATTGTGAATATCAAAATTATTACTATCATCAAAGACATTTTCAAAACAAAGTTTGGACAAGTAGGAATGTTTTTGTAAATTCATCACACTAGTATATTTTTCTTTAAGCTTAATAAAATAAGGTAGGTAAAATGCATTATTATACTGTTCGCGGCAATTCGCGCTTAGTATAAGACAACCATGAAAAAAATTATCACTCATTACATCCTGTTGCATGAGAATGCAATGGATATCTTCAAAAGTGAAAATATTGAAAATACATTTAGCACACAAACGTCTCACAGTGTAAATTGGACTGCCCAAAAATTTCAAAAGATCCTTTAATAACTGATCGTCGGAAGCTTTTTGTTGAATCAGATCACTTGAAAAGTTATACCTCCTCGCAAAACTGGCCATAATATTCAAAATAGGTATTAAATTGTTGTGATATTGTAATACATTGATACAATTGTTATTTTTCAACAGATTCGTCATATAAATCCACAATTTGGGGAAGTGTAATCTGAATTCGTCACATGCAACTGTTGCAATTGTATTATTGTCCGTTCCGGATGCTTTTTTTTGACCAATTAATTTTGGCACGAGGGCGCCATAAAGCTGAAGAGCTGCGTTTCTGAAAGGAAATTTTATTTATATTTTCATTATTATTAGAAGTATTTATATGTAAATTCTTACAAAACATTTATCTGTCAATTATTTCACATCTATACTAATATTATAAAGAGCAAAGATTTGATTGTTTGTTTGTTTGTATAGAATAGGCTCCGAAATTACTGGACCGATTTGAAAAATTCTTTTACCATTAGAAGCCGACATTATCCGTGATGAACATAGGCTACTTTTTACCGCGGGTAAAATGCTTCATTCCTACGGCAAATCTAAAATAAAAGTATATACTAGCGACTTGACCCGGGAGATAGCGCCATCTATCCAAAATACGATAGATGGCGTTTTATACTTTTCTACGCGGACAAAGTCGCGAGCCCCAGCTAGTTTTAAATAATTAAAAACTACCACCGGTGCTTGCTTATGTTTATAGCCAATGTCAAGTTATTTGCAAGCTGCCTGCTTGCAAGTTTTATGCCTATTTTATTACCTTATTTGCCAATGTATACTGGTAAGATTATCAAAGGCAAGCTCAGCTAGATTAGCTGCGTAATAGAGTACATCAGATGCGAGAGTACTATCCATGACAATTCTTGTTAAAAAGTGAATATAAATTGCTTTGGGCAGATCTTTTTCGACATCAGTGTCGCTTGCCTCACGTGATTCGTCTTTATTACTGCCACAAGTTTTCAATACAGCGTTAATGAAATAATGAAAAAGTGGCTGAAACAAACAAGAAAAACGTGCCATTATAAAAATTTATACCAACCAACATTCTATTGATACCATTCTAATGAGCCCATACACCCTATAATCTGCCTTAAACCCAAGCCCTTAACAATTTAAGTCAGTGCAGACTACTCAATGCTGCAGCATCAGGTCAAGGTTATCATGGAAATATCACCGAAGCAACAATACACCAAACGCACCAATAGAAACAGGAACAGGTGTTTGAAGATCAGGAAATGAGCTGATGATCTTCCATCACCAGAATAGATCTTCATAAATCAATATTACTAATAATAAATCTGTAGGGGACAGTCATGGAGTAATTTACTTTGTTTTCAGAAATATCGTGTATATAGGCTCTATACATGATACTGAAACAAAATTGACCATTTTTAGAATTTTTTTCTGTATGTATGTATGTTCCTCCTTCACTCTTAAACGAATTAACTGATTTTCATGAAACTTGGTAGATAAACATTTAGAAGTACGGGGCACGTGATAAGCTACTTTTTATCTTTTTTTAACGCGGACGAAGTCGCGGGCAACAGCTAGTTCTAAATAAGACCCAATTCGATCGTGTCAGTTCTCTGAAATATTTCCGGCTTTATTTACCCTTGCTGGACAATGAATGTCACTTTTTTTTTTAAATATCACCTGAAAAACTAGATTCAGTCTAAACAGAAAGGGACAATATAACTAGAACTAGACACAACAAATATAACTAGAACAACAAATTGTTACCTTTCCCTCTTCCATGTCATTGGATACAATTCTGTGAACCATTATAGAGAGACCGGCGCCTCTTCGCGTCACAGATGACATTCTGCTAGTTTCGGAAATTAGCTCTTTCAATTTACACTGAAGAAGTTCGCGTGGTATATGTGATACCCCAGAAGTTTCGGGCAAAGATGTTAAATATCGGATGCTTTGTCCTGAAATATTAATATTATTTTATGGAGCAATTTCAAATGAATATTTAGAAAATATTTCATGAAATTTGTTATCCTTTATCCGATTTTCTAGAACCACCGGTGTTTATACGCGAAAATAGCCCCTACCAACAATTGCACTGTTCCCTTGTCTTGATCATTATACTATTATCGCTGTAGCATGGTGCGGGAGACAGCTGTCGGTATTATGTTGACAACAGTCATTACTACGTGACTAGGGATGAGACGTTATGCAATTCATTTTTACCGCTGTCGATACTCTTAACATAAACCTCTTTATTGTTATGAAAATTATTTTAAAAAGCAAATTTGTTTGATGTGATATTAACCTCCATGGCATGGCACTGCTCTGACCATAGCGATATAATGTTAATTACCGACAAAATAATGGACCATTGTTACCCCTGATCGAGTTATAGAACGAGTAGCCGAAGTTCTTGATATTGGCCGCAATATTGTTTCGCGTATAAAATTGGCCAAGAAGGGATGTCTGCAAATAAATTATCGTCACCCAAAAAAAAGTGGACCAAAGTGAAGCTAATCACACCACCACTGTTATTATGTAATTATACCAGTAAATTTCCCTATAAATAAATAAAAATATCGACTATCCATCGTATCAGTACATCCCATCACTAAATACATCTTTGACGTTACGTTATACGCTTAATTTTCCTTTCAATTTGATTTTATTTGTAGACTAGAACATTCTGATTGATTTTAATCTAATTTACTACTACAGTTATTAATGATTTAATGTATTACGAATGTGGTGTAGCTGAAATACAAAGTCATAATTGTAAATCGCGGCAACTTTCAAGAGTGAAACTTCCTTGGTTGTTGGTCCTTTGAGTGAAACGAAACGGTCGTAACTGTCACACGCACCATGCTACAGCGAAAATAGTATAGAAGTACAATATAAAATGTTAACTATCTTATTGGTCCCAGGTTAAAATCCTACATTGTTGAAACAAATTTTTCACATAAATAAATTACTGTATATCAATATTACGAAGGCTAGCTCAGAATTTATCTGGCGATTGTATTATCCATGCTATCTATCCACATAAATATTATAAATGTTAAAGTAACTATGTCTGTCTGTTACTTTTTCACGCCTTAAATACTCAACCGACCACCGTCAAATCTTGTATAAACATTGTCAGAGGGATACAGAAAAGGACACGGCAAATAAAATCGTTCAGAAAAAAGTATTGTTCTCAATAAATCATATAAAAATAAAATAAAAATCCAACAACACTAGTAACAGCAATAAATTTTGAATATATTTAAGTTATTTTACCGAGAGCGGCTCCAGCAGCTTCTATTGCCCCCTTATGTCGTGAAGTTTCCAATACATTAATAATTATGTCGAGGCATTTTTTACAAATTGTTGGATCCACATCATGTTTGTGATATTGAATAAGTACCGCTGATACATCGCAAGATGCCTGCAATGAATGACAACATATTATGTATTAATATTAAATAAGTTAAAACACATTAATAATGTAAATCAGTAATTACGAGAATTCAACCCAAGAAAATGTCCCAAATTTTTTTTTTTTTTTTTTTTTTTTTTTTTATGTTAAGGTCGACAGACAGGCTGACGGTCCACTTGATGGAAGGTGGCTACCGTCGCCTATAACACAAGCAACGCCATAAGTGCTACAAGTGCGCTGCTGACCATAGAAGGATTAAGGATAAGGGATAAGGAAGGGGAGGGGGTAATGGGCTCTGGCATCCCTTACTCACTCACCGAAACACAACAGCACATATGCTGTTATTTCACGGTGGTATTCTGTAAGGGGGTGGTTACTGCCGCCAGACGGGCTGCCCAAATGACTGCGAAACGCAGTGTGCCCTACCACTTTAAAAATGATGTACCTACATTTTAAAAATTATTTGTTTGCATCCAAACCTTCATATTATATTTTAGAAATGTCATGTTTTTATTTATTGCTGTGACCAATGACTAACAAAACAAGTAATCGTGGAATTACGTAGTATGAAATTGGTACGCTCCCATTGTTAATAGAGACAAAACTGCTTGTTAATACCTGAGATAATTGACTTCCATCAACTAGATAATTTTAGATGAGCAAGCATCTGTCAAGGTGATATTAATTTCCTTTAACAAGAGTTCTGTCCTTAACAATATTAGACAAATCATGTAAATATAGGTAGAGATAATATAAGCACACATACCTTCACATTCAACCATAAAGAATTAAGAACAATCTGATGCAATCCAGATATTTTTGACTCGTCATTTGTATAATTGTTGCTGTAATTTGATTTTGCTATTATACTCTCTATCATATCGCTCATTTTAGAGAAATCTGAACTGGTTGTTCCATCTTCTTCCCAAGAGAACTGCTTTGATATTGCTTCTAAAATATCTATTAACTCCAAGATATCATCACTGGATACTTCCATTCTATACGAATTTTCCAGACAAACTTCTATCACAACTTGTAAAATGCTTACAAAGGAATGCAGTTGTCTTCCAAGCTCAATTGATTCTAATATGTCCCTCTTTAAATTATATTCAGACTTCAATTCATTACAACTAAATTTGAATATATCTTCCACTGTCCTAAATTTCGCTTCCAAAAATTTTTCTTTAACAAGAACACTGACAATTAATTTGAACATACTTTGACCACAATTAATCTGATAAAAGAATTTGTTGTTAATGGATAACAGTGCATCTTCAATTATATTGTTCAAAATTCTTGTTTGCTTAATTTCTGAACTGTAGTGGTTCAACATTAATTTGACAACACTCATTCTTATGTCTTCTGCAGGGTCCTTTAAAAGTTCTATTAGCTTT
This sequence comes from Synanthedon vespiformis, assembly GCA_918317495.1. Taxonomy (NCBI): domain Eukaryota; kingdom Metazoa; phylum Arthropoda; class Insecta; order Lepidoptera; family Sesiidae; genus Synanthedon; species Synanthedon vespiformis. The sequence continues at coordinate 5,020,932 of OU906958.1, forward strand.
AATAAAAAACTTTCCGTGTACATTATTCCATCACTTCCACTTTTCAAATATTTCTCTAAAGTTTCCGGAGATTTTACAACTAAAAACTTTGGCTTATCTGGCATTTTTCCAAATTCACTTAATATGGCGTCACAAAGCTTAATAATTGTTATTTTTCTTTGATAATTTCCATTAAAACTTAAAGAAACAAATAACATTTCTTGTAAATCATTGCAGAACTGTAGAATTCTTTTTATTTCATCTTCTTCGTTCTTCTTTAAGCAGTTTATAAAATACTTGTGAATCCTCATCAAAAATATGTTCAAGCTATTCACCATGCCAATTCGAAGGACTGCACAATCTGAATTAATGTTATTGTTTAGATAACTCAAAACAAAACCACATTCTATTTGATTTGGTATCACTTTATGTGAAGACACACATACTATGTCAAACGCCAACATTCTCGTCATCGGATCGCAATGATCTAAGGCCTTCACTATGAGTGCATCAATGTTATCAACATTTACTTCAATTGAATCTAATTTCTTATTATACAGACCTTTCTTATTGCCTTGTTTCAGTACACATAAAATACTATATTTTACCAAGTCCGAATTCCCTTTGTTTTCTAACTCATCAATAAGCACCTGCATTAAAGATGGAAACTTTCCTAGAGTTATTAAACACCAATAGTTTGTAAAATTCTCTATTGATTTTTTAGGTTGATTTATGAAAATATTTATTATTTTTGTTAGAAATAGGTCACACCATTCATTCTCGTGGTTTAGGTTCTTCAACAAGGCATAATACATATCAGCACCTGCCGACACTAATCCAGGTTTGTTTAAACTGTATAAAAGTCCATCTACCCATTCTTTTATGTGTTTTAAATTTAATATTGATGAACAATTTTTCATGAACTCTGAAATCATCAAATACTTAGCTTTATTCCAATAAAAGGCATTAATTTCTTCCAATACAGACCCGCACATTGAAGCGTCCATGACAGACAGAAGTATTTGAAAAACAGTTTTATTCGAATCTCTTACACCGGCTGTAGGATTCTCCCAATTGTGGTTAATTAAATTTAACAATTTTATTTGTTTCTCTTCACTGAACAGATCTTCTTGAAATTGTGTACCCAAAATTTTTCTAAAAGAACTCAGTGTTTTAAATGCTAGTATTGTGTGTTCAGAATATTTATATCCAAGTAACAAGATGAATTCAAATACTGCAGCTAAAATTTGCTTCATTGTTTCACTTTTGCTAGAAATCTTATCAAAAAAGGATGACTGAAACATTCCATTGGCAAGAGAAACTGCCAATGATGTATTACTTGTGTTTTCCCTTACATGTATTTCGTTATTGACTATTCTTAATATTTCATTTAAATATACATCTTTCTTATCAGTCTCAGACAATATTGTATAGAAATATATCGCACATAACATCTGACACTTTATATTGATTGTATCTGCATTCATATGCTTCCATAGTTTATCCAACACGTCATTTTTAAACTCAACTGAATGATTTTGATATTTACAATGTTCTTGCAGTCTTGGTAGATATGCCTGAAACATTTATTAACAAAGTAATTTAATAAGGGTTACACAACCCTTACTAAATTAATTTATTTTTTTAATATTTTAAGGTAAACAAGCATGTTTCATTTGGTAAATAAGTGGCTACCATCGCCTGTAACACAAGCAATGCCAGTGCTGGCAAGTGCACTGCCGACTATAGTAGGATTAAGGATTAGGAGGTAGAAAAACAGGTTCTGTCATCCCTTACTCACTCTGAGAAACAAATGACAAACATTGTATTCTGTTCATATTTTACTGCCAAATGACAAAAAAATGCTGTGTCCACTGCTACTACTGAATTTTCGTGGTATTTTAATAACTTAACTGAGCATATGAATTTTATTAAGAAACAATAATGAATAATAAAAAAACATAATATGAGTATTGTTACCCTTAATGCTCCAATCCTTAATTTGTTTGTAGGAAAATCAAATTCAGACAATATATGATTTATTGAATTCATTGTTACATAAACACTTTACCTCCTGAATACCTGAAAAATACATCACAATATCCAATATTTTATGTACGTATATTTCAATTAAAATATTGATTTATTGTATGAATTACCTATTTTATTATATTAACCATATAAAAGGATAATGAAAGAAACAAAATAGTTATTGACAACAATTTACTAGACAATCTATATTTACAATAAATAAATATATCATGAAATACTATATAAACTAAAATTATTTAGTTTCATTTATTGGCTCAAATCCTTCGTTTTGCATTTTCTTTTTGAACAAATCATAGTCACGTTTTCTGTCAAAATGAACTACCCACTGTGTTGGGCAAGATTTTTCGAATATTTTCCTAAACTCATAGCACTCTTTGGATTTTTGCAAATTGTCAATATTTGTTTGTTTATCAAGGCACTCCCAGTAACGATCTCTAGAGTCCCAGCACAACTTTCGTTGTGCTTTATCTGGGAAAGACATTCTTCAATTCTTTTCTTTTTTAAATACCTAAAATGAAAACGATATACGTATTTTTGTAGTGTATCTAAATTAGGCCTAATCTAAAAAGGCTTTTTGCAAAATTAAACTTTTGCTGACGCTTACTTGTAAAAACGGAGAATTCGTTTCAGGTTATGTGGAAAATGTAAAAGTGCTACACCAGTTGTTATTTCGCAGTCACACAACAGAGATTAACCAATATAATGCAATTGATATAACTTAATCAATAATTCAGTATTAAGTTTTTCAGAATTAAATAAAACCAGGCTAGGTTAGGTGAATGAAAGACTCTCTATCATACGGCGCTAATCTGACAGAGTCAGACTCTACAGATACAGACAGACAGTGACAGTTCAATGACATTGACAGCATATTTTGAGTTGCGTTCTTTTGTAGAGATTAGTATATTATGCGAAAGTTTGTTCGCCGTGGTTCGCATCCGATCATAGACTTTGTCAGGGATACTGAAATGGACATAGAGTACTCTTCACGATGACCTTTGTCTTCACCTTAGTTATACACACAAACTATATAGTAGATACTAACGTATCAGACGGACATCTGCAGTACAAATGCTCTGGACATGGGAAAGCTCACCTGATTGGTCATAGCAAGATAGAACATGACATTTGAGTTCCCCCGCCCCTCTCACCCCTTTGTTTTTTTACGGGCTTTAGGGATTATTGAATTTATTTTTAAATGGATATCATCACACAATTAAAACACAGTTAAATAATAGGTACATATTTATTTTTGAGGATATACACAAACATAACTTGGACTTAATATACGACTTAAATACAAACTAGAATTGAAATACACCATAAAACATATTATATTGTATTAATGATAAACATTTCTAGGCATGTAGAAAAAGAACACAAACACTAAGTACCACTCTTCTCCGATTCTTGAAACAGTGATAGATATGCTGTTAAGATTTCTTTGGAGTCACAAAACGAGTTGTGGCAGATGGGAGAATTCACTTTTTCTATTCCGTAAAGAATCATCATTTTTCGAGTCTTTTTTTGCACATTGTATATTATCCTGGTACACAGCACTTGTAATACATACTTAGTATGTATTTATCCAAAGATTTTGTTTATAAACGATTATAAAAATGCGGAAATTAATCTACGCAACAATAAACAACAATCATGTTGCATAACAAAATGGCTTCTCTCTCTTATTAGAAGGGTGAGAGACAAGGTCAAATGTCATGTTCTATTTTGCTATTACCACAGGCCAATAAATTCATATGTCTAGTGATTTTTCTTTGAAGATTACCAGCCGTGGTTATACATATTTTGGCGTTAGTTACATTGAGTTATTATTACTACGTATAGAGAAGACATCTCAAACAAAAGATGTGTCGTGTTCTATTTTTGGTTAAGATTCAAAACTAAACTAACTAAACTAAACTCGTGTTGCAAACAATCTGGTTGCCATGTCTTCTCTATACATTTAAACTCATTGGTTAGTTAGTACCAAATAACTTAATAGGTTTAGGTTAGATAATAGGTACCTTAATAGAATAGAAAGAACTTTGACTTGAGGGTGATCTTTGGGATTAAATTGGGAATGTACATTTACTAGGCAGGTACAGTCGGCCGCATATTAAGTCGATTAACACATTAAAAAATGCAAAACAACTGCATAAGTCGTTGTCACGATTAGAGAACAAAATAAACTTCACGTAAAAACGATCATAAAAAGCTTCAGTAAGTAAGTAAATGAGTAAGTTGAGTGTTCCGTTGTTTTGCACTTGTGAATGTGTTAATCGACTTATGCGGCCAACTGTACATTTGATTAATAAATTAATAAGAAAAAAAAAACAAAGCTTTAAAAGTGTAGGGGTGTTTATTCCTTTAATTAGGTGCGAATATTTACAAAAATAATAATCGTAACTACCTATCTTAAACCCAGGTGTATAATAGTTTATTAAATAAATAGATACATTTTTAGAACTTTTGTGTAACAAAATTGGAAATCGTGTCGAGTTTATTCAACGTATAGAAATGAAAATTCCTTACGTTGCATTGGGTAGTTAGATTTTGAATTAACTCTTTCATGACATTACCATTGTGAACTGATTCGGATTCATTTCCTTTGTTTTTTACATGCTCCAATAAGTCTGGGGACACCTTTACTCTACACAAATCAATAAAATTTGTCAATTGTTTGTATGTTTCAAACACAAATAATCCAGGGATAATCGGCACCTTAATATCAAACTCCTCGCATTTGCGCAAATAATTTTTATAAGTATTGATTTCAAAGAATGCTTGCGTGAGAATGAAATCAGCACCGCTATCTATCTTTTCTTTTAAATGCAATATTTTATCGTCGGGACTTTCAGGAGACCCTGCTACACCGATACAAAAGATTTTGTCGGTCCGATTTCTTATGTGAGCAATTAATTCATTAGTGTTCTTAAAATCAGAAGTAGATGATTCGTATTTTTCTGAAAAAAAAATGTTTCAATTAAAACATCCGCAAATAGGTACCGTACTGTATTTATAAGCGGTACTCAAAATCTATTTACTGCATTTAAGGTAATACAAGTCAGCTTTCCTGCATACAAACGTCGAATGATTATTACTCCCCTGTTTTATGTTTAATTTACAAAAGTAAGCATGATATCGATTTATACTGTCGTTAACTAGGTTCGTATGCATACAAACTTTAAAAAAATATGAATTTAAAAGATCCCTGAAAAATCCATATTTTAATACAAGTTTTAATACAACTTTGAGGGTGATTAGGTCAATCCAGTGTACAAAAACTCCAAAACACTTTGCATACAAACTTGATTAGTTATTCAAGAGTTCAAACAACTTTACACGAAATAGATATATACAGTAGTTTTATCAAAAAGAGTATACGCCCAAGGGTCTGTTTATGATTTTATATTTGGTGTGAATCATTGTGATCTCAGTCGACTGCTCTTCCTGCGCTTTGTTCTGTGTGAGACAGGACGCATTTCAGCCATGAAACCGATGAGTTCGGGCCGCCGACTTGTTTCACCTTAAGAACTAAGTATAGGTATTATCTCAGAGTATAAATTCCAACACGGGTATTAGGTATAGTTATTAGTAGGTCCTATTTCATTATCACAGTTTATTTCCACTAAATACGTTTACTTCTGCAATAGGTAGTTAAACAAAATTTATTGCTTATTTTGATATCAATAATAAATACTTAATCGAATCGTAATCATTTAAAGCGCTTAGGTACCTACTAATAAAAATGTAATTGTACCTATTATCGATTTTAAGTAAGTAAATCCATTTCCAATGTGCATCAGACAGCATAATTATGTTATCTTGTCTGATGCAATACCTACCTATAAATAATACCTAAGTATATTTATGCTATCTACAACTTAGTATAGTCGGGGTAAGAAAAGGTTCGTCACCTAAAGTCGAAATTTACTTGCACCAGGGTACATGTCAGTCCATGTCAAAATTTCATTTCAAACGTCTGTCAGTTGTCTGCTTGGAGCTTTTTTTGTTTTATAATATACTTTAGTACTAAAAGGTACTATAAGCGTCTACGATTTTGATAAAGATGAAGGTTTTCGTACCCCGACTTTACCTATGGACTGTGCTGAGCCTGAGGTAGGTAGGTAGGTAATTTGGAATATATACCTAACTAAACTACTATATTTTAATAAAGTCTATCAATGTTAAATAGGTACCTATCTATATGGCAACATTATATTTATGCTACTGTATCAGCTGTATGTCAAAGTTGTCAACTTCTATTGTATTGTATCCTATATTCAAAACCAAAAAAGAATGTATCACTTAATTAAATTAGAGCAGCTTTAAAAATATAAGTATTCCAGTTCCCTTCCTTACCTCCCAGCAGCACTAACAAGTTGCAAACACCAATTTCTTCAAACAAAGACAGAAGACTGTTTAAATATTCCTTTCTTAACAAATCGCAGGTCAAATGCATCAGCACACGCTTGTCTTTGCTCCTCAAATATCTGGCCAAACGTATAGGAGCTATATCTAAATTTTTGTTTTGATGCACTTTGGCATGCCATGTTATTGAAAAAAACAACGGTTCCACGGTTAAACTGTTAATAACTTCCTCCGTTATGTCAGGAGTAACCTCGAATGAATAAGAGGGTTTATTCTCGTGTTTAATAAGATCTGTTATTTTGCTCATTTTGTTGAAGTTTGAAGTTGTAAGTTGATACTGAAATTAATAAAAATGACATTTACAACCTATTTAAGGTATAAGTATTCAATTTACTTAACAACAACAGTTAAAATCAAAATTAAAAATTAGGTTGGTACCTACTCTTTACTAATTTAGCCAACAGGAACTCGAAAGATTTTTATATCTATTTGAATAGATATAACCTGACTATACCTTAAGAGATTTTGGGTTGCTTACCTTTGCAACGTAGACCTTTGTGGAGCTAATAAATTCGAATACGAGACCAGAATGTTTCCACAAATATTTTAAATGTACAGCTATCACCATAAATAAACGTTTTGTGGCATAAAACCACAGATAGCGAATGATAATAACTGTTTATAAAGCGGTTGTGGCTACTTGCGCCTTTTCTGTAGGTATTGACTGATAAAAATAAACGTCTATTAAGTAATTGGGCGCCTATACCTAATACTTTTAGTATAGATATATTTATTTTTAGGTATAGTTATCTTTGGACCTTGTGAGGGAACAGTTTTAGATGCATTTAAGTATAAACACGCCAATTTTAATTATAACACACTATTATCGAGGTCTGGTCTGGTCTATTATCGAGGTCTAGCTGTGACCTCCGGTTTCCCTTGCCGATAATTTGGTAATTTGGATTTCCATCGTGCGTATAACTCATAAAATTATGATAGGTATCATTAAAGTCACCAAATGTTAAAGATGAGCCGTTTTTAAAAATAGATTTAGGTAATTGCACTATTGGACTTATTTACAGATTTTTTAATTTCGAACTAAAAACATTAACGTGTAACTATCTATCGGTGAAAGAATTTTTTGACACGGTTCAGTAATTTAGAAATAATATTATTAATATGTCTTTATTTCAATTTAGACGAAAAAACTTAAAGTATTTAATAATTTACTAAACAAAAGGAAAACAAATAGGTATTAGGATCAAAATAATGCATAATTTGCGGCATTAATTAACTTCGTATAAGTTTGGAATAATAAAACGCTTATTTAATAAGATAAATTGAAAATGATAATCCCAGAAAACTGTAGGTATATATTTAAATAAAATGCAAGAAATACTTCAAAGAGTCCGTGTATTTATGAATATTAAAATGACTGTTCTATACATACATTGATTATAACAATCAGCCCATATTTAAGTACAAATCACAACCAAAACTTAAGTAAAATAAAACCTACTTAAGTTGATGATTATGTAAAGCTGCTTCGAAGCTGTTATTACAATATAACTTCAGTTTATTACCGAGTGTAACATTATTGCTATTCACGCTACATTTTTCTAATTTCTCGTATAAGTATGTAATAATGTATGCAATATAATATGTTTATATAAAATTGACTACTTAACTATTAAACTTAAAACAAACAACGGCCTAGTTACAAAGAAATTTTCCCAATAATGACGGATATTAGGTAACTTTCATCTATTTTTGTAAAAAGCATCCAAACACCTATGTCTACATTTTTAACTCCGAATTTTTTAGGTACGTCTCTCATACAAACTTAGGACAGCTATATATAGTGCTTAGGGCTACATTACGTGTTATTTATCTAAGGTCTTACGTATATAATTATTTATTTATTGTTTCAGTATAATAAAGCTTCGTGACATTCAGCGAATTTTCGCTTTTACTCAAATAATTAATTGTTAAGATTTTTAATTAAATGAATGTTAACAAAAACATGTCGCACTAAAATGCACAAAATATATCTAAATTAAGTATATCTTTTATTCAATAAGTGTACAGATTAAACAAAATCTAAATTTTTTTGGAAACCGTGTATAGGTAATTGAAAAATAAATAGTAATGTCGTTTATTTTCTTGATGGTTAATTTATGTAATATAGTATAGGGCATAAATTGATAAAACTGATGTTAGGAATGAGTAACATGATATTGTTATGTTTGAAGATTGAAATATTGTGGAAATAATATGTTTCTGTGAAATGGATTATATTATAAAAATAATGTCAGAACAATAAATACTAAAAGATATATTTTTATATATAAAAATAAAGGCTAAATTAGTACAAAATTTTAATAAATACGAAATCTGATTTTCAAAACTTCCATGAAAAACGAAAAGTACTTAAATGTTATTAATTTATCTTTACAATTATACTATAAGATCGGTCTTTTTCCCATCCTGTATACTCAACCGATCATCTTTAAATTTTGCATACACGTTGTCAGAAAAAATACTGTACCCAAGGGATCATCTAAAACAAAATAAAAAACTAACACTTGGCCAGTGTTATAGAAAGAAGATATTAACCCGTATGTTGCATATATATATATTATTTTTCAACGCGGATGAAGTCGCGGGTACCAGCTAGTATTTCACATAATTATTTTACTTGCTCCGATATCGTATCTGCGTCCGGCAGATATCGTATCGATTAATGTGTAATCGCTCTAGTATAAATTAAGCAAATTTTTGGAACTAAATTGACTTAAGATAATGCAGTTTAAGTGTTAGGAAATGTTTTCTTTTTTTCAATAAAAAAGTGTAATACGAGACTACTTACACATACATACATTTTTACATGTGTAAAAAGTGTACACTACATACTTCTATCAGACATTTAAAGCTTCGACACATTATACATAATAAGATTAAAACCGAAGAGATGTGTCTGATAAATTACATACTTACTCCTGATATGTCTGTATAAATACTAAAGCTACATCGATAATTATACTTGATAGGTAGGGTGAGATATTTTTAAAAGTCACAAGATTGAATTACTGTAACTTAATTGCAAGTCTTATGAAAAGGACTTTTGAATATGGACGCGTTTAAAGTGCGCAAGTGAAAGAACAAAAAGGCTTTTCTCACGTGTGAAAGAGACATTTTTCAAGAGCTTTTTGAATTGAGGTGAAAATTCCATACACAAATAGAAAAAAGATCTATTTCACTATAATTGTAGGTAAACTGAATGACGTAGTAAATGTTATTTTTAAATGAGTAGCCATCTTTCCTATAAAAACAGGACGGAATTTACAGTCGTTTATAATTATGAAAAAAAATATATGTTTATTTATATTTATCATGACTCATTAATTTGCAGAAAAGTACTAATAATGTGAATATTAGTAAAAACATTTGTTTAGGTATAATATATTTTAATAAAGGCTGGCGCACATTGGAGAACGGCACAGAAAAGTATTTAAATTTTTTCCTAGAATTTTTAAGGGCTATTATCATAATTCCAATTTTATTGTGTCATTGTGAATGCCGCAGTACGCCGCAATTTGAATTACGTATATTAAAAACGTGTAAGTTACAAAATTGTAAAAAAATTATAAGACTAAAAAAATTGCCGTAACTAAATTTCCGCCGTCCCTAAATTGACACCAGATAAATAGCAAATTATAAATATTGTATAAACATATTATTAATAAATATAACCACCTATTTTTAACCAAATAAGTGGTTAATAAACCACTTATTTGGTTTAAAATGGCGAACCTGCAATTGTTCTTTCTATCTTGCGCACCAAGAAGTAAATCAAACATTGGAATTTATCAAATCAACCAAAGAAAATTTGCATAACTGATTCAACATTTCGATCTGAATTGACACTGAATTCAGTCTTATTTTCATAATTATACAACGTAGAGGTAGAAGTTATTTACATGGGATTTAATCTATACGCACGAACTTCATTTTGACAACTTTCAATAATTAATTACATATTGCGACTAGGCAAAATTATTGCTTTTAAATAATTATCTATTACAATCAAATTACAATGTAAACATTTGTGTAGTGCACTAAGTATGGCAGTGTAAGTAATGTGTATAATGTGTATTGCATACCTACATATTATGAGCTGTTACAAAATGGAGTTCGATCGTAGACTCATTGGATCCAAATAACAAGTTTAAAAAATTAGGTCGCTTCGGTTTTGAATATGTAATTAACCTATTTTGATATTGTCTCGTCATTTATCACTATTTTTCACTTAATTAGGAATGCTTAATTGCCATCATAGGTGTACCTACTTACTATTTTCTAAGAAAGTAACCTAATTAATTGCTTATGGCTTTACTTACCATAACTTGGGTAAGTTATAGTAAAAGCGGTGTTGCTTGTTAAGAAATTACATGACCGCTATCGCATAGTAGTAGTTTTGGAAATTGTTCGCCCAATGTGTATATAATACACACATATATATGTTAAATTAGTACATACAAGAAGGTCGTAGACAGTCAACGGTTGCAATTACGATCTATTGATTGAATTATCAGATTTATTGGTCAACTAGTTAAAAAACGCGACTGGCTATAGAACGAACTAAACTGGCCATACTAAAGTTCTTATAGACCGACTGGTATAAGACAATCACATCGTATAAGACAATTTTCATGTTTGCAAAAATATAGGTACATATTTGCTTTCGCAAGTACATCAAATAATTGCATTAAATGAAGCGACTCGCAATATTATATTACATAAAGTATTTTATATGTTGATAATAATAATTCAATACTGTGCGATCCTAACTTTAAGTATTAACTGTCCACTCCATCAGAACCATAACACAGTTTCTTTGCTCTTAATTCCTGACGACAGCTTTTGTATTCGTGATTTGATTTCATAGATTTGTCAATCGATATATTATATAATATCTGTGACAAAAATCGCTGTACAATATATTAATTATGACCATATGGAGCACCACCAAAAACTCAAGGTGCTTTGCTATGTGCTAATAGTATTGTTTGTCTATTGAGTATTCCTCTTCGTGTAACGTCTGAAGTGTAATCTGAATCTCTTTACCCATTAAGGAACTCTATCTAAAATTCCTGTTCCTCAATCTGAATGTATTCTAGCATATTTTTTCGCCTAATCCTAAAAGCTTAGTGCATATTTTAGGGCTATGCGATCTGGCGATTCTCTTGTAGCCTACGTAAACACTATTCAACATTCACTTACATTATGTAAGATAATTTTTATTTATGTAAATGTGTAATATGTTAGTATTTGGAAATCGTCATTAGCCTTATAAATATAGTTTTTGTCGCCATATGAGTTGAGTTTGTAACATGTATTACCTAACTCAAAAGCCATATTAGAAACTTAATATTCAATCATTCAACAATACTGGACTGTCTTTTAGAATATGGACAAAACGCTTACGAGTAGTCTAACGAAAACATTTTTTTAACTAATTGTGACATGAAAAACAGCTACATTTCAAATAATTGAATTTAAATGGACTCCATTTGTTCTGTTAACTCCAAAATGGGGCTTTCGCTGAGCGGTATCATCCCTGTGGTTGGCGGCAAGCTGTGTCCTTGCCAATTCGACTGAAAATGAAAATATACACCTATTTCAAGTTTTAATTATTATTTTTTATAAAATTGTTGTTGCTACGATTGTTTACTTACTTCATGTCTGCTAAATGCGCAAACTTTTAATTTAATTTATTAGTTACTAGTGGTAACATAAAAGGTTGTGTGTAACTAATGTAGTCAATGTAACAATTAATGAGAATTGTTTCTTTAAAATCCGCTCCATCAGAATTTATATAACATACAGACTGTCACTGTCATTCAATGAAACACTTTTTTAATAAATAAGTTAGTAATTTAGTAAGAATATTAACTAAAATAATAAATATACGTCAAAATTTTTGATATTTGAACTTTGTTTTGGAAAGACAACGATTTTTAATTAAAAAATGACCAGCTTAATTAACCAGCTTAATCAGTAAAGGCTATTTTTGTGCAATAAAATAAATTAATCTCGTCCAGAGATTAAATGATTGTATAATGCCGTAAAAAATCCGGCTCACAATAGAGGACGACACGGCATAGAATTTCGATATTTTTTCATAGAACTTTGTACCTTAAGTGCTTTAAATATCATTTAAATTTCAATGTGTTATGCTATGACATTCCGCAGTATCATTTAACACAATGAAATTTGAATTAAGTATATTGAAAGCTCTTAAATTCGAAATTCTACGAAAAAAAATTTGAATACTTTGCCGTGCCGTCTTCCAATGTGCGCCGGCCCTTACTCATATATTTTTAGTATTACATATATCATTAACTTGCACATACACATTGTAAGTAAATGATATATAAATACAATTGTCTTTCATCAATTTGACTGGTAGTGAAATCAATGACAATTTACTCTTACCTTTTGACAACATGATACTTAAATATGATCATCTACGATCTACTTTATCTATTGTTCTTCTAATAGGAATACTAACCACTAGTGGTCAAAGTGCATGCAACGTGTCAACTACTAAACTAAACCGTTCAATCGAGCATAATGGTGTCAAAATAAAACAAAAACTTATAAATTTTACATTTATTTTAAATAAAATTTTGCTCCTAAATAAAGCTGTTACATCTTACAGTACGATTATTATAATTATAATAATAACATTAGCAAATAATAACAAAATCTATACAGACTTTCGCTAAGAAAACGAATACGGGCTTCCTAACTTAGTAAGTAAATAAATAAATAGATATTAGAACTATGGTGTTGATATTAAATTACATTATGCGAAGTAAAAAAGGATACATATTATGTCTAATTATGTAGGAACATACTTGAGTGATATTTTTTAAATACATGTATACTTAAGTAAAATGCATTTTTTTGCTTTATAAAACAGAGTTTAATTTGGCAAACAGTGTATTTTAGTGCAATTAATGTGAACTGTGAAATACCTACACTCTGCATAGAATTTTTGTGCATCTACCACAAAAATTAAATTTATAAAAAAAAACAATGTGATCCTCTAAAAATCCGTATCCGTATCCGCGAATATTGAAAATTCCACATCCGCAACAATCATGATTCGTAAAAAATCTATTCTCATTTTTATATTTATTCTGTAAATTATATATTTTTTTTATAAATTTAAAAAAATATATACAATAAAATTATAAGTTTCTCTTATCACTCTATAGTAACAGAAAGAAAACTGATAACTTCTATTTTCAACAGACACATACATACATACATACACATTAATATAACTTCATACTATTTGCAGAAAATTACATAAGTGAATTTATTGGCAGTTTATTGTGGCATGTCTTCTACACATGATATTGTACAATTGGTAGGTAGGTATTATAAATATTTATATGATTATGTACCTATTGATTATTGTATACTGTATTCTTTATATATTTTCATAACTTTTAAAGCACTAAGTAGGTAATTATTGTCATGCACCCTATTTATATAACAATTCGAGTGTGATGCGTCTCAGTTATTTGAGGTTCGATACGATTGAATACTTTGACGAGACCTTTAATAAAATCTATTAACTAGCGAAATTACTCTGCAAGCGTGAATACTGAATATTAAAGCTTCATTGCAAAAATTGGCTATAGCCTATATATATTTCATTTTATTATACACCTATGTTTTATCTTTGCCTTCAACAGTACAAGTACAAGTAAGGGTCTTAAGATATAACAGACGATCTTATTATATGAAACTGGGAACTAATAAAAAAAAATGAAGAGACATCTTTTACTCAATTGTAAGTAATAAGTTGTAGAGTTAGAGCGCTAATGAATCAGTGTTCACGCTTCGTGCACACACGACTAACATCACAGTACAGAGAGAAATAACATCTACAAATAACGCAACAACGTGCTAACGACTAAGGGCAAATTGGATCTACGCGCAATTTGGGTGGTGTACTTAGTTGATTTGTTGGAATACCTGAAAGCACGGCTGGGGCTGGAAGAGGCTGTTGTTCCACTGAGCGGGCCACACCGGCGCCTCAACCCCTCCCCCCGACTCTACCTCCCCCTCCCTCGTCTCCCTCCCCTCGCGTCTTCCCGCCAATTCCGAGATCTGGCAAGCGCTCTGCAAACTGGACGGCAAGTTCGACCAGTTCTCGTTACCTAATCTATCCTTGTTCATTATGCTAATCTCCATTGAACCCTGATATGCGAACTTCTCCCCCTGACTGTCTTCCGGTTTATGTTTTGGCGAGCGATTCGGCCCCTCGACTATCGCCTGGAAGGCCAGCAAGTCTCTGTTCTCGTTCTCAGTCATCGGCAACGGGGGCAGAATTTGTTGTTGCTGAGCTATCTTGTAGCTTTGCTGCCTAAGCATTTGCCGTCTGCTCAGACCTACTTGGAGGCTGTGAATCGCGCCTATATCGTGAGGTACGTTCGCGGGCGTCATCTGTTTCTGTAGCAGCTGGCGTTTCTGTTGAAACAATCTGTGCTGCATCAATTGTTGCTGCAACGGTGGTTTGCTGACTTGAGATAATGTGGATGCGTGGGACAAATCTGCCGGTTCCTGAAGTTGAGAGACCATCTTCGGACTCGCCGGCAAGGGCGGTGAAGTGCTGCTATAGTTGAACGTTTCCGGAAGACTGATTCGTTTTATTGGATTTTTAGAATCCAGATAATGTGGGCTAAAACTGGCAGCGAATTGGTTGTGCTGTAATTGCCTTTGTGTCATTTCCTCCGCGGGAATTGTAGATTGATATTGTGTTTTGAGTTTCTGGGCTTCCTTTTGGACTAAATGAAGTTCGAGCACACCTTTTGCTTTACAGTTTTCATTTAACCTCTGACTGTTGAACGCTAAACTATTCTTTTGCGTTTCATCCGATTGCGCCACTTGCTGTGCCACCAATCCATCGCTCGCCCTTCGGCCTTCTCTAAAGTCGACGGGACTCCGAGTGACTGCTCGAGAGCAGTTTTTATTAGCGGAAGAGTAATTTATTGGATTGTGCCGAGTAATGAATCCAGTACCGGCAGTTTTGCTATTGTACGATGAAATATAAACGCACGGATGCATCGGACTCGTATTCACTAAAGAACAATTCTCATAAGCCAGCTTATCTTCGTTTGACGTACAACTGGGCAAGCTGCTGGCCAATTCACTAGAACAGTCGGAGAGTTGGTAGTCTAAACTCTCAAATGTTGAGAAATTACTTTGCGAGGAGTCGCAGCTGAGGTTCTGACTGAGACTTTTATTGTTAAAAAACGTGACGACCCCGCTGCTGGAACTAGAACTGGCATAAGAGCTAAGCCTGTTTTGAACTCCACTCGGAACGCTTGCCACGTCTTCCATATCAGTTTCGCATCCTTCATCTGTTGAAGATGAATACTGTTGTTGAAATTTTACCGGCTCGGTTGTGTTGGTTTGGATGTTTTGATTGTAAGGCTGGCCCGCTGTGTACTTATTCAATGAAAATTTGCTGTCCGGTCTGTAGAGCGCTGATGGAAATAAATCGGCATTTGCGGCAGAAGCTGTAAAGTTCGATTCAGTGGCGTTTGGGATCGGCGGTAAAACTGCACTTTGCATGTAAGAATATGAAGGTAAATGATGATTCATGTAATCTTTAAATGGGGGTGTGCCGGTTTGCAAGCGATTTACATCTTGTTGTTGTGCTTGAGATACGAGTCTACTCGATTCTAATGGCTTTGGCTGTTCTAATACACTACTTAGTTTGGTATCGGTAATTTGGGACGGTATCGGACTGGTGCTTAAATTGACTGTACCTTTTAAAGGCAAAGGCGACTGCTGCAATGTGTTCATGAGTTTCGCAGCTTCAGAGCACATTGTGAACGTCGTGGAATTTGGCAATTTCATCGTTTCCACGTTAAAGTTTGTCGCAGATGCGGAATTTTGGAGAAAATTTGCAATAACATTGTGGTCTGCTGCTGAATTTCTGCCACCGTCTATAGCACATTTGGAATCGAAACTCGACGACGTCAAAAGCCTCGTGCCGTCGCTAGGATTTTTATTTGTATCTGGACCGACCGTTGTCGATTGCTGCAGAAGCCTTCGGCAGTCCTCGCTGGACTGCTTTAATATGTTCTGTTGTTGCTCATACGTAGACGTGAGCAGTCTATGTGTCGGAACTACGGAATCGTTCAGTTTAGCGCCTAGCCTTTGGTTTGATTGAGAGACATCGATGTTTCTCAATGAAAGTAGCCTCGTGGATTCAGCCTCGTGGTTTCTGGAAGAGACATCTAAATTGCCTACTAAAAAGCTTCGATGGGTGTCAGAAGGATCGGAATTTCTTTGAAGTAATCTTTGTTCAGTCATATTAACACCAGCAAGGGAGAGCAGTCGTTGTGTTTCAGACGAAGACGAATCAGCCGATGGAGCTGATATCGTTGGAGTAGCCCGATTGTACTCCCTCGTTTGCTCGGCTGTTTGTAGCAACCTGAAAATAACAATATAGGAATATAAGTTAAGTTAAAATATACTTGAGTTTTCGATAGCTTTTAGTTATGTGTTCACAAATTAGTTATGTGTGGGCTCATTTCATGGTGCTACGAAATATATATACATACGAAATAGTACATACCTGACGTGATGTTCTCGCCTTGCGTCGTGGACTTCCCTTGCGAGGGCTTGGTCCGCCACGGAGGAAGGTCTCCGAGTTGGCCTCCGAGCTTCGGCTCCGGAGGTACAGGCTGCACTATTGGCAGCACGGGCTCGGAGCCGCTCCAGTAGCAACAGATATATCGCTGCATGATGGTCGTAGCTGTTCGACCGAAGGCTCTGTGAACACGAGTGTTTCAACTTTAGCAATGGCGGCAGAACGTATTGCGTTTTGCTCTCGTAAACTGGTAAGGGAAAAACGTGTGTGCTCTTTGTGCCTCGACAGGAAAATAAGACTATCGATTAAATTTTTATTTTAAGTTTAGCGATTTTTTTTAATTTTAATGAAGATAAATTAACCATAGATAAATTAGATAATGTAAATTTAATCCTGATGCTTACCTCTTTAGTTTTAATCGGATCAATTCCAAGGCTCTGCATAAGTCTTAATACTTGTTCATTGGGCTCGTTATGTGAAGGTGCGTGGGCGGGACTTCTTGCCGGATCAGCAGATATCTTCGTTACGGAATACGGCTCCGCTGCCATCCACCGGTGTTTCTTAATTTGCTCTATGGTATACCTCTTCATCGGCTCGAGGACTAGCATTTTGCGGATTAACGATTCACAGTCTGAAAATGAAAGAATGACAGTTTGCTTAGTGAAGTTTTATATAATACAATCGTAAACACAATCAGCCTGTGGCCCTCATCATCATCAAATATTAAGCAGTTTTTCATTCTATATATTATGATTTTACATAATTTTAGGTAACTACAACACAAGTAGGTAAAATCATTTAAAAAATATATTAACATTATTTTTTGGGGTTACTGTCGCAAAACGACCTGCCCAAAATGACTGTGCTTTGTAGAAAGTTTAGGTCTTCCAGAATTCTATTGGAATATTTGTAATTGGTTAAGGCTTTATACGACAATGAGATAGCGGACGCATCTAATTCAATTCAAATATCAGAGAGTTTTCGACACTATCTCAAGATACACACTATTAAGAAAGTTGTTAGGTAAGTCGTAAGTCGAGTGAAATTTACATAAAGTTTAAAGGAGAAAAGGACGCCGCCGCACATTTAACTCAACATGTGTCTCTGGAATTCCTAAATGAATTTCACTTTAACTAAGTAACAGATAAGTTTTCTAATTTAAATTTGTATTTGCTTAATGTGGTTTTGATGTAATGAATTAATGTTGAATTTTCACTAGGTACGTACCGACCCTATTTAATATTTTTTTTAATTCTCTATAGAACCTTTTAAACAGACGTATTATAAACTTGACTGAAATTGAATTAAAATATTTAATTTGCTTAGAGGCTATGAAATTACTTATTAAAAAAATTAAGAGCTTATCCCATTTGGATGTATATAATAATTATGGGAGTAAATTGATTAAGTAACATCATGCTCATTTAAAGATGTGTAGACATTATTACTCAAATATAATTCCTAACAAATGATATATAATAGAATTAATAAAATTTTATTATAAATACAATTTATGCAGAATAAAAATTAGAAGAAAAAAATCAGTCAAGAAATTAGCGCAGCTGTAAAATAGCAATAAAATCCGTACAAAAAATTACAACAGAAAAAAAAGTGTAACCCCTTAATAAAAGTGTAAATAATTATGTAATTTGTATGTAAATGTAAGAGAATTGCTGACATTAGTGAATAAAAACACCAATCAAATGAAAATTTTGCTAAAAAATATTATTTATTTATTTGAACTCTTAAAAAATTCCATTCAACAACAATATTAGTCATCCGTAATCCGTAAATTTTAAAAAAAAGTCAGCGGCGCCATGTGCCTAGCTTTTATTTCTATATTTATGTCGCAATTACGTATTTTGAGTTAAAAATAAACTTAGCAGAAATGGCTGCGCGGATTCGCGTAAGATACAATTTATATTAAACTAGTTGCCGCCCGCGACTTCGCCCGCGTAACTTTGTAAATTATATACTAAAAGCTTCCTCGAGAATCACTCTATCCATTGGTGAAAACAGCATCGGTGAAGCAAAATCGATGCAGTAGTTTTTGAGTTTATCGCGAACAGACAGACGCGGCGGAGGACTTTGCTTTATAATATGTAAGGATAAGGATGAATCAATATTATATGGCCAGAAGAGAACACAAGAGGTTCAGAATACAATAGTTTTAATTGTGACATCTTAACTCTACCTTAGACAAAATTTACGAGTTATAATAGTTCTATGGAACATAATCAGTTTCAATGTTCACGTTTTCTTTCTTTTTTTTTTTTTCAATTCCAATATCAGCAAAATTAAATCAAGTATTAGTCCAAATAAAGGTATCTTGATCTACATAATGAAATATATGCAGTGCCCAAACCAGACGCTGTATTACTTGGATAGAATGTACTTATAAGTAGACACGCTGTTGTCACTCAAAAAGAAAAAAAATGCTTAATACGGCTATATGCCTTTTTTGTCTTTCACTTGGCTGATGACCATATTAAGCCCGCCTTCCTTACCTGCCTGCCACCCTTATGGCAACGATAAATACCTGCACTGCATTATTTCAGAAGACAACAGTGTAATAACAGCACATGTGCTTTTGTAGTTCGGTGAGTGAATAAGGAATGCCATTGCCATGTCATTTTCCCTTATAGATTCCTAACTCTTTTTTATTTTTTCAAAGATAACACTACATTTACAACCTCTCAGGGGTTTTTATTTTTACGATCATAGACTATTGAGAGCCATCTATCATCAAATGGACCGTGAGCCTACTTGCCGAGCTTTATATGTATATTTCTTCTACTAAGAACATGTTCTTCTTGTAGGAATACATAATAATATGTATCTTATTAGATACGTAAGCAGTGACGCTTGGACGATGTTTGGTTATATTAATTTTGTATAAAAACATGCATAAACTATTACATTTATGGTAAAAATATATGCAATGTATGTTAGTATAATACGTGTCGTGGTGAAAACGCTAAGAATAACGAAAACGTGAGAAACTTTAACAAAAGACATGTCGCGGACACTTTTATAATTAAACTAATTTTCTCTTTAACACAAATATCACGTATAGTAAAAAGAAACAATAGAAGCAATAACCAATGCATATGAGCAGTAGATAGTTTATGTCAATTCTGATATGAGGATTCACGTAAAAGATTGAATCGGCAGGCGTTCACTGAGGTGTCCGTCTGGTAATAATCATCATCTTAGTGAGGACTCCGTGTGTGCTGTTGGTCAAAAAGGGTGTCAAAATTTATCTTTTTATTATCTTGTCCCTTATCCCATATCCTTTTATATTATTTTCTTGCTACATCCTTTGTTTCTGATAAACTCTAAACTGAACATTTTGTTGTGTTCTTTGACCTTATGTTGTTTATTTTTATACTAGATGAGCGGAACGCAGAAATAGCTCATTTAGTTACAGGTAATTCTCCAACTCATTTAATTGACTGCTCGAGAGCGAAGGAAGAATGCCAACGCCGTATTTTCCATGGCGCTTTTGACCTTTTGGTAGCGAACTTTAGCGTAAACTCTCCGTTTTTGATAAACAATTTTGTTCCGGTCAACAAGTCTAGTAGAATACATAATAAGTAGCGATGATTTAAACAGGTGTTTCATAGACCAACAAGTCTTCAGGATTTTTTTTATTATATATTTTATAATATGTTTTTTTTATTATAAGTAACATCGCACCAGATTCGTTTGTTAGGGCTCGTTTAAAGAAATATTGTAGCTAGGTGCTAGAGGAAACACCGCAATGATAGTTCTTTTAAACTCCTCTCTACTGAGTAATTTGCGTCACTTACTGAAATCAATAATAACTTTCAAATTCAAGATCGTTGACGTTAAACGGAAATAAACTATGTTATAAATAAATTATTTACTCGAAGTAGGTACTCGTCTAAATTTAGCCTAAACAAAATATTAGTTGAAATCCGCAATTATTAATAATAATCATTTACCTCAGGCGGATTCTTTAAATAGATCGGGCGCGTTCAAAATGGTGCACTTTAGTGCGCAAACAAAACACACCTCGTATCACAGCTCGATGTAATTCCGTACTATTTTATTTACCTTCCCTCGCATCTTTCCAAAATAAATCCGATGAGTTGTCGACTTTTCGCCAGCCGGTTCTAATAATAATATACCACGGACGCAATTATCGCGTGCTCTGTTTTAACCATTGACGCAATAGTGTAAAAAATATGTTGGGGGTTATTTAATAAATTGGCGATGGAAATGTCAGGATCGCGCCGCCGTGGTACGACGATGACGCCATGAACTTGGGTCGGGAGTCGGGACGGACGGCTTTACGACTTTCCAGTTTGGAATGTGTCGGGGTACGGTCACTCGCATCTCGCTAAAAGGGCTACCACACCATACAATTTCAACGTATCCAATTGAGGAAATCGAAAGGTGTGATCGCAGTTAGAACAGATTGGATTCAATTGAGAGTTTATCCATTTTCAACTCTATATCTTCGATTTAGAAATCAATTTAGCGTAGTGTGATCACGAGCTCTCTACTTAGATTCCTAAATAGGAAACGTTCAAATTGTATGGTGTGATTGCCGTTTAACGGCCGGCTACTAATTACCGCCCGTAAAACATAACGTAAACAAGGCATTGATGAGCTGACGCACTTTCGACTCAGCTCAGTTATCGCCAATCGATTTTACAACCAATAACAAAATTATACATTGTTGTTGCAACAATAAAATTAACCGTCTTTTATAGGCGACTTGCGTTTGCTCGCGACTTTACTTTATCTGTGTCGACTGATTTCCATGTGATGCTTAAGAAACATATTCTCCTATTTTTTCAAATTCTATCAGATCCCTTCGGGTTTTAGGTTTTTGTTATAACAATAATAATCTTTACTTTTATATGGGTAATTAATCACAGGTTATAACACAATCAACGCTATAAGTACTGCAAGGGCGCTGCCAAATATAGTAGGATTAAGGATAAGGGATTAAAAAGAAATCGGGTAAAGGTTTAACTTTTGTATTTAAAATAAATAACGTATTTGTGACGGTATTTAAATTCTAAGTACTTGACATAAACATATGAAACAAATTGGTCAGCGCACGCCGATCGGTAATTCAATCAGAGCGTTTTTCTACGGACCTCATTTTTAAAAATTAAGGATATCCATGAACACATATTAATAGGAAACACAATTGCGATTTATTGTCGCATTGATAAAATATACTTTTCATCTGGTAAACAGATTGTTGAAGGCCGACCTCTTTTCGGATCTTGGACCATTATTGGCGAATTCCTTATAACAAGATTCGCACATAATATTATGTCCCGTGCCGAGATGTTTTCGCCCTGAAGTTTATAATGTGAAACGCTAATATTTCAAGCGTCAAGAATGCATGACGTCAAAGCCGCCCGAACGATCGCCTCTGAAAGAAAATACATTTTTCATAATGTCTTTCGGTATGACGACAGTCGTGCCGGTGCGTAATACGGCGCCTGCCATTTTTGGTAATACAAAAGCTGTTTAGAGTTATGTATATTTTTTTTCTAGTTTTAGACATCCCATTTTAGAGTTTGCGTGCTCATTAGGGTTTATTAAGCACGTTAGAGCAATTAGGGCGTGTAGGTCCTACCTAATGTCACGGGTTTTTAATGTTACATGGCACGTGACCTAAATTTTTTTTTTAAATATATTATACAAAGAGAGAAAATGGGAACGCATTTTTTTATTTTAGGGCGTCGCATATGTGGGTAAGTATTACAATTAATTGCCCATGGGTAATTAACAACGACGAATTGCTACAGGCATGCAACGAAATTTTGCAAAAAGGAAACCGGCAAAAAAGTCCGAGCATGTATGTAGAGGGAAACGAAATTGCACGCACCTGAACATTTTATTTCCAGCCAGTAATTTGCACGCAACGCTGAATAGTTTTATAATTCATATTTTATTCTGTATAGTGC
Source organism: Synanthedon vespiformis (assembly GCA_918317495.1). Classification (NCBI taxonomy): domain Eukaryota; kingdom Metazoa; phylum Arthropoda; class Insecta; order Lepidoptera; family Sesiidae; genus Synanthedon; species Synanthedon vespiformis. The sequence continues at coordinate 5,043,975 of OU906958.1, forward strand.
TGCTAAGACATCGATATAAATCTGCGTAGTTGTACACACATGCGACATTTCAAACTGTTTATCGGAGAGCTCCTCATTACCTGTGCAAATATAATGTAAAATGTTTACGCCTTCATACATACTCGTACCTTACCTACACAAATTGGTATAACCAATTTAATAAATATGTATTAACTTTTTTAAGAGTTAAGACTATAGTTTGTAACGTGCCATAGTAAAGTTATACGATAACATGATTGCTATACCTATATTGAAGACATAAAGAAGAGTTTAATAAATACATATACTACCAATAATATTTATATTTTTTGTATTTTTGTTTGTAATGAATAAACTCACTACTGGACCGATTTTAGAAATTCTTCCACTTATAGAAAGCTACATAATCATCGACTAACATCCGTATCTACTAATATTATAAATGTGATAGTTTGGTATGGATGTATGGATGTTTGTTACTCTTTCACGCAAAAACTACTGAACCGATCACCATGTTTTGCATACACTTTGTCTGGGACACCAAAAAGGACATGTAGTAAGATATGAAGATTAAAAAGCGAGACTAATTTATAATTATTAACTTAAAACACTAAATATACTTTGTTCAAACTTTACGGCTGAATGGTTTTACTTATAAGTTAGTTCCAAGAGAAGCCCATTTCGAAATAATTCAGGGATCGTTATAAATTATCAAAACTAACTTTCAGAGGGAAGAACAAATTTTCGAAGACACGAACCTTCCATTGTGCGTCTGAATAATTCATAAATTAGGCTACTTTATACATTAAATATAAGCCCGTTATTGAGTGCGAAAAGTTTTTTTATGACTGTGTTAGGCTTATAAATATAAAAGAGTTTTTAGCGTTCGCTCTAGCGTCATGTATAACAAAAAATATACATGTATTAAATATTCGTAGACACCGTACAGCTCACATTTTGTACATCGTACAATACAGTATGATATCATAATTATTTAAGTGAAAAATGTTTAGATATAACTACTTTCCAACATTTGTAGCAATTTCATAGTTGGGGTTTATGTAGCTCTGTTCTGTCGAAAGTATAATAAATAAATATAATATATAAAAAAACCTAATTGCCAAAAACTTAATTAGGTTTTATTATATATATAAACCATAGGTGAAAAATTATCTAGCTTATGATGAAAACCACATCAAAATCCGTTAGGTGGTTTAAGGAATATTATATTTATCTTGCTTTATTTGACTATTTAACTTAACTTCTATATAACAATATTGAAACGATATCAAATTTTTGTACCCTCGTCACGTAGGTCAGAGAGTCTTAGTGGGTACATGCCCTAATGCTTCTAGGTCAGGAGCAATGGACCTGTAATACTTCTCTGAATAAATATGAGTGAGAAAGGTCCAAGGGTACAGTGTAAACTTGCTTGTTTGCCAATAGTTTGAATCGAAAACTTTAAATGATCTTGCCGGCTTTCTCTAAGGTCGTAAACGGTCACCCGTGTGACCTCGGAAAAAAAACTCACTAGGTAGCTCATATAACTTAAATAACTTTTGTTTTTCTGCAATTTCGCCAAAATCGACTCCGCTATTCAAAGTTTCTATCCTATTATCTAACAAACCCACATTAGTGGATCTATAAAACTTTTTTGTGTTGAAATTTTGTAAGTTCTCAGGACTAATAACAATAACATAATACCTAATAGCCAGCTGATTTACCAATCTAAAACAAGTACCGTAATCAATTCAGGTGTATTGCTGGCTTTTGTAATGAGAACATCTTTAGACATTGTGTCTGGCTTGTAATTTCGAACTATTTTCTTAAACGTCTGTAAAGATTGGTAAGAATTTAACTTCTTGTAAAATAATAACTTAGATAAAAAAATACAGTGCATAACAGACTCTATTTAAAAAAATTTAAAAAGATATTATTTTATTATTTATGTAATTTTTAAACATACTCTGTATATTTATCGAATTGGTTACACGCTGTAACGCCTTCTTCGTTGTATTTTAAGTAATTGACAAATTTATTTGCATATTTTTAAATCAATGACTAAGCACTATTATTTACAAATTACACATCATCTCCCCCATAATTTTTTAATACACTATTGGGAATAAAATCAACTTTATTTTTACTGAAGGTATAATCAAAAAGACAAGACTCTATAACAGAATTTTCCCAATTTAAAGTTCTTATTTTAAATAACGCCGTGTTTATATGAAGTCATTAACATTTCATGCGTCAAAGCTTCAGTGAGAAATATATCGACGTTCTGAACACTTAGCGGGCGTCAGTGAAATACTATTTCTGGCGCAACCGTCATCAACATCAAGGTGCTTATGAATTAACAAAAAAGGACGCGCTAGTTACAAAGCCATCAATAAATATTGGCACATAAAATCATAAATAAAAAACAAACGAAGAAAACATGCTATATTTAAAAAATTAACTCCCGACATTCTATTGAGCCTAAACGAGCTATATCTGCTGTACGTGATGCTGCAGTATCATAAATCTAATCTAAGTTACTATATAATGGAAATACCACCGAAGTAACGCATAGAGCGTTAAAGTTTTCTATATAATTTGAAAAAAAATCGAGCGAAACCGGTGGCGGCCTGCTAGTCGTTTATATAGACATTCATAACGTAATTGTGATAACGCCATATTAACACAAAATCTATGTTGAATCTTATAAATCTATTGAACGTTATCTCATTTGCGTCATTTTCATGTTAACGTCTGAAACGATACGACCGATTAGGGACGGGTTTTTCCCGTTGTCTGTGTCTTAATAAAGGAGATATTTAAAGAAAGGATCTACCGGCAGCAGTTACGCGAAAAGGAAATTTAGTAATAATAGTATAAGTGTTCACTCAGGTGGCTCCGAGCGACGGGATGCATGATCGAACACACCGATGACGCAAGCGCTTGTCTGATTATCGATTTCATTATTTCTTATCTGTTGAAACAACTCCGGAAACATTTCTATACCTTTGGATATACTACTGGAGCACCTGGTTCGTAATTACACCATTTTTCTAAAGTGACTTCGACTTGGACAATATTTATATCGACAACGCAATATGCCGTAATTATTTATGAACACAATACATTATCCTAACATAGTATAAAACTAAAACAAAGCCACTTCTCGCCGTCTATCCCTCTGTATGTACGCTTAAATCTTTTAAACTACGCAAAGTATTTTAATGCGGTTTTCAATAATGGAAAGAGCGTTAAACGAGGAAAGTTTTTATATATAATTTGCAGAATTGCATCCATGCGAAGCCGGGAGCTTGCTTCTAAACAATCCAACAAATTTTGATACGGTTTTCACTATATGTATAACCAATCCATGTATTACGTATGTGGCTAATGTAAATCTAAAGGTACAAAGGTAAAAGGTAAAAACAACATAAAAGGCTGACTGTGTCGTCACTGCAGTGCTTAAACCAGTAAAAATAAAAAAAAAACACAGGAAAAGTTATTGCATTTATTATTGTTATTTGTTGACACGGGGAATTCCTAAAGAAAGAAATGGGATGGTAAACTTTACCTTACAAATCTATCTAAGACATAAGATAACTTATCAGGCTGGTCCTGATAAGTAATCTTTGAATTTTAATTTGAAAGAAAAACAAACATTTTAAATTTGTTCAATCGATGTGGAAGTATCAAGGTTATGGTTGTGGAACGCAATCGTTCCGGGACATGGCTGTTCACATGACTGAACGTCCAAATGGTTAAAATGTATAATTGTCAAAATGTAAAAAGTTTAATGGTTAAAAGACGCGACTTTAACCATTAAACTTACGACGTAACTTTATAAAATATATCCTATGTTACTCGCTGATGATGTAATTTTCTATACGTGAACGAATTTTTAAAAACGGTCCAGTCGAGTCCATTAGTTTTTGAGTTTATCCATAACAAACAAAACTAGTTCTTTATAATGCAACACAAACACGAAATGCATTTTAAACTTAACACTTTGGGGCCAGAAATTAGTTTGGAACTCCTGGCTTTTTGAAAACAAAAATAATAGTCAAAACATCATAAAATATTTCACAGAAGCTTAATGCAGATACAAAATATTCAACGTGTAGGTGTATTGCGTCATGGGAAGTCATTTATTCACCATTACATTTAAAAAAAATGTAGGTAGGTACTATTATTAAGCGGCGACCTTTTAAAAAAAGTGTATGTGGAATGTATAAAATTTTTAATGTCTTTATTTTGTCATCTAAAAATAGCGTTCCCTGGCTTACTCTCATTAATCGAGCAACTTGAGCGAAGCCAAGATCGATTGACATTCTTATTTTATTATAAATAGATAAGAGAGGGTGAGTTTGAAGCGTTAAATAAGTATGAGCTTAGAACGCTCGATGGTAGACTTTAATTACTTTGCAAATTGGATGTGGATTAATTCAAAACGTAAACTAAACTACATGTTTAGTACTAGTGAAACGCTCCCCCGGCTTAGCCTAGGGTGAAATATAAAATAAATTTTCAAATTAAAATTAAATTACTATATTGAGCTAAACCTTTCAAAGTTTTGATTGATCTATCTGATTAAGTACCTATACCTACATCCTACATCATATAGAACCATAATATAGGTCTTATGATTTGAGTATATGTAGGTATATAATATAAATGTAGATAAATTTCACGTTTTAGAATGTAACAACTTAATCCATTAAAGAAACGAAACGGGTTTTTTTTTTCATATACACCTTAGTTTTAAGAAGCAGGGTATTTCCCCGTTTTTATTTTATATTAAACAAAAAATATTTTTTAACTAGGTACTCCTTCGTTCGTTAAACACAGCTCGAGTCTAAAAAAGTATTGATAAGAAATTAATGCCTCCATTGTGCCTCTCACAGTAGCTTAATGACGTCAATCAATGAGAATTATAATTCAAAAGTCAGTGACTTTTGAGACGTCGACCCGACGATTAACTACACCGCCTACTTGAGAAATCCAAGGAAAAGTTCCTTTGAAATTCAATATCAAATGTTTCTTAGCTAGATCCTCGTTGGTAACTACATAATGGAGACGCTGAAAATGTATGAATCAAGGCTTTCGTTAATTAGAAAATTATAACCCGCACATAAATCCTGCAGATATCACATTAAGGAAAAGGATATTATTATTCGAGATCCAGGAGCGGAACCGCGGTGTTCTCGCATATTTACGGGGAAATTTAAATTTAAACTGAATATGCATGAAATGCGGGTTTGTATTGCAAATGCTGTCAGGTCTCTCTTGATCCTAGGCGACAGGAGGAATATGAATGTAATCCTTACAAAAAGTTTTTTTAAGGATACGCTGTAGGAGCAAGTGAAGTCACTAATATTTATCACTAATGTTCACTCCTGTTTCTATATTGCACACTTACCTTCGCTCATGAAGTAAGGAATCCGAAATCTTCCAGAGAGAACCCTGTCTCGTAACGACTGCAGTGTGGAACCATCGAAAGGCAGTGCTCCGCATACCAACACGTATAAGACCACACCGAGACTCTGCAACAAGCACAAACATTCTTATTTCTTATTGCAAATAATAGGCAACGCATTTTCAATATTATTTAAACAAAACACGTTCCAAATTTAAAAGAAAGATAGTTAAACGTATAATTTAAATAGCGCGAATTTAAGCAGTTGAAGCTGTCTGTAGAACACATATAGCGGCCTGTACTCCAATAGCGGCAGAATGATACAAACATACATAACTAGGTAACTATTATTTGAGAGAAATTCTAATGTATAGTAAACAAGTGAGTTTTATAAGATTTCCTTTCAAGAAAAGAATGCAATATCGTACCCATATGTCAATTTCGGGACCAGTGTATCGTTTTCCTTCGAAGACTTCGGGCGCGGCGTAGGGCGGCGAACCGCACCAAGTCGCCAGCAATTCTCCTGCGGCGTAATAGTTGCTGAATCCGAAATCGGCAATCTTGATATTCATATTTGCATCCAATAGTAAGTTCTCCGCCTATGAAAAAGTTTCCGATATTACAATACATTATGCATACATGAATCTATATGAGTGGGCGGACTACATAATAGAATTGAAACCATATTGGTATAGGTACTCTGTTATTTTTTTTATTTAAATTCGTTATGTTTTTAAATAAATCTGAGATGACATGACATGAGAATATCTTGTGTAGGATCATCATCTCAGCCGTAGGACGTCCATTGTTGGACATAGGTTTCTCCGATAATTTTCCAATAGGACCAGTCAGATTCAGCGTCGACTTGCGGCCCTTATTAGGTGTTCATTCATCAGTCCATCTTGTAGATGTGCATCCTAAACTGCGTTTGTATAGCTTGTATTTAAATATGTAAGTTTTACCTTGAGATCTCTATGGACTATCCGTCGCTCGTGACAGTATTCTACAGCCGAAAGAATCTGCCAGAACTTTTTACGCGCAACTTGCTCTGTCATTCGACCGTACCTAGCAATGTAATCTGAAATAAAAAGAATCTTTGTTTACCAGAAAAAGTAGACTACTTATACTTAATTGGATCAAACATAACTCTTTAAGGAACCACGCAATGGATTTTAATGCGGTTTTCTCCATCAGTTGCATAATTTTTCACGGGAGGTTACACATAATACACATAATAATAAAACCTATTTTTATATTAATAAAAATCACTATCAGAAAAATATTCCATGTTTGGTGAAAACTATTATCGGCTCTTTTGTGTTGCATTTGACTTTCAGAAGGTTACTATTTCGATTAAACTACATATTCATACCTATACATAAATAAGTACATATGTATTATACGTCCTGTATTTATGTTTTACCTTGACGATATTATAATTAACATTCAGAAATGACTACAATTTATTTTCCGATTAGTAATTCGTAAAACAAGGTGAAGCGTTGTCTAACTGTAGTGTTTTGTAATTTATTTATAAGTACCGAGTTATATGTAGTTTGATTATACAGTAATAATAATATAATAATATGTACTTAAATTATCTGGGTAATATAAATTTTGAGTCTTCTAGGTATTGCTTGTATATTCCAAAGCAAACAATAATTGTTACTGAGTATTACTTATATTCTAAAGAATAAATATGTTTTTTCCCCTCTTCTTATCTACTTTTTAATCATTCAAGACGTATTCATTCATTCAAATTCCTAGACGTATGTTAATCCAGGTAATAAACTATCTGTGGGCCAAATTTCATCCAAATCCGTTAAGTCGTTTCTAAATGCAGAATACAAATAGACAATACATAATTACAATTTACATCATAAGTCATAGCGAATCGATAATATCATGTAAACTTTATTTATGGTTAATGATTTCTTTTTTCAATATTAAATTAAGTATGTTTCCATTCGGAAATGAAGCGCTAATGAAGCATGTTTCTTGGGATCTCCATAAATTCATTATAATTAACATAAATAGATCTATGATATCATCCTATTATCAGCATCGTCATCTCATACCTACTTCAATCAATACTTTAACCTAGCTGTGCTCGCGACTTTGTTACGCGCTGTGGTTAATTTTTAAAAATCCCACAGAAACCTAACATTTTTCCGAGATAAATTCCTAGACGTATGTTAATCCAGGTAATAAACTATCTGTGGGCCAAATTTCATCCAAATCCGTTAAGTCGTTTCTAAATGCAGAATACAAATAGACAATACATCTAAAAACTTTCTTTTCGAATTCATTTCAAATTATACAAAACGTTTTGTATGAACAGAATGGGGGAATAACTGCTTTGCCTTTTAGATGTGGATGCGTAACAATGCAAAAGACTCAATGGTCCTAAGTAACTACTAAGTACTGGTTTTAGGTCATATGAGGCCCATTTTTCGATTACTTATGTAATGTAAGAACATACCGTATCTATTCTTATTATGATCCCAATTTTTATTTATCCAATTTTTCTATTCATAAGAAGCTTCTTTGGCCTTCAACGAATATTGTAATGTCCGACTTCGTCTAGCCGTTCTCTTTTTTCGCTTAGCAACCGATTAGCCATTCCTAGATTTCCTTAGGTTTGTAAATTATGCACGTGATTTAGCCAATTGTCGTAATACTAGTGAATAACTTTATAACATAATAACATATCGTACAGGTAAACGTGGGTGAAGAATTTTGTTTCATTTGAAGAAATGACATCAGCCGCCGCTACCGACGCAGCGCAGGTGCAATAACAAAGGTTAAGTTACATTATTATTATAAAATTCTCATCATCTATATCTATACTGTACATCGAAATAATATATCTCTGCGAGCTGTACATACATTAATAAAATCGTAAATATTTTTTTCAAAATAACAATTTGTACACGTTGTACATACTAATTAAATGTTACATAGGCCAAGAAATTAGTCCTTGGAATTTTTGTCTGTTCATCTGTGCGTTTGTGCACGCTAATCTCAGAAACGGCTTAACCGATTTGAATGCGGATTTCACTGACGTATTGATGATTACCTGGATTAAACTGTAGGATACTTTTATCCTGTAATAATGTTAGGTTCCTGTAGAATTTTCATAAAACAGCCAACAAATATTATGTATACATTGGTTACATAGAGTAAGTATAAGGCATGTGTTCATTGAGGGTTTTTTATGCTCAGGGTTTTTTGGTTTTTTAGGCGAGCAAAGCCGCGAAGCAAAGCCCTTAACTAGATTACATAATATACATATATCGAAGTGTGCACAAAAAACATTTTTCGAGTTACGTTGAAGATATTAATTCTAACTCTTTACTAAGCCCCGCACATACTGTATCACTTTAACAACCCATATAAAATTACTTATTTATTCAAAGTATGTAAGTATCGGGGTGAAAGTATAAAAGAATCGCGATTCATGGTATCAAATTTTTTGGCGGATATAGTCAGCTGTAGGCGAAATTGCTTCCCCGTTCCATCTGACCCCGTGCCACCCTAGCCCCCTAGCACTGAGTACTGAGAAACAGCTTCAACAAGCGCGCGGCGCCGGGCACTTCACTACATGCGCAGCTATGTGTGCGTGACCTTTCACCGACGGGTTCACGAACGTGACCCGAAGGTATGTTTCGGGCGGCCTCGGCAATTCCGAGGGTACATGTCACAGGGACTCAGACGCACGCGAGGCGAATGACGCGAGTTTTGTGTTTGTAGTACCTACATGACACTAAATAGGCTACTTTTTCCTTTTCCGAGTGCAGTGCACTCACCCTGCGTTCCGACTAAATGTAATTAATAGTCACAAAATATAAGGGCTATTAAGTAATAATTGTTCAAAAGTAACTTATATGCTTAGGTACGAGTATATCTGATAAATATCTAATAAGAAAAATGTAAAGGATGTTTATTGTTATTTAATTTCTGCATGTAAGATATAAATTAATTAGTTATATTTAAATAACATTATAAATAGAATAATAGAGACTTAGTGTTAGATGTTTATAGTTTGTAAAATAAGAAAAATATAGACAAAAAATAATTTAATTTTTAAGTTCTCCTATAAAAAGTGTAATTTTTATTTGTGGCCGTTTAGTTTTTAAGCAGCGATATAATCCGATCTCTAGTAATAAACTTAAATAAAAAAAAAAAATTTTTTTGGGAGCCCTACAAGAATAGGCTAATAAAATTTAAGCTTCTAGGGAGCTGTCTCTCTGTATAGATACATTACTCCGTGCCCCTAGCTCTAGTGACGTCACTGCCGCCTGCTTACGTCATAGACGACAACCGCGAACGTACAAACGCCCTTAATCGATTTCGAGGTTACGCTTTTTGAATACTTACCTGCTTAAATAGGTATCTACGTAGGTATACGTAGACTACGTAGACCGCGTATTTTGATAAAGATAAACTGTACTTATCCTATCTTTCATGCCGGAACTGACCACACACATTCACAAATTTCATTGAAACCGGTTAGACGATTGCGGAGATGATCATCAAGAATGAATATGACACGAGTTTTATATTTAATGTTTTAAGGTTAGAGAAGAAAAAAGGACTCCAAAATTGTATAGACTGCCAAAATTGTTTGCCACTGACTAAACGGTAATATAAAATAAAATTAATTAGCTAACACCATGTAAATAAATTATCTAAAAATCTTCTCATTCTCGGCACTGTTATAAAACTTCACCCTCGTTAATACGTGAACCGACTCCGTAATAAAAGTAATCTGGAAAGTATTAAAGAGATCCCGACCTTCTTTTAGCCTATTTTACGATATTATCTTTTGATATAATATTAATATCGAGTCTGATGTTAACTAAATGGATAATTCAGAAAATAGGCCAGCTTTTTCATTAAAATACACAATATTTTGTTATTGAGAAGAGCGGTACCATGGAGCCGATTCAGTTCAAAATTCAAAGATAACCTTTGACCTTATTTTTTTATACTAATATAATTGATCAAAATTTATTCCCATTTCTAAAGGACAATGTATCGAGGGTTACTTACACATTTTTAGAGTGGGCAGCTAAGAAAATATTACATAGCTTCTAGTCTAATATAATGATTTAGTTGTTACCTCCTACGTTTCAGGCCCTGATAGTTAACTTATTCTTAACTTATATTTGGTTTGAGTTTATTGGATTTCTTTCCAGTACATCTAAACCAAATATCAGCTTAACACAGGTAGGTACAGTCGGCCGCATAAGTCGATTAACACATTCAAAAGTGCTAAACAACAGAACACTCAACGCGTCATAAGTCGTTGTCACGACTAGAGAACAAAATAAACTTCACGTACAAACGATCGTAAAAAACTTCAGTAAGTAAGTAAGTAAATTGAGTGTTCAGTTGTTTTGCAGTTTTGAATGTGTTAATCGACTTATGCGGCCGACTGTACAAAAGCGTGGCGATGATTATGAAAACTGGTTTACCATCACTTTATCATCATTATGAAACATTAAGCCTTTTTCATATAACGCCTTAGATAGCGATAGCGCATGTAACAGCCATCTTTCCAAGCCAGACGTCTTCCAGTCCCTCTCATTTGAAATTCACCAGAACGAACGAGGGAACGAGAAAAGTGAATTATATATAATTCCGTTTTGTGCTCTTTCAGGTAACCAATTAATATTATGTAGAACATGTGTCAGAACAATTAATATTTTTTCAGTGATACTGAAACTAAATTGACTATTTCTAGATTTTTTTTCTGTATGTATGTTCCTCCGTAACTCGTAAACGAATTAACTGATTTTCATGAAACTTGGTAAGTAGATAAACATTTAGACGTACAGGACACAGGATAGTCTACTTATTTCGATTACAACGCGGGCGAAGTCGCGGGCGCCAGCTAGTAGGGAAATAAAAATATAATTTTGCCGCGAAACGGTAGATTGTGAAAGAGAGAACTCTAAATAAACCTATGTATCTAATATACTTAAATACCTAAACACTAAAGAATATTTAAACTTATTTACTAGTTAAATAATATTGTGTAATTTAATATTGTCGACATTTATTTCCTGTTATACAGAATGCTGTGTAATGCGCAACATTTTAAAGTAAATGATAGCAATAACCATCAAATTAATGGTTATCTAATGGAATTTTAAAAGGATTAATATATTCGAATAAGATCAGTTTGTAGAATAACAAACAAATTAATAATTATTGTGAATGCTTTTCGAGTTTTTGTGCGCCTCTTTTTCAGCCTTGGAGTTTTTCGCATATAGTTATTTAATTATTGAAAACAAATAAGTACGTCAATCAGATATGTCGCTTTTAATTTTTTTTACATGTCTACTATAAGAGTTTTGTTATTTTGTTATTGCATAGTAAAAATAAGAGATTTTGTTCATTTTTGCGAATAAAAATAATATTATAAAATAATAAAATGAATAAAAATTTTAATAATATTAATATGTTATTAAAATTTTTGGCATTTTTTTTCTGCAAATTATATACACAAACCTTTCTCGTTTTTCGGCTTTACCATTAGTGAAAACCCCATTAAAATCCGTTGGTTGGTTTAGAAGAAGTTTCATTTTATAATGTGCATACATAGATGAATAAAATAGGTGTAAATAAATATAAAAATAGTATTTACCAAAAATCTCTCCTTTGCTCGCATACTCTGATACAATGTAGATCATGTTCTTCGTCTCCATGACCTGTAAATAAAAGTAATATGGTTTTAAAAATGAAATTTAAAATAAAAAGCCAGACATTCATACTTGAGCTTATGTAAAATATTCAAGGCACCTGGTGCTTCACTTTATTTCGTATTTCGCAGTAGTCTTCTGTGAGAGAATGGTTACCTAACTGCCGTATATAAGTGAAATTCTGCCGAAACAAAAAATCTGACGAAACGAAAATCTGTCCAAATGGTAATAGCTGCGAGACTCAGTAATGCCTTACTAGTGCCCGTTCATTTCAAAGTTGGGCCTGTTAGTCAGGACCCTTAAGGAAACCACTTTAATTAGGTAATGGCTTCGTCAAAATGGCATTTCAATAAATGAACAAAACACTTAATCTATAGACGTACAAATACAATACGTAGGTTCTTATATATGTATTTATGTAAACGTTCCAAACATTATTATTAATTAACTTCTTCCTTGAACCAATTCCGGACCAAATTAACATTAGGAAGTAAACAACGTTCACGCTACTGTGGAAATAATGAATATGCGAATTGTTTTAATGTTAATTAAATAATATTATTTCGGTATAAATAGTAAGTTATTTATTTACCTACTGTTTCTTATTTTATGGTAAAGTCGACAGATAAGTTGACGATAGGTGGCTACCGGTCTCCTTTAAATAACACAAGCAACGTCTAAATTAACACACATGCTGTTCTTTCACGGTGTCTTCTGTAACTGTGGCTACTGCGGCCAGACGGTCACTGACATCAACCACCGGTACATTTCTAAAATAAAAACACCTAAGTATTGACGTTTCTTATGGCTTGAACCCCAGATTAAAGATCATTATTAGTTTAATAAACTTTTCAATTCAAATTAATAGGTATTCCGCTTTTGACCTTTGAACCAATGTTCAAAACAATGCAAATTTGATTTCATTCATTATTTTCATTGTTATTTTTCTAGAAGCATAGACGTGTAACACCTGTTGGTTCTATGCCTTTTTCCTTTTCGTATTTATATCAACGATGCAACTTGTCTTTCGTCTTCATAGGACGATTACTGTAAGTGATCATCTTTAAAAAAATTAGTATACTACTTAGAACTTGGATGTTGAAGAAGACAAAATACACATAAAGAAACTGGCAGCTGCTGCATAATTTCGTTGAGAGCTAAATGGAAATGTAACGATGGTGAATGGGTTGTAAGATTTGTAAGCAACAATGGAAGTCCTCATATTACTACTACAGTCAGTACGTACAGCATCGTTCAGACAACAGTGGGAGAGGTTGACTCATGCAATTCTATTTATAAAGCGTTTACATTTTTGCTGCGGCCGCGGCCAGTTCACGGGCACGGCTTCCAAATTGATGGTACATGTTAACATCTCATTTACAATTTCAACTTTGTTTAAATTAAAAAGATTTAAGAGAAATCACTTAAAACAGAAAAAAAAGTTATTTTCTGCTGATTTTTTTCTGCTTTTAACTAAATGTAAGCAATAAGTAGCAGAAATAAGCTCTAACTAATAAGAAAACATTAGTTTCTATCCGAGGCTTAACTGATTTGAATGCGGTTTTTTATCGTATAAAAATTTTAGGTTCCTGTGGGATTTTCAAAAAACGCGCATACGAAATTGCGGGCACCAGCTAGTTATTTAGTAAATTTAGTTAGTAACTTAAACCAAAAGTAAAAGTAAAGTAAAGTATAGTTTTACAAAGTTAATTCGCCTCAACAATAGTAAACTAAATGTTATTTCTTTACGATACAATATTAATGTTATGATGCGATAGTAAAATTGTTTACAGACAAAGAATTGTAAATGTAAACGGTACAAACGTGGCCTCAAAAGTGAGGTTATCAAAATATTATCACGGCTTACTTAAAATAATTTTTCCTTGATAATGTAAACATTTTAAATACATTACTTATTTCATTAATACCGTCACTGCTGATTGTCAAGCCGTCACAAAAATATCTCTGCTCATAGGATTATTCATATAAAGACAATTAGATAAGGAGGCAGACATCATACATCGTGAGTGGGCAATCTCGACAAATAAATGCAATCCATCTTATTCTTCACAATCTGATAATGAAACAACTGTCTTTAAATAGTGATTTATATTATTTAAATAGTCCACAGGGAAATGGGCACTGCCATCCTTTACTCAATAATTGAAACACAACAGCACACAAATACAATTCTGTTTTATCACGGTGATCTTCCGTATGGGCCACCCCTTTACCGTAACTACTGAATTAGACTAAACCAACTGGATGTTTCTTAAGCACGACTTCCTTCTTTACGTTTAGTACACATTTCTAGTCTATTACTCATTTCAGTTACTTTGCTCAAGAATGATGTCAGCTTGCTAGATATCCTTCTGTATAAACATGTTTTAAAGCTTTACATCTGTTTTATGAATAAAAAGAAAACATTATTTCAACTTGATAACTTAAAAATTGAAAATACTTTTCTCTTAATTAACTTCCTTTGTACCTCTACTTGCATTACCACTTTAATTAATCTATTGATTAACCTTAAATAAAACTATTCTCTCTCTGGCAGAACAAATAACAAAGAGAACTGTTAATAAAATAAATGTTTAATTGTAATTAATCACTATTATTTAAGAAACAAAACACCTTTTACAGTAGCAACCATTCTTTCCCAATGACCGGAAAATGCTGACGGTTAAGAATCGCTTGTTTGTACTTAATAACAATTGCTTTACTCAAACAAGCGGATATGGAAGTTTAAATTGTATAATTGTTTGAAATAACATCTCTACCGTAGGAAACCGTTCCCTTCCGTTTGTGTAAGGACCAATATATTGTTGTATTGTCAGCCAGACATTTGAGTGTCAGCAACAGAACCGGATGTCTGTTGTAACGATGACATTTGAAATTTAGGGTCGACAAAGTATATGAGTTTTATACAAGCTAAAAAGTCATTTTAGTGTGATGAAAATTGCACTTATAAATCTATTCGTCAGGATCAAGAAAAGATTTTCAGGGATAGTTCATTATCAAATTTTGAGAAACTTTGATTATGTCTTAGTAATTAATATCACGGTTATAATATACTTTGAAGGCGATACGAGAGACATTTTGTTTAGATTAGAATCTACCTAACCTAAAAAAAAAACCTTTCATCGCTGAACCTGTGTAGGAGAAATATAGCCACGACAAGGAAGAAGTAGCGAATATCTGTCGAGTGACTTTCTTAACCACGACTATTTTAACCAAGAATAAACGACTAAGAAAAAGAAAAAATACATTTTGTGCCAAGGTATGCCCGTATACCTTGGCATCGATAAACTTCTACAGCTTACAACTGTCGTGACTTTTTTCTATTCTATAGTACTTATACAATACAATTAGTAAAATACAAAGTATCTATACAAGTTAGGTCATCTTATCATCTGCTAAATTGCAGCATTTTCAGTAGCATTTAGATATTCTTTTGAACGTTTATATAGGTATCACAGTAATATGTTTTAAATAAATTTAATAATAATAAAACTATGTATTTAGGGTACTACATGATTTCTGCTGGCGAAGCCTTATCTGTCACTGCACTGTAGTGGTAGGAAGTAATATTTTTCCATAAGCAATTTCTGATTTCAGAGTAGTCCTTGAACTCAATTACTAGAATGCAATATTCAAACTTATTAACAGAATGAGATTCATTCATGCAAGACTTTGTTTACGCAACATAATAATGCAATACACATTGTGCAAATTAGTATTGTTCATTGTTATACACATTGAAGTTGGCACTATTTCGAACCAGGGCAATTAACATATTTATTATAACTATGGTAAATATGTGCAATTAGCACTATAATGTGTTTTGAATATAAACTATTGTTTTATAAAGGCTGTTTGTGTAAATATATTTTATAAACACCCCTTAAGCATAACCTCCCCACACATATACCTTAGGAAACTCCAAAATGTATCCGATCGAAAAAACGTCAATACAAAGTAAACACTTTAATCATTAGATTACATGAAACACCTCATAAATATGTAATCTGTGATTAACTAGTGTTTGAAACTAGAGTGACACGTTTTAAATCCATTAAATTCATACGTAACTGATACACTTCAGTTGCAATCTAGACTGTAAACTAAATTATACGCTATATTATTATACCAATTATATAAGTGTTCGGCACTAAACGCACTAGTTAAACTAGAACCTTTCCACTCTATAAATCTTTGTAAATACTACATTTGTAATGGAAGCAATAGCAATCGAGTAAGCATGAAATTTTAAACCGATGTCATACTTTTATCAAAATTTCAAGTCAATCTTTCTGTTGAACAAATACAACTTTTCTTCCCGTATTTTTAACAAATTCTACAGTAAGACAAATCTTCCATGTTAATAACTAAATCCAGAGATATTGGATTTAGTTAGGATTTTACAAGCTATGGTTAAGAGCTATGAAGAGGTGCTGCTCCAAAGAGTTGCGATATCGAATCCCAAGAATGAGGAGATCCGTAGAAGAACGAAAGTTACCGACATAACTAAGCCGGCGGATAAGTAAGTTGAAGTGGGAGTGGGCAGAACACTTAGTACGGAGAGTAGAGGGCGGCCAGAAGGTTCTCGAGTGGAGGTCACGGGACGGTATCACCTTACGGGCGATGGATGTCCTCCGCTGCGCTATACAGCATGCACTTAACATTTAACGAGTAATTAAAATATAATAATAAAACAGTAAGACGAAACCTCAGGTGAGAGCTAAGTAAAGGCACGTACGGGACAAAATGAGAAAGTCGTCGTTGCGTGCGTAATGAATTAAATTGTTTGACACTTTCACAAAAGACAAAGTGAACAACTAATTAAACGATAATCTGTTTGTAAATTATTTCAAGATCCACGTAGTCAGCAATGTTTTCTTGAAATGAGCAAGAAGATAGAATTGGTTCCTTTTAGACAAGCCAAAATAGTTGTGGTCTGTGTGCTACTAGAGAAAATTAAATTAATCTCTACAATATAAATTGAAGTAGCTATCTGTTTCTAAAACTAAATGATGACCAATATGCAGAGCCGATACAGAGGTTATTCATGAAAGCATTAACTGTCACTATTATATGAGCTAACGGTAAGTATTATTGTATCCTATATGATTAGAATCAAATGTGAAATAAGGTATTGTTAGGTTTAGCGAAACGTAACGCAACGCATCAAGGTAACCTATCAAATCAGTAAATAACCGCTCATTTTTGTATGAACACATTTGTTCCGCTGAAACAATTCAACAAACCAATAGTCGCCCGCGCCGTTAGTACGTTCTTTTTTTACCGCTATTAACCTCCAAACAAAATAACACGGTGTCGTTAACGATTAAATTTATTATTGTGTATTACTTGAAAGGCTATTCTTTATAGAAATATGTTGGAACAAAAGCGGGAAGTGTGAAAAACTATTTGTTGCTCGTGAATGAAAGTATAAATACAAACAAAACACACACACTAATTATAGAGAGTGGAATTACACTATTAATATAATCCACGTCAACGCATTTATGAGAATTAGAATTGCAAAAGAAGCAAAACAAAATAAATATAGCAAAATAAAACAGTTACTGGAAACCCTGGTAAAATGTTTAACCTGCCATAGTTAGTTATATACACACAATACACATTCGTAATTATTATACCCATATAATAGATACATACCTGATAAAGCTTAATAATATGAGGATGATCCAGCCTCTTCATGATGTCCACTTCTCTGTAGACTTTCTGAAGGTTGCTGGCGTCTAATTGTGATTTATCTATTATCTTAATTGCTACCTGCAAAAGAAGAAACATATTTTGTTAATCTAACATATAATCAAATGTTGCTAATTAAATAAATTATAGCGGAAAGTATCTCAATTTGGCTCAAATGACAAGTTCAGTTTTCCAATTTAATTTTATATTATCAATTTCATGGCCACTTTATTTTTATTTAATTATGAGTATTTTTCTTCTGTAAAGTAAGTCGTAAGTCTACTTATAAAATTACTTCTTTTGAATAAAACACGTATTTAAGTTAGAACGAGACTCGGTGCTTGACAATAACTTTATTTGACATCAATATTTAATATATTGTCAATAATTCATTCCTCATTAATTGTCGAAAATGTGTCGAAAATCGAAATCGTACACTTTGACCCATAAAAGAATTACTTATCCTGTGGAGTCGTGTTTATGAAAATTTAAATCACTTTTAAACCTGGTATTGAACTGTGTGTGTACATCACATTTTTTTTGTCTAATATTTTTATTAAATTTTCATAAATATACTGACATGCAATAGTCAAAATCTTTATTTCTTTGAACTTTTCTCTGAGGGGAAGATTGCGGATCTAGTTGATAGTTAAGTAGTATAGTTTCAGTATAGTGCAATAACTATAGTTTCAGTATGCTCTCAGGGATTACGCAGTCTCATATTGTATGTAGGACAAGTCGACTTTCAAAATCCTTTTACGGATTGGTTTTACGAAGAAAAATGAATACTTTTAAAAGATTTAAATCTTTTAAAACTTAAAAAAAACGAAACTAATTTCAATTAATGTTTATTGTGAATATAGGACATATTTTTAATTTGTTTTTAGAAATCCCACAGGAACCCAAAACATTTTTATCAGGATAAAAAGTATTCTATATCATCAAGTAATCAGTTGAGCCGTTGCTGAGATTAACGTGCACAAACGCACGTTTCTATAAACGATTTTTTTGACCTCTGTACCTATTAATACAACCTATTTTAAGTTGTTTTTGAATATAAAATATTTAATGAACAGACACAGCTCGTCTACGATTTTATTGTATAGATTTTCGTACCAGTAAATTACGAAAGATTCTTAAGAATAGATTGATAAGCTTTCAATTGACGTTATAATCTATTAGGTCCTAACGTGATTTGCTAAAGCAACAAAACTAATAATGACTATTCAGCGTTTCCCAGACGGAATAATAGATAGGTAGGTAAATTAGTGTTAGCAGACAAAGAGCTGATGACGTCAAAACGAGCGTCACTTGCCCCCTGACTATTGAGTCAATTGACGTGATTGGATCCACCTCCACTTGGGAGTTCCGACTCCGGTTCAATGGAAATGTACCAGAGAAAGGCACGTGGGACGAAAATAAATAGAAAGAGGTCGTCGTAAAAAAAGGGCACGAATCATTCGCATTTTGACAAATAGCCATAGAATTGAATACATTCGATCAAGACGAAAACGGCTTATTACCTCCAATATACACTACTACCAAATATACTTATATACTTATACCATGAGTCTTTGATACACACATCTAATAAAGGTTTACAGACATTGTTATCATATTTTTTTGAAATTTATGTGTTCGATAAATAAATAAATAAATAAAATAATAAATATAGATATAGTTATTGAAAAATGTTTAGCTAATATATTATTTTCATTGTCATAAATTTACTAGCTGGTGCCCGTGACTTCGACCGCGTTGAAAAATGAAAAATATAACACTTGAGAAAAATATATGAAATCTTTATCGCTGTGACGATGACGGTGGCGCCCAGTTTTTTATAATATTTTTGGACGATCCCTTGGAAACCTAACATTTTTCCAGGATAAAAAGTATCCAAATCCACAAACTCACTTACGCATTTACGACATTATAGTAGGGATTTACTAAAGGTGGACGCGCTTGAAATAAAAATAAAAAATTAACAGTACTAATACGTCCATGTATATCTCACATTTGTCAATGCAAACTTTCATGTTGCTAGATTTCAAATTATTTTCAAATTTTCGAGTTTATCCAATTTGGACAAAAATCTATTACCTACATGTAATTTAATTTGTATAAATTACATGACTTACTTTACAGTATACCAATGTAAACGTGTTTTTATATGGAAAAAAATAAACACATACATATGTAGATTGTAATTGCATTAAGAGAAGCGAATACCGGTCAGTTGGTCCGACATTGACCCCATTGTTCCGATAGCGCCATTACGCACGTCTTTTTACGTCACCAGAGAAGGAAGGTCCCTCGCATCACAAACGAAAAGTGGCGTAATGCATATCAAAAATTTAAACCATAAGATCTCGGTACGGTGGATGCTTTGACCACGTCGTGGAATCAAGGTTAATTCGGAGCTAAAACTGTAAACGAATTCAAGTAAATTAAGGGTGTGCTACAAAATAATGAAAAGGACTGTAGAATGAAAGATGCCGTGATACGAATCCCAAAAAACAGATGTTTCTGTATATTAAATATCAACGTTTGTGATGGGTTATACCACAATTCACAAATAAGTAGATACTGGGTATTATAAGTTAACCTTACACAAGAGAGTAATCTCATCCTATTTCTTCGCAAGACTATGGCAAGTTAACAGAGTAGTTGCTAGTAGGAAAACTACTTTAAATAAGAATAGTTTCTGTTGCCTCATATTTAAGCGCCATCACTCCTTCTGAATTCTTTACAGTGTTATGAGGGATATTCAAATTCATATTCGAATATGAACTTTAAATAATTTTAGTCTTCATAATGTATATTACGAAAAATCTTTATGAAAAATCACCGTCTTCGCCAAGGGTACCGGAGGTATCTTAAGATATCTTTTAGAGTACAACGGTTTTATGTTGCTATATAAATGGTATAAAGGGTTAAGATGAGGACGTGCATAATGTGCATATTAACCTTTGCACGAAAACAGAAGCATACTAACTATCACAATCAATATTTTGGTGTGGTATTCCGTAAGGAGGTCGCTATAGCGCTACAGACTGTCCCAGTACATTAATGTTGAATTTAGTTAAACAAATGCAGTTAGAAATCGTCACACGAGTTGTGTACAATGTACATACTTTGCATGTGACGCTGACGCATAATAATGGTTTGATATTATAACAAACAACAAGCAATAGGCGTAATTTCAGACGTAATGGGTGAGCAAGCAATATTTTACTCATGCGAGTATTTTAAGTACATTGTATTATAAAATGCATTTAACACTTGTCCCCCATTGTTCTCGATAAATAATGAATAGGTTCTTTGTATCAAAAACGTCATTTAACACTTGGTGGTATTACGTCGTTGGATGCGCAAAGCCGCCGACCGACGACGTTTTGGCTTTGACACAGATGACGTGTGTGTAAATTCTTACCTTCTCTAGATTAACTCTTTATTAGACAAATTAAACCTAATTTTAAAGAACTAATTAAAAATGCTGAGGCTGTTTGTGCCAACACTCGTGTCTAAAAATACTCGTTAGTAAAGACAAAATAATTCAGTACCTTTTCTCAATTTTTTGTAATCCCACTTTCTTTTTTGGTTTAGTTAATATAGACGAACAGTATTAAAAAAAAAACTTCAAAACTATTATGGTTTTTGACCAGTGTGTAAACTAGTATAAGTTTAATAGTTACCTTTCTTTCTACTTAATAATGAACTAGAAAATGATAGTCTTGATATGATTACTCTGATGGTGGATTTGTTTAGTGGATAATTATATTTAGATTCAACAAACACGCAACAACGCTACTATAAAACAAACACATTTTCGAGAACGTTTCTCATTCATGGCCACATATAAATTTTCCGCAGGGCTAAGCGACCCGCGCTAAGTAATGCCTAAGGCCTAATCTTTTACACAAAAACGTTTAAAGCACCTCGTTGATTTTGATTCAGATATTTAATTGATATCATTGTGATAAAATTCGCATAAGGCTAGTTAGCGGATATCGTGGCTGTGTCATAACGTCCCCCGCCTATCTATGGCCGCCCTAGAAAGTAATTGGGTTCATTGCCGGTTATAGGAGTCCCCGCAACGTCACCTACGCTGCCGGGTATCTACAAGAGTTTCCCACAACCTTTAAAAAGTTCTATTGGTGGCAAGGTAAATTCAGTCATTACAATGAAACATCCCATCAATATACATATTTAAGCTCTGGCCATTGTCCATCCTGAATATCTATTCCAACTATCTATTCTAAGATAGCATAGATTAAACAGATAATTTCACCAGAGCGTGTGCTAGTAATTATAATATCGGATAAAGAGCATTGTTTCTTAAGCCGTGAGAAAAAGTAAGCACCTCTACTATTATACACATGCATGCCCAGTAGGTAACATATCAGTCAGTCGGTCAATAACCTGTATGCTATTGAACCGACTTACAGTTACACAGACAATTCGTGAGGGTTTCAACTCTTGACCCAAAAAACGGTTATAACTAAAGCCATTAAGCACACAAAGGTTCTGTTCTGTAGAGTACGCACCCGACTCGTACAATAGAACATTAATACGTGAAATCCATTTATAGCTTAATTAATTGTATGTGCGTTCTAAAAAAAATCGTAAAATTAGTGCTTTTTGTGTACAGGGGCCTTAATGATCTAAGAAGAATAATATTGATATAATATGCAAATTAGTTGGGATAAGCTTAGTTCGATTTGGATTAACTATACAGTTTTTGGATCATCAGACCTTTTAAGGCTAATTTAAAAAAATAAAACTTAAGGAAAACGGATGCTAATGTTTTTGCAACGGATGCAAAAACTGAAAATTCAAGTAACCTGGTACTGGTAGGTCCTAATAGGTGAGCGATTTAAACTTTGATAAAGGATGCACTAGATCCTGGGGTCTTTCACTGAAAGTGGCATAACTAGTAGAATATCACCGCATTAACGAGACCGCAGAAATTAACGAGAGAAAGTGATAGATAGGCGTAGAGAAAAATATCCAGTGAACACTTTTTCGTAGTGATTTTGTTCGAGACCCTG
Organism: Synanthedon vespiformis; assembly: GCA_918317495.1. Taxonomy (NCBI): domain Eukaryota; kingdom Metazoa; phylum Arthropoda; class Insecta; order Lepidoptera; family Sesiidae; genus Synanthedon; species Synanthedon vespiformis. The sequence continues at coordinate 5,066,846 of OU906958.1, forward strand.
AATCTAATGTAACCTTTATCAAAAGATTTAAATGTGGGTGGAAATTAGGCCAATTAGAAGCTTCTACTACTCACATATATATATTCCTCTACCCACATGAAAGGTCATCTTTATGTGAACATCATTTTCTTAGAAAATTAGTAAATATAACCGCCAAAATTGTTTATGTACTGTTGTGCACTCAAACAATGTATGTGGCATCGCAGTATTCGTAGTGGTCACATTTAAGCACATTATGTACGCACGGAGTGAATTGGATTGGAATATAATTATATTCTTATGTATAACACTACTACATAGTTATATTTAAAGAAAAGGGCGGTTTTCCGCGATAAACGGCAAAATACTTTTCAGCTTTGCACTATAAGGCCCTTCAGTTTTCAGCACTAGCTTGAGACGTAGAGGCTTTTACCGCCCGACAATTAACTAGTAAGAACTTGTTAAGGCATTCTCTCCTTCTGTCTTTCAGTTCTTTCCTATTTTTATTTCCATACCACTGACGTACACAATATAATACTGGAGAAATAACAATAATAACTTAAAAAATTGGTCACTTATGTCGATGGAAATACAAAATCTTCTTGTGAATAAATAATGAATTGAAACATTCTAGTTGAGGCGACACACGCATAGAAAAAACGTTTGACGCAACTAACTACAAAACGCCTGCCTATCTACGAGTACCACATGACTTTAAGAAAAACTTCCATGTCGTGACAACACAGTTTACATACCTAGTTGTTAAATCGAAGTAAATTTAAAACGTCATTTGCTACACAGTTAAGTTGCAGAAGGTTGAAGATATTGTACAATGAATTGAAGTGTTTCTGTTTATGATGTCAAAATAGTTGCTTTTTACTAAATGTATATATCTAAGTAGGTACGACTGTATACATATATTAACAAAACAAAAAAACATTTATTAAATTTTTATAAACAATTCAAATTTTGTTACATTCGATCACAATACATGCAACTATAACTGTAAAGTTGTTAAATGAAATAATAAAATAAAATAATAATTTAAAGTAACATTTTAGACAAAGAAACAAAGTAATCAAATATATATATATATATATATATAATTAGATAACTAACTACACGTGCTTAAGCATTTTTATCAATGTTGTAATTTGCGTCAATACTAACTTTTATCTTATCTTGAAAAGAAATTTATTAGACTGGCATTTTATAATTGCTTAGTTACCAATAGCTTTTATTGAGTTAAAAATACGATTTTCTCGATTTAAAGTTTGTGTGGTAAATATTATATATACAGAAAATTTAATTTGTATTTCAGTATTATGAATAGACGTAATGTATACGTTTTTACGTAAAAATCTAGATATAATAATAAAAATAAATATTTTAAAGTCTACGTTTAGATCTTTTTATAAGCGTTGTTTTCATCTCTGTTTTTGATTTTTTAACATTTTTATATAAATAGGCAGTTACGTTAACAAATAAAAAAAATAATTCATTATTCATTTTACGCATAATATTGAAATACAAATTAAATTTTCTGTAGTATAAGTAAATAATTTGTTTATAATTGAATTGATACATTGTTTGACGCACCTGTCGCGATAGCGATACGTCAATGTATCAAAGACGTCAACTGGAGTTGATGAGTGATAATTTGCGCTAATTGAGTTACTAATCAGCAGATAGGTTTAATAAGTTCGTTGCAGAAATATACTACAGGAAATTTTAAAATACCTTATTGCATAATAACATAAATAGTATACTATGTAGTACATGTAGTACAAGGCATTATTTATGAAGGGGCTGAAGAGCAATAGTTACATAGCTTGGCGATTATGTGTACTTACGTAGCTATTACACTATACATTGAAGTAGGTAAGCAAGCTTTCTACATGCATCTAGCATGTCCAGTTAGTAAAATGCCACCTACTAGATCTAATTTTTTATGTAATTATGCGACGCTCAATAACCCCGGTAATATAATAAGCTTGCGTGTCAAATCCAAATCAGTTTGCAGTTTTGTGTTGAAAGGGTATTTATAATAACGAGATTTTTGAATTTTATGATTATAATCATTGCAATAGAAATAATAAATTAATTTTAATATTTATTATTTAAAATTTTTATTTAATAAATTTTAAATTATTAAGTCGTAATCTAGTAACTCAAATACTTTTCATGTAGTATGTAGGTACATAATGTCATTAGAGAGACCGTCGCCTATTAACTAAAATATATTGAACAATTAAGATTGAATAAATGTTTGGCGCGATCGAAGTCGCGGGAAAAAACTAATAAAGTAACTATAAAAATTCGTGTATTACTTGTACTTGTAGCTCGTGACACGATGAATTTAATAATCTTTAAACAACGTAACTTTTATTAGTAGAACAGAATACAAGATGGATGCATTTCATAAAACTTGGGCGGGCGGGATAGCTTCGACCGAATTCAGGGGCGGACGACAAGCTCTCAAGGCGCGATCAACAAGTCTAGACGAACGATCAATATAACGCTCCAAAGCGGGACAGCGTAACTACGACAAGGACGGACACATACCACCTTTTTTAGTACACGTTTCCCAGCAACGTTGAATTTTATGCTTCTTCACTTTCAGTGTATTTTATTCCTATCGCTATCCAACTGCATATAAGAATCAATTTGAAATCCCTGCTTTTATAAACCATGTCGCCTTTTCATGAACTAAATAACTTTACGTTCATATTATGTAATCTTTTGTACTTATTTAGATGGTATTATTTTTTCATACTATACATTTTTAGTTTCCTATAGGTGACGCCTTGATCTGAACCAGCCTATTTCTATAATATAATATTTCTATTTATATATTACAAAAGTCACTGTCCGCGTCTGCCTGATTCTCCGTTTACTTCTTCTAAATTCTAAACCACTCAACGGATTTTTATACGGTCTTCGCCAATCAACGAGGAGTGAGTAAAACTATTTGCAGAAAAAACATCGTATCCGTGCTAAAGCCCCCGCGCTAATCTCAGAAAATATTGGTTCGAATTGAAAAATCTTTTTGTGTTGGATAGTGCATTTATCGAGGAAGGCTTATAGGCTATAGCGAACACGAACGAAGTCGCGGCCACCAGTAGAAGTATAGATTAAAAATATAACATCCCTAAACAAAAAAAAATCTAACACAAGTAGGTACTAGTTGTTTGAGTACCACGTGGATTGAGCTACCCTTACCTAACTATATCCGTAATACATATATAATATATGTACCTCCTAGGCACTCTTCAGTTTTCATTCCAGTACACCCTTTTTACATCCCTCGTCATGAACCCCCTTCAGAGGACTTTTTGAAACATAAAATGCACGAGACATCACGCACGTGGAGTTTTCTATGTTATGTTGCATTTTAATTTAATTAACTCTCTGTCAAGCCTTGAATTTATTGGCGTTCATTTTATTGCATATTGTTAATAAATATGGCATTGGGAAAATATGTCGGAACAGATATAGATAGAGCTGTGTTTTTCTAGATCTTGATGACTTAATTAGTTATTCTAGGAATTGAGGGTTTCAATATTTTTTAATTATATTTTATTATATCTTACCTATTTTACAGTAAGTATGCTTTGTAATATATAGTAAAATATTGCATGACATAATGAAACGAACTCAGTTAGAGCGTCGCAAAATCAAATATTTTAAAATCATATATGTATAACTAGTTAACTACTGTACTGTGAAGAGGAACTTTTTTTATTTTCCGATAACTAGGTAAGTAGTAATGTACAAAAAACGACGTCTGACAAGTTTAATCCTAAAATAAACTTTAAAAGACTCGAAATTGAACGCTACACAGTCTTTGACTTGGAAAAGCAACTTTATTTTATTTTATGGTCGACTGACAGAGCGATGATCCACACGATGGTTGGCGGTAACTTCGCCTATAACACAAGCAATGCCACAGTATAGCACAATAGTTGGATTAATGATAGGTAACTATGGGAAATGAACTCGTGCATCCCTTACTCACTCACTGTCCTCACTATAACACAAGAACAAACATAACTACTGTTTTTTCTCGGTGGTTCTAAATAAACACTTTAGTCTTCTGCTCGACAGTTTAAAATACAGTTGCTAACTTCACATTCAAAAACCTAATGACGTAGGTGGGTATGTGTGACGCACAAAGCTAGCTATCTGGCTTTTGAACAATGCTGAAACTAGCGAAGGCGTCCTAAAACAATTTTAAGGTCAAAACAGCAGTCACCTCCAAAAGGTTATTTGCGCTAATATTTTCCAAGCCAAAGTAGGTTATATCTTGTTGATACTTTCAAAATCAAATCAATCAATAAACGGCAAGATAAGATTGTGTAAGAGGATACGTCAGATTATATAGGTTCTGATAGTATTTTATTTTGTTTAGAAACAGTCAACTTACAAATTATGATTATTAAACTAATAAATTAGGATTATAGATATTGATAGTATTATTTTGTTTAGAAACAGCCAACTTACATCATATTAACGATCATTGATTCGTTTATTATAGTAATAGTTATCATAAAGATTGAAGATTGTAGTTTTGTATGTTTGAATTATTGTTTGTAATAAAATAATCACAAAAAACAACTAGTTAGACCGATTTTAAAAATTCTTTCACCTATATAGAAAGCTACATTATCAGCGAGTAAATAGGCTATATTGTATAAAGTTACAAGGACGAAATCGCGTGCAACAGCTAGTAAATTTGGTAATAGTTAGGCCTTTTTTTTTTTTCAAATCATCAACTCTTAATTTGCACATCAACCGAGTATTATTACGATTGACGTCATGACAGGAGATAACGGTTGGGAGCACAAACACGCGTGTCTCCATTATTATCGCGTTGATTTAGCTCGACGATAAACAATATCCTAGTTGGGTACGGTACGTTTTCACTTCCTAGTGTTTGATATCAACTTTTTTAATGTTACATCAGAATTTAATATAACACTTCCAATACAAAAAAAAAATCATTATTACACTCTCTTTTTGCACAGTTAATTACCTGACTAAAGTCTAAAATCATTGCAACAGAAGGTCTTGTAACTAAGCGGTCAAAAAGTCATATTATTTACTCATATTACTCGTCTGAAATTAACACCTAAATAATTGATTTTATAAACTTACTATCTGGTGCCCACGACGAATGTCAGAGCCAATTTTCGGCTGTAGTTAGTTATATCCTTTCGAAATCAGCGCACTCGCAGCAAATATGGTGTTGCTTGTGTTAATAGGCGCCGGTAGACAACCCGAAATTTTACATAAAAAGTCTTAGGGTGAAAGTTTTCCAAGAGATCAGAGAAGATAACATCGTGGGTGACCGCCAGACTGCAGAACACAGATAACAGCGTGCCACTGACGCAGAGTTCCAAAATAGATAACGCATTTGCGTCAAGAGCACATTTTTCAACCGGCTCAGTGTAAACGGAGCGCATGCCATTCGGTGCGATTTCCTGGCAAATACTATTTTCTAGACTTATTCGCGAAGATCACGCGTTACCAACATGCTCGCTTTCATTTATGTTAAACTGAGCGTAACATTTCCATTTGTCTTTTCAAGTCTTCAACAAGTTCTTAAACGAATTAGGCACAACTTTCTACCGTAAAAAATCAACAAAATATTATTGCACGTAAAAGAAATTTCAAAGGAAAATAACTACATAAATTGTTCATGTTCGCTTGTTAACTCGATGCACGATCTTTGAAAGAAAAAAAATTAAAAAGACTAATCTATCCTGATTTAAACTTTCTTTTATGTAGATACTCTTGTCACTTTTTGTATTGATGTTATTTAAATAATAGAAGACTGGGTCCACGGAGCGTTATGAATGAGTCAGCTCGCTTGACCATCACCTTGACGTCGTCGACTAGATGAAAAACGTGGAATAATAAAAACACGACGCATGCACTCAGACGCAAGGTCGGTGACGTGGTATTTCTGGATACTGGCACAGCGCGTCACTTGCTAAACAACGCCATTATCCCTTCCTATACCTATCATCCCAGACCTTTCAATGAAAATTCCTTGCTAACTAGCCCAGATTACACGACGTAAATTTTTCAATTTATTCGTAATTGTCTGTATCTGAACGATTTGTCTACGTTAACCCTATTGTTTAAACCTACTAACTAATGGTCGGCAGCGTACTAGTACCCGTGGTGTTGCTTGTATTATCGGCGACGGCGACGAGACGGCGACGGCCCTACCATCAAGTGGACCGTCAGCTTGTCAGCAACCAGACGCAAACCAGAGCAACCTTTGAAAATTTTATTTCCAGATTGACCCCTGAGTCAGAGCGCTAAAGGCTGAGGCTAGGCTGAACCTTAACTGTGCTTTAACCACTCGCTCGTCCAACGTATTTTATTGTAAGGTTACGGGTTAATATACCTAGTTTTCACTTATTAGACTAACGTGCGTCATTAATAAGTGAAAGTTGATAATGTTTCCTTAACAATCGAAGCGAGACTAACGGCGGTGGTGGTGTGTGAAGTAAAACTGGATTTTGTTGATGCGTTCCATTAAACGCTGCACGCACTCTTGGACTTTAAGGCCGAGGGCGTTTGTTCGTTATTTTAGTGCATTTCGTTCAACGAAACGTCCATGAGAACACGTTGTTTGAATGCCGTTAGTCTTTTTATTACTAATATATAAACAAGACAAAATATGACAGCTGCTAGACCTGTTGCGTTATTTTTTATTTAGGCATTTACTAGCGGCTCACCACCAGATTCGCACGATTTTTTTTTTCTGCAACTTATAATACAAAAATCTTCCTCGTTTATTGCTTTTTCCATTAGCGAAAGCCGCATCCAAATCCGTTGCGTGGACTTCAATTTATAGTATTGTAATACACCCTTACACTTAATAATACCTAGTTACATTAAAACTACATTTTCTGATAAGTATCAACCAACATGGTAAGAAGTACATAACATTATCATAGGTGTAACGTTTGCAAGGAATGTAACAAAAGGTTACAGTGTCAGTCAATTAGCGGCGTCTCTGTTCTATTTGGAGTAATCAGTGCAGTGCAAAATAGCTGAAATCGTTTGCTCCGCTCTAACCATTGATTGAGCCGTATTAACCACAAAGTTGAAAGTGTGTGTGACCGTTAATTGATGAGTTGGATGACGTAGTCGGTGTTATAATAGCCATCAGGTATACTAATAGTTAGGCACAGTGTCTAAAGTGGCGCGAGTACAGCGAGTGTGGAAAGCTAAGTGGGTCGTTGTCCGAATACCGAACTCGTAGTCTTTCGTTGTGAATGACTCACAGTGAAATGTTTTAAAACGAACGGACGATCGTTGCTTTGTTATTTAACGCATTAAGGTGTTTTCATAAATGTGCATCCGTCCGTAAACGGAATACCTATATCCGTTAACAAATAGGAAGTCACTTGGGACTTCACCGTGATTTCTTTAAACTCAATAACTATAACTATGTAGGTATTGAAATGTTCGAATTAAAATATTTCGAATATTATCTATTCGAATATTGGGATAGTAAATCACCAAAAAGTATCATAAAATCACTAAACTAAAGAGAGTTTGCCGGTGAAGTCCCAAGTAACTTTCTATTTAACAACTAGGTATGTACTTAGTTGGCTAGTTTTCGAAGCAATTCGGAGATATTTAATCCACGACGGGGAAAAAGGGAATTTTTCTTAATCACACATTGGTATCTAGGTAGGTACCTACATACTTACATTACGTGTAACGTGTTGCCTACATCTCTACCTAACGACATCTAATTAACTCTCCAATTATATTTTTTGATTAATATTCATCTAGTTATACCTAACACGCAATACTTCGTCGTATAATGAGAAACCTAATACATGCGTGTTTTAAAATTTGATTTTTCGTGACAAAAAATAAACGTTTCTTTACTTTCCTTAATTGAATGAATTCTCCTAACTATCACTTAAACGCTAATAATAAAACTACGTATACCTAAGCTGTGGGCAAACACCAGGGACCCGTTCAAAATAAATCCGGAATTTCTTAAGGCGAGGACTTAGCTGAAAAGCGTTATTTTTCGTCGCCTAGTTTGACTTCTTAGAGTAAAATCACAAGTTAGATAAAAATACAGTGCATAATAGACTATATGGGAAAAAGTTTGAATCGGGCAGATTTATAAAAAAAATATCAATTTTACGAAAAAAGAAATTAGTAAAATACTGCTAAAAATAAACTTACTGTTCACAGTACTAAAAAAATTCCGTGACAACTACTTTTGTTTTTAGGCTCATTAATTAACTTACGTTCTACACTAAAGTTTGAATCGGCTACTTTTATTTCTTTTTTCATATTTTACACAATATTTAAGAAAAACCTTCCAATTTTAAATCTGTTCGGTTATCTCCGAAGAGCTACAAAAATTTGTTGCGCAATATTGCACCTTAATTCATAGCGCATTAGGTTGCGGTCATTTTGGTAAAAATTGTGTTCGGTCTGAGGTTAGTCCTTGCCTTAACACGTTAACTATCGTAATTTCGAGTCCTATTTAAATACGTACAATAAATAGGTACGGTAACATAGAAAACGCAACTTCCAACATCATCACTTCATAATTGGTTGGCCACTGGAATTATTACGAAGCGTATGCGCTATTTTATTAGTTTTTTTGAAAATTCCACAGAAACCTAACATTTTTCCAGAATAAAAAGTATCATATATTTTATGTTAATCCAGATAATAAACTATCTGTGTGCTAAATTTCATTCAAATCCGTTAAGCCGTTCCTGAGATTAGTGTGCACAGATAAACAAAAATTTTAATAACATTTTTTTTATCTCGGTAATGTTTTATGTACACTATGTTACACTATTTTTTTTTTAATTAAGATTAGACATAGGTATTATAACGGATTCTATTGTTAGAAAGGGATGAAGTTGAAGCCCTCAAATCCGAAGCAACTGGGAATGTTCCTATCCTATTCGCCACCATTACGACCACCAGTCAGTACCTAGTTAGTTCAATTGAGATTTATTGAGACATAAACATATATTATTATAGTTGTATGTGTATGTACGTAAAATAAGGAAAAACCGTATGAGTACATATACCGGGTCTCGACACTCTCGACATAAATTTGATACCTATTATAAGAAAAAATAATTTAAAAAAGTCTTGAGTTAAATATCAGCGTGTCTCTACGCTAAGCAAGACTGTAACTAGGTATTATTAGGTACTTACCTACTTCATTAATGACATCAGCGGGGACATAATTACGTAAATACTTATTGGCATTTCGTAACTTATAATCCTACGTAACCAAGCATCTTCTCAAATGATTTTTTTAATTTTTTTAATACTTTCCTAACTTAGATGTAAATAGAGCTTATTATATCTAGGTATTTACATCTAACTAAATCGTAATAGGTAGGCGCCTATGCCGGATATAATATGCCTCGACAGATAGAGAATCCAGATAATTTTTCGTTAGAACGGGCAGAAGCTTTTTAGTGACTAGGTAGGTAGGTACCTACCTACTACCTACCTAAAGGCAGTACTTATTGTAAAAGTCTAAGGATGAAGGGAAAATAGTAATAAGAGAAATAAGTAAACCATTCTTTAGCATAATATATTTGGACTCACCTCAGTCTTCGTTATTCGATGTCGTGCTAATTTTACTACGGCAAAATTTCCCTTGCCAATGGTCCTTTCGATGTCATAAAAACCGACCCTTATTGGGGTTTTCGCAGGACGATCCGCCATTTTTAGTATTTTGTTTTAATCCTTTATATCAAAAGAAATGTCTAAAAATCACCTTACATATTATCACTAATTGATATTGTGTCTGCTCAAATTCACTCGTTTATGTTCATCTATTTAGACCACACAAGAAACGGTAACTTTACGTCATTCCTACTTAACTTTTACTATTTACACATTACTCTGCCTTCAGCGAATGTCATTTAATTTTTATTTCTAATTAATAAATTACACATTCCGTAATATTGCAAGGGGTGGTTCTGTTTTGTTGTCGGATAAAACGTAGATATCAAAGGTATTGCAAAGGTTCGATGTACTTTAATACATACGGATTAATCTCTGATAAAATTAAAAACAGCACATGAATTAATAAATAACGTCACTGACGCGAGAACCGAATGGGTTGACTCGTTTCAAAAAAATATTTACATTATAGAAAAATCGCGCAGAGGCGGCGCGCGTTCTAAACGCACGCAAACTACGCCGCCGCCTCGACCGGTTGTCAACCGGGTACTGAACTGAACTGATTACTGAACTGACTGAGTTGAATTGAACTGACTGACTGCACTGATTGAACGAACTGACGAACTCGCTTTCGCTACCGCTCGCTGGTGCTAGGTGGCGGCAAGCATATTCAACCTGCGAGAAGCGATTTGCGGCACGCGCGCACTTTTCAGCCACCCGCCGCCGCCACCCGCCATTATTATTTCTCGTGACGTCAGTAACACCACACGAGTAAAAAGATAGGTACGTAAATGTAATCAAACCTAAACCTACGTATTAAGCACAACACAGACGTGGATTTAAGTCAAAATGTATTTTATATCAATGTAAGGTATAATTCAGAGACTGTTAATGTTCAAATACTTTAATTAATCTATGAATAGGTACTTGTAGATTTTTTTCTATTGACTATCAAAACACAGTCT